>OX459039.1:6042840-7348510 GCA_949775005.1 Orthosia gothica | reverse complement strand
TCGCGTGTTATATGTTCCCAGGTCCAGTCGTCGGTGTTTGTAGGGGTAGCCGGGTCCACTCCGGGGATTCTTAGCACCCCTTGCCACGCCATCGCCTCGACCGCTACCGTAGCCGAGGGTAGACGGGCTGCCGGGCACTCGGGGCCGTTTTTTCGTTGTGCTGTTCATTAGGTTTTGGGGGGGGTTTGCCATAATCGCCACGCTTGGCAGGCGGGTTGGCGATCGCAGTTTGTTGTTTAAGTACACAGAGAACGCTGCTGCCCATTCTCTGGTGTGTCCCTTAGTCGCCTCTTACGACACCCACGGGAAGATATGGGATGGTGAAATTCTTTACGTCCGTCACCATACGGTACTACTCAAAGAAAAACTACTCAAACAATTAATATTAAAGAACGCACTTTCCTTGCAATAGTTTCGTACAGCCAGCTACAAGTCCGTGTTATAAACTTACAACTGACGGTGACTTGTTTACTTCAATGTTTGAACCAGTATCGAACAAAAATATTGTTATATTTTAACTTAGTCTACCCGCAAAATTTAATTAAGTACAAACACCGGCAAAATTCGCGGCACAAAAAAAATATATATCACAAAACTTTTATTTTAACCATTGCGGTTTGGTTTTTCTTTTGTTTTATAATGAAACCAATATAATTCCTAATTGATAAAACAATTGGACGTCACCTTTCAAGTGATTGTTCTATCTTTATTCGAACTTACATAATTTTGAGAGAATTTCGCATATTGCCGCTTTTGGTATTAATTTAAAATTTCAGGTCACTTTGTTTTGATCCAGAATAATTCACGGCCGCATATCACTTTTTCAACTCCTGTATCTTAATAATGCTTATATCGCAGTTTTGGCATAGCCGTCGAGATCACCAGATATGCCTCCGATAGAACACGTCTGGGACCTGCTAAAACGAAGGACAAAATTCATAATCCCTACACCTGTCAATGTGGGTGAACTTCGAAGCACTGTTGTATAGGAATGGTAGAGACTACTGCAGAAGACAATAGAAAATATTATTCTTAACATGTCTAGGTGAATGAAAACTTTATTAAGCGAACGTGGAGGAAACACTCGATATTTTGTGATATTGTTTTTAAACTTTCCTTAGTAACCTTAAAAAAACAACAATATCCAGGTTTCCCATTAAGTCATGTTACTCACAAAAATAGTACTATATGCGATCTATATGCATTTTTATTTTAAAAGGTGTATTTTAAGTTAGAAAAGTGCCTTATAATAATTTATTAAAATTAAATCTTAGTAAAAATTAAAACGACTTTTTTATTTTGGCCATTAAATTTTGCCTGTGTGTGTATATTGACCTACTTCTGTATTAACTTCCAACAATAATTATATTACTTTTTACATTCACATGTAAGTTATTCATAAGTGAATAAAAAATTCTCAAACGTCATCTATTATCTATGCTGCCAGTCTTTTCGGCACATCAACAGTCGACGTCGATGCGAAAGAGCTTTTCGACGCAATATTTTAGTTTAGTTTTATTTTAGGCTTAGCTAGATAGTAGTTTATGTTTTAAGAGTATATGTTATGTTATGTTATTCTGAAAGCCCGACCTACGGTTAAAAGTAGGAGTTACCGGCAAATCCTGAACTTATCCAATTCTTACTGGTAAAAGTCCGAAATTATCTCTGATAATAGCAAAATTTGGGCTTTTACTACCATTTACTAACTATTTTACGGAATTTTATGATAAATTAAGGACTGATTTAGTTATTTATTCATTAAAAGTATAATACTGACATTAATTTAAAACAATACTTTTAAAGATCATGTTTTTTATTTACTTATCACTATATAGTATAAAACCAAAGTCGCTGCCCACTGTCTGTCTGTCCCTATCTCCCACTGTCTGTCTGTCCCTATCTCCCACTGTCTGTCTGTCCCTATCTTTAAAACTACGCAACGGATTTTGATGCGGTTTTTTTAATAGAGAATGATTGAAGAGGATGGTTTATATGTGTCGGGCAAAACCGCTATACTAGCTTCTGCCAGCGGATTCGCTCGCGTGTAAAGTGTTTTCTTATCCTAAAGGATTATACCGGGATGAAAAGTAGACTATGTGCTATTCCAGACTAAATCTATCCCTATGCCAAAATCATCCAAATGCCGTACAATGAGAGAGCAGCTACCACTTGATATGTATGCAATGTCAGTTGGAAAATGGATGACAAACACATATTTATTTAAAGTTTATGTACAAAGCGGGTCCACTGCTTAAGTGCGTCAAGTGTCACCACATTAACCAGTCGTGTGCGTCTCCCATCCATTGGGCTCCTGCAAATTTGATCAGGTATACATTACCGAAATTGACGTCACCAGGCATTTTCTACCAGTAAAAACATTAGGTTTCTAAAAGTATGCGGAACAGGGTGTAAATTCCTGCAACCTCTTCTTAAAAGGAGTACCCTCCGACCAGACGGGTGTTGTGTCTGGTCCGGGCAACTGAGCAACGGTTGTTGTCAGCCTTTTGTTTGTGTTCAAATCGCGCCCAAAACTTTGCTTAGGCGATGCAGGATAGGATAGATGTGAGCCCTTTTCTGCACTTAAGACTCCCATTTGGTCCGTTGTGCTTGCAAGCCTCCTCTCTGTGAGAGGGTATGGGCCGTAATGCAACACGCGGGCCCAGTGCGGGTTTGTTGATGTCACATGTCTTCGAATTGTTGGTTCTAAGACATGCCGTTTCCTCATGATGTTTTCCTTCACCGTTTTGAGAGCAGTGTTGATGAAATATTTTGGAAAAAGTAAAGCGCGATGCAGGATTCAGGTCATTAGTTTGTATGTGGATGCCGCTACTCGTACAGGTTAAAGGGGTAAGTAAGTAATATCCGATCATACCTGAATGTGTTGCTTCAGCACTGGGTAGTACAAGTACAGGCATTGCAGGTTGTACTCGCGAGTGAGCTGCTGCGCCTGGTCACGGATCTTGCCGAAGGAGTGCTGCGTGGCGGAACAAGTCAGCAGCTCGGTGCGTCCCATGAATGTGAGGAACTCGGAGACCTTCTCGTACACCGCCGCCTCCATGCTCAGCATGCAGTTCTGGAGTTCCACCAGGAAGTAGCGGTTCTGGATAAGGAACAGAGAGTTATGGTGTGTTCTAACATAGGTACTTTCAGCGTGACGACTTGTGGGTCATAGAAGTTAGAGGGAGAGTTTTCTTCTTATTCGTTGGATTCATTGCTGAACTGTCTTGGTATGTGTACCAAGTAAAATTATTAAAGGAATTTAACTAAAAGACGTCTGGTAGTGGGGAGGGGAGGGAGCATGTTCACTTCAGGCGAAAGACGTCTGACGCTGGACACAGGCCTTCCCTAAGCGTTTCCACATAGAGCGGTTCTGCACTTAGGCGAGGATATAGTCCACAGAATTGTAATATTAAAGCCTTGAATAAGAATCGAAAGTGTATTTTTTAAGGATTTCTTTGCGAAGTTTTTACTGTAAACTGTAAAGCAATGATTGAGCTTTAAATAAAAGAAACAATATTTCATAGTTTCATTGATTCAGGTGCCTTTCTATCAAATCTCTCTCCATTTCGAGTAAAATACTAACCTGGTGGGCATTCGCTGCAGCAATGCTGAGAAGATAATCATTCCTGGCGCCAGTTGACTTCTCCTCGAGCTGGTCACGACGAGAAGACACCTTGGCGCTGTTCTTCTGCAGCGACGTGATCGACTGGAAGAACGAGCCTTTCTTCTTCTTCAACCTTGGGATGAAATATCGGTATTAAAGACGAAAGTTTAGAATGAATTTGGTGTTTACAAGGAAGCAAAAAGTAATATAATAAAATACGTAATTGAGGCAGCCAATGACAGTTCTGTTTTACCACATTTATTCAAATTCAAATAGACATTACATTTTACCATGGAATTAATAATTACTCAATATAATTACACATACATACGTGTGTAAATAAACACAAAAAAAAACATTCAAATTTTTTGGCGACACCTACATACTCGGAAAATTAGTACTCGAGTACCATTAGTACTCATTGAGATAATATGTAGTGCGTAGAACATTATTAACTCAATGTTTGTACTAGAGTATTCCACTGATTCTACTCACTATGTCACAGAGATTCTTGAATCTCTTATCAACGAATAAACCCAGATATTTGTAGTCTATTATGCACTCTCTAGCCATTCATTACATTGACGACGTACTACATCAATCTTGTGGTATTCATGAGTACATTGTGTAAGTACATAGTTCGAACAAATGTTATGTACTTGATATTACTGGATAGTGTGTGCGTATTTTGGCAAGTCTCCAACTGCACTGCCGCAGGAAGGTCAGTCATAGGAATCAATACAAGTTCTAACCTATATTCCTAGTTTGTAATGGATACAGTTTAACCTTATTTATTATCCGTATCCTTATTAATGTTTGTTCACCGATATCTCCGTCAATTGTGGACCGATTTTGAAAACTATTTTTTTGTTTGAAAGAGTATGTTTCGAAATTGGTCCCATTTTAATTTGGTGAAGATCTGATGAAGAACTTCGGAGATATACAACAGAACTCTTCAATAAATAACGGCAAATCATTCGGAATTGCTGCAATCGCATGTCTGTTTATTGTATACACCATTTCATAACATAACATCACGCCAGTACGCATTAAAGGGGTACGCAGATCTCTCATTCCACTGGTTATGTTCAAGTTTCATGTTATTCGGGTGATCTATTCTGGCGTTATGGGTACCTTACTAAACAACTTGCCTATTTTAGGTAGGTACAACTAAAAAGGGAAAAATAAAAAGCTTTTTTGAAAAAAAAATACTACCGACTTCCAAATAAAAAACTACAAAGTGAAAAATAATTTTATTTTTGGAAGTCGGTGTCCATATCGCAAAAAATGGGAAAAAAAGAAAGATACCGACTTCCAAAAATAAAATTATTTTTCACTTTGTAGTTTTTTATTTGGAAGTCGGTAGTATTTTTTTGCAAAAAAGTTTTTTATTAGGTAATGTAATACAGCGTCTAGAATGTCTCTCTATACGTGCATTTGTCATCTTTCTGACCTTGTCAACAGTGCAACACGTTTTCTTCTTCCGTACCGTCAACTCTTCTTTAATAATTACTAACATCTCCTGCCTCTAATAAACTAATTTTCACTCAATCAATTCTCGTTATACCACACATCCATCTTAACTTTCAAAACGCATTTAAAAATTCCAACAATAATATATCCCACTTACGTTATATACCCAAAGGGTAAAAACAGCACCCTATTACTAAGACTTAACTGTCCGTCTATCTGTCTGTCTGTCACCAGGCTGTATCTCATGAACCGTGATAGCTAGACATTTTCACAAAATCAATATTTTTGTGGGGCTCCCATACAACAAACGTGCTTGTATGTTTTTACATTTTGTGTTATTAGCTTTGTAGTTCTGGTACGGGGCCCTTCGTGCGCGAGTCTGACTCGCACTTGGCCGGTTTTTTTGTTCTCTCCAGATAGATTTCAGTGAACCTATTTTTTTGTTTTGCAAGGGGTCTCCAGTATTTTACACATAGAGCTAGATTGAGAATGTTTGCGAGGTTCATATAATATTTTTAGCGTCCAGTTTATGTCCACTGGTTCCGAAATATTGTTTGGCAATATTTTAGGATAACAAAAAAGAAATGCTCTGACCTATTTATTATTTCTTAGACTCATATTTTTAACTCAGAAATTGGATTAGCTAAGACAATCTAGTACGAAGGCTAAATTACCCCGTAATCATGCCTTGAAGGCTTACCTAAAATCACTTGAATGATTATTTGAAAATATGCAAATTTAAAAGTACTCTTCTATGTAATTTATTTGATTAGAAAATAATATTTTTCAATAAAAAAAAACATTTATAAGCAAGCTTATCGTACATTGTCATCCAAAGTAAAAATGTATGCAAAACTTCATCTTAATCGGTTGAGGATAGCTGCTTTAAGATTCAGATGCAAGATTTAACCCAAACATACATAACTTTTTAAACAAGCTTTTTAGCCTCGTGTATTGTCATACAAACCAAACGTGTATGCAAAATAATAAGTTGATAAAAAGGGTACCTAAGCGCCCTCAATTACGTCTGATTGTTCAACCCTGCCGCTGGACGCTGCCTGTTTTATAAAATATCGGAAACTATGCAGAAACAAAGCGCCGGACGAGAGAACACAAAGCAAATATAAATCGCGTTAAAGTAGATACAATGAATGTACGCTTTCCTATGTTATTGTATCGAGAATGGTTGTTCTACACCAAGTGGACATTTATTGTGTTTGTTTAACGGTCTAGTTATTCATAAATCAGTATGCTAGTCTATGTCTGTACGTTTATGTTTGTTTGTAACTTCTTGACGCCTCAACTACTGAAAGAGCCTATGTAACTGATGGGTGTTCCCATTGCTAACAAGTAAAATTTCAAAATTTAAAATACCCCCGACACATTTTTATTTCATGCTACATAATTTATCTAGTACATAGTAGATACGCTTCGATCGGCAATCTATTGAACACGTTATTATGACACGATATCTTGATAAAACACCCCGATTCAAACAGTAAAACGCCCATAACTTTTCAACGGCTGAACCAATTTTATTCAAACATAGCTAAAAACATTTTCGATTAAGTCACCTTTTAAACAAAAAAAAACTAAATCAAAATCGGTTCACCCGTCTGGACGCTATGATGCCACAGACAGACACACAGATACACAGACACACAGATACACATCAACACACGTCAAACTTATAACACCCCTCTTTTTTCGGCGGGGGTTAAAAACACTAAGTTCCATACAAAATTTCATCACGGTGCTATACACCTCTTTAGGGGATGAATGATCGAATTTACAATAACTGTTTTGCTAATTATCCTTAGAATTGAAACCGAAACATATTTTACCTCGTGTGATTGAATAGGTACTTTTAAAATATTTCGTAAGGCTATCGCAGTTTGAAGAGAACCTTCTCTGATTTACTTTTTACCGTTGGATTATTTTTAGAGTTCCGTACCTCGAAAGCAAAAACGGATCCCTTATAGGATCACTTTGTTGTCCGTCCGTCTGTCTGTCAAGACCTTATTTATCAAGAACGCGTAGAGGTATCAAGCCGAAATTTATATCAAATACTCAGGTCTACTGTCCCTTAAAGCTGTGACAAAATCAAATTTCTAAGCCAACGCAATCAATAGATACAGCCCTTTATGCCGCAAATTTTCGACACTCGCAAGGGAATCAAAACCTACAGGGTACTTCGCGTGAACTCAGTATCTTGAAATTTGGTACGAAGCAACGTCTTATAGCACAGATAAAGGAATAATTACAAAAACCGTAAATTTTTTGTTACATCATATAATAAAAATGTTTTTAATAATTTTAAACTTACTACCTCTTTCCTCATAAACGCGTAGAGGTATTAAATTAAAATTCAAATCAAATATTCAGGTCTATAATACCTTTAAGCTGAGGTTTGTACGAAACCCTCGGTGCGCGATTCCGACTTGCACTTCGCCAGTTTTTTATTTATAAATGCAGGTTAATCTAGCTAAACATTTTTTCATAGTAAAGCCAGGTAATCTTCCAGCGACTGTAATTAAGTATTAATACGTTCGCACTCAAGTTCATTAATTGGGCAAACAACCGTGAAGAAGGAGACGACCGTCCGCCACCTGGTGGTCAAGCATGCACCAAGCTGTCTTCAGAGAGAACCTGAACACTCAGACAATCCATACAGAACTCTCTGACGCAGACGTACAGAGAGACCCAACTCCAGCTAAGCTAGGCAAAGGGGAGGACAAAGAAGAAGAAGCCAGTGAAGTACCGGTTTCAAATATTGTTGTGGATATATAGAGTGATTGTATAAACAAGTTTTTTGATTTTACACTTATGACTTGTGATTTTTACTCACTGTGAAAGCGCTCCCAGCATTTTGAAGTGAACTTAGCCGTGTTTTAATATACTTCAGCGTGAAGTTCACTAGGAGGAGCAAACAAGTGCTAGGAAACGATTGGTTATAAATAATAAAGTGCTGTGAATTCCCTTTTTTTATATCTTAAAACTCAGAGTGAGTGACATTACGTGCGATTCGGTCGAGTGCTCACGAAGCAAAGATGTAAATTGCACATTATACAGATGATTTTTCAAAAGAAATAGTTAATCCAAGCTTTAGGAACATATTGCACGACTACGTCCTAATGAAAATCTAAATGAACCTGTACTATAAAAACGTTCGTACGTTGGAGAATATTTTTTACTGAAATCGTTAGACCGGGCTCCGGGAACTCATATTGCATAAACACGTACTATTGACAGTTCCAGATTTTAGATAAAAGCGATACATAAATCCGTACGTGCTTTGGCAAGTTTTTTCAATGAAATAGAATCGATTGCATCACAAGCTCTGCTAGCTGAATATAACTCGACTTTAGCGAATAAATTGCGCGTGCTTATGCAATGTACGAGATATATTGCATTTTGACGGCAGAGCTCACGGCAAGCAATGCGTGTAAAAGTGGAATCGGAGTTTATAATATGTATTCCAGGTAGAGGCAGGGCTTTGAAATGCAATTTTCACCTTTTCATTGAGTTAGAAGATGTTCTAAGTCCATGTAAATGTGGATGTTGTTATTGTATTAGTGTTTTGATATATTCAAAGAAGAATAACTGTTTTGTTTATCATCATTAATTGTCTTTCTCCCTTCTGCATCATACTTTATCACTCATACACAATATTATACTCATGCCATCTTTGTACTGCCCTTACACCAATTTTATTTAAGGTCGGCACTGGATGTCTTGATCTTCCATTCAAGATCTTCATGACAATTCTGACTATGGCAGTCAGAATTGTCATGGGCCGTCAATCTCTATGGCGGTGACACTTATTGACCTGCTCTGTTAGCATAAGGACTTTTGACAATGCCGTCTAGAACAGTGGTCACCGAGGCGTCTTGTTGGTCTGTGGGTTTTCTGCTACTCTTATTACCATCCACATTCATCATCATCATAATTTCAGTAAATAGAAGTCCAAAAAGTCTTCCCACAAATGTCGCCACATCGACGGCTCCCGTTCTTCTTGCAGTCAGCGAATATCAGCGGCATTTCACCTTCATCATACTACTCAATACTCACGTTGCAGTGCAAGCCTCATCCAGGTTTTCGAGCAGTGATGGTCCAGTGGTAACGGTCTCAACAAGTTGTAGGTCTTGCGTTCGAACCTAGGCAGGCGTTTTACTTTGTGAAAATGTAATCATCACCAGTGCTCTCAAAACGGTGTAGGAAAACATCGTGAGGAAACCCGCATTTTCTTAGAACCAAAAAATCGAAGATATGTGACATACACCAACCCGCACTGGGCCCGCGTGGTGGTTTACGGCCTATTCCCTCTTACAGAGAGGAGGCCTGCACGCATATCGGACTAAATGGGCGTCTAATTGCGCAGAAGCGGATCCGACTATCTCTCATCCAGGTCCTACCCGCGATCCCACATTCATACTCAAAACTATCCTCACCGATGTTAGTGTTAAAATTACTTACTTCTCCTCAATATCCTTTGCCTTATCCCGGACATCATGCGCGGTGTGCTCCTCATCGAAGTACAGCTTCTTGGTTTTGTCAACATCTCCGACCGTGGTCTGCAGCTCCTTGTGAGCTTGAGCCAGGGTATCTGTGCACTGGATAAAGAGAAAAGTGGGGTTAGTAAAAGATAAGGTAAGTTAAAGGTAGGGAAGAAGGTTTCTTTGTAAGGGTTGCAAGGATTTGTTAAGAAGACAGGAAAAAGGATGAACGATGGAAGTAGTAGTTGATTATTTGAAAGTTGTTTTTTAGGGTTCCGTACCCAAAGTATAAAAACGGGACCCTATTACTAAGACTCCGCGGCCCGTCTGTCTGTTACTACGCTGTATCTCATGAACCGTGATAGCTAGACAGTTGAAATTTTCACAGATAATGTATTTCTATTGCCGATATAACAAAAAATACTAAAAACAGAATAAAATACATATTTAAGTGGGGCTCCCATACAACGAACGTGATTGTTTGCCGTTTTTGCGATAATACGTACGTACCGGTTCCGTACATACGTACGGAACCCTTTGCGCGCGAGTCCGACCCGCACTTGGCTGGTTTTTTTCAATTGCCCATGATACATACTTAAAGTTTAAAACAATTTTGTATCTGAGCATTTTCTGTGGAAAGAAGTCGCAATGTTTTTACAGCTCAGAGAGAAATACGTTGCACTTTCAATTTCCCGTCTGGAATGTTTTGCGCTTTTCTATTTCCTCTTTCTTGGCAGTTACCCCTATCGACTGCACTTGAAGAACTAACGGGGCAGTGGCAGTTATAAAGACATCAGTGTATTGTTAATTAAACTAGCTTCCATATTAAAAAAAAGATTTTATACCATTTCACCTCTAAAAAGCTTATTACGAGTAATCACTATTTTGGTGTTTGAATTTAGATCACACCAATATATTCGACCTACATCTCAATGCTATACAACCTCCTTTCGCAAAAAATACTCGATACAAACTCCTTGAGCAAAGAATACTCGTCTTACAAAATCCTTGTGCTTTTCTCCTAAATATTTCTTCTTCTCGTAGTATGGTATAAAGTATAGTATGCAACTCTTGAATAAAACGGATTTACAACGAGGGCAAAGAATCACTGGAGTCGCTCAGGATTCCAACACTTAAATCACTCGCTATGCTCGTGATTCATCTATGGCCCTCGCTTTAAATCTGTCCTTAACTACTTACTTACTAGTTGCATAATATACTATTTTTAACTAGCTTTTATATTAAAAACCGTTTTGTCACGAGAAACGAACGTGTGTGCAAAATTTCAGCTCAATCGCACACTGGGTAGTGCGTCAATTTTAACTTACATGATTTGATTACAAATACCGGGACTAGCTTGTAATAATGATTGTACACCGTGCTCTATGCAGTTAACCTTTGTTTTTACCGACTTCAAAAAAAGGAGGTAATGAATTCGACACGTATGTATGTAATATTGTTGGAATTGCCCAATATTCACTTATGTTACTCTAATTGGGCTTCTAAACATGTGTCCAAATTTTCCTAAGTATATGTTTGTCCACGTATTTATCCGAAACTACTTATCGGATCGTGACGATTCTTTTTTATTTGGATTAGGTACCTCTCAACTTAGGGAACAGTGCAAGTTGCATCCAAATCGGTTCAGTAGTTTTCAAGATATGGAGCATACAACCGAAATCCTGAGCGACAAACAGCACGAAAGTGTAACTTACGTTATTATGGGTGATAGTGTAATAAAACTAAAAAGAGAGAAATAAAAAGTGTTTTACTTTGAAGACGGTTTATTTTTTTTGAAAAAGATTTTTTTATATGTTCAAATATAAATGCAGTCGGGCAAATGCCGTCTGCAGTCGTAGTGAGCCCTTACATCTAAGATAATTACTACTTAATTAAAATGCAGTTGTGAATGAAAACAACGGATTATATATTTAATATCCACCTAATATCACAAAAGCAACAAACATACTGACTTACACATTTATTGTACGTTTGGATGATTCTCGATTTTTTTTCGTTTAAAAGGGCTGCTACGTTAGCAGTATCGGTTTACAACTTTTTCAATCAGTCGTAAAAATTCAAGCGAAGATTTATATTTCACACATTTTGTGTGCTCCTTCCTTATAGCAAACGTGTGACCGCACATGTGCTACTGACGACTATTAAACAAAGGGCAATTTTTACCCGGCGAAAAATATACTTAATAGACTATTATACTAAGTAAGTAACTATTTATCCGGTTTGAGTAATACCTTTTAGGAAGTTATTGTGAGGTGCGGTAATAATATTGTTACATACTTTAATTGTATTTGTGGTTAATTTTTTCTATTTTAGGATATTATTCTTTTGAAAATAGCTAAACAACCATCGAGGCGACATCGCTGTGCAGCGCGGGCGTTCGGGTGTATTCGTGTTTTCAACGAATTAGTCCAAGAGCGAGCGAAGCGAGCTCGGGAGCTTAGAAACCCTGACACGGATAGGTTAGGTACGAAGGGGATGCCGCGCGCTGAAGTGAGCGAGCAAAACGAGCGAACTTAGCTCCCGTCATCTACTTCATTTTAGGTTTAGACCCTGCAGACGGAAAAAGGAGCCCGAAAAAGGGCTCCGTCGACAAACTTTTATTTTCACTCGTTTAAATATATCCTTAAACAAAGGGTTACTGCTCAATTTTCACCGCAGACAGATGACTAAAATTTTGCCAAAATGCGAAACCACAACGGTCTCAACGTTATCGCGAAGTAAGTACTACTTGTGTTTCAAAGGGAAGTTAAAACTTACAAAAAAGTTGTTAGAGTTTTAGTGAGGAAATTCATTTGTAAGTGCAGGGGGGTGAGCGTAACCTCTTAAAGCAAGGTTATTTTGAGTGTCCCTTTTTTACTATGATAGTTTTGACACATCATGGTACGGAGACAGGTGTGATGTTAAGGAACCATGACTGACGAAATGAGTAGAAGGTGCTTAGAACCCGACGTAGAACAATGCACTGTAGTTTACATCTGAACAATCATAATTAAAGTGCATGCTCACTGGAATGAGTACAGGAAAGCGGCGAAAAATTACAATCAACATCTAACATGGGGAGGTGACAGAAGAACATGACCAATATATGCAAAGGAACTAAAAATACTGACAGAGAACCAGACCGGTCCTTGCCCAGTCCTTGAAGGATCAAGGACTTGGCAAGGACCGCCGCCATCTTAGATCGGCTGAAGATTGTCACTTCACTTCCACATCTACTGCATATATAATGGAATGGGATAATAGATTTTTATAAAAATGGTGGGTTTTATTTTTGGTCACGTTTATTCGTTGCCGTGGCAAAGGTGTTGTTTTATTTATAAGGGTTATTAGAGAATATTGCGAGGAAAAATTTTAAATGCAGTTAATTTATATTGTGTCTGCTAATTGGCAATTGAAGAAATTTATTCAAGTGTCAAGTAGCAGACACAATAGAAATTACCATTGTTTTAATCGGATTCGGCAATATGGACGGTTAAGAGAAGGGCGGGCTCAGCATATGCTGAGCAGTGTGTGACTACACGCCATTTATCTCTATATTTTAATATTTAAAACTGCGCATTGTTGCCTCATGTGCGGACCAAATTTAGGCACAAACACTCGGGTATAAGCACGCTCTGACAGAAACCCCAATAAATTACGAACAATCTATTCATTTTAAAATAGTGAAGCGATATTGGACCTTTAACAAATACAATTCGGCTGGAAATATAGAAAAAGGGACTCAAGAACCGAGATTCTCTACAAAAACTTAGAAATCAACATGTGGTAACAATTAAAGTAGGTAGACGACGACAGAGCGACCAGCAAGCTGAAAACACTTAGGCGAGGGGTTGAGGGCAAAAGGGTCTCGTAGCGGGACTGCAGGAAGCGTGGTTGTAGGGAACAAGAAAAAGGTTGGAGAGAGTGGACACTTAGCTTTAGGCAGGCAGAGCGGACGGATTGATTTTGGAGGTCGAAGATTAGGCTCGGAACAGAATAGGAAAAGTCGCGTCGTTGTAACGTATCGGGTTGACGAGTTTAATTATTAAGTTAGTTATAATTTAGTCTATTCGCGTTAATATGGTGTGAGTGAGGGCCAGTATGAATGGGGTAAGTTTAATCTTTGTATTACATAGGTAGGGATCATTAACTAATGTACTATTTATTCTAGCGTGGCGAACCTTTGTATTTACTTCTTAAATCCACCCTTTGGCAGATATTTGTGGCTAATATTTGGTTTAGGGAAACGGCGAAGCCTTTCGTCACACGTTACATGCCCTAATTTCATAATTTATACACTACGCAATGACTTACTTGATTATGGACTATTATTGACTTTTAACTGACACTACATACCATTTCTGTATAAAATAGGCTAAATATGGCCGCTCTTGATTGAGCACGTAGGACAACCAAATGTTAGTTGTTAAATACTGCTTCCTATAGAAGGTCTGATTACGGTCTCATTGCATTGCCATGTTGTATCTACACTTATAAACTAAAGGGGGTAGTCATCGCTGAACATCACAAACTGGGATATGATCAACTTAATGAATGTTAGTGTCGTGTCTCGTTAAATCGCACCAGGCTTTCGGGCCAATATCTGAATAAAAAAATAATATTTGCCGAGACACGATGGGAGCCCAGTGTGAGACTCCGCTGTTGACGTCGCACGGTTGTTATTTACACTGGAGCATCCTCGAAATTGGGAAGTTTAAAAAAGTGTGAAATGACGAATTATTCCATTTCAACGTATAACAAGGCAATTGTAGTGAACCTGATTCAGACTGAGTCTTCGGTACGCTTGCTAGTTTTGCATTGTTTTAGTAAAGTTAGGTCGAGGGTGAACTATTTATAATAGTGCGCGTCCAGTAATTCTGGAAGCATGTCTCGCTCAATGGCAGGACACTTAGGCACAAAACCGTCCTTGTCTTAGGATTGTGTAAGACATGTTTAAGTTTAGGGAAACATGTACTGTATGGACCGCCTCAAATCCTTCCTAGGACGCGCATTCGAGGCCCTACAGTACACGTTATACGACGGGTGTGCTTTTGAAAGGCAATCGCACGTCACTTGGGTGGGAATCTAGACTATTGACAATTAATTAATTAACGTAATTCAATTAAACGTATTTATGAATGCAAGCGTAGCGATCCTACCAACTTCCTTTCGTTAGGTAAATAATGCACTTTCAATCCCTTTGTCTAATTAACTTCATACTTCACTATTGTTTTACGTATTTAGCCCTTAAGGCTATCAGACAGAAATGTGTGCTGGAAGTTTGTTTTCATCATTTCTTCTTACCAGCTATTACACTATGAAATGATGGCGGGATGGGCGCTTTTGGGGCTGTCTGTAGGCGAGTTGATATTATCAACTACAGTTACTTCCTGAGTTAAACTCACTGCTAATTTAGTTATTTGTATTTGTATTAAACCTTGAATGTATATTCACTATCCGCGACCATTATTCGGTCTTTGATTTAAATACTCTATACATTAGTGTAAAGAGTTTCTCTCACAAGTTTAAGTAAATTGTAACAATTTAGTTTATATCCCCTTAGTTTTATTTTATCCTTCTAAACCACTTCCAAGTTATAATTTTATAACTGTGAATTCCAAAACAAAACAAAACATTATTTGGAATTCAGTTAGTCGGAAGAGAATTGACCAAGCTAAGTGACGAAATTCATTGTGCAGCGCGGAATGGAGGGGCGCTTCACCCCTTTTATAAAAGGGCCGACATTAACACTAAATCTAGGACATCTTAGGAAAAACGAAATTTTTATCAGCCTAGGGTCATTTAGGAACAGTCACAAGTGTAAAGCATGGCTATTACGCTGGTCAACGCTGATGTACAGGCCGCCCCCTTTCTCACAACGCCTTCACTACATTATAATGTTTACTTAATAAATAAATAACTTACCCACCCCAAATATCAAACTATACCTACACCTTTGATACCTATTCTTCAATTCTCCTTGCTCCGGCCGGCGAAGGTATAAGTGATTTTAGGATATAATTTATTAATTTAATACCCAGCAATCAGAATCGTACTTTCATCCGAGTTTATTAAGCCACCTCTGGGAACCCCACAGGCCTCTGACTTGGCTATTTCAGACTTACATTAAGTCCAGGTTTCTTCATGATGTTTTCCTTCACCGTTGCCTGTGATGTCCAAGATAAACTTAGAAAGTACATGTGAATTTGAAAACGTCACATTGTGCCCGAATTTGAACCCATGACCTCAAGCACGAGAGGCGAGGTCTTAGCCACTTAAACTACAATCAAATAAGTAAAATGTATATTTTACTTGTTCAAGTACAGATACATTTTGCTACGAGCTACGGCGTAGCATTACCGCGTAGCGCGAGTGCTACGAACTCGTAGCCTGTACGATTCATTTTATGATGTCCGTTGTGTGATTATTACCTCAATGGTTGTGCGTTGTATTTGTTCCGTTTCTTGCGTTATTATTCACATTGACATTTAAAAGAGACAGCTGCAATTATTTGATGCAGATATTCCTTTGGAATAATGATTCCAA
Organism: Orthosia gothica; assembly: GCA_949775005.1. Lineage (NCBI taxonomy): Eukaryota > Metazoa > Arthropoda > Insecta > Lepidoptera > Noctuidae > Orthosia > Orthosia gothica. The sequence continues at coordinate 7,332,391 of OX459039.1, read as the reverse complement.
CAGAATTTCTGTATCAAACTTTTTTATCGTAATATTTCCAAGTAAACGAGATATTGTATTCCTAGGAAACTTGCTAAGCATTCTGTAAGTTTATCACTATTTGTCGAGATTACAATATATATTTACTTTATAAATTTGAAACTCTTTCGCTTAAATCATTACAGGCCTTTATGATAACTTACGTCTAGTTTCACGGTATAAATATAGTAAAAGTAAAAGCGTTAATGGCTGCAAGTAATAAATAACTGCTTCACGGGAACACTATGAGTGCCTAACATAGCAGGTGAGATAGTGGTCAAACGCAAGCCAAATCAATAAAAAAAAACCTAGAAAGTTTGTTAATCTATTTTATACTTTGCCGGTCGATTTTCGGCATTCTATAGATTTCCAAGGACTACATTGCCTATAACATATTTAAACACAATGATAATAATCAAACAAAACACACCAAGACATAAAGAACTCAACATGTACATTCAATTTTCGGATAGCATGCTTTTCCCAAAAAAATGCAGTCAAATCAAACAAAAGATGAATAAAATGGTTGTCAAATAAAATATTCCCGTGATCCTCCATCTTCTACATCGCGCAATCTTCGATGAGAAGGTACCGCGGCCTCTTTTTTACAAGCTTTTATTTAACTTGCATTCGGGTCAAATCTTGCAACTAAATTTTAAAGCAGTTATCCTCAACCGATTAAGATGTAATTTTGCATACACGTTTAGTTTGGATGACAATGCATTGTAGCGTTGTGGGGATCTCAACTGAAAATAGTCGAATGATACTAATATCAAAATTAGTAAGTTTATACGGTTATTAGTCACATCTCTAAAAACACGGCACAACTCTAACTTTCCGGAACGCTGTCGCTCGGTCATTTGGATTCCGGCATAGACTAATATATAATAGATTGATTCCGGTGGCTTAGCTGATAACTATCTTACGATCCTCACGACTCTGTGTGCACCGATTTAGGGGCTCCTCGTGCGGGCTGAGTGCTTGACCTTTTTCCCACTGCTGCACGCTGCCAACTACCTGCACGCTGCCTACACACACCGCCAGGTTCTTGACCTGCATACCTGCGGCTTACCGCCGTGCGAGCCTACGCACGCTGCCCGGTTTTGCCTGCCTACCTGCGGCCTGCCGTCGCGCGAGCCGGTGCCAGCGCAGCCTATTCTGCGCACCCCTAGCTGCTATAGTTCCGGCGACCTATCGCTGAGCCTTGCTGACGGGTCCCGCGTCTACCACGTGCTGCCAAAGGACGGTACCCCACTTATATTTTATCCGCGTGTGGTTATTGTTCAGAACTGAGTGGCGCTTAAAACCCACGACCTAGCTGTAGTATAGAATCTAAAATATATGTATTAACTTGTCAAGCTGTTTTCTTTAACTTCCTTCTACCGCTTCTAGCGGCCTGCGCAGCTTACCTAGCGCAGACCTAGCCGTTACAGCATGGTTAGCTAAGTGTCGTCATTCTAAATCCAATATGGCGGGCGGCCTAGGATGGCGAACTAGTTATTTTTTATGCACTGCCATGATATGGTAATCACATGAAAAGGTTTGCTGAGAAGCATACGAAAAAAACTTGTTTAAAAATATTAAAGAAATATATTCTAATGAATATTTTTTTATTATAGATAGGCTCGTGCTTGACCACTATCTCACCTGATGGTAAGCGATGAGACGTCGACGGTGAAGCACGCATGCCTTTAAGCAACCTATTTACTCTTGACTTAAAGCACAAAGTATGTAAGCCGGGGTTTCTATTTTGTGCTTAAAGATAGAAAATAGATAATATATTGCTAGAGTCGTGATACACCACAATTGCAATAAAGAGGTCTTACGATCTGAGCACGGATGTTGAGACACATTCTTCTTAGAGCATAGCGGAACTAACCGGAAAAAGACAGTTTTGTTTTCGTATTCACAAACGGTAAAACAAAAAACACTTTTTACAAAAAGTACAACCGACTTCCAAACAAAAACACTACAAAGTGAAAAATAACTTCAATTTTGGAAGTCGGTGTTCCTGTTTTTGTTTCATGTTTTTTGACACCGACTTCCGAAATTGAAGTTATTTTTCACTTTGTAGTGTTTATGCTTGGAAGTCGGTTGTAATTTTTGTAAAAAACTTTTTTGATTTTTCACTTTTAAGTTGTGGTACATAATGGACCAGTTCTAAAGACTAGCTACCTATAATGCCCTAAGTGAAGCCAGAATAGATTAACCCAATAATATGAAACTTAAACAAAACTGTGGCATGAGAGTATACCAGGGTGAACCGTTCACACTTTCGTACCCTTTTAGAGCGTACCAGTGTGATGTTATGTTATGAAATGGTGTAAACAATAAACAGACCTGCGATTGCAGCTATCCCGAGTGATTTGCGGTCATTTATTGAAGAGTTCTGATGTATATCGCCGAAAGCCTTCATCAGATCTTGATAAAAATTAAATGGGACCACATGACAAGCACCAGCGTTCAAATAAAATAATAATAAATGGAATACTTCCAGGCCGCCGACGTGGGTATGCACCGAGATGTGGTAGCGGTAGATAAGGGCCTTACCCCGCTCTCCTTGGCTAACGAGAACTGGCGCAAACCTATAGTATTAGATACTAATGACCGCAGGGAGGTATGGCAAAGCAAGGAGCTTCATGGACGCTTCTAACGGGTACTACATGGGCCCAATGTAGATCTTTTTGCGTCCGTGGACTGGCTGCGATTTGGTGACCTTTTCGGGGAAACAGAAGGTTTTGTCTTTGCGATTATGGTCAAAATCGGTTCATCCAATAAAAAGTTCTGAGGTAACACACATAAAAAATACAGTCGAATTGATAACCTCCTCCATTTTGCGAAGTCGGTTAAAACAACACAAAAGTACAAAAAGTATCAAAAATAACAAAAAAACTAGATTTTGAAATGATGAGATCCACCCGTTGTATTCGATAATATTGGTTACTGGAGACCCCGTATAATTCCGAACTTATAGTAAAAATAATTTCTACATTATTCTGGATGCACGGTTCCAGGTTCGATTCTGATGATGATGTGGTGTTCAGACTCATTACAGAAAAAACATTACTATCAGTAATGAGGGATAAGCTAATTGGTTTACAGGCTATTTGCATACTTTTAGACAATGTTGTATAGTGTTCACTCATATGCTTAAAAGTTCAGCTCACATAAAAAGGCAATATGTTGACTGTGTAATTAAAAGATGAATATTTTTCCTGTATTACTTACTACCAATCACCTTATTTTACTCAAAATATTAAAAAACAAAGATATAACACACAACAAAAAACCAGAACTTGCAAATTTTCGACGTGCTTACCGTGCATCCCGAATTGAAACTTTGGTATTTACCTATAACTTTGGTCAAGTTTGATACAATTCTAGGCACACGGTACCTGCGCTGAACATGATGAAGAATTGCAGTAAAAACACTATCAGTACAGAGGAACACGCTAAATGGTTTACGCTTGTAAACGCAAAACTTTATAAAATATGTAATAACTTTAGAAAAGCTGGGGCTTATTACTAAATAAGTCCCAGTGTACCTGTCTAAGGACAGTTGATAAAAACACAGATACATAAATCTAACACTTACATCACAGTGCTCTTGTGTTCACTACACCGCTGAAGTCTTCGATGCTAGCGGTACCAGGTGACATAGACACGGCCTATAACAGGTTGTTAGTTTTTCACAACGTGTTATAAGCTTTGTGATAGCCACCCGGCTCTTTGATGGTCCCGCGATGTTTTTACATGCCCTTTGAAAACCCCGATCCTGCCGTTATTATATTCATTGGCTTGAACCTTGCCGTTTTAAAAGGAACTTAAAACTAGAAGGCTTCCCTAATACATAAATTATTAAGTGCATGTATTTTGATTTTATTGTTATGTTAAATATTTTCCTGACGTTAATTATAATTTTGTTGCTTACGAGTATTAGTTGTTGCTGTTTTAGTAAAAATTACCACAATACTGAAGTTACCTACCTAATTTTATATTATCTAATATTACCGAATTTAAATAACGTGATGACGATGTTACGACTTATCTGGACGAACATGGGTTGTGCAATTAATTTCTTGCGAAATATAAAGTCGTTCGTTCGTAAACTTGTTACTTTTTCTGTGATTGTTCAGTTTCTGCGATTGTTTGTGTCAGGTGGCAAAGATCCGTAACATCTTAAATCCCTACAAAATCGAGTTGATGTCTGAAAATTAAACCTAGTAGAGAAATGTTACAGACTAAGTGAAAGAACATCCAATGATCCACATTACAATTTATTTAAGAAAATGCGATTGTTTTATATTTGATAACATACATATGCTTGTAACAGCAGTAGTGACAATGCCACCGCACTATGCCCAAACCACTGCAACTCCTGAAAGCCAGAATCAACAGTGGCGACCACCAGAAAAGCGCCGAGGCAATGAAGCTCGGCGAAGTCACACAGCAAGACAGCAGTAGTGAGTGAGTTTAATTTAATTTACATCTCTCATGTTCGGTAAGTAGGTTCTTATTACCTCCAAATGGGGCTTGTAGGTGACTAATTAGCGCTCTACGGTAATGATGTAGCTAGAAAACCCATAGGGCGGTAAGTAATTAAAAAAACACTTCTTTCTTTCAAAAAGTTCGCGTACATCTAACCATCATATTGGCAATAGACATCATTCATTCAGCCCAATGACCAAAGAGGTCGCTTTGCTATTCAGCCTTGTCTTCGTGTGAGTATAATAGTCATCAATTTTAAATATCGAACGGCGAAGCTCAATTTCGTTCTTGAAAAAAAAAAAAAAAATGTTTTATTCTTGTAATGCCGGTTTTTTTCTACTTACCTCACAATCGAGATGTAAAGCAGAATAATTAGTTCGGGTGTAAGCACCAAATGCACCCTTGAACTATCGGGCTGCAATTGATGCCTTACAGCCCTTGGCTACTAATCTACTATCATTTCTCATAAAATGTGTTATGTTTTGTTCGGGGCCTTTCACGTATTCTGTTACGGACAATATAAAACTAACCCTACCTTCTTAGCCACGTTCAGTTTGTGCTGGCGCAGGAACTTGGCTTCGTCGGCGATCTGCTGCTGGAACACCTCGACAGCAGCCAGCCTTGCGCGAGCCAGCTTCTCGTTCTCCTCCAGAACAGTACGCCACACGTTCCACATATTCCTGAGGACAAAATGACAGGGTTGCAAACTATTGACCGCTTGAATTGTAATTGATAAAAACGAATCTTGTCTAACAATTGTCGTTGACTGATGTCGGTGAGGCCATATAATGTTAAAGTAAAATAAATAAAGAACAAATAAATTCACTGATAGACAACCATATACTACTGTTATATGCTACAAACAACGCACAGCCAAATTTGACACAAAATCAAAATCAAAATTTATTTATTCAATTAGGCCATTAAGCGGCACATTCGAACATCAAAAAAAAAAAATGAATCTAATACTAACCTCCAGTTTCCCAGCTCAAAATCATCGGCGAATCAATGCGACAAACCGCCAAGCAAGCGCTATCCGCTGCGATTGGCTGTTGAAAATTTATTCAACCAATCACAGCAGACAACGCGCGCCCGACAACCCGCCACACCAAACCCCCGACAATTCCGAGCTGGGAAACCGGGGGCAATTGATTCTACCGTCCATTCGGAAATGTAGCTTGTTGTGGAGAAGAATGGACAAGAAACTCCACACATACTCTTTTACAAAAAATGTGTTTACGATAATGTAACCAAATACATGTAGTATTTGGTTACATTATCTTGTTGGAAAAAAAAAATACATACATGTGAGAACGATGTAAAAAAAAACAAAAAAAAGTAACGCACTTAAAAGCTTCTACAGTAAAACAAACAATTAAAAATACAATAATTAGGTAATTAAAAACAGGCGGAGGCAGCTAAGTTATGACCAATCCCAACTGATGGCGCCCGTTCACGAACATGACACATGGATCGGCACCACTCAGCTCAACCATCATGAAGGGAACCGAATGATCCAACACATGTGCCACCATCAGAGTGACATTAGAGAGAGCATGACACACTATCAACTGCCAGGGCACACTGAAGTCAACGTACGACACAAAGGTATAGCAAATGGTAGATTTACAGTTGGTACATAGTACTCACATATGTGCTGTGCAGCTATATAATATAAAAATAAATTGAGTTTATACAACAATACTTCAGAACTTTTCTGCTTATAACTTGTTATTGTGCCCTAGTGACTGTGGAGCTGGACCAGCGCTGAGCCAAGCATTTTTAGGCTGCGTTTCCACTGACGCGGAGCTGGGCGGAGACGTGCGGAAGCGACCAATTACAATGGTTGAAATCCTCATCGCGCCACTCGTCTCGTCTGTGATTGGTCGCTTCCGCACGTCTCCGCCCAGCTCCGCGTCAGTGGAAACGCGGCCTTATCAGCGATGTAATCCCCCAACCTATAATATGCCTGCCTGCATAGTGTGCGTTTTATAAAAGTTTTGAATTTCGCCTCATTCAGTTCTAGAATGTAAGGCGGTATTTTATTGTAACATTTTATACAGTACCCCATAAAAGATGAAGCTACTTTAGCCAGCCTGAAACCTGGTTAAATTAATTGGTCCCTATTTCTAGTAACAAAGAATGCACAGTCAATCTTATTATTTTTGAGGCCGTTATCGATTCGAGTAAGAAAAGACCATTTGAAGGAAATTCATTCAAATGGTCTCTACCTACAGCTAAAGGTGTTTAAAGCTCGAGTAGGTACTTAATAAAAAAAGCTAATATTTTTTTGGGGATCTTTGTAATATCTAAGGCAATCGTATCTATCTTCGCCAGGACATTTAATAGCTTAAGTACTCTGGCAAGCAATACCAGCTCAGCTCAAATAGGGATATATCTTGGTATAAAAAGTAAATCAAATTTTATGAAACTCTTAAATCATACAAATACACGTGCTAATGAAAGCTTATTATTAAAACCTCTGTGAGGATTGATTTATAAAATAACTAGTTTCTGCCAGCGGTTTCGCCCGCGTGAATACCGAAATTTATCCCGAAGGTACATGTTCCGGGGATAAAAAGTATTATATGTGTAAGAGCGGGCGTACTCAGGATTCTCAAATGATAACGATCAGACATCTTGTATACACTTTTTATTACTCACACCAACAGTAAGTCTCACAACTTAATTTTATAATGATATGTGCACAGTTCAATACAATTCAATACTGAGTTCTTTCGACTAGAACCAGCCTATTTATACGTTTAAACAAATGACAAGACGTCACACAGCAACAACATCCGGTGACATTCGTTTATCAATTAATTATAGATTTAGGTTTGTAAAAATACAGTAATTGTGTACATTATTTGTTTAGTAATTAATAATACTTTTTACAAATATTTTGAACGAATATAGTTACCAATTATTTTATTGAAATAAACTAACAGTCGGTGAATCTACCTTCCATTTTTGACTTTAAAATATTACTAACAATACATAATTCGTGTTTCCGTTATGTCATCTGCCTTTTTGACGTTTTGATTTCGTCTCTGCTGCTAGTTTCATTTACCAGCGCTATCACGGCCATACTGACGAGCGGGCCTTGCTAGGCCCAGCGAATCTCTGAAAATCATAAAAAAAAATTAAAATATGCAAAAACCTTTTAGACCAGACTCAGAGGCAACATTATTGCTTGTTCTGGTGAAACTGTCAAACTCAGAGGTCGTAGTTCGTTGCTTGATCATAAAGATTCAGAGGCCAGTCTTTGACTTGTTTCGACTAAATTTTATTTAACCAAACAAAACATTCATTATTTTATCCATAAGTTAAACTTTTCAATTCTGAATAATGTTATAAAAAGTTTTAACCCTTTTTTTTCATTATTATTTATTCTTGCTATCACGGTCTAGTCGTTCATAGTTCATTGAGTGACCAAAATCTTTTTCTAAAACCAAAACCTTTTTTTTTTATTATTATTTTTTTTTTTTTTTGCTTCCGTTTCGGCCATTCTATGCTTAGGGTCTAAACGGATATGGTATTTTCAATTGCAGGGGAGGGGCTATTTTACCTAGTTAATCAAAAGGGCCATTCAGTAGCCTTAGATTTCGTATATTTTAATGCCAATTACAATTCACCTATTTTATTAACCCAAACCCATTCAGTTTGACTGTTAGCTCTAGATGTACCGCGAGTAATAGCATGATGTACGAAGAAAAAGAAAATAAAAATGGCTGTAATCTGTGCCATTGTAGCGGATTCCCCATTTGTAATAATTCTACATGAGGTACCAAAAGATTAATTGAAAAGTTATACTTATTCAATGATCATCAATAGGGTGAAGTTCGGAACGCAAAAGCTTCTAATCTTCGTGATTACAAAGTCCAAGTACCACTGATAGTCACTAATGTCACATTAAATGAAACAAAAGAAAAAGACACCAGGTATCTTATTCACGACCTTTAGCCATCACATAGCTCTCTTCTCAATTGCTCTACTCGCACATCCCTACGATGTCGAGTCAACTCAACTCTCTGAACTCAGAACCTGTTCACACAGAGATTTAGTCTGTCCTATGTTACGTCTATTCATCATCTACAATCTCAATTGGTACTTCAGCTTTGTATATCTTACTAACACAATCTACGCATAGTAATAAAAATTAGAAAAACAAAATTATTTCAATTTTCGTAACGAAGGCTTGTCGATTCGAACGTCATCAACATTAACATGGTGACCTCACCTCTCGCGTGACTATGCGAGTTTACTTTATTTTAACCTCATAACTCTACAGGAATCCTCTGTAAGGTTCCTTACACAAACGTGTTTATTTTAAACCAACTTACAGGACCACAGTTGCTACAAAGACCTCCAGTTGCCACACTGGCCTACAGTTGCCATAAAGGCCTCCAGTTGGCACACTGGCGTTTAGTTGCCACACAGGCCAACAGTTGCCATAAAGGCCAACAGTTGCCACACAGGCCAACGCACAACGCTCGGCTACTCCTGACCAAACTAGATCATTGGGTTCGTGACAATAGGGAAATTTTAGAACTTTGATCTTTAACTAAATCATTACCCTGGGCCATGTACCACCAGTTGCTCAAATCAAACTTTAAAACTTCTTCTGCAGCGAAAACTGCCAAGCTTACAGAAACCCTCGAGTAAAACCTCTAACGCCACGGCTCTGTAGCCGAACAGCAATTATATTGCTCTCACACAACGGTCTCTCAAGACCCCGACCGCCGCCAGAATCCACTGGTACGGTCAAACATAATACGGCTGATAGACTCAATTACTCGACATTTTGAGCTTGCTCAACATCATTAAAATCCTTTTAACATCAACATCGACTGGTACATGACCCGCTGGCATCTTCCTTAACCTACCGTGTCCATACTTGTAGGTTTAAGCGTATCTATTTAAAGCTTTCGGTGTATAACGATCACTATCCTGTAATAATCACCTATCGCGGACTTAATACCGGGCCTCTTCAGTTTTCGTACTAAAGTTTCCCACACAACACTATTCATTAGAAAAAGGTCCGACGATCAACAAGTTAAACTAAACAAAGTAAAGGCAATGCATACTCAACTCATAAACCCACTTTAAAAAACCCATCGCCACATGGTACGCATGAGGTGCGGTCCAGAATTGGTCTTATGAGTAGACATGTTAATCAGATTCGGTTTCACTACCACAGTCATCAACTATGACGTCTAATTCTCAAAGAACTTGGCGATCGGGTATCCTTCCAACATGATTCGCGTTTTCTACTTAAAGATTTTGGAACATACTGATGGCTTATAAAAGGGAAACAACTAACCCTGATACTATTAAGGAGCTTCACGAATTAACTCTGATCAATATCATAAATATCAGATTATCAACAGTAACCCTTTACTGTCGGTCACTAACTCAGTTTTCATGTAAGAAAAACAATCGCGTGATCTACTGTTATCATAATATTACTTTGAAAGTAAGCAAGTGAATTCAGATCTGAAGACGGTGGTTGTACATCGTTACGCAACAAGATCCGTCCTGAATACACGCAAATGACCAGTACCGTTACTAACTCGATACAATTACGATAGCTCAACGACATTACTAACTCGCTTTGCCACTGAAAACGACTAGTTATTCAGTCATTTTGGATATTTCATCTCCTTCTTATGGGATATCTCATCCTAAAGTTCGTACTGAACCAAATGTTGAAACTAGGAAAGTACTAACAACCCAATAGGTAACTTATTAGCTACTTGCTTTTTACCAGGTGTGTCTTAATTACCTAGTGATAGTGCTAGGTATAACCACTACCAACCAATTCAGTGTTCCAACATGAACACTTAAAACTCGAAATAGCATCTCATCACTAGAGAATATTCGACTTCACTATAAAAATAAAATGGAAGCGACTCACCGAGTATTCCATTCCAAACTTGCGCACGTTCGTACCGTTCGGCTAAGACCAGCGAACTGCTTGCATGCTGTTCTTCTTAACCTCTCAGATGTTGACACGTCAACCTTCGCGCTCAGCATCTGAATCGCTAGCCTTCAGCAGAAGCTTCAGGCTGCGACACAATATGGTATCTGAAACATGAAGAATATTACGAGAGTATAATGTTCACACGGTTATCTTAACCATACACAGCTTTGATGGAAATTAACCTGTGCACCGGTGTAGTAACCTAAACCAATCAATCTGCCTATCTGACCTCCACAACTCAGTAACTGGGTAACACAGTACCCTTTGGCAAGACTGGTGTCAGATCTCAAGCTTCGGACTACCCGTAAAGACTGTCAAAGATCTTCAAATGACAGCCGGGACCAACGGCTTAACGTGCTTTCCGAGGCACGAAGGAAACTCGGTATGTTGAAATGGTCACACATCCACGGGCCGACATCATCAAGCGTTGCTTAACTTAAGTTATTATTTAGCCACGAGCTCCTCTATTAAGGGATATGAAAATAATGGGCATAACCGAAAGTTTTATTTGTATGTGTATCATATTTAGTGGCATCTAATGAAGTATTTTGATATCCAAAGTCAAAGTTTCGCGCAAATCATGTTTGTTTTGTGTTCTTGATGCTTGACCCGAGGGGTTCAGCTTGGTAAAACTATGATTTTATGCCACTGGAGCATTAGGAAAAATACTTGAAAGTAAACTTTATGACTTGGTACCATATTCAAAAAAAGATTTAGCTTGATTTGAAGTCTATTCAATACACACACAATTCCAATACACAATATAATATCTAGTTTAGCTACTTAATATTGTGCTACGAGTGCAAAAGAATGAGCATTAGTGTCTACCAATTGCTTGGCGCGTCTTAGCAAGCATGAAAATCCCTTCATCCTAGCAATAGACTGAACTACCTCGCACGGTGGATAGACAGGTAACTTGTTCACTCAATTGTTATTTTATGCTGGTCAAGATCATAATTAGGTAAATAAATTTTACTTAGCTTGTGGGTATTGGTGTTTTGTTTTTGAAAAACATCCTTTTCTGCAACTTGATCTGGCAACGAAGTAAATTCAGCTCATCCGAATGTCCTGGTCGAGTGGTCGGTAGGCTAGGCAAGGCAACTGTGTTGATGGGTCCAGTTGAGGCTCGGGTTGATCCCTTTCTTCTGATGTAAGAGCGGGCGTACTCAGGATTCTCAAATGATAACGATCAGACATCTTGTATACACTTTTTATTACTCACACCAACAGTAAGTCTCACAACTTAATTTTATAATGATATGTGCACAGTTCAATACAATTCAATACTGAGTTCTTTCGACTAGAACCAGCCTATTTATACGTTTAAACAAATGACAAGACGTCACACAGCAACAACATCCGGTGACATTCGTTTATCAATTAATTATAGATTTAGGTTTGTAAAAATACAGTAATTGTGTACATTATTTGTTTAGTAATTAATAATACTTTTTACAAATATTTTGAACGAATATAGTTACCAATTATTTTATTGAAATAAACTAACAGTCGGTGAATCTACCTTCCATTTTTGACTTTAAAATATTACTCAAATAAAAACAAATCTTTACAATAACAATACATAATTCGTGTTTCCGTTATGTCATCTGCCTTTTTGACGTTTTGATTTCGTCTCTGCTGCTAGTTTCATTTACCAGCGCTATCATATGTGCTATGCCTGACTATAGTCTATCTCTATGCTTAATTTCATTCAGATCCATCCAGCCGTTTAATCGTGAAGAAGTCTTCTTCTTCTTTTCGTGTGAGCATGTAGCCACCTCTGGTGTCAGAGTTAATTAAGCAACCTCTGGGAACCCCACATGCCTCTCACTTGGCTATTTCAGACTTACATTTTCAGAAGTCCAGGTATCCTCACGATGTTTTCCTTCACCGTTGCCTGTGATGTCCAATATAAACTTAGAAAGTACATTATGAATTTGAAAAAGTCACATTGGTACATTCCCGGGTTTAAACCCACGACCTCAAGCACGTCAGGTGAGGTCTTAGCCAATGTACCACCACGACACTACCAGTGAAGAAGTAATAAAAATAGAAGCACTCACAAACTTTCGCCTTTATAATATTAGTTTGAGTAGGCCTTACAATATCGCTGGCAGGAAGAACCACAGGGTATCGTTAAGAGCCTATGTCGTGTCCAGCTTGGGATGTCTTTGAAGTACATTTAATTAAAGGGCAAATATTTGTAGCACGCGTATTTTTTGCATGAAAGCTTTTCACTATCGTCATTGAAATATTCCCTAACTGAACTTCAAAGCCTTTGAATCGCTTTGAAATAAAATTGATCCGCCAATAGGTGGAAAAATCGTACAAAGGAAATTACACTTTCCGCATCACCCACGCACCGTTAGTTTTTGACACAAAGGCTTATCAAAAAATATTTCGAACTACGCAGTGTGCAAGGCATTAAAAGTGATTTTATTCAAACGATGTGGCTGCAGTTTTTCGTAGATCTATGTGACCGACCACGAATCATTTGGTATATTCATTGACGTTGGATTAGGACATAAGATACTCCCTTCTGGTGGGTTCCCACATTGTCGAGGCGGGGTGGTGGGGGGGTCAGTAGCCGTGGCTTGGTCACCCACGGTGAAGCGAAGAGGAACCAGAAGAGGGACCACTCATCAGGGCTTTTGCCGATAAGTAGACGACGTAGCGGCCAACAAGTAGGTTGCGGTGCCGCCTGGGCGACATCACAACTGAGGCGGGTCGCGATGTCGTATGGGGTCTCCCATACCCATACGATATCGCGGCTGAAGGTTGGAGGCCACGGTGGGAGCGGAGTGCCGGTATTGCGGTGCGCCACTCTCCCTACCTTCCGCGGCCTGGATGGGTTCACCACCATCTGATAGTGGACACGGTGGGGCCGCAGGGGAGGAGGAGTGTCGGTATAGCGTTGGCTGCTCGCCCTATCCCCTGCAGCCGAAAAATTGTAGGTGGCGGAGCCATTGACCGGGGCCCTTCACAAGGGGACCAAGGGTGCCATACACGGGGTCGTCTAACGCCCATGTGTTGGTTTAGTCCCTGGGGTAGTCACGGCGTACAGGGTGTATTCTGGTGCGCCGGTGAAGGGGGGTACTCCCCAGCGGAGGGGCCGGTGACGGACAGCCGCGGCGGGTTCGCAGTGAGTGCTAACGCGTGCTCGTGTATCCGCCATAAGCGGCACAGGAGGAAACCGTCACAGTAAACATATACAACAGTATGGCAACTAACTACAAACGCTCGAAACGGAACCCTCACACAAACGTACGTACCGACGAGACCGTTCGTGCACTTTCGAGGTAATGTCAGTACTAAGGGCCGCGTCGTGACGAGTGGTCACGTATTTTTGTGTTAGTGTGCTGTTGCGAGCGTTTGTAGGTAGTTTCCATACTGTTTATATATTTTTACTGTGACACCGTGGAGTTTAAGTGGGTTGGATGCCCACATAACTGAACTATATCCTCGTGGTAGTGCAGTATGCATGAGCAATAAGCAAAGCAAAAGGACTTAAGGTACTACTGCTGAACATGAGGTTCTGGTTCGATTCCAAGGTCGGGCAAAGTGTTATTGAGTTTTTTCATTTGGAATTTCTCATTAGCATCCTGGAGTCTGGACTTAGGCTGGGTTCGGTTGTTGGCAATATGTTCACCCCTTTTATATGGGACTTAACCATAACTAGTGTTGTGTCATCGCTAGACTTTTTCCGGGTATATAAAGGCTCCTCTGAGCATTGATGTATTAGTTCGATAGAAGGTGCCTGAGGATAGGCACCTTGCTGCTGAAATATAAGTAGAACAGTGATTCCTGAGTTTCATTTAAGTAGCTCACCCTGTCTACCCCTCACAGTACTATAGGTGCACCGCTACCTGATCCCTCGGGGAATCATCATCATCAGCCTATAACATCGCACTGCTGGACATAGGCCTCTCCAATCGCGCGCCGTTGGTCTCGATATCCGACAGTTACCTTCCATCTGCTACCAGCCACCCTGCGAAGATCGTTCCTCAACCTAGCCTGAGGGCGTTACACACTACTCTAGAGAGAGAATTAAAAAGACGTACTTAAACAAGAAGAAAATTATGCTGTGCAGTCGGAGGAAACATGTTTGTGAGCTGGATGACTTAACCCATATTATTATGACAAGTTTCATAGCCTTTCCAATTTCATCTATGGACTTAAAATAATTTATTATATTCCTAGATATTGAATTTCTAACTTTTCATCTTGAAAAATGTAATGAGCTTCATAACTTAAAAATGTATGAAAGAACGAATTAAAAAAAAAAGGTCTGTAACAGTTAATAAAGGTAACCCAGCCAATGCAACCTCGTTACAGTACTTATGTAAGAATGACGTGACAAACGCCCGGTCCAATATTGCCCAATATTTCCTGTAAAATCGCAATGTAAATGTGTGTGGGCGAAATGACGCTTTGTTCGTAGTGGCCTCTCTGTCTGCGGCGCGCCGCCGCTTACGTACTTTGTGCCTCAGCCTAATACAATTTGCACTGTATAGATGGCATAATTGTTGTTGTTCCAAAACTTGAAAATTATGTCGAATTCCGAATTATTTGCATTCGGAATAGTATGTCCAGTTATTGTTTGTATTTGTTGAAGAAATTATGAATACAATATCCCTGTTCCAAATATAGGTACTCGTTAGGGCTTTCGTAATCCATATGAGTTGTGTTCATTAAAACGTAAATCACTCATTAATTTTAAGCCGAAATAATATTTTCACAATACGATTTGGTTTGGGCTTAATTATTTGAGTTCATATGATATTGTTCTATTAGTTTTGTAGTAATATATTGTGTGGGAGAGAATTTAATGATGTTTACAATCATATGTAATGTTTTCATCGTATCAGCGATGGACAAAATAGCGTGGGCCTTTTATAAAAAGTACGTTATTTACTGTAAACATTAAGTTATTAACCAATAGGTTTGCATAAAGGTAAAGTTTTCTTAATTTTACCGCTCATATCAAGGTTAAGTGATAATAAACTGCGCTGAAGTGCTTTCTTCGAACTCCAGACATATTTATGCTTAATTATATAGGACGGTAAAGGTATTTCTAGTACAATATTACAAATTACAACATACTTGATACATTGCTCGTTTGTTTTTAAAGTCAATCATACCGAAACCAAGCCGCGGCGTTCGAATTTCAAAGTATTGTTGAGAGAATATAAATACAACTTTTCCTAACAGTCAGCTTTAAAAATAAGTTACAAGATATGACATTCACTGATCTTAAAGTAAATCCACGCTCCAAATCCGTTCGATATTCGAATATTTATTTTATACCATTCCCCCTCTAAAAAGCTTATTTTATTCACCGGAAACAGTGAATAAAAAGCACTTTTAATCACTGTTTTGGTGTTTGAATTTGGAACACACCAATGTATTAGACGTCCATCTCAATGCTATGTAACCTCCTTGCGCCTCCTTGCGCAAAAAAATACTCGATACAAACTTCTTATGCAGATAATATTTGACTTTCAAACTCCTTCTTCGATTTTAATTTTGAGTTTGTTAATTAGGATTTTAATAATGATTTTGATTTTAGTCTAGGTTATTTATTGAATACTTATTTGGATTGTAATTCTAATATTAATTGCAATGGTATTTAATTAATTATAATTATGTAACGTAACGGAGGTGGTCACTGGCCCCTGAAACACAGGCGCTGTTACCTAGCTCAGGGGTCAGGGTTTCACATTTTATGTAAATTTTGAAGGTAATAAACCATTTATTTATTTATTACTCGTAATATTCCTTTTGCTTTTCACTTAAATCTTTCTTTTTCTCGAAGTCATGGTATAAAATATAGTATGCAACTCTTGAATAAAACGGATTTATATCGAGGGCCATGAATCACTCGCGTCGCTCATGATTCTAACACTTGAATCACTCGCTCATCATGAATCACTCCCTACGGTCGTGATTCAGTAGTTAGAATCCTTCACTTGCTCGTGATTCATCTATGGCCCTCGCTTTAAATCCGTCTTTTATTCACTAGTTGCATAATATACTATTATAGTAATATTTGGATAAAGAAAATAATTTTCAAAACTAACAACTTTTAAGAAATAAAGTTAAAAATCTCTAAATTTCCGTATGTGAGATGCCTGGTAACATGCTTATTATAAACACGTCAGCTTACGCCACTTCTACGTCAAGTACTGCAAAATTAATTATCGAAATTTGCTTCAAGGTATTAAAAGATAAAATATCTAAGCTATTCTAACTCGACAACATAAATCCACATTTGCTAACGCCACCTCCACGTCCCGTCCTACAAACTGAATTACAGACATTTTGCCTGTATCTAAATCTATTACGTGCCCTACTGACGGTTTTTATATTTAAAGGTATTTTTAAATTTTTATGAAGGTAAGTGCTCTCTAAAAAATATATGTGTACATAAATTTCTTCAACATTTTCAAAAATAGGCTTTGCAAAGGATTTTAATTTTTTTTTTTTTAAATAAACTGATTTTCATAATGTCTAGGGTCTTTATGCCAAGTCATTTTGAGGATACTGCATTCGACTCAGCAGCCATGACAATGGAAAAATAACCCTCATTTTAACAACTCCACAGTAATTAATACTGTGGAGTTGTTAAAATAAAAGAGTTTGTTTCACGCTGCCAGCACACGCATTTTTACCCGACTACGGCGAAGCGAAAAGTAAGGTCACAGATAATATAATACTAGCATACAGATGCCTCATCCCATACAAAGAAACCGTGCCGACGTAACTAGCGTTTTTCATCTGATTATATAGCGATAGATAGATCACCATCTATATCCATGGAACGGAACCGACCGCGATCGATGTACAAACAATAATCTTATTGGGTCTGGTAAGGGTTATGATTCCAGCAGTAAGTATGTATGTTTGTATTTACGTATGTAAACTCTTCATCCGTTTTTGATGAATATGGTGTCAATCGATAACAAAGTTTAAAAAAAGCTCAAGTCTGGTTACAGTTTTAATTACACTTTAACTTGTTAAACTTATGAAGAATTTAAATAGAAACTGTGATTTAGTGTATACCGCAATTAGAGCGCTGGTAACGTGCTACTTATAACTGCGTTAGATTACCCCACCATCGCGTTCTTTAAAACCATTTATCTACACTCACAACATAATGTTCCAATTATGAATTTAAAAAATATTGCATAAACACGTACTTTATATTCGTGGATGGGTAAAATTAAAAAAAAAAACATTACAGTTCAACATTTTCCTTCGATTTTCAAACAACTGCAACATAAAAATACTTTTTAATTTTAGTAGCACACTTTTACTTTTTAATTTATTGGCGCTTGGCTCATTGACATTGACAGTCATGGTGCAATGAGAATCTATATTGCCCGCCATACTGCATATTTTTCCTTTTCCACTTTTATTTTATTTCAACTGTATGAGTGAAGATAAAATAGGGTAAGCAACGGCATATAATTAGTTATTAAAACACGAGCGTGGCTTCATTCGTCATTCGGCTTCGCCTCATGTGATAAACCCACGCTCGTGTTTTAATAACCCCCATTATATGATCATTGCATAAACTACTATTATAGTTTTATTAAAATGTAAAATTGTGTAGTTATTTACATTCAAATTCGAGGTTTTACCACTTTGACCACACTATATTGTCACTTGTTACTTTGACTTATTTAGAGACTGCTATTGAAAAGAATAGCCAAGAAAATTTAAAACCAAAACTAACCCATTATTTTGTGTGGGCAAAGGTGAATTATACTTAAGTATTTAATGCAATAACAGAATACGAGTCCTAAGTAGACATAATCACGCGATTACAATGCGCAAGAGGGGTCAGTTTAATATTTTTTGGCAAATCTCAAATCTGCCGGCAGCTTTACTATAATAATTTCACAATTGTAGTACTTAAGTTCATTCCATTTTGACAATCAAAAGGGAGTACCACGGTCCAGTTTTTTATATCAACAATACCCTCGGGCACAGATGCCCTTAGCAACTGTGATGGACCAGACAGAGGATTGCAATGGGTAGCAACACCTGTTAGGGGTTCTCAGGTAAAGAATTAAGCCTGGTAAAAGATGTGTGTGTAATCTGTAGATGAATTAAATGTAAGCTATCATAATATTGATTTGCTAATAGGTAAAGTTGTTTGTTTGTAAGATGGCAGTCCTGATCCAAATACGAAATATTTTTCAGTGATAGAAAAATACAATACAAATAATTATTTTTTTCTTCAGAGTTATGCAAAAATAGCCTGTAGTAGAGCACTTTGCTCTTTCAAAACGTTTAGGTACTTGTACCTACCAGCATAAAATTTTGAAGATAAAAGAATTAAAATCAGAATAAAACACAAACTGCCATAGGCTATCTTTGTCTTTGGAAAATGCACAGTTCCTGTGGGATAGGTAATGAGAGTCACACCGCAGGAAAAAGTACTATACAGTAACATTTTTTTTTTAGTTTAAACAAAACGGCTTTAAAAATGAATCATAACCTAGTTGACTTAAGATCCTTTGTCCCCTAGCTGGTGTCCATTAGTAGTAGATATTAATAAAGGCTTTAAATAATTCTAAAACGTTTAATAACGTGAAAAGTCACGTAGTTAAACATTGGCCATTTTAGTACCATATTTCAAATGTAAATAACTAAATTGATCAGCAAATAAATGCCCAATAATAATTGTATCGTTCGAATCTGAAATTGGAACCGAAATAAATAACTGTTTACCCAAACGTATTTTCAGTATAAAACAGTTGAAATATATATAATATATTTGATCCGCAGGCTTATTACGTATCACGCAAAAGGAAAACAATAGCGATTTATGAGCAATAATTGCTGTTCAATACAGAAGTTTTAGAGTTTTTGGCGGTTTTAAAAAAATAAGTGCATTTGACAAACAGCGAGCGATTATAAAACGATTGTGTAGGACTTACATAGGTGATTTCGACTTTTCTGACATAAAGTGTTTGATCGCGAAATGATTGCTGTTTCTTAAGTCATAAGCCTGAGGATCAACATGGAACGCTGATTGTTTCACGTTAATATTTTGAATTTGAGTGCTGTGTTTTGTTGGAGTAATTCTGGTTATTTATTTCTAAGTACATTTTGATTAGGTAGTTTGTTAGTGATAATGTGTTAAAACATAACATAACATCACGCCTTTATTCCACAAAGGGTTAGGCACAGGTGCATTTATACAGGTACACCCACATTTATAGTAGGTACACCCACATTTATATTAGGTACACCCACATTTATAGTAGGTGCACCCACATTTATAGTTGGTACACCCACATTTATAGTAGGTTACCCACATTCATAGTAGGTACACCCACATTTATAGTAGGCACACCCATATTTATAGTAGGTACACCCTCATTTATAGTAGGTACACCCACATTTATAGTAGGTACACCCACATTTATAGTAGGTGCACCCACATTTATAGTTGGTACACCCACATTTATAGTAGTTACACCCACATTTATAGCAGTTACACCCACATTTATAGTAGCTACACCCACATTTATATTAGGTGCACCCACATTTATAGTAGCTACACCCACATTTATAGTAGGAACACCCACATTTCGAAAGGTATTTTGCGACCCTTGTAATATGGGGTGTCATCAAACGGACACAAGTCCAGATGTCTTGCTACTCTAGATGGAAAAGCCATCTACTATATCGACTTTGCCCTACCCAGGAATCTAACCCAGGATCCCATGATTACTTCTTCATCTAGCTTCATTATTTTCTTGATACGGACTAGAGGAAGCGCTTGGGACTTGAAGTCGTCCTGAAAAGGATGGGTAACAATATTTTTAGGTATATTTGTAACTGTAAAAGCCCGAACTACGGTAAAACCTACCAGGATCTCATGCTTAGCAGTGGCACTTGCTACCACTTCAAAAAGGCAGTCAAACGAGTCTAACGAGGAAGTAAAACAAATTAGCTACACAAAGTTGAGTTGTTACTGCTTTAGTAAAATAATACGCCGTAATTTGAACCATGCTTTAAAATATCTTAGAATAGATTAGGCAATTACCTAATTATTATTTGACAGATGGTTTATAAAATGAAGTTTAAAACCGAAATAAATCGAATCTCAGCAAAATACCATAAAGAAAAACTAGTTTTGTAGTATTACTTTGTAACATTACTCCTTTGTTACCTTTATATAATCTGTGCCTTTCGCTAGACACATGCAATGCAACAACAAAAAACTTTTTTACTAAAAGATACTACCGACTTGCAAATAACAAAACTACAAAGTTATAAATAACTTTATTTTTGATAGTCGGTGTCTTTGTTAAGTACCAAATTTTTGCGTTATGGACACCGACTTCCAAAAATAAAGTAATTTTTCACTTTGTAGTTTTGTTTGTAAAAAAGTGTTTTTTTTTAAATATTTTTACTTTTTAGTTGTACCTACCTAATAGGCAAGTAGTTACGTAAGGTACCTGTAATGCCAGAATAGATTACCCGAATATCATGAAATTAAACATAACCGGTAAAATGAGAGTGTGCAATCCCGAGAGGTTTCCCGTTATTTATTGAAGAGTTCTGTTGTATATCTCCGAAGTTCTACAATCAGATCATCACCAAATTAAAATGGGACCAATTTCGGAACATATTCTTTCAAACAATCGGTCCACAATTGACGGAGATTTCGGAGAAAAAAAATACTTTATGTCGAACATAAAATCTCCTCCTTTTTGGTAAATCGGTTAAAAATGAAAGCCCCGTGTGAAAAGTGCAGCGTTCAGCGTCACATCATCAGCCTATTAATGTTCCCACTGCTGGGACACAGGCCTCCTCTCTGTGAGAGGGAATGGGCCGTAATCCACCACGCGGGCCTAGTGCGGGTTGGTGGATTTCACATGTCTTCGAATTTTTTTGGTTCTAGGACATGCCGGATTTCTCACGATGTTTTCCTTCACCGTTTTGAGAGCAGTGGTGATGAAATAATTTACACAAAGTAAAGCGCCTGCCTGGGCTCGAACCCACGACCTACAACTTGTAAGTGGCGGCCGATACCACTGGGCCACCACTGCTCTTCCTGCTCTTGCTCCTTGCTGCGTTCAGTGTATCGGGATTAAATTGTCGACGTAAAAACAGCGAGACTGAGGCCTTACCGGAATAATATATCGCTGAGATATTTATCACTGCATCTCTTTGTAAAAGACTTTTTGAATTATAGTAAGTATAAGTGCGATATGTTTACAGCTTTGTTTACAGCATTGAATCGGTGTAGGTAGGTATTTGTTAACAATTGAACATCGATAGAATATACTTTGTTTTGGTTCACCAAGCCAAGTTTGTTTGTTACATTTAATACCACTTTTTATATTTAATCTGTAATATAATTTTATAGATGCTCTAGCACACTTTGAAATATCGAAAGTAAAAAACCGGCCAAGTGCGAGTAGAATTCGTGCACGAAGGGTTCCGTACCATTATCGCAAAAACGACAAAAATATCATGTTTGTTGTGTGGGAGCCCCACTTAAATATTTATTTTATTCTGTTTTTAGTATTTGTTGTTATAGCTGCAATAGAAATACATCATCTGTGAAAATTTCAACTGTCTAGCTATCACGGTTCATGAGATACAGCCTGGTGACAGACAGACTGACAGTCAGACAGACAGACAGATGGACGGACAGTGGATCTTAGTAATAGGGTCCCGTTTTTACCCTTTGGTTACGGAACTCCAAAAAAATTAAGTGCGTTTCCATCTCTCTCTGTCCTGGGCTAATCGATGCCATTTTAGGGAATTTTATTAATGTCGTCATCCCATCTAGTCACTGGTCTTCTATTCACAGTATAAATCAAAACAATTAAAATCGCCAAGCTTCGCAGTCCTTTGTAAGAAAAACACGGAATCAATTACAAAGCAACGCTTCAGTAAATGCTAGAATTTGTACCGTGCATTTAAACCAGTATTTGAACCCTCGCAGTGCTTTATTTGCAATAGCCAGGAAGCCTGCATATTTGTTCTCTCATGTAACAGGAATACTGACAAGGTAAACCTTGTATATAGCCTCTAGTTTTCCAGGCAGTGTTGTTCCAACGACACCTGAGATGTGAAGTAAGTTCAGAGAAATAGCTTAAACAATCAACTAAATTGGAAGGTCTCGAGGTGACCTGTACTACCAATCAGATAGTCAGCTTTGTTTTGGATAAACAGACCTTCAACTACCATTTAATCATTGCTAGATGCGTTTTTAGGGTTCCGTACCCAAAGGGTCCAAAACGGAGCCGTATTCACGTGTCTGTCACATGGGTTATACAGCCAAACGGTTGAAGCTAGTCTTCCAATTTTCACAGTATTAAGTGTCTTGTTGACCCACAAAAAATATTTTTTAAGGGCTTAAAAAATATAAATGTTCAGATAAAGGGGAGCGTGAAAACAAATGAGATCTGCCACATCGAGTGTGGCATCGTTATTTAGAGTTCGTTGAGTAGATAAATACTGTTTTTAATTTATATTTTGGAGAACACAGGCATGGAAGCCACCAAAACCAGCATTTTTTTACAAAATTTTGTAAAATTTGTTTTTGTTTCCATATTGACCTATGAACTTCAAATTTGGTGATAATGTTCAGCCGGTTTTTCAAAACACGTAAAATTTCAAAATTTAAAAAACCCCCGATTTATCTTGGGAAAACACCCCGCTTCAAACAGTAAAACGCTCATAACTTTTGAACGGCTAAACCGATTTTATTCAAACATAGCTAAGAACACTCTCGACAAAATCACCTTTCAAACAAAAAACTAAATCAAAATCGGTTCATCCGTTTAGGTGCTATGATGCCACAGACAGACACACAGATACACAGACACAGATACACAGCAACACACGTGAAACTTATAACACCCCTCTTTTTCCGGCGGGGGTTAAAAACTTATAACACCCCTCTTTTTCCGGCGGGGGTTAAAAAAGCTACCCATGATGTTACATTATTTTCATAATCTTTTAGTTGTTGTAATCTTGTACATGTTTCAAGTTTTATATTACCAGTTACAGCTAAAAATCCTTCTATTATACGTTTCTTTGTGGCTTGCAATGTGTAAATTGCCTGCTCTACTTATTTCCACCATGCTACCGAGATAGCTACACAAGCCAACAAAGATGAGGTGATACGGGTGCCAGATATTTAATTTGAAATACAAGCGAAGGTATCGTATATTTAGTACTAGCGGACGCCTCGCGGTTTCACCCGCGTAGTACCCGTCTCCGTGAAAATCCTTTAACTATATTCATTGAGATAATATGTACTAAGTACATTATTACCTCAATGACTATATTCAATTCTTTTATAACAATAATATAAATAAAATTAAAGTAATTTATTTCAGACACAAAAGACCATGTCTGTCGTTGTTAGTAACAAGAATTTTGTAACTAATCTTACTATTTAATTAAGATACTATAGGTAGTAAACGTTCAGCAAATAAAATAGACAGCAGGCAAAATATTTTTTTGAAAAACTATATCAATCATATTTAAAAAAAAGGTTAGATATCAACTTTACCTGGTGATTTGTAATACAGGCATTCCTATGCCTAACTCAGACACCAGCTCCTCACACATTCTAGACTAAGTATTTATGTGCCTGTATTTGTATACCTAAGTATCTTTTAATGTCTGTTTTGTGAGGAGAAATAAACGATTTTATTATTATTATTATTATATTATTACCCAGTAACTGGATTGTAGAGGTCAGATAGGTAGTCGATCCATGTAAAACACTGGTACTCAGCTGAATCCGGTTGGACTGGGAGCCGACCCCAAAATAGTTGCGAAAAGGCTTGGCAAATTGGCGATTATTTGATTGTATTGGTCTAAATATGTTTGGGAGCACCACAGAACTCAGAGCCGGTAAATTCAGTAAAAAACTCACGGTAAAAAATTAGGTGAAGGAAGCTTGAATTGAAAGTGAGCTAGCTTTGTAAAATAGATTTTATAAAAATTATAAATATTAAAAAAAAACTAATTTGTTATAGTGTGCAATTATGAGTATACTATCCATCTATTATCATCTGATTTCAAATTACTCGTATGCTGTATTCATTTAGGTATTGTCACATTGTTGTCCCCACGTAGCATAAATATCGAATTGTTGTCGTTATATTAATTCCGAATTCGAACCACATCGAAAATTTACGGTCACTCGAATTGTAACTGAATCGGCAGCCATATTGAGTGCACAAAGGCCACTAATAGGTGCGAGCAGCATATTTTATGTCCACGCGCTCCCATTGCTTTTGTCTCCTAAATAATTACCAGATAGCTGCTTCATCACTGCTGCCATACTTCTCTGAATTAAACCTGACCACAGGACGTCTATAGTAATGGAATTTGAAGCCAGTGATCAAGCGACATAAATATTCAAACTGCATGGAGCTAATAGCCACTGACAGGTATTGCTTCGCCTAGCACGTGGTTGTTGAATTAGTCCCTTTGATTTAGATCGGAGCAAGCAGTTACCGGCCAGTGTGTTGCGTGACACACAAAATTGAAAATGAAAATTCTTATTTACCCTGATGCTGCTTTTTGTTGCTGCTGTTATGTAATAATAGTAAATAATAACAAAAGCGAATGAATTTTAAAGTAAACAAACGTTTACGTATGCAATTTATATGACCTCATTATTATATCGAATGCCCGTAACATCAAGCGCAGTTCTCTTTAAAAACCTGATAGGACAGACACAATTACGTACAATTTTACAAAGTTTTCAGAGTATGTTTTTTCCGAAATCAAAATGCGTGATGCAATTTTTTTAAAGAGTAAGTACTAAGTTTTCCAAGCAACCAAACTGTGCGGAAAGTGTCACTTTTTTTCACTAGTGCTTTTTACTTTCCTGTATTTTTTTATTTTTTAACTCCAACGTCAGCCCGACGCATAGAGTTTTTATTATTTGAGAAAAGTTTTAAAAATTATCTATGTACCGATTATCATTCATATAAAAGGTAAAATAAAACTAATACGACATTTTAGGCGTTTTTAATTACTCTAGATTTAGATTTAGATCAATAAATTAATTCTAAATATTCATTAAATATGTTTGGCAGAACGTATATTTAGCTCGTGCCTTATTGCGTTACGATGTGACAGATATTCGCAGATGCGCAGTAGATATGCCCGAGCATGGTATAATAACATACTCCGTATACTTCGCCTGGTATTCTCTTCCCAGTATGGCCTAAGACTACGTCACGATAAGTGTTACCATTGATTGTCCTTTTAAGAAAATTTAGGTACTTTCCCATGTAGTTAATGAAAATAAAATAAATTACTAACTAGAATAACTATTAAGTAACTCATGTGATTCATCTATTTATTGTTAAATTTATTTGTATATTGACTTATTAGTTCATAATTGCTTTGTTAAGATAAAAATGCATTTTACTCGGGTAATTTAATCACACACAGTGGCAACATATCGAATTGACAAGAGTCACACTGACAACTAGCCATTTCATCGCTATTGTCGTGTTGCTCACACCTATAGCGTTGTTTCGCTCTGTGAGCAAAATACTGTGGCTCCCAAACGTTTGTGGTGAACCCGTGAACTTTGATAGATACACAAAAAATATTGTTAATTGTTCCGTAAACTATAAAAACAGTAGTATAAAAGGCGTTGTAATAAGGTTTTTTATTTTCCCAATGAAGAGACGCTATCATATGCGTGGCTTCAAATTTGTAACTAAATTCAACTAAAGTAACTGGTATGTGCCTTTCTATATAATATTTATTTTATCTACGCGTTGTAAATTCCATAATTTAAGTCATAGTTGTGTCAATACGTCTTTACGCCCGAACTTATTAACCTAACATAATTAGTTTTTGACTTTAGTCAAGTCAAGTTTAGTGGGTTTTCGTCCCGAACTAAATAAAAATACCTACTAATATGCAAACAATTAAAAAAAAGCAAAGTAAATTAATACAAAAAGTATCAAAAATGACTATTTATTAAAAATTATAAATATGTTGTACCTATTATAATATTTTTTCTTTTTCCCCACTAAAAAAGTTTGAGAACCGCAACGCAATCGATGACGTAGTCTTAGGCCAATCACGTGACCCAGCTGTCACGGGAGGAGACTACCTTGTCTTATTATACCATGTGCCCGAGGAACTATTAGTTAATCTGTGGATATGCTGAACGCGCTTGAATAAGCCCGCCATTTTATTAATTTCATTTTATTAATTTACTTATTTCCTCGCACAATGCATAGTAAAATGTTGTATGATACACGTACGTAAGATGATTTCCGACTTGTGTCGATTTATCCACTCACTCGCTTCGCTCGCTCGTGAATAAAAATGCCACTCATCGGAAATCACCTACCTTCCGCACTTGTAGCATAAACAACTATTGTCGAAGTTGCTTTAAAGTAGGTACACAAGTAGGTCTTTAACTTTATGTTGTTTTGAAGCCAGATTTTAGAGTAAAAAATTAAGACAAATAGTTTCCAAAGCAGGATATTTTTGTAAAACTATATACAAAATTAAGGTGAAATGACTTGCCAATGTTCATTTCATTTTCCAGCAAAAATAAAGCCATGTATGTTTATTTTTCGAACCTCCCCACGTTTGGGCTTATATTTGACACACGGCTGCAACCCATCGACATACCAACACTATTATGATTTTTTGCTCTAACCATCGTCTGCCATCAAAGTGGATAAGCGACTACCAAACTGGAATCAATGAATGTTTAATTGTCAAACTGGAATCAATGAATGTTTTCCAGAATATCTTTGTTTTGCAGAAAAGAGCTGTTCGATCAATTTATAAATTAAGCCCGAGACACTCTCAGAGAGAAATTTAAGGAGATTAATGTAATGACTGTGCCTTCTCAGTATATTTATGAAAATCTTTTATATGCCCATAAAAATATAAAATTGTTTAAAAAATACAGTGATATCCATAATATAAATACTAGGAACAAACACAAATTTGTAATACCTACAACAAGGCTCAAGAAAATAGGTGGCTCGTTTAGATGTCAATGTGTGCGCTTTTATAATATGCTTCCAAGCCACGTACAAATTCTAAGTCTTAATAAATTTAAATCATTCATTAAACATAAGTTGTGCCAAAAAGCGTTTTAAAGCATTAAAGATTACGTTGAGGATAAAACGGCTTGGGAGTGAGCTGCTCCAATTAATTAATTTAGTTTTTTTGTTTAAATATTTTGCACCATGAATTTTGATATTTTTTATTTGTTTTCTTGCAATGACAAGAATATTTACTTATTAAAGTATTCTATTATTTTATTTTAATTATTGTGAATGTGAAGACTATGTGGATCATTATTTTGTTTTTTAATTTATCTTAGTTTTTAATCATGGTCTGGCAGTTTGAGTAGTTTATGCGGCCTACCCGAATGTCCTTTCTTTGGTATTGTTCGTCGAATCGTTGAGCTCCTTAAATTCTGAGTTGAGCTGCTCAGTTATTGACAAATGCGTGCACTGACTGGACAGGTCCACTCAATCTGGCTGGTTCTTTCCTCAAAAGACCATTTCAGACATCAGTCTACATGGTCTTCACATGATCGAACCAAGATTTTGTCAGGACTTTAAAAGAGACTGTGACCTCTGAGTTTGTTTCGGCCTTTCTTCTCAGAGTAGTCAAATAGGAAACGCCGACCTCATCTAGTTTAAAAAAAAATATGTTAGACATGTAAAAGCGTTTGTACAAACCAACTTACAGAAATAAAATCATTTATCATGTGTACGGAACCATCAGGCCTTCACACAGCTAGTTAAACTGCCTATTAACTAGAAATGCCTCTTAGAAGACTCGACAGCTGACTGGTTTAAATAGATAAAGTGCATCTTTGAAAAGTCAACTTTTTTTTTAATTTCATCGGCAAAGACTTAAATAGCCATGGAACGAAAGAGTATTTAAGTACCTAAAAAGAAATAAAATGAATTTTTGATGATAAAGCATTTTCATGAAAAGCCATTCAAATGGCTCTCGATTGGTTTGTCTCTCACGTGTCTGTCTGTCCGTCGTCTGTGACAATTTTTTTTTTCAGTAGAATTTTTTTACTTCCCATTGACCGTATAAAATATTTTTGATTCTGTTAATACGTCTTTGAGCATCGATGTATTGAGAAAATTTACTTTACTATCCAAAGATATTAAATCTAGTTTAAATGACTACTTAGTATTAATATTTAAAAACAAAGATATATTCATCCCAATTTTAAAATATTAACTGTTACCTAATCACTTAACCAGAATATATCAAGATTAATTTATATATCAAAGCTCGCCTCAGCATTCCTAACGGTTTGTTTGGTCTAGTTAAGTAAAACTTAGTCACTTACCTAATACATTCAGCAAAGGAAGATATAACTACTAAGAAAACTAAACGGATTCCCTATAGATAAAACCTTAAGTTTCGAAATTGACAAATAAAATCGGAACTAAGATAGGTATTTTTCAGGCAGTGTCCTTTCAACGAAATGAAGGAAAAAAAGATATAGGGCATAATGCAGATGCATTATTGTTGCAGATAGTATTCCACTTTATATGCAAGAAAATAATTATCACTAGGCTCCAGGGCCTTGAAGGCGCTACCAAACCATACTTATAAATGCCATCGAATATGGATAAAAAGTTTCGAAATAGATATATAGGAATGAAGGTATAACTTTTTCAAGAAGTTTGTCTTCAACGAAATTAAGGAACAAAAGTTACAGTGGATAATGCCGATGTATTATTTTTGCTGCAGATAGCATGCCACTTTGTTATGCAAGAAAATAATGATGATTCCCTAGTGGAACTTTTCAGGGCCTTGAAGAAGCCATCAAACAATACTATATGTATAACTGCCAACAAAAGCGCTTTATACCGTGATCATAAACTTGTTTGTGTGGCATTTCTTAACGCGACGTAACTGACATCTCATATGTCCACGTTACACGTAACTGCTAGTTTTAAAATTAAATAATTATTTAATCAAACATAAATCAAAATTAAATCATAATTAAACCAAAATTAAATCAAAATTAAATTGTTACGTGGTTGCATAGGTTGTACAGCTCGAGTGTAGAAAAATTATAAGATTTGAAGTAGATAGTTTTAAGAAGGCCACTCTGTGATCTTTCATCGACAAGAAATTAAATCTTGGAGCACCAGCCCAGATAGGAATGCCATAGGTTAACACAGATTGGGCTAGAGCAATGCATATTTGTTTATTTAGACTCGCTGATGCAACATGTCTCAGTGACTTGAAAAGCCAGTTTTTTTTTCTCAAACTATCACTAACCAATGACACATGAGAGTCCCAAGAGAGACGCTGATCAAGTACAATACCCAGGTATTTGGTTCTCCATCTTCTTAATAGTTTTACAAGCGCGATTGATATCAACATGTAAATAGTCTTCTGGCTATTCAGAGTAATTAAATTACTTTCCAGCCAGGAATCAATTCTTGATAATCCCACTTTCGTATCCCTCCTCAAAGAATCTCAATTATCGACGGTAAACACCAGCGCAGTGTCATCAGCATAAAAGGGAATACCCGAGGACCATCTTCTTCCAAGCCACACAGATCACTGATATAAATTAGAAAGAAGGTGGACCCAAGAACGCTTCCCTGTAGTACCCCGAATGATATATTTGAGTTCTTGCTTGTATACTGGTCTAAAATAGGCTAAGACTTAAAATCTATTAATCTGTAGCGGCACCGACGCCGCCACTTACGAACGAATGACATGACGTCACACAAATCCTGCATCGCGCAAGCAAAGGTTTCGGCGCGATTAGAACACATACAACAGTCCGACAACAACCGTTGGGCAGTTGCCCGGACCAGACACAACACCCGTCTGGTCGGAGGTTCCTCCCTTTTCTATGGAGGTTTGTGGGACTTTACACCCTGTTCCACTTACCCCCAAAAATCTATCCTTTGATGACAAAACAAGTCCATCCCCCGGGGTATACGAATTTTGGAACATTGCACGAACGGAAGTATATTTCTTATGCTACCGAATGTTCAATATTATGTATTATTGTTCAAACATTCACTAGTTTTTAATCTCCGTTTAAAAACGACATTTCATATTTAAAGTGGTTTATGAAAATAAGAATGACATGGTGTTTTACCACTATTTTAAAATCAACGAATGTTTTGACTGCTATCTTTCATACGATATAATTTGCCATTCCTTAAAACATCAGACTAAATAATGTACCTCAACCTGATAATCTGACGGCATATTCTCATACTTAAAAAAAGGTTTTAGTTCTAGTTACAATATTATCTCAAGTGACAATCAATGTCAAAACCTTGTCAAAATGTGAGGAAATCAGAGGATCAGAGGAAATGGTGTTTTTGACAGTTAGAGATTTGAATGCGAACGATTCCTCCAGTTGCTTGTGCCAGGGCCGCGGTAACTCTCTTTCAAATTTATCCGCGACCATGGCCTAGGTTTTACTTTTGAAGAAAAGAAAAAAAAAATATGCCAGCTATGTATAGCAAAAATAATGCCATTACTCTTTAGGATTTTTTATAATAAAAAATGTGCATCTACTTATAATATGGTAATTGCCATTTAGGGCGATTTTAGTATCAAGCGGATTTGCTCACGCACGCTGGATTGCCCCACTTTTGGGCCCGCATGCGTAGAATACTTTATTGTAAAGCCCGCGTGCGTGAATAAAATCCGCGTGATAACAACAACGTCGTTAGAAAAAAAAACTCGCACAAAACACAAATCGTTAAACACTTCTAGTTTTGACACTTTGTATTAAAGTCACTTCAGACAAAACAACGCTCACGATGTAAGCTCACACAAACTCGTTAAAATTTTCTACATCTTTGTATTTCGCAGCTCAGCTGAATGGTTCTGTCTCTCACCATAAGTTCTCATCGATGCAAGTCAAAAGCGGATATTAAAAATGGTCTCGAAAACTCGAATACCTTTTGCTTTTCTGTTCTTTTCTGTGCATCCTTTTGCCACTGGACCCGAACGATCGGACGTGATGTCTATTTCCTCTCGTGTGAATTTCATATGAAGTGTCAAATGAAACTAATTCGATGTGTGACTGACGCTGCGTTTATACGAGTTCGTATTTCCTTTTATAGAAGTCGATTTGAATAGTGAGTGAGTTTAAAAACCGGCCAAGTGCGAGTCGGACTCGCGCACGAAGGGTTCCGTACCATTTTCGTAACAAACGGCAAAAAAACACGTTTGTTGTATGGGAGCCCCCTTGAATATTTATTTTATTTTGTTTTTAGTATTTGTTGTTGTAGCGGCAACAGATATACACCACCTGTAAAAATTTCAACTGTCTAGCTATCACGGTTCATGAGATACAGCCTGGTGACAGACAGACAGACAGACAGACAGACAGACAGACGGACCGCGGAGTCTCAGTAATAGGGTCCCGTTTTTACCCTTTGGGTACGGAACCCTAAAAATGGGCAAAGTTAAATAGGAAATATGGGATATTTCTATGAACATTTATGACAATGCTTATTATCAATGATTTTGGACAATGTCCTAATTTATTGCATAAGATGCTTGGGTGGTGGCTATTTGTTGGCTTATACATCCTGTATGTTTCATGTGTTTAAGTATCAAAAAGTTTTATATTTTTAAATTGAGAATATGTTGCCATAACGTGTCAAACCGTTTTTTTTAAATCAAATTGTGATAGGTATTGTGGTTTGATTAGAATTTCACATTTATCCTACTTCAATTAATTCAGAAATCGACGGTAATACGTTAGATTAATTATAATTGAATTAAGAAATTAATCTTAGTAAAACACAGAAGAAGTACTTCTAAAACCTAAATTAATGCAATTCATCCACTCCACCATTTTTTTTCTTCCAAGCGAAAACTGATAGGTAACTAAAAGAGAAGTAAATGTTTGTCATAATTTCTTTGGCCGACCCTGAACTGGGTCCGGTCCGGTCGGTCACGGTCGGCTGGTGACCTCGACACGATCGTGAATCTTCGGGACTCATCTCAGGCCATATGAAAGCTCGCTTTGTTGGGGACCGAGAAAATTCGATACTTTGACGCGAAATCTGTATGAATTTTATTTTTTGAAAATGTTGGAGTCAACTTGTTTTCTTCTTGTATAAATTGAAAAATAATTTTACAGAAAACTTACAATTTAATTTATAGTTTTAGTATGAAAGATGACAATCTGTACATATTATTTGTAGTACTAACTTGTACTATGTATCTGGGGGGTGACCACAAGCTCTTAGAGTAAGGTTATTTTGAGATCGAGTAAGGGACAGATGTATCAGACTTGTATACATCTGTCACTTACTCGATCTCAAAATAACCTTACTCTAAGAGCTTGTGGTTACCCCCCTGGTCTGTAAATTCACGCAAAACACAAGTTTTATGAATCTTTTTTGTATTGATTATCTTTTTGGTAACTCAAGTAATTCTACATGCCAACATACCGAAACAAACTTAAAAGAAGAAATCTTTACTTTAAAGGTATGCTACGAGTTTTCGTAGCACCTACTACGACAATGCTACAAATGGCCATACTGGCGCCATCTAGTAAAAAGTGGCTAAACTAACTCCTATGACGCATATTTGCATCGCATCATTTATTTACAAAGGATATTCGAAGACTTGCTAATGACAACGTAGTGTTCAAGTAACGTAGCATCAAACTGCAGTTGATTAAGTCTGCGTTTGATAGATGGCACTAGTATGCACTACCGAGGAAATTATGAAGTTTATGAAAAATAAAACGGTTGAACTTTTTTTTAATTATTATTATTTATGCAACAGCGATCGCAAAGTAGGTATGCAAATAATTGACGTGATCTTCAGCTAAGTTATGACATTTAATTAAAATTATAAAAACAGCTTACGGACATAGTCGTTGTAAATTAGACTTTAAAGTTCAATCATCAAAGTTGAAATTACAATGCTGATATTAAATTGCAATCAGAAAAATAGACTTTGATATAAATTAAAGGGTAAACTTTCATATATAGGTAAAATCGAATTAAGTTATTGATATTTTTTAATCTGTCTAAAAATGTGAGCATGGCCACAAGGTTAGGTGCATGAAATGGGTTAGTTGCGTCGATTTTGAGATTGAGCTTAATATTTTGGGGCAATTGTAGCCTGAGAGAAGGCTCAAAAACGATGTTCAAGGGCAATGTGTAATTTAATAGTAACTGATGGCTGCGTACCTATTTTTAAGTCCCTGAAATTACTAACAATACCATCTGTGTATATCGTCGAAATTGCTGTCTTTGTTAAATCAAACATGTATCTTTTTAATATCATCATCTTCCTGCCCTTGTTCCATGTTACTTGGGATGGTTACGTTTTCTTCTTCCATACCGTCCTGTCTCCCATCACGCCATCACTGACTCCCTTTATTTTCATATCACTCCTCACACAGTCCATCCACCTTTTCTTTGGCCTTCGCCTCCCTCCCCATCCATCCACATTTATATTCATAACATGTACCACATTTATATTAGTAACATGCGTAATAAATGGGGTCTACCTTTTATAGCAGAACTTTTTATGTCATAGTATTATTATGCATATCAACGGATAGCATAAACATAATTTCACAGAAAAGCGTTTGGCATACACTCATTTATCATACATTCAAACTCATAATTTTGTAAGTCAGAATCATCTTTAGGCATAAATTTCATATTGATTGTCATTAAAAGGCAGAACCATCATATCGCAGAAAGTTCACAGTCAGAATGGTCTTTTAGCATAAATTTCATATCCATAATATATTAATAGAAATACTCATCTATTACATTACAGATATTTCATGGTTAGAGTAATTTTGTAATTTTTTACCACAATAAAAGATTCATTAAACACATTTTTTTTGTGTATAATGAATCTTTTTTATTTTTATCTTTTTCACCGCAGCTTCGGCTTGCTGGCCGACTTCACCGGCCAGCCTCAGCCGCGGCGGCGACCGTTATTAAACCATCTACTCCTCAGCTCGCAGGCCGCCTCGCCCTTCCGCGCCTACGCGGGCTTAAATTACTCTCTAGGGGTAGGGCAGACAAGACTACGTGTAGTCGGTTTTGCAGCGATTCGTTTCTCTCACTAACTTTTATAACACAAAATATTGACTTTTTAAGACAGTATTTCAATTTTAATTTAAGGCTAAAAATACTATTTTATAGAAATGCCCAATAAAATTATTCTAAATGAATTTCTGCCATCTTCATAATATGCCAAGTGAAATTATACCAAATAAAATTCTGCCATCTTAAAAGTAAGCCATTGAAAATTCGGACATAGAAACATTCGGCCAAACAATAGTTATATTAAATATTTTTTATGCTTTAAGAATATTCGTTTAAAGAAGGTTATGCCAAGTGTGTTATGCCAAATAAATTTCGGAGTATCAAGATTCTGCCAGATAGAGGGAACC
Organism: Orthosia gothica; assembly: GCA_949775005.1. Lineage (NCBI taxonomy): Eukaryota > Metazoa > Arthropoda > Insecta > Lepidoptera > Noctuidae > Orthosia > Orthosia gothica. The sequence continues at coordinate 7,297,451 of OX459039.1, read as the reverse complement.
CTAATAAATGTTATTACTCGATTTGCGAATTTTTAAACGATGAATACTTAAATTAATCCTGACATTTCTGTACCAATTCCTAGCTATTAATTCAATCAGACTAATTACACATAAATTAAACTAACTAAGATGATGACTGACTTGAATAATAATGATATGGCTATCGACTGGAATTCTTCCTATTAATTAATAATGTATATTAACGCACTGTTGCGTGTTCCATCTGCTTCTAAGAATTACAGGCAAAATTCATTTATAGTGCGTGCAAGTAGAAACTTTAATAACATTTGTAAGCGGCATGATTTTGATCCTTTCATAACGGGTGTGTCCTCGGCCAGAAAGTGCCTGAGCCTTGGCTTTTTAATTAGGATTTTGTATGTTCAGGTTTTTATCATTATATGGTATATTAAATGTTAATTTAGTTTGAGCTTGAATGTTATACTGTTTTGTTTTTCTTTTTTGGTAGCTGTGTTGTGTTGTTCACACTCTTTCTTTCCAATCTATTTTTAGAAGTGATGACTTTTGATTGGCTGTCAGTCTCACGTACTATTTTTATTCTGTTTGTTTTAGCTGAAAGTCGTCCATAATTGATAAATAAATTAATAAATTTAATTTCAATTTATTTTGACATTGTGCTTGTACTAGAGTCTGGCAAACGAAAGTAGAGAAAGAAAAAGCGCGGCAAATTTAAAAAATAACAGCATAGCAACCCCAAAACTAGTATGAAATACCTGGAATAACCTAATTTGATACTTTACAACTATTTAATTTACTACGTCTGAATATAAATACTATAGGTACTTTAGGTAGGTAATACTTTAGATATTAAGTATCAAAGATAAATAGTGATTACGAATTAAAACAAAGTATCAACTTATTAGCGTCATACTAACTTATGAAATCTAACACAACACGTAAACAATCTTGTTATTGTTTGAATTCGACGTCTTTCTCCTGTTGTTTTTCTTGATATTTAGACATCATGTGAAACGAAATATCCACTTTTAATTGTTTTATTCATTTTTCACTTAATAAATGCTATTATCAAGACAAAAACAAATCACCAAAAATTGATGTTGACATTGCCATATAAAAAGTTTGCAAATAATTCGAGTGTCTAATTTCGTTTGCCAGACTCTATGCTTGTGTTATGCCTGTATTGTTTTTAATTGAGTTTTATTTGTTTTATAAAACTATTTTGCATGCCTTAGTTAAGGTATAAAGTATAAGGATCACCGGTATATCATAATAACATCACGTTAAAGACTTAGGCCTATACATTGATGACAAGTTAAGCTGGACTAAGTAGGTCACTCAGATTAGCCAGAGAGTCACATTCTCATTGCGGTCTCTCTATAGATTCAAACATTTTCTTCCGTCTAACACTAAAACCACCTTGGTTCAAGCTCTTTTTACACGCTTTATATTGCCTTTAATCGACTATACTGATGTTTGTTACTCTGATCTATACCAAGAACTTCTTAACAACTATATTCGCATTATTTTCGGGCTTCGTAAATATGATCACATTTCTTTCTTCCGTTCTCTTCTTAAATGGCTGCCTATCCGTCAGAGGAGATCCCTCAGATCTCTCTGCATGCTCTTCAACATCATGAACGATCCTTGTACTCCTGATTATTTAAAACAATATTTTAAAGTGTTGGGCAGTTCATACGCTCTTAACCTTCGAGCTTCCAAAAACTTACTTCTCCATGTTCCTTCTCACTACACTAGTTTTCTATCTAATTCTTACACTGTCAACACAATAAACTCTGGAACGTGCTTCTCCTTGACATAAAAAAGCTGAGAGCAAATTTTCATATATAAGCGTAGAATCCGTCACTATTACTTGTCCTCTCTTACATAGCTTGGTCTTCGTTATAATTATTTTATTTAAATTACTGTTTCATTTAGAATATGGTATTTATTATAATACTTATTAGTCTATTGTTTTAGAAAGTATTTATGTATTTTATTAGTTAGGTAGTTTATTAATATCCGAGTTTAATTATTATTGTTCATTTTTTACCCAACTGCCGAAGGAGGGTAATGTATTTATCAGTCTATGTATGTATGTAAGTATGTATGTATGTTTGTTCCTATATGGCGTTCCAAAGGCCAAACGCGTTGGCCGATTTTGGTGATTCATACGTAAATCGATGTGTCTTAACTCTGCGAGTTTCATAGGCTACATTAAAATTGGACAATAGATAAATGGCGGATTTTGGGTGCCATATTGTGGGGGCCCAAATTTTATTTTCTTCCCAACCCATCGTGTGGGGTATCAAAATAAAGGGTTTTAAGAAGTGAGTTCAAAAATATGTAACACTTATATGTTTAAATGTATCTAATTCGGAAAAAAAACAAACTAAAAATTTATAAATAAAAAAACTTAATAAAAAAACCCAACTGCTTCAAAAGCGAACTAAAAAGTCGTAAACAAGGAAAAAATCATGCTGTGCAGGCGGAGGATACACCAGATTTTGGTCAGCCAGCCCGCGAATATGTATCCTCCGACTGCACAGCATGAATTTTTCCTTGTTTACGACTTTTTAGTTCGCTTTTGAAGCTGTCGGGTTTTGTATTAAGTTTATTTTTTATTTTTTTACTACTATCACTGTTGTTTCCTTTTGAACCCAAAGGTTGACTGGTAGAGAATGCCTTTCCGCCTATGTATCACCATTGTACATGAATTTTAAATAAATAAATAAAAATAATAACATCTGTATCTTGTACGTACCTACTTTATGTGCAAATAAATCATTATTCTTGTTCAATTCTATTCTATTAGGTACACAAGTTATAGTTTTTGGGGTTCTTATTTACTACCGAGTTCGCGTGCTTGCTGTGGTGGTGTGCTATGGTGGTAGTACCTACATTGATTTATTTGTTTATAAATAACTTATAACTTTACTTTGAACTTTGTGGCCGGTTGATGGGAAACATAATTGGTGAAATGTGTGTGTAATGTTAATGCACCTCTGCCCAACCCTTTGGTGATGTTATTAAATCATCATCATCATCATATCAACCGAAAGACGTCTACTGCTGGACATAGGCCTCCCCCAAGCGTCACCAAATTGATCGGTCCCGTGCGTCTTGCATCCAGCGGATCCTCGCAATCTTCCACCAGTTCATCGTTGTACGCTTTCCAACGCAACGTCTTCCGGTTCGCAGTCGCCACTCCGACCTTCCTGCCCCATCGGCCATCGGTATTTAAATAACTTATATAATTTAATATAAATGTAAAAGTATGTTATTGTGACGTCACACATTTCCTGTATCGCGAAAGCAAAGTTTTCGGCGCGATTAGAACACATACAACAGTCCGACAACAACCGTTGGGTAGTTGCCTGGACCAGAAACAACACCCGTCTGGTTGGAGGATCCTCCCTTTTCTATGGAGGTTTGTGGGACTTTACACCCTGTTCCCCGTACCTCCAAACTGGTGACCCTCGAACATGAACATCAGCGCAGCCTTCGTGCAAAGCTACTTCGCCGTGACGGCATAGCTTCCGCAAGCCTTCGAGCAGCGAGTCATCAGCCAGCCGAGGGTATCCTGACCACCAGCATGCAGCAGTCGCGCATTCCTGGTCATCACCCTCAACCTGCATCATCACTCCGACCCACTGGAGTCTGCAGCATCATCCAGACGCGCAATGGGACATCATCACGCCGACCCACTGGGGCATCAGCCCTTTCACTGGAACGTCATCACCCCGACTCACTGGGGCATCATCCAGACGCACTAGGGTATTATCCAGACGCACTGGGGCATCATCCCGACTCACTGGAACCAACCTTCAACTGGGCAGGCACACATCACAAGGTGTACGGACGAATCAACCTAACCTGCTATCGACCTCCGGTCTCCGGAGGGGAGTGATGTAGCGGCACCGACGCCGCCACTTACTAACTAATGACATGACGTCACACATTTCCTGCATCGCGCAAGCAAAGTTTTCGGCGCGATTAGAACACATACAACAGTCCGACAACAACCGTTGGGCAGTTGCCTGGACCAGAAACAACACCCGTCTGGTCGGAGGATCCTCCCTTTTCTACGGAGGTTTGTGGGACTTTACACCCTGTTCCACATTCCCCCAAATTATATTTGGACGTTTGTTAAGAAATCACCATTCAACTGCTAAACGGATTTGGGTGAAATTTGAAACACGGGAATAGCATGGCATGGATAGAACCAACGGACTACCCTTAGGAATATTTTTGATTTTCACTCACAAAGCTAACTATATAATAAAAAATTAGAAATATACATTTTTGTAATAGGGCTGCAAGTTTTTTTGTTACAAATTGTCAATGGTCTTCAATAGGTTAAAGAATAAGGTCTGAGAATTTTTTATTTTATGTGATAGTAAAAAGTGAACTTATTTATATCTATACTATACGTATATAGCATTTTTGTATGTAACGAATAAACTTAAAAACTACTGGACCGATTTCAAAATTTCTTTCACCGTTGGGAAGCTATACTAGCCCCGGGTGACATAGGCTACTTTTTATCCCTGTATACCCACGGACTAATGCTAGTGGCTTCTCTTTATATTTAAATATACTTTATGAGTAAAGGCCTTTGCCTTCGATATTATTATTAATTAAAGAGGACACAAATTACTGCTATTTATATCTGGTAAATAAATTATTGAAAAAGCCGCTTTAGCACCCGCAGCTAAAGTGAATTCGGGAAGGTTTTGACGCGATCTATCGACCAATCGCCATCGACCAACCGCGATGTGGATTGTCGTCTATGTGATTGGTCGATTGATCGTGGTCCAACTCGCCTTGCCGAATTTACTTACGCGATTAGTTTGCAGGAAACAATGCAACGGCGAGTTTTGCAAAAAAATTGTTACAAGGATAAACTCGTAAATCTGGAGTACAATATCTTTGAACAAGGGTAAACAATTTATAAGAAAACGTGATGTCGCATCATCACCCATAAATAGAATAGATATTCGCATTTGTGCAGTGCAATGTTCGCATAGCGGCTGAGCGGTTAGCTTTTGCGGTACAGGTCTCGGGTTTGAGTTCCACACGGGATAAACGATCATTTGGTATGCCTTTAAATAGGTACTCACGAGAGTTAGGTACCTATTGGTAAATAAAAACAAATTATAAGCATAGTGAGCAATTACAATTGTCAAATCTCGGAAATATTTGCCATTGACCCCGTCACAATTCGGTGGCAAATATCTATCCCATACATTTTGAACTTACTCTAGGCACTCACGAACTAAATACCGTCAAGTTAGGGGACAAAACAGTTTTAAAATAAAACTATAAAAAAAAGGATTGATACGCAAGCTTATTATAGGTACGCACACATGAAACAACCCTAGAATAAAAAGAGTATATAGAAATAAGAACAGTAATAAATAAACTGGTAAAATCAAATAAATTAAACAATATCTTGAGAAAATACCGCGATTCAAACATAACATAACTTCATAACTTTTGAACGGCTGAACCAATTTTATCAAACATAACTAAGAACACTCTCGATAAAGTCACCTTACAACAAAAAAAAACTAGATCAAAATCGGTTCTTTCGTTTAGGAGCTATGATGCCAGAGAGAGATACACAAATAGAGAATCACACAGATACACCCTCTTTTCCATATGGGATTAATAAAATATAAGTAAAAGTTTAATGTAACCTGTTTCACCGCCTTAGATCAGTCACACAATAATTCAGCAGGAAAACCAGTGGATTATAGTAATCCAGAGACTGTGAAACAAATATACCAGGCCCCTCAGAAAGTATTGCGAAAAAAAGTTTTTATATATGGGAGACTGGCCAGTTATAATGTTTTTCGAAAATATGATTATTTATAAGTAAAAATAAGTAAGTTCCAATTTCAAAATTTCCCTCCACATTTTTTGCGAGTTAATTCAAAGTATTGTGTCTCACTGAAATATGGATCTGCGCCGGGAACATTTTAGAGCTATGATTTTATACGATTTCAAGTGTCGCCTGAAACCGGATGAATCGTACGATAGACTTCAAATGGCATTCATGGATGAAGGCCCTTCCAAGGCAACCGTGTATCGTTGGTATAACGAATTCAAGCGCGGTCGACCAACTTTGGGGGATGACGAAAGAAGCGGTCGCCCTTTGACGGCTGTTACCGAAGAAAACGTGCTAGCAGTGAAAAATTTAATCCAAGACAATAGGCGAATTACATATCAGGAGATTCAACACATATTGAAGATTGGATCGGGAAGCGTTCACGAGATTCTACACAGCCATCTTCGCGTGAGGAGGATAGTATCACGCTGGGTGCCGCACAACCTCACCGATGCTCAGAAGCAGGCCCGGGTGGAATGGTGCCGTGATATGCTTAACAAATTTGAAGCAGGCTCGTCTCGGCGTGTTTACGACATCGTTACAGGTGATGAGTCCTGGATTTATCAATACGACCCAGAAACCAAGCGCCAGTCGACTGTTTGGGTGTTTCAAAATGAGCCAACGCCTACCAAAGTGAAGCGATCTAGAAGCGGGGGTAAGATTTTGATCGCTAGCTTTTTTAATTTGACTGGCCACTTGGTATCAATTCCCTTACGGGATCAAAGAAGCATTAATGCCGAATGGTATACTACCAAATGTTTGCCAGAAGTTTTCTCTGTTATAAGCAACAAGCGACCAAACACAGGGCTCCGCGGGCTACTGCTCCACCACGACAATGCACCTGCGCACACCGCACTCAAAACGAGGGACTTCCTGGACAGCACGCCAGTCAAACTCCTGGGTCACCCTCCTTACAGCCCTGATCTAGCACCGTGTGACTTCTTTTTATTCCCAAAAATAAAAAATCAGCTCAAAGGGATACAATTTTCGTCGCCGGAAGATGCGCTGGCTGCGTTCGAGCAGGCTGTAAACGAGGTGTCTGCGGCGGACTGGAAAAAGTGTTTTGAAAACTGGTTTAGGCGCATGAATCTTTGTATAGAGGCTGGTGGAAAGTACTTTGAAAAGATTTAATAAAAATATATGTACGTATAGAACAATTTTTTTTAGTTTCGCAAAACTTTCTGAGTGTCCTACGTATAGGAAATATATATTCATGGCACTTACCATTTCTCCTCAGCTCCATCAACCTTGATGTCTGGAATATTCGGAATCTTCTTGTTGAGGTACGCCGAAGAAATCTTCAGCAACGCCTGGTGACAATTATACATTGTTGCCGTTAATAAAGAACTATAAAAGTTTGACTGACACTTTTGCTGTACACTTGTAAGACCTTGAATAACAATGAGACATGTCTACACTGCGCAGCGCTCGAGAGCGAACTGCGCTTACGGCAATTGCGACACTACAGCGGCACTAGACAACTGTCATTCGATGCTTACATCGAATGACAGTTGTCTATGGAGATGCTTGAAATACCTAAATGATTAATAACGTGCCATTTCGATAGTACCCGTACATTTTTGATATTGTCCAATCGCTATCACCACGCTTGATGGTTTAATGTCAATTGTCTAGGGCCCTCAGGTCCCGGTATTCCATAAACTATCCAATTAAAATTACCTGCGATACTGTTTTCCCGTGAGAAGTAAAACAAGAGGCCATTCCACGGGAAAAAAAAAACAATTAGAGGGAATTAATGTGACAATATCACATAATTATTTCTAAGAATAGATATTCGTAGAAGGATCGAGATCGCCCTGGGAGCTTTAACCTGCTTGTATAATGAGAAATGGATGTTTTATTGCCGTGCGATTTTCTGTTCAATTGAAATAATGAAAGAGCATATCTTAATGGTAAAAGGAGATTTTGCCCGCGGCTTGCTCCTTTTTTTTTATTCAATATAGGCTCGCGCTTGACCACTATCTCACCTGATGGTAAGCGATGATGTGGTCGACGGTGGAGCACGCTTGCCTAGAAGTAACCTATTCACTCGTGCCTTAAAGACCCCTAGATTGTAGCTATCGGGAAACACAGACTCCGGCAGGGAATTCCACTCCTTAGCTGTACGCATAATAAAAGTATTCTCAAAACGTTTAGTGCTTATGGGTGGGATGTCTACCATGTACCGATGGCGCTTCGCCGTACGTCTGGTATTCCGATGATGAAACGGGCTGGGTGGAATTAGATCATGCAATTCCATCGCACACTCGCCGAAATGTAACCGATAAAAAACTGACAAGCTGGCAACTCGGCGACGGTGTTCAAGGCTCTGGAGCTTTGACTTAACCAGTGCTTCATCGCCGATGAGCCTCTTGGCCCGCTTTTCGATCGACTCTAGTGCATCAAGCTGGTATTTGGCAGATCCGTCCCAGAGAGCTCAGAGAGAGGCTCCTGTAAAGAGCTGTACATTTTGCTGGGATAAATATAGCCTATAAGACAATACTCAGTGGTACTGTACATTATTTCTAATTAACAACGTTTTTTCAATGATTCAGTGTTGCCAGAGATTAATTAAAAAATATATATATAATATATCGAATTCATCCTACTACTTACTAAAAATGTTATTAAAGGTATAGTTCTAAGAAAAAAATAATAATTATAAGTACTTATGTCGTTTTCTATGACTAATGAAAACTTTTCTTTTCTTGGGTAAACAAAATTATCTTATTCAGCGTTCATACATGTTCTAGAAACGTTACGCGTGCACATTTGAAAATAAACGTATTAAATTGAAAATACATATTATATTAAGGTAAAATCGTTTTCCATTTTCAAAACCTCTGCTTTTACAATCCTCTTGTCTGTAGCATCAAATCGGCTTAATGTAGCATTTCATAGGAAATGTATGTAATTGTACTGAACATTTTCTAAAGGTTACCAATTTCGAGAACCAATCGTTTACTGCTATCAGGAGTAACTAGTGAGGTGTTTTTTTTTTCTAGACAAGTGGCATTCGATGTTAACGAATGCGATAGTAGAAATATCAAAATATTAGGGATTGAACAAATGATTTTTCGATATCATTTGTCAATCCCATACAATTTTGCCTTTTTGCTTAGATAAAGTACCTATAGATTGAGCAATGGCGTGGCCGCACATGAAACAACAATAACAATAACACTTTGGCTTTTACAGCCTAAAACACTTCAACCCACCATCGCACTGACACCTATTATCTATAAATAACCCAATTCCTTGTCTCAATAAACACTTAATCCCGCGAAATCACAAAAAAATCAAATACGACCGAGTTAGTTTGTCAAACCTGCCATTATATTAGCGTTTGACAAACAACAAAAGCCGGCCATGGTGACAAAGACAAAAAATAATCTTTTGTCATCTATCTATCAATCAAGCTCATTTTATTGCTAAATCTATTGGTACTTAATCTAAGCCTTTTTGACAATCGTTATACGCTTTCATTGACAGAATGTCACTTGTCTAGGGCCTAAGGTGACATTCTAACAGCAATAAAGATTGTAAAAAGGTCATAAAGTTTAGGATTTAACATATGACATTTCGGTAACGAATGTCAATCACAAACAATTTGAACGTTTGTTAAGGCTGCCCTAGTCGACGGCACGAACTATTTTGTGCGCGGGGTTAAAATGCATGCTATCTCATCCGACAACACGTGTGATAGAGATAGATGCTGTGACGAGCAGGAAGAAGCTAATTCGCATACGAATACACACTTTAGCAAATTTGTAGCGAAATGGATGATGATTTAGGACGACAACGAGTATGGAATATGGATATCATAAAAAACTACTAAATGTTAAAAATAAAATTATTTGCATAATGGAACTACTAATCTATCCTTGTATGGTGACTGTTAACCAATTTGCCTTCTTCTTATGGTATTTATTTGCGCCCAAAGATGCGTTAAAATTAGTGTTGAAATATGGAACTTTCGACGCTAATGAGCGTCGAAAGAAACTTCGAAAGAACTTCGAAAGAAACTTTTAAACATATATTTGTTTTTACTTTTTTAGTACCATACAGGGCTAGATAATGATGGGACAAATTGATATCAATTTTTATTTTGAACGTACACTGTCAAACCGTGGTGTAATCGCCAGACTACGTTTGTATGGAAGAATGACCGACTAGGGCAACCTTAACTGTTGTCGCTGATAGCTGGTCACTTTATCTAAACCTCTACTACTATACTGAAATCCCACTGCAAAAACTTAATTTTTATGGACGATTTAACAGTACTTGCAGGGTTGCCTAGCCGCATTTTGCCGTAGCTAGTTTTTAATTTTTGATTTTTTTACCTCTTCCGTAGTGTAGACTAGGAAGTTCTCCTATAATGTGATTGACAAAAGGGATCAATTTCCTTGACGATGGTATGACAATCACACGCACGTGGAACCGTGATTTATATCATGCCATACTACTCAATATTATAAATGTCAAAGTGTGAGGCTAAAGCTGGAAACAAATTATCGGACGCAGCCTACGGACGCGACTGACAGCCGCGACTTATAGAGTATCTAGGTAATGAATGCACATTACATTGTGCAAACTATCGGACGTAAGTCACGGACGTGTCCTTGGGCGTTCGGACGTCTGATAGAGATCTGGCAGCCGCGTCCCATACGACTGTGCACACTTAACAGCCGCGGCTGTAAGTCGCGTCCGTCAGCCGCGTCCGATAATTTGTTTCCAGCTTTATTTTCTAAGTGTAGAAGTAAAGCTGGAAACAAATTATCGGACGCAGCCTACGGACGCGACTGACAGCCGCGACTTATAGAGTATCTAGGTAATGAATGCACATTACATTGTGCAAACTATCGGACGTAAGTCACGGACGTGACCTTGGGCTTTCGGACGTCTGATAGAGATCTGGCAGCCTCGTCCCATACGACTGTGCACACATATCAGCCGCGGCTGTAAGTCGCGTCCGTCAGCCGCGTCCGATAATTTGTTACCAGCTTTATTTTCTAAGTGTAGAAGTAAAGCTGGAAACAAATTATCGGACGCAGCTTACGGACGCGACTGACAGCCGCGACTTATAGAGTATCTAGGTAATGAATGTACATTACATTGTGCAAATTATCGGACGTAAGTCGCGGACGTGACCTTGGACGTTCGGACGTCTGATAGAGATCTAGCAGCCGCGACCCATACGACTGTGCACACATGTCAGCCGCGGCTGTAAGTCGCGTCCGTCAGCCGCGTCCGATAATTTGTTCCCAGATTTATTTTCAAAGTGTACGAGTAAACCTCTACTGCAGATGATTCAGTCACCATCACAACGGAAAAAACTAGTGAATTTGTTGATTTCGACTGGACTTACATCTACCAAACTTTTTTATTTCGGTAGAATCTACCTACCTACAAGACGCCCAGTGGTAACGGCCGTGACTTACAAGTTGTAGGTCGTGGGTTCGAACCCAGGCAGGCGCTTTATTTTGTGTAAATTATGTCATCACCACTGCTCTAAAAAACGGTGAAGGGAATGATCGTGAGGAAACCGGCATGTCTTAGAACCAAAAATTCGAAGACATGTGACATCCACGAATATGCACTGGGCCCGCGTGGCGGATTACGGCCCATTCCCTCTCACAGAGAGGTGCGTCGTGCAGGCCACGCACAACGGACCAAATGCGAATCTAAGTGCGTAAAAAAACTTTTTCGCAAAAAAATACTACCGACTTCCAAATTCAAAACTACAAAGTGAAAAATTACTAATCTTTTGGAAGTCGGTGTCTTTCGTAGGTACCATTTTTTTCGATATGGACACCGAGTTCCAAAAATTAAGTTATTTTTCACTTTGTAGTTTTTCATTTGGAAGTCGGGAGTATTTTTTTGCGAAAAAGTTTTTTATTTTTCCCCTTTTTAGTTTTACCTACCTAATAGGCTTGTTTTAAGTAAGGTCCCTATAACGGCAGAATAGATTACCCAAATAACATGAAACTTGAACATAACCGGTGAAATGAGAGATCTGCGTACCCCTTTAGAGCGTACTGGCGTGATGTTATGTTATGAAATGGTATAAACAATAAACAGACATGCGATTGCAGCAATACCGAGGGTTTTGCCGTTATTTATTGAAGATTTCTGTTGTATATCTCCGAAGTTCTTCATCAGACCTTCACCAAATTAAAATGAGACCAATTTCAAAATATACCCTTTCAAAAACAAAAAGGATTTTCTTAATCGGTCTACAATTGACGGAGATATCGGTTAACACACAAAAAAAAAACGAACACTAAGTCGAACATAGAACCTCCTCCTTTTTGGTAAGTTGGTTAAAAATGGGTCCATCTATCCTACCTACCTACGTCCTAGTGCGATAATTTTATTTATTAATTGCACATGCACAAAGTACAAAGCCAAAGACATTTTAGCTTATTTTTCGTTTTCCGACCTCCAAGCAGTCGCAAGCAAAAGCTAACAATGACTAAAAATTGTGTTTAACTAAACTAACTTGAAAGTTCTCTCTACTGTAAACAGAGCCAGGCAAGCTTCATAATTATAAGTCAAACTTGTAAGTAGTGGTATCGTGCACAGTTTCAACCAGAATGAACCCTCGTTCTAACTTACTTAACTTGAACTCTGCTACTTTTACTTTTAAAACTACGTTTTAGTTGCAAATAATATGAAATATTTTTAAAACATTACATATTTTTGTAAAACATTATCACTTTGATTGAAAATGCATTTTCATTGAGAAGATGGCGTGGATTGAGAAAAAATCAAGAATATGGGATTGATAAATATACTGAAATTTCACTTGATCTGTGGTGAATCCAAAATATTTTTGACTATTGAAAATCGTTTATATGATGTCAAGTTGCCCAAGAATTTCATAGTATTGTCAAAGTTTCAAAGACTGAGGACTACAGAGACATATAGTCATCCCACATATATGGTAGCCATTTATACCCTTCAACTTCAGCATAGATGCGCAAAAACTTAGAAATTCCTCCGATGATGATTAATAAGGTTAGATAACGATACATTGTAATAATTATAAGAAAAATTCTGCCGTATTTTTTTGTATAAATTGCGCTTTAATTAATTTCACATGTCCCGAGTTTGTCCCGTCTGATACGCAATGTTTAAGCTGGGAACAAATTATCGGACGCGGCTGACGGACGCACTGACAGCCGTTACTGATATGTGTGCACAGTCGTTTGGGACGCGGCTTGCGGACGCGTCCGAGTGCTTATTCCATAGACAATATAGCTTATTCAACGAAGATTATGTTTACGTAGAAACATGTCGAGTAGTGTAATAAGTTTTATTCCATTTTTATTTATAACCTCACACGAACGTGCGAGATAGCGCGTAGTCTGAGTCGTTTTGACGCCGGGACGCGTCCCGCACCCCGTGCACACCATCCGCGGACGTTTTCGGCTGACACAGACATCCAGCGAGCCAGATCCCATCGGATGTCCGAACGCCCAAGGTCACGTCCGCGACTTACGTCCGATAGTTTGTATAATGTAATGTAAATTCATACAGATACTCTATAAGTCGCGGCTGTCAGTCGCTTCCGTCAGCCGCGTCTGATAATTTGTTCCCAGCTTTATGCTGTGCCCATATGTAGAATATGACACATGATAGGGTGCCCCTAATGCCCATACATCTGCCTTTTAGAGGAGCTCATGGACGCCACTCACGCTGCATTAAAGTGGTCATCTAAATGTTTTTTTTTAGTTTTCCTATGACTCGAATTAGTAGTATTTTATAGATATCTATAAATTACGGGAGCGAGCAAGGATACTGTAATCCCAAGTGAAAACTGGTTAAACTAGTTCATCAGAGTATAACGTAAATACTCCACAGAATAGAAGTGGGAGTAGAGACCTATCCCGGTGTTTGTGTGTAATTATAGCTTGCAAGATTTTTTGATCCACTTCCCGGTTTGCGAATGAACTGAATTTCGAATGAGTTGCAAAGAGATCATCATCAGCCTTTTTAATGTTCCCACTGCTGGGATACCGGCCTCCTCTTAAAGAGGGAGTGAGCTATAATCCACTACGATGGCCCGTGGTCCGTGCGAATTGATAGATGTCACGTGTCTTTGAATTTTTGGTTCTAGGACAAAGGTTACGGTTTCCTCACAATGTTTTCCTTCACCGTTTTGAGAGCAGTGGTGATGTGATAAATTACACAAAGTAAAACACCTGCTCGGGTTTAAACCTACGTCCTACAACTCGTAAGTCAGGGCCGTAACCACTGGGCCATCACTGCTCTATTGGGCCAGCACTGCTCTACTAGGGCACCAATGTTCTACAGCTCCACACACCTTTGTTTGCAATTGCAGTTTTTAATACAAATGCATTTTTTTAGTATTTAAAAGCTGATTTTATTATTCAACCAACAATCTTGTAAAAAAATGTCATCATATCTATCACAGATTACCACGCCGCCTCGGTGGCCGGTGGCAACAGCTTGCAAAAGCATCGTCAATACTTTTAATACAAGCCGTGATGACACCGTCCATTCATACAAATTTACCATTGACAAGTCAATTCTGACTATGGGGGTACTACACTATCATGACTGTGTATATCATACATAGGATCCTATCTCTTATCCTACATATATGACCACTAGAATCACATCGTTGTATTACATTACATCATAGTATATGAGTCATTTTTCATAATATGATAGTGTATATAAACATACGCATCAAAACGTCTGTGATAAAAGATTTTTGAGCAGGACTGAGTTATATCAACCGAAACTTTGCACAAATAAAAAGCCACACCACAGATAATATAATACTAGCATTATTTGAGTGCAATAAGCTACTTTTCAATTTGAAATAATTTACTCATATATTTTGTTTTTTGAACAAGGATTTTATTCTAAACGTTTCCCTACACTAGGACTTTTTTCCTGTATCGTGGGTGCGTTTACAAACCTATAAACTCACATACACAAACACCCAGAGCCAGAACATCTTTTGTAGGACATACAAATATTTGTTCCGTGCGGGAATCGAACGACACGCAGCGCAGCAGTCAATCGCTCAACCACTGCGCCAACCGTGCGCCCAAATTTTCTGCGCATAAATTCTTCTCAGTAAACCCTTTCATTTGATACCCATATCATGCCAACGCACAAAAAATCACTAGTCCGCCATCTTGGGCCGTCTGCCATATTGGATTTAGAATGACGTCACTTAGCTAACTATGCATTGTCATCTAAACTAAACGTGTATATTAATGATATTTGATTTCATCATTTGATAATGATGAATATAATTTCATTTTATTCGGTGGAGGATAACTGCTTTAAAATTCAGTTGCAAGATTTGAACCGAACACACTTACATACATAAATACATTGCAAGTTAATGTAAAAAAGCTCGCCTTCTATGGAAAAGACAGCGGCAGCTTTATTGCGTAATTAATTCGGCAAGGCAAAGGGCAAAACGTATGAACAATCGACCAATCACATAGATGGAAATCCAATTCTTTGCTCTTTGCCTTGCCGAATTCATAACGTAATAAGGAGCGGAATGAGCTAATATAATAAATACTTATATTTTAACGAAGTAAAAGCCACTTCATTAAAAACAAGACACAACAATTATGGTTTAATTGTAGTTCATACGAATCGAATACAAACGAAATTCAACAAAGATTAAATTGCTCAGCTTGTTTATAGAAGCTTATTCAATGTATTTTAACCCCCGCCGGAAAAAGAAGGGGTGTTATAAGTTTCACGTGTGTTGCTGTGTATCTGTGTGTCTGTCTGTGGCATCATAGCGCCGATTTAGTTTTTTTTGTTTGAAAGGTAATTTTGTCGAGAGTGTTCTTAGCTATGTTTGAATAAAATTGGTTCAGCCGTTCAAAAGTTATGGGCATTTTACTGTTTGAATCGGGGTGTTTTCGCAAGATAAATGCGTCGGGGGTTTTTTAAATTGTGAAATTTTACTTGTCAAATGTTATGTCAAGTGATTGACGTTATTTTGTTAAGCCAATCACAGCAGCTTTTACGTAACATGACATTTGCTTAAAATAAATGTTGTTAAGAGGATATGCGGGCAGAGAGCTCAGACTGAATTGCCCACAGAACAGAAAAAACGCCTTCTACAATAGAAGTTGCAAGTAGGCGGGACCCGCGTACCCCGAGTTTTGCTTAGTTCCGCATACGTCTGCTGCCCCGCCCACACTACGCACATCATTCTTGTTACAACTGTCACGGTAACAAAAACTTGGAAAAATACAAAAAATGCCCTATTGTACTGTTTTAGAATGTAAACACGATAGTAGAACCAAAAATGTATCAAATAGAGGTATATTTTACCATCGGTAAGTCTTAATTGATTTTATTTCTATAAAAATGTAAAAGCAATATTTTATTAAACAAGACAAGTAAAAGTTGATTTTGTGACGTTAAATTTAAGGTCTACTTTCTTTTAAAGTTAAACATATTGTTCTCGAAGATTCCAACTATGCACATGTCACAGTCAGCTACTCAATTAGAGATTACCAATATCGATGATGAGTTATCGATATTTAAAACTTACTATATTCTCTGTGTTCTATGATATATATAGCGGGCAAAATTTAAACCTGTGTGAGGCTTTTTTTTGGTGATTCAGTATTAGTAACCAAACACATTTCCATGGCCAAACTTTTTTTTTTCGAATTAAACTTTAACCAAGTTTAAAATAAATACATACATACATAAACTCACGCCTTTTTCCCATGAGGGTAGGCAGAAACTACAGAACGCCACTTGCTACGATCCTTACATACTTCTTTTGCTAAAAAAATAAATATTACATGGATATAGGTAATCTATTCGTAATATTCTAATCGAGAAAAGGTTAATCAAACAAGTGTAATCCACAAAGTCTCAAACCTATAAATAAATGGTTTCGTATTATTTTGTGACTTCAGATTTCCTATGGACCCAGACAGAAAAGAAATATGGATTGAAGCGACTGGAAGGCAAAGTTGGTTTCCCGCAAAAACTAGTACAATTTGCTCAGATCACTTCGTAGAACTAGATGTTTTAATTAAAAGCGGAAAAAAATACCTAGGCGACACAGCAGTGCCAAAACTAAAAATTATACATTTTCAGGTAGGTATAGGAATAATTATGTTTTTATTCCCTGTTGTCCTAAGGTCAATTGTCTGTATCAAATCTATGCAATTTGGTAATTTTTACGGCTTCATAACATAATGTTGTTGTATCGCGCTTCTGAGATTCTGACTCCATATCGTAGATCCGCAGCGAAATTCAAATATTCGTAGGTTTTTTGCAATTTGCTGGTCAGTGTAACTGACTTGATAAAAGCTATTACAGAACGCTACATTAATGTGCGGATACACCATCTACTTAAAATTAATATAAAACAAACAAAAAGGCAACTTCTTAACAAATATGTATTATTTGAAGGCCAATAATCTGTGTATAAAATTGTCTTTAGCTGATTTTACTTATGTTATTAATTAAACCATTGTTTCATTTTAATTTGTATTAATTAAATCTCATTTAACCTTTGATCATTTTTCAAAATCAAAAGGAAGTTTCAGAAAAGTTTTACGAATGAGTAGACGCGATTTCGCACATAAAATATGTGATAAAAAGACAACCGCCTTCAAAATCTACAAAATGTAAGAATACCTTTAGTTTTGACGTAGTGAAAAATAAAAACAGATGAACATAGAATCTCCTTCTTTTTTGAAGACAGTGAAAAAGTGGCTTATATGTTAGTCTTACATTTAAGATCTACTGGTGTATAGACCAAAATTTTTCTTCAAAGTCCTTTACGTAGTTAATCAAGCTAAAAAGAATACGAGTGTAGCCGCAGGCGAAAGGGCAGGCTTCCCATATAATAGCATACCTGTAGTGTAGTCTATCGCATAGTTCTATTAATAGAATAAAAAGTTAAATAAAAAAACCCAAATGCTTCAAAAGCGACCTAAAAAGACGTAAACAAGGAGAAAATCATCGGAGGATACATATTCGCGGGCTGGCTGACCTAAATCTGGTGTATCCTCCACCTGCACAGAATGATTTTCTCCTTGTTAACGTCTTTTTAGGTCGCTTTTGAAGCAGTCGGGTTTTTTGATTTAAGTTTTATTATTTATAACTTTTTGGTTAGTTTTTTTTCGAATTAGGTACATTTAAACATACAAGTATAGGTGATTTTTAAAATCACCTCTTAAAATCCTTTATTTTGATACCCCACACGACGGGTTTGGAAGAAAAAAAATTGGGTCCCCACAATATGGCGCCCAAAAGCCGCCATTTTTCTATTGTCCAATTTGAATGTAGCCAGTGACACTCGCAGGGTTAAGACAAATCGATTGACGTACGAATCATCAAAATCGGCCAACGCGTTTAGTCTCTGGAACGCCGTATAGGAACAAACATACATACATAAATACATACATAGACTGATAAACACATTACCCTCCTTCGGCAGTCGGGTAAAAACACCACATATCTTTGTATCAATAGAATAATTTTCAAAATTAGATCAGTAGTTTAACATAAAAAATCTTTATAGGTACATCCCTACAGGAGGACGAATAGTAATGACCTCATTTCGCAAATATAAATCTTATCATTAACGAAATAAAGTTTTAAATTGAATGCATTTATTATAGTGACATCTAGCGGCGAGTAGCGTAACTTGCTCATTAAACTATTCCATGTGCGCTTTAAACGGAAAAAGTTAAAATACTCAAAAAGAGTAGACAATAAACCAACTCTATGGTCATAAAACTGTGGTTTATTTTCAAAACTCGTGACGACTGACATATTTCCTACTTTCAACTAAAATTAAACTACCAATCATACCAAAGATTTCTTAGGGTTACGAAATACAATTAACCCGTTTATGTGAGAGTTTGGGTACGCTGGTTCCAATACTAATGAAGCGCTAAGCGACTTCTACTGTCTTTCTCTGTTCTGTGCTGGTTCCAATACTAATAAAGCGCTTAGCGACTTCTACTGTCTTCTATGTTCTGTGGAATTGCCTAAGAAAAAAGTCATAATTCAAAATTTGGTTCTCGCCAATGTCAAATGTGTGTCCAATACAGGAGGAATTTAAAAAATATTCCATAAATTTAATAAAAAACATATATGTTGTGCTGTTATATTTTTCATTTATAGTTGTCAAATTTGTCTAAATACTCGAACGTTCTTAATGTTGAATCAGTCAATCACTAGGCCTCAGTTGACAGCGCAAATTTGGGCATTTTTAAGATAAAGATAATGTATCATCAGAAAGGAAAACATAGGGGCATAGTATATATCTTTATTTTTCAGTTTATGGAATATCTTTTAAATTGGTACAATATAGGAGGAGGAAATAGGCGAGAGCCAAAACTCAGATTATGACGTTTTATTTAGAATATTCAGTCGGATGTCTGCGACCGCATTTCCTTTTAATAAGTCTGAAATTGTCTGCGGATTAATCCTTCAGTGGGAGTTATTCATGGAAAATAAAAACAATAATGAAGTTTCAGTGAGTTTAAGCGCCTTATCTTTTAAGCTGTTTTTAATATCGCTTTTGTTATAATAGCCGGTTACAGCACAAAGCGGATTAAAGACGACCTTTTATTAAATTGAAAAACAAAATTTTCTTTTCCTCTTTCTTAGGTATCCTTTGTTAAAAAAAATGTTGAATAGGGTTATTCTCGGTAACAGAAACATGTTTTATTTTTTTTAATAGATGCCACCCGCGTGGTATTAGTACTTCTCCCAATCTTAATAATATTATAAATGCGAAAGTTTGAATGGATGGATGTATGTTTGTTACTCGATCACGCCAGAACGGCTGTACGGATCTGGATGAAATTTGGCACAGATATAGACTAGCATATAGATTACTTTTTATCTCGGTATAATGCTCCCTTGGGATGATAAAACACTTAACAGGCGGGCGAAGCCGCTGGCAGAAGCTAGTATCTTTATAAATTATAGTCTAAGTTTTATTCTGATGTATGAGCTATATTTATGTAAAGTTTCATCAAAATCCATTCAGTAGTTTTTGCGTGAAAGAGTTACAAACATCCATCCATCCTCAAAAACTTTCACGTCTATAATAGACGTAGGATTTAGCTTCTGCCAGGTGGTTTCACCCGAGTCAATGGCAATTATTCCAAGGATATAAAAGTATCATTATGTCCTTCTTCAAGGTCCATTCAATATCTTTAAAAATATCCATCAAAATTGGTTTTGCGGTGTAGGCTGGAAAACGTAACAACGCAAAAAGTTAGTGGTCTAATGCAAGCCCAGCGGTCGCTGGAGTACTACACTATTTAATACCCGCCATACACGATCCAGTTTACCCGTCAAGTTTGCAGCGCGCTTGAAGCGGCGGCGTCCGGTAAACTTGACGGTGTATGGCTATCAGCCAGGTGTCGTGCATGACAAGTCGACTTGAAGCAAAAATTGAATTTCTATTCTGCCGACTTGATCAAGTTTGCAGCGACATGTAAACTTGAACGTGTGTATGAGCGATCAAGCATGCATGACTGCATGACGTTAGTCGGCATCGGCCATCTTTCATTTTTATATGAGATATTTTTTTTCGTTTCAATACGTACTATACGTAATACACTAAGCGATCTTTACTTTGCTTTCTTAATTGCGAGAAATTAGCCTAGGATGGCTAATGCGTCGTCGTCCGTCACTGTTGACGCCATGGTTTCAACTGGTGCGGCATCATGCAAACTTGACGGCAAACTTGAACGTGAGTTGTCTATATGGATGCACTGCAAACTGGACGGCACAACAAACGCGCTGCAAACTTGATGTCAAACTTGACCGTGAATGGTCTATTTGGATGCACTGCAAACTGGACGGCACAACAAACGCGCTGCAAACTTGACGGCAAACTTGAACGTGAGTTGTCTATTTTTTTTTTTTTATTCTTTGTTTTTTAGAGGCTTTTAAACTAGAGGTTTATGTCAGCCCCATCGTAGCCTTATAACTATTTTACAACATTACTATGTAAAATTTAAAAGTAAAAATACATTTATAATTGCTTTGGAAACAAACATAGGTAATAAAAGGCTAGAATAATTAATTAACCAAATAAAGAAGTGACTAGTTCATAAATCATTCCAGCCTCTTTTGAAGTTGGGTAAGATAAAATCCCTTGCAACACACTGAGTTGTCTATTTGACAACTCAGTGTGTTGCAAGTGCAAGTGTGCAGCATAAGTGTTAGATTTATTTTTATCACACAAATTCCGATAATTTTCGGTCCAGAAACTATTTATAAGTCTAGCAAATGGTTAAATAGTGACTGCAAATGATTATGATTACTTTTCCAAATATATTTATACATGAATCATACGTTTTAGTTACTCATGTATATTTAATTAAGTTTGTCTTTCGCTGCTCCGTTCTCCATTAATTAATTGCTTTGACAGAACTCTTGAATTAGGATTAAATTCTCTAAACGAGATTGCATGTATGTTATGAACAACCAGTTGCTTCATAGTTGCAATGGAGTTCATAATATGTGTGCACAAATTATCTTAAATTTAATTTCTTCTTTGCGTGTCGATAGCAAATATACGTAAATATAGAGTAACTGCCTATCTGATCTTCACAACCCAGTATCTGGATAACATGATACCCCTCGGATTCTACTCGGCGCAAGGCATAAAAAAAGTAATTTTTTTTATAAGCCTCGGATGACCAAAAGACACCATATCTTTCCAAAAAAAAAAGGTTTATTGCAGAAACTTGTACACTTTCACAGTAAATCTTACATACGGACCTCCTTATAAGTAAAACCTATTCCTGTGCTAGGAGGACCCGCTCTTAAATGAAAAATTATGAAATGGTAAAAGTGATGTACAAAAGGAAAACAGAATCTAAACAATAATGATTAACTTTTAACAAACCCATAAACAATTTGACCTTTACACTCCTAGTTTAGATTAGACAATAGTAGTAGTTTATGCAATGGTCATATAATGGGGGATATTAAAACACGAGCGTGGGATTATCACATGAGGCGAAGCCGAATGTGATAATATTAACACGCGAGTGTTTTAATATCTAATTATATGCCGTTGCATACACTATTTTATCTTCACTCATACAGTTGAAATAAAATAAAAGTGAAAACGAAAAAATATGCAGTATGGCGGGCAATTTAGATTCTCATTGCACCATGACTGTCAATGTCAATGAGCTCTAAAAAATTAAAAAGTGTGCTATAAAAATTAAAATAGTAGATTATTAACCAAGGGGATAAAGCAGTGTCTTCTGTCGCGGGTGACGATTTAAATCGCGAGCGTAACGAAGGACTCGAGGTTTACTCCCGAGCGTAGCGAGGGTGTTACGAGTCCTGAGTGTAGCGCGGGATTTAAGTTCACCCAAGACTAAGGCAGCTTTATCACCGAGGAAAATACTCTACTTTTCGTACCATTTGCGAAAAAAATAACACAATAATAATATGAGATAAGCATTTATTAAAAATAATGACAATTAAAAGTAAAATAAACTTAACGTTTATATATTTGAAGAAAACAAAAACGCGGCAACTGCCTACACTAATATTTTTTTGTCGGAAAAGCAAAGGCATCAAGCTCATAAGGCCTCGTCGGTTTTCGTAATTTTATTTAATAATCATAACTGCATAATAAATGCGTATTCCTTTTTCAAAAACATGTATAAAGCTTTATATACAAACTCTATGGTGTAAACACAGATGTAGTTCAGTATAAATTTCGGTAAGTATTCCAAATTTAAATCACATTCTCCCCCTAGAGGATGAATGAAATTCAGTACAATTTTCTTTCCCTGTTTTTAACAGATTAAAAATGACTATTGTTATGTTCGCTTTTTGTGGCATAGAATGTCACTTTTTTGAGCAAGTGGTACGAAAAGTTATTTTTCTCAAAAATGGTATGTAATGTTGACATAACATCTCTAAAAAGTATCCAGAAAGTGAACTCTACCGGAGACTATTCACAACTGTCCGGTAAGAAGCGAGATTTTAAATTTGGAATCTCCTACTGTCCAGTAAGTAAGTATGTAATTTACTTACTGGACACTTGGTCATCCTTCATCCCTTTTTTTTTTTATGGCTTCGCACGGTTTAGGTCATCCTCTTTAGATCTGCTTAGAAAAAAAAAACATAGTACCAGACACAGATTAGAGTTTAGCCATTATAACATGGTTAGAGGGAGGCTCCAAATATATATCTATCTCTTTTTGGTATGACATTTTATGAGATACATAATATATTTTGGAGCCTTAAACATCCATTTTATTGTCTGTGACACTTTTTTTTTTTTTTTTTTTATGGGTCTGTGACACATAACGCGACGCAGAAAAAGTATGCACGTTGCGTTTTGTACTTAGTAATGTTGTAGAAGTATAGTGTGGGATTTTATGTTTGTATTTAGTCATTTCAGTTTATAAATCATGTTGGATTAAAGAGTCCGTTAATCAAGATGTACAACAAACAAATATAAATGCCCCCGGTAAATCGATCACAATATCTATCAGTAATTGCCCTAATATGAATGTAACCTTCAATATTAATTAAACGAATTTGTTGTTAA
The DNA here is from genome assembly GCA_949775005.1 of Orthosia gothica. Classification (NCBI taxonomy): domain Eukaryota; kingdom Metazoa; phylum Arthropoda; class Insecta; order Lepidoptera; family Noctuidae; genus Orthosia; species Orthosia gothica. Next base: position 7,273,992 of record OX459039.1, on the reverse strand, counting down.
ACTTTCTTTCATTTTTGAGAAAAGCATTATACAAACCTCAACCAGTAAGAAAGCCATCCTGGCCTCGTATATAACCGGACCTCACCTGCGGTTCGGTCCGGTTAACTCATACTCGGCCAGGAAGGCTTACTTACTGGATTCTGCTGTAATGTACTATTATGATGCAGTTGTTTGAAAATCGAAGGAAAATGTTGAACTGTAATGGTTTTTTTTTTAGTTTAACTATCCACGAATATAAAGTACGTGTGTATGCAATATTTTTTGAATTCGTATTTGGAACATTACGTTGTGAGTAAATATTGTTTACCTACAACAATATTTAGCGAGTTAATAAACATTGTGGTTTAGAACCGTGCTTGTATCAACAGGAGCATTAAACTTAAAACAACAAATCCACGATATTAAATTGTGTCACTAACTGCGAACATTTCTGACGGCTTACAATTCTCCATGCACGGGTCTCGTGTCATAAGACAGCTAATCCTCTTGGATTCGCCCGACGGATCTCCACTGGCGGTACATGTCACAATAAACTTCTCTTATTTCGAACGGTCAACAGGTTTTCTCAGTTTTGTATATTTATTTTTATTTAGATTTTTATGTTAGAATAAAAGGCATCCGCTTGTATAGTATGCAAAAATCCCGCCGTGAATTTGAAAGAAGTGAGATTGAATTGAAGCTTAGATTTAAGTACCTATAGGTTTAGCCTTAAAATGACCTTGATTGATATAGCGAGATTGCTAATTGGCAGCCCCATGTAAATAATAAGAACAAAAGATTATTTTTTGTCTTTGTCACCATGGCCGGCTTTTGTTGTTTGTCAAACGCTAATATCATGGCAGGTTTGACAAACTTACTCGGTCGTGTTAGTTTTTTTTTTGTGATTTCGCGGGATTATGTGTTTATTGAGACAAGGAATTGGGTTATTTATAGATAATAAGTGTCGGTACGATGGTGGGTTGAAGTGCTCTGGGCTGGAAAAGCCAAAGTGTTATTGTTATTGTTGTTTTATGTGCGGCCACGCCATGGCTCCGTCTATAGGTACTTTATCTAAGAATTAAAGAGTCTATTGTTTACAACTTGAATGTTGACAGCACCTGTCAACGTCATGTCGCACATCACCCAAGCGAATGCATTTATTACAAGTTTTCATTTAACTTGCTATGTATGTATATATATAAGTGTGTTAGAGTCAAATCTTGCAACTGAATATTAATTCTGTAACCGATTAAGATAAAATTTTGCATACACGTTCAGTTTCGGTGACAATGCATGGTTAGTTAGCTAAGTGACGTCATTCTTAATCTAATATGGCGGACAGCCCAAGATGGCGGACTAAATATAACCATGATATGGGTATCAAATGAAAGGGTTTGCTGCGAAGAATAAGAAAAAAACATGTTTAAAAATATAATTTAGAGAATCATTTTATTATATTAACTTAAAATATATTTAAGTTCGGGTCAAATCTTGCAACTGAATTTTAAAGCAGTTATCCTTAACTGCTTATGATAATATTTTGCATACACGTTTGGTTAGGATGACAATGCACGGTAAGATAAAAAGCTTATTCTAAAAAGTTTTTTTTAATTGGAAAAACTATGTTTAAAGTTACTTGTCGCAGCTTGGCACTTCGACGCTGTTCAAATTTAGAATGTTGAGACTTTGACCTGGGGCTTTAGAAAAGTGACATTTAATGACAGCACGACGTAATTTAATTTGTGTCGTAATGCGATTTCGAAGACAAGTGCAAATCAGTCGAATTGCATCGTATTACGTCCACGTGAACGTAATTGCAATATCAGCGTGATATGAATTGAATCACGTTGAGCCATCAGGCAGGTTGATAAGAAGGCTGTTGGAGACAACATATACCCACACTAAAGAAGACCGCATACCTCACCGGCGCAAAGAACGTGGCTTCTATGTTCATCAGTGAGGGAACAACGAAGAACAAGAAATGTAGCTTATAATGTATGATAAGTCATCATCTGCCTAGCCTTTTTCCCAAATTGTGTTGGGGTCGGCTTCCAGTCTTACCGGATTCAGCTGAGTACCAGTGTTTTACATGGAGCGACTGCCTATCTGACCTCCACAACCCAGTAACTGGGTTGTGGAGGTCAGGTTACCACGAGGTATCGTGTTATACCTCGTGGTAAGACTGGTGTCAGATCTCAGGATTCTGACTACCCGTAACGACTGACAATCCCACCGCACTATTCCCAAACCACTGCAACTCCTGACCCGTAACGACTGTCAAAGATCTTCAAATGACAGCCGGGACCAACGGCTTAGCGTGCTTGCCGAGGCACGGAGGGAACTCGGTATGTTGAAATGGTCACCCATCCACGGACTGACCTCGTCAAGCGTTGCTTAACCTTGAAGATCGACCCGTGCGGCTGTTATTATTTAGCCACGAGCTCCTTATAATGTATGATAAGTAACAGATGATATTGTTGTATTGCGGGTAGAACCTGCATACGGTTGGCAGTTTTCAAATTATATAAATTATATAAGCTTATGTCCACAAGTCAGAAGCCTGAGAATATGACACCAGTCTTACCAAGAGGTATCGTGTTACCAAGTTAATGGGTTGTGGAGGTCAGATAGGCAGTCGCTCCATGTAAAAAACTGGTACTCAGCTGAATCCGGTAAGACTTTGCAGTCTTACCGGATTCTGCCTAGCCGACCCCAATAATAATTGGGAAAAAGGCTAGGCAGATGATGGGATGTCCACAAGTGAATGTTAACAAATCTCCGATCCATCCACTGTCCACTTCTTAATATTATGCTTAATTATAGTCTCTCAGTTAAGAATTTGAAACTGAGTATTTATCGAACTTTGACATTTAAAATAGGGTTCTCAAATTTTTTTTCACTATCTTACATTCGCATCACGTCTCTATTGAAAACTTCTGAAATAAGAAAATTCGACAGCAAAGCGAAATGAAAGAAAGAATATAACTTTTGAACTTTTATCATTTATCACAATGCTTGTCAGTATTGCCAGTTCTTCAACCCACTGTAAAGTTATATTTTTTATAAGATTGCAGATTGCCGAACTTTTGTATATTGTATAACACCTAACAAAGTATCTAGGTAGTAGGAGGTAGGTCTGTGTTATTGATTTTGACTTTTTAATAGTATCGACTGGCTGAGAAAAGATAGTAGTGGAATAAGTGGGCGAACAGTAAAAATTTAATTAAAATCAATGTCATTAAGCATCTTGTTGCATTGTATTCTGAAACAGCAAGCGCGGTGCGAGCCGTCGCCGGTGTGTGTTCCGACGGCGGCCCGCGTTCTTGTAATGATAACATTCTTACCGTCTATTTATAGTTGTTTCTACTGACTTAGATGTTTATAGTAGATACCAAATGTTCTTAAGACGAGCGCTAATCCTGCCGACGAACTGTCACGCAAATTGGCAGGTTTATGATATAAAGTACAAATATTTGGTCCAAAAAATTTTTATTTTAAATTGATGCTGTGAATTCCTAATACATAATAATAGCAAAATGTAATAGAACTTAACTACTTAGAAAACAATCCAGACATAATATGCTTTTTTAGCGCAAGTCTTCAAGATGCTTGCTACGCGCTACGCCACAAACTTGCTACGGCGTAGGCATGCTACGAGTGCTACGACATACGGAAGAAGGGAAGAGTTATAGATTGTATGCTGCTGTCGTATATTATATTGATCGTATGTGTTTTATCTCGCAAACGATCTTCACGCCAAGATTATTCTAAGGACAAGGCAGAGGCGTATCTGTCTTTCATATTATTGCCAAAGCAGCAAGCAATATGCAAATAATCGATCAAGTCTGCACAATATTTTTATCATTTTTAGACGCTTGAATGTATGGTATGAATCTTTAGCTTTACACTGCATAAGAAGAGAATTTGAGCCCCATAGATAATTTTGGATAGAGGTTTGCAGAGAGGTAACTTTTCCAATATACACAATTTTGTTTGTAAGCTATATATAATTCGCATTAAATAAAATAGGAGCTTGTTTTTATACCGGCATACAAATCTAAATAGTTAAATCTGACTCGAGAATCAAACCAAAGAAACCAAAAAAGAGATTCAAAAAGTAGTATGTTAGTATTAAAATCTCAAGCATTGGAGCTTTAAAGCAAAATCCTCTGGTTTGCGAAGTACTCTTAGACAATGACGAGGGGAGAGGGCGCCGCCTTGCATGCTGAATAGAACAAAGGCGCACAGAAACAAATGCCAAACTAAGCGATGCATTGATGCTTTTCACAACTTGAAAATTTTAACAAAAGAAATGAGAAATAGTGTTCTTACTTGATAGTTATAATAGTCCAGCCCAATAATAACCCACTGAAGGGAAAGGCCTCTTCTCACACAGAAAAGGCACGAGCATAAACCGCCATAGCTTGCTCAAACCTGGATGGATATTTCAGCCTTATAAACTACTAGCTGTCCCACGCGGCTTCGCTGCCGTTATCTGGCTACCTACCCTACCTACCCTACATACATGAATGTTGCGTAACTTTAACCGCTTACGCAGCGCACGCAACGGAAGCTCTCAAAAAGGATTTTTTTCCCGTTTTTGCAACATTTTTCATTTATGCTCCGCTCCTACCTTGCTGGTTAAATGAACTATCCAACACAAAAATAATATTTCAATTCCAACCAGTAGTTCCTGAGATTAGCGCGTTCAAACAAACAAACAAACTGTTCAGCTTTATATTATTATATAAGTTCAGATTTCGTCACGATGTTTTCCTTCACCGTTTTCAGCAATGTCCAAGATATGAGAAGAAGCCAAATTAGCGAAAAATATGTTAATAGTTTTTATTTTTCTTATTAAAGCAAAACTATTAATTACAAGAAACAACCATGTTTCACTAATATTGTACATGAATCAGTAATTTTTTTTTTTTTCGAATCTTTATTCTATCTACTAAATAATATGTTTTAGAAAGTAACCGGTAACAGCACTGAAGCGGTAGAAGGCTCTTAAATAAAATCTAAACGCTAGCTCTAAGAGGTCTATGTTAACAACACGTACAAATATTTTATTATTATTTTTTACTTTGTGATTTCGAATACTATGGGTTATTCACCGATTACTTGGTGTCTTGGGAATTCGATGATTTTAGATGATTTGTTGACATCGTCCTACTTGAGAACTGGATATTTTAAAACATGATTTCTTGACTTATCTAAGACTTAAGTTTGATTCAATTGGATTAAAATCATGTTACAAGCCCTAAACCAAGCTTGAGAGTACGGAAACCTCCTTTTGCGACAGGAAGGTGAATAAAAACCTCGTTTACCATAACTTCTAACATAAAAGAACTTGAAACGTAAAACAAAAAGTAACGGAATCCTGGCCCTTTAGAGTAATGAACACAGCCTCAGTACAAGTACAGCTCTATAAGTAGAGCGGGGAAAATATGAGAAGTTGCTGTATTGTTTCTGGCTTAGATCGGGTACTTGCCGTGTGCGTTTTAAATATAGAAAAATCGAAGTGGTATGGAAGAAATCAACTTTTGTATTGATTTTCTTTTTTCCACGCTAATTTCAAGGCGAACATTTCCGCCCATTCAATATGAACGATTGTAAGTGGACTGACGCCATTTTGCAACAATTGAGAACATTATGTTGGTGCTCCGAGCATTTGTTTAGTTTGTTGGTCAATTTATTCAAAAAACTATATTTTAAGTAAAATATATTTTTGTTCATTACGAAGTAGACTCAGTTTTATCTGGTTAGACTTAAGTCAGAAAATACGGATAGGAAACTGAAGAAAAGGGCCCGGGGATCCACTGAATGCGAGGAAGACCGGTCAATTAGGCGCTGCTAGAGGGAGACACGTAAATACCTATGGATAAATCTTTCTTATTATGAAACTTCTTTTACTCACTACTTTTTACATCTTGCTTCTGCCGGGCGAGCACGGCCTCTGTGATATGCTTGACTCACGGTTTTGCTCCCAAACTGTGATACAAATATTTGACTCAAGCTGTAATAGTAGGCCGTGCTCGCCCGCCTGGTATGTTATCATAGCTAAATTAATCTGCGTAGCCTTTTTCCCCAACTATATTGGGTCGGCTTCCAGTCTTACCGGATTCAGCTGAGTAACAGTGTTTTACACGGAGCGACTGCCTATCTGACCTCCACAACCCAGTAACTGGGTAACACGCGCGGTACCCCTTGGCAAGACTGGTGTCAGATCTCAGACTTCTGACTACCCGTAACGACTGTCAAAGATCTTCAAATGACAGCCGGGACCAACGGCTTAACGTGCTTTCCGAGGCACGGAGGAAACTCGGTATGTTGAAATGGTCACCCATCCACAGACCGACCTAGTCAAGCGTTGCTTAACCCTGATGATCGACCACTGCGGCTTTTATTATTAAGCCACGAGCTCCTCTATACTTTAGCTATGGTATCATCATAGCTAAAGTGAACCTATAATTAACTACAAGTAAGTTTAAAATAGTTAAAGCCATAAACAAGAACTAACATACAATAATATAATCCAATGAACACTTTCAGTAGTAATATACTGCTGCTACGACAGCCTATCATACTTAGCACATTAAAACTTACAGTAATATGTATATAGACGTATAATTAACAAAATAAAATAAATTTGAGTAGCATTAGCATTTCGCGAATTCGGCAACCCACGTTTCCAAATCACTCTTTACATCTCATTCATTGCTATAAGGTTCAAATTGCAATTATTTAAACATGCTCGAGAAATTTATCAAATATACCGAATGTGTGCGAAAATTGAGCAAGCAGAACTTTTCAACATTCTCCTTTGACGCTCTTTAAAAACGAATGTTTCAATTTAAACTGAACTTCTTGTTAGAAAATGGCAATACTTATTATAACTAAGTTTGAGTTTACTTAGGATTCAAAGGTTGAATCTGTCTATCTCTGATGGTACGAGTAAGTCAACATACAATAGGTGAAAAAGTAATTTTCTGTTAGTATAATATCAGTTTCTTTGCGAAATGTTTTTTGATGAAAACAATATCAATGGAATGACATCTCAACTAATATTATTAACACCCACATTGTTTGTTTAGTTAGAAAATAATATCTAATACTGTTGATACCATTTTTTTGTTTTTTTTTTATTATTGGTAGTCAGGCTCGCGTTTGACCACTGGCTCACCTGATTGTAAGCGATGATGTGGTCGACGATAACGATTTACTTTTAATAATAGTAGCCAAAAGCTCATCGACTCTTCACGTGACCAGAGGGCTGGCCTTTTTTCCAGCCAGAGAATCAGCATTGACATTCATTCATTCAACGTGGCAATGCTGCCAGCGTTCTGGGCACGTTTCCCAGGGCGATTTTTTTGATGCGCAAAGAGCCCGTTTCCCTCTCCCCTTTGTATACCAGGTTTTTTTAATTATCTGGAGGAGACCTTATGGGCTTAACTATGAAATATTAAAAATAATCAGTTGTTTGTTAGTAATTTTCAGCGTTAATCCTATAGTTAAAGGTATGTTCATGACACCTTCCGATCCCTTCAGAATAGTCAATGAATTAAAAGTCACTCTGTATAATTACCCACATAGATTATCCGTGCCCCAAATTGACTGCATGCTCTTTAGACCACAACAACGGGCACTATCGAGACCAATCAATCTATTCATCAGGCAGTCCAGCGCACTCCTTTGTCCCACGCACCTAACCGCATATCACCGGTTATCCGCCGGCTGCATCTAATCTTAACCGCTTTTAGGACTAGTAATGAATCCAGCAGATTATCTGGGTACTAGTTAATTGTCATAATATCCTAGTACTCGCGAGAGGAACTGCCAAGCGTGAAGTTCGAAATTCAAGGTTGGAAAAGCCTAATTTTACTTAGATTTTTTGCAGAGTATGCATTTGACGATTATAACGATGAAATATTAAAAAAATCTCATATTAGTATCGATTTTTTTTTTTTTTTTATTATTAAAAAAAAAAAAAAATATTATAATTATAATAATTCAAAGTAAAGATCTTTTTAAAACCAGCTTTTGATGGACTTAAAGCATAAATATCACTTTTGTGCTATAATATTTGTTTGAATAGTTCGTAAAGGTGAAAGCGCACATACTCGCGCCACAGGAGCTGCACGCACCGCAGTAATCGCATTTTATACATTTTTATATGAAATCGTATGCAACGTCACGCACCTATCCGGCCCAAATTCCAGTAAAATGCTGTAGGTATACTTATTCCACCAGCGCGTGCAAATGACGTCATCAAATTCGGCGCGTTCGATGCTTGCGTCGCATTTGGCGCGTTCGGTGCTTACAATGCGGATTGCGCGAGACTATGACAAAATGCGATGACTGCGGCACGTGCGTCCAATGATTTCTCAATATAAAAAAGGCATCTTAAACACTATCCCTACTCTTTTCCCTACTATGTTGGGGTCGGCTTCCAGTCTAAACGGATGCAGCTGAATATGACAACCCAGTAACTGAGTACCTAACACGATACCCTATGGCAGGACTGGTGGTCAAATTTTCTGGCTGTAGCGTACTCGTAACGCCTGACAAGAATCTTCAAACAGCAGCCGGGACTAACAGCTTAACGTACTTTCACCCATCCACGGACCGACCCCAAGCGAGTGTTGCTTTACCAAGATCTTTAAACTCCGTGCGGTTGTTATTATTTAGCCACGATATCTTTATCCAATGTATATAATATCAATCCACACGATCCACCAATAAGATAAATTAGCTCGTTGCGCTCTTTTTGTTGAAGTATTGATGCATTCGTTTTTGTTTTATTTCAATGCCTATCCATTCAATTCATATGAAAGGGTACAAGCATTCTCATTCAGATGTGAAAAATCAAATAAAGTTTGACTGGCATGCACAAACGGAAAACTAGCATATGGAGGATCAAACTAGTATGAAGCTGACATTCCACCAGCGAAGGCAGATTGGATAACAGCTCACGTCATGCAGACAGCAGCGGATTCCGACAGTTTTCAAATTACAATGAAAGTTTGAAGACTAGACATTTTTTTGTGTGTAGTTTAGCAAACCGGCCGGCTTATGAAAAGTAGAACTGTGACAGCAGAAACAAAGGGCAAACGTTATTGTGATTCCACACTGTTGCAGTTGAAGTACGTTTTTTAGCTACACCCACTTCAGTTTTGTGGAATATTCTGTTGCGCTGTTCTAGTATTATAAAACTTTTAGAATAATTCTGGACAGTTAGCTTTTGCTATCTAGCTGACTTTTTGAAAAGGACTAAATAAATTACACAAAGTAATGCGCCTACCAGAGTTCGAGGTTTGGAGCCACGACCTTCAAACTCGTAAGTCAAGGCCATAGAGCCATCACTGCTCCAGAAATAAGAGGTGCAAGAGCAATTCAGATTTCATTATCAATGTCATCAATCATTGACATTGGCAGCGAATTTAAATTTCCGACCCCCTACCTCTTAAACCGAATTGAAGCGATTGCTCCACTTGATCGAGTTAACACTAATTCATCCGCAATCGTCGCTTCACCGAAGATTGCTCTGAAATTGCAATAACACTACGAGTGCTTAAATTGCAAGCAATCCCGATTTGTTAAACTTATTACGTACCGTTTTACGACGAGCAGGGTTTATTTCGTGCTTTGTTTTTCAGGCCGCCATGTTGGATAAACTTGACAGGGACAGAGTAACGGTCATCTAACAAGACTGACGGACAAGTGATAACTAAAATCGATTGTTCAAGCACTTCCTGGCATGTGATTATGCTGAAACTTAGAAATATTTTAATAATATGTTACTGTGGAGCTGATCTTATAACAGAGTCCGAGGCCATAGCATTAAGGCAAATTGGATATGTATGGACAAGTTCAAATCAATTCAAAGTCAATTTTTAGTTCAAAAAGCTTGTAATTAAAAACTTAATACTGTATTATGATAGCGATTCAACATAAAACTTTATTTACTAAACGAAGTGGTATACATTCCATTGATAGAATGCGAATAAATTCGAAATTCAAACTTTGTTTTCGGCGAGGAGTATTCGAATTCTGTCAATTAGGTAAACGTGCACCTTTTGTGTAGAAGATAAGTTTTTTTGTCGCATCGACCTGATGTGGGCTGACCCTAGTTTAAAGTGTCGCGTGCTGTTTCAATTTTTGTATCACCGAGTAGTAGAACTAGTGGAACAATGTTTAATTATGTCCAGTTTGAGCTCAACTTTAGAGAAATATCAACAAGTGAAATTGTTGTGTGAAACTGTGACTATTTGTTGTGCACTTTCAGGCTTGCTTATAACTAAGCACTAATTGGGCATTTAGTTCCGTATTCCAGATGCTCATACTCTACTCAAACTCAAAATTGGCCACACCTACCAATCAACTGCCAACCAATCACATCTCTCAAGTTTGTCATATGATTCTTCAGCTTCACATAATATGTGTACTAAATAGAGCAAGAACCCAGACGCCCCAGACGGTACTGAATTCATTTTACAAAAAATGTGGGGTGGGAATGAAAATGAAAGTCCAAGTTAGCAAGTCCGAGTACGTTCCAAGTATCTTGAGGCGTCTAGTATCTTGAATTTGAGCATGTTAATTTAAAATAAAATAAGCCAACCAATCACAACTGTTCATTGCCAGTTTGAGTTGAGTTGAGCGTGAGCATCTGGAATACCGGTCTTATTGTGTTTATTATCAATCTGAAACATGTTAAAATAGGTTGTTTTAAGACTTTTATATTTTGGTGTGTATCGGAGATCTGTGTGAGGAAAAAAAACAGATAACAGTGATAGATTGATGGTTGCCAGTACTAATAACATGGGACAAGGGCAAGAAGATGATGATGACCGGGAATCTACCAATTAGATATAATAATCACTAAATTAAATAACAATCGAGAGAGATACGGCAATGAACGGGAGTATCGTAGTACCGAGAACTGTCCGGATCAGGGCACCTGACTGTAAACGCCTCGGGTGATTGTGCTAATTGCCGTCAAATTGCACGCAAATACCTCACTATTGTGACGGGCATTCATGAAATAATGTAGCTTTGAGTAACGATGATAAGTTCGTTGTTAATGCACCGTTTAATGAGCTTTTGACATATGAAACTAGCTGAGTTTCCATTAAATTGGGAATCGGTTTCGACGAAATTTGACACCCATGTAGACCTCGAGATGGACACAAATTATACTTTTTTTTATTATCGATAAGCGATGATGTGGCCTACGGTGAAGCACGCTTGAAGAATTTGAATTGAATTTGTCAATTTCTTTCTACGTACGAAATTGAAAACTCACATTCATAATCCTAATTATGTTACCCATACACTATAACATTGAGTATCATTCGCAAGCATCAAGTTTAATTATTATTAAGTTTTATTTTTTGACAACTTTAATCGCAAAAACATTTCCTTTAAAAGTCGTAGTGGTCAATTCAACACTGTCATTTAAGTAAGTTAAAGTTACATCATATAAGAAAGACAAAAAGCATTTTTTTTTTTATATATTTTAAACATTTCTCTCGTCTCGTCTCTCTACGTCTTGGTCGTAGAGTGTTTTAAAAGAAATTTGTTTGTTTAAAAAAAAACGTTGCCTCGCACTACGGTTATCTGCCTGTATCGTGAGTGCGTTTACAAACATTTATCCTCACATGCACAAGCCACCCAAATCCGGAACTGAAACTATCTGTAGGCCATACAAATATTTGTTGCGAGCGGGATTCGAAACCGCGACACGCAGCACAGCAGCCGATCGCTCAACCGTTACGCCAATCGTGCCGACCTAACTTCTTCAAATCACTAATGCGGATGATCATATCCTTAGTCATAATCCTGAAGTGAGGTACTTTAGGATTATGCTCTTAGGATTATATAAAGTCCGATGGGGATTTACTTCAAGTAAACATGAAGATATGTTGTCAGTAAGTGCTGTTTGCAGAAATCCCATTTCTGTAATCTCATAAATGGCTCTTTCTTTGCGCAAAGAATCAGCATTGCCATTCAACGTGACAGTGCTGCCAGTCTGCCATCTGGGCACGTTCCCGGATGACAGCGATGTGGAGGAGTACTTCGACGCCTAAGTGTACCTTTTTTTTTTTTTTTTTTTTTTTTTTTTTTTGTCTTTTGTATATCGTGTAAGTAGTTAAGTTTGTACAAATTTTACTCCTTTGTTTTACAAATATCTCAAAAATGTTTGAAATTGTAAATAATATCACAAGTAATCTGTGTCAAATATATCTGTATGTTTTAATAGGATGCGTAGAAAAAAAATAATAGAGATGTTTCATGGGTAGAAACATGATAATTCCATTTAGCCCGTCAGTGAGATTATCGAATAATATTGGACACGTATTTTTCGCTTTACCAAATCAATAAAAAATTACAAAGTTAAAGCGCATTAAAGTTCAGGAGGGAGGGCTTGTGACGTCACTAAGGCAGTATGTACTAGCGGCGTGACGTTTCACGATATTTTTTAGACTTAATGTTTACGTGTCAAAAGCAAAAAACATTTGACAACCAATATTTTTTATTAATCTACCTGACGGATAAAAAAAAAATTTCAGTAAACTACCCTAATAAAGTTGTAAAGTGGCTATTTGTAAGTTTAAATAGTAATCATAGAAGTACATATACCAACAATAACAAATATTCTTACACTTATTAAAAGCTGTACTGTATACTTCTTAACCCCCGCCGGAAAAAGAGGGGTGTTATAAGTTTCACGTGTGTTGCTGTGTATCTGTGTATCTGTGTGTCTGTCTGTCTGTGGCATCATAGCGTCCAAACGGGTAAACCGATTTTGATTTAGTTTTTTTTTGTTTAAAAGGTGACTTAATCGAAAGTGTTACTAGCAATGTTTGAATAAAATCGGTTCAGCCGTTCAAAAGTTATGGGCGTTTTACTGTTTGAATCGGGGTGTTTTCGCAAGATATCATGTCATAATTACGTGTTCAATAGATTGCCGATCGAAGCATATCTAATTTGTACTAGATAAATTATGTAGCATGAAATAAAAATGTGTCGGAGGTTTTTAAAATTTTGAAATTTTACTTGTATCTAGGAAACCCCGTGTTTTCTGTAGAACTACGAGACCGAAGCTGCGGCAAAATCTAGTATACGAATGACCGCAGTGATAGCTATGCGTTTGTTTTATGAGAATTTACTTTTAGTGATTGTTTTTCCATGATTAATTAGTCATAAAAAAACGGCCAAGTGCGTGTCGAACTACACACGTTTAGGGTTCCGTACCAAAACCATAAAATCAAGTTGGTTGTAATAAAAAAAAATGAGGGAATTTCAATAAAATATCTAATTTGTCAATAGATGGGTATTTATTAGAATATATGCAATAGTAAAGATTAACACCAAATTTCAAGATCGTAAGTCAATGGGAAGTTAAAAAATTCTTCGGAAAGAAAAATTGAAAAAAAAGCTGACTTTGGTGGCTTCTCATTCCTTTGTTTCCAATATTTTTTAAAACAAAAAGTACAATATTTATCTACTCAACGAGTTCTAAAAATCGATACCCGAGTAGGGTAGGTCTAGGATTTTTTACGCGAGTGTGAGTGACAGCAATAGGGCTCCATTTGGACCCTTCGGGTACGGAACCCTAAAAAGTAAGTAAGTAGTAGAAAATGTAGCACCCTGAAATCGGAATAATATGCCAGAAAAATCTGACTTGTGCATGAGCAAAACGTGGTGATTAACGTTCGTGTCTACTCTGTACGAGAAGAGAGTACCTGCACTGTGACTGTACCAATCTCCAATTGGTAACTACCCGCTCCTTTAAGAAATATAAGTGTGGTATAACATTCAATTGTAATCTATAAAATAGTCTTTAAGGTTGCACTAGTCAACGGAACGAACTATTTTGTGCGCGGGGTTACAATGCATGCTATCTCATCCGACAACACGTGCGAAAGAGATAGATGCTGTGATGAGCAGTAAGAAGCTAGTTCACATACAAATAGGTACACACTGTTGCAAATTTGTAACGAAATGGATGATGATTCAGGACGAAAACGAGTGCGCGAATTTTTATAAACACACCTTTGGGTATATGGATATAATGACAAAACAACTAAATGTATCTGTTAAAAATAAAATTATTTGCGTTGTTGAACGACTAATCTATCCCTGTATGGTGACTGTTTTGCAATTTTCCTTATTCCTATGGTATTTATTTGCGCCCAAAGATGCGTTAAAATTAGTGTTGAAATATAGAAATAGACAGACTAACAGACTAAGTTTTTATGGAAGAATGATCGACTAGAACAACCTTAAAAAGCCGGGATCGCATCACACCACAAAGAAGATGGCGGGCGGACTTGAATGTCTTCCTTAGGAATTGGCAAGAATTGGCCCAAAGCAATGGAGGAGGAGCACATTGCCCAACAGTGGGACGGTACAGGCTAAGTATGTATATTTAATAAAGTAAATGAGCCTACAAAACGTATCAGAACAGACAAATTCCATTGTAACATCCTTGAAATGTTCAACAAGATAGAATTAATGTGAATATTTTAAGTGTCTGCCTGCAGCTACTTATCCTTAATGTTTGAACGTGAGTCAGGGTCAAGGTCAAGTAACTTTACGAGTTCACTTCAAGCGAGACTGGATTCACGGAACTGATGCTTGTAGGCAGTTGAAAGAGCAACACTGAACGGAACAGTAAATAATTTATGTTGGAACTAAAGTAGTATGAAGCATCTGTCTGTAAAATGTTCGAATGAAAGACATTTGCTCCTCAAAGAAAGAAAATAAGTAGCGAACTATTCAAAATGTATGGGATTGATATAAGCTATCGAATTATTACGTGTCCATGCATTAAATATTTCAACAATTCCTTTCAAACTGACCGAATGTAATTTTTCTAATGCCCAATTTATATTTTAAAGTAATTTTGTCATTGATTTATTCTAAATAATGGTCAAATTCAAAACAAATCGATTCAATTCAATTTCATATACTCACAACAAAGCCTTTAAAGAACAGTATAAAATTAAATGTGAAATATAGAACCAGGCAAAAAAAGCAACTTTTTAACCCTGATTCCCAAACTAGGCAGTTGCCTGTATCTTGGCAATCAGTGTAAAAACAAACGTCTAAACATGAAATAGTATTAAATTTTTTTTCCCCCGTCTATGCAATTTTTGCAACGGAAAAACAAAACCGCCAAACTATCACCGGGCAATTTGCAACGTTCAAGCCAAAATTAGATTTCAGAAGCCGCGCTAAAATGATGTTAAAATAACGTTCATTTAATTACACGAGCTACCAACATAACTGTTAAACACGTTAGCCGATGGTTTTCACATCGACGCCCTTGCCCGAAATTAGATTGTCCAATACACGGCTGGTTTGTAAAATACGCTGAAGCTGGCTTCAGGTTATTCGTTGCTTCGGGCTAAATAGTGTTGGTCAAAATCGACTTTGACCTGAAAACAAGGGTGATAATTGTCAACTCAGAAACCGGTCAAATGTTAATAATATAATGGGTATAGCATTTAATTTAGTTGTGAAAAGAGGAACATTCTTGTACTTGAATCAGTCCTATCTATTACACAGTTCTCTTATTTACAGATTATATTGAACTTATTAAACAACTTTTATTGATAACTTTTTTCATTTTTAGGGTTCCGTAGCCAAATGGCAAAAAACGGAACCCTTATAGATTCGTCATGTCTGTCTGTCTGTCTGTCCGTCCGTATGCCACAGCCACTTTTTGCCGAAACTATAAGAACTATGCTGTTGAAACTTGGTAATTAGATGTATTCTGTGAACCGCATTAAGATTTTCACACAAATATAGAAAAAAAAACATAAATTTTGGGGGTTCCCATACTTGGAACGCAAACAAAAATTTTTTTTTACTTCCGACCATATCATACGTGTGGGATATCTTTGGATAGGTCTTCAAAAATGATATTGAGGTTACTAATAAAATTTTTTTCTAAACTGAATAGTTTGCGCGAGAGACACTTCCAAAGTGGTAAAATGTGTGTCCGCCCCCCTGTAACTTCTAAAATATGATAATGATTAAACTAAAAAAAATATATAATGTACATTACCATGTAAACTTCCACCGAAAATTGGTTTGAACGAGATCTAGTAAGGAGTTTTTTTTTTAATACGTCATAAATCGTAAACCGCAATTTACCAAGTACGGAACCCGTCGTGCGCGAGTCCGACTCGCACTTGGCCGGTTTTATCATTTGTTTTGTACAAACACTTTTACATGTCGATCATATTTTTTTTAACTAGATGTGGTTGGCGTTTTCTTTTTTGACTACTCTGAGAAGAAAGGCCGAAACTGAGTTTGCAGAGGTCACAGTCTCTTTTAAAGTCCAGACATAATCTTGTGTATGTATGTATGTATGGAAGTGAAGGCTGGGTATGGCAAAAAAGACATGAAAGTAGGATTAATGCAGTAGAAATGCGCTTCTTGCGGAGTATGTGTGGTGTAACTTTAATTGATAGATTGAGGAATGAGGTAATAAGACAACGTTGTGGTTTAAAAGAAGATGTAGTGACTAAAATTGAAAAGGGTATGTTAAGATGCTTTGGCCATGTTGAGAGGATGAATGAAAGTCGACTTACGAAAGGTATTTACAAGGCAGACGTGAATGGAAACGCCGGGAGGGGACGCCCTAGAAAGACATACATAGACCTTATAGGTAGATGTTCTTCAGAAAGGCCAAGTGCGCAGTACCCATAACCGGCGTGTGTGTATGATTAGATGTATGAATGTGTGTGAAGCAAAAGAAGTATGTAAGGATCGTAGCAGGTGGCGTTCTGTAGTTTCTGCCTACCCCCATGGGAAAAAGGCGTGAGTTTATGTATGTATGTACATAATCTTGGTAAGATCATGTGAAGACCATGTAGATTGATGTCTGAAATGGTTTTGAGGTAATAACCAGCCAGATTGAGTGGAACTGTCCAGTCAGTGCACGCTTTTGCAGTAACCGTACTGATCAACTTAGAATTTAAGGAGCTCAACGATTCAACGAACAATAATTTAATTCTTTATAAAGTAAATACTCATGTCATTGCATAAATATCAAAAAGAACAATATTCAGGCAGCAAAAATAAAAAAATAATTGGAGCAGCATAATCCCAAGCCTTTTTGTCCTCAACGTAATATTTAACGGTAAAAAGCGCTTTCTGGCACAACTAATGTTTAATTAATGATTTAAATTTATTAAGACTTTAATCTTGTACTTTGTATTATTTATTTAGACTTAGTGCGCAAAGATATAAGCCTAACGCATTCTCTACCAGTCAACTACTACACGTGTATTGTTTAATGAATTCAAATCACCGACCAATCTCTAATTGAAATGGTGGCTTAATGAAGTTTTACGTAACAATTTAAAGCAAGCAAAACAAATTAATATTCACAACCATTCATATTAAAGTTGAATTTTGAACCGATTCTAGAACAAGCCTCTCACAATACAATCCGTTGTTTTATTTGCAGATACAAATCTCGAGACTGTAAAACGTCAAGAAAATGGCGCCTACACTTTTTCTGCTGCCGAGACAAGACTCGAACACTCCTATTACTCTAAGAGATTTGTAACAGAAGCCAGTGTTGCCAGTTTATTCCTGATCTTAACTAACAACGGTGTTTTCCTCAACCTATAAATTATTAATCGGATCGCGAAGACTCGACAGATTTAGACAGGTACAAGACATTTTATAATCAATTGATTCTACGTGGAAAATGCTTTCGTTGAACCGTGAAGATTTATGTTTTTTCAAAAGCCTTTCATGTCTTTGTTTTGTTTCTATTTATCCTACATATTTGTACATTACAACTATTTTATTAATGTTCCTCGGCAATCATCGCATTTCTGAATAAAAACGAATACTAATTTCCATGCCCAACAATTATTTTTATCGTATATGAGAGCGTCCGGTCTGCATCAAGTGCAAAAGGCAACTGATAGAAATCAGACGACTGACGAAACACACAGGTTTTCAGCCTTTTAAATTCCCAGTTGGTTTCTTAATTTATTATGAACAATTTCAAAGTTGGAAAACACTCTTTCTACAGCAGCTGAAGAAGCTATCGCCCAAAAAAAATGTTTAACCACCGGAAAAATAACTTAACTTTAAGACAAATAAAATAATCAAAAAATCGTGAGGAAATAGGCTTAGGCTTTTTTAGGGTTCCGTAGCCAAATGGCAAAAAACGGAACCCTTATAGATTCGTCATGTCTGTCTGTCTGTCTGTCCGTCCGTATGTCACAGCCACTTTATTCCGAAACTATAAGAACTATGCTGTTGAAACTTGGTAAGTAGATGTATTCTGTGAACCGCATTAAGATTTTCACTCAAAAATAAAAATAAAACAATAAATTTTGGGGGTTCCCATACTTGAAACTAAAACTAAAAATATTTTTTTTCATCATACCCATACGTGTGGAGTATCTATGGATAGGTCTTCAAAAATGATATAGAGGTTTCTAATATAATTTTTTTCTAAACTGAATAGTTTGCGCGAGAGACTCTTCCAAAGTGGTAAAATATGTGTGTGTGTCCCCCTGTAACTTCTAAAATAAGAGAATGATGAAATTTAAAAAAATATATGATGTACATTACTATGTAAACTGCCAGCGAAAATTGGTTTGAACGAGATCTAGTCAGTAGTTTTTTTTTTAATACGTCATAAATCGTAAACCGCAATTTACCAAGTACGGAACCCTTCGTGCGCGTATCCGACTCGTACTTGGCCGGTTTTTATTTAATTGTTTGCGTATGGTATTTTTATTTAGTTCGGGAAGAAAACCCGCAAATCTTGACTTGACTAAACTAAGTCAAAAACTAATTAGGTTAGGTTAAGTTCGGGCGCAAAGACGTATTGACACAACTATGACTTAAATTATGGAATTTACCAGGCGTAGATAAATTAAATTATATGTAGAATGGCACGTACCAGTTATTTTAGTTGAAATTAGTTACAATTTTGAAGCCACGCATTATATGATAGCGTCTCTTCATTGTGAAAAGAAATAAACCTTATTACTCCGCCTTTTATACTGTTTTTACAGTTTAGGGGGAAAAAACTTGTGTATCTTTCAAAGTTCACTGGTTCACCCAAAGACATTAAACTTCTTACTACTAGACTGTGCACTATGGCGCAAAAAACGGTCCGAGCGAGAGGGCTCCCGTTGGTAGTGTGTCACTTTCTAATGAGGTGACCATGACCAAACATAACAAGGGACAAATTGATTGTAAAAACAATGGTGTAAGTATCCCGATATATGTATATATCCTACCTACCTACGCTACCTAAACCTACCAAATTCAAGGAAAAAAAAGAAACGTGTGTATATTTTTTGGAATCTACATCACTTAGGTACCGTATGGTGTCGGGCATAAAGAATTTCAACAGCCCATGTTTTTCTATTGGTGTCATAAGAGGCGACTAAGGGACAAACCAGAGAATGGGCAGCAGCGTTCTCTGTGCATTTGTAACAACCATACTGGGATCGCCAACCCGCCTGCAAAGCATTCCCCATGAATAGCACAAATAAAACATAGCCCTTAGTGCCTGGCAGCCTGCCTACCCTCGACTACGGTAGCGATCTAGGTTAAGGTATGGCAAGGGGTGCAAAGAATCCCGGACAAGATCCGGCTACCCAACAAATACCGACGACAGCAACTGGCAACGTACAACACGTGCACACTCCGGACTCCGGACCGACGATAAGATCACCGAACTCGAAGAGGAATTGAGTAGTTTACGATGGAGTATTATAGGGATATCTGAAGTTCGAAGAGAGAGGGGGGAATCGATAACCCTCAAAGCCCAAGTCTGGATAAGTCTTGTTCTTCAAGACCCATCGTATAGATAGGAACAAAAAGCTCTCTGATCTTACTCTCAAGCTCATGAAGGAGAGGCGTGAGATGATCCTGCAGTCTTCAGACGATGCTTTGATATACCCCAAAGGATCTCAATTATTTCACTTAATGTCCAGTTGCGTAGACAGTTGAGAAACTTAATTTCACCAATTTTATTCCACTAGGAATCAATTTGCGAATAATATTAACAGCCGCTGAATTTTACTCGAACAAAACCCGCCAAAATCTCCACAAACCTGGTGGTCCTACATTTAGTATTACCAGGCCCAAACATTTAAAAGTACTACTCTTACTCAGTATTAATGAATTATATTTTAAATACAATGAATTGATGAATTAAAGGAACTGTAAAAATATTTAAATACGCTTCAAAGTTTCATAGACTTTGAAACGTATTTAAATATATTTTTTATTCGTTCGTTTTGGTATTACATAAAATAGAAAATATAAAATTTTCTACCATTTATACCAAACCCAATGATTAGTTGAGCTGGCAAGATGTCAGACAAGGACACACTACCAGCGGGCACCCTCTCGCTCAGGACCGCTTTTGGTTAGCTACCGCTTATAAGGGAATAGCTAACCTAGATGTATGGCAATAGATTTCATTTTAGCTATACAAATTTTTTTGGTACACAGTCTAGTAGTAAGAAATACGTATAAGGTCTTTGGGTTCACCACAAACGTTTGGGAACCACAGTATTTTTCTCACCGAGCGAAACAACGCTATAGGTGTGAGCGACACGACAATAGCGATGAAATGGCTAGTTGTCAGTATGACACTTGTCAATTCGATGTGTTGCCACTGGGTGTGATTGATTGAAAATGCATTTTTTATCTTAACAAAGCAATTTTGAAGTAATAATTCAATATACAAATTAATTTAACACTAAATAGATGAATCACATGAGTTACTATATTATAGTTAAGCTAGTTAGTAATTTATTTTATTTTCATTAAGTACATGAGAAAGTACCTAAATTTCAAAAATGGACAATCAATGGTAACACTTATCGTGACGTAGTCTTAGGCCATCCTGGAAAGAGAATACCAGGCGAAGTATACGGAGTATACCATGAAAAATTCTTTCCATAACTACTTTCAAAATTCAAACGGTGTCGAAGTGTGAATCCGCGATGATTTATTGGAAAAAAACAAATGAGATCGCTTGCGAATTATTTTAACCTCAATGAGGTCCTTAAGCTTTCAGCATCACGCTCAATTAAGATCTTATCATCTGCCTAGAGTTATCGTTAATTTGTTATGGTCAGCATAAAGTTTAACTTCATGCTGCTAAATATCAGTGGTTCATTAGGAGCGACGGCTTACGGATTTACTTTGTGTAAACTATTTTCATCACCACTGCTCTTAAAACGGTGAAGGAAAACATCGTGAGGAAGCCGGCATGACTTAGGACTAAAAATTCGAAGACTAGTGACATCCACCAACTTGCACTGGGTCCGCGTGGTGGATTACGGCTATCATAAAGAGGAGACCTGCACGCACAACGGACCAAATGAGAGTCTAAGTTCGAAAAAGGGGTTCATCTATCCTATCCTATCCTAAGGTGCGACGGCTTATCTACCTTTCGCAACCCTGTTAGTTGAATAACACGATTTAACTTAGTACGACAGGTTGTAGGTCTTTGGGGATACCCGTCACATCTGTCAAAGATCCAACATTTGACAGCTGGAACCAACGGCCAAATTATTTTTCCTAATTTGTATTCACTGTTTTGAAACCGTCACAAGTGACTGAAAACAATAGAACAGTAAATTTAAATAAAATATTGGACTCGTTAAAGAACAAACCACGTTGATTTAAAAAAAAATAGGTTTGCGCTATAAATATTTATACGTGAAATTATAACAGAAATTGTGAGACAAACCATTCGTTATCCGCGCTTGTCCAGTAAAAATACAGCATACAAAGCAAACTTTTAAATTATTATTTTGTCACAATAATTGTGAAATTGTAATGCAAACGATTCGAGTACCCGCGCTTCACCGGTATGACAAAAACCTTTTTTACAAAAAATTAAACAAACTTCAAAAGAAAAAACTAAAAGTGCAAAATAACTTTCTTTTCCGAAGCCGGTGTCTTAGTTACTTCTTTTTTATCGTTTTTCAACACCGACTGCCGAAACGAAAGTTTTTTACACTTTTTAGTGTTTTGCTTTTGAAGTCGGTTTATTTTTTGTGAAAAGTTTTTATTTCTCTCTCTTTTGTTTTATTACACTATCACTAAAAAATTAGCAAGTTCCATAGTAAGGTACCTAAAGGATAGATAAAATATATTCGTGCTGTTTGTCGCTAAGGAGTTCGGCAGGCTTATTACGTATCTTTTGCAAGAGCAAAACGATAGCCCTTATTGCGCAATAATTGCTCTTCCATACAGAAGTTTTAGAGTTGTTGGAGGCTTTTTTTGAAATAAATATATTTGACAAACAGCGAGCGATTAGCAAACGATTGTGTAGGACCTACCATACCTATACTGCAGGTAATTCTGACTTTTATGACATAAAGCGTTTGATCGCTATCGTTTTGCCCTTGCAAAAGATATGTAATAAGCCTGCGGTTGTATTTTCCATATCCTGAAAACTGCTGAACCGATTTCGATGGAACTTACTCTATTCCCTATGTAGAGAGATTTGACCTTGACAATACTTTTTTTTGGGACTAGGCCCATAAAAAAAGAATGATCAAGGCCAAGGTCAGTCCGATAAGTAGTTTCGGAGAAATGCGTGGACAAACATACATACAAATATACACTTATGACAATTAGCACACCTATTTAGAAGTCCAGTTAGAGTAACATATGTGAATATTGTGCAATTCCAACAATATTACATATATACGTGTCGATTTGTTTACTTCCTTTTTTTGAAGTCGGTAAAAATAGTGGAACAAACTTTAATATTACATTTTTCACTGGCCGTCAGTCAGGTAACGAGATCGTATTGTTCTGTACAATATAATATGTTGCAAATGCAACGTGGCAGGACAAAAGATCCTTCAGTTCTTATAATGTACAGTCCTACAGAACAATAGATTTATTATAGAGATATTAGCTTACATCCCAGTCTGGGGCTAAGTTGGACATGCAACGTCAGCAACTACGTCATGCTATTGTTTTGGTTTGGCGTTATCCTGGGCCTAGAGGCTAGAGAGATATTTGGAAACTAGGAAACTAGACTGATTCCGTTTTTACATGTTTGATGTGTGTAGATTATGTTACCCAAGAGGATCTTTCGTCTGTACAATTTTTTCCCAAAATTTTACTTTGAATTCAAAGTGGTTCTAGACAGTGACATTGATTGTCGAAATGACAATATTTATGTCAATTCAGAGTGTCAGTTTGTCCTAGGCTCTCATGCGGAAATTCTTGATAATCTATTTCAAAAACATTACAACTAACAATTCGATTTCGAACAGAGTACGGTCACTTATTTACAAAACAATCCTACATATTAAACTTCTCTGTTAATTCAAATAGCTAAATCAAAGAGAGATTATATAATTAACTCCGGCAATCAAGCATACCAGGTCATGTTGGCTTGTACATTATTTGAAATGCTGCAATATTGTTGCAGACTATTGTGGTTTGATCTCCAGAATCCTGGAAATTCCTACATTTCTCGCTTCATAATATCCATTGCAGACACGGCAAGTACATTTCGTTAACCGTGAAAGGGAAAATGCAGTGTGAAAATAGAAAACGCTTACTGTAAATAAGGCTGGAAATGTTACGAGACGGTGTTTTAAAGTTTCCAATTCTAATATATTTATTTATGACACAGAAGTAATTGTGTTGGTAAAGAATTAAAGATAGAAAGAAAGAAAGAAAACTAGTTTTTTTGTCACACAATGTAGGAACAAATAAAAGGAAACTTAATTTTAAAACAATTACATACATAGTGAGCCCCGCGGCTGCGCCAAAATGGTCCACTTCAGCAAAATGCCAGACAACTGGGAATTGCCTGTCGCTGGTTTTCAACGCTGGTACATGGTGTTACATATAAAAAATTGTTTCTCTACATGCTGCCTTGCTGGGCATACAAGATTTCACAAATTTCACATTGTGTACAAGTTAAATTACTGCTTATTACAAAAAGTTACGTAACTATTTAAAACTTTAGTTATCTTGATTCTGTTTATAATTAAATTCTGATAATATTATAAATATGAAAGGATATCAAACACATCAAATTCGAGCTCCTAAACAAGCAAAAAGTTTAATAAAAACTGTAACCCTAAGTACAGAGGAACATACGTAAATAAAAACATATATACCTACATACATAGACTGCTAAAACTATAACCATTCCTTTTGGCTTCGCCGTAGTCGGATAAAAAGTACTAGCAGAGCCTTCATTTCCTCGTTCCAAATATTTGAAAAAGGTCAGATGCGCCACTTTTTCGCTGGACGGCTATTATACGATTCTATACCAAAAATTCGTTGCAACGACGCAGCATACGTTGTGCTGCTAAATGACCTGAATTCAGAGGGCCCTTTGTGCTTCGGATCACCAATTAAGCTCCCAATTCCATGGCACCGGCCAATGCCAGCCATACCGTATAATTTGATAGTTAGTCCTTTTAGGACGTATGCAAATTAAGAGAGCTTTTGTTATTATTTCATTAGGTAGCTTCAATGTTTTTTATTCAATTACTTTAACACAAAACGAGAATTACTTTAACATATGAAACATGCCGCGCCGATTCCAAATAAACAGGTGAGGATTTTCTGGTAATGGTTTTCGCCATCAGTTGGCGCCACTTTGGAAAGAGGTCGTCCACTGAAAACGTAATTTCACACCAACATGACATTCACGTCAATTTAACTAACGTCAGAGGACAAAAGCGCTTTAGCAGATGCCTGGAAATGACGCCTCAGTGCTGCCACTTAATGTGCCTGAACCTCACGCCTCAGTATTGCCAATAAATGTACCTGGACCTGACGCCTCAGTGCCACCACTTAACGCACATCATTTCAGCAATAAGGCTTTTTGACATAAGGGTAGGAGTATGTAGGTGACGTTGCTAAATAAAATTCTTATCAAAGTCGCTTTAGCTATTCTAACTCAAATGTAAAGTTTTAGTTACTAGTTGAGACCGAGAATCATTAAAATCAAAACTGCCGTATATCCCATAAAATCGCAAAAGATAAATTCCCTTTTTCACAGAAGCCATCACTGACTTATCACCCCTAATTGCCCTTTCAATCAAGTCGATTATTTTTGCCTTTAAAAAAAACCTTTAACGCAAACAAAGTAGGTACCTATTAAAAGCCAGTACCGGAACGTGCATGAGAAAAATCTTGTTATCGGCCGTCATTAGTCTTAGCAGGTTACTTCTTCCTGCCTTTATAAATAATGCAAGGTTTTAACTGAAAAATTCTATTAAAACCTACTTTACATGTATCCTTGAAGTGCCGTGATATTCCTTCTAGGCCCGCCTCTTAAGTGCATCACTTTGTTTTTAATGTTGCAAAAGAAAATTAAATCTGCTTCAGGATTTCCAATTACGGTGTTTAAAGCTGGATGTTTTCTTCCACTTGGATAGAACAAACAGGAGAATATGAAAAAGACTTATTATTTTTTGAAGGTCAGGGTCTCGGATCCGGTTAATTATTTTTGGTGGGAACCTAATAACTAGGTAAATGAATATTTTAAAACACACTTCAGTAACGCTTCTTGATAACTTTTTGTGAAGTTTTGAGGACGTTTAAGTGAAATAGTATCAGCGAGTTCTAATATTAATTAATTTATTAATAAAAACATATTTTTTGTAAACCAAGCTTTTTTCATATCCTTCTCAGCAAACCCTTTCATTTCATTCCCATATCATGGCAGTGCACAAAAAATAACTAGTCCACCATCTTGGACCGTCCGTCATATTAGATTTAGAATGACCTCACATTTAATGATGTCATCCAAACTAAACGTGTATGCATAATTTCATCTTAATCGATAGAGGATAACTGCTTTAAAATTATTATTATTGCAAGTTAATTAACAGCTTGAAAAATGTATAGAATTGACATGCGCTACCAAAATGCGTGGTAAATCCCAAACATTTTGGACTTTGGCAGTCGTTATCGCTGACAATGTGCTGACAATGATTATTTAACTTTATTATGACTCACATGACTTAAAACACCCGTGGTGACGTAGGGCTAACTAAACCGTCTGAATCCAACAAACTGCAACGTAGTAAAAATAACTTAAAAACCAATAAATCGTAGCCAGCAATCTTACGTAATTTGATCGTAGCCACTCGCGAATCACCCAGCGGAAAAAAATATGTTGAAATATATAACGTGCATGTATAACGTGGCGGTGACTTAAGTGGCAGTGGGCAGGGCACATTGCTCGCAGAACGGATGGCCGATGGGTCCGAAAAGTTCTGGAATGGCGACCGCGAACCGGAAGACGATACGTTGGAAGGCCTCCCACTAGGTGGACCGATGACCTGGTTAAGGTTGCGGGAAGGCGCTGGATGTGAGACGCACGGAATCGGTCAATGTGGCGACGCCTGGGGGAGGCCTGTGTCCAGCAGTGGACGTTTTTAGGCTGAAATGATGATGATGATGATATAACGTTGAAAAAAAAACAAAATAACCTTACTCTCAGAGCTTGTGGTCACCCCCCTGGTCTATTTACTGTTTACAAGTAAAAATAACATGAAGTAGTTCCGTACATAGATTGAAGTAAATTTAAGACTTCGATCATGTTGCAAATTTTCGAATCGTCTACCACCTGAATCCTTCGGGAATCTAGTTGTCATCATGTTCTAAATGAAACACTAACGAACCTATTTTGTTCAGGCAGTTCAATACATTTAGCGACACGCCTTTCGCCTTTCGCCTTTTGCTTAGAAACACAAACAAACTTATCGATCCAACGAAATTGGAACTCAAAAATTTTAGACAGTGAATGTTGTGTAGCCAATGATTTTGACTGTTGAAAGATTTCTAAAAAGAAATAATGACTTAATGGCCTAGAAAAATCGACATTCTATCAGCTATAGGTCTACCAGAATCTCATGGCATTTTTTATTTTTTTTAAATTGTGATTTTCATATGGCAATGTCAATTGTCACCTGTCGAATCAAAGTACTTGATGTGTCAACCGCTGCTGAAATTTTTTGATATTATCTTGAAAGTTTGTTATTTTTGTGAAAATGTCGAAAAACCCACTTCGATCTCATGCGAGACATATTGTTTTCAATGTGTATCATAAAATAAGGGAAGAAGAAGGCGTAAATCAAACTCAATCATTGATTTTAAAGTGCGTCGTAGAATGGACCGGTAAGTTGGACTGACTTGTTTTGATACTTTAAGTTTATTTTATATTTTTCTTACTTAATTTTTATTTCTTTCCATTACTATTATATTGTAAATCGTAGGTCAGGGCACATCGAATGATGGCCGGAAGGAAATGATTGATTTTAACGGAGATTGAGAATCTTTGACGTAAGAAAAATATTAAGTAATAATCTGCGCCCTGCAGTGGGTCGTGTATATAGACGGGAGTTTTTGGCGGGATTTTGTCGAGTGAAGTTCAGTTGCTGTTAATATTATTTGCAAATTGATTCCTAGTGGATATTGTGATATATTATTGGTGTAATTTTGTGTCTCAACTGTCTACGAAACTGGACATTTTGTAAAATCATTGACAGAAGCGTTCTCGGGATAGTGGAGCGGAGTATTTTATTGTAGTATTGACTGCCTCTGCAAAGCTTACTGGGCAGACTGACTCGATACAATTTGCTGCCAAATACTCCAAAAAACATTAGAATCTGTTACATCCGCATTCTAATGCATACTAAAGAATAAATATAAGATCCAAAACTCTTTCCAAAGACGTTGTTCGGATGGCGTGAAAATAACTCTTTTCCAAGCATATTGCACGTCCATGTACACCTGCAGCCTGTGGGCTAATTACACGCAGAAAAGCTATAACACCCTCCGCATTCAATTTAACAATGCTTTCAGAGCGGTTTTGGGTTTGCCTCGCTACTGCAGCGCTTCGGGTATGTTCGCATGGGCGCGCAGGGACTGTTTTCATGCGACCATGCGGAAGCGCTGTGCGTCTCTTGTGCGCAGAGTGCGAGACAGCTCCAATGCCGTTCTGAGCATGATAGCGAATAGGTTGGACTGTCCTTATGTGCGACACTGTTGTGACAGACAAGTTACATATAGTGTCGCACGTAAGAGACTAATGTAATTATTATGAATTTGAATTTATTTGATGTGTTGATGTTGTATTTATTTGTTTGTATTTATCCATTAATGATTTTGTATTTTTTATTGAATAATTTGAAGATGTTCTCTGATATGGGTTTAAGACCTGAAATAAATGAATTTTATTTTTTTTATTTTTTTATTATAAAACTTATATAAAAAGTATATATAGACTGATGATGATGAATGACTATAAGTAACATGATACATTTTATTATTGTTTACAGACTTTATACATAAAGAGATTGGTTTTGAATAGGTTAAATGCCAATGAAAAAGAACCATTTTGATGGAGAGAGATGACATAAAACTACAAAGATACAAGTTTTCGAAATGCCAGTGGAGTTCATGGAATCGTGTTCTAGTTTTCTAGTTCTGAATGAGGTTTTAAGTTATTAGTATGATTTAAATGTTGAATAATAAATAATTAACACTTAAATTAATATTCAATTGATTTATTTTTCCTATGTTAAGAACCCGATGTATAACAACATTATTCATACACATACCTATAATACTCACAGTGGACCTTTGTGTCTCTGAATTTGTTGCAAGACCCCGCGCAGTAGCTATTTTTGTGTCAATATTGAAGGTGAAGATAGCATTGTTTAACTCTCTTTCACTCGCTTATGTATGTCACATCGTCCTATCTCGCTTACTCTATGCAGTATACTCGATGACAAATTGTTTCTTACGCAATGGTTGGCAGGACCAAGTTCAAAGACACAAAGATCCGCTGTGACTACTATAATATAGGTACCTCATGTTCATTAATACTGAAGATATAAATAAAAATTAAACAGTATCAAGATCGTTTAATCCAATTTCCCCAGTATTGCACACAACAAATTTTTATTTCCACATTTGCCATGAGATTCTGGTAGACCTATACTTGATCCATTGGAAACTAAATAATTATGTAACGTGTTGGTTCAATCATTCCTATCAGTTTAACTTATGAAAAATATGCTTATTTTCATCTTCACCGTTTGCACGATATTCGGCGTTTATTTATTTATTTAACCATTAATGTATAGACACACACATAATAAATAGACAAGAAGAAGGAACAGAAAATAGTTATAAAGGTAAGAGAAAAACTACAAACTAATTCCATTTTTGTCTCTGGATGCATAGATTAGAACGTCTCTACTAGTTGTCATTATTTAAAGTTTTCGCGCGCTAAACTAATGCCATTTTCACAAATGAATTATTTTCTCTATCACCAAAATCTATCTAAAACAGTGTAGGTCGTATTGTCATATGTTTGTATGTACTTCATTGTTCATTGTGTTGTACGACCGGTCTGATCAAATTTGCGACGTGGCTACACGACTACACGTGCGTTAGTAGGCGATGTTTACGTAAATGCGGTCCGTACACATACCTGCCGCCTGAGTACGACCCTTGCTTATATTAGAGAAGCTATTTACAGACCTTTATAGAAAGTCTAATATTATAAAACTCATTTGTGACTTTCTGTTTCAATATCCACAGGATCTACACTACGATCAATCAGTGTTACTCTGGTTTTAGCGATTGTCAAAAAAAACTTTTTTGCAAAAAAAATACTACAAAGTGAAAAATAACTTTAATTTTGGAAGTCGATGCCTTTTGTAGGTATCAATTTTTTGGCGTTATGAACACCGAATTCAAAAAATGAGGATGATGATGTACGAGCAAAAAGCTCATAGGCATGGAGGCACTGGTCGAGACAAAAGCCTTGAACATCGTTGCCGTGTTGCCAGCTTGTCGGTTTTTTATCGGTTACATTTCGGGGAGTGTGCGATAGAATTACATCATCTAACTAAATCTAACTCCGTCTAGAGCGTTTCTTCATCGGACCACCAGACGTACGGTGATGCGTCATCGATACATGGTAGACATTCCACCCATACGCACTTAAAGATTTTCGAATACCTTTATTTATTATGCGTACAGCTATGGAGTGCAATTCACTGCCGGAGTCTGTGTTTCCCGATAGCTACAATCTCGGGTCCCTTAAATCAAGAGTGAATAGGTTACTTCTAGGCAAGCGTGCTTCACCGTCTTACCATCAGGTGAGATAGGGGTCAAACATGAACCTATTTCGAATAAAAAAATAAAGATAATTATCCTTCTTTTCTACTACATAATATTGTAAATGTGAAAGTTGGATGTTTATTAATCATGTCTCAATGGCTGAACGATTTTGGGTGTTTGAGATACAGGTATATCATGGCCTGGATTAAGCTTTTTTTTAATTTGTGTGTGTTTCGCGCTTGGCCACTGTCTCAATTGATAGGATAATTTTCACCTCGGTAGACAATCTTTTCCCAAAAATAACGCGTACAGAGCGGCCGGCAAAAAGTGGCGAAAGAACGGTGCCAAAAATATTTTCTTTCGATTAGATCTCTCTTACTGTATGGATCAAAATGTTGGGCTGTGAAAAAGATGGATAAAAAGTAATTGCATGTAGCAGAGATGAGAATGTTGAGATGGATGTGTAGAGTGACGAGAATGGATAAAGTGTGAAATGAGTATTTTATAGGAAGTTTGAAAGTGGCGCCAGCGACAGAAAAATTGAAAGGAAACCGTTTGTCCTGGTATGGTCATGTGATGAAGAGGGATGAAACGCATGTTACTAAAAGAGTTATGAATATAAATGTGGATGGATGGAGAGGGAGGGGACGGCCAAAGAAAAGATGGATGGACTGTGTGAGGAGTGATATAAAAGAGAAGAGCGTCAGTGATACCCTGACGGACAGGACGGTATGAAGGAATAAAACGTGTTGCAATAACCCCAAGTAACACGGGACAAGGGCAGGAAGAAGAATATACTTATATAGTTAAATAATCTTGAGACAAGGACACAGAGAAACCTTTTCGAGAGCACTCCAAAAATATGCCTTCTAATGTATCCACTACTTAATCTTTCGGTTAATAATTTCACCATTAGGTAGGCAGAAGGTATTGCTAGGTAACATTTTAAGTGTATATGTACTACGTAATGTTTACTTTATTAACTTTTCTGTTAATTTGAATGATTTTTCAATACATATGTACTTTCTAAGTGTATCTTGGACATCGGTAAAGTAAAATATCGAAGCGAAACCTGGCAATAGTTAAAATTTTAATTCGCCAGCCCGTCTTGAGAGTGTGTTGATTAATGCTGGGACCTTCGCTGTATGAGAAGAGGCCTTTGCCCTTCAGTGGGACAGTAACAGTCCGGTGTTATAATTAAATGATGCTTTTTCGTACTAATAATTGACTTGCGCTTGACCACTATCTCACCTGAACCTGTAGCCAACGCCAGTAGAAAATAAAAAAAACTTTTAACAAAAAAATACTACCGACTTCCAAATAAAAAACTACAAAGTGTAAAATAACTTTATTTTTGCAAGTCGGTGTCTTTCGTAGGTACCAATTTATTGCGTTATGGACACCGACTTCCAAAAATAAAGATATTTTTCACTTTGTAGTTTTTTTATTTTTTTGTAAAAAGTTTTTTTATTTTTCACTTTTTAGTATCTACTTAATATGCAAGTTGTTTAGTAGGTTACCTATAACGCCAGAATAGATTACACGAATATCATGAACATAACCGGTGAATTGAGAGATCTGCGTGCTCCTTAAAAGCGTGGCGTGATGTTATTTTATGAAATAGTATACACAATAAACAGACATACGATTGCAGCAATCCCGAGAGATTTTCCGTTATTTATTGAAGAGTTCTGTCTTATATCTTGAAATTTCTTCATCAGATCTTCACCAAATTAAAATGGGACCCATTTCGGAACATATTCCGTCAAAGAAAAAAAATATTTTCGAAATCGGTCCACAATTGACGGAGATATCGGTGAACATATAAAAAAAAAACAAACATATTGTCGAACATAGAACCTCCTCATCTTTGGGAAGTCGATTAAAAAAACAATGTATGGGAATAACACATCTGAACGTTAAGTCACGTGGTCAGACCATACAAATAGAAGGCGTTAACGATTGTAGAAAGAGATTCGATACGAAACGTTTGTAACTTGTCTAGGTGGGCAGATGGTAAGCGATGATGTGGTCGACGATGAAGCAAGCTTGCCTAGAAGAAACCTATTCAGTCTTGACTTAAAGACTGTCAAGTTGAGAAAATACAGACTCCGACAGGGACATCCACTCATTTACAACATTAATGTAAGGGATATTATAAATTGCATATCAAATAAATAATCGCCTATCAATACATACTCATCATTTATATTCTTATTTACATCTAATAACTTACTTCACTACAAATAAACTAAATGTTTAACAAAACTCAAACTGCAGATAAAACGAAATTATAAATCAATATAACATTTCTTATTTCCTCATAATGCAATACTGTTAAATTTATTTTTGTACAAAAATACTACATACATAGCATAAATACTGACTGCACAGCAAATTTTCCATATTTATGAATAAATTATGGTCAAAGAATCAGTCCAAGAGCGAGCGAAGCGAGCTCGGGAACTTAGGGTACCCCGACACGAACAGGTTAGGTTCGAACGAGATGACGAATGCGAAAATAAATTGTAGTGTGTTTAGTGATATTTTGAGTTGAATATTTTGCTGTGCAATCAGTAATTTTGATGGGAATTCGGAATCTTATTGCGTAGAAAAAGGATATTTTTTTATTTGCGTTTAAATACTACCCTTAATGTAATACCGACTCTAAAATTACGACATATAAAAGTCTTGTTTCGTCTAAATAGTTTCGTCTCGTTTTCATATAAAATGAATAATATTGTCTAACTGTAATTCAGAACAAGTTGAGCAAAGCCCTGGCCACCGCGTGCCGCATGCTAGTGTAGCTAGCTTCATTCAATTAGTTGAACCAAACTCATTAACCCCACAAAATATTTAACATAACTCTTGTTAAAGTTCATATTCGTGAATAAAATAAGCAGAGAGGCAACTTATTCTCGTATTTTAGCAACGTGTTCATTTGTATCATAGCCCTATTTCTGAATTGTGAATTTTGTGTTAAGTTTTTGTCAAATTATACTTAAGCTTGTATAGTTATCTTTTGACACTTAAGTACGATGAAAAAAAGCATATTACCATTCATCATTGAATTTGTAATCCATTCATCATCATCATCATTAGGCGCACGGTTGGCGCAGTGGTTGAGCGATTGACTGCAGCGCTGCGTGTCGCGGGTTCGATTCCCGCACGGAACAAATATTTGTATGACCTACAGATAGTTGTTCCGGCTCTGGGTGTTTGTGTATGTGAGTTTATATGTTTGTAAACGCACCCACGATACAGGAAGAAATTCCTAGTGTGGGGCAACGTTTTTTTTTTAAAGAAAAATCATTGAACGATTCATAAAAAATGACGGTGGTCGATTTATCGCCCTCAAAACCCTGCTGCATACAAATCTGCAATTTCATGAAAATCGTTGGAGCCGTTTCCGAGGTTCAGATTATATACATTTATACAAGAATTGCTTATTTAAAGGTATTATTATAGATTAGATGACGCTTCAACGACTGACACCGAATATTTTTAGGTTAATATTTTTAGGTACCCGAATATTTGTAGGCTTTTTTTAGGTTAATATTTTTTTTTTTTAAGTTTGTTTTGTATAATACATAAGTACATTATTATTTACAAACTAATATTAGAAATAAAATAAGAATAAAGATATGTACATTTACGGGGCGTCAAAAACTTCGTCCACATCGCTGTCAACAGGAAAAGTGCCCAGAAGGCTGGCAGCATTGCCACGTTGGATGGCAATGCTGATTCTTTGGCCAAAAAAAAGGCCAGCGCTCTGGTTTATAATTGTTTTTTTTTCGATATATCATTAATTCCCTGTTTTCACAAAAACTGCAACGTCTTCGTCAGTAAAATTAGCATTTTTTTTTTTAATTAATTAATATTGACGAAAAATTCCAACACTCGGGGGTCCGGAATCATGCACTGAATCCAAGTTACCTCAATACACGCGTATAAGTAGGAAACCTGTCTAGAAGTATAACGTATAAGAATAACCAAATATAAGTTAAGTCACCGTGAATCTCTTAGGGAACTGTTTAAAAATATTAATATTATGACAGTTTCTTACCAATTCATTTATGAA
Source organism: Orthosia gothica (assembly GCA_949775005.1). Taxonomy (NCBI): domain Eukaryota; kingdom Metazoa; phylum Arthropoda; class Insecta; order Lepidoptera; family Noctuidae; genus Orthosia; species Orthosia gothica. Next base: position 7,239,785 of record OX459039.1, on the reverse strand, counting down.
AATATTATGCATGTAAGGAAAAATATACATCTCTTTAGTAAAGTCAGTGATAGACACAATTGTAAGACCAGAAATAAAGATAAGTTAGATCATCCTTCTTACAGACTAGCTAAAGTACAATCATCTTTCATGGGGTACTGTGTTATATTCTATAACAAAATACCTTGTGATATATTAAAACTAAATGAAAGTAAATTTTAAACTTTAGTTAAAGCACTCTTTGTAAACAAGCATATTACAAATTAGATGATTATATTCAAGATGCTTGGTAACATGCTGGTCCTGCTCCATAGGGCAATCTTTGGTGTAGACAAAATCAAATTTATTTTATTCATAGTTTTTGTATGCATTGTTTTTTTTTTTTTTTAGAAATTGTCTCACACTCTGTTCCGTTGTTGTTTAATTAGGTATTTCACCTATGTTTGTAATATTTGTAAGTATGTGAGAACTATGTTCCTACTTATCAAATTAATAAATTTTCCTGTTAATGCTTTTTAATACTTTATACCAGGGGGGTGACCACAAGCTCTTAGAGTAAGGTTATTTTGAGATCGAGTAAGGGACAGATGTATCTGACTTGTATACATCTGTCACTTACTCGATCTCAAAATAACCTTACTCTAAGAGCTTGTGGTTACCCCCCTGTACGTAGTATAGTGTGTAGAGCTATTCTGGGTGCATCGTCCTCACATAATTATATTAATGTATGAACTTATGTAAATATTGTAAAACACCTTTTTTAGGGTTCCGTAGCCAAATGGCAAAAAACGGAACCCTTATAGATTCGTCATGTCTGTCTGTCTGTCTGTCTGTCTGTCTGTCCGTCCGTATGTCACAGCCACTTTTTTCCGAAACTATAAGAACTATGCTGTTGAAACTTGGTAAGTAGATGTATTCTGTGAACCGCATTAAGATTTTCACACAAAAATAAAAATAAAACAATAAATTTTGGGGGTTCCCATACTTAAAACTAAAACCAAAAATATTTTTTTTCATCAAACCCATACGTGTGGGGTATCTATGGATAGGTCTTCAAAAATGATATAGAGGTTTCTAATATCATTTTTTTCTAAACTGAATAGTTTGCGCGAGAGACTCTTCCAAAGTGGTAAAATGTGTCCCCCCCCCCCCTGTAACTTCTAAAATAAGAGAATGATAAAACTGAAAAAAATATATGATGTACATTACTATGTAAACTACCAGCGAAAATTGGTTTGAACGAGATCTAGTCAGTAGTATTTTTTTAATACGTCATATATTGTAAACCGCAATTTACCAAGTACGGAACCCTTCGTGCGCGAGTCCGACTCGCACTTGGCCGGTTTTTTTAAAAGAGTATGTATAGAGTTTCTTGTGCGTTCTTATCCATAACAATCTACTTCCCGAATGCACGGTAGAATCTTTTTTTTTTATTACTTGTAAATTTTAATTTTAATTTATGTGACGTTCAAAAGTGCCGTTTATTGGCCTAATTGAATAAATATATTTGACTTTGACTTAAGACTTTATTACTCGCTTCCACCCTAGTCACCGTGCGTTGATATGTGCGTTTCGATTTCGCCATACAAATGAACGTGACGGTCGCGTGTTCGCGCGAAGATCGCGGGAATCGTTGTATTGGGGCATAAAGAGGAAACCAGGGGGATGAGATAGAGTAAGTGACAGATGTATACACGTCATATACATCTGTCCCTTACACACACTCAAAATAACCTCACTCTCAGAGCTTATGGTCACCCCCCAGGTCGGTGAAAGAAGACATAAAGAGGGAACCAGGGACTTATTAATATAAGTCTGAGACCTTATAGGTGATGTTCTTCAGAAAGGCCAAGTGCGCAGTACCCATAACCGGCGTGTGTGTATGACTAGATGTATGAATGTGTGTGAAGCAAAAGAAGTATGTAAGGATCGTAGCAGGTGGCGTTCTGTAGTTTCTGCCTACCCCCATGGAAAAAAGGCTTCAGTTTATGTATGTATGAGACTAACCTACCAACGCGAATTGAGTGAGTGTGGTGATTAATTTTCGTTCCTTCTCTGTATGAGAAGAGTCTTTGCACTACAGTGAAAAAGTAACAGCACATTATATATTTATTTATTATCTATTTACTCATTAATTACTATAACACCTTTACAGAAACTTCCAAGGCGATGTTATAACATACATATAAAACATTAAAATACAATACATCAATCAATCGTTTCAATAAGACATTCCCATACATTTATCATTATTTAAATGGTCAGACCTTTTTCAATTAAATTTTGCGCTACTTTGACGAATCTCGGCAGGTTTTGGCAAAATATATCTTCCGATAATGTTACAGTTATATATGTTATGTTATATAAGTTATTATGTTATGTTATATATGGACGAACAGTACGGCAACTACCTGCAAACGCTCGAAACGGCACACTCACACATACGCATCGACGAGACCCCTAAGCGGCCTGCACTACTGACAGCTTCACGAAAACTTCAAATTCTAGTCAGTAGTTAGAGGTAAATTTTTACAAAAAAAAAAAAAAAGATGCACTTTCTTGTTTTAGAAATAGTAATCAATATTTTGGTAATAGTTTAAGGTATAAACCGCCTCACTCATAATTTACAGGGAAACCAAAACGAAAATCCTAAGACCTACGGGACACTCAATACGCGTATCCGACTCAGTATTGGCTTGGGTTATTATTTATTCCATTTTGCTTCTTTTTTCTTATTATCGATAGGCTCGCGTTTGACCACTACCTCGCCTGATGGTAAGCGATGATGTGGCCTTCGGTGAAGCACGCTTGCCTAGAAGAAACCTATTCACTCTTTACTTAAAGACCCAAGGTTGTAGCTATCAGGGAACAAAGACTCCGGAAAGGAATTCCACTCCTTAGCTGTGCGCACAATGAAAGTATTAGCAAAACGCTTTGTGCGTATGGGTGGGATGTCCACCATGTGCCGATGGCGCATGGCCGTACGTCTTGTAGTCCGATGATGGAAAGGGCTAGGCGGAATCAAATTGTGCAGTTCCGTCGCACACTCCCCGAAATGTAACTGATAAAAACAGGCTGGCAACTCGGCATCGATGTTCGAGGCTCTGGAGCTTTGACGCGACCAGTGCTTCGTTGCCAATAAGCCTCTTGGCCCGTCTGTCAATCGACTCAAGTGCATCAAGCTGGTATTTGGCAGATCCATCCCAGAGGTGAGCTTATTGGTTGTATAAATGTCTGCAAAGGGTGAACAGCGTAATCTAGACACATTTCAGTGAGCGATGTAGATATAGCCATAGCCCTGAAATCACATAAAGGTGCTTATTAATTCTTAAGTAATAAAGGTCAAACAAAGCTTCAAGATGACAATTAAAAAATTCACTATCTAAGAAAATAATAAATTATTTTAAGTCCACAGACGAAATTCTACATTGTAGATTTGTTTAAGGAAAGGCTTTGAAACTTATCATCCTTCTAGGTCTCAACCCTTCTTTGTTGAACTTGGCTCCTTTTTCACATTTATGTTTCTGTCGAGCTTAGTGCTTTTTCAAAGTTTTATTTTTTAGGTGAGATCATCATTATTACACCATTTTTATGTCTTGTTAACCTCCTATCTTCGTGGTGTCATGATCTTTAATGTATATTTGATGCTCTGTCTACCCTCTAACTAAGGCATGTAAGTATGATATGATCTTTGTTTAGACGAATCGATGTATTTGTGTTTGTAAACTTATATTATCTACTTCTTTTTATTTTAAAATTCACAATCAATATAGTAACAATCCTAGTGAATCTGTCAAGTATAGGCAACTTTTTTTTGTGGAAGTGGACACGCTTGGATCGACAATCTATTGGACGAATCTATCTTGTGAAAACACCCTGAATTAAACAGTAAAACACCCATAACTTTTGTACGGCTGATCCAATTTTCATCAAAAATAGAAAACACTATCGTTAGAGTAACCTTTAAAAAAAACGGAATCAAAATCGGTTCATCCATTTAGGACCTATGCCACAGACAGGAACACAAACACACAGGTACATACGTCAAACTTTTAACATCTCTGTTTTCCTTCGGTTTTAAAAATACACTTTTCCAGAGCGATAAGCCACTGAAGGGAAGCCACGGGAATAACCTATAATACAAAAGTCTATAGTCTTCTTATAATACAAAAGTCAAGTTAATAATATAATAGTATTGTGATTCTTTGCCTTTCATCTTATCTCCATAGAAACGTTTTCAACTAAGCGACTTACATAATCTTTGTAAATTCTTTATTAATTTTATGTAGTTTTATCTTGTCATAGTTTTGATTGACTCTTTAGAGTTTTGTGCTCTCCTAATAATGTTATAAAAAAATATGTGTGCTTGTTACCTAATCATAATTTTCAACTGTAACGCTGGCGAACTGCTGGTAAAAGAAAGTTTTATCCGGCTGTAATTAGTAATTAATCAGTATATATGTATGTACGTATGTTTGTTCCTATGTGGCGTCCTAGAGACCAAACGCGTTGGCCGATTTTGATGTTTAGATTCGTCGATTCGTCTTAACCTACATTAAAATGGGAAAATAAAAATGGCGGCTTTTGTGCGTCAAATTGTGGAGCCTAATTTTTTGTTTTCCCATCGTGTGGTGTATCAAAATATAGGGTTTTAAGAGGTGATTTTAAAAATATAAAACACTTATGTGTTTAAATGTACCTAATTCAAAAAAAAATTAACTAAAAAGTTATAAATAAAAAAAGTTAATTCTAAAACCCGACTGCGAACTAAAAAGACGTAAACAAGAAGAAAATCATGCTGTGCAGTCGGAGGATACATCTGGTTTTGGTCAGCCAGCTCGCGAATATGTATCCTCCGACTGCACAGTATGATTTTCTTCTTGTTTTTTTACAATGTATCAAGCATCAGGCATTACGCAAGAAAGCATATCACGTAAGGCTACAGATCTTTGATAGTAATCAAGCCATGCTTATACCACAATTTTCATAAGGCAATCTAAAATTAACCTCTTAAGTTCCGACGCCACTTCATTTCCCACTCAAAATGCAGCCCTAATTAGATAGTGAAATTTGTATTGGAGCCAGGAACGCTGGGCGCGCATTATTTAATGTTATGAGAGAGAAGGTGAATACATAATATGGTTGAAGGTGGACTTCACCGATAGGTTTACGAGTCATTACTTGTTTTGTTCTGCGGTAAGCAGTTTTCCTTAAGGTTCCCCTAGTCGACGGTACGAACTACTTTGTGCGCGGGGTCAAAATGCATGCTATCTCATCCAACAACACGTGGGAAATAGATAGATGCTGTGATGATCTCTGTATTAAGTGTATAGTCTATGGTGATGATCAGTAAGAAGCTAGGTCGCGTACGAATTAGTGCTATTGCAAATTTGTAGCGAAATGGATGATGATTTAGAACGAAAACGAATGCGCGAAATTTCTATAAAAATATCATGAAAAAACTACTAAAATTATATTTTCAAAATATATATTTTTGCATTGTTGAACTACTAATCTATCCCTGTATGGTGCCTGTTTTGTAATTTTGCTTCTTCCTATGATATCATTTTTTTTTTATTTTGAACGCTGCCGTGGTATAACTAAAATTATTATTATTATTGTTATCCAACATCGTCGATTTTAACTTTTGAGGGTATATTATTTATAAAAAATGTATATCGAACTGTGTATGCGAATTTCCAAAACTATTCAAGGTATTGAAAATTCGCATACACAGATCGATCGATAATTTTTGTTTCTCATTAATTTAGCATCAAAAGTTAAAAAAAGACCAGATGTCGGAAAACTGCATTTTTGTTATACCACGGCAGAACGTACATCGTCAAACAGTGGAGTAATCGCCAGACTACGTTTGTATGGAAGAATGATCGACTAATGTTACCTTAAAACTCTTTATGAAGGTCACATGGGGAAGCATGGTTGTAGCTATACCTACATTTATGTTGTCTCTATTAATATTAATCAATCTACTCCCACCCCACACCCTCTTACTGCTCATACGAGTAACAGCATCTATCTCTTTCGCACGTGTTGTCGGATGAAATAGCATGCATAGCATAGACTAGGGCAACCTTAAGGCCCCAGCAAACATGCACAAAAATATGATACGACAGCGATGCTTCATTCTTTTAATAGTGGCACCCATCGCAGTTTTCACTTTGCGCTTATCGGGGACAGCCATCACTTAAAACTACTTTTTACACTCCAACACGATTTTAAAATAGATCCCAATGAGCAGAATCCTCAAGATATTTAATCCTCAACTACCATCATAAGCTGATTTCAGAATATTCCAGAAAACTTTTTAAAAACAGTAATAATCCCGTTAATGCCGACGGTATTAAGTCTAGTTTTTATTTCTCTCTGCAAGTTTTGATGCAGTTTTAAACTAGGTTAATCGTGATCGTAAGAAGTAGGTATAGGTCACAGACATATATCTAACTAGATAACACACGTCCCTCCATCTGTATGAAAACCGCGCGTGCTACTTTTTCACACACAATTTAAAAACAAATTGACTTACCAATAAAAGAAAACATTTCAAATGCCTCGGCCAACTTTTTCTATACAGTCTTTACAGCTCAATATGGCATAATAAGGGATTTTTCTAGATTTCGGTGGCTTTCCGGTGGCGATAATGCTAAATGAAAAGCTCAAAGTACGATCATTTATCGTAACATTACTCCGTTTTTAGGGTTCCGTACCCAAAGGGTAAAAACGGGACCCTATTACTGAGACTCCGCGGTCCGTCTGTCTGTCTATCACCAGGCTGTATTTCATTAACCGTGATAGCTAGACAGTTGAAATTTTCACAGATGATGTATTTCTGTTGCCGCTTTAACAACTAATACTAAAAACAGAATAAAATAAATATTACAGTAGGGCTCCCATACAACAAACGTGTTTTTTTCGCCGTTTTTTACGATAATGGTACGGAACCCTTCGTGCGTGAGTCCGACTCGCACTTGGCCGGTTTTGTTTGACACGCGAAGTACATACAACCGCGTTATCTAGTTAGATTTATGTCTGTGGTATAGGTACTGTAAGAAACTGTTTTTGTATGTCTTAATAGTATCAAGAGAACATCTTTATTACATTTATTATTGTTTTACTCCTTATTATGAATCATTTATCTTATTTAAATTAAAACTAAACAAATAAAATTGTAAAACAAGTGAAATTTCAAAATCTAAAAACCCCTTAAATTTTGAACGGCAGAACCAATTTTATTCAAACATAGCTAAGAACACTCTCGACAAAATCATCTATCAAACAATAAAAACTAAATCAAAATCGGTTCATCCGTTTAGGCGCTATGATGCCACAGACAGACACACAGATACACAGCAACACACGTGAAACTTATAACACCCTTCTTTTTCCGGCGGGGGTTAATTAAAAAAACCCAGACACATTTTTATTTTATGTTATTAAAAATACATAATTTATCTATTAGTAGACACGCTTCGATCGACGATCTATCGAACACGTAATTTTTCAAACAGTAAACGTCCATAACTTTTGCTAACGTCCATAACTGCTGAACTAATTTTCATCAAAAAAGCTAAAAATACTCTCGATAAGGACACCTTTCAAGAAAACTTAATCAAAATTAGTTTAGAAGCTTTGGAACTATGATGCCACAGACTGATACACAAATATACAGATATACACTGATGTGTCTTGTGACACCCCTCTTTTCCGACAAGGGTTAAAAATGTAACTAAAAGTCATTGAGATAGGAAATATATGGAGGCGCCGCGATGTTCTATTCATACATTAGCTTATACAAATATGAGTGATATTTGTTTCATTCTTTCTAATGTAGTAATCGTATTTGATGAAAGAGACAACAATATTTCAGTTGTTGCTCATTATGGCAACATTTTGTTATGACGTAGTGACGGTTGTAGGTACGTGCCATATTCGCCATTTTAGGCGACGAATTTTGTGGTTGTGTTCGTGGTAGTCCTGCTGTCAAAAGGTTGTTTACATATTGTATTATTGAGATTTGTGAGTGTGTGTGTGTTCTTTATTGACACAACCTTAGAATCGGCGGCCATTTTATGAGACATTTTGAAGTTTAGGTAGGCACGTTTTTTTCGTAGGTATTTCCAGTCCATATTATTTAGTATGTCTATGCTAAAAGTATGAGTTATACCCAATTCATCAATCTGCCTACCCTTCATCCAACTATGTTGAGGTCGGCTACCAGTCTAACCGTGGTGGCCAACACAATAGGGATGTTTCCTGGGTAGAAAAATAATAATTGTAATTAGTTTCTCAGTGAGATTATCAAATAATATTGGACCAGTATTTTTTGTTTTATCAAATAAATAAAAATTTACAAAGATAAAGCCCATCAAAGTGCAGGAGTGGTGAGGACGTCACTTTTTCAATATAAAGTATAGCACACAGAGACGTCACACGATATTTCAACGCACTGTATAATACTCCTAACGGATCTTTGTGGCTCTGAATTGGCTGCAAGAGGCTGCGCACTAGCTATTTTTGTGTCAATATTGAAAGTGAAAATAGCATTGTATAACTGTCTCTTTCACTCGCATTCGTTTGTCGCATCATCCTATCTCGTTTACTCTATGCAGTTAATCTGTTTCGTGCGCAATAGTTGACAGAGCCAACTTCAGAGGCACAAAGATCCGTTGGGAGTATTATATCTTCGTAATTTTTTGTTTACGTGGCAAAAGGAAAATACGTATGCAATATTTTTAGGTTATCTAACTGAAGGCCTTAATAGATATTTTGTCAACTACCCTATTGCCCTTGTTAATACTGGTTGTCAGTTCTTCTGACTATCCATACTGCCAACCATCTACAAATGACAACCGCGACCTAGCGAGTGGCGTGCGTTCTCGCCAAACTTCTTGGCGGCCCTGAAGTTGGCTTTCGGATGCGCACGGCACGGCACTGTGCTGTTTTGTCCGGGCTCCCGAAGGAGGGTAATATGTTTATCAGTCTATGTATGTACGTGTGTATGTTTGATCCTATGTGGCGTACTAGAAACCAAATGCGTTGGCCGATTTCGAGGATTCTTACTTCATTCGATTCGTCTTAACCTTGCGACTGTCACTGGCTACATTAAAATTGGAAAATAATAAAATGGTGGCTTTTCAGCGCCATATTCTTGGGGCCCAATTTTTTGTAGGGTATCGTGGGGCTCTTTGTGTGGGGTATCAAAATAAAGGGCATTAAGAGGTAATTTTATAAATATGTAAATCTTTTATGTTAAAATGTACCTAATATAAAAAAAGTAAATTTGCTTTACTGCCCGAATACATATTCGCGAGCTGGCTGACCAAAACCAGATGTACCTATCCTCCGACTACACAGCATGATTTTCTTCTTGTTTAGGTCTTTTTAGTTCGCTTCTTAAGTTCGCTTCTTAAGCAGTCGGGTTTTTTTGTTTTTTTCTTGTTTACGTCTTTTTAGTTCGCTTCTTAAACGGTCGGGTTTTTTTGTTTTTTTCTTGTTTACGTCTTTTTAGTTCGCTTCTTAAACGGTCGGGTTTTTTTGTTTTTTTCTTGTTTACGTCTTTTTAGTTCGCTTCTTAAACGGTCGGGATTTTTTGTTTTTTTCTTGTTTACGTCTTTTTAGTTCGCTTCTTAAACGGTCGGGTTTTTTTGTTTTTTTCTTGTTTACGTCTTTTTAGTTCGCTTCTTAAACGGTCGGGTTTTTTAGTTTTTTTCTTGTTTACGTCTTTTTAGTTCGCTTCTTAAACGGTCGGGTTTTTTTGTTTTTTTCTTGTTTACGTCTTTTTAGTTCGCTTCTTAAACGGTCGGGTTTTTTTGTTTTTTTCTTGTTTACGTCTTTTTAGTTCGCTTCTTAAACGGTCGGGATTTTTTGTTTTTTTCTTGTTTACGTCTTTTTAGTTCGCTTCTTAAACGGTCGGGTTTTTTTGTTTTTTTTAATTTAGTTTTTTTATTATACGAGATTTAATACTGCGCAGCCATTGTAGCCAACTTCAGGGCGGCCAAGAAGTTTGGCGAGAACTATAAGTTCCAAATAACCAGAGTTGCCGATTAAGGTGAGACAAATAAATTAAAGAAACCCGCGGGTTCTCTTAAATCCTACATTTAAAATGTTTATTAACGCCTAAATTTGAGAAATTTTCACATTGAAGAAATTCTACAGTATTCAGGGCATGGCGAATTGGTGAAGCTAGTTCTTAATTTGAAGTCCTTCCTATGGCACATAAAGTTCTCATATTGCCCAGTTATCGACGAGAGTCCCTGTACCCCTACCCGGTTGTAATGAAGTTACTGGCGTGGCACACCGCAAAATGTTCCGCAAAGTGTTTACCTCATATAGGATACATAAACATGCATCGAAATATTACGATGAATCTACGTCGGTTCCATTAACGAGAACATTTTCATTAGCTTGTTTTAATGGCTCGGTTTCAACATAGTAGTACTTAATAGGTAGAATACTCTCTTAATTGGACGTGGCAGCTGCATGCACATAGACACAACAAGTACGTATTGACATAGTGAGATTAAACCAATAACAAATGTAATAGGTGAAACAAGATAGGATTAAGGTTGCTTTAGTCGACGGCACGAACTATTTTGTGTGCGGGGTTAAAATGCATGCTATCTCATCTGACAACTCGTGCGAAAGAGATAGATTCTGTGACGAGCAGTAAGAAGCTAGTTCGCGTACGAATTAGCACTTTCGCAAGTATGTAGCAAAATTTAGGACAAACGATTTAGGACAAAAACGAGAGCGGGAAATTTAATAAACTGATCTTTTGGAGTCTAGATAACATGAAAAAACTACTAAATGTATATTTTCAAAATAAAATTATTTGCATTGTTGAACTACTAATCTTTTTATAGTATTTATGTGCGCCCAAAGATGCGTTAAAATTTCTTTTTTTTTACCTTACAGGGCTAGATAATGATTAGACAAATTGATATCATTTTTATTTTGAACGTACATAGTCAAACAGTGGTGTAATCACCAGACTACGTTTGTATGTAAGAATGATCAACTAGGTTACACTTTATACATATTAAACTCTTGTAAGTTTCCAGAAAGCTTTGCAGTCTATTGCTATGACTATGAGACTTAGACATCGCAAGCGATTCACGAGGTTCGAAGAACATAATGACAATATTTGGCTGCCATACTGGATCGAATCAATGGTGTCAGTATATCTTTACGAAAACTTACTTCGAACTGCAGTCGATCTTTTAAAATCACTTTTAGATTTAGCGATAATTATTTGACGATTACAAGATGAAGGCAAAAGAGTAAACCGATACCGAATAAATCAATCTGCCTAGCCTTTCCCCAACTACATTGGGGTCGACTCCCAGTCTGACCAGATTCAGCTAAGTACCAATATTTTACATGGAGCTAGGTAACATGGTACCACTTGGCAAGACTGGTGTCAGATCTCAGGCATCTGAATACCCGTAACAACTGTCAAAGATCTTCAAATGACAGCCGGGACCAAAGGCTTTACGTGATTTTCGAGGCACGGAGGAAACTTGGTATGTTGAAATGGCCACCCATCTACAGACCGACCTCGTCAAGCGTGATGCAGTTATAATTTAGAAACCGATATTGATTACCAATGCTGCTGTTATTATTTGCCGATACCAAATACAGTAATGAAAATCAGCGTGTAGGAAGAACAAAACGGCATCACGATTACAGATCTCCAGAAGAAGTTAACTTTTCGGCCCCGAGATTTGCATTGCCTAAAGGCCCGACATGGTCAGTCCGGTCCTGGTTACATATACATGTTTATGTAGGTCTACCATCCGCCGATATAATCTAATGTGTGAACCGGCCAGTGGTATTGCACGCAAAGTTCCGGCTACCACAGATTTTGACGAACAAAATGCATCGAGGCGCAATAACGTGGTTCTGGTTGGAACTATTTTGTTCGATCGAAAATGTAACGTTCAATATTTGCGAGGACCACGGGTGTAATGGAAATGCAAGTTGATTTTATGTTCTTTTTTTTTCATAGAGTAAAATAATCCCGAAGAAGTTTTTTAAGCTTTGGTAAATGTTTTTTTTTATGAAATGCGATATCTAGTATGTTTGAATTTGATGGATCCTTGGACGAAAAGAACTGAACACTAATCTATACTAATATTATTCAAGGGCAAATCTTGTGTCTTGCTTTGTGTATTTTTGATGTAGGAAAATCTCCAAAACTTCTCATCCGATATCAAAAATTCTTACACCAACAGAAAACTGTTCTATCGCTAAGTACTACATCATAATGATTATCTTCAAACAGCATTGATCATGTGGAAAGCCACGTAAAAAAACTAGTCATAAATATAATTAATCATCATACAGCAAGTATTCTCAAAATATCTACAAAGATTTTGTTCTAATGCTTAGAACAGCATACGGCCATAAAAACGGTGAAGGAAAACATCGTGAGGAAACCGGCATGTTCTAGAACCAAAAATTTGAAGACATGTGACATCTACCAACCCGCACTGGGCCCGCGTGTTGGATTAAGATCCATTCCCTCTCCCACAGAGAGGAGGTCTGTGTCCCAGCAGTGGGAACATTAAAAAGGCTGACGATGATGATGAAGCTTAGAATCCTAAAAATATATAGTACAGAGATAATATTACTCAAACCTATACTTACGAGTATGTCTGTGCAACTAAATATGTACCTAACTACACCATGTAGGTACAACTCTTCGTGTTTTTACTAGAAGCCAATATCTTCAACAATTCATCACACCGTTAGGCAATAGGAAAAGTAATGGGTTTTCTAGAAACGCAAGTTAAATATCTAAAGAGCATCGATCAAATAAAGTCAACATCACAACACGGGGTAATTGCGTTCCCATTTAACTATTGCACAAAATGTTAATCCTAAACGAACCAACGATTATGCAACTCGAACCATAGGTACGGCATACAGAAGTTTGTACGCAGTATTAACTAAATATGAATGGCCAGAAATGACCAAAAATACGAGAGAAAAAATGGACGAAGACCGAAACGGCGGCCATTGCTAGAGAAGCCACTGTCAAAACTTTTCATATACCTAAACCAATAATAAAATACTAGCATACTGATGCCTCATCCCATACAAAGAAACCGTGCCACGTAACTAGCGTTTTTCTTCTGATTATACCGATTATATTTTGTAAATCGATCGCGTTCTGTTCCGTTCCACGGCGATAGATAGATCAGCGTCTCCGTGGAACGGAATCGAACGCGATCGATGTACAAAAAAAATTCAGTATAATCAGTACTGTACGTCGGCACGGTTTCTTTGTATGGGATGAGACACCACCAAGCGAGTCAGTGAGTGTCATCGTTCACTCATGGAAATTGACGTCGCGTGACAATACTTTAAGGCGTTATGGCGTTATCCTATACGAATTTCAGTCGTTTGAATTTTAGTCGTACGAATATACGATCAAGCATAGTATACTACAATGTCGATTAAGTGTTCTAATTGGCATCCGCGCGATGCGGTCGCACGACTAAAGTGTTTGATAAACTACTCGCACGAACTAAGTTCGTACGTATGCGCGATCAAACATATTGAAGTCGAATAGGTGTCCTAATTTATATTAACTATACTATTGAATATTCAAAAAAAAAAGCCTATATACAAATACAAAACAAATTCGATTAGTCCTAATTGAATTCGCGTGATAATCATGTCGCGTCCGTCTGGAGAGTCTTTTGTAGTTCATAACCATGCGGTTCTAATTGTCTCTATTAATGTTGCATATGTAGTCAAATGTTTGCGGAAAGTAAACCTGAGTGTTTTCGTCTTGCGTACCTAGATTTGCGGACGCTCGCGTCGTTAATTCGTGCGATGGTCGCGTATTCGCGTTCTATTAGGACACCCAGATTTTGTGATGTTTTGTTTTTAAGCTAGACGCGGGTATACATTTGGCAAAGTCATTTGGAAAGCTAATTTATAATTTTTTTTACAAAAATGCATTTTCACGAGAAACGAACGTGTGCACCAAATTTCAGCTCAATCGAACATCGGGAAGTGGTTCCAATTTAACTTGAAAGTTTTGATTACATACACATTGACACCGGGACAGCTGAAAAGAGTTCTCTCTCTAACTGTGTGTGATCACTTGAGTAAAGTATAAAGTGACCATTTCGAACTGTGTGTGATCGCTTGAGTAAGGTATAAAGTGACCAATAGGAACTGTGTGTAATCACTTGAGTAAGGTATAAAGTGACCAATAGGAACTGCGTGTAATCACTTGAGTAAGGTATAAATTAACCATTACGAATTGTGTGTGATCACTTAGGTAAGGTATAAAGTGACCAATAGGAACTGTGTGTGTACACTTGAGTAAGGTATAGAGTAACCAATAAGATCTGCTATATAGTTGCTACATCGTCGACCACATCATCGCTTACCGTCAGGTGAGATAGTGGTCAAGCGCGAGCCTATCATTAATAATAAAAAAAATATTTGTGTGATTACTTGAGTAAGATATAAAGTGACCATTACGAACTGTATGTGATTACTTGAGTAAAGTATAAAGTGGCCAATAGAAACCGTGTGTGATCACTTGCGTAAGGTATAAAGTAACCTTTACGATCTGTGTGTGGTCACTTGAGTAAGGTATAAAGTGAACATTACGAACTGTGAGTGATCATTCGAGTAAGGTATAAAGTGACCATTACGAACTGTGTATGATCACTTGAGTAAGGTATAAAGTGAACATTAAGAACTGTGTGTGATCATTAGAGTAAGGTTTAAATTGACCATTACAGAATGATACTATCTACATGTACCTATTATTATCGTTATAACGTGTTTAGTGTCGGACGGAACTAAGTAGGAAACTACGACCGGAAAGCTATCGGAAATCTAATGCTGGTGTCCTGTTGGTAAACCTCTGCTTGACTCGTCCGTGTGTAAAGGTGTGTTGAAGTAATATTACGATGTTCAAAAAAATGTAGTGATAAAAAGTAATAAAGTCATTACATTATTACCTCAATGAACAAGTAAAATTTTACAATTTAAAAAACCCCCGACACATTTATCTTGCGAAAACACCCCGATTCAAACAGTAAAATGCCCATAACTTTGAAACGGCTGAACCGATTTTATTCAAACATAGCTAAAAACACTCTCGACAAAACTACCTTTCAAACAAAAAAAACTAAATTGAAATCGGTTCACCCGTTTAGGCGCTATGATGCCACAGACAGACACACAGATACACAGATACACAGCAACACACGTGAAACTTATAACACCCCTCTTTTTCCGGCGGGGGTTAACAAAGTATAGTAAATACAAGCAAGCGTAGTTTCGCGTTCAGAAAATTATTTACGAAGTTATAATTTTAAAACCTTTTAGCACGTTGACGTTGATTAAAATCATGATCAAAAAAAAATTTCCACCGAGACTCAATAATTCTACTACTGTTATAAACGTGAAAGTTTGTGTGGATAGATGGATATTTTTTTTGTATTTTCACTCATAAAGTTCTGAACCTGATGCAAAAGGTGAAAATTTACATCCTGAAAACACGGTTGGCGCAGTTACTAAGCGATTAGCTGCTGCGCTGCGTGTCACGGGTTCGATACCCCCACGGAATAAATATTTGAAAAGCCTAGAGATAGTTACGGATCTAGCTGTTTGTGTATGTGAGTTTAAATGTTTGGGAACGCACCCACGACACTGCCGAAATTCCTAGTCGTTTCGTGCAGCGTATAATAGCAAAAAGCTTAAACATATAAACTATACTTATATAGATAGCAGAACTAATACTACGCGGGTAGAGCCACTTTGACTTTTATAAAAGTAGATGAAATTGTAAAACGCTTCTAACATTAAATTCTGAAGGCGAAAATAAAACGTCCATAACTTCCTAAATCGATATGAAAAGCAGATCCATTTGTAATCGTAAATCGCTAAGAACGTCAACTCTTGTAATATTTCATTCTCGTCACGTCGTTGTATGAAATACGGATGGACTTCAATCGCTTGAACTCTTTTCGTCGTCGACTTACAAATGCAAATAGGTTAACAAAAAAAAAACGAATGGCGAGAGTTTTCGTTTGTCTTCCGATTCTCGCACAGATACATACTTAAGCTACAATCTGTGTTCATAATATTTTTGTTACTTTGTTTGTAAATTCATTTCTACATATAACGATGAAGCATTAACTCGTGAGGATCTCTGTATTATATAAATTTACGATTTTTTACTTATATCCATCCGCAAAGTTCCAAACGTTGAGATCCGAAGACCCACGAAGGTTTCCGACGTTGGAAAACGAATTTCGGAACTGAAATGGAGTTGGGTAGGCCACCTGGCAAGGCACGGTGACGAAAGGTGGAGTAAAGTGGTGACCGAATGGCGTCCAAGGACTAGCAGAAGAAGTATTGGTTGTCCAGCGGCGAGATGGGCAGATGACATTGCTGCCATTGTGGGTGGAACCTGGATGAGGTTGGCACGGGAACGTGGTGAATGGTACGAAAAAAGAGAGGCCTATAATTTGCAATATAATTTAAGTTTTAGATATTAAAACAATCAGATAACTAAAATATGCTTTCCAGGTGTTTTAATACAAAGAATATATAAAAATGAGTAACAAAAATTTATACAATATCAAAAGATATGAAGATGGTTTGTATAGTGGTATAAAATCGTAAGTAGATGTGGAATAAATACAACATTTCAAGCAGTGGGCGAAGTCGGACTGTGGATGGTGATGATTCACAAAGTTGATATGCACGAATTTCAAAATACTTCAAGGCTACCTATATTCATATACAGAACCTTATACTGAGATTGTAACTTTCTTTATGAGGGCTCATCAATAGTAAAAGTATGTGTAAGAGCCTCTATGGACGGACTGCTAGGAGCAGACGCTGTTGGGTAATCTTAAAAGCCTATTATAAAGTCAAATTTTTAAAGGTGAAAACCTCAAATAATAATTTGACAAATACTCAACTAAGAAGTTGATTATTTGTATTTTTTTTGTGAATTCAGAACTAGGGGAACACCCCACTAGTTTTAACGTGTTCTTGTTGCTAAGTACTTAGCCGTCCCCTTATTGAGAGCCCGAACAAATCACGCGATTATTTACAAATTGAAAACAATGTGAGGTAAAAACCTGTTAATTAACTGTCCAACAATTTAAACAATTTGCGCAACGTTGTTTCAATATTCGATACTACCAACTAATTTTGCCAATTCAGGAACACAACGAATTCTATTTTTAGAGGCAGATACGAAAACACGTTTGAGTTTAATTGAATTCCATTGCCGAAATATGGATTCAATTACCGGTTGAAAATTTAATTCAATTACATAACTATACGTTGAAGTGTGTTTAAAAGTTGGCGGAACGACGGACCGAGCACGTTTATTTTGCAATTCGTTTTTCAATTTCATGACGGGATGTTGAAGTAACTGCAGAGCTGCCGTCCTGCATTTCCTGCATTCACCTGCCTACTCTGCCTTTTCAATCATACGTTATTTCTTAACTATGTACAGGTGAAATTGTTTGTTTATGTTTGTCAAAGTATTTGTTTGTTGATGTTTGTAAAAGTACTGTACTTCTTTCACTGAAGGCAGTGTATGCAACTTTTATCCCGGATAAATGCACGCCTCCTGTAGCCACGTTAGCAAAGGAACATGTAAATGCTAGTCATCCCATCTACATATAAGATATATATAGGATAGATGGACACGTTTTCCGCACTTAAGACTCCCATTAAGCCTGTTGTGCGTTGTCCTCTCTGTGAGAGGTAAAGGGGGGTAATAAACGCGGGCCGTGCAGGTTGGTGGATGTCCTTCGAATGTTTGGTTCTAAATTTGCTCACGATGTTTTCCTTCACCGTTTTGAGAGCAGTGGTGATAAAATAATATAAAACGCCTGCCTGGGTTCGGGCCCACGAACTACAACTTGTAACGGCGATTACCACTGCTCACCACTGCTCTGAAATCATCCGTTAATCAAGCATGGTAAATTTAGCAGTTTTCATTGACTGCCAGTTTTGAAGAGGAATACATAGTCTGCCATAAGATGGCCATGGTGGAGATAAATCTGTATGAACGTGTTGTGTAATATCATCCGTCTGAATGTCCATTTGTATCAGCAATTATCGTCGGAGATATAAAGCTTCGTCCACAACATCGCGTGATCCGCGCACGTTTGCCGTCCACTATTTTATACGAACGTCAAGGACAATAATTTTAACATGTTACTTGATAAATGAATCGTTTGTGTTTACTGAGTAAAAAACAGTGTTTGTTTAGAAATTATTTAGATTATGGAGTTTTTTAAATCGGTTTGGTTTGTAGTTCTTAATTTGGTCGGTAAATAATCGAACCTAAAAAAAAATAGTTTTGTTGAAAACCATATTTGTACAACAAATTTGAGATTGAAGCCTCCTTTTAAGCAACAGATGAATGTATTAGGAGACTCCGCTCCTTCATAAACAAAACGATTCTATTAAACTATACTAATACAAGTACATAATCAACAACAAGGTGATTTGAGTGAAATTGTGAGTGTGAGGGTGTATGTGTGAGAGTGTGTGTGTATGTGCAGTATTTATGTTAGTATCTCTGCTGTAGAAGTGATTCAGTCTCGCTGTAGGTAAGCTTTTTTATCCATTCCGTAAGTATTTTTTTGCATTCATAACTATTCTTAGTGTAGACGTAAATATGTTTATTAATAGCGTCACAAAGCTGAGTAGAACGTTTCCAAAGTTGAATACGAGCGACAAATTGTGTTCTTGTTTGTGGTGCTATTAATACAATGTATTTTCTTCTTCTTGCCAATATTCTGACATCATAGGTTAGTGATTTATGTTTTGTGAAAACAACTTGAGTAATGTTACGTTTTAGGACCGTTACAAGTTTACTGATATGATATAGTTTTTCATATGAGTAACCTTCCAACGGTGCAGAAACCACCTTCTCAATTAACACGAGTTCTTACAGGACCCAATAGTATGTGCTATGTTAAACAGCCGATCTATGGATTAAACTTGAATTGAACAGTCATTCCAGCTTGATTAGACCAATTGACAGCTCACTTCACTTAAGTCATCATGATAAGATATCTACCGAATCGACCCGTTACCCGTTTGTCAGCACGTAGGCTAAATGTGTGGCCAATATTGGTCATGGTGTGGAGAGTTCACTGTACGTAATATCGTCTCGTGAATACGCATTGCGGATTTTAAACAGTATTTGATTAAATGTGTTGGATGCGATTTGTTTTCTTCAACCACTGCTATCACCTTGTGAGACTTCAATGATTTCGGTAAGGAATATATCGTGAGACAAATTGGAGTCTAAAATCTCTAATCCATCTTCAGCAAACGTGAGCACCTTTTCTGTATGAGAAGATACTTTTGCTCTGAACAAAGTCGCTGGTATTATCATTTTTAACCGACTTACCAAAAAGGAGGAGGTTCTATGTTCGACTTTATGTATGCTTTTTTATGTATGTTCACCGAATTCTTCGTCAATTAAGGACCCATTTTGAAAATATTTTTTTTGTTTGAAAGAGTATGTTTCGAAATTGGTTCCATATTAATTTGGTGAAGATCTGATGAAGAACTGCGGAGATATACAACAGAACTCTTCAATAAATAAGGGTAATTCATTTGGGATTGCTGCAACTGCATGTCTGTTTATTGTTTATACTATTCCATAACATAACATCACGCCAGTACGCTCTAAAGGGGTACGCAGATCTCTCATTTCACCGGTTATGTTCAAGTTTCATGTTATTCGGGTAATCTATTCTGGCGTTATAGGTACCTTACTAAACAGCTTGCCTATTTTAGGTGGGTACAACTATAAAAAAACTTGAAAAATAACTTTATTTTTGGAAGACGGTGTCCATATCGCAAAAAAATGGGACTTAAGAAAGACACCGACTTCCAAAAATAATGTTATTTTTCAGTTTGTAGTTTTTTATTTGGAAGTCGATAGTTTTTTTTTTTAGCAAAAATGGTTTTTTTAATTTCTGTGATCCAGATCTGTGAAGGTTGGGTATGGCAAAAAAGACATGAAAGTAGGATTAATGCGGTAGAAATGCGCTCCTTGCGGAGTATGTGTGGTGTAACTTTAACTGATAGATTGAGGAATGAGGTAATAAGACAACGTTGTGGTTTAAAAGAAGATGTAGTGACTAAAATTTAAAAGAGTATGTTAAGATGGTTTGGCCATGTTGAGAGGATGAATGAAAGGCGACTAACGAAAGGTATTTACAAGGCAGACGTGAATGGAAACGCCGGGAGGGGACGCCCTAGAAAGACATACATAGACCTTATACCCATAACCGGCGTGTGTGTATGACTAGATGTATGAATGTGTGTGAAGCAAAAGAAGTATGAGGATCGTAGCAGGTGGCGTTCTGTAGTTTCTGCCTACCCCCATGGGAAAAAGGCGTGAGTTTATGTATGTATGTGATCCATTCTACGTTAGCATTTATGAGATTTTTACAAGATCAGTCTAAAAGTGTTTGGTATTCAATAAACTATGTTCAATAAAATTAATTTTATTTTAGCTCTATAAGGTGCCTTAGTAGTTACGGGAGAGAATTTTATTAGGTTGTATATTTTAAATTAGCTACACTTTAAAAGTTAGACGAGCGGAGAGGAATTCATTATTTTACACGGAAAATTCCATCACTGTTAGGTAATTTCACACGAATAACTCCGTTTGGTTGCTTGGTATCGTTCTGGGTTCAGTACCAGGGTCAAGTAAAGTGTTTTTGGGTTTTTACAAAAGAAATTTCTCAGTGGCAGTCTGGATACTGTTTTAGTGTCCGGTTAACGGCAAGTTTTTGTTATCATTAATAAGCTCACGCTTGACCACTATCTCACCTGATGGTAAGCGATGATGTGGTCGACGGTAAAGCACGCTTGCCTAGAAAAAATTAATTACTTACTATTTACTATTGACTTAAAGACTCCTAGATTGTAGCTATCGGGAAACACAAACTCCGGCAGGGAATGCCACTTCTTAGCTGTACGCTTGATAAAAGTGTCCCCAAAACGTTTGATGCGTTTTTTTTTTTTTAGGAGCTTATGTTTATTTTAAAAGGTAATAAAGCCGATACCCTAAATAGCAAATTGTAGAACTAGCTTCTGTCCGCAGCATTCCCCGCGTGAATGGGCCGGGATGAAACGTGTTATAATATCCTAATCCAGGTGCTGATCTATCCATATGCAAAATTTCATCTAGATCCTTTCAGCCGTTAAGGTGTGAAAACGTATCAAATCAACTTATATACATTCACATCCAAATATACGTTAAGAAAGTATATTTTATGCTTATGCAAATATGACGTCACAAGAGATAACCAATAAAAGTTGTCTGATATAATGTTAGCATAAAAAAACTTTACGGTCTTCACTTGCATCAGTGTTGACATAGAGAATAATTCAATTGATAGAAGAAACTGTTGTTTAAAAAAAAAACCGAAGTACTATGCAAGATTTTTATATAGCTAGGTGGCTACCATGAGATCTTAGAGCATGGTTATTTCCACTGTTTTTTATAGTTACTTAAGTACTTATTGTTTGTACATACTTTTCAGTTAATAAGATACTTCTTTTGTATAATTTTCGCTGAATTTTTATACTTCTTTTCTCTTTTTATTTATTAAAGTCATTATTATATTTTAATTTAAGTACGTTAATTTAATATTAATTTATTTTAATATTTATGTCCTTTGATTTTACTTTGTGTTTGTTTTAAATTTTTATTTTAATTTATACGACTTACTGCATGCCTGTTAGTGACTTGCTTACACCGGATCTTGTCTGAATGTTACGAATTACTTAATGAACGCAGATGGCGTTCTGTAGTTTCTGCCTAACCCATGGCAAAAAGGTGTAATTTATGTATTATACAACAGAGTACCTATCTACTACTTGCATAACGAACTGCGAACTGCGTTTCAAAATCTATTTTCGCAATATAGGCCACACAGCTACCATGCTTAAACGGAACTGGGCTAGTCACACCGCCGAATGCCTTTAGCGTTAGGCAAAAACTAACACAACGTGAACAGAAATAGCAGATGAGCTATGTAGGCCTTGAAAGAAGGCATAAGAACTACCTAAACTCTTTTCTAAAACATTTTCTGGAGCAGATACGATAAATGTCTAGACTATACCCTTGTTTATGATGGCCCGTTTACATTAGGTCGGCCGCTTTCGGTTGAACCGGATCAGTTAACCGAATTAGGGGAGGGGGGAGGAAAGGTGGGCAAGTGTGCCATACACGGCGTCGTCTAGCGCCCATGTGTTGGTTTGGTCCCTGGGGTGGTCACGGCGTACAGTGTGTTCTGGTGCGCCGGTGATAGGGGGTACTCCCTAGGCTGCGGCGGGTTCGCAGTGAGAGCTAACGCGTGCCCGTGTGCCCGCCATTAGCGGCACTGAAGAACACCGTGGAGTTTTACTGGGTTGAAGTCCCACATAACTGCACTATCTCCCCGTGGTAGTCCAGTATGCATTAGCATAGCACCAGCCAAAAAAAAAACATGGATACCTAGGGTAGAGTAGGAAGTTGAAGGCAGCGAATCCGCGGGCAGAGCAAGTTACTTATAAAAGTCTCACTTAAATAACAAGTAAAATTTAAAAAAACCCCGACACATTTATCTTGCGAAAACACCCCGATTCAAACAGTAAAACACCCATAACTTTTGAACGGCTAAACTGATTTTATTCAAACTTAGCTAAGAACACTCTCGACAAAATCACCTTTCAAACAAAAAAAAAACTAAATCAAAATCGGTTCATCCGTTTAGGCGCTATGATGCCACAGACAGACACACAGATACACAGATACACAGACACACAGCAACACACGTGAAACTTATAACACCCCTATTTTTCCGGCGGAGGTTAAAAAAAAAATTGTTAATAAAAAAGAAATACATAGTTGGAAAGAGGGCCACGTTTTTGTTCTGCACTAAAGCATAATAAAAAATGTCATAATGAAATTGATTGGCTAGCATAATCGTTTCAGTAACTAGACGCTTTTTCTTCGATATTTTCTTCTAGCAACTGAATTTAATTTATTCAGACCATATGCCCTATAAGTCCTAGTTAGTAAAAAATACATTATTATTAATGAAATTGCAAAGCAGTCTGTTAGGAAACTATAATGATATTGGACCACAGAGCACATAAACGCTGGCTAGAAACGCCATCCTAACTATTATAAATATGAATGAGACTTTCTTTGGCTGTTGTTACATTTTCACGTCGTTAAGGATGACGAGATTTGGATGCAACTAGTCACACAGGTAGACCACATCCTGGATTAGGTCATCAGATAGTTTTTATCTCGAGAAAATGTTCCCTTAGGATAATTTCCAACATGCACGCGAGAGAAACCGCTGCCAGAGCTTATAACCATAAAACCTCATATTTTACCATATATTTTATTTATAATGATCATGCGGTACTGTGATAAATTCTATAACAAAATACCTTGTGATATATTAAAACTAAATGAAAGTAAATTTAAAACTTTAGTTAAAAGCACTCTTTGTAAACAAGAATATTACAAATTAGATGATTATATTCAAGATAAAAATGCTTGGGAACATGCTGGTCCTGCTCCATAGGACAATCTTTGGTGTAGACAAAATCAAATTTGTTAATTTATATTCTTATTCATAGTTATTGTATTTTTTTTTTTTTAGAAATCTATTCACACACTGTTCCGTTGTTGTTGAATTAGGTATTTTACCTATGTTTGTAATATTTGTAAGTATGTGAGAACCATGTTCCTACTTATCAAATTAATTAATTTGCTAAGTAGGAACATGTTCCTGTTTTAGCTTTTTAATACTTTATACCTGTACGTAGTATAGTGTGTAGAGCTATTCTGGGTGCATCGTCCTCACATATATTAATGTATGTACTTATGTAAATATTGTAAAACACCAATATTTTTTTAAAAGAGTAAGTATGGAGTTTCTTGTGCGTTCTTCTCCATAACAATCTACTTTCCGAATGCACGGTAGAATCATTTTTTATTACTTGTAAATTTTAATTTTAATTTATGTGACGTTCAAAAGTGCCGTTTATTGGCCTGATTGAATAAATATATTTGACTTTGAATGCATTTATTCAAATGTAACCCATCAAAAACATGTTCATTTAAAATGTTGCCAAGACGAGACCATATGGCTTGCTCTGTCAAAAAGTTATCAGATCTCATGTAGAGCCAGGCTTCTAACCCTCTCTACACGCTCTAACTCTACAAGCACTAACTTCACATACTCTACACCTTACTCAAAATATGTGGCTTGGCCGTTTCGCTACCGTCACACTCCTCATACTAGAAGTCGCTACTTATAGGTTTCACGTATTTCGTAGTATTAGTAGTGCAACTCCTCGTCAGAGGCCTCGACAGAAAAAAACTTTTTACAAAAAAATACAACCGACTTCCAAATAAAAACACTACAAAGTGAAAAATAACTGCCACAAAAAAATGCTACTAACTTCCAAATAAAAACAATACAAAGTGAAAAATAACTTTATTTTTGAAAGTCGGTGTCTTTGGTAGGTACCAATTTTTTTCGTTATGAACACCTACTTCGAGTGCGGTATCGTTGTTTAGCTTGTTGATTAGATAAATATTGTAATTTTTGTTTTAAAAAATATTGGCAAACAACGGAATGAGAAGGCACCAAACTTAGCGTTTTTTACAAAATATTGTTCCGTAGATTTTTTTAAATTCCCTACACAAACAGTGATACACAGTTAGTATTGTATTTGTGATCGATATAATTCTGAGTTACTTGAAAATTTATAAATAATCATTATAATTAAACTGTTAAATCAAAGTCCCATCATATCTTGGTGCTCTCTGCGCCTTCACTTACCTGCTAACTTACCCGACCCGTTCACACGCCTCCAGCAATATTTCAATACGTACGTACCTCAGAGTAAGACTTCTCGATGGCCGAGCGCTTGATGGTGTAGGTGCGCAGGTCTTCAAGCAGGTCGCACTCATGCTGGTTCTTAGCATGGAGCTTCGCAATCTGCTCCGTATGCAAGTTTTTGAGAAATTTCGTGTAGTTGCTCTGTAACAAAGACAGGGTTCACGTTAGAGTCGAAAGAAATAAAATTGCTTTGTTTGTGACCCGCACCGCAATGGAGACACGAGAGATAAACGAAAAAACCGACCAAGTGCGAGTCGGACTCGCGCACGAAGGGTTCCGTGCCATTATCGCAGAAAAACGGCATTTTTTTTTTTAATTGGTATGTTTGTTATTTGAGAGCCTCCTTAAATATAAATTTTATTCTGTTTTTAGTATTTGTTGTTATAGCGGCAACAGAAATACATCATCTGTGAAAATTTCAACCGTCTAGCTATCACGGTTCATGAGATATAGCTTGGTGACAGACAGACAGACAGGCAGACGGACCGCGGAGTCTTAGTAATAGGGTCCCGTTTTTACCCTTTGGGTACGGAACCCTAAAAACAATGTAATTTTTTTTTAAACTTTATTAGAAAAAATATTCATTAAAAAGATTTTTTTAAACAACTTTTCCGTATTCTTCTCAGCAAACTCTTTCATTTGATATCCAAATCATGGAAGCGCAAAGAAATAACTAGTCCGCCATCTCAGGTCGTCCGCCATATCCGCCATCCAAACTAAACGTTTTACAAAATTGCATCTTATTCGGATATCTGCTTTAAAATTCAGTTGTAAGATTTGATCCGAACACACATACATACATACATTTATATACATTGCAAGTTAAATAAAAGCTTGTATAAAGGAACACCGCGCGAGACCAAAAGAGGGTCCCACCTTAGTATATTCAGCGATATTCAAAAAATTTCGAATATTTAAGGGAAAATTTATGAATGTATTTATTAAGCTAACAAATGTCAATATATTGCCATTCTCAGAATCACACCAGTCTATGAGTTTTTAACAAAATTAAAAACCATGGCGGTCTTTATAAAAAGGCATTTAATCAAATAATATCTGTATTAGCACGCCTCAATCAAATCTGTATCGCTGTAAAACAATAGAAAAGATCTACAGTTTGAAACAGATTCCCAACTCGCAAGAGTTTCTGAATGCATCCAGAACTAGTTTCTCCTTCTGTAGGTAGGGTTACAGTAGGTACAGGGTAGGAAAGGAAGAGACGACTAACACATTTTAATACTACCTACTTACAAATAAGACAACTATAAAGTGAAAAAACTTTTTACAAAAAATACAACCGACTTCCAAATGAAAACACTACAAAGTGAAAAATAAATTCAATTTCGGCAGTCGGTGTTACTGTTTTAGTTTCTTCGTTTTTTGACACCGACTTCCGAAATTGAATTTATTTTTCACTTTGTAGTGTTTTCATTTGGAAGTCGGTTGTATTTTTTGTAAAAAGTTTTTTTTATTTTTCACTTTTTAGTTGTGGTACATAATGGACCAGTTCTATAGGTTAGGTACCTATAATGTCCAAAGTGAAGCCAGAATTGGTTATCCCAATAACATGAAACTTAAACAAAACCGGTGGAATGAGAGTATACCAGGGTTAACTGTTCACACCTGCGTACCCTCTTTAGAGCGTACTAGTGTGATGTTATGTTATGTAATGGTAAAAACAATAAACAGACATGCGATTGCAGCTATCCCGAGTGATTTGCAGTCATTTATTAAAGAGTTCCGATGTATATCTCCAAAGTTCTTCATCAAATCTTGATGAAATTTAAATGGGACCACATGACAAGTACCAGCTTTCAAATAAAAAAAGAATCATAAAAATCCGTCCTCCCAGTAAAAAGTTCTGAGGTAACAAACATAAAAAAAAAAAATACAGTCGAATTGATAACCTCCTCTTTTTTGGAAAGTCGGTTAAAAATAACTTTATTTTTGGAAGACGGTGTCTTTGGTAGGTAATATTTTTTTGCGTTATGCACACCGACTTCCAAAAATAAAGTTATTTTTCACTTCGTAGTTTTCTTATTTGGAAGTCGGTAGAATATTTTTGTACAAAAGTTTTTTTATTTACTTTTTACTTGTATAAGCAGAGCTTGGGCAGAGCCAGCTCACGAAACTGAAGACCGATGATGGCAGGATCGTGTCCGCCAAACCGGAGCTTCTGAGGGAGATCGAGAGATTCTATGGACAGTTGTACACGTCAAAAAGTAAACCCGTCGCGAATCTAGCGAATGACCCAAGAACTAGATTGTCCCGACACTATACCGAAGACATTCCGGACGTCAGCCTGTATGAGATTAGGATGGCTCTGAAACAACTTAAGAACAACAAGGCACCGGGTGATGACGGAATTACGGCCGAACTCCTGAAGGCGGGTGGAAAACCAGTACTTAAGGCCCTTCAGAAGCTTTTTGATTCCGTCATACTCGAGGGGAAAACGCCACAGGCATGGTGCAGGGGTGTGGTGGTACTCTTCTTCAAGAAGGGTGACAATGCCCTACTGAAGAACTATAGGCCCATCACACTCCTTAGCCATGTCTACAAGCTGTTTTCAAGAGTCATCACGAATCGTCTCGCACGCAGGTTTGACGATTTCCAGCCTCCCGAACAAGCCGGATTCCGTAAAGGCTTCAGCACCGTAGACCACATACATACGCTGCGGCAGGTTATACACAAGACCGAAGAGTACAACCTGCCTCTCTGTTTAGCGTTTGTGGACTACGAGAAAGCCTTCGATTCGATCGAGACTTGGGCTGTACTGCAGTCTCTCCAACGGTGCCAAATTGACTACCGGTACATCGAAGTGTTGAAGTGTTTATACAAAAACGCCACAATGTCAGTTCGACTCCAGGATCAGACCTCGGAACCCGTCCTTCTGCAGCGAGGTGTGAGACAGGGAGACGTAATATCTCCGAAGCTCTTTACCGCTGCACTGGAGGATGTCTTCAAGGTTCTGGACTGGAGAGGGCTAGGCATCAACGTCAATGGCGAGTACATCACTCACCTTCGGTTTGCCGACGATATAGTGGTTATGGCTGAGACCATGGAGGACCTCAGTACAATGCTCGATGATCTCAGTAGAGCTTCCGAAAGAGTGGGTCTTAAGATGAACATGGACAAAACTAAGTTGATGTTGAATGCCCATGTTACACCCACTCCTATCAAGATTGGAGACTCTACACTCGAAGTTGTGGGCGACTATGTGTACCTGGGACAAACGATCCAATTGGGTAGGGCCAACTTCGAGAAAGAGGTCAACCGTCGAATCCGACTCGGCTGGGCAGCGTTTGGGAAGTTGCGCGGTGTCTTCTCGTCCAACTTACCGCAGTGTCTCAAGACGAAAGTCTATGACCAGTGTGTGTTGCCAGTGATGACATATGGCTCTGAGACGTGGTCGCTTACAATGGGCCTTATCAGAAAGCTTACAGTCACTCAAAGGGCAATGGAGAGGGCTTTGCTCGGAGTTTCCTTGCGTGATCGAATCAGAAACGTAGAGATCCGCAAGAGAACCAGGGTTACCGACATAGCCCGAAGAATTGCCAAACTTAAGTGGCAGTGGGCAGGGCACATTGCTCGCAGAACGGATGGCCGATGGGGCAGAAAGGTTCTGGAATGGCGACCGCGAACCGGAAGACGTTGCGTTGGAAGGCCTCCCACCAGGTGGACCGATGACCTGGTGAAGGTTGCGGGGATCCGCTGGTTGCGAGATGCACGGGACCGGTCAATGTGGCGACGCTTGGGGGAGGCCTATGTCCAGCAGTGGACGTCTTTCGGCTGATATGATGATGATGATGTATAAGCAGTTTTGTAAGGTATCTATAATGCCGGAATAGAAAACTCGAAAATCATGAAACTGAACATAACAGGTGGAATGAGAGTGTACCAAAGTGAACTGTACATGTCTGCGTACCCCTTTAGATCGTACTGGCGTGATGTTATATTATGAAATGGTACAATAAACAGACATGCGATTGAAGCAATCCCGAGAGATTTGCCGTTACTTATTGAAGAGTTCTGTTGTATATCTCCGAAGTTCTTCGTCAGATCTTCACCAAATGGGACCAATTTCGGATCATACTATTTCAAACAAAAAAAGAATTGAACCTCCTCCTTTCTGGTAAGTCAGTTAAAAATAGAATACTATGCAGTAAAGTAGATATACTGAATAGTATTCTATATTACATCACTCCATTGTCCGCTCAATACTTAAAGAACTCAAGAACTCATAATCAGCCTATAATATTCCCCATTCTGGGACACAAGCCTCCTGGGAAAGGAAATGAAACATAATCTACCACGGAGGCCCAGTAAAAGACTCACTTCTCTTTAAAATAAGCTGATTAAACTCCATGAAAATGAGCCTTAAGTAGTCTTAAACCTCTATAGTGACTAAAGACACTCTTGACCTCCTCCAACTAGTCGAACTGCGCTTAAGAGGGAAGTGGTCCACTTCTCTGCGAAGTACTTGAAAAAAATTGCAATTGAAGGGCTTAAATGAATTACAGTCGGTCGAGCGTTAGAAGCAACTAGGATTGGATTAATTATCTACTAACGGCTGCTAGAGGAATTGCAGTGATTGGTTCAGGGCCTGAAAAGAGAAGAGTGCTTTGTAATAGTACTCTGTACTTTGTATACTCAATGGAAAAAGGAAATAGGCGTGATTTTATGTATGTATGTGTACTCAATTTTTAATCTTATATTCGAAAAAAATATTTAATTTTATAAAAACTAGCGGACACCTCGGGGTTTCACCCGCTTAGTTCCCGTTCCCGTGGGAATACAGGTATAAAAAACTGAATTCAAAATATCCAAAAACCCGACTGCTTCAAAAGCGAACTAAAAAGTCGTAAACAAGGAAAAAAAAATTTTTGTGCAGTCGGAGGATACATATTCGCGGGCTGGCTGACCAAAATCTGGTGTATTCTCCGCCTGCACAGCATGATTTTTTCCTTGCTTACGACTTTTTAGTTCGCTTTTGAAGCAGTCGGGTTTTTTGATATTTTAAATTAAGATTTTTTATTTATAAGTTTTAGTTAGTGTTTTTTCGAATTAGATACATTGAAACATATAAGTGTTATATATTTTTGAAATCACCTCTCAAAATCCTTTATTTTGATACCCCACAATTTTCTATTGTCCAATTTTAATGTAGCCTATGACACTCGCAGGGTTAAGACGCATCGATTGACGTATGAATCATCAAAATCGGCCAACGCGTTTGGTCTCTGGAACGCCATATAGGAACAAACATACATACATACATACTTACATACATACATAGACTGATAAATACATTACCCTCCTATGCCACCCGGGGGCGTATTACCATTGTGTATATCAGTACAGACACCCATAGTCTGTACTAGATCACTTTGTGCTCTTAAAAATAACAAATACTCTAAAGCAAACTACGTATGACTACAGACCTGTCTGTATAAGTATACGGTTTGTTCGCATATGTCTAAAGCAAAATGTGACCGTGTTATGGTCAACGAATCAGCACAAGAGCGAGCGAAGCGAGCTCGGGAACCTAGGGCACCCCGACACGGACAGGTTAGGTTCGAACGAGATGACGGGAGCTGAAGTGAGCGAGCAAAGCGAGCGAACGCAGCTCCCGTCATCTCGTTCGTGTTAGGTTACTTTTGACCCTGCAGACAGAAATAGGAGCCCCGCGCAGCGGGGCTACGTCGACTTTGTTGCTTTAACTCTAATCGTACTTGCACCTATTCTATGTTAAAACCAATGTCAACATTAAAATTGTGTATATCAGTACAGACACACATACTACGGCAGCCAAATTGTCTGTACTCGTATGTGTTTTGCTCTCACGAATTAGAGCAAAGTGTATTTTATTTCAGTCTGTCTCTGTACTGATATGCAGTATGCTCTCTAGCTACAAGAGCATATTGCGTGCGATTACAGAGCAACCCCTGTCTGTGCTAGTATACATTATGGCAATACGCCACCCGGGGATAGTGTAGCTTCCCAACGGTGTAAGATTTTTGAAATCAGTCCAGTAGCTTTTAAGTTTATTCGTTACATACAAAAATACAAATCTTTCCTCTTTATGATATTAGTATAGATATGTAAGATGTGAAATAAAGAAAATTATTTTTTTTACAGCGGCCAACTCGTGAAGGTCGTTTTCAATTCACGTTGCATCATTAGAATTCAATTACTGATGTTAAATGACTAATTAGAATATTGTTATCTTTAGTCGAAGAATGTGGATAAGTATCAAAGTTCAGCCATACCTTACCACCAGTTTCCCAGCACTAAATTATAGGAGAATTAATGTGACAAATTGTCAAGCACGCGTTATCCGCTGTGATTGGCTGTTGAAAATTCATTCAACCAATCATAGCAGATAACGCGTGCTTGACAATTTGTCACATTGATTCTCCGAAAATTTAGAGCTGGGA
Source organism: Orthosia gothica (assembly GCA_949775005.1). NCBI lineage: Eukaryota > Metazoa > Arthropoda > Insecta > Lepidoptera > Noctuidae > Orthosia > Orthosia gothica. Next base: position 7,208,407 of record OX459039.1, on the reverse strand, counting down.
AACTGGGGGCTAATGTGGCACCACCAAACCACACCTTAATCCTGTTTCAAATTCTTAAAAAATAAATAAAGGACGTCACAAATTGATCGCCGACTAAATTAGTTAGGTCACAAGCATCAGCGACCCAGTTGCCAGCGTTAAAGGCGATAAAAAATATTTCAAAAAAAATAAGCAACAAGTTTGCTTTTAGGTCCACGTCAAAATTACTACCATCCGACACTGACACTGACCCATTATATAAAATCTCTCTAGAATATGTCCCGCTAAGTTGGCACTTAGGTCCATTTAGCCCTAGTTATTGACTAGTCTACTTATGACGTCACTTAAAATCTGGCGCCTCCACCAAAACTGAAACTTCAGCCTGTAATGTCGCCGAGCGCGTCGCGTAAAACGGAGGCTTGCTTGAAGTTGAACTTGAAAACTTCGTCAACCACCTAGCTACCTACCCTACTTACCCACCTGCCTATCCTACAGTCCTACTTGCCTTGCTACCTACTGTATACCCTACCTACCTGCTATTTTTTTTTCTAATGTCATTCTGCCGCGGCGAATCTTAACACCGCCATTCAGAAAATAACGTCAAATGCACAACCCCGTCTATCAAATATGGAGTTTAACTGTCCGAGTATCTGAATTGCGTGTGTTGAGATATTTAACTTCTTGAAAACTTTAAATTCATCTAACTTTTGATAGAGTAAACCGATTGCGATGAAACAAAAACTAAGTAATACTTCAAGTTATGCTCAATTTGTATATATAAAAGTTATCGGGATATTATAAATTGCATATAAAATAAATAATCGCCTATCAATACATACTCATCATTCTTATTCTTATTTACATCTAATAACTTACTTCACTACAAATAAACTAAATGTTTAACAAAACTCAAACTGCAGATAAAACGAAATTATACATCAATATAACATTACTTTTTTCCTCATAATGCAATACTGTTAAATTTATTTTTGTACAAAAATACTAAATACATAGCATAAATACTGACTGCACAGCAAATTTTCCATATTTCATAGTCTATTTTAGTTGATCTACGAATAAATTATGGTCAAAGAATCAGTCCAAGAGCGAGCGAAGCGAGCTCGGGAACTTAGGGCACCCCGACACGGACAGGTTAGGTTCAACTCAGCTCCCGTCATCTCGTTCGTGTTAGGTTACTTTTGACCCTGCAGACAGAAATAGGAGCCCCGCGCAGCGGGGCTACGTCGACTTATTCGAAAAATCGCTGTACGCTGCGAAAATAAATTGTAGTGTGTTTTGTGATATATTGAGTTGAATATTTTGCTGTGCAATCAGTAATTTTGATGGGAATTCGGAATCTTATTGCGTAGAAAAAGGATATTTTTTGATTTGCGTTTAAATACTACCCAAAGTTATCTACTTTGGTTTCGTACATTTTACGTGATGCGTGCACAACTAAACAGATAAACAAACATAAATTACAAAAATGCTGGAAATGGGTTCTGTTGGTTATCCTTTAACAGCCTGGCTATTATTTTTGGAAATATTTTCGATGTACAAAACGGCTTTTCTACATATTTATTGTAAGTAAAAAAAAACTTTCTTTTTGGAAGTCGGTGTCTTCGGTAGGTACCAATTATTTCGTTATGTACACCGACTTCTAAAAATAAATTTATTTTTCACTATGTAGCGCTTTAATTTGGAAGTCGGTAGTAAATTTTTGTCCCCGTTTTTACCCTTTGGGTACGGAACCCTAAAAATATTTCAGAAAAAATAAATGCACTTTATCCCGGTAGACTAATTGAATTTCTGTCTGAAAAACTCTCAGCATTGGGAATTTTTCATTTGCGAAGCGCAAATTCCTGTCCCAAGTTACTGGGACTGCGTTTGAACCTGTTATAGCGGCACCGAGCTGTCGCAAAAAGTATAAAACAAGTAAATGCTATGGCGAAAAATATGGAAATATTTCGTCAATATTTGATGCTGTCTTTTCCACTTCTCGCTTTAGTTCGGCCTTTTGTTAAAACCAGTTCTAATTAAAGGCGCTATATAATGCCGTGGTATAACTAAAATGCCGTTATCCAACATCGACGATTTTAACTTTTTAGGCTATACTAATATAAAAAAAATGTCTATCGATCTGTGTATGCGAATTTCCAAAACTATTCATGATATTAAAAATTCGCATACACAGATCGATCGATAATTTTTGTTTCTCATTAATATAGCATCAAAAGTACAAAATCAACCAGATGTCGGTTAACGGCATTTTAGTTATACCACGGCAATATACGCCCCAATGTTAACGCAGTACTGGCCGTGCGCCTGCTCGATGCCAAAATATCAGTATTGAACAGTTTTGTTTGCAAAATATTATTTGATTTACCTGCTTTGTTAGTTATGAAGAAATGCCAGGCATCAATTTTTCTGTGCAAAAATATTTTTAAACATCCAAGTCGTTTTGGAGGAGTTTCCAAAAGTTTCGAAAAAATATCGTGTTGTCCATTATTTTTTTAAAGCAAAACTATTAGTTACACGAAAAAACCTTGTGTTCAAAATTATATACATGAATCAATAAAACACTTTTTTTTTCAAACCTTTTAACCTTGCCGTTACTAAGGAGTATGCTTTAGAAAGTTACCGTTAGACGGCACTAAAGGGCATGTAGAAATGAGAATAAAATCTTTTACTCAGGTACGTTATTCATAAATACTCCTAACATAAAGAAACATTTGTTTATGCCTCGTGACGTAAAGGTTCAAACAAAAAGAAAATATACTTAGAAAATACAACAAAGGTTCAAAGGAATTCAATTAGCGGTTACAATATTGGTCCCTTCAGGTCTCACAAGTCACAAGTACTTGAGCTTAGTATAACAAAAGACCGTGAGCTTCCTCGTATTCGATGTCAATATATAGGTACTTCATAATAAACCTCGCTTGTTCGACATCTATGAGGTTCTAGGCGTCCTTTGAGCTATTGAGCTGTTTGAGTACTAAAGCTCCAAGCTCCTATTGACAGGGAGTACATAATTAGTTCCAAAGCTACAAAGCCTTTACGCAGCGGATTCTATGCGAACTAGAGAAATGGCGATCCGAAGTACGTAGTAGTTATGTTTGATAGGTTGCGCATTAAATGCAGCTTTTGTTCGTATTTAGATGTAATAACGTTGTGGCGTTCTTTTCAGGCTGTAATTTCTCGGGTTCGTATCCTAAGCAGTATGCAAACGCCGTGTCTGTAAATTGTAGATAAAAAAATTACTTGAGCTAAGTATTCTTTGTAAAAAAATCGGCGTGGCTTACAACGTCACATTGCTTTCAGTATTTTAGAACCGTTATCATGTTGTGTTTAGAGACTTGTTACTCTGGATGCGTTCTGCGTCCTGCGGTCCGGTCATTCGAACATTTCTCGCACGAAATGTTCGAATGAGCGCTCTGCAGGACGCAGAACGCATCCAGTGTTACAAGTCCCTTTGAGTGATGTGAATATATTTGGAGACCTACAATTTTTTTTTTTGTACCTTTTTAATCCAAAAATTGTTTGTTACAAGCTTGAACTAGTTTAATTTCGCCTGTATCGCAGTTATTGTGTATTTAAAATTTGCAAGTAAAAGTGTACTTAATATTTGTCACATACGTTTGTTTATCGTGCCAATTTTGGAGCCCTACATGAAGCATTTACATTTTTGTTAGGTATCTCTAGCTTCCAAACATAGTTATCTATGTAAAACCAAGTTTGCTTGTCCGTAAATAAGCGAGTTGAACCGAACACTGATTCTCTGAAACACTGCGTTATCTCTATAGTTACCATTTCATCGCAGACAATCTAGGACTGTATTGGAAAGAGGTAGGCATCTAGTTATTGCAGACTGATTGATCGCAACGACTATTTTATTTACAAGCTCAGTTTCACCTGCCTCGATGTTTGTAATCAAAATTTGCAAGTAAATTCTGACCCTTTTGCCGGTGTTCAATTGAGATGAATTTTTTGTATACACGTTTGTTTCTTGTGACAATGCATTTTTAGGGTTCCGTAGCCAAATGGCAAAAAACGGAACCCTTATAGATTCGTCATGTCTATCTGTCTGTCTGTCCGCCCGTATGTCACAGCCACTTCATTCCGAAACTATAAGAACTATGCTGTTGAAACTTGGTAAGTAAATGTATTCTGTGAACCGCATTAAGATTTTCACACAAAAATAAAAATAAAACAATAAATTTTGGGGGTTCCCATACTTGAAACTAAATCTATGAATTTTTTTTTTCATCTGACCCTACGTGTGGGGTATCTATGGATAGGTCTTCAAAAATGATATTGAGGTTTCTAATATCATTTTTTTCTAAACTGAATAGTTTGCGCGAGAGACTCTGCCAAAGTGGTAAAATGTGTGTCCCCGCCCCTGTAACTTCTAAAATAAGAGAATGATAAAACTAAAAAAAATATATAATGTGCATTACTATGTAAACTACCAGCGAAAATTGGTTTGAAGGAGATCTAGTAAGTAGTTTTTTTTAATACGTCATAAATAGTAAACCGCAATTTACCAAGTACGGAACCCTTCGTGCGCGAGTCCGACTCGCACTTGTTTATTAACAGAATGTTTAAAAAATAATTAAGTACTTGTTGCCTCTAGACACCTTATGTTTTATATTTCGAACTTTCAAAGGTGTTTTGCATATTCATTGGGATTAGGACTAGATAAAGATAATACTAGTCTTTCTCAATTGCTCAACCTTTTATTCCATAAAAATGAAAGATTTCTGAGAGATAGGCCACGATGAACTCTATGATGCATAGTGCATAAGAAGTGAAGTTTACTTTAGTGGTTCCGACTGCTGGCGGTAGTTTGTGTCCTAATTCACTACGGTAGTAATGATACCACTCCCAATACACCATTAATATAGGGTAACTCTCTCTGCCATATTACAAGCTTTTATTTAACTTGCAATGTATGTATGTATGTAAGTGTATTCGGGTTAGATCTTGCAACTGAATTTCAAAGCAGTTACCCTGCACCGAATAAGATGAAATTATGCATACACGTTTAGTTTGGATGACTGTCATCCACTAAACGCTAAACTAAGTGACGTCATTCTAAATCCAATATGGCGGATGGCCCAAGAAGGCGGTCTCGTTATTTTTTGTGCACTGCCATGATATGGGTATCAAATGAAAGGATTTTCTAAAAAGCATACGAAAATAGCTTGTTAAAAAAAATAATATAGACATATATAAATATAATATATGTCGGTTACCCTTGTCGTTTCTCTTGCGGATCTCTACATTTCTGATTCGATCACGCAAGGAAACTCAAAGCATAGCCTCCCACATCTCTCATTGAATGTACACCATATATATCTTCTACTAAATGTTCCCTTATTAAATGCACACCCAGTGTCACAAATGGACAAAGATAGAGAAATCTCGCAAAAGCAACACAGCCACGGCAGTACAACGACGGCTGCAACCCACTTTTTATCTTTTAATATAAGCGTCAATACAAAGGAGATTGTCACCCTATATTTCTGCGAAAGCCTAATTTTGAGGGCAAACTGTATTCAAAGTTAGCTACCGAAAACCACAAGTGAAGGTGCCGCAAACAATCGCCGGCTGCAAGTCGATACTTCGGACTATTTCGGCATACTTCGGCCAACTTCGGCTCAACAGACAAATTCATATTTCGCCTGATGAATCTAGTTTACACTGAAATTGACTTTGGTAATACTGTGGCTGTTGTATGCATTGGAACTGAAATTGGATACTGATGACGAGACTATGACATCGGAATTGAATATTATAATGACAACAGACGTCTGATCCCAAAGGTCCTTGATATAATAATTCCAGATAATTTCAGGCGAACCACTAACTGAAGTATCGACTTTAGTGTTGTGTATTACAGTTGGTTTTTAAGTGTCTAATAATGCCAAAAAAAGCGCTTCATGATTCCTTATATTTTTGACATTTTGTATAGTCATGTGTCATTTCCACAGAATAACTTTTAATGCTGTTTAATATTGTAATTCCTTTGTATATCTGCTTACTTATGATTCGTATAAATTTGATTTTTCTTTATTTTTATCTTTTTGGTGTGAATTTGATTTTATGTTATTTTCATTATTCATTTTGATTTTGCATTATTTTGACAGTTAATTTAATTAAATTTTCTATTTTAATTGTAATTTTAATTTTATTTAATATTCTATTTTAATTGTTATTTTAATTTTATTTTATTTTTGTTTCTTAATTTTATCTAATTTTGACTTTGATTTTAATATTGATTGTGGTTTGCTTTTGAAGCTTATTTGATTTAAATTTTGTTTTCGAGCTGACATATATTTTCCTTTAGATTTTAATTTGATTTGTAACTCTATTATTTTATGGGGCTACTCGTATACGAGATTGTAATACTACCTCGTAAACGAGATTGTAATACTAACCTTAGAAATAAACAAATATGCAATTTTAATGTATCAGTATATACAATTGTTGGTTGGCAAAATAAATAAATAAATTTCAATCCCATATATTTTTGACACTTCGTATAGTTATAGGTCTACCAGAATCTCATGGCAAATGTGGAAATAAAAATTTGTTGTGTGCAATACTGGGGAAATTGGATTAAACGATCTTGATACTGTTTAATTTTTATTTATGTCTTTAGTATTAATGAACATGAGGTACCTATATTATAGTAGTCACAGCGGATCTTTGTGACTTTGGACTTGGTTCTGCGAACCATTGCGTAAGAAACAGTTTGTCATCGAGTATACTGCATAGAGTAAGCGACGTAGGACGATGTGACATACATAAGCGAGTGAAAGAAACAGTTATACAATGCTATCTTCACCTTCAACATTGACACAAAAATAGCTACTGCGCGGGGTCTTGCAACCAATTCAGAGTCACAAAGATCCACTGTGAGTATTATAGGTATGTGTATGAATAATGTTGTTATACATCGGGTTCTTAACATAGGAAAAATAAATCAATTGAATATTAATTTATGGACTAATTTATTATATATCATTTAAATCATACTAATAACTTAAAACCTCATTCAGAACTAGAAAACTAGAATACGATTGCATGAACTCCGCTGGCATTTCAAAAACTTGTATCTTTGTAGTTTTATGTCATCTCTCTCCATCAAAATGGATCTTTTTCATCGGAATTTAACATATTCAAACCCAATCTCTTTATGTATAAAGTCTGTAAAAAATAATAAAATTATCATGTTACTTTTAGTCATTCATCATCATCAGTCTATATATACTTTTTTTATGTAAGTTTTGTGGCCTGGTTGCTAGGACCTTTTAGCCACGTCTTTGGAAAGAGTTTTGGATCTTATATTAATTTTTTAGTATGCTTTAGAATGCGGATGTAACATATTCTAATGGTTTTTGGAGTATTTGGCAGCAAATTGTATCGAGTCAGTCTTCCCAGTAAGCTTTGCAGAGGCAGTCAATACTACAATAAAATACTCCGCTCTACTATATCGAGATCGCTTCTGTCAATGATTTTACAAATTGTCCAGTTGCGTAGACAGTTGAGACACAAAACTACACCAATAATATATCACAATATCCACTAGGAATCAATTTGCAAATAATATTAACAGCCACTGAACTTCACTCGACAAAAACTCCCGTCTCTACACACGTCCCACTGCAGGGCGCAGATTATTACTTAATATTTTTCTTACGTCAAAGATTCTCAATCGCCGTTAAAATCAATATCTTGTCGAAGAATTAGTAACAGTTACATTACTGTTGCCATTTCCTTCCGGCCATCATTCGATGTGCCCTGACCTACGATTTACCATATAATAGTAATAGAAAGAAATAAAAATTAAGTAAGAAAAATATAAAATAAACTAAAAGTATCAAAACAAGTCAGTCCAACTTACCGGTCCACTCTACGACGCACTTTAAAATCAAAGATTGAGTTTGATTTACGCCTTCTTCTTCCCTTATTTTATGATACACATTGAAAAAAATATGTCTCGATTGAGATCGAAGTGGGTTTTTCGACATTTTCACAAAAATAACGAATTTTCAAGATAATATCAAAAAATTTCAGCAGCGGTTGACACATCAAGTACTTTGATTTGACAGGTGACAATTGACATTGCCATATGAAAATCACAATTTAAAAAACATATTAAATGCCATGAGATTCTGGTAGACCTATACGTGTCATTACGATAGCGCTTCACGATCCCAAATATTTTTGACACTCTGTATGGTCACGTGTCATTTTCATAGCACTTTACGATCCCTTATATTAATGACACTTTGTATAGTCACGTGTCATTTCAAACCCATATATTTTTAACACTTTGTATGGTCACGTGTCATTTTCATAGCACTTCACGATCCCATATATTAATGACACTTTGTATAGTCACGTGTCATTTCAATCCCATATATTTTTGACACTTAGTATAGTTATGTGTCATTCCCATAGCGCTTCACGGTCCCATATATTTTTGACACTTTGTACTGTCACGTGTAGAGAATACAATCCCGGGCATGTTTTTCAATCCCGGGATTACGGAATTTTTGAATGGTAATCCCGGGATCCCGGGCATATCCCGGGATTAGTCTATGTGGTTTTTAATTGAGCTCAACTGAAAAAGAAACTTGAATAATTAAAAAAAATGTTTTATTGTCTTTGCACGACACAAATCACAATATAATAAGAAAAGAGAAACTGCCAAGTGCGAATCGGACTCGTGCACGAAACTTCCGTTCCATTATCGCAAAAAAATCACGTTTGTTGTTTGGGAGCTTCACTTTAATATTTTATTCTGTATAGTATTTGTTGTTATAGCCGCAACAGAAAAACATCATCTGTGAAAATTTCAACTGTCTAGCTATCACGGTTCATGAGATACATCCTGTTGACAGACAGACAGACAGAGGGATCGTAGAGTCTTAGTAGTAGGGGCCCGTTTTTACCCTTTGGGTAAATACATAACCTTAGAAACCTCACCTCAGAAACCTCAGAAAAAAAACAGAACCCTAAAAATGCCCTACCCTAAATATCCACCATCCAATGTTTGACTGCAAAGCCTGCTTCGTAGTTAATTGCCAACATAAGCAGCAGCTGAAAATATTGTGTGTATGTAAATTACTAGGACTGTACGTGTGTATTGTATACTGTGTATAGTAGGTGGTACATATCGTACGACGGCGTATCTAAGGGTTGTTTTTTGTCGTTATGTAATAAATATAGGCAAGGTTATTGTCAAGGTGCAACGGACTACAGAAAACAAATTAGACTTGTTTGTGGCAATCCCGAAAATCCCGAGATTAGTCAAGTACAGTCCCGGAATTTTCGGGGCCAGAAAACGGTCGGGATCCCGGATTCTCTAGTCACGTGTCATTCCCATAGCGCTTCACGATACCGTATATTTATGACAATTTGTATAGTTATATTTTTAAGATTTTTCCAACCGCTACCGCAGCGCTTTCGTTAACAGAATGACACTTGTCTGGAGCTCATGCACAATATCACATTATACTTTCATTTCTGATACAACCGCGTATTGTGATAACAGTAAACAATGTTTTCATCTTCTAGAGAAAATAGCAGAATCTTTTACGGCGAATTACAAAGAAAAACGTTTCAAAGATAGAAATAACAAAGCTATGATTAGTTATTGTTTGGGTATTGTATTACTGGGTACTTTCCAGGTAAAGTACATAGGTATACTATGTGTGATCATTGTTATGTACTGTAGTGAAAACTGTTAGTCCACATACGTACCTTTGTGGACCAACTTTTGTCATTAATCACATTGTTTGACTTTAAAAGAAGATGTTTCAGAAATGTATGGAGCCTGGGCCAGCACAATGTACACTATATGTGAAAATCGCTTTATTATTTATAGTTACCGTTATTTATTGTTAATTTTCTTTAATTTCACTACGTTTCAATGTAATCTCAAATAAGCTCTGTCAAGTAGAACAACGCAAATTGTACATGGTGGATCAGATCAGCAGAAATATCATACGAAAAATGTCATTTTGACAATGACGTTTGATTGACGTGTCATCGTAATACCTGTGATAAAAAAAGACAACACGAATTAAATTGCAACAGAGAAGCAATCAACCAATGTACGTAGAAGTAAACTGGGTTGCAAACCTAAAACAATCACTAAAAACTCCGAAACATATCTAATTTAAAGTCAAAGCAAACAAAGACTCAAAGACGTCACTTCTTAGAACAGTCAGTCGTCAAAAGTCATGTCAAACACAACTGTCATGGCTGCCCTAAAAATAGGGTTATTAAAAAAACTTTTCATATGATAATTTTTGTACGCCCTGTACCCTTCTTAATATTAATTTGTTAGATTTTTTATGGCATTCCCTCAGATCAAATAAAAAGTCAAGATGGAACGTTGCAAACAACAAAGTGAAGCCGGTTCAAACTAAGCCTTGCCGTACAAATACACAATTACTCACGTACAACGAAACTACCCCTTAGCTTGTTAGTTGAGCTTTAGTATTTGATCTGTGAGTTCGAATGACAAGCTAAGGCATAATTTCGTAGTACATGAGTGCCTGTAATTGTGTATTTGTACGGCAAGGCTTAGTTTGAACCAGCTTCACTTTGTTGTTTGCAACGTTCCATCTTGACTTTTTATTTGATCTGACGGCATTCCCCAAATTTTCTTTTTATCTATGTAGTGTACATAGTGGTGGCCCAAAATCAAACATCTCTTCTCACATATGTAGCAAAGTTGCAACGTTACAGGTCTTTGTTGCCGAATAATAATGCATTACATGTATTTACATATCTCATGTTCGGTAAGTAGGTTCTTATTTCTCCAAATGGGGCTTGTAGGTGACTTATTAGCGCTCTAGGGGGATAAAATTTCCATTATGGGCCGCTGATTTTTGCCGCGTGGATGGTAGGGGGTGGAGGAGGGGAGGTTTGGCTACCCCCCTGTACCATTCCCACCACTCGGAGCCCTATGGTTATGGAGATATCCATGGATAAAGTTCTCAGATTAGTGTAAAAAATTCCGAAAATGTTCATCGTTTAAGGGGCAGGGAGGGTGGGCAGGAAAGCGTGTAGGGGGACTACCCCACTGTACCATCCCCACCCCACGGAAACCCATGGTTATGGAGTTATTAGATATATTTTATACTTAAATAATTAATGAGATAAAAAAAAAAAAAAAATTGTGAATTAGTCCAAGAGCGAGCGAAGCGAGCTCGGGAGCTTAGGGCACCCCGACACGGATAGGTTAGGTTCGAAGGAGATGACGGGAGCTGAAGTGAGCGAGCAAAGCGAGCGAACTCAGCTCCCGTCATCTTCTTCATGTTAGGTTACTTTAGACCCTGCAGACAGAAATAGGAGCCCCGCGCAGCGGGGCTCCGTCGACTTGTGTTTCGTTTCCTTCCCTCCCTTAAACCGATGGACATTTACGAAGAAAATTATTCTAACCTGAAAACTTTGACCATGGATATCTCCATAACCATGGGGCTCCGAGTTGTGGGGATGGCACAGGGGGGTAACCAAAGCTCCCCCCCTCTCCCCCCCACCCTCCCCGCGCCAAAAATCGACGGCCCATAATGGAAATTTTAACCCTCTAGGGTAATAATGTAGCTAGAAAAGCCCTAGGGCGGTAAGTAATTTAAAAAAAACACTTCTTTCTTTCAAAAAGTTCGCGTACATCTAAACCATCATACTGGCAATAGACATCATGCATTCAGCCCAATGACCAGAGAGGTCGCTTTGCTATTCAGACTTGTCTTCGTGTGAGTATAATAGTCATCAATTTTAAATATCGAACGGCGAAGCTCAAATTCGTTGTTGAAAAAAAAAATTTTTTTTTTAGATGTTTTATTCTTGTAATGCCGGTTTTTTTCTACTTACCTCACAATCGAGATGTAAAGCAGAATAGTTAGCTCGGGTGTAAGCACCAATTGCACCCTCGAACTATAGGCGGACGCCTAAATATCTCGGGCTGCAATTGATGCCTTACAGCCCTTGGCTACTAATCTACTATTACATCTCTCATGTTCGGTAAGTAGGTTCTTATTACCTCCAAATGGGGCTTGTAGGTGATTAATTAGCGCTCTAGGGTAATAATGTAGCTAGAAAAGCCCTAGGGCGGTAAGTAATTAAAAAAAAAACACTTCTTTCTTTCAAAAAGTTCGCGTACATCTAACCATCATACTGGCAATAGACATCATGCATTCAGCCCAATGACCAAAGAGGTCGCTTTGCTATTCAGCCTTGTCTTCGTGTGAGTATAATAGTCATCAAGGAGTTTTTGGCGGGATTTTTTCGAGTGAAGTTCAGCGGTTGTTAATATTATTTGCAAATTGATTCCTAGTGGATATTGTGATATAAAATTGGTGCAGTTTTGTGTCTCAACTGTCTACGCAACTGGACAATATGTGAAATCATTGACAGAAGCGATTTCAGGATAGTGGAGCGGCGAATTTTATTGTAGTATTGACTACCTCCGCAAAGCTTACTGGGAAGGCTGACTCGATACAATTTGCTGCCAAATACTCCAAAAACTATTAGAATCTGTTACACCCGTATTCTAATGCATACTAAAGAATGTTAAAATTGCACTGAAGATTAGGCGGTATGGTCCAAGACCTTAGCCTGCCCGAGAAGGGCGAACAAAAAAAAAAAAAATAGTCATCAATTTTAAATATCGAACGGCGAAGCTCAATTTCGTTCTTGAAAATAAATATTTTTTTAAATGTTTTATTCTTGTAATGCCGGTTTTTTTCTACTTACCTCACAATCGAGATGTAAAGCAGAATAGTTAGCTCGGGTGTAATCATCAATTGCACCCTCGAACTATAGGCGCCCTCGCTGCGCTCGTGCGCCTAAATATCTCGGGCTGCAATTGATGCCTTACAGCCCTTGGCTACTAATCTACTATTACAAGTGGGTATTAATCAACTAACTAATTCAGCCATATTACAGTCGATTTGGTAGAAATAGGTAATAAGGAAAATCTTTAAAATCACTGCTTAAAAAGTTATAACGCACACACTAAGGCTTAGCACACATTGCGATTTCAATTCGCGCGAATATTTGTAGTATTATTTCCGCGCGATATTTTTACCGCAGCATCATACAATTCCATAGTTCGCAGAATGGACGGAAAAATCACGTGAATAAAAATCTCAGTGCGTGCTAAGTCTAAAGAAAATACTGTGTCAGTATTGGAAATATGAATTCACCTGTACCTATACCAAGTAACCGAAGTGTTACCCAGTTACTAGGTTGCACTGGCCAGCTTCACAGTAGCTCCATGCAACGTACTGGTATCCGATGCAAACGGAAGCCTGGCCCTATATCATTCGGAAAAGGCTGGACAGATGATGTTTAGCCGATAGCTTGTCTACATAGCCTAAGATTCCATTGCTAAAATCTGCAGGTATCTTTTGAATTATACTTAAAGTAGAATAGATTGATTGCATCATAAAAGTTAGGTTAGTGCCTCCAAAATCAAAATTACTACAGATTTTTGCGGTGGGATCTCGTACTTAGACATTTCGGAGTAAAGTGAAGAGAAACCTTAAGGTTAACTTTAAAGTTGGCCGGGGTTAAAATGCATGCATTCTCATCCGACAACACGTACGAAAGGGATAGATGCTGTGATGAGCAGTAAGAAGCTAGTGCGCGTACGAATACACACTCGTGGTATAATAATAAATGGATGATGACTTAGAACGAAAAGGAGCGCGCGAAAATATTTATAAACATACCTTTTGGTACTCATTTGTTACTCATACTGAGTACCATGAAAAAACTACTGAATGTATTTGTTTAAAATAAAATTAATCTATCCCTGTATGGTAACTGTTTTGCAATTTTCCTTCTTTTTATGGTTTTTATTTCCGCCCAAAGATGCGTTGAAATTAGTGTTGCAATATTGAACTTTCGACACGAAAATCAACTAAATGTATATTTATAAAATAACATTATTTGCATTGTTGAATTACTAATCTATCCCTGTCTGGAGGCAGTTTTGTCATTTTTCTTCTTCTTATGGTATTTATTTCCGCCCAGAGATGCGATGAAATTAGTGTTGAAATATAGAACTTTCGACACTCATAACTTTTAAATATATTTTTTTTTTACATATTTGTTTCCATGCAGGATTAGATAATGATGAGACAATTGATATTTATTTTTATTTTGAACGTACATCGTTAACAATGGATAAATCTCTAGACTACGTTTGTATGGAAGAATTTTCGACTAGTGTAAACTTAACAGGTTGTACTGGTAATCGAACTTCAGCAATGTGTTAACGGGATCTATCATCATCATCATCATCAGCATAACTCATAAACGGCACAAATATGTGGTTGTCTCTAACTATTCTCAATCTCATTAATTCTTTGTTTTTTTTCCTTCTTTTGATTATTCTTTTTACAATGGTTTTCAATCATCTTCATAGCCCTTTGCTAAGAATAGTTACAGCACTGATAACAATATTTGTGCCACATGTTAGATTTAGTCTTTTTTTTTATTTTACCTTTGTATAGATTCCTTTACCGATTGTTTTGTTTGAAGGTCTACAATGTTCACACATTTATGTGTGAACATTGTAGGCCTTCTAGATGCTTGTTAACATTTGTTAACTTTTTAACTTGTTTTATTTTCTTTTGTATAAATAATATGTCCCCACATAACTAAGTACTAATGCTGTAACAAGGAAATATTGTAAAACCAAACCATTTTTTTTTAAAGAGTAACCATGGAGTTTCTTGCCGGTTCTTCTCCATAGGAAACGACCAACCCGAACCGTGCACCTTTTGTCGACGTTTTATAAGTGCCCATGTAGGCCTATATGAAATAAAAAAATTGATTTTGATTTTGAGCCTTTTAATGTTCCCACTGCTGAGACATAGTCCTCCTCTCTGTGAGAAGGAATGGGCCGTAATCCACCACGCAGTTCGGGTTGGTGAATGTCATATGAGTTCGAATTTTTGGTTCTAGGACATGCCGGTTTCCTCACGATGTTTCCCTTCTCTGTTTTGAGAGCAGTGGTAATGCTATAATTAACAGAAAGAAAAGTGGCTACCTGAGTTTTTCTTATATAAAACATTGACAACACAACCGTTACCACTACTCACGGACTCTAACTGCCGAATGCATTTCAATGCAATCAATAGCCCGTATGTATAACAGTTGAAATTATCTATAATATAAAAATGAATCGCAAAATGTGTTGGTAAGCGCATAACTCAACAACGCCTGGACCAATTTGGACAATTCTTTTTTTTTAATGTTCGTTGAAGTTCAAAGGTGGTTTTTACGGGGAGAAAAATTATAATAATTGCCGGAAAAAAATAATAACAAAGCCCTTTTCTTTTTCCCATACAAAAGTTTTATAACTAAAACGTAGAGTCAATTTGAGCTTTATTGCTATTGTATACGCTATTTTTGCTTTGTGTAGGGTAGGGTAGGATAGGGTAGTGTACGGTAGGGTAGTATAGCGTAGGGTAGGGAAGGTAGTGTAGGGTAGGGTAGTGTAGGGTCGGGTAGAGTAGGGTAGGGTAGGTAGTGTAAGGTAGGGTAGATAAATGTTTTGTGTTTTTATGGCAAAACTAAGTTTGCCGGGTCAGCTAGTAATTGTATATATATTATAATGGCTTATTGTAATTGGTCAAATTCTTTCTACTCGTATTGGAATAGCTTTCAAAAGTTAAGTTCATAAAGTCACAAAAATTTATGGCATGTGATATGCACCAATTCGTATAGGACCCGCTTGGTGGAACACAGCTCTTTCTCAAAGTCAACATATTTTTTTCAGTTTTTCTCAAAATATATTTGGATAAGCTATCTGTGCACATGTACATAAATCTCGTTCGCTGAATATATAAACCGTGGGTGTACATCCGGAAGCACTCTCATCAACGCTGTACCAAACTAGCTTTCAAATAACTACGGCTAAATATCAGCTATTCAGAGGCAGATGCATGCATAGCGGTCAACAAAGACCTCCATCACGATACACTGCATCACAAAACACGTAATTATTATTATGCAACCGGGTGTGCCCTTAACCGGGTATTTCGCGGATAACCTTGAAAACCAGTAGCTGATCTGATGGCCAGAAACAATAGACGATCACCGCGTATAATTCACTCTCATTATGGTTATAGATTTTGTGTGGAACTATTTTAAGATAACGGTAATGAATTGTGGGTGCTTGTTATGAGATTGTAGTGAGAGATAAGGTACATTGTTGCTTGTAGGTTTATGCGAGTAACTTCGTACAAATTTTAAGGACCTTAGGAAAGAAAAAAAACGGGCAAGTGCGAGTCGGACTCGCGCACGAAGAGGTTCGTTCTATTATAGCAAAAAAATCACGTTTGTTGTATGTGAGCCCCACTTAAATATTTATTTTATTCTGTTTTTAGTATTTGTTGTTATAGCGGCAATAAAAAAACATCATCTGTAATAATTTCAACTGTCTAGCTATCACGGTTCATGAGATACAGCCTGGTGACTGACAGACAGAAGGACCGCGGAGTCTTAGTAATAGGGTCCCGTTTTTGCCCTTTGGGTACGGAACCCTAAAAAAGAAAACATTTTATTACTCCGCTTTAGTAAAGGCTAAGTTTGAAAAAAATACCTACTACTACTAACTCAGCGACAGCATGTAAGCTATTTAGTACTAAAAGAATTTTCGGAATCGGCAACAGAAATACATCATCTGTGAAAATTTCAACTGTCTAGCTATCACGGTTCATGAGATACAGCCTGGTGACAGACAGACAGACAGACGGACCGCAGAGTCTTAGTAATAGGGTCACGTTTTTATCCTTTGGGTACGGAACCCTAAAAAACCTGGACTTATCACACTATCACACAACTTTGTTTGTGAGTGTATTTGTGTGTGAGTTTGTATGTTTGTTAATTCTTCACGCCCAAACGGCTGGACGGATCTGAATGAAGGGCACAGAGATAGATTGTAGTCAGGAGTAGCACATAGGATCACGTGAATATGATCCTTTGCGATAATTTTCGATA
The DNA here is from genome assembly GCA_949775005.1 of Orthosia gothica. Classification (NCBI taxonomy): domain Eukaryota; kingdom Metazoa; phylum Arthropoda; class Insecta; order Lepidoptera; family Noctuidae; genus Orthosia; species Orthosia gothica. The sequence goes on along the minus strand of OX459039.1, from coordinate 7,191,391 downwards.
TAGGTACACGCGGACGAAGCCGCAGGCAGAAGCTAGTAAGTCATAAGTCTGTGATAAAGCTCGTGCCTTATCTGTATGAGAAGAGGCTGCCTTGTCCAGGGCCTGCAGTCTCGACATAGCTAACGATCGTTACGTTAAGTAACATTCGTTAACTCTTACCACAAAATAGTAAGTATACAGAAGGGCCACTCCCGCCGTTTGGAAAATTGACAGCTAAACTTGACAGATTCACTAGGGTTGCTACTAAATTGATTCCGAATTTAAAAAAAAAGGGTAGGTTGCCCAAGTTACAAACATAAATACATAGATTCGTCTAAACATACATCATATCATGCTTACATGCCTTAGAGGGTAGACAGGGCATCAAATATCCATTTAATATCACGAACACTATAACCCTAGTGAATCTGTCAAGTTTAGCTGTCAATTTTCCAAACGGCGGGAGTGGCCTTTCTGTATACTTACTATTTTGTGGTAAGAGTTAACGAATGTTACTTAACGTAACGATCGTTAGCTATGTCGAGACTGCAGGCCCTGGAATGGGACAGTAACAGACTTGTATTATTTATTATCATAACCCGGGAAACCTGGCAGCGCTGGGACTGGCCTAATGGATGCATCGCGTTTAAATCTTCAATCAAGTAATTGATGCTCATTTTTCAACAGATTCCATCCATATATTAAAGTCATGGAATATCACTCACTCTTATTAATTCTTTTTTCAATCATACTTTTTAATTCCCGACGGGAAAAGAGCGGTGTTATAAGTTTAACGTTTGTACCTGTGTGTATGTGTCTGTGGCTTCATAGCTCCTAAACGGATGAACCAATTTTCATTTCGTTTTTTTTTTGTTGATACGTGACTTTATCGAGAGTGTTCTTAGCTATGTTTGATGAAAATCGGTTCAGCCGTTCCAAGTCATAGGTGGTTTACTGTTTCAATCAGGGTGTTTTCCCAAGATATCGTGTCATATTTACGTGTTCAATAGATTGTCGATCAAAGCGTGTCTACTACTAGATAAATTATGTGGCATGATACAAAAATGAGTAGGGTTTTTATTTTTTTTACTTTTTATCTTTTGACTCCGCCATCAAAGACTGGTATTTTAAAGGGAATTAATAATAAGGGTTACTTATATTCTTCAGTCTTATTGTGGCTTCTTGATTGCATAATTTATAAGGGTGGCACAGTATAGTAATTTATTGAGTGTTGTCCTAGTTTCAGTTCAATTAAGATTGATGTCGATGTGATTGAATAATGGAATGATTGGTCCGGTTATGTAATTCATCCTGATATTCTAATTTAATATTACAAATACTCTATTTAGAAATCGGCCATTAGAAAAAAACTTTTTTGCAAAAAATACTGCCGACTTCCAAATAAAAAACTACAAAGTGTAACTTTATTTTTGGAAGTCGGTGTCTTTCTTTTTTCACATTTTTTGCGATATAGACACTGACTTCCAAAAATAAAGTTATTGTTTACTTTGTACTTTTTTATTTGGAAGTCGGTAGTGTTTTATTGCAAAAAAGTTTATTTTTATTTTTCCCCTTTTAGTTGTACCCACCTAAAAATAGGCAAGTTGTTTAGTAAGGTACCTTACCGCCTGAATAGATTACCCGAATAACATTAAACTTGAACATAACCGGTGAAACGAGAGTTCTGCGTACCCCTTTAGAGCGCACTGGCGTGATATTATGTTATGAAATGGTATAAACAATAAACAGACATGGGATTGCAGCAAACCCGAATGATTTGCCGTTTTTTATTGAAGAGCTCTGTTGTATATATCAGAAGTTCTTAATCGGATCTTCACCAAATTAAAATTAGTCCTATTTCGAAACATACTCGTTCAATAAAAAAATAATTTTCAAAATCGGTCCACAATTGACGCAGATAACGGTGAAAATACATTTAAAAAAAATATGTCGAACATAGAACTTCCTCCTTTTTGGTAAGTCGGTTAAAAATGAAAACTCTTTTCTTATAGAAACTTATGATTAATGTAATAGAATGCGAACAGATTTGTATTGAAAGCGTAGTTACTTTTTTAGGGTACCGTACCCAAAGGGTAAAAACGGGACCCTATTACTAAGACTCCGCGGTCCGTCTGTCTGTCTGTCACCAGGCTGTATCTCATGAACCGTGATAGCTAGACAGCTGAAATTATTACAGATGATGTATTTCTGTTGCCGCTATAACAACAAATAAAATAAATATTTAAGTGGGGCTCCCATACAACATACATGATTTTTTTGCCATTCATTGCGAGAATGGTACGGAATCCTTCATGCGCGAGTCCGACTCGCACTTGACCGTTTTCTTCATTTGCTAGAATGTTCTCGATTTAATTCTACATTTTATTTCAACTCTGCAGTGGGTTCAAGCACCTACAATGTTGATTTAATGAAATCTCGATACGTACAACGTAATAATTGAATAAAAAATAACAAAATTAATATTTCGTTTCAGTACTTAACGATTTATTAATCGTTCTGCATAATTGCAAATGTAGTTGTTATTATTTTATTCGTCGGTGGAATATTGTGAGCACCTGTTCGATGAATTATTAGTAAGATAATTATAAATCACATTAATATTATATCGCTAACACCGGTTCTAGGTTCCATAATAATATAATTCTCAATGAACCATTTTTACCACGTAATTGAACGGACGGAATTGATTTTTTATTCGAAGTAAAATAACATAACGCCTGTATCCCCTAAGGGTTATGCAGAAGAATATCTACTTATTGAGTAAGGTTATTTTGAGTGTTTGTAATGGACAGATTTATATGACTTGTATAAACCTGTCACTTACGCGATCTCAAAATAACCTTACTCTAAAAGCTTATGGTGGAGCAGCGAGCTTATTGACATCACACAGAAGAAAATCTAGACTCCGGGTTTTACCAGATGAAAAACCAAATCGAACCACCAAACAGTGCATGCATAACCATGCATTGTCATCAAATTAAACGTTAAAATAAATTTTCTTCCTTATTGGTGGAGAATAACTGCTTTAAACATCAGTTGCAAGGTTTGACCCACACTTACATACATACATACTTCTTACATACATTCCAAGTTAAATAAAAGCTAGTAAAAAAAAACAAAAATACAAAAAAACCCGACTGCTTAAAGAGTTAACTAAAAAGACGTAAACAAGAAAACATCTTGCTGTGCAGTGTGAGGGTCATCTGGTTTTGGTCAGTCAACTCGCGAATATGTATCCTCCGACTACACAGCATGTTTTTTTCTTGTTTACGTCTTTTTAGTTCGCTTTTTAAGCAGTCGGGTATTTTGATTTTTTTAAGTATTTTTTTTTATTTAACACTTTTTTCGAATTAGGTACATTTAATAATATAGGTAAGTGTTATATTTTTGAAATCGCCTTTTAAAACTCTTTATTTTGATTCCCCACACGACGGGATTGGAAGAAAAAAAAATTGAGCCTCCACAATGTGGCGCCCAAAAGCCGCGATTATTCTATATTTCAATTATAATCTAGCCAGTGACACTCGCATGGTTAAAACGAATCGATTGACGTACGAATCATCAAAATCGGCCAACGCGTTTGGTCTCTGGAACGCCACATGGGAACACACATACATACATACATGTGTTTATCAGTCTATGTATATATGTACATACATAAATAGACTGATAAACACATTCCCTTCCCTTGTGAAAACAGCAATTTCGTAGGTAGAGAAAAATAAATTTGATTGGTTTCTCTCTCTTAATAAACGTACATTGCCAATGTGTGTGGAATCGACAAAAGAGTTTATAAAAGTAGTTGAATGAAAGAAAATCTGCGTTTCCATTTACACCTGCATTTTCCTTTGTAATATTGTTGGATTTTTACCCTTTTCAGTGGCAAGTAGCGTAGGTTTCATTACCTGAGTCTGGATAGCAGACTATTACACGTTACGAAGTTGTAATTGGAGTGCCGCCAGATATAGACATACAGACTACACCCACACATCGTCCACTGACAGAATAGTTGCACAAGGTAGTGTATGTACTAGAATTCAATCACAGAAATGCGTCGAGAATATTCCACAGTAGAGCTATTCTGTAAAGGTCAACGGAGAAGCCCACACAAGGGAACAAACTCGATCCGAAACAGATCTCTTTTGTTGATGGGCTCTTGTTTACATTACAACAGCAAGGTTAAGCAACGCTTACAGAGATTGTTCCCGGGATGGGTCACTATTTCTGACATATAGGGGTCTAGCCCCTCCGTGCCTTGAAGAAGACGTTTACATTTGGTTTCATTTGGCGATTTTAAGTCATTACAGGCGGAAACAGATTAAAAAACAAGTAAAATTTCTAAATTAAAAAAATCCTAGACACATTTATCTTTTGAAAAACCCCGATTCAAACAGTAGAACGCCCATAACTTGTAAACGGCTGAACCGATTTTATTCAAATATAGCTATGAACACTTTCGACAAAATCACCTTTCAAACAAAAAAAAACTAAATCAAAATCGGTTCATCCGTTTAGCCGCTATGATGCCACAGACAGACATACAAATACACAGCAACACACGTGAAACCTATAACACTCCTCTTTTTCCGGCGGGGGTTAAAAAAGACGATCAACCAAATTGGATTGGTAAAAACAAAAGAACGTTCTTATGAAACTGAATTAAAATCTGCGTGGATTGCATTTATTGAAACTTTTCAATCACTCTTATTATTTTGAGGGCTAGATTAGTGGTACAATGATGACAATGCGCGTGACGTTTCGTTTTTACCCGACTACGGTGAAGCATAAGAGAGGGTTGTGTTTTTGACCGGTATGTTTGTATGTATCTCCTTATCATAATTTGAGAAAAAAGGTGTTGTTGGAAGCGTCTTGTTGGAAGTGTCTATACGAAGTCACATTAAATTGAATATGGCGCCCTCTAGGGGGCACGACGCGGCGGCGTGAGATATTTTATTGACTTGTGGCATAACTTCTTGACGATTATTTTTTTATTTTTCGGAAATTTTCCAATTTTATTGCAGTTTCGGTTTAACCTTGGCCATAAAAACCATTTATGTTCTGAGAAGCATAGCCCTACGATGCACTGTTTCCGAATTATGGGCCTCCGTATCTTATTTTATTTTGCATAAAACGCTCTATATTTCCAAAATGATATCTCGAAAACGGTATGTCCTAGGCAAAAAATAACCAAAATTTAGCCCCCCCTTTGCTACCGCTATGTTAGCAGCATCCCAACATGAATTATACTTTTTTTTTTTTAAATTGCTTGGTTTTCGCCTTGACTTGAACTACGGTCATGACAAGTTATGATAAAATATTTCATGTCTTACAATTTGTCTTAAATGCTAGCAAGGGACAACCATGTGACATAGTTTACAGGCGCGACTTGCTTTTCTTGTTGTTGACTTCATAGTGCGACATAATTTGAATAGACGACCAAATAAAATAATACGTATAAAAGTATGCCGTTCATACAGCTAAACAACTTTTTAATTTTGTTGGGAATAAATTAATATTTGACCCACGACCATAGACTTATGCACACTTTATTTTTCTTTGTTTGTTTGATAACATATTAAGTGTTTGTTAGAAGAGAGAAGATATAATTATTGTGAAAATTAAATATAATAGCTTGGACCAATACCGGTGGGCCCCTATTTTTTATATTTTAAATGTTTATTGGAGATTTTATTTAAGAAACATTTAAAAATGTAGAAAGTAAGAAGAATATGGTAAAGAAAATAATTAAAAAAAAAAAACAAAATAAAATTATGAACAACAATAAAAAAAAAATATTATGAGAAAGTAATAATATAAAATTGATTAATAATCCTGTAACATTTCAATTAATTAATAAGCATTGATTACCATACACACAAAATTAATTTATTGCCATTTGGTACAGTAATTAGAAGGCAAATATATTTTTTTTCAACTATAAAATTTTATCACCACCTCCGAACAAAAGTGATACATTTTTCTAAATCATCTGTCAAAATGTGACATTTGTGACACAATGGGTGCGCCCGTATTAGCAATTAAGACCCGATGAGTCCCAAAAAAACGTCAGGAAATTTTCTCACGCCGCCGGTGCTATTATTTAGGACAAAATGGTGTTATCGCCCAATCTGCGATGAAATGTGTGACTCAAGCCATGTCACAGTAGGCCGTGCTCGCCGGGCAGCAACAAGAAAGGCATGTTGCGCCTTTAAAATATGTCACAAGTTTGACCCGTGCTAGCATTTAAGACAAATTGTAAGACATGACATAATTTATCATGTCTTGTTACAAATGTCTTGGGTACGCCCATGCTCGCTAGGCAGACATGCGATTGCAGCAATCCCGAGAGTTTTGCCGTTATTTATTGAAGAGTTCTGTTGTGTATCTCCGAAGTTCTTCATCCGACCTTCACCAAATTAAAATGGGACCAATTTCGAAACATACTCTTTCAAACAAAAAAAGAATTTTCAAAATCGGTCACAATTGACAGAGATATCGGTGAACATAACCAACAACTAAAAAAAAAAAAACAAACATATAGTCGAACATAGAACCTCCTCCTTTTTGGTAAGTCGGTTAAAAATGAAGGCAGGGTTTGGTACTTCATATTTTTGTCAAACGGTAGTTTGCGAGACATATTCCGTCAAAGTCATGAAAACCAATGTTTACCCGTTTACCCGACTACGGCGCAGCGCCGCAGAGTTTGTACGTAAGTATGTATGTATGTATACCTTTATGTTTATTTGTTCCCTTAGGCTCTGCAAAATCCCCAAAATATTTTAAATGAAAAATAAGTTCGAAAACTAAAACCCGAACAACTAAAAAATCACGCTCTAAAAAGTACGAAACAAGAAAATATTCCCGTAAATTCACCGTGGTCGTATGCTACTTTGCAGAATGTATAGTTTTATTACGACCATGCATACGACCACGATAAATTAGTAATAGTTATATGTCAAAGAGCAATGAACTCTATATTGGCCATATTGAAATGCTATAACTATCTATAAATTTAAAACAGATGGAACCGATGCGAATCACGAATTCATGAAAGGCTTTCGTTACTGTGAATGAAAAGCGCTTCGAAGTTACCTCAACTATCAGTTAATTGTAAGGTCTGACCTTTTATTTAACCAGCGCATTGCCAAGGTATTTTGAGGACAATAAGCTTATGAGTTGATTAGTTGGGATTTTAAAACAGTTTGTGTACGTTTTCGTATCTGGTTGCAACTGAATTCTAAGGAAGATGGGCGGATGCGAAGCGCACAGGGCCGATCCTAGTGGCGAAACTTGCGGAATGCCTATGTCCAGCAGTGGACGTCTTTCAGGTGAAATAATGATGATGATGACTGTGTTAGGTGACTACTGAGTGACACGACACATTTTAGCTAGAAAAGACAAAAAAAAAAAAAAAAAGTACTTTTCATCATGTCCCGGCGAAAATATTTTAGGCCAGTCCACTTTCTAAGCAGCCAGCAATATTCGTTTCAAATCTAGATAAGTATTTGTGCAAAGGATTAGCTATGTTATAAGCCAGCCTGGACCAGAAAGGCCTGCCAGCATGATTGGAAAAGATTTATATTTGGAACAGACGAAAAGAGAAAGCGACATTACTTAAGCTGGGAACAAATTATCGGACGCGACTGACGGACGCGACTTACAGCCGCGGCTAATATGTGTGCACAGTCGTATGGGACGCGGCTGTCAGATCTCTATCAGACGTCCGAACGCTCAAGGTCACGTCCGCGACTTACGTCCGATAGTTTGCACAATGTAATGTACATTCATTACCTAGATACTCTATAAGCCGCGGCTGACGGACGCGACTTACAGCCGCGGCTGATATGTGTGCACAGTCGTATGGGACGCGGCTGTCAGATCTCTATCAGACGTCCGAACGCTCAAGGTCACGTCCGCGACTTACGTCCGATAGTTTGCACAATGTTCTGTACATTCATTACCTAGATACTCTATAAGTCGCGGCTGTAAGTCGCGTCCGTCAGTCGCGTCCGATAATTTGTTCCCAGTTTTAGATGCATTACAGTTCAGTTACCTACTTAAGCAGAGTTTGATAAATATTCAACTACAAATGCTTGATTCTGATATGTATTTATTAGGGCAACACAAACAGTGACACATTACATTTTGTACAGAGAATACAAACATTTACCACCAAGTACAAATGAAGAGAAGGATGGACGGATTCCCTCGGAACCGCTGCATTTATTTGAACAATACTTTCAACATTTGAATGGCACATTATTCCAGATAGACATAGGCTATATATATGTTCAGCCCAGACTAAGCGAGCTTCTAGTATTTAATAAGAGTATAATAACTCAATAATTCCACACACCATACAATGGGAATACTTTCATCAATGGGAAGATATTTTTAATTGGATTTCCCATTGGCGTCCTCTAAGCGAACAAAGAGGTCATGGAATGTTCAGTTCATGAAACCAGGCAGACAGTGAGTATTCAACTTGTGTATATTATTTAAGGCGTTATATACGCCCGAATCTTAAGACGGTACCCTGACCAAAAAATCGGCATGAGATATGAGCATTCCTATTGGTCTAGCGGCACTGGTGGCGCATGAATTACAGTAGTGAATACGCCCAGATTTTAGAATAAAATCTTTATAAAATCGAATATTGGTCTTTTGAAAAAAATAATTCTACAAAAATGTTCGTTATTAAATTGTCTATCCATTAGTGTTAGTGCAAAAAATAATGAATGAACACTTTACGAGGAGATGCATAATATCAATAATTATTTCTCATTTTTATGTTTTTTTGGAAGGAGATTAGTGAAATATATACAACATTAAAAAAAAAAACGAAATCCACCATTTTAGAATCAATATTATGTAGAAATTTAATGTATTTTTATTAATTGATATTTCTTTTTAAATAACGAGTAGATAGCTCCTAAAAACAGCACAAAAAACGGCTTGCGCGGCGTTTTGCTCGGGGTACCGCCTTAACGCAGTACAGGTTAAATGCTCTAAGCGCAGTACTGGCCGTGCGCCCGCTCGATGCCAAAATATCAATATTGAACCTCCTTTTTAACAGTTTTGTTTGCAAAATATTATTTGATTTACATATGCTAATTCATAACTAACAACTTATGAAGAAATTCCAGCCATAATTTTTTCTGTGCAAAAATATTTTTAAACATCCAAGTCGTTTTGGAGGAGTTTTCAAAAGTTGCGAAAAAAATATCGTGTTGTTAATAAAAAATTTTAAAGCAAAACTATTAGTTACAAGAAAAAACTTTTTGTTCAAAATTATTTACATGAATCAATAAATAAATATATGTTTTTTTTAAACCTTTTAACCTTGCCGCTTACTAAGGAGTATGCTTTAGAATATTACCGTTTTACAGCACTAAAGGGTATGTAGGCCCTTAATGTACAATCCTAAATTAAATAATATTATTACAAAATTTTTGAATCATCGATACGAAGAAAAATGTACAGTCGAACAATAAGTTTGATATTCATATTTAGCTTTCCACTATACTACTAATATTTTTATTATTACTTGCTTCTGCCAGCGATTTTGCGTGAATGTCGAAAATTATCCCGAGGATCTCATCCCATACAAAGAAACGGTGCCGACGTTATATACTGATTATTTTTTGTACATCGATCGCGTTCCGTTCCGTTCCACGGATATAGATGCCGTGGAACGGAACCGAACGCAATCGATTTACAATAAATAATCGGTAATAAGATGAAAAACGCTAGTTACGTCGGCATGGTTTCATTGGTTTCTTTGTATGGGATGAGGCATCTGTATGCTAGTAGTATATTATCTGTGACTCCTGGCTATAATCTACCTTTGTGCCAAATTTAATCCAGATCCGTTTGCCAGTTCTGGCGTGATTAAGTAACAAACATCCAAACTTTCGCATTTATTATATTAGTAATAGAAGCCAAAATAAAAATAAAATTTCTTTGGCGTACAGTCATAAAAAGCGGCTATGGTATGTTCAGTTCATGGAACAAGGCAGCCAGTGAGCGTTCAGTGTACTGTTGAATGGTACCATTCAACAAAAGAGTTCAGTATTTACAGGCGAAAACAATATTTTTCATCTAACTTTTTTTTTTCAGCCGGCTTCACACGCATGATTGTGACAAAAGACACGCACACACAAAAGCGTAAACATGAAAGGGTATTCTTACACGTTCCATAGAGATCTACTGACACTTGCGAATGTGAAATTAGCTTCATTGTTTTTAACTGACTTTTATAAACTAATGAAATATAATCTATCAAAATGTGTTCTTTATAAAAAAAATAACCAAACCCCCTTTTTTGTTTTCAGTAAATTGTTTATAATATTTGCAATTATTGCGAGCGGAACTTCAATTTTTCAAAAATCATCTACGTACTATTCCGAATCGAATGACACATTGCTCTTATTATCTGGCCATTCAAAAAAAAGTTTATGTGCAATATAGTTTGGCCCTTGAGGTCAACCTGTGCACTCTCAGTCTCCTTTAAATGACCCCACGTTCATCCCTAGTTGCTGCAAGTTCCTAATAAAAAGTAGAAATACAAATCTCAAGTTGCAAGTCAATATTAAGCTGCTAGAGAATATCTCCGACCTTGACATTAAAAGACAGCAATTCGAATAAAAATATCTTAAAGAAATAAATCATATCAAAATGCTTATAATAGTAACTCAAATGAGAATGTGGTTATTCAAATAGGACGATACAAATGAGTGTTCCACTTTTAAAACATACTTTATTTAAAAACTCTTGGCACAAAAAATATTTTAAAAAAACCGTCAAGTGCGAGTCGGACTCGCGCAGGAAGGGTTCCGCACTTGGTAAATTGTGGTATACGATTTATGACGTATTAAAAAAAAAAACTACTTACTAGATCTCGTTCAAACCAATTTTCGTTGGTAGTTTACATAATAATGTACATCATATATTTTTTTTAGTTTTATTATTCTCTTATTTTAGAAGTTACAGGGGGGGGGGGATTTCAGTTCAAGTATGGGAACCCCCAAATTTTTTTGGTTGTTTTCCATTTTTGTGTGAAAATCTTAATGCGGTTTACAGAATACATTTACTTACCAAGTTTCAACAGCATAGTTCTTATAGTTTCGGAAAAAAGTGGCTGTGACATACGGACGGACAGACAGACAGACATGACGAATCTATAAGGGTTCCGTTTTTTGCCATTTGGCTTCGGAACCCTAAAAAGAAGTGGAAGTAGTGGGTAAGTAGAAAAGTTTCCGTCTGAACAATTTTACATCTAAAAATAAATATGAAAATGCTTGAAGCGATGCACAAAGTTAAGCTTGAGTTGCAGTTTGACCTTTGCACGTTTTCTATAAAAGTTACCTATTGCTACATACGTAGTAACACAAATGAGAATGTGGTTACTCAAATGGGGCGATACAAATGACTGTTCCACTGTTAAAACATATTTTTTTGAAATGGCCCGTGGCACCAAATATTTATACAAAGAAGTGGAAGTAGTGCGTACCGAAGTAGACCGTTTCCGTCTGAACAATTTTACATTAAAAAAGATATGAAAATGCTTGAAGCGAACCACGAAGTTAATTGCAGTTTGACCTATGCTCGTTATCTATAAAAGTTACAAATCTAACATCGTGGGAGTAGAATTATCTTGTAATATATGCATGACCTTTAAAGATCGAGTTAGTGGTAGAAATTCCACTTTCATCCCACTTATACAGAGATTCTATTTCGGAATTTTTAAATTAAATTTCTAGCTTGTCGGATATTTTATAATTTAAAATGTTATTACCGTCACCCTATCTATTCCTGCTCAATACACACGAGGTTCCTATTTTATGGTAATATAATTCTACCCACTTAATTGAAAATTTATATGACAACGCATTTGCAATGCTTCTAGAAGACAAATATTGCAGCGGCGGTGGTGACCACTCATGGTGAGCCGCCTGTCACTCATCAGAAAACATCTGATAAACATTGCAGCAGTATATTTCATTTATATATTTTTAGGGTTCCGTAGCCAAATGGCAAAAAACGGAACCCTTATAGATTCGTCATGTCTGTCTGTCTGTCTGTCTGTCCGTCCGTATGTCACAGCCACTTTTTTCCGAAACTATAAGAACTATGCTATTGAAACTTGGTGAGTAGATGTATTCTGTGAACCGCATTAAGATTTTTACACAAAAATAAAATAAAAACAATAAATTTTGGGGGTTCCCATACATGAAACTAAAACTAAAAATATATTTTTTCATCAAACCCATACGTGTGGGGTATCTATGGATAGGTCTTCAAAAATGATATAGAGGTTTCTAATAATTTTTTTTTGTAAACTGAATAGTTTGCGCGAGAGACTCTTCCAAAGTGGTAAAATGTGTGTCCCCCCCCCCTGTAACTTCTAAAATAAGAGAATGATAAAACTGAAAAAAATATATGATGTACATTACTATGTAAACTGCCAGCGAAAATTGGTTTGAACGAGATCTAGTCAGTAGTTTTTTTTTAATACGTCATAAATCGTAAACCGCAATTTACCAAGTCCGGAACCCTTCGTGCGCGAGTCCGACTCGCACTTGGCCGGTTTTTTTAACTTAGAAATGGTAAAAACTGCCTAAAATGAGATGGGCGAATCACGTCTGCCGTAGTTACAGTGACCACTGGGCAGGTAGATAGTCTCCAAAAAGTAAGTGCCTGAGGATGGACAGCATCGCCAAGGTTGGCTTAAAGGAGGTGATGACCTAGACGCCTACCACAAGGACTGGATTGACATGGTTCATAAAAGAAAGAAAGAAAAGTATTTATTTGTGACCCGCACAGTAGACACGAAATAAGGTTCATCTGCCTAGCCTTTTTCCCAAATTGTGTTGGGGTCGGCTTCCAGTCTTACCGGATTCAGCTGAGTACCAGTGTTTTACATGGAGCGACTGCCTATCTGACCTCCACAACCCAGTAACTGGGTAACCCGATACCCCTTGCCAAGACTTATGTCAGATCTCAGGCTTCTGAGTACCCGTAACGACTGTCAAAGATCTTCAAATGACAGCCGGGACCAACGGCTTAACGTGCTTGCCGAGGCACGGAGGAAACTCGCTAGGTTAAAATGGTCACCCATCCACGGACCAACCTCGTCAAGCGTTGCTTAACCTTGAAGATCGACCCGTGCGGCTGTTATTATTTAGCCACGATTATTTAGACACGAAATAAGCAAAAACACTAAAATAATAAAGAATAAAAATAAATAATAAACCCGTGCCAGACCAAAAAGGCTCCTATCTCAGCATGTGCCGCGATATTGAAAGAGTACCTGGGAGGATTTGGTGGAAGCCTTTGTTTGCCCTGCAGTGGGACGGCGTAGGCTAAATTAAAAAGGACACACACACACCCGGTTTTGCTTATATTCAAGCATTTTTCAGAATTACAGTAGCCTTAAGCACTCTAAAGAAAGTGCAGCTTTCTATCACCGAATGAATTTTCTTAATCTGATGGGAACTTCAAGAGATAACATCCTTTTTATCTATGTTAACCTAAAACCTCCAAAAGGCACTTGGCGTTTTGGGGGAAAAACCAGGGCTCACTCCCTGGTTTTTTCCCCAAAACTCCAAGTAGGATTTTTACTCGACTACCGAAGGAGGGTAATGTGTTTTGTGTCTATGTATGTATGTTCCTATGTGACGTTCTAGAGAGCAAAGGCCTTGGCCGATTTTGATGATTCTTACGTCTGTCGATTCATCTTAACCTTGCGAGTGTCACAGGGTAAATTAAAATTGGTAACTATTGGGCACCATTTTGTGGGGGCCCAATCATTTTTTCTTCCAGTCCCACCGTGACGGATAAAGGGGTTTAAGAGATGTTTTCAAAAATATGTAACACATATATTAAAAATGATATTTTATATTTATTTCTTTCTAAAAAAAAAACAAAAAATCAAAAATCCTGATAGCGATATTTTTGTTTATTTTTTAATTAGTAATTGTTTACTTCACTAAAACCGCTCCAGAATCCAATCTGTGCAGCGCCTGTTAGCTAGGGCGTACCCCTGGAGAGATAAACTCCTAAGAACAAGTTTCTTTCCTCATCAGAAAATTATTTTAGAATAGATCCGTTCAGAACCTACTTTAGCTTGTAAGTGCCTCTCAAAGTAATAGTTATTTAAACGAGTTAAGAGCACAAAGCTAGCCGAGCTCAAAGCACTACTAGAGGGCGTTAGCAGAGCTTCTGGGTCGCAGGGCTCTTTAAGGGGTTGAACTGGATCAGAAGACCTTTCAGAGGGAAATTACTCTCTAAGAAATGTAATTTAGTACTTTGCCTAGAAAATTATAGCTTTTGTAGCTACTATTTTTTGACTCGTTCAGGCTATACAATTGTGTGTAAAATTTGCTTGATCATTTTACATTTAAACTTTGCGGAATATGTCAAAGAAAATTGCTGTTATATTTAACTAGAAAAATAGCAGTTTTTAGGGTTCCGTACCTCGAAAGGAAAAACGGAACCCCTTTAAGATCACTTTGTTATCCGTCCGTCTGTCTGTCTGTCAAGACCCTTATTCTCAGGAACGCGTGATACCTCAGCAAGCTGAAATTTATATCTAAGTACTCAGGTCTACTGTTCCTTAAAACTGTGAAAAATCAAACTTCTAAGCCAACGCAATTATAAGATACAGCCGTTTATGCCGCAAATTGCCGCAAATTATCAACACTCGCAAGGGAATCAAAACCTACAGGGTACTTCCCGTGAACTCAGAATCTTAAAATTTGGTACGAAGCAACGTATTATAGCACAGATAACGTATTATATCCTCATGAACGCGTTGAGGTATTAAATTGAAATTCATATCAAATACTCAGGTCAATAATACCTTTAAGCTGAGGTTTATCCAACCATCGGTGCGCGAGTCCGACTCGCACTTGGCCGGTTGTTTTTTATTGTTCAAATACCGTACCCTGCTATCGTAATTAATATTATTATGAATATGAAAGTCTGTATGTTAAGACATTTTTTATGCGTGTGTATTAGTTTTGTGATTCCCGACCTGTACGCGGGCAAAGCCGCTGGTAAAAATTGGTAAAAAACATAAATTCAAAACTTCGCATTATTAATCCTTCATAACAAGACAAATGTCACGACATTTAAAAATATCTTACTAAACCCGATTAACACATTAAAATGCAGAGAGTTCTGAGCCGAACTGCAATCATCCGAGGACAAACTGAGAAAGATATTAGACAGTAGGAGATTCCCTTCCTCCCCACATTGTGACGAGTTAGAATTTAATATAAGTATGGTAATTTGTCATTGAAGCCTTTAAAACTGGGGTAGAGGTAGAGCTAAGGCTTTATTTAATACTAGATGTGCCCACGGCTTCGCTCCCTACCCTATCCTACTTACCTACCGACCCTACTTACCTACCTACCCTAATTACCTACCTTCCAATTTTTTTTGTAGTGTAATTTAACCGCGGAGATTCTTAACACCGCCATTCTGAAAACGACGTTAAATCCACAACGCCATCTATCGAATATGGAGTTCAACTGTCCGAGGCGTGTGTGTTGTGATATTTTACTTCTTGAACACTTTAAATTTATCTAACTTTTGATATAGTAAACCGATTGCAATGAAACAAAAATTAACTAATACTTCAATTTATGCACAATTTATATGTATTAAAGTTGTTTACAACGGTTTCGTACATTGTACGTGACAAACAGACAAAAAATCCAAAAATGCTGGAAATCGGTTCTGTTGGTTATCCTTTAAAATATTTTAGATGTACAAAAAAGAGTTTACTACAGATTTATTATATGTATTGACTAGCTTTTCTTCCCGGCTTCGCTCCTGTGGCCTTTGTCCGGGATAAAAAGTAACCTATGGAGCTAAAAAACTAGAAAATGGTGACGAGTGGGCGTTTTGGGGGACTGTCTTTATGCAGTTCTTTGACATTCAAAAAGTACAAACAAAAAATTTAAAAATTATCGTATATATAAGGTCAGTTTTTCAAGTGGCCCAGAACTGAAACTATGAAGTAAAGTTATAGGTAGAGTCTCGGGACCGTTTTGATGAAAACTAAAACTGTATTATAGGATTTTTGAATACTCAATATTCTTAGCCAGGAATCTAAAGCTTTTTAAAAAAAAGACGCTGATTATTACACGATCCGATAGTATCGTTAATAACGATCAAACTCTGGAAAATAATGACATACGGAAAACTTAAGGCAATACCTCATTTTTAACAAAAATGTACAGACTAAAAATAAAGTCCTCTGAAACCGTTTGGTTTTTTTTTTTTTTAAACGATTCGGTACATTTTTTTCATCGATTTTGAATCAAACAAATATATTAAATAAAAGGTCACATTATTTTCTTTAGTTTAAAACTATTTTTCTTTCAACTACGTAGTAATGTTATCATTAATCACCACAAAACCGATCACAGTGTAGAAATGTTATATGAAATCTTATTGTTGCACAGTTTTTATTAATGCACTTTTTTTTCATTTTTATTTACATATTAATTTACCACAGAGGTTTAATGTATCCTATTAAGTTTAAAATAAAATTTATACAATATATCAAAAAGATACTGACTGAAAATAAGAACGGCTGAATAAAATCAATTTGATGAAAAAAAAAACAAATGGCGCGCATTTTGTACCATTGTAAAACTTTGATACTTCATATTTAGCAAGATGAGTTAAAAAATGGAAATAGACAGCGAAAGCGATATGAATTCAACTCCAGAAAGTATAAATACAGCTGCAAATTAAATTGTTAATAACCTTTTGCCGCAAAAGTCTTGGGATAAATATGTTTTATTAACTTGAGTTTTTATTTTGCGTTTTGGTATATTTTATCACGGTAGGTAGATTGGTAGTTGATAGAAAATTTGATTACATCCCTCGCTAAAGTGAGTAATTAATGCACTCGTGTTAATTTAGTGCCTTCGCGTGCGCTCGGGCACCAACATAACAATCATGCATTAATAACTCACTTTGCGCTCGATGCAACAATCTACTATTGGTTAATAATATATCCGCCACTCTTCGCCAAGCGGTTCAGGTTATGCCTAATGACCTTTAACACGTGACATTTCGATAGCTTTTGACATTCTCATACATTTTTGTCATTTATCTTATCAATATCGCCA
The DNA here is from genome assembly GCA_949775005.1 of Orthosia gothica. Lineage (NCBI taxonomy): Eukaryota > Metazoa > Arthropoda > Insecta > Lepidoptera > Noctuidae > Orthosia > Orthosia gothica. The sequence goes on along the minus strand of OX459039.1, from coordinate 7,174,241 downwards.
CGGTTTTGTTAAAATAATTACACTTGTCTAGGGCCTCTGATCTGTGCTTTCAGAACTTATCTGCTACAAAATAAACAAGCAATGCTGCCTTTTATAACTTTGGATCCGATTAGCCTTGAAACTCAGATATAGTGTAGCTTCTTCGCTGTGAAAGGGTTTTTTAATCGGATCAGTACAAAGGAAAAGGAAGGAAGGAGTCTACAATCCCTTCAATACTAGTGACTGGCTGGATCTAACATAAAGTGTCATTCGTATATAGAATGTTCTGAATGTCATCTTAGATCAGGCAAACTTTTGTACAATGCACAGATAAACTTATATCACAAAGTACGTAAGCGGCGGCGCACCGCAGACAGAGGGGCCACTACGAACAAAGACTTTGACATTGCAGTTTTACAGGGAATATTGGACAATATTGGACCGAGCTCAGTCGCGGCTGTCATGAGTGCTTTGTGCGGGCGTTTGTCACGTCATTCATACATTAAGTACTGCAACGATGTTGGTTGCATTGGATGAGTTACCTTTATTAATTGTTAGAGACCGAATTTACTTTTTGTTTTTAATTCTTTCTTTCAATATTTTTTTAAGTTATAAAGGTCATTAAATCTTTCAAGATGACAAATTAGAAATTCATTATCTAGGATTATAATAAATTATTTTAAGCCCATAGACGAAATTGGGAACTTGTCATAATAATAAGGTTCAAGTCATACAGCTTACAGATATGCTTCGTCCGACTGCACAGCATAATTTTCTTCTTGTTTAAGATGATCTTTGGGTTTTTGATTTTATTATGTACCTTTTTCACTTTTATATTTTTGTTGAGCTTGGTGCTTTTCACAATTTAAAGTTTTAAGTGGGATCATTATTACACTATTACTACGTCTTGTTACTCTCCAATCTTCGTCGTATGCGGCATAATATTAAACATTTCGTGATATTAAATGAATATTTGGTGCCCTGCCTACCCTCTAAGGCATGTAAGCATGATATGACGTATGTTTAGACAAATCGATGTATTTATTTTTGTAACTTAGACAACCTACTCTTTTTTTTTAATTTGGATTCAATATAGTAGCAATCCTAGTGAATCTGTCAAGTTAAGCTGTCAATATTCTAAACGGCGGGAGTGGCCCTTCTGTACACTTACTATTTTGTGCATACATGTACAAAGGCGAGCTGAACTAATGCGAATAAACGCTAAATATAATATAAATGTAGCGTATTATTTACTGTAGCCTCAAGGCTACTACAGTGCTTATTGTTTGTTTGGCCTACAGATAGTTGTTCCGGTTCTGTGTATGTGAGTTTAAATGTTTGTAAAACGCACCCACGATACAGGAAGAAATTCCTAGTGTGAGGCAACGTTTTTTAAAAACAAATAAAAACAAATACTTTAGATTGGCCTTGTAATCAACAGCAATCCTATCTTACTATAAATGCCTAAGTTTGTGAGGATGAATGGATGGATTGATGGCTAGTTACCCTGTCACGCAAGAAGTAAATAAATAATAATAATAAAATAGCTTTATTTGATTCTACACTAATTAGATAAATAAATAAAAATAAAATAAAAAAGCCTCTTTATTTCATGCAAACAATAGTACATAGTTGTTTTTTTTTTATAATTGTAAATAACTTTCAATAGAATAAAGATTGATACGTCTATAAGTTGAGTTATTAATAGTAAAATAACTCTTAATAAGATACGTAATACAATTTATTAATAACATATTTGTATTTACTTTATTTGTATTATAAATGCATTTTCATGACATTCAGAGAACACAATACAAATCCTACGTGGCTTAGATATTTCCCATTCAAATTAATTCCTTGCTTTGACCACAGTAAGTCTTCCATTACATGTTGTAGGACAGCTATAAATAGCTTCGGTGATATAGGGTCGCCTTGTCTTACTCCTCGGTTTAGCTGGTCCTAGTGCCCACTCTATCTAGCCTGAGTCTACTCGTACAATCAACATATATGTTTTTGATATATTTCGTAAATATTTTGTTTGTTTAGTGCTTCCCAGATGCCATTATGAGAGTTAGAGTCGAAAGCTTTCTTATAGTCACCCAAGAAGTACTGAACGAATTTTGATGTAGCTTTACAGTAATAATATAGCCATAGGAATAAGACAGGCTATAGAAGTACGAATTCGTAAGCGGCAGCTAGTCTTACTTAAGAGCGGACTCTAGTCAACAGGAATTTGAAAAATAGGTATTTGAAGAAACTATTGCCGTCGCGTCACCTCCAACCTCTCCCCGTAAAGTGCGAAAGGGACAACTGCAGCTCAGGCTGATTTTACCTACAAAAATTTGACTAAAAGACGTTTCGTATTCTGCTGTTTTCTTCATGAAAACTGGTCTGATCTAAAAAATTCTTATATCAAAATTTAGAGGAAAAGTATATCTATGCTCCTATCATTTCCTTTTTTGTTAAAAACTTATAAATTTTGTCTGAAAGTCTTCTGAACATGGCGGTAAAAACGGGCATTTTTTCGGCTTTTTGGATTGTCATATTTCTTTTTGTGATTATGTTTTGGAAAAAAGGAAATGATACAGGCACGTATTAATTAGACCTAGATTTTATGGAAAAAAATCATTGCTCTAGAGGCATTATCCACGAAGAAAACAGCAGAATGTGTTTGTATGGAGAAAGTCTCACTAGAGTCCCCTCTTAACATTATAAATGCCAAAGTTTGGATGTGTGTATATTTGTTACTCAACCATGCCAGACCGGCTGAACGGATCTGAATGAAATTTGGCACAGAGATTATAGTCAGGCAGCACATAGGATCTTTTATCTCGGGAATATGTACCCTCAAGATAATTATTGAAATTAACGCGGGCGAAGCCACAGGCAGAAGCTATAAATTTAGATTCTAAATCTTTGCAATTGTAGCCTTAAGAAATAATATGGTATATAAACTATAAGTTTGATGTGTGTACCTGTGTGTTTGTGTATATGTCTGTGGCATCATCAGTTCCTGAACGGATGTACCGATTTTGTTTTAAAGGTGACTTTATCGAGAGTGTTCTTAGCTATATTCGATGAAAATCTGTTCAGTCGTTCTAAAGTTGTGGGCGTTTTACTGTTTGAATCGAGATGTTTTCACAAGATATCGTATAATAATTAAGTGTTCGATAGATTGTCGATGGAAGCGTGTTTAGTACTAGATAAATTATCTAGTTTATAGGCTATATAATAAAAGTCGGAATTTCTGTATCTTTTAATTTTTTAATTGTCACAAGATATCGTCGACTACTAGATAAATTATGTAGCATGAAATAAAAATGCGTGCTGGTGCCTACACTTATGTATGGAAGTGAAGGTTGGGTATGGCAAAAAAGACATGAAAGTAGGATTAATGCAGTAGAAATGCGCTCCTTGCGGAGTATGTGTGGTGTAACTTTAAATGATAGATTGAGGAATGAGGTAATAAGACAACGTTGTGGTTTAAAAGAAGATGTAGTGACTGAAATTGAAAAGAGTATGTTAAGATGGTTTGGCTATGTTGAGAGGATGAATGAAAGGCGACTAACGAAAGGTATTTGTGCCTTTACAAGGCAGACGTTACTGGAAACGCCGGGAGGGGACTGCCTACCCCCATGGAAAAGGCGTAAGTTTATGTATGTATGAAATAAAAATGTTTCGGGAGTTCTTTTTTGTTTTTTACTATGTAGATAAGTTTGAAATCCCATAATAAATGATGATTTTCATTCAACCGTATTCAAACTAATAACCAATTCATCCTTGACATTGACAGAAACACAAACAGTGTCTGCGGTGGTGTCTGACCGGCTGAACTGGCCTACATTAGTATCGATATGGTCATAATACGCCATCCATTCACGCCAGCGCCGCTCGATCAATGAACTGTTGTTTTGTGAATAATAGATGGTTTACGACGTTCATTTATTGAATGAAATATAGAATTGTTTGTGGGAAATATAAGACTGCGAAATTTTTGCTTAAGAGGAACTGATTTTCTTCGTGGTAATTCTTAAGTAGGTGTTATGTTGCTTTTAACAGGCGTTCCACAGAGGAGGCCTGGAGTTATCTCTTAAGACGATATATACGTCCCAATGTTAACGCAGTACTGCTCGGAGCCAAAATTTCACTATTGAACCTCCTTTTGTACAGTTTTGTTTGTTAAATACTATTTGATTTACATATGCTATTTCAGTTATGAAGAAATTCCAGCCATCAATTTTTCTGTGTAAAAATATTTTTAAACATTTAGATGTTTAAAAATATTTTAGTTTGAGTCGTTTTGGAGAAATATTCAAAAATTGCGAAAAATATCGTGTTGTTAATTTTTTTTTAAAGCAAAACTATTCGTTACACGAAAAAACCTTATTTCAAAAATAATGTAGTACATGGATATTTTTTTTAAACCTTTTAACCTAGCTAGCCGTTACTAAGGAATATGCTTTAGAAAGTAACCGTTTTACGGCACTAAAGCAGTGGAAGCCCCTTAAGAGGTTACGGGATCATGTGCTGATGATGATAACTTGCTGGTGACATGTCCCCAAAATCCAAAATCCTTCAAAAGATTCTCCGCTGTAAAAATGACGCTATAATGTCGCTTACAGGTTAGCCAGACAGTAAAAATCTGACAAAATCAAATGGGAAAGCTGTCCAATACATTATTTTATTATGCAATTTAGTAAGCTTATCAAGCTTTACCATAATGATTCAATTTAACAATTTCATTCACCAAAATATTAACCAACAATACATATAACAACACCACCTGACTATTAACAACACATCTCCAAAAAATGCAACCCAATATTCATTAAACCACGGCGAACAAAACAACATTTTTTTGGGTTGGTTATTCAGCCAATGACTTCTCCCGCTCTGAGTGAAGCTCTCTTTCAAATTTATCCACGACCTCTCTTTTATGCACGCGTGGAACACAACGCGCCGTTGACTCGGCCCTGGTCCTTATCGGACGGCGAGCTACCCATTACTCCCCGTCGAACAAAGCATCCTGATACATTCACGCCGAACCAACACTAAAATTTGCACATAGATGCAGTGATGACGTCACCAAAGCCTTTGACTAACTAGGTACCTACCTGCAATCTCTATCGGCGCTCAATATTAAAAGTGTTGCAATGCGCCGCTTGAACTCGTGCATGGGAGGAACTTTTTGAAAAGAGAACATGTAATTGAAAAATGTCACACTGCCTCTCCCAATTTTTTTTTAAAGGTTGTCAAAGGCTCTGAGTTCCTGGTACATGCATTCGCAAAACCTATGTTGTACAGGATTAATTGCCCTAGTACCCTTGAACCTCGTCGCATTTCAGTGAAAGAGGACGATGGGAATTCAGATTTAACTTTTCCGAGAATTAATAAAACAATTCTACATTTGTTTAAATTATTTACGATGGGTTTGCTCTTGACTCTAGTCTAGGTCAGAGGTGACAGAGACAGAGTCTACGATAGAGTGAGCTTACCCAGAAGAAGCCTGTTCACTCTAACTTTGAAGAGATTCTGGTTGTATGCGTTCTTTGTCTGATACTGTGATTCCGCTACATGAAAAAGAAAATATGAATGGTATTTTTTTAAGATGAGTGCTCGAGTTTGTAATTTTTTTTCGATTCATTTAGTTAGTGGAAAACAGATTTCGACCGATAACAAGATTAGCATTTCGTGGTAGGAAAAAATGAGACTTTTTAATACAATATTAATATAATTGTAACTCAAGCCCAACTGAACTGAACAATTCTACAAAAAGCCAGCTAGTTGCCGATATCAATGTTTACTCAGCGGATGTTTATTTTAAATACAGAACAATATTTATGATGGTATTCGTTTTTATTAATATAATAAAACAGAAAGCTGTTTTTTTTTTCTGATTTTCATTTATCAATAAAGTACACATATCCGTTATTCTTTTTATGAACTGGCTGTATTTGCACATACAAATAATATTCGTTATAATTGTTTCATTACAAAAGCAGATAAAAGGCTTTTTGCTTTTTGCGAGCAAACATTCAACCAGTTTTGATTAACAAAATAGGTCCGGTTTACGGCACTGTATTGTATAAAAGTACGCATGGGTAACATTCACTGCACATATTGGGTATAATGAAAAATCTGCCAAGTGCGTGCCGGAGTTCGGACATTTATGGTCCCGTAACAAGTGTAGTATATTCAACTGATGTATCAATATATTGCAATTGGTTACGTAATAATAAACATTATTACCAAATTCCAAGATCATATGTCAATGGGAAGCTAAATAATTCTTCGGCACAAAATTTTGTGACAGACGAACGACGGACAGACAGACGGACACGTGAGTGACATCAATAGGGATCCGTTTGGACCCTATGGGTACGGAACCCTAAAAATATGTTTTTCTCGTTATGAGTATGAACTATACACCGATTCAACAAACTACTATGTATTATTAATAGATGGGTAAATTACTGTACTCTAGTGTACCTCTACCTAACTCTTCGAAGCATATGTTGTAATTGTAGCTAATTTTTATTGATTGAAAAGAATGTCCGTGAAGTTACTTGCTCGTTTTTAACCACCGACGGAAAAAGACGGTTGTTATAAACATGACGTGTGTACCTGTGTGTTTGTGTATTTGTGTATCTGTCCGTGGCACTATAGCTCCCAAACGGTTAAACCAATTTTGTTTTCACTTTTTTTGTTTGAAAGGTGACTTTATCGAGACTGTTCTTAGCTATGTTTGATGAAAATCTGTGTAGTTGTTCTAAAGTTATGGGCGTTTTACTATTTGAATCGAGGTTTTTTCACAAGATATCGTGTCATAATTATTACGTGTTCAATAGAAAGTTGATAGAAGCGTGTCTATTACTAGATAAATTAGATAGCAAAATATGTTGAGTTTATTTATTTTACTTGTTACTTTTTTACCCACGACGGAACGGAGACGGTATATGCGTTTAAGGTGAGAGGATGTTTCTGCAAATCCATGTTGCCATTTTTAGGGTTCCGTACCTCGAAAGTAAAAAAACGGAGCACTTATAGGATCACTTTGTTGTCCGTCCGTCCGTCTGTCTGTCTGTCAAGGCCCTTTTTCTCAATAACGCGTGGAGGTATCAAGCTGAAATTTATATCAAATACTCAGGTCTAATGTCAATTAAAGTTGTGAAAAATCAAACTTCTAAGCCAACACAACCAAAAGATCTAGCCGTTTATGCCGCAAATTTTCGACACTCGCAAGGGAATCAAAACCTACAGGCTACTGCCCGTAAACTCAGAATCTTGAAATTTGGTACGAAGCAACGTCTTATAGCACAGATATAGGAATAATTGCGAAAACCGTAAATTTTAGATAAATCATATAATAAAAATATTTTAATAATTTTAAACTTTCTACCCCTTTCCTCATGAACGCGTAGAGGTATTAAATTGAAATTCATATCAAATACTCAAGTCTGAACCCAATAAAAATATTTTAATTATTTTAAACTTACTACCCCTTTCCTCATGAACGCGTAGAGGTATTAAATTGAAATTCATATCAAATACTCAAGTCTATAATACCTTTAAGCTGAGGTTTTTACGGAACCCTCAGTGTGCGAGTCCGACTCGCACTTGGCTGGTTTTTCTTTATAATGTCACTTGTCCAGACACTCTGTTCTTACATGTTTCAGGTGTTAGTTTCAGCGTACCTATAGCTACCATACAAGTAGTACATCGCTGGGAATAGGTAAATCTAACATGGCAGCCTAATTTGATAGACATGATACCTAATGGATATGTAGGTCTTAGGCTGGTTCAATACCGTTATAATTATAGAATATTAGATGTAGTTTAGATCTACTAGTACTCATGGCCTAGTGAAGTGATCGGAACTCGAACGGATCCGAAGTGACAACACGTTTTGATTTTCTTTATTTTAAAAACAAATGAGTTTACTTTAGTTAGGGTTGAACAGCGATATTTTTATGTTATTCAAGCCAAGTTTCAGTCGACCAACCAACAAAACAAAAACTTGCGTCGATGAACAATATGACTATAATCGATTTAATTAAGGGAGGTTGAGACGACGTTGAGTCAAGTGGATGAAATGACTTAAGAGTTTGAGTTTACCATCGTGGTGAAAGGATGAATCAGCTAGCGCTCTCTCCGAAAAATGGTAAGTGGAGAGGCCATTGACCTTGACCCGTCACTAGGGTACCAAGGGTGCCATACACGGAGTCGTCTGGCGCCCATGTTCTGGTTTGGTGCCTGGGTGGTCACGGCGTACAGTGTGTGCTGGTGCGCCGGTAATGGGGGTTCTCCCCAGCGGAAGGTCCGGTGACGGACAGCCGCGGCGGGTTCGCGGTGAGTGCTAACGCATGCTCGTGTTCCCGCCATAAGCGGCACAGGAGGACACCGTGGAGTCTTAGTGGGTTGAAGTCCCACATAACTGTGCTATCTCTCCGTGGTGGCGCAGTATGCATGATCATTTCTCCTACCTATATATACTATAGGATTTTTATGAAACTTCACAGAAATAAACTTTACGTCAGAATAACACATAAGCTATAACTTATAAAGGTATTGAGAAACGAATTCGAGGGTGGAGCCGCAGGCGGCAGTTAGTAGTTCAAATAGAAGACAGTTTATCTGTAAATAAAATACTTCTTTAAAGCGAGTGTACTAGATTTTGAGTTCAAACCCCATTCTATAAAATTCCCCATGTTAAAAATTTCTATGTAGTTATGAACGTAATACTCGTAAAAGCTCTGCTCAAACAAACTAACAATGGTCATTGTTCAACTTTTTCTTTCCAGGAACGGGTGTTCAAAAATTTTAAATCCGTTTAGTACCTACTGTGGAACGTTTTCCCCAACAATACATTTGACATCGCAAACTTTTTGTAAACAACTACAGACTGTTCAGAAAAAGTACCTTCGCGTAGGTGTTGGAGGCTCTGAGCTTGATTTTCTCTCTCGCAAAATGTACCTTCGTTCTGCGCTACTTCTCAACGTTTTTGCCTCGATCAAACAAGTAAAATCCTCGGCAACTGTGACATAAATTGTAACAACAACTTTGTGCAAAGTGCTAGCCACAGACTAAAATCTAACTAGATAACGCAATTCCCTCCGTCTGTATGAAAACCTAGCGTGCCACTTTTTCACAAACAATTTAAAAACAAATTTACTTACCAATGAATGAAAACATTTCCAATGCCTCGGCCAACTTTTTCTAAACATTCTTTACAGCTCGATATCGCATAAAAAGGCATTTTTCTAGATTTCGGTGGTAATCCGGTGCCGATAATGCTAAATGAAAAGCTCAGATTACGACCATTGGTCGTAACTTTAGTCCGTTTTTTGGCACCCGAAGTACATACAATCGCGTCATCTAGTTAGATTTATGTCTGTGGTGCCAGCTTACACAGAACGGACACGTTTTATTGAACAGACTGTACTGTCAATATTTTATAAAACTTCAAACAATAGATAGTGAAAAGTTGTCTTACTTCTTACTTATATTATTGGTAAAACACCAACAACCATGCAAGCCTGTATTACTGACATTATAAACAATAACACTTTGAATGTATGACTTTGAAAAATTCAATAAAAAAACAGCTGCTACATATGTTCTGGTGAGATATGCGGGCATAAATGTATGGATCAGTTGATTATGACGTTGTTATTTACGATATTAGATAAACATTTCTGCAAGGTTGTTAGTGTATACCATTAACCCTGTATGTCCTACGAATAATATAAAGGCGAAAGTTAGTGAGTGTGAAATACATCGACACGAGTCGGTAAAAAAATATATAAATTAATAAAATGAAATTAATAAAATGGCGAGCTTATTCAAGCGCGTTCAGCATATCCACAGATTAACTAATAGTTCCTCGGGCACATGGTATAATAACATACTCCGTATACTTCGCCTGGTATGTTCTTCCCAGGATGGCCTAAGCCTACGTCACGATAAGTGTTACCATTGATTGTCCTTTTTAGAAAATTTAGGTACTTTCTAATGTAGTTAATGAAAATAAAATAAATTACTAACTAGCTTAACTATTAGGTAACTCATGTGATTCATCTCTCTCATGTATTTTTAGTGTTGTATTAATTTATATTTTGAATTATTAGTTCATAATTGCTTTGTTGACATAAAAAATGCATTTTGCTCGGGTATTTCAATAACACACAGTGGCAACACATCGAATTGACAAGTGTCATACTGCCAACTAGCCAGCCATTTCATCGCTATTGTCGTGTAGCTCACACCTATAGCGTTGTTTCGCTCGGTGAGAAAAATACTGTGGCTCCCAAACATTTGTGATGAACCCGTGAACTTTGAAAGATACACAAGAAACATTGTTAATTGTTCCGTAAACTGTAAAAACAGCAGTATAAAAGGCGGTGTAATTTTTTTTTTTCTTTTCCCAATGAAGAGACGCTATCATATGCGTGGCTTCAATATTGTAACTAACTTCACCTAAAATAACTGGTATGTGCCTTTAAGGCATAGTTGTGTCAATATATACGTCTTTACGCCCGAACTTAACCTAACCTAATTAGTTTTTGACTTATTTTCGTCAAGTCAAGTTTTGTGAGTTTTCGTTCCGAACTAAATAAAATACTAAAATGCAATCAATTCAAAGAAAGCAAAGTAAATAAATACAAAAAAGTATCAAATATGACGATTTATTAAGAATTATAAAACATTTGTATAGCCCACGCCAAACTTCTTGGCCGCCCTGAAGTTGGTTTACCGGATGCGCGACGCACGAAACGGTGCTGTTTTTGTATGAGATTTCCTACTGCGCAACCATTGTAGCCAACTTCAGGGCGGTCAAGAAGTTTGGCGAGAACTATACATAATGTATTATTTTTATCTTTTGCCCCACTAAAAAAGTTTGAGAACCGCAATGCAATTGATGACGTAGTCTTAGGCCAATCACGTGACCCAGCTGTCACGGGAAGATACTACCATGTCTTGTTCTACCATGCTCGGGCATATCTACTGTGCATGTGCTAATAGCTGTCACATCGTAACGCAATAAGGCACGAGCGAAATATACGTTCTGCCAAACATATTTAATGAATATTTAAAATTAATTTATTGATCAAAATCTAAATCTAGAGTAATTAAAAACGCCTAAAATAAAGTATTAGTTTTATTTTACCTTTTATATGAATGATAATCTGTACATAACTAATTTTTAAAACTTTTCTCAAATAATAAAAACTCTATGCGTCGGGCTGACGTTGGAGTTAAAAATTAAAAAAGTACAGGAAAGTAAAAAGCACTAGTGAATAAAAGTGACACTTTCCGTAGGCTTATTACGTATCTTTTGCAAGAGCAAAGCGATAGTGATTTTTGCTTAATATTTGATCTTCCATACAGAAGTTTTAGAATTGCTGGCACATACCTACACTGCAGGTAATGCCGAGTGTTATGACATAAAGCGTTTGATCGCTATCGTTTTGCTCTTGCAAAAGATACGTAATAACCCTGCCGCACAGTTTGGCTGCTTGGAAAACCGCTCTTTTCGAGGACATGCATTGTAAAATATTTTTTCATCCCACCATTTCGGAAAGAGTATTTTTAATCTTCAATATCTGAGTGGAAAAGCCGTTTTTATTCACTAGAGGATAAAGTAAATTGAATTTAGAACATCGTGTGCACTAAGTTTGTGAATTAAAAAAAACATTAAACCTATTTACTGCTACCTCTATGGTGCCGAATATATCATACAACTTTTTTTTAATTTGTTAAAAACTCAGACTCGGAACCTTCTTGGTGTTCTTTTTTCAATTTGCTTTGTACGCGGTTCTTTACGCGGCATTTTTTCACGTCATTGTTAAACCTTATATTAAAAACAAGAAACTTGAAAACAAGTGAAAAAACTAAAATGAGTGATTCTAGTGACGAGGAAGTTTGTTTGACGCCAACAGAATTGACTGAAACTGTTAATAATGCGCAAATGAGCTTTCTCCCTCAACAATAACTGTAGCAACGTTACTTTAAAATTTTCTTAATTATACCTTAGTATTATTTTGTTATAATTTAAAGATTATTCTGTAATACTTACCTGTCATAATCTAGTAATTAATACCTAAACTGAAATAAAAGTGTACCTATCTTGTGATTGCAAACGTTTTTGTTTTTTGCATTTAGTGATTTCCTCGCTGAGGTGGAATGAAAAGTTACGTGTTGCACTCGAGTGCAAAGATTTTTCACCTCGTGCTCTTTTGATTCCCTCGCTAACGCTCAGGATTCTAATTTTGAATCACTCGCTGCGCTCGTGATTCAATTTTAGAATCCTTCGCTTGCTCGGTCATCAAAATTGAACACGCGGTTAAAAAGCAACTTTGCACTCTTGTATAACAAATAACTATTTATTCACCGAAAACAGTGAATAAAAAGCACTTTTAATCACTGTTTTGGTGTTTGAATTTGGAACACACCGATTGTATTAGACCTCCATTTGAATGCTATATAACCTCCTTGAGTAAAAAATACTTGATACAAACATCTTGTGCAGAGAATATTCGATTTTCAAACTGCTTCTTCGATTTTAATTTTGAGTTTGTTTATATTTAGGATTTTAATAACGATTTTGATTTTATTCTAGGATATTTATTGAATACTTATTTGGATTGTAATTGTAATATTAATTGCAATGGTGTTTAATTAATTATAATTATGTAACGTAACGGAGGTGGTCACTGGCCTCTGAAACACTGCTGTTACCTAGCTCAGGGGTCAGGATTTCACATTTTTTGTAAATTTTGAAGGAAATAAACCATTTATTTATTACTCGTAATATTCCTTGTGCTTTTCGCTTGAATCTTTCTTTTTCTCGAAGTCATGGTATAAAATATAGTATGCAACTCTTGAATAAAACGGATTTATATCGAGGGCCATGAATCACTCGCGTCGCTCATGATTCTAACACTTGAATCACTCGCTGTGCTCGTGATTCAATCATCATGAATCACTCCCTACGGTCGTGATTCAGTCGTTAGAATCCTTCACTTGCTCTTGATTCATCTATGGCCCTCGCTTTAAATCCGTCCTTTATTCACTAGTTGCATAATACCAGGCCCCTCAGAAAGTATTGCGAAAAAAAGTTTTTATATATGGGAGACTGGCCAGTTATAATGTTTTTCGAAAATATGATTATTTATAAGTAAAAATAAGTAAGTTCCAATTTCAAAATTTCCCTCCACATTTTTTGCGAGTTAATTCAAAGTATTGTGTCTCACTGAAATATGGATCTGCGCCGGGAACATTTTAGAGCTATGATTTTATACGATTTCAAGTGTCGCCTGAAACCGGATGAATCGTACGATAGACTTCAAATGGCATTCATGGATGAAGGCCCTTCCAAGGCAACCGTGTATCGTTGGTATAACGAATTCAAGCGCGGTCGACCAACTTTGGGGGATGACGAAAGAAGCGGTCGCCCTTTGACGGCTGTTACCGAAGAAAACGTGCTAGCAGTGAAAAATTTAATCCAAGACAATAGGCGAATTACATATCAGGAGATTCAACACATATTGAAGATTGGATCGGGAAGCGTTCACGAGATTCTACACAGCCATCTTCGCGTGAGGAGGATAGTATCACGCTGGGTGCCGCACAACCTCACCGATGCTCATAAGCAGGCCCGGGTGGAATGGTGCCGTGATATGCTTAACAAATTTGAAGCAGGCTCGTCTCGGCGTGTTTACGACATCGTTACAGGTGATGAGTCCTGGATTTATCAATACGACCCAGAAACCAAGCGCCAGTCGACTGTTTGGGTGTTTCAAAATGAGCCAACGCCTACCAAAGTGAAGCGATCTAGAAGCGGGGGTAAGATTTTGATCGCTAGCTTTTTTAATTTGACTGGCCACTTGGTATCAATTCCCTTACGGGATCAAAGAAGCATTAATGCCGAATGGTATACTACCAAATGTTTGCCAGAAGTTTTCTCTGTTATAAGCAACAAGCGACCAAACACAGGGCTCCGCGGGCTACTGCTCCACCACGACAATGCACCTGCGCACACCGCACTCAAAACGAGGGACTTCCTGGACAGCACGCCAGTCAAACTCCTGGGTCACCCTCCTTACAGCCCTGATCTAGCACCGTGTGACTTCTTTTTATTCCCAAAAATAAAAAATCAGCTCAAAGGGATACAATTTTCGTCGCCGGAAGATGCGCTGGCTGCGTTCGAGCAGGCTGTAAACGAGGTGTCTGCGGCGGACTGGAAAAAGTGTTTTGAAAACTGGTTTAGGCGCATGAATCTTTGTATAGAGGCTGGTGGAAAGTACTTTGAAAAGATTTCATAAAAATATATGTACGTATAGAACAATTTTTTTTAGTTTCGCAAAACTTTCTGAGTGTCCCACGTATACTATTACTTAGTCTTTATTAGGTATAAGGCAAAGATCTTATAGCCGCAACAGCCAAATAGTATGCGATACTTTTGTTCTAAACTTGTTCCATTTTTAAAAACATCATTTGCATTGTCTTGATTTCGAAGTAATATTATAGGTACCTGGCTGTATTTTCAGAATGTCTTTGCTTGTGTTTTAGAATTTATGACGATTCGCATAATGCAACCCGATGTCGTTATGGGTATCATAATGAAACCGCTGTCAATTTTGTAATTCGAATATAACGAAACCGAAGTAGATAAATTTAATATTGATTTCGTCCTTCATAATCAAATGCAAAGGCAACGAAGCAATTGCCAGTAACAACAATACCTATCCAATATGTTACGGTAAATACATAACATGAATTTATATCAAATAGTCTCCAGATCTAATCGTTGGCATTGGTGTGAATATTAATGCCTATGTTGGAGCCGCCTAGATCTTATTAACAATTAAAAAGGGCAAACAACTAAGATTTAGTCGATCGATAGTTTTGTGCGTAGTTAAAATTGTATGAATATAGGAATCTAAAATTCTAGACACTTCGGCAACTAAGTATATCGGTAAAATTTATCGAGGATTCAATCAATCTGCCTAGCCAAAAGGTACCTACCCCAGGGTAGGCTTCCAGTCTAACCGGATTCAGCTGAGTACCAGTGTTTTACATGAAGCGACTGCCTATCTGACCTCCACAACCCAGTAACTGGGTAACACGATACCTTTTGGCAAGACTGGTGTCCATTGCGGAACAAGTAAAATTACAAAAATTATAAAACCCCCGACACATTTATCTTGCGACAAGTAAAATTTCACAATTTAAAAAAGAATCGGGGTGTTTTCGCAAGATATATGTGTCGGGACACATATCTTGCGAAAACACCCCGATTCAAACAGTAAAACGTCCATTACTTTTGAACGGCTGAACCGATTTTATTTAAACATAGCTAAGAACACTCTCGACAAAATTACCTTTCAAACAAAAAAAACTAAATTAAAATCGGTTCATCCGTTTAGGCGCTATGATGCCACAGACAGACACACAGATACACAGACACACAGATACACAGATACACAGACACACAGATACACAGATACACAGACACACAGATACACAGACACTCAGATACACAGATACACAGACACACAGATACACAGATACACAGCAACACACGTGAAACTTATAACACCCCTCTTTTTCCGGCGGGGGTTAAAAAGGGGTTCATCTATCCTATCCTACATATGTCAATTTGTCTAGAGAGGTGGATTCTGAAACGACCCAATCCATCTAACACAGAGGAGACCTATGTCCGAGCAGTAGGCAAATTCTGCATGAAGCTTTGGTAACATTGCGAATAGCTAATATGCAACTACCAAATAAATACACAGAATACCAAACGACATCTAAGATCGAAAATAGCGTTTTATATGCCGAGATAAGCAACGATACTTCGCGTCTATCGCACACCCACTTTTACGCTAGTTACCCTTTCCAACTGCCAGCTTTTATGTATTCCGGGGGTGATAACAAACTGGTAGGTGTAGGTACTGTGAGGACTCCTATTTTGAGGCAACCTCCGTGCCTAATATAAGACTGGCAGCATACAGCTATTCAGTTTTGGAAGGTGATTGAAATCAGAATTCTAGGAAAATAATTGAAGATATTTTTGTTTAACTTTGCTTTTTTTGCCAATCCCACCACTCTATTCCCAAACCACTGCAACTCCTGAAAGCCAGATTCAACAGTGGAGACCACCAGAAAAACGCCGAGGCAATGAAGCTCGACGAAGTCCCGGCGAATAAATTTAACTGTCTTGGATCCCGCAACGAAATTAATCAGAAAAGAATAACGGAGGAGTAGAAAAATATATAAATTTCCACTTCTCTCCATATCAAGCAGGAGACAGAACAAGCAAAGCCAATAAAAACAAAAACAACAAAAATAAAGGGTCGTTTACAACAGGATAAGCCCAGTTGCCTAGCACCACGGATAAAAATTACCATTAATATTAATGGGTCCTAACATTGTGATCACAGCAATATTTGATTCCAATAATAGGCATGGCAAAAATGCTTGAACGCACGGAAATTTGTTCTGGTTTCCACAAGGTCCGTATAGTAAACAACTTCTGATGCAGCCTGTACATTATTCAACATAATATTACGTTTATTCTGCCAAAGAATACACTCCCATAAGATATGATGTGCAGATTGTACATATTCGCAGTCAGATGTAGAACATTGACATAAAGGCGAGGCAACGAGCTTGAAAGAAAATAATTATTATTAGCTTAGCTTGTCAATTCTGAAAAAGCCGCCTTGGAGCAGGCACGTTGTTGAGTCAATACAAGTTAAAATTAATTTATGCTTATTATTTGAGCTCCCTAAGCTACCCTACAGTATGTATGTATGTATGTAAGTGTGTTCGGGTCAAATCTTGCTATTGAATTTTATATCAGTTATCCTCAACCAATTAGGATGAAATTTTGCATACACGTTTGGTTTGGATGACAATACATGATGGCAAGCTAATTTGCAAAAAAAATTTTGCGAAAAATGATTTTCTTCATTTTCCTTTTATCATGTTAGTGATAGCATAGTATATTATTAGTGACCCATCGATCCACGGAATATTTTTATTTTAAACTAGCGGACGCCTCGCGGTTTCACGCGCGTAGTTCCCGTTCCCGTGGGAATACAGGGATGAAAAAAAGAAAGATTTTTTGAAATCGGTCCAGTAGTTTCGTAGCCAAACAAAAAAATCTTTCCTCTTTATAATATTGGTATAGATAGGTATCGTTCCCGAAAAGTTTCATGTCAGTTTGGTGAAATATTAATGTACGTTTGATTCGATAAAATGGTATGTCTGAAATATCGAATGCTAAATTAATTCGTTAGTTTCTAGCTCAAACAGAATTTAAGAATACGATTGATTTAGTTAACTGTTTCTTGCGCAATGGTTGGAAGAGCCAACTTCTGATACACAAAGATCCGTTGTGACTATTATAATGAACCTGCTGTGCCTCGGGAAGCACTTAAAGTCGTTCGTCCTGATCTCTCCTCGTGACGGATTGGGGTCCTGGCGGATTATTAAAGTAAAAAAGTTAAATCAAAATATCGAAAAACCCGACTGTTTCAAAACCGAACTAAAAAGTCGTAAACAAGGAAAAAATCATGCTGTGCAGTCGGAGGATACATATTCGCGGGCTGGATGACCAAAATCTGGTGTATCCTACGCCTGCACAGCATAATTTTTTCCTTGTTTACGACTTTTTAGTTCGCTTTTGAAACAGTCGGGTTTTTGATATTTTGATTTAACTTTTTTTATTTATAACTTTTTAGTAAGTTTTAATTCGAAATAGATACATTTAAACATATGAGTGTTATATATTTTTGAAATCACCTCATTTAGCCCTTTATTTTGATACCCCACACGATGGGTTTAGAAAGAAAACAATATTTGGGCCCCCACAATATGGCGCCCAATATCCGCCATTTTTATATTGTCCAATTTTAATGTAGCCTATGACACTCGCAGGGTTAAGACAAATCGATTGACGTACGAATCATCAAAATCGGCCAACGCGTTTGGTCTCTGGAACGCCATATAGGAACATACATACATACATACTTACATACATACATAGACTGATAAACACATTACCCTCCTTCGGCAGTCGGGTAAATACACTATGCACTTAAGTGCACTAATAGCATCTCCTACTTATTTAGCTAATCACCGTTAACAATTTAATGGACACAGTGACCGAAATTTAGTCGGAATGAAAAATTGTTGTGTTGCAATGACTGCTTATGTAAGTACCAACGTATGTACTAAAATGTTCACCATGTAGGTAATTGTTTAGAGACTTCTTTTTAAAGACCTCAAAAATAAAAAATTACGTATGTATGTAATTTTTTTGGAATTGCACAATGTTAACATATATCACTCTATCTGGGCTTCTAAACACATGTGCTGAATTTCATAAATGTATGTATGTTTGTATGTATGTATTTGTCCACGCATTTCTCCGAAACTACTTATCGAATCGTGATCATTTTTTTTGTTGGATTGAATATTTCTCAACTTAGGGAATAGAGCAAGTTTCATCAAAATCGGTTTACCAGTTTTCAAGATATGGTGCAAATATACGAACAAACTTAGTGACAATCAGCACGAATGAGTAAATTGAGTTATTATGGGTATTTTGCTGTCAATCCTTTAGGTACCTTGCTATAGAACTTGCTCACATTTAAGTGATGGTGTACTAAAACTAAAAAGAGAGAAGTAAAACTTTCTCACAAACCAAAACGCGATCAATAGTTTTTGGTTTGCTGTATTGTTTGCCAACCTCCACGTAGACGAAGCAACGAGAAAAACCTATCTTTGAATATAATACCATGCTATCTATCTACGAACTGCACTTCAGAGACACAATATCCACTATCACAAGGCTGGTTTAAAAACAATAAAAAATAAAAAAATATAAAAAGAAAATCTAGAAGTCCTGTCGTAAAGGCATTGCTAGAATTTAATTCCATTGACAGATTCTGTGAAATTGTAAAAGGTAAAAGTTCTACCGATATTACACGGAAGTACTGCTTGGCGATACAAATAAGTAGGTACAGTTATCGGTATTTCCCCGAAAGAACTCTTCCAAAGGAAGCTCAAAGAACTTTATGATTGCGGGCAGAGAGCTCTGACTGAATTTCTTTAGTAAAAAGTCATATTTCGAGGTTTGGCTCTCGCCTATTTTCTCTTCCAGTATTGGACAGATTTCAAAAATCAGAATTGAACAAGTAAAATTTCACAATTTAAAAACCCCCGACACATTTATCTTGCGAAAACACCCCGATTCAAACAGTAAAATGCCCATAACTTTTGAACGGCTGAACCGATTTTATTCAAACATAGCTAAGAACACTCTCGACAAAATTACCTTTGAAACAAAAAAACTAAATCGAAATCGGTTCATCCGTTTAGGCGCTATGATGCCACAGACAGACACACAGATACACAGATACACACGTGAAACTTATTATAACACCCCTCTTTTTCCGGCGGGGGTTAATGTTAATTTCGTTTTCATTTATAGTTGTCAAAGTCGGTTATAAAGGAATACAAAGAGGCACAGTATCTTTGTTTTTCAGTTTATGGAATAATTTTTAAATTGGTCCAATATCGGAGGAGGAAATAGGCGAGACCCAAACGTCGAATTATGACTTTTTACTTAGGACATTCATTTATATGTCTGCGACTGCATTTCTTCTTAAATGTATTTACCATCAACAAAGAATAGTTAATGAGAGGATCTTTTAAAAAGCGTTTAGGTACCAAAATATGTACTCTTTATCTTTGTCAAGTTGTTGAAGTAATATACAAAAATCATTTATATTAGTTAAACAGACGCTGTCGCCCGGCTTCCCTCGCCGTCGGCAGCAATCTGTCTTCTTATACAGCCGTCGCTTAAAAAAGGAATTAAAAGTCAGATTTCTTAGCTGAAGAGTCTTTAAGATCAGGTCGATAAGTATTTTATCCGAGCGGAACGAAATGAATACGATTTCCATTCACAACAAACTATTGAAAGTAAAATAAAATAATTCATTAAAAAATCTTTTCCAAATCTCTTCCTATTCGTCTCAGCAAACCCTTTCATACCCATATCATGGCAGTGCTCAAAAAATAACTAGTTCACCATCTTGTGCCATCCACCATATTGGATTTAGAATGACGTCACTTAGCTTAACATGCATTGTCATCCAAACTAAACGTGTATGCAAAATTTCATCTTAATCGTTTGATTAAGTCATTTATAATTCTTTATTACGACGTATTGAAACCGAACCATTTTTGAAGAAGCTGATAACTGGTGATGAAAAGTAGATCACGTACGACAAGAACGTGCGAAAAGGTCGTGGTCAAAGGCCGGTCAGGCTTCACAGACTGTGGCGAAACCCGGGTTGACTCGCAACAAGGTGATGCTGTATGTGTGGTGGGATTGGAAGGGCATTATTCATTATGAGCTGTTACCACCAGGCAGGACCATCGATTATGAACTCTACTGCGAACAACTGATGAGATTAAAGCAAGAAGTTGAGAGAAAGCGGCCGGAATTAATCAACAGAAGGAGTGTGGTTTTTCATCATGATAATGCTTAACACATCTTTAGCCACTCAGCAAAAATTAAGAGAGTTTGTCTGGAAGGTGTTAATGCATCCGCCGTATAGTCCTGGCCTTGCACCTTCAGATTTCCACCTGTTTCGGTCTCTTCAGAATTCTTTAGGCAGTGTCAGGTTAACATCACGAGAGGACTGCCAAAACCACTTGTCGCGAAGTCCCAAAATTTCTATAGCAATGGGATCATGTCCCTACCTACAAGATGGCAAGAAGTTATCGAACAAAATGGTACCTACATACTTTAGTTAAATGCAAATAAACTATATTAAAAAATGTTTTGAATTTTCTTAAAAAATGCGAAGAAACTTTTTCCCCAACCTATTACATTGCAAGTTAAATAAAATATTGTATTAAAGGAGCATAGAGCACTGCAGAGCAGAGCAGTGGTGTTTGAGAGCAGTGGTGGGCCAGTGGTATCGGCCGCGACTTACAAGTTGTAGGTCGTGGGTTCGAGCCCAGGCAGGCGCTTTACTTTGTGTAAATTATTTCATCACCACTGCTCTCAAAACGATGAAGGAAAACATCGTGAAGAAAACCGGCATGTCCTAGAACCAAAAATTAAAAGACATAAGTGACATCCACGAATCCGCACTGGGCCTGCGTGGTGTATTACAGCCCAATCCCTCTCACAGAGAGGAGGCCTGTTTCCCAGCAGTGGGAACATTGAAAGGCTGATGATGATGATGATGAGCACTGCTCTGCGAAGCCTTATTAAAGTTCCTAATAAACAAGGTTGAATATCGTATGTTTTTGTACATTATTAAACATAAGATTAATAAGGGCAAGCCGACATATTGCTTTGAGAGACTTTGCGAGGTGGTAAAGTAAAAGTTTATACCCTAATGACACTTGAGTTAAAACAATTAGGAGGATTAATTAGCGAACGATTTAAGCCTAGTATAGACCGAACGGTTTTTGAAATGAGTATTTGAAGTTGAGGCGTATAAGTTCCGAAATGTTAACGCGGTACTGTCTGTGCGCCCGCTCCGAATGTCAATATTAGACCTCCTTGTGGACAGACTTGTCCTTTAAAAAAAGCCTCAGATCAAAATGTAGATAATTAAATTGTCTTTTAGATGGTGTCAATTTAATTAAAATACGCCCGGTGGTTTTGGTGCTGTTGTCGTTTTTTTGTCCGTTTTAGACATAACTTTACAAATTACTATGCTATACGAATAAAACTCAAAATTTTCTTAGATCAAATTATTAAAAATATGGTCCAATGTAATTTTTTTTTTTTTAAATACGACAAACCGTTTAGACGTGATTCTCATTTTAAAATCATCTACTCAGGGGTATCTGCGCCTTAAATCGTTGGTTGTCTTGTAAGGGTAGGCCGCCGGAATGCTACAGTGTCTAAACGACTAGTGTGCGTTGTACCATGATACAAGTAAAATTTCAAAATTTAAATAACCCCCGACACATTAATCTTGCGAAAACACCCCGATTCAAACAGAAAAACACCCATAACTTTTGAACAGCTAAACCGATTTTATTCATACATAGCTAAGAACACTCTCGACAACCACCACCTTTCAAACAAAAAAACTAAATCAAAATCGGTTCATCCGTTAAGGCGCTATGATGCCACATACAGACACACAGATACACAGCAACACACGTCAAACTTATAACACCCCTCTTTTTCCGGCGGGGGTTAAAAATCCTGTGCCATACCGTCCCGGTGTGCGTAGGCCTTAGTCATCCTATTGCTAGACAAAACATCTTTCAAACAAACAGGTCATCTTTCGTTTTTTTTTTGTTCAACCCTACTTTTAACCATCCACATTTATACTCCAAACTTTTCTTGTAATTTGAAAATTTGAAGATACAATAATACTTTCTGCTATCACAGTAAAGCAGTAAGTTATTTATGACCAGTAAGCACCTTCAGCTCAGTTTCTGTTGCCCTATTCGAAATCTCTTCAAGTTCGCGAGCATTGAAAAGCCCGCGGTCTCTTGGCTGTGAAAATTCGGAAAATTCCATTTCCAAAGAACCGGTGTGGTAATATTCGTATATAAAACGATTACTTAAATGTTTGTATGTATGTAAACATTTTTATTTTTCGTATGTTTGCCATGTTTATTTTTTGTATGGAGATTTTCGTCCATACATAATGGACCTTGGAGTCTAGACAACGTGGCATTCTATGGCACAGATAACATTCTAGGTAATTTCGGTATCATCAATGTCCTCAACTCCTTTCTGAATGCCGTTCGCTCTTTTGTCCCTCGAATGCCACTATTCAAATTATAGGAATTCGAATAGTGGCAGTCGAAGGCAGAATATTCTGGTAATGATTGCAGACGTTTATGAAATCAGATGGTTGCTGATAATAAAGACAGACAGCGGCGACAATGCGACAATGTTGCGACGATGCTTGCTTTAGATAGAACTTCAATCTGTAGACCAAGTTTGGAATAATTTCTATGCTGTCTACTGTAGCCACAAATCAGCACTATCGTTCGAATAAAATAGTTACGTTATTAAACAATATTCGTCGATAAACTTCTAGCTCGGAGCTCGTGGCTAAATAATAACAGCCGCACTGGTCGATCATTAAGGTTAAGCAACGCTAGACAAGGTCGGTCCGTGGATGGGTGACCATTTCAACATACCGAGTTTCTTCCGTGCCTCGGAAAGCACGTTAAGCCGTTGGTCCCGGCTGTCTTTTAAAGATCTTTGACAGTCGTTACGAGTAGTCAGAAGCTTGAGATCTGACATCAGTCTAGCCAAGGGGTATCGTGTTACCCAGGTACTGGGTTGTGGAGGTCAGATAGGCAGTCGCTCCATATAAAACACTGGTACTCAGCTGAATCCTGCTAGACTGGAAGCCGACCCCAACATAGTTGGGAAAAGACTATAATAGGCAGATTGATTGTATGTTTGCCACTATTTTTCGTTACCTATTTTGAATATTTGATGTCATTTATAATTAACAAAATTGGGTTATCTATATAGAGCGCATTCGAATTTACAAAAACCGGCCAAGTGCGATTCAGACTCGCGCACGAAGTGTTCCGTACCATTATCGCAAAAAACGGCAAAAATCACGTTTGTTGTATGGGAGACCCACTTGAATATTTATTTTATTCTGTTTTTATCATTGTTTGTTAGAGGCAATAGAAATACGTCATCTGTGAAGATTTCAACTGTCTAGCTATCACGGTTCATGAGATACAGCCTGGTGACAGACAGACAGACGGATCGCGGAGTCTTAGTAATTGGGTCCCGTTTTTACCCTTTGGGTACGGTACCCTAAAAACAGGTCAGTAAGTAGTATTTATAATACAGTTATCATGTTATGAGTAAGGGGTAAGTTTGCAGGGGTTTGTTAATGGTGACGGGGTCCTCCCCTCTCGCTGGGGACCAAATATCGATCGGCCGAATTTTAAATTAGTTCATCAGTTACACCTTCGCTCTCTGCCCCAAAAAATAAAGTCGCGGCACTATGGTATTGTTCTCACATCGTTCTGAAATTCGAACGGTTTCGGTATGCGTGAATAAAGGTGGGAACAAATTATCGGACGCGGCTGACGGACGCGTCCGTCAGCCGCAGCTTATAGAGTATCTGTGTAATGAATGTACATTACATTGTGCAAACTATCGGACGTAAGTCACGGACGTGACCTTGAGCGCTCGGACATCCGATAGAGATCTGGCTCGCTGGATGTTTGTGTCAGCCGAAAACGTCCGCAGACGGTGTGCACGGGGTACGGGACGCGTCCGAGCGTCAGAACAACTCAGACTACGCGATATCTTGCTAACGACATATTTCTAAGTAAACATACTCTTTGTTGAATAAGCTATATTGTCTATGGAATAAGCGCTCGGACGCGTCCGCAAGCCGCGTCCCAAACGACTGTGCACACATATCAGTCGCGGCTGTAAGTCGCGTCCGTAAGCCGCGTCCGATAATTTGTTCCCACCTTAAGTGATGTATTACTTTTAAAACAAATGAACTCGCATTCGAATTGTGTAACGTTATATTTTGAGTAAGTTTTGAAGTGGGGTCGTGGGGCTTTTGGGACCGGGACGCGGTCCCAGATTCCACCTATAAATACATTCATTATTTTTAGTAGTATTTTGGGACCACAAGAAAAAATAAGTTAAAGTACAGTTAACAAAAAAGATGATATAATATTTTAATCAATAATTGCATGAATATCAGTGTCGGTACAAAATAAAGGCTAATATTATTTAGTTGCACTTATAAAAGGATAGTTGTAGCTATAAAGTAAAATAAAAATACATATATCAACCATGTATAAGAGAAGAGAGAGATGTATGTATGATGTGAGTATGAAGAATATGATATTCGCGGGCGTAGATGTATGGGAGAGAGATACTTTCTCACACATCAGATCATCACACAGTGCTGCAGGATGGCTCTTAAACAGCTTAAGAACAACAAGGCGCCGGGTGATGAAGAAATTACGGCCGAACTATTGAAGGCGGGTGGAAAACCAGTACTTATGACCCTTCAGAAGCTGTTTGATTCCGTCATACTCGAGGGGAAACGCCACAAGAAGGATAACAATGCCCTTTTGAAGAACCATAGGTCCATCTCCCTTCTTAGCCATGTCTACAAGCTGTTTTCAAGAGTCATCACGAATCGTCTCACGCGCAGGTTTGACGATTTCCAGCCTCCCGAACAAGTCAGATTCCGTAAAGGCTTAAACACCGTATACGACATACAAACACTGCGGCAGGTTATGCAGAAGACCGAAGAGTACGACCTGCCTCTCTACTTAGCGTTTGTAGACAACGAGAAAGCCTTCGATTCGATCGAGACTTGGGCTGTACTGCAGTCTCTCCAACGGTGCCGAATCGACTATGGGTACATCAAAGTGTTGAATTGTTTGTACAAAAACGCCACCATGTCAGTTCGTTTAAAGGATCAGACCTCAGAACCTATCCTCCTGCAACGAGATGTGAGATAGGGAGACGTCATATCGCCGAAACTGTTCACCGTTGCTCTGGAGGATTTCTTCAAGGTTCTGGACTGGAGAGGGCTAGGCATCAACGTTAATGGTGAGAACATCACGCACCTTCTGTTTGCCGACAAAATAGTGGTCAGGGCTGACACCATGCGGAATCTCAGTACAGTGCTTGATGACCTCAGTAGAGCTTTCAAAAGATTGGGTCTTAAAATGAACATGGACAAAACCAATGTGATGTTGAATGCCCATGTTACACCCACTCCTATCAAGGTTGGAGACTACACTCTAAGTTGTGGATGACTATGTCTACCTGGGATAAACGATTCAGTTCGGTAGGATCAACTGACGAATCTGACTCGGCTGGGCAGCATACGGAAAGTTGCGCGGTATCTTCTCGTCCAACTTAACACAGTGTCTCAAGACGAAAGTCTATGACCAGTGAGTGGTGCTAGTTTTGACCTATGGCTCTGAGACGTGGTCGCTCACAATGGGCCTCAACTAAAAGCTTACAGTCACCTAAAGGGCAATAGGAGGGCTATGCTCGGAATATCCTTGCGTGATCTAATCAGAAATGTAGAGATCCGCAAGAGAATCAGGGTTACCGACATAGCCCGAAAAATTGCCAAACTTAAATGGCAGTGGGCAGGGCACATTGCTCGCAGAACGGATGGCCGATGGGGCAGAAAAGTTCTGGAGTGGTGACCGCGAACCGAAAGACGTTGCATTTGAAGTCGTTCCACAAGGTGGACCGATGACCGAAGGTTGCGGGAATCCGCTGGATGCGGGATGCACGGGACTGCCTATATCCAGCAGATGATGATGATAAATAGATATATATATATAAATATTTATATATATTGTGTTTGTAATTATATTTCTTAATGAGTATCTTATTTTTAGATTTACTTCTAGAAGCCTACCATATTTTAAATAAAATGAATTTTTGTAAAAATAGTTTATATATTTTTGGTTGACCGTTCTTTCCCAAGATATAACGTTGTTTATTTTATTTCTGGTCCCAAACTACTACTCAAAAATAATATTGTATCTGAAAGGGGAATCTGGGACCGCGGTCCCGGTCCCGAAAGCCGACCCTCGAAGTGAACTTCACAGAATAGCGCTGCGTCTTAGAGTCCACGATGCCGAAGTGCGAATGGGACGAAGTGCGCATAACCCTGCTTAATAAGCATTTCAGACGAATATGAACACTATTTGTAAATAGTTACTTTTTTTTTTTTTTTTTTTTTTTTTTTTGTTAGTTACTGTTCATTTTGTTTTTAACACAACTGCACAGATTCATTGAACACTATTTGTAAATAGTTACTGTTCATTTTGTTTTTAACACAACTGCACAGTCTGCACTGTCTAACACAAATCGTATTTTATTCTGTCAAATTAAATACGACATTTACTTTTAAACCAGTGCGCCGCTATTGGTAAAACGTTTTCAGTTGAAGTATTACAAAACCACTATCATTATGAATTTGTTAGTGCCTTTATTAACCTTATTTACATTTTGTGTGTTTTGGTGTTTTTCATTATTAGCCACCGATGTTATTAATGTATCCCTTAATAGATCAATTTTATTACTAGAGAGCCTAGCTTAAATTAAACAATAAATATTAGTTAATTTTGATGGATTTTTTATAGGTAGTTACTTAATTTATTCATTTAACTGAATGCAGCAATTCATACAATGCAATGCCGCAACTGTATTTAGAAAGCTAAAGTAGCTTTCTATTTAATTTAATTAGAAACATTTTAAAGTCAATACAAGATAATGGCATTGGCATCAACAATAATAAAAATAGAAAAATAAAATGGCCATGATAGTCGAGTTCACGTTTGAATTTCGAACGATTCTATTTGCACTTGACATTGCCTGTGTCGTATTTCGTTTCGGGCGACACTCGTGTACAGTCGACCCCGACCGGTCAATCAGGGCCTCAACCCGTCTGCGGTTACACCTGCATGGCTGCATTATGTGTGATAAAATTAAACACAGCCCGATAGTTTTCAGGTCAAGCTTATAGTTACAATGCATTTGAAAATGGAACCATTTTGGTTTGGACGAAATGTTGCATAACTGGCTGGAAAGGTGACTAAATTGAGAAGAAGAAAAATAGGTTTGAATTTCCTTAACACATTCAATCCATCATGGTAGAACAAGACATGGTATTCTCTTCCCGTGACAGCTGGGTCACGTGATTGGCCTAAGACTACGTCATCAATTGCGTTGCGGTTCTCAAACTTTTTTAGTGGGGAAAAAGATAAAAATAATACAATAAGTACAAATGTTTTATAATTCTTAATAAATCGTCATATTTGATACTTTTTGTATTTATTTACTTTGCTTTCTTTTAATTGATTGCATTTTAGTATTTTTATTTATTTCGGAACGAAAACTCACAAAACTTAACTTGACTAAAATAAGTCAAAAATAATAAGGTTAGGTTATGAATAGAATAGAATAGAACGACGGAACGACGTATTGACACAACTATGCCTTAAATTATGGAAAGCGTATATAAATTAAATAATAAATTAATGAAAGGCACATACCAGTTATTTTAGGTGAAGTTAGTTACAATATTGAAGCCACGCATATGATAGCGTCTCTTCATTGGGAAAAGAAAAAAAAATATTACACCGCCTTTTATACTGCTGTTTTTACAGTTTACGAAACAATTAACAATTTTTCTTGTGTATCTTTCAAAGTTCACGGGTTCATCATAAATGTTTGGGATCCACAGTATTTTTCTCACCGAGCGAAACAACGCTATAGGTGTGAGTGACACGACAATAGCGATGAAATGGCTAGTTGTCAGTATGACACTTGTCAATTCGGTGTATTGCCACAGTGTGTTATTGAAATACCCGAGCAAAATGCATGTTTTATCTTAACAAAGCAATTATGAACTAATAATTCAAAATATAAATTAATTTAACACTAAATATACATGACATAGATGAACAAAGATGAATCACATGAGTTACTAAATAGTTAAGCTAGTTAGTAATTTATTTTATTTACATTAACTTCATGAGAAAGTACCTAAATTTTCTAAAAAGGATAATCAATGGTAACACTTATCGTGACGTAGGCTTAGGCCATCCTGGGAAGAACATACCAGGCGAAGTATACGGAGTATGTTATTATACCATGCAATCCATATTCTATGTATGAGAACAAATATCTTTTAAGGATTCGAGTAAAACCGCAAGGTTAGTGAAACATAACATTATTTTAATTTTAGAAATGATATTTTATGAACGATTGAAAATAAATTCAAATTAAAGGTGTAAAAGATACTGAATATGGCTTACTGAAATACTAAGTGGGCGACAAGCAGTGGGCGAATACAAATAAATGTTTAAAACAGCGACTTGAAAATACGTTTGTCGACGGAGCCCCGCTGCGGGGGCTCCTTTTTCTGTCTGCAGGGTGTAAAGTTACCTAACATGAAGGAGATGATGGGAGCACCCCCGTCGAACCTAACCTATCCGTGTCGAGATGCCCTAAGTTCCCGAGCTAGCTTCGCTCGCTCTTAGTCTAATTCGTTAGAAACACGAATTCACCCGAACTCCCACGCTGCATAGCGATGTCGCCTCCTCGGTTATTCTGCTATTTTCGGAAGAATAATGCTAAACTAGAAAAATAGGACCCCAAATACAATTAAAGTATGTATAGTATGTGTATGTCCGTGGATGGGTGACCATTTCAACATAGCGAGTCTTTGACAGTCGTTACGGGTAGTCAGAAGCTTGAGATTCGACACAGGTCTTGCCAAGGGGTACCGTGTTACCCAGTTACTGGGTTGTGGAGGTCAGATAGGCAGTCGCTCCATGTAAAACACTGGTACTCATCTGAATCCGGTAAGACTGGAAGCGGACCCCAACAACAATTGGGAAAAGGCTAGGCAGATGATGAATAATTTCCCTTTTATAAAGTTTTTCTACGTCATAAGCATTTTTTTATTATTTAGGGTCCCTTATCCTAATTTACTTGGGGACGACGGTGCAACATGTATTTTTCTTCCAAACTTCTCTAGCTTCTCGTTTCTAGACATATATCATCTCGTCAAAAACCTTCAACTTATAAGTTGTATTGAGAAATTAACATATCGTATCGAAAAAATAGAAGCTTTTAAGTCAAGCTCGCACAGTTTCAGTCTCGAAGCTTCAAGAGCTTCCTGCTTCAGCATAACGTCTTTGATTTCCTAATTAACATATTAGCTGCCACTGCAATTCTTAACGATGGTATAATTATGCGCTACTATAGGCAATTTTATGATTTAACTAGCTGTCCCACGCGGCTTCGCTCCCGTCAAATGGCTACCTATATACCTACCCATCTACCCAACCTACCCTACATACATGATGCGCAGCGCACGCAACGGAAGCCCTCAAAAAGGAATAATGTTGCCCGATTTTGCAACATTTTTCATTTATGCTCCGCTCCTATTGGTCGTGGCGTGATGTTATATAGCCTATAACCTTCCTCGATAAATGGACTATCCAAAGCAAAAATATTTTTCAATACTAAACAGTACTTCCTGAGATTAGCGTTTTCAAATAATCAAACCAACTCTTCAGCTTTATAATATTAGTATAGATAATACATACATACCTAAACTTACGCCATTTTCCTATGGGGGTAGGCAGAAACTACAGAACGCCACCTGCTACGATCCTTACATACTTCTTTTGCTTCACACACATTCATACATCTAGTCATACACACACGCCGGTTATGGGTACTGCGCACTTGGCCTTTCTGAAGAACATCACCTACCAGGCCCCTCAGAAAGTATTGCGAAAAAAAGTTTTTATATATGGGAGACTGGCCAGTTATAATGTTTTTCGAAAATATGATTATTTATAAGTAAAAATAAGTAAGTTCCAATTTCAAAATTTCCCTCCACATTTTTTGCGAGTTAATTCAAAGTATTGTGTCTCACTGAAATATGGATCTGCGCCGGGAACATTTTAGAGCTATGATTTTATACGATTTCAAGTGTCGCCTGAAACCGGATGAATCGTACGATAGACTTCAAATAGCATTCATGGATGAAGGCCCTTCCAAGGCAACCGTGTATCGTTGGTATAACGAATTCAAGCGCGGTCGACCAACTTTGGGGGATGACGAAAGAAGCGGTCGCCCTTTGACGGCTGTTACCGAAGAAAACGTGCTAGCAGTGAAAAATTTAATCCAAGACAATAGGCGAATTACATATCAGGAGATTCAACACATATTGAAGATTGGATCGGGAAGCGTTCACGAGATTCTACACAGCCATCTTCGCGTGAGGAGGATAGTATCACGCTGGGTGCCGCACAACCTCACCGATGCTCAGAAGCAGGCCCGGGTGGAATGGTGCCGTGATATGCTTAACAAATTTGAAGCAGGCTCGTCTCGGCGTGTTTACGACATCGTTACAGGTGATGAGTCCTGGATTTATCAATACGACCCAGAAACCAAGCGCCAGTCGACTGTTTGGGTGTTTCAAAATGAGCCAACGCCTACCAAAGTGAAGCGATCTAGAAGCGGGGGTAAGATTTTGATCGCTAGCTTTTTTAATTTGACTGGCCACTTGGTATCAATTCCCTTACGGGATCAAAGAAGCATTAATGCCGAATGGTATACTACCAAATGTTTGCCAGAAGTTTTCTCTGTTATAAGCAACAAGCGACCAAACACAGGGCTCCGCGGGCTACTGCTCCACCACGACAATGCACCTGCGCACACCGCACTCAAAACGAGGGACTTCCTGGACAGCACGCCAGTCAAACTCCTGGGTCACCCTCCTTACAGCCCTGATCTAGCACCGTGTGACTTCTTTTTATTCCCAAAAATAAAAAATCAGCTCAAAGGGATACAATTTTCGTCGCCGGAAGATGCGCTGGCTGCGTTCGAGCAGGCTGTAAACGAGGTGTCTGCGGCGGACTGGAAAAAGTGTTTTGAAAACTGGTTTAGGCGCATGAATCTTTGTATAGAGGCTGGTGGAAAGTACTTTGAAAAGATTTAATAAAAATATATGTACGTATAGAACAATTTTTTTTAGTTTCGCAAAACTTTCTGAGTGTCCCACGTATAAGGTCTATGCATGTCTATAATATTATGTATTTATAGATAATATTAAGGCGATTATAAGAAATTGTACCTAATGCACTCTCAGCGATTATGTCATTGTGTCAAAATTGCTTAGCGAGGAAATGTCGAAAGGTATTTTCAACACTTATTTCATCATACGAGCTCTAGACCAAGTATCATTTATTCTCTTAGTGATCATGATTTAAAAATTCTAACATGAAATAGCATGCGCTGCCGAAGTATCGCAATGTCACATGTTCAAATCCTTGCCTATTGCCATTACGACAACATTTATCGCCAGTAAAATGTCACTGCATAGAGCCCCAGATGGCCTACACCAGGATGGCGAACCTTTATTAGAACACGAGCAAAAAAAAAATAAAAAAATAACGACTGCAAACAAGAATAAAATCATAATGTGCAGTCGGAGGATATACCTATACACGCGAGCTGGCTGACCAAAACTATAAATATCCTCCGACTGCACAGCATGATTTTCTTCTTGTTTACATCTTTGCAGTCGGGTTCTTTGATTTGATTAACTTTTTTTATTTACAACTTATTGGTGTTACTTTTTTTTTAGAATGACTTTTAAACATGTATATGGTATATATTTATGTAATCTCCTCTAAAAACCCACTCGAAAGGTTTCAAAGAAAAAAAAATCAACCCCTACAATATGGCGCTCAAAATGAGCCATGTTCCTTTTTTTTAACGGCACTTATCTAAGAACACTTGGGCGGCCAAGAACTATCTAACGATGTATTAATTATAAAAATCCGTCAAGTGGTTTGAATGATACGAGGTAATATAGAATATTACATACATACATACTTACATACATACAAGATACGCGCGAAAAACATAACCCTTTCTTTGCAGTCGGGTAGTAATTATATATTTTTTATATGTGACAATGAAGTGCCACCAAAAATGTTTACTTTGTTAATTGAATAAAAATAAAACTCTTGTCTACGACACATTCGCTGTTTATTCTTAAACTTTAATTCTTCAATGTACTTCATTCCTGCCTGCATTCGTTCAAAATCACCCTGTACGTTGCTCATTTAAAAAAATATTGTAAGGTCTTTAGTAAACCTATTTATTTCTACAAAATTCTTTGTTTAATTTATCATAAACAACTCTAAATGCTATGAATTAATCAATTCTTTATTTGAAACTAGTAATTCTTACAGCAAGCCTAATATTTATTTACAGTTTTATGTTGTATTTAAATAAAAGTAGGATTTGGTGTAATTTCTGCTGTTGCAAATTACCTAGATTCTAAATAACATCATTTTAGCGTGCCCAAAATATTTTGTCGTGTACCACCATAGTCTCGCGTGCCAAAGGTTCGCCATCCCTGGCCTACACAAACCTAAGTACGTAGGAGTACCTACTAGACTAGGAGTTAGAAAGTTACTAAAACATAATGAACGTCTCTTCATAAGATGATAACAACTGAAAGTTCCAGCCTGTTGAGTATGCTTCCGGAACAAATTTCCCGTCCCTGCACAAGTTTATATTGCATATACAGATTGCATATCCCGCTCACATCGTCCTGTTTCCTCTTAGCAAACTTTGACCACCCTGTGTTTACTAACTAAAGGTTACAATACACAGTCAGTGCTGATTGAGATTCCTTGGATGTCCGTGTGTTACAGCCTTAAGGCGGTACCCCGAGCAAAACGCCGCGCAAGCCGTTTAAGTGCTGTTTTTAGGAGCTATCTACTCGTTATTTAAAAAGAAATATCAATTAATAAAATACATTAAAATTCTACATAATATTGATTCTAAAATGGTAGATTTAGTTTTTTTTTTAATGTTGTATATATTTCACTAATCTCCTTCCAAAAAAACATAAAAATAAGAAATAATTATTGATATTATGCAACTCCTCGTAAAGTGTTCATTAATTATTTTTTGTACCAACACTAATGGATAGATAATTTAATAACGAACATTTTTGTAGATTTTATTTTTTCAAAAGACCAAAATTCGATTTTATAAAGATTTTATTTTAAAATCTGGACGTATTCACTACTGTAATTCATACGCCACCAGTGCCGCTAGACCAATAGGAATGCTCATATCTCATGCCGATTTTTTGGTCAGGGTACCGTCTTAAGAGGAAATGCGGTCAAAGACATCCGACTGAATTTCGCAATTAAAAGTCATAATTCGAGGTTTGGCTCTCGCCTATTTCTCTCCTCCAATATTGGACCAATTTAAAAGATATTCCTTAAACTGAATATGTAAGATATATACTGTGGCCCTATGTTTTCCTTATTGTTGATACATTATCTTTAGAAGCACTAGAGCCCTCAAATAATGCTCAAAATTGTGTTGTCAATAGAAGCCGAGTTTAACTAATTTGACAACTATAAATAAAAAAAATAAAACTTAGGGGTACAGTATATATCTTTCTTGTGTATGCGTTGGTATAAAGGTGAATGCGCACCTAGACGCACCACAGGAGCCGCAAGCGCCGCAATCATCGCATTTTCTAAATCTTTATATGAAATCGTATGCAACCTCGCGCACCTATCCGCGCTGCACGGCCCGCATTTCAGCAAAATGCTGTAGGTATACATACGGATTGCATCAGCGCGAGCGGATGACGTCTTCAGATTCTGCGCGTTCGATGCTTGCGAGAGTGCGGTGCGGGCGACGCAAAGACAAAAGACAAAAATTCTTTATATCAACTAGACCATTAAGCGGCACTTTTCAACGTCAAAAATGTAAATTTAAAGTTAATAATTATTGATTTTATCGTCAATTCGGAAAAGTTGCTTGTTATGGAGAAGAACGGACAAGAAACTCGATCTCCGGTTGATTTAGTAATAATTGGGGCAAATCATTAATGTAAACTAAAAAGAGGATTGGACCCATTAAAGAGCCTTGATGAACGCCCATTGTCATTGAGACAACATCCGTATTATTATAGAAACTATTGATATAATAAGATGTACAAAAGTGGATAAGATGCGTGCGGCGCGTTCGGCGTGAATAGCGCGGGGCCTTGAGAAAATGCGATGACTGCAGCGCGCGTGGCTCCTGCGGTGCGTCTAGGTGCGCCTTCACCTTTATGGAGCTAAAGTAATTAGATGTGGGGTGTGTTTTTTTGAAAATTTAGTCACTTTGGGCTAAAAATTTACAAATTATGCATGTATGTAGCTACCTGCATTGTGACTGAGTACGATTGTATCGTAATGAAGATGAAACTTAGATTAGAAAAACTTGTATTACTGTTGTAATACATGCCAATTTCTCTGCCAAGTTTTATTACATAGTTCAATAATGTCGATAGAAAATCCCGAGTTCCATTGCATAGAGAAAATACGGACGACAAGACAACTACATATTATTCGTGATACCTTTCACATAAATTATGAGAAAAACAGAAGAGAGACTAAGCAGCTTGCATTTTTCCTATTTTCATGATAGAGTATTAAATTTCTTTCGAATATTGACGTAAGTTTTATCAGTCGGAAGTACAGTGGTGCTATTTGCTCAAATATTTCTTCAATCCTATTACAGGACGTTGGACTTGAGAGCTGTTGAGGAACATTGCGCTGCAACCGTACAAATGTTCAATGATGTACGAACTTTTTTGTTCGGAACAAACACTTGAAAGACATCCGTTTTGCGATCTTCTTATGTTTGTATTCGTGTAGAACAAGATTGATTTTGAATTCCGAATAAACTGACCATTTCATTCGGCATTTTAAATCCGTTCTGATATGTAGATTGGAAAAAAGTAAAATTTAGAAATTTAGAGAACATTTTGCGTTCACAGTTCCTTTTTTAAATCGAACAAAAACTGTTTATGACGCCAATAAATAAATCGCGCCATCTTAAAACGTAGCAGCCATAAATTACCTAGAAATCTCTAGCGTAGCGTTCCATTTTTAAAAGTGTCCTCTTTAGTTTGAAAATAGAAAAAGTAGTTACATGAAATGGATTGGCTATTAGCCCATAATAGGCAGATAATGCAAAACTGCATGGCATATTTGAAATAGGAATAAAGAGACTGGATCACAAGCTGTTAACTAACGACTCTCTAAGGCCGCGTTTCCACTGACGCGGAGCTGGGCGGAGACGTGCGGAAGCGACCAATTACAATGGTTGAAATCCTCAATCGCGCCACTCGTCTCGTCTGTGATTGGTCGCTTCCGCACGTCTCCGCCCAGCTCCGCGTCAGTGGAAACGCGGCCTAAGACAGGGTTGCCAAAAGTTAGAGGTTACTCGTACAAATACGAGATTTGAGGTCTTATTTTAGGTCAACGAACTAAGATCACACTGTCAGCCTCGTACAGTTTTATATGAGAAAGGTTTTTTAACTGAGGTAATGTGACATGTACATTCAAAAACAGTTTAATTATGTGTGACATTTACAGGGATCGCGACAAGACTCTGAGTAACAGCCGGTGTAAAGAAAAAATACATTTTATTCCACAAAATTAAGTCACCTTTATTCTTTAATACCGCAATATCTACATAACTACTAGTCATTCTTATTCTTAATAACTTTTTTTATTATGCAATACAAGAGTTTTTGTAAGAATTATTTTTTACGTTGTTAGTGATTCTAAATGAGTTCACGACGTTCAGATAACATAATACGAGGTCGGTAACCCGCTCTAAGAAAAACGCGGTTTTAAAAGTAATGCAACTTTCAGAGCGTCCAGGCAATTTAACTTTTCTAATAAGCTTGCAATATTTTAGAGGGCAGTCGCTCGGCTTACAAGCTAAATTAGAACATAATCTCATTTGAAAATGGAAGGATAGATAAAGATTTAAAATGCTGTGGTCACATAGTGTTCGTAATTTCTTCTCTCTGTACGCTAGCCTGTATAGAGAAATTATAAAATTATGATACGATAATTATTTTCTGCATAGTCTAATACAGTTAAGAGCTCCCAGCGGCCCAGGTTTTAAATCTTAAATAACTATATTGTGTGTCTTATATAAGACTATAAGAAAGTTCTTACATTCCCACTTAAGGGCCTACAACCGCTTTAGTGCCGTAAAACGTTAACTTTGTAAAGCATACTCCTTAGTAAAGGCTAGGTTAAAAGGTTTGATAAAAATATATGCCTATTTATTATTGTTTCATTTACTTTATTTGTAAGCATGGTACCTTCTTATAACTTATAGCTTTGCTTTAAAAAAAAATAACAACACGATAGCTTTTCGCCACTTTTGGATACTCCTCCAAAACGACTTGAATATTTAAAAATATTTGAACACAGAAAATTTGATGGTTAGAATTTCTTCATAACTGAAATAGCATATGCAACTTAAGAATATTTTGAAAACAAAACTGTCCAAAAGGAGGTTCAATATTGATATTCTGGTTCCGAGCGGGCGCACGGCCAGTACTGCGTTAGCATTGGGGAATGTATACGCCTTAACTAATTTAAGTACCCTGTTCTAATAGAAATATTTTATACTTTGGTCGTCTTGAATAATTATTAAAAATATTTAGCTTATACCAGAAATATATATTTATAATACTTATTAAGTAATTAAATTAATTTATACTTAACAAATTAATTCATTTTCAGAAATACTGGGCTTGCCAGGAAGGAACGCGATAACTAAGATTCAAGACATGTCCTAGTCTAGATGTCAGAAGGTTCACGTTTCTAGTACTAAGCTTAATCTATGTTATAGCCTTTTTAATGTGAATTCTCTCCTTTTGTGTTAGGCTTATGAATTAATTATAATTAATATTAATATATTGTTTACACAAAGTTATTACAGTAATTGCCGCACTCGGAGACGCTCAAAAACTGATCACTCACATATTCGCGTTGAAGGTTGATCTGTCCCAAGTAACGACTCTTGGTAGTGGCTGCGAAGAAAAAGTAAGAAAACACAATCAAGATGGTACGCAATAAAAAAAGCTAGAAGTTCACCGGTACATGTTACACAATTCTGAAAGCCGAGACAGCAAACCTTTCGAAGTAATTCTCTCAATATTCAAAAGTTTTTAATCAAGTCGCGATACAATTTAACTGATAAAAAGGGCAAATATAAAAATATTCTCGTAAAAGAGAGCATGGCGATAAAAAAGGGAAGATTTTAGTAACTAACAGAGCAGAGAGCTTGGAACAAGACAACGTAACATCGGGGAACAATGAAATTCCTGTAGTAGAATCTGTACAAATCCCCGGACATGCAAATGCCTTCATTTGCAACGAGTACGTATTAATTAGTGCTCTTCGCAGCTATCTAAAAGGTAAAGTGCAGTATCGCCTCTCCTCTTTAAGACGCCGGATAGTCCGCATACCTTTCTGTTGATAACTTTATTTCATCGGATTAACAGAAAGCTTTTCAGAAAATCTAGTTTATTTTTTATTTGGTGGATAACCTATGGTGGTCTCACTTCTAAAAAGAGCAAATTCGTGTAGCACTTCATCCGTCATTTCCCCTCTGTCCTTATGACTGTCTACATTTATTTCATCAAATTAACTGAAAGCTTTCCAGTGAATCTAAGCTTATTTTATGTTAGACATACAAAAGCTAATAATCGTCACAGTTCTAGAAAATTCAAACCTTGTATTAGACCAGGAATCCTTGAGGTTCCTTGAGGAACTCCATTCGAATTTCAGTGGTGCATTCGCTAAAATGAAGACAGGCATTCGAAAATTGTCTTGTTCCTTAAATGGCATTATGTGCCCGAATAATTTTAGAATAATAAGTTTAGCCTGCGACCTCGTCTGTTGTCTCAGCTATTTATATTTCGGTTGGCCGTATGTAAATCAACCAACCGGCTAAATAGAACCGTTGAGACTAGTCAAAATTTCTACAGAAATAGTGGTTTTCAAAAGTCTCAAATGTTTGGGATTGACTACTTTACATTCCAATAGCAAATGTTAGTCCTAAAGGTCCTTACAATTTAACTTTAATTAAAACCGAACAAAATAAAGTACATTGTGAGTGACATTAAATATTTTAATTGATATAATGAAAAGATAAAATTGTATATTTGTTTGTTTTAATGGATACTCTCAACGAAAACTCTATCACAGATAAAAAGCTACAATATCGCTGAGTGCCTTAAGCTACTACTGAAACCCGGCAAAACTAAGCAAATCCGCGGTAAAAGCTAATATAATACAAAAACGTTGGTGTAATTATTGAATAAAAGAGGATATTTTATCAGACAGATAACATACAAGCAAAAATACTGAAAATTTGGCCAAATGACATATAGTAACACTCTAGATGAAGAACGGCGGCTTTATACTCGATTGATTGGTCAGCACTGAGCTACATGATAGCAGACAGCGTTTAATCCAATCAGATAGCGCAGTATTAGCGATTACCGGTAACATTACCGGTATACGGTAAAGTTACAACCGGGCAAGTACCAATGTGACTTATTCAATTAATTTGTTCTTACTACGTTTATCACTGACAACGGTGAAGGAAAACATCGTGAGGAAACCGAACCTATCTTACTAATTTTACTGATATTATAAATGCGATGGATGGATGTGTGTGTATGTATGTTCGTTATTCAATCACGATAGAACGGCTGAACGGATCTGCATGAAATTTGGCAAAGAGATAGATTATAGTCAGGAATAGCAGATGGGATACTTTTTAAGGTACGATTCCGTGTGTTTTGGTATTATTGCTGGAAAGCGTTCCAGTGTGAGGATATACAAATAAATAAATAAATTACTAGGTGGGTTGTAATAAAAATTGAAAAGAGTATCATACTTAGAGGGTTTGACCGTTGTCTAACCACTCCAACAGATGTCACGTGAGGTCGCAATACTGTTGAGGGTGCGTTAGTACATGTAGGGATATGATACGTCACGCGCCTACTGAACCTATAAGCCTAACAGTCCCTACGACTATAATCCCTATAAGCCCTACAGCCCTAACCTACCATATACCTAGTAGTGATATATAAATATATAAATAAGTTCAGGATGTCTGCACCATGCGACCTAAGGTTACAGACGGATAGTAAACAGGATGTCCAGGTTCGGGAAGCATAAACTCACTGCCAGCTCGCAGACTCACGAGACTGAGAAGGCTAAAGGTGTCTTGGCCACAGTGAGGGGTAATGAGACAAGAATATAAAATTCAAATCTCCTTTATTTTACAAGATGTACAGCTTATATACTAATTTAACTTAATACACACTATTATACAAAGTTGTATGTGTTTCATGCGTGTAAGATGCAACTCAGTCATTATTTTAACTAGGCCGCTTGTGTAGTCGTCGCCGGGCCAAGTGCTGATTCGATGTTCAAAGGTTAACATTGAACAACCGTGTTGAGAAAAATAACGAAAAACGACTATCAAAAGGCAGGCATAAGTGGAAAGGCGAGACACCCTAGAAGGACAAACACCTTACCGTATTTGTAATGTTCTTTCCACACCCAAGCGGCGAGGTCTAATTAATTTGCGAGAGCAAAAAACTAAATAAAAGACAAACAAATAATACAGAATCATCATCATCATCGACATCTCAGCCGAGAGTCATCCACTGCTGGACGTAGGCCTCCCCAAGCGTCGCCGATCGGTCCTGTGCGTTTCGCATCCACCGGAATCCCACAGCCTTGACCAGGTCATCGCTCCACCTAGCGGGAGGCCTTTCAACACTTCGTCTTCCGGTACGCGGTCACCACTAAAGAACTTTTCGGCCCCATCAACCATCCGTTCTGCGAGGAATGTGCATGTTTGGCAATTCTTCGGGTATGTCGGTAACCCTGGTTCTCTTGCGGATGTCTTCATTTCTGATTCGATCAACCAACGAAACGCCGAGCAAGAGCATCTTTAAGCCCTTTGATGAGGCCCTTTGTCAGCGATTAAGTTTCGGTTCCATAATCACAGGCAACACGCACTGGTCATAGACTTTCGTCTTGACTACACTGCGGTAAGTTGGAGAGAGAAGAAAAGATGAGAAGTTACCGCTTAACTTTCCGAACACTGGGATTCGAAGTTAGACCGACTTAACTGGACCGTTTGTCCTAGGTAGACATAATCGTCTACAACTTCGATTGTAGAGGGATAATTGCCGGTTAGTGTAACATTTCATCCAAGGCAAGGCCAGGAGCAAGGCCTCACCGAGTTGGTTTCGGCCCCTGGTACGCTTTTCAAAGGTCCGGGACCCTAGAGTCTCGAGAATCTCAAAGAAATAAATAATAATAAAATATTAAATATTAGTCGTGGTTGGGCTTGCGTGCTCCAATGAACCCTAGGTCGGTGCC
The DNA here is from genome assembly GCA_949775005.1 of Orthosia gothica. Taxonomy (NCBI): domain Eukaryota; kingdom Metazoa; phylum Arthropoda; class Insecta; order Lepidoptera; family Noctuidae; genus Orthosia; species Orthosia gothica. Next base: position 7,133,396 of record OX459039.1, on the reverse strand, counting down.
GGTAGATTCTACTTTGCCAAAACATGTCTAGACCGCCCATTGTGTCACCCAGTGTAATGTTTTCTTCGTCTTTACTTTCTGTAACTTATATGGTGTACATAATAAAGAGTATTCTATTCTAGGGTGAGAGGCTAGACTAAGAAAGATACAATCCGCAGGGCAGCTTTGTGGCGAGCTGGTGGGCAGTGGTGACCCTACGGACTTAATCTACAGGGAGAAGTCTTGTCCTTCATCTCCAGCTTGTCTTTACTGGCTGGTCGGTGTGAACACTGACGGGGAACAGATCTCCCACCTCTCTCTTGCCTTAATTGGCTGGCTTGAGTAGAGATTCGTAAGAGCCTCCCAGAGTCCCAAGAATCTCAAAAACTAAAATAATAATATACTATTGCTATATTCTATTGCCGTGAAATAACATCGAACTGTTTGTTTACAAAGGAAGAGTTTAGGATGCAATTCCAAATAAGGATCGAATGTGGGTGGCAAAAGCTCCTGTAAATAGCTTTTCTTGATAAGAACTTGCCTTTGTTGTTGGAAATGACAATCGCCCACTACGTTAAGTATAAATAACTAACTAGCTTTTGCTCGTGACTTTACCGCGTGAAAGATGTTTGATAACACCAGAAAACTTACTACAGTGATGAAAAGTATCCTATGTTTTAATCCAGTGTGCCAATTATCATCACAATATGTTCAACGGTTTAGGGTGAAAACGTTACAGACAATCAGACACACTGCCGCATTTATAATATTAGTGTGGGTGACGCGATCGAGAAAGTTGCATGGCAGGCTATATGGTCCCTTAGGCTATAGTTATCAGGAAATACAAACTCCGTAAATTCCAAATTTCTTCTTCTTCTTCCTGCCCTTGTCCCATGTTAGTTTATTTAGTAGTCTACTTGGGGTCAGCGCAATAAGTTTTCTTCTCCATACCTTCCTATCCCGCAGGCCCCGTCACGATATCACTGACTTCTTTTATTACATGTCTCTCCTCACACAGTCCATCCATCTTTTCTTACTTTCTTTCTTCCCTCCTGATCACAAGACCATACCAGGACAAAAGGTTTTCTTTCAACTTTTCTGTCATTGGCACCACTTTCTTCTTCTACTATAACTTTACTTCCTTTAATATAATAATTTCTCACTTTATCCATTCTCGTCACTCCGCACATCCATCTCAACATTCTCATCTCTGCTGCATGCAATCTCTTTTCACACATCTTTTTCACAGCCCAACATTCTGATCAATACAATACGACAGGTCGAATCACGGACTTGTAGATTTTGCCCTTTCAGGTCACTGGAACGACTTGCGACCCACGGATGCTCATCCGTGAGTTGCAAGTCGTTCCAGTGACCTGTCGCCATTTGATCCATCGTGACTTGATACGGTGCGTCATTTCTCGGTCTACCTCACCATCCCCTTGGACAAACGAACCTAGGTACTAAAAGTCGGGGGAAATCGGTACGGGCGTTCCAGCGAAAGCTCACAGGCACGGAAAGGAGAGACCGGCAAAGTCGCAAGTTACTCACACCAAATAAATCTCTATTCTAGGACATCATATCCTGAGCGCCAAGACGGAAATTAAATGTCTAATTTGGGGCTTAATATCTACCTAGTATAATTCTCGACAAACTTCTAGGCCGCCCTGAAGTTGGCTTTCCGATACACAAGACACGAAATGGTGCAGTTTTTGTATGAGATTTATTACTGCGCAGTTTAAGTTTTTATCCTAGTATCTCATGCATATAATTATATTACCTGGAAAATAAATAATAATATCTTATACCTTATACTATATATTTGAGCCGTTTGGGGTTGAAACATTAGGTTCATGGTCCGAGTGCTCATCGAGTATTTCGAGATGTAAGCAAACGGTTAGTCGACTCTGCTTTGCTGGCTGGGCTTTTCCTTGGCCAGAGAATCAGCATTGCCATCCAACATGGCAATGCTGCCAGCGTTCTGGACACTTTTCACGTTGATAGCGATGTGGATGAAATTTGACGCTCAAGGACCCCTGCCCTTTTATACGCGTTCGTAGTTTTATTTTTATGTAAGTGTATATATAGGTAGTTATTGTTAATTAAGTATTGTATACTATGTAAATTTATATATTGATAATATATCTATTTTTTAATACTTTTCCACTCGTTAACTATATGCACAATAATTGTGATGCTGAAATACTTAGGGCGTGAATGATGGGAGGTCCGTCACATAGCGAGTATATCAATAGGTGCATCTTTATTCATAGCCCAACGATGGAAGAGAAGGTAGAAAAGTTTTCATAAGTTCAAATCTCTATATACTACTAGGTATATAAAAGTCCTCAGACCTCAACTTCTATTGTACTGTTACAAAAACAGAGACGCAATATGAAAAATTCTTAGTAAAATTGTTATTACTTGTAGACCTTTATTTTAGACTTGACATTCCTTGACGGGCTTGTTGTTGAGTACCCTCAGATTATTAGAAAAATATTTTCTCATTATTTTAACGTACGAACATAATAACGCGACTGTATTCCCCGAAGAGGGAGGCAGAAAAGTGTATGACACCCACTTCTAGCCGTTTGTGTGATATATCATTTGTGTTATACTGATATAAATTGCTACTGAGAATTTTGTAAAGAAGTCACCTTGCCCAATCTAAGAGATTCTGTTTATTTTTTTGAAAGTTTTTGTTTAGTAATGAATTCAAGAAAATAGAAAATATTGCTCGCTGAAAATATTGTAACATTACAATTTTGATATCATCATTATCTGGCGTTTTTCTGGTGGTAGTCACAGTTGATTCGGAATAGTGCGGTGGGATACTCCCGGGATAAAAAAGTTCTACGGTCAAACGTGGTGAAAATGAACAAAACATTGAAGGGAATTTTCACGCATTTTTTTTTGAAGTCTTTTTATGGAGTACCTACATACAGGATTTAAAAAAAAAAACCTAATAATATTATAAATGTGAAAGTTTAGATGAGTGTGTGTGTGGATGTATGTTTCACGATCACGCCAGAACGTCTTAACGGATCTCGATGAAATTTGGAACAGAGATAGATCTTTTCATATCGGTATAATGATCACTTGGGATAAGAAAACACTTTTCCCGCGGGCGAAGCCGCTGGCAGAAGCTGGTTAATAATAAAAAACAATCCTTTTTTTGAAACCAACAAAGTTAAAATCCCAGTATCAGTGTCCCATGTATTTATATGGATTTTGTTTTTATGTCTTAGAACCCAGCTACGATATTTTAAAAGCAATTTTATCGAATAAAAATGCCTACCTCTATGATAACAATATTTCATACAAACTACTCATAACTGAAATAAAAAACGCCAAACGCCGATGTCACCCCGCGGTCGGCTACCCGCCTAGCCTTCACGACAGCTTGAACAGCTCTTTAAATAGCACAATATGCTAACATGTGACAGGAGAATAGATAATAGCATGTGCATTTATGTGATATAAAGATTGTTTAAATCAGGTTATTTTTCATTTACACCAATACATACATAAATCACGCCTTTTTCCATGGGGGTAGGCTAAAACCGAACGCTTGCTACAATCCTTCATCATCATCATATCAGCCGAAAGACGTCAATCGCTGGACATAGGCCACACCCAAGCCATTTCCATTGCCCTTCGAGTGACTGCAAGCTACAATCCTTACGTACTCCTTTTTGTTCTGTGGTTCGTTTTTCTTTTCAGATGAGAAATTCCTTTGCGTGCTTTGTACATATCTCTTTCGCGCCGCCGCTTACGTACTTTGTGTCTCTTTTTTTACAAGAAAGACCGAGTTTTGTTCTGCAAATCAATTTAAAATTCGAATGTCATAACAAGCAACGGCCATGATTTACTTTAAATATTTTTTTAATAATTATAAATAACTTTTTTAGACATACTTTTTAGCTTACCGTGCATTGTCATCCAAATCAAACGTGTCTGCAATATTTAATCTTAATCGGTTGAGGATAACTGCTTTAAAATTCAGTTGAAAGATTTGACCCGAACGCACTTACATACATACATAATAAGTTGGGGAAATAGTTATTTATGCTACAAGTGCGGAAGGTAGGTGATTTCCGATGAGCGGCATTTTTATTCACGAGCGAGCGAAGCGAGTGAGTGGATAAATCGACACGAGTCGGAAATCATCTTACGTACGTGTATCATACAACATTTTACTATGCATTGTGCGAGGAAACAAATAAATTCATAAAATGAAATTAATAAAATGGCGGGCTTATTCAAGCGCGTTCAGCCAAAGACCTTACACGTAAGAAGTATAAGGTCTTTGCGTTCAGCATATCCACAGATTAACTCGGGCATATCTACTGCGCATGTGCAAATAGCTGTCACATCGTAACGCAATAAGGCACGAGCAAAATATACGTTCTGCCAAACATATTTAATGAATATACACAATTAATTTATTGATCAAAATCTAAATCTAGAGTAATTAAAAACGAAGTGAATTCGGCAAGGCAATGGGTTCGCCCGCCATCTATCGACCAATCACAGAGACGGAGATTTTAAGCCAAAGAGATTTTATAACAAGTTCATACATAATATAATGCGAAAAGACTTTTACAATGCATGTCCTCGAAAAGAGCGGTTTTCCAAGCAGCCAAACTGTGCGGAAAGTGTCACTTTTTTTCACTAGTGCTTTTTACTTTCCTGTATTTTTTTTATTTTTAACTCCAACGTCAGCCCGACGCATAGAGTTTTTATTATTTGAGAAAAGTTTTAAAAATTAGTTATGTACAGATTATCATTCATAGAAAAGGTAGAATAAAACTAATACTTCATTTTAGGCGTTTCTAATTACTCTAGATTTACATTGTGATCAATAAATTAATTTAAAATATTAATTAAATATGTTTGGCAGAACGTATATTTTGCTCGTGCCTTATTGCGTTACGATGTGACAGCTATTTGCACATGCGCAGTAGATATGCCCGAAGAACTATTAGGTAATCTGTGGATATGCTGAACGCGCTTGAATAAGCCCGCCATTTTAATAATTTTATTTTATTAATTTATTTCCTCGCACAATGCATAGTAAATCGTAAATCGTGTCGATTTATCCACTCACTCGCTTCGCTCGCTCGTGAATAAAAATGACACTCATCGGAAATCACCTACCTTCCGCACTTGTAGCATAAATAACTATTTAATTTTCTTAAAAAATGCGAAGAAACTTTTTCCCCAACCTTAATATTGCAAGTTAATAAAAATCATGTAAAACAATGCTTGAATTCGCTTTCGAACTGTTACTTTAATGAGCTTCAAATCAAACGCACTACATCCGATCCCAATGTTTAGAAATCTGCTTAATTATTGCTTGTTACAATTAAAGTCAGAAACATTTATTAGTTGAAAGAAGCCTAAGTTTTTTGCTCCGCCATGTTCTTCTGAAAAACAGAAATATATGTTCAATTCTATTTGAGTTCCGAGTAATTTCTTCATCCCATGTTAACGCCTACACATCCCACACGTTGTCAAAAAGCTTTTTGCGACAATCCTCTCAATTTAATATGTAGGTAACCGTATTTTCAAATGTTTCAACATTTTAGAGTCGAGTTTTCAGGTACAATCATGTATCTTATCAGATTCTTTCGATTCATCTATGAGCAGTCAACTGATAAAACATTTACATACCAGCTAGTCAACCTGATAATAGTTAGTTAGTTTTTCGAGACATTAGCAAAAAGCTTGTCGACTCTTCACGTGACCAGAGGGCTGGTCTTTTCTTAGGCCAGAGAATCAGCATTGCCATTCAACGTGGCAATGCTGCCAGCGTTCTGGGCACGTTTCCCATTGACATCGATGTGGACGATTTTTTTTGTCCACTTTGTATATAAATTTGTTTTGTTATTAGTCTTATATGTTACCTAAGTTGTTAACTCGTAAGAAAAAAATCTTTCAGGGGTTGTAGTATTTATGAGTATACAACTTCAACACAGGATCAACATGTAAACAAAAATCTTCACTTTATTTATGATCACATAACTTGACAAAATATTTTTCCTTGCGAATTCAACGATGGTCTCATAGTTAAAATAGTTCTGGGGATCATTTAGTCAAGACTGAATAGATTACTTCTATGCAAGCGTGCTTCACCATCGACCACATCATTGCTTATCATCAGGTGAGATATTTGTCACATTTGAGCCTAAGTAATAATTTAAAAAAACATATTCTTATGAACCTTATCTTATCTTATGGAGGGGTCTAGAAATAACTTGGACACTTCGACCCATTGGGATCTATTGTGGTCCCCTAGATAACTTACTCCTCCCCAATCTCGTTGAAAACTCTTTTCATGAGTTTTACAACCCCTTTTGGTTTTGGATATCCAACCCCTAGGAGACTCGTTCGCTTACCAAAACTTAAAAGATTTTAAACTGAAAGTAACATCTGTTTACAGAAGTCTGCAAAGATAAAAGAGTCCTGCTACGGATAATAATACTATTGAAAATTACTGCTAGCCAGTGTCCAGTGAATTACAGAACAAAAGACCATATATATTACTGTAAACAGCTTTATACAGTCTTATAGATCCTTTCATATAGCTCTTAGTAATATATGTATCTCTAAGGTACTTCATAAACATGTCTGTTCTCGTGGGGGCCATTTTCTTCACACATAACCTTGTATCTTAGAAATATGCTTTTAAAATTGTTTATTTATAAACATGCATATACAGCAAAAGCTGTGTTGAATTGAACATTTAAGATCTTGTCTTTGTCTTTTTGCTTTATTGTTCAAAAATTTGTTGTGTGCCCATGGTATGTGCAATTTATTTTTCTTTCTTTTTTTATCAAATGTATTACGAGGAAATATGACCTTTTAGGACAGTCATATTTTCTACCATTCATTAGTTCCCCAAGATACAGGTTCTGCCCAGTATGAGGACCACCGTCCATACAAACTGATAGTTAAAACAGTTATAGATAAGTTTATTATGCTAAAGCTCTAAAGTCATTTTGTAACAATTAACAAATAAATTATTTTTCTTATCTCCCCAACTGATTCATTATTATTTTAATGTTTCACATAATCTATACTAATATATAATATTATAAAGCTAAAGAGTTTGTTTGTTTGTTTGAGCGCGCTAATCTCAGGAACTACTGGTTGGAATTGAAAAATTATTTTTGTGTTGGATAGTCCATTTATTGAGGAAGGTTATAGGCTATATAACATCACGCTACGACCAATAGGAGCGGAGCATAAATGAAAAATGTTGCAAAAACGGGCAAAATATTTATTTTTGAGAGCTTTCGTTGCGTGCGCTGCGTAAGCGGTTAAAGTTACGCAACATTCATGTATGTTGGTAGGTAGGGTAGGTAGGTAGCCAGTTGAGCGCAGCGAAGCTGCGTGGGACAGCTAGTTTAAGCTATTTTGAATCCAACGCCACCTAACGTTCTAATAAATTTTTAAGTTAGAATTTGTATTAAAAAGACACTCAAACTATTACAATAGAATTTAAACTTTGTCTTGTACAACACAGAGTTCGTTGTTTTAAAATTTGCCAATGATTTCGAATTCTCAAATAAAATATTTAAGGGCATGATATTTTCTTTTCTTACCACCGATTTCTGATTTAAGTATTTGACATTGAGCATTTGTCCAACTCTACACAAAGACCTTATACGTATTTCTTACTACGAAGTATAAGGTCTTTGACTCTACATGAGCTTGACATCTGTCAAAATTTGGCATTTACGTATGGTTTAGACTTTTATACATGTAGAAAGGGGGTTGCCGGCGCCGATCTACCAGCGCTTGTCGGTGCTGACCCGCGCAGGTAGTCGGCGCAGGTAATCTCTATACTGTGTGGCGAACCAGCGTCGACAAGCTCCGAACGTCACCGACAAGTTCCGACCTGCCCCGATCAGCGCTGGTAGGCTGTCATTTGCTGCTGTATTTGCAATCTATTGAACTAGGTACAGGCAAACCTGACCGGTACACCCTAGCGTGTTTGACCTGCTTGAGACAGCCAGTCCATGCTTCTACCCGCCTCCTTTATGTAGCGGTTACCTGCACGGACCAGAACCGATAAGCGCTGGTAGACCGGCTCTGGTGACCTGTTTCCTATAGGTATACGCCCTTAAGAGGTGTTTACGGGCGATTGGCTGATAAAGGCAACACCGGAAAGAGTGAAAAGCTATGAGTAAGAGATTTTCGCAGCAGTAGGAAAGCAAAGACTAGTTTAAAAAAACTAACACGTAAGAAGAAGAAACTCTAAAACCGAAATAAACCAAATCTCAAGTCTATAGGACTTGCAAGAAAGATGTAAAAGATAATAACCGCAAACCATTAGCCCATGTTTGTGCAATGTGCTGGTTGCTCTTTGAAGCTGACTGTTAAAGGCAGTGGTATCTCTCAGAGGGATATTATTGTGGTCGCATTACTAAGTTTTAAACTACAATATTGTCTTTGACTATTATTCTCTGAGAAGCCATTGTCAAAAAGTTTCCTAAGGCCATATTTTTTACCGTAGGTATGTTGGATAAGTTAAGAGCATAGATTAGCAGATTCTTAATTCAAATTTTGTATGGAGAATTTGAATAAAGATTCTTAAACGAATTTAAATTAAGATTCTTGATTCTTATAATAAAATGGTCGATAGGAATTATTTTCTACCGCCCACGCTAAAGAAAAGCGAACAACAGAAAATGTTTATTTTTCAGTTGCATTCACAAAAAAATAAAAACATGTTATTGTTTCCTGCGTTACAAGTACAACATAATAACGCATTTTATTACAAGCCAGTATATATATTGAATTTCTATGAAATATTAATACTTAAACGTTATTTCTTAAACGTTATTTCTTGAACTAAAAAGATCTGACGTTTCTTCCGGACATCGCACATTTAAGGTTCCGTACCAAACCACAAAATTAATTTGGTTGTTGGTTGGTTGTTATAGGAAAAACGAGGAAATGATTAGTAAAATTTACGTAATAATAAACATATCACCAAATTTCAATTTCATAGTTTAATGAAAACTTAGAAAATTCTTCGGAACAAAATTTTGTAAAAAGTCTGACTTTGGTGACTTCCTTTGTTTTCCAACATTTTTTAAAACAAAAAATACAGTATTTAGTACAGTCAACAAGATGCATATACTGTGAAAATTTGAAGACTCCAACCTGTATGACAGACGACGAACAGAAGACGGTCAGACAGACGGACTCGTGATTGACAGCAATAGGGCTCTGTTTCAACCCTTCGGGTACGGATCCCTAAAAGTGACTGCAGTCACCGGTTTCCAGAAAAAAAAGTAAGGGAATCGAAGCAAATGACGTTCTGTAGTTTTGCCTTTGCCCAACTGTGTTGTAAACAACTTTCAGCCTAAACGGAAGCAGCTGAGTACCAGAATTTTTTAAGAAGCGACTGCCTACCTGACCTCCACAACCCAGTAACTGGGTACCACGTTACCACTTGGAAAGACTGGTGTCTGATTATCTGGCTCTAACTATCCGGCAAGACTTAACTGTCAAAGATCTTCAAGTTACAGTTTCCTAGGGACGGACGAGTCTCAGTATTTAATGGGTCCTCTATGTTAGTTTAGGTATACCCCATGGGAAAAACATGACATCACGCGAGTTTATGTACACTACAATTAGGCTTCCCAAGTTTACTGTTAAAAACAGTATTATTATACAGTATACACAAGAAGAGCTCGTTGCTAAATAATAACAGCCGCACTGGTCGATCATCAAGGTTAAGCAACGCTTGACGAGGTCGGTCCGTTGATGGGTAACCATTTCAACATACCGAGTCTCCTCCGTGCCTCGGCAAGCAAGTTAAGCCGTTGGTCCCGGCTGTCATATGAAGATCTTTGATAGTCGTTACGGGTAGTCAACACCTTGAGATCTGACACCAGTCTAGCCAAGGGGTACCGCGTTACCCGTTAGTTACTGGGTTGTGGAGGTCAGATAGGCAGCAGATCCATGCGAAACACTGGTACTCAGCTGAATCCGGTTAGACTGGAAGCCGACCCCAATTTAGTTGAGAAAAGGCTAGGCAGATTGATTACCTTTTAAGTTCTATAAAAAAAAAAAAAAATATACTGTTTTATGCGCGCGCTGTACTCAAAACTGGCGTGTGTGTATGACTGTGAAGCAAAAGAAGTAAGTAAGTAAGTAACTGCCGGTGTCAGCGCCAAAATCCAAATTCGCGATTTTCCATATTATTTATTTTACGAATTCTTTAAAATACACAACATTATTTTTCCTAATTATGATTTTTACTATTTCTTATTTTTCCGAATTCTTAGATTTCTCTATTGTTTATTGTCCTAACACCGAAAATTTCCGAATGGATACAGTTCGATACAAAAACGAATATAAACGGATTGCCATATTTTTTTTCATCAGATAATCAAACTTAAAATCAAAACCATTTATTTCAGGGAATAAATCAAAGAAAGAAAAAGAAAGAGGTCTAGAGCAAAATATAAACTATATACTACGTATGTACATGTATAAAAAGATGGGTGAAAACAATTCATTCCCTTTCAAATATGAAATAAAAATTAAATAAAAAGGAACCTGATTTTTTTTAAAGTGTTGTGGTGCACTTTTCAATACTGTTACTTGAACCAACATGTTATTTCTGTTACTTTTTGAAAAAAACATCAATGGTTTTGCTCCGTATGTATTTGGCTATTATAAATTATCTTTTCATAATATAAAGGCCTTTGCCCAGCAGTGGGACAGTATAGGCTAATATAAAAAATATGTTGCCCCTTTTCTTAGAAAATGTGTTAAAAATAATAAATAACTTCTTATTACCTTTTTATTTCAACGGAAGAGCCAACCCTGTAAAGTGTTGGTTGTCCTATGGCGTTCACTAGAACAACTCCACAAATCAAAGCAGATTTTGGTCATCCACAAGTTGAATTGTGTGTGGAACAAAATCTGTTACAAAGTTTTTATTGTGACTGTACATAAATGTGGCATATACGAGAATGTGGAATAAAATGGAACAAGTAATAATTAGAAAGTGTAAATAAATGAATATGAAAAATTAGGAAAATGTAAAAATAAGAATTCGGAAAAATAAGAATATGAAGGATTAAGAAATTGGACAATTTAGACTTCGGAAAGCATCGCCGACATCTTTCTGCCTCCACGGGCAAAAGCGTGAGTTTATGTATGTATGTATGGTATTCGGAGACATAAAAACTAAAAAGCTTCTATTGAAAAAGGGGGTTCTATCGATTAAATATTTTTAAATAAAAAAAGAACTTGTCATTTATTTTAATGTCAACTTAAATTGTGGAGAGGCTTACGAATATATTAAAAATGATAATAAAATGTTTGTTGTGCGAAAAGCTCCAAAAAAATAAATACTAACAGTGTTTTCTAAAATACTGTTCACTTTATTATACTTTATTTCTCGTACAAAAAGTTGGGAACCCTAACAACAATATGTGTTGGGGGACCAACCAATATGTGTTTGTATACCAGGCGGTACAAAGGCCGGTGCGACGGTACTACTGCCCTATAGATAAAAGCTGAACGGATCGCCATGGCGCGGTCATCGCTCCGCCCGGGCAGGGCTACCGACCGCCCGCCGCATAATCAAATCAGTACATACTGTTGGCCGAGACCTCATCAAACGATACGCCGAGAGATCTGCCTAGAGAGGATTTGACACTTTTAAACGCCCGTCAGAAAATGAGGGATTTTATAAGTTTGACATTTGTGTGTGTATCTGTGTTCTGTAGTATCATAGCTCTTAAACGGAAGAACTATTTTTTTTTCAGACCTTTGAAGTGAATTATGCATTAAAAGTAGGAGTGTTCAGCAAAACGACCAGCGAGAGAAAAGATGATAAGAAGGCTCAGCCAAGTGACATTATATAATCGATAATGGTCAACAATGTATGGGAAATCTTAATATGTGATGTGACACATCGAAATGTCACGATATAAATGTCGAAAAGCGAAATATTTTGGCGTTTCGACAATAGCTTTCAATAGATTGACACTTTTTATAAAGCCCGAGAAAGAGAAAATTATCATGGCAGTAACACAGAATTATTCATTTTATGCATAAACTGAGATATATTTTCGTTCACCTCGATCCAGAACCTCTTACATAATCAAACACCGGTTAAAAAGACGATGGATTTCCTTAACGGCTTACATAGACGGTTTCTTAGAAAACCGACTCTACCCGATGGTGATTCCAGCGTGCATATAACTGCAGGACCATAATTGCATTGTCTTACCGAGCGTCGCCGCACAGCCTAACTCTCTTATCACATGATTCGACACGTCAGAACCAGATTACTGCCTTGACACGTTAATCAATTGAGTTGAGCTTGTGTCCTACAGTGGGATGATACAGATAATACAGTACAGGTAATCCCTATCTAATATGGCATAATACGGCAACTATCTATGTACAGCTCAATGAATCTCGAGGGGTAACTTAGCCTTAGAGAAGGATGAATGACGCAGTCTAAGGAGTCACTAGATGAAGATAAATTTTTACAGAGTAGACTAGAATTTTCTTAGTTGAAAGCTATGGCAGTGAACTTCAAGAATGGAAAAGCCTCAATACTATTATTATGTAAGCAGGTAACTTTTACCGATGTAAACTAAACGGGCGAACCTAAAGAAAGTTGATAAAGTATGGGGGCGATCCTTGCCTGGCAATGAAATTTTTGAAAATATAGTAAACTAAGTTGATGTCGATGATGCAGGATGCAGAATATGACACACCTGCTAGAGTTCCCAAGTGCCCATACTCTGCACTTTGGATGAATTTGTGAACGCCACTGACGCTGCAATACTGGCTCAAAATATTTGAAGAGTTTTCAAACAGCTCGAAAAGAAGATGTTAAAATCATCGTCATGCCAACGTAAAACCGAATTCGAAATTCAAACTCTCCACAAAATTAAATTGGCTTCTATTTTATCAAAGAGGATTACATTTATTTTATTTACAGCCAGTAATTGAGACTTGATTAGTCTCTGCATTTTCCTAGAACTGAGCCAACTCCGAGTGAGCTGCGATCCGTGATCGGAATCACTCCGCCACGCAATACGTAAGTTCGGAGATACGTGATATAGTATTAGTTCTTTTCGACGTATATTTATCAAACGATGTTTTTTTAAACGGAATATTTTGTAACAAATTTCGCGAGTAGTTCGATTTTTATGAAATTTAAACTAATATATAAATTAAATAGGTGAAGGTTGGCCGCCATACTTTTTCGCAGGAGTGGTGAAATAGAAAAAGTAGCAGACTGTGCGTGGAAAACACTACATTGCGAGTCTAAAAGATGTGCGACAAAAAGCTGATTTCGAGTAAGTGTATCGTTAATTTAGTTTACCGTAACTGGTGGTAGCAAGGCTCATGCAGGGTGAAATAACCGGTAATATCCGATAGGTAGGTATGGAGTTTAACACGATTGTCAGATTGAATTTCGATGGGTACACGATCTTGCCGATACGTTTGTACTTATATATAAGGGTCGGTTTATAGAAGTTTGTCATTTTGGAAAATTGCCGGCTGTTCGTTATTTTATTTGACGTTTTAATGTTTAATGGTTATTAATCAAAGATTTAACTTGGAGGAAGCTTGGAGGTAAGAAGTACTTTCGAAAATATCCTTAACTTTTTTGACGTGAAACTTAATTATTTATAATTATGTCACGGATGCGTTAAATTATTTGTTTGTCGATTAAAAACCGCAACAGTTCCGTAACTCAGGACCATAATTCTTAACAATCTTCACTTAAATATCTGTAGGAACTCTACTACCGCCAGATCTCACCAACATTGCAGTAGGGTTGTCATTTTAGCGACCGCTCACTATGACCGTTGATCAAGCAAGTTTTTTAATGCAATTTTTTTTTCTTCCAATTAATTAGACAGGACTGGTTTGTGAATTGAGTTTTTCGAATTAAGAACGTGTCAAACCTTACTTTAATGGAAATTTCTTGACAGACTTTGCGGCCTACGTAGAGTTTGACAAATACTCAAATTCAAACTCTGAATTCAGGAAAGCAGGTAAGATAACTGTTTGAAACTCCTGTGCAACTATAATATTGAGGCATTGTAGCGTTCAACAATTGTTATAACAATTCTATTTTAAACTATTGTTGACATTTATCAGTTAAAGTTGTCAAAATCAAGTCTCGTTTTGACAGCTATAAAAATACTTAATAATAATTAAACTTGATGCTTGTGAATGATACTCGTTGTTATAGTGTATTAATTATGAATTTGATTTTCAATATCTTATGTAGAAAGTTATCGCGGCATGTAAAATGAGAAACGTTTACGGACTTCTTAGTTTGTGACGACTTTAGTAACAAGTTATTCATAAAGCCAAAAATTTTATAATTGACTGCCTAGAGTAAATGCAGCTTAGACTACAATAATTTACCCAAACTTCAGTCGAGGTTTATACCATGAAAATTGCTTTTGCAGCCGTTCAAATTGAAAACGCTGCTGCGTGCTAAATATACACAAATATAAAACACATTTATCAGAAGAAAGTTCATGGACACACCGCCTTATACAATATTTGGAAAAAGAAAAAGGACTGACTGAACCTTAGTTTAATTTTTGCTTTGTATGGTTTTAAGTTGTTGTAACCTCATAGGCAAAGAGCGTATGGATAACGAGTATGAAAGAAAAACAAATATGAAGAGATAAACGAAATAAGTTTCAATAGACGTGAGGGACGCGACTTGCATCGATATTCTTACGCCGTCCCATATTCCTAGCTCGTCGTGCTGTGCTGGCGCTACCACTTTTTTTTGTCTTTGAAATGCTCATGCATACTGCACTAGCACGGGGGGATAGTGCAGTTATGTGTGCAGTGCCGCATATGGCGGGAACACGGGCACGTGTTAGCACTCACCGCGAACCCGCCGCTCCTCTGGGGAGTACCCCCCATCACCGGCACACCAGAACACATTGTACGCCGTGATCACCCTAAGGGACCAAGCCAGCACATGGGCGCCAGACGATCTCGTATATACCTTGGTGCCCCTGTTGGCGCTGCCGCTGCGCCTGCAGAGAACCTCAAGCGGCGGTAATATAATAACTTCATCGAAAATTATATTTTCGAGCCATTTGGGTTTGAAACTCTTGGTCCGTGGGGTCAGAGTGCTCACGCATTATTTAAAGATTGCGTAAACGTTTAGTTGACACTTTTACCTTGGTCAGAGGATAAGCATTTCCATACAACGTGGCAATGTTGCCAGTCTTTTGCAACATTGCTTTATTGTGAATGTGAAGACTATGTGGATCTTTTTTTTTTTTTATTTATCTTAGTTAGTTTTTAATCATGGTCTGGCAGTTTGAGTAGTTTATGCGGCCTACCGGAATGTCCTTTCTTTGGTATTGTTCGTCGAATCGTTGAGCTCCTTAAATTCTGAGTTGAGCTGCTCGGTTATTGGCAAATGCGTGCACTGACTGGACAGGTCCACTCAATCTGGCGAGTTCTTTCCTCAAAAGACTATTTGAGGCATCTGTCTACATGGTCTTGAAATGATCTAACCAATTTTTTGTCAGGACTTTAAAAGAGACTGTGACCTCTGAGTTTGTTTCGGCCTTTCTTCTCAGAATAGTCAGATAGGAAACGTCGACCTCATTTAGTTTTTAAAAATATGATCGACATGTAAAAGTGTTTGTACAAACCAACTTACAGAAATAAAATCATTTAACAAAATAAACACCTTTTACTATGGACCAACGCGGATCTCGAGAAAAAAAAACAATTATTCAGTATTAATGTTTGCATAACTTGATAAAATATGCCGAGTTATGCAAACGTAAATGGTTATGCAAACAAAAATGTATGGGGCAGTTGATTTTTTTTCCGATTTTTCGGTAGTAAAATATGTTCATGTTGAATTGACCTTTTCAGATTTTGCATTGCTACTGTTACAGCCTGTAACTTTTATCATCCCGATATATTTCTCTTGTATTATAAAATTGTACGTCGTGCAAAAGTGCAACGACTGCAATTACTGATCGACTCGTCCGTTGACCGCGGTAACCCCGGTTCATTGGATCTACTCGATTATCGTTATACATACTTATACATAAGTCGACGGTAACTGGCGGCTACTGTTTAATATTAGATACTGGGCAAGTACCAATATGACTTTTTTTAATATATACTTTCTAAGTTCGAGGAGCTCGTGGCTAAATAATAACAGCCGCACGGGACGATCTTTAAGGTTAATCAACGCTTGACGAGGTCGGTCCGTGGATGGGTGACCATTTCAACATACCGAGTTTCCTCCGTGCCTCGGAAAGCACGTTAAGCCGTTGGTCCCGGCTGTTATTTGAAGATCTTTGACAGTCGTTACGAATAGTCAGACGCTTGAGATCTGACACCAGTCTAGCCAAGGGGTACCGTGTTACCCAGTTACTGTGTTGTTTAGTTCAGATAGGCAGTCGCTCCATGTAAAACACTGGTACTCAGCTGAATCCGGTTAGACTGAAAGCCGACCCCAACATAGTTGGGAAAAGGCTAGGCAGATGATGATACTTTCTAAGTTTATTTTGGACACCGCTGACATCGGTGAAGGAAAATATCGTAAAGTACAATCATTCAATTATTCGTTCGGTTAGGTCTGAACCTATCATTTATGTCCCACTGCTGGGACACAGGCTTCCCAGCAGTGGGAGCTCTGTGGGTGGGCCGTAATCCACCACGCGGGCCCAGTGCGGATTGGTGAAAGTCACATGCCTTCGAATGTTTCGGTTTTCACAAAATGTTTTCCTTCACCGTTTTTGAGAGCAGGGTGATGAAATAATTTACACAAAGTAAAGCGCCTGCCCTGTTTCGAAACCACGACCTACAACTTGTATGTCGCAGCTAATACCACTGGGCCATCACTGCTCTCACCTGAACCTATCACACGAATATTATGAAGGCGAAAGTTTGTGAGTGTATTTGTATGTTTGTTACTTTTGCACGCTCAAACGGCTGGACGGATCTGGATGAAATTTTATATATACATTTTTTTTTTTTTTTTATACATTTTATCCAGGAGATATGTTCCCTTGGGATAATTTTCGACCTTCACACGGACGAAGCCGCTGGCAGAAGCTAGCAGTCAGTATAAGTTTAATTATAATAATTCATTAATCATAATGATATTATTAGTACTTTTTTTTGCGGGTGCCTAGTGCAGATACCAGTCTCCAACGAAGCATTTATCAAATAATGTTGCACTTTTATATAATAGTTTGTAAAACACCTTTGTGGCAGAGAAATAAATAAGTATATTATGTTATGTTGCTAATGCTCGTATCTTCTCTATGTGAGAAGAAGCTTTTGCCCTGCAATTGGACAGTAATAAACGCGTATTTTTACCATCTTCAAATAAAAGGAGGTAATAAATTCGATACGTATGTATGTAATATTATTGGAACTTTTTTTTTTTTTCTTTTTTTTTTTTTAAACTTTGCCCCACACTAGGAATTTCTTCCTGTATCGTGGGTGCGTTTACAAACATTTAAACTCACATAATCAACACCCAGAGCCGGAAGAACTACATGTAGGTCATACAATTAATTGTTCCGTGCGAGAATCGCACCCGCGACACGCAGCGCAGCAGTCAATCGCTCAACCACTGCGCCAACCGTGCGCCCAATATTCACAAGCACAGTATTCACATTATTTTACTCTATGTGAGCTTCTAAACACGTAGGCCAAATTTAATAACTATATGTATGTTTGTCCACGCATTTCTCCGAAACTACTTATCGGATCGTGAACGTTATTTTTGAGTTGGATTGAGTATCTCTCAACTTGAGGCATAGTACAAGTTTCATCAAATCGGTTCAGCAGTTTTCAAGATATGGAGCATACAACTGAACTCCTTAGCGACAAACAGCACGAATGGGTAAATTGAGTTATTATGGGTTTTTTTACCAATCCTTTAGGTACATTACTATAGAACTTGCTCATCTTTAG
This sequence comes from Orthosia gothica, assembly GCA_949775005.1. Lineage (NCBI taxonomy): Eukaryota > Metazoa > Arthropoda > Insecta > Lepidoptera > Noctuidae > Orthosia > Orthosia gothica. The sequence goes on along the minus strand of OX459039.1, from coordinate 7,115,426 downwards.
TGATGGTGTAGATACTAAATCTAAAAAAGAGGGAAATATTTTATTCCCAAAAAGTTAAACCGACTTCAAAAGAAAAACCACTAAAATGTGCAAAATAACTTTCGCTTCGGCAGTCGGTGTTGAAAAAAACCGGCCAAGTGCGAATCGGACTTGCACACGAAGGGTTCCGTACCATTATCGCAAAACGGCAAAAAAACAGGTTTTTGTATGGAAACTTAAATATTTATTTTATTCTGCTTTTGGTATTTGTTGTTAAAGCGGCAACAGAAATACAACATCTGTGAAAATTTCAACTGTCTAGCTATCACGGCTCATGAGACACAGCCTGGTGATTCACAGACAGACAGATAGACGGACAGTGGAGTCTTAGTAATAGGGTCCCATTTTTACCCTTTGGGTACGGAACCATAAAATTTATTAAAACAAGAGGTACCACAGACACCGACTTCCAAACGAAAGTTGATTAGCACTTTTTAGTGTTTTGCTTTTGGAGACGGTTTACTTTTTTATGAATAAGTTTTTTTAGTGATGAAGCGAAGAGTCTGTTTAAGTTCATGACCCAAATCCTATAAATAGTAGGTAAATAGTGTGTATTTAGTTTAGGGTATGATGAGACTGTCATACGCATGGCCATTATAAAAGTCCCTAATTAAAAAAAGAAAAAAAAGATTTTTTAAATACCAAATAAATCCTACTGCAGATAAAAGGCCTTGCTATGATATTAAATGTACCTGGCTTTGAGTTTCCAATCATAATGGCAAATTGTAGTCAGATAGATTTTGGGTTTTTAATATAAGCACCTAAGAGAAACTGCAGTTTCTCTTCTAATGATCTGGTTATACATAATTTAAATTATGCCTCTTTGAGAAATTAGCGTTCATAGTGAAGTCTGATTCTACCAAAGAGGTTAGAGGTTTAATTTTGGAAAAAATCTGGTTCCTTTCCCATTTCTCTAAACTGCATTTTGGTTATTCTCTTTTTTTTTTATAAATAAATGGTGTCATTTAAAGACGTTGTGTTGAATGGCCTCCCACCAGGTGGACCGATGACCTGGTGATGGTTTCGGGGATCCGCTGGATGCGAGACGTACGGGAAAGATCAATGTGGTGGTGCTTGAGGAGGCCTATGTCCAGCATTGGACGTCTTTCGGCTGATATGATGATGATGATGAAATGGTGTCAATGAAATAATTCATGGCTGTTAAAAATATTGATAGCTTTAGCCTTTTAGAAACATGTCGTGTCGGTTTCAAGATGATTCTAAATAAGTTTTTCCAATTATAACATTTCTTTTTTCAAAATAGCTTTTACCGTGCATTGTCAACAAATCCAGACGTGAATGCAAAATTTGATCTTAATCGGTTGAAGATAACTGCTTTAAAATTTAGTTGCAAGATTTGACCCGAACATATTTACATACATACATTGCAAGTTAATAAAAAGCTTGTAAAATAGATTCTATCTAAATAAAACCTACTTGGAAGATTGAGTTGATCTTCCACCCTATTAATGTTGGCTCACAGTTGTTATAGAAAGCAGTTAATTATTCTTATTAATCGAAAGTTTGCCGAATAAACCAACCTCATACATAGTTAATACTGTGAGGACTCTGTATTTGGATATTCTATTTACTAGCCGAGAGCCCAAACAGACATACCACACGTAATATAAACGTCTTAGAAATAAGGCTCGTATGAAACATGAAAATATTTTCTAGGTTATGTTTGAAAATCTGCCCTAAACCAAACACACTATCAATTTTTGTCACAAAACGCATTCAAACGGACTGTTTTACCAAAATAAAATAAAAACACGTTCCCGATTCACGCTAGAAAGGTTTAAGCGAAAATAGACGCGAATTCTAACAAATGATAGCGAAAAATGGAAAAAGAATTTTGACAATCGTACTACGGATGGTTTACAGTAAAAGAATAAAAACCCCTGAAAATTCGGGTGAACAAAACGTATTGAAGAATTGCTCGGTTATACCGAGATATGAGGAGGGCCACACTTTATTTTTAGTCCAAATATATCACGCGTTTTTCGTGGAAATGTCAGAACGTTGCGGATACATTAAAATTTGTTCTTAATAAAGTACAGATTTTATTTTACGAATTAAGGATACTTCGCTCGTTCTTATACTAATTTTTATTTATAATTTATTTCTGTAGCGTGTTTACCATCGCTACGGCCTGTTTATATGAGATTAGGGGTTTATTGATTAAATCCTCTGCTTACGCTTGGTATTTAAAAAGAACAACGTTGCATTACAATTTTCACTAGATATCGTTAGTTAATAATTTATAATAAATAAAGCCAGCCCCAAAAATTTAGGGAACCGATGGCCCCAGTGATTAAAATACAAACATAACAGTAAAGTTATATAATTTCATAGTAACACGCGACGAGAAATTTGACGCGACGAGGAAAGTACTTATTAAGAGTTGTGCGGCACTTTTGTAAAGTTTCTGGGAGTGTTTGGATGAGTTTGTATGGGGCTTGTGTGCATGGGAGTTGACTCACCTTTCGCGGAGGCGGCTGCATGTTGGTGCTCGTCGCCGGCCGACGGCGACTGAGTCTCACGAAGAAATAGCGATCGATGGCGCGCGACGGACGCGTCTCCACCCTCTGCCGCGAGCGACCGCGTCTGCTCGCCCTACGGGACTAGCCGCGCATGCCCCCTACTACCTACCCTACACGCTCATACTACCATAAACGACACACGTTTTTTTTTGGACAAAAATATTTGTCTATCGGAAAGATAATGGCGCTGATTGACAAATGCCTTAATTATTTTCTCAAAGCTATTTTTTGACGAAGGATGGGTACTAATAAAAAAATCGTTAAACATTGGAATCCTGTATAAAAAAGTCAGCATGCTAGATGTGCTACGATTTGTCTCCCTCTCCCACCGAGTTCGTAGCAGGCTGCGTAGCGTGCATCCGTCCTCGTAGTCGAGCCAAGTAATCTTATACTCGGACAAAAGGCTGGGGGTTAACAAAATCCACCCAAAAACGTTCCGGGTAGGATTTGGAACGCGCTCCTTAATTTTCCGATGTTTTTATATTTTTTTTGTAACATTTTCGTGGTACTGGGAAATTATTGTAGTTACTAGTATTTTATAATTAAGAATTTCATTAATTCTAGATTCTCAATTACCGCGTCAACCATAAATACTAAATGCGTTAGCGTACGCGGAAGCCCTACGAATAAGCATATAGCGTGCCATCAGTTGAAGCGCGTTTTCACAAAACCTACTCTATAATACAAAAGGGCTCGCAACAAGAAAGCTATTTCCTATAAGTGGGTAGTTGACCGGTGCAGGCGTGCAAACACGATGTACAAAAGGATCTCTCTAAAATAACCATAAGAAGTCGCGTGACATTTGTTATGACAGCGCCTCATCGATTTTTCATTAGTGACACACTGCCCAACATTGGACTGTCAGATGAAAGCTAACCTCGTTTTAAGAATGCTAAGAGTTTCGTCGAAATGAGAATCATTTTTCTAGAATGTACTTAAAAGTCAAATTGGCGTTAGATAGAGCCTTTTCTAGATAAATTACATACAAAAATGTGTTAATAAGTGAGTGTATTTTTTCAGGTTATTTTGGAAGGTATTTTCCGAAAGGTTTGACGGAAAAAAATTAAGGTATAATATTATGTCGCGAGAACCTACTTATACGTCATACAAGTTGATCAGAAAGAAGAAAGTGCTCCGATGGCAAAACCATCAAAGTAAAAAGTGTCTCTAATACCCTTTGCAGCAAAAGGACAGATAAGCAAAAGCCCGGAATAGCAAAATTCCAGATTAGCCGAAGGACAGATTTGCATAAAGGCAGATAATGTACTGTCGCCGTCAAAAAAGTTACAATCAGTGTATGAATAAAATCGATGTCAAAAAGATAAAAGTTTCTATGTATTTAAGGGATATTTGTGCAAACTGTGTAAGAGATTAAATTGGCCAACACACACCGATAGTTTAATTACTAACTAGTTTCTGCAAGCGGCTTCGCCCGCGTGCATATCGAAAATTATCCCTAGGGAACATATTCCTGGGATAAAAGTATCCTATGTGCTATTCCTGACTATAATCTATCTCTGTGACAAATTTCATCCAGATTCGTCCAGCCGTTTGAGCGTGAAGAAGTAACAAACATTGAAACACACACGCATACGTACTCACAAACTTTCGCCTTTTTTATATTAGTGTGATAAACAAATGTTGATGTACACATAACCTATTCAGTGGCGAAAAACAGTACAAATACAAGGATCCTACAACTCTATCAACTCTACCAGCATGAGCACCATTAACAATATCAGGAGTACCCATAGCTACAACTAACTCACCAATACGATTCTTACTTTCAACACGCTTTTTACATCTAGGATAGTACACCCAACGAATAGTTGCATCTTTCTTTAAAGACGTCCTCTTCACATTCTCATAAGAACCAGACAATTCAGGAGTACCAAAAGATCCATGATTACTTACAATATAAGTACAAATATCAAAAGTATCTTGAGCAAACAAAGGATCTACACGCAAATCATTCATATGATTATTAACAACTTCAACCTTACCCATATCATAATATCTATTTAATTCTATTAAGAGGGGACTCTAGTGAGACTTTCTCCATACAAACACATTCTGCTGTTTTCTTCGTGGATAATGCCTCTAGAGCAATGATTTTTTTCCATAAAATCTAGGTCTAATTAATACGTGCCTGTATCATTTCCTTTTTTCCAAAACATAATCACAAAAAGAAATATGACAATCCAAAAATCCGAAAAATATGCCCGTTTTTACCGCCATGTTCAGAAGACTTTCAGACAAAATTTATAATATTTTAACAAAAAGGAAATGATAGGAGCATAGATATACTTTTCCACTAAATTTAATATATTGATATAAGAATTTTTTAGATCAGACCAGTTTTCATGAAGAAAACAGCAGAATACGAAACGTCTTTTAGTCAAAGTTTTTGTAGGTAAAATCTGCCTGAGCTGCAGTTGTCCCTTTCGCACTTTACGGGGTGAGGTTGGAGGTGACGCGACGGCAATAGTTTCTTCAAATACCTATTTTTCAAATTCCAAAATTATTTATACAATCCAGTTATTAGAGATTACCACTTTCTAATAACAATATTCGAAATAAATTTCGTAAAACAACAAATGAAAAGGGTCCACTGCAATAATGATGAATCTCAAAAAATATTAATAGCTAAGCGAGTAATGTCATTCGGTCACTTACCATAATTATTTAGTTAGTAAGCATGTGTACAAACTCAGGAATACGCTTGCAGTCCCGAGATAAATATGTTTTTAATATTTGGATACAAGGGTAGAACGGTCAGCGTCACAAAAGTAAAAAAAATATGAAAAGAAAGATAAATAAATTATTATTATTTAGCAAATAAATAATACGATGAAAATGTTGTTAAACTTAAATAAAAAATATTTTCTCATCTTCAAGACTGAGTTTTTTTTCACCGTTTATGTACTGTTTTTTTTTATATTAGTTTAGGAAACCTACGGTTTCATACATAGCATCCAGTGATTCATTCATAAATAAAAGACTCGGTCAGGCAATGCAGGCCAGTACCCATATCCAGCGTGTATGACCAGATGTTTGAAAGTAAATCAAACCAAGGGATACTCCTTAAGGATCGTAGCAGTTGACGTTCTATGTAGTTTCTGCTTACCCCGTAGGAAAAAGGCGAGTATGTATGAAAATAACAAGACTGACTTATCAAATGATCAAATTAAAAAGCGTGTGACTCTACCAACAAATCCTTCAGTTGGTGTTAAATAAAACAACGTGTTAAATACGAGCTTTTAAACCTTATATTTACCATCTTTTAGTAAAACGCGTGATAACTTTGTATTTGAACACACCATGTAAACTAGGTTACAGGGACCTTCTGTACATAGAACAGACTACGTGTAAACCGTTAAATAATTAAAAGCAGATTTTGTGTGACTTAGATTCTAGGTAGTTACTCGCAGCACGGTCGATAGGCCAAAAAGTTCTGGAGTGACGACCGAAGTAGAAGCAGCAATGGAAAGCCTCTAAATGTACTGGTGACCTGGTTAAGGTTGCGGGAATCCGCTGGATGGGAGACGCACTGGACCGCTCGATGTGGTGACACTATATCTGTTTCTGTGGACGTCTTTCGGTATGATGATATCGTAAACTAGATTTCAGGAACCTTTCGTGTACGTAGAACAGATAGTAACCTGTAGGTAAATGATAAGTGATTTTATTTCTGTAAGTTGGTTTGTACAAACACTTTTACATGTCGATCATTTTTTTTTAAACTAGATGAGGTCGGCGTTTCCTATCTGACCACTCTGAGAAGAAAGGCCGAAACAAACTCAGAGGTCACGGTCTCTTTTAAAGTCCTGACAAAATCTTGGTTAGATCATGTGAAGACCATGTAGACAGATGTCTGAAATGGTCTTTTGAGGAAAGAACCAGCCAGATTGAGTGGACCTGTCCTGCCAGTGCACGCATTTGTCAATAACCGAGAAGCTCAACTGTAAGGTAAGGTCAATAGAAATCAGATTTTATGAGCCGTAAATTCGACGTTACTACTCTACCACGACGGAAAAAGAGGGGTGTTATAGGGTTGACGAGTGTACCTGTGTTTTTGTGTATATGTGTATCTGTCTGTGGCATCATAGCTCACTTAGTCACCCAAATAACTCAAGAGGGTTATGTGGCAGCAGCTTCTTCAAAAATTGTTGAAGTAGAAATTAAAAAAGAATTGAAATTAAATGGACGATATTAGCCACTGCAGGACCATTGTTAGACCAAATTTAACAGTAGGTACAGTAGTACCTACTGTATTAAATACTCAGCAAAGTATTCAATAAAAGATTTACAATAATTTCATGACGCTTTCTTCATAATATTCTTTACAAGTAGAAAAAGCTAGTAATTAATTATGCTTAACTAAAATTACTTTAAGTTTCCAGTAATGAAAAATGACTATTGATTAAATGAAGGAAAAAAGATCAGTTATGCTGGCAACATTAAGCACGCCACCCGTCGCGCGCAGACTTATCTTGCGCGCACTCTAAATAAAAATCTTAAGTCTGCAGGAAACTGGCAGCTAGGCAACCGAAAATAAATAGAAAATATACCCAAATCTATAATAATATTATAAAGCTGGAGAGTTTGTTTGTTTGTTTAAACGCGCTAATCTCAGGAACTACTGGTTGGGATGGAAAAATTATTATTGTGTTGGATAGTCCATTTATCGAGGAAGGTTATAGGCTATATAACATCACGCTACGACCAATAGGAGCGGAGCATAAATTAGAAATGTTGCAAAAACGAGAAAAATATTCCTTTTTGAGAGCTTTTGGTTTAAGTTACGCAACAGTCATGTATGTAGGGCAGGTAGGGTAGATGGGTAGGCAGCCAGCTGATGGGAGCGAAACCGCGTGAGACAGCTAGTGTTTATATAAAACTAGGTAATTTTTCGTTGACCGTCAACTTACGTCGCGATGCCGACACTTGTTTAAACTAAAGTCGAAGTCGGACGACGGCAGGGCGACACTGGCGTTACACTGAAGCGCCTTCCCTTCCTTAACGTTCTCACGTCTTTTTTTTTTTTTTTTGGGACAATCCCACCGCACTATTCCCAAACCACTTCAACTCCTGAAAGCCAGAATCAACAGTGGCGACCACCAGAAAAGCGCCGAGGCAATGAAGCTCGACGAAGTCCCGGAGAATGAATTTACCTGTCTTGGATCCCGCAACGAAATTAATCAGAAAAGAATAACGGAGGAGTAGGAAAAATGTAAATTTCCACTTCCCTCCATATCAAGCAGGAGACAGAACAAACAAGGCCAATAGGCACAAAGGGTCATATAGAACTGGGATAAGCCCAGTTGCCTAGCACCACGGATAAAAAAAAAAAAAAAAAAATTGCATTAATACATAACACGTTCTCACGTCTACTTACCTAAGTACAACTAAGTAGTAAGACATAGTTGACACAAGCGATGGAGCATTCAATGTTTTCTTTATTGGGAATTTCTGAACCCCCGCCGGAAAAAGAGGGGTGTTGTAAGTTTCACGTGTGTTGCTGTGCATCTGTGTGTCTGTCTGTGGCATCATAGCGCCTAAACGGATGAACCGATTTTGATTTAGTTTTTTTTTATTTGAAAGTGATTTTGTCGAGAGTGTTCTTAGCTATGTTTGAATTAAATCGGCTTAACCGTTCAAAAGTTATAGGCGTTTTACTGTTTGAATCGGGGTGTTTTCGCAAGATAAATGTGACGGGGTTTTTTTAAGTTTTTAAATTTTACTTGTTTGTTAGTATGTTTTGCGTCGTGGCTTGTTTTAATAATTGGTCAAATTTAAAAATCATAAGATCGGGTAGTTTGAGTAATGTGCGCACTTGTGTTTATCATGGAAGAATTAGTTGGCCAGCGAACTGACCCTCGATTGCGTTTGGCATTTTTCTTCAGGGTTTTTAACCTGTACTGGCCCACTCTGGAACCGTGTGTTAAGTGGTTTGTCGTCTTAGCTTGACACTATTTAAGACGGAAACACTCTTAATTGTCACAGCGTGGCGTAGCGCGGGATCCACCAATCAAACGACGCTGTTCCAGCAACGTCATAACACAACAAGTTTTGTAGCCAATCATCAGCGTCAGAAGGTGCCACGCGACGCTACGACACTAGTTTCCGTATTTATAGATTAACTTAAGTATCTGTTGGTAAGTTATCTTAGCAGTAACATTTTTAAACACAAATCCTTATTTGTATAAGCTCTCTAATCTTAGGATTATATTAAACACTGATAGTATGGTCCTCCTCGTTGGTCTAGTGGTCACGAGCGCTGCTGCTGAATATGAGGGTTCGATTCCCATCTGGAATTTATCAGTTGCAGTCTGGAGTCTGGATTTGTGTCCTGTTTATTGCAATATTCTTAAACAGAACTGGCGGAATGGTAATGTATGTATCATGTATCTAGTAATAAGTTATTGTGGATAAGTTGATATTGTTTATTATTTTAGTATTGAAGGTAGTCCGGTTGATGTAACTTTTAAGCAAGTCTTTATAATTGAGCCTGTACGTTGCTACGTGTGTTATTGGTTCCCGCATCCAGGGTGCTCCCAACCCAAGAATCTTTGAGTTTACCTGCTGTGATATCTTATGCCAGCGGGTTTGCCCGGGTGTAAAGTTCCACAAACCTCCATAGAATAAAGAGGATCCTCCGCCCAGACGGGTGTTGTCTCTGGCCCGGGCAACTGCCTATCAGTTATTTTCGAACTGTTATTTATTTATTTATATTTTATTGTACACCAGAAAATACAGGAACAAATGAAACTTAAAACTAAAATATACAATGGGCGACCTTATCGCTTGCCGCGATCTCTTCCAGGCAACCTGGCGACTGTTGTATTTGTTCAAATCTTATATTTTTTTATATTTTTTTATTAGTGATTGAACGCATCTTTTTTTAATTGTATTAAAAATTTATGTTTAATAGATGCATTATTAACTTTTCTATAAAGCTGTTATGATTATACACCCTCTCATATTCTTAAGGTCCTGAAAGGGTTGAAGCTACCGTAGGCGCATTGCGTAGCGCGGAGCCTACGGCGTGCTACGGCGTAGCAAGCGATGTAGCATTGGCGTAGCAAAAGGTGCTACGGGTAGCTTGCTACAACTTTTAAGATTCACTTACTCGGTATGTTTGGGACAAAATGCAGACCAAGCAGACAACGTTTACCCGACTGCTCCAGAAACAGAGTATTGTTGTTAAAATTTATTCATTAATTCGTCATTTTCAATATTTCATTTATCCATACCTGCAGGTATTCAGCCCGAAAATGTATTTAAAATCTTTTTCTGAATGTATGTGTGTGCCTTTTAATTGCCAGCTATCGGAATTTCAACTATAAATTGCAGTACATGGATTCAAAGGAAGTGCCTCGTGTAGAATTCCTCGTGACCGTATTCCATACACCTATCAATATTTGATTGATTTGGTATTTGCACACGAGCATATTGTTCTGATATAACAATACATTGTAAGTCATCGTGGACTACAACATGACTTAAGATCCTATATCCCCTAGCTGGGGCAGAGGCTGTCCACAGCAGTCCTCCATCGCGACCGGTCTTGAGCTTCAAGCTTCACTTTGATCCACGGCATTCCGATGCTGGTCGCTTCAGCTAATACGGTGCGTCACCAGGATTCACGGAGACGGCCACGCTTTCTTTTTAACCGACTTACCAAAAAGGAGAAGGTTCTTTGTTCGACTTTATGTATTTTTTTTTTGTATGTTCACCGATATCTCCGTCAATTGTGGACCGATTATGAAATATATATTTTTTCACAACACGATACAAGGTGATATACAACAGAACTCTTCAATATATAACGGCTAGACTCTCGGGATTGCTGCAATCGCATGTCTGTTTATTGTTTATACAATTTCATAACTTAACATCAAGCCATTACGCTCTAAAGGGGTACGCAGATCTCTCATTTCATCGGCTATATTCAAGTTTCATGTTATTCGGGTAATCTATTCTGGCGTTATAGGGACCTTACTAAACAACTTGCCTATTAGGTAGGTACAACTAAAAAGGGAAAAATATAAACTTTTTTTGCAAAAAAAAACTATCGTTTTCCAAGTGAAAAACTACAAAGTGAAAAATAACTTTATTTTTGGAAGTCGGTGTCGTGTGTACGAAAGACACCGACTTCCAAAAATTAAGTTATTTTTCACTTTGTAGTTTTTCACTTGGAAATAGGTAGTACTTTTTTGCAAAATTGTTTTTTCCTTGAGGATTCCAATCCATGGCCTGAATGTGATCGGAATCCCTCCGGAGCGTGTGACCAATCCATCTCCCTTTACGACGCTTGATCTGGGTGTAATTGCGCACTCGTGGCATCTCTCCAACAACTCTCCGTTACAGATGGTGTCGGGCCAGTATATTCCGAGGATGCGACGAAGACATCGGTTGACCAAACCTGGATTTGGCCTGAGATGTCCTTTGTTACCTTCCACGTTTTACACCATGGCTTTGACATAGGAGTTTAACCCTCCGAGCAGTTTCCGTGATTGCCAAATGGGTCTCAGCTCCGCAAAGGAAGCTCGTGATTTGGCGATCCGTGAAGTGATGTCCTCTTCAGTTCCACCAGTCTCTGACACGACGCTCCCAAGGTACGTAAATTGGTGGACGCGTTCTTCCACCTCTGTGCCAATACCGCAAACGGATCCCTCAATCTAAAAACGGTTTTGACAGACCCGTAATATTTTTGAATGGCCTATTCAGCGATACCCCACACCATGGGACAGACGAGAAAAAAACATCCCCACTTAACGTGTACAGGAGGTACCATAACAAAATTTTTCTGTCCATGCCAAGTTATAGCTTCCCTGTACTAAGAGTCTCTGAGCTAAGCTGTGGACGGACGGGCGGACAGACGGACATGGTGATACTATAAGGGTTCCTTGCTGACTACGGAACCCAAGAAGAGCATGAAATCTAACACCTGAAACTTTTTTATACTTCTAATATTCACCAAAAACTTTAGAAACTTTTATAGACGGTATTTGTCTGTCTGGGTACCTCTCACCATACCACTGTACTTTGGGCTAAAGTGCTATTCTTTTTGTTTGAAAAGTAAGCTAATAAATCTAATCTATCTATCTAATCTAATCTATCTATCTAATATAATACCTTTTCACGAGCAATTCTTGTATATATATATTACTAGCTGACCCGGCAAAACACCAAACATTTATCTACCCTACCTATCCTACCTTACACTACCTACCCTACCCTACACTACCCGACCCTACACTACCCTACCCGACCCTACACTACACTACCCTATCCTAAGTTTCAATTTTTTTCATTTTTTTTTCTTCACCTGAACCCTCTGCTAAATAGTCCGATTAAAGCCTAAAAATCTTTTTTTGATGGGTGAGCCCGTTCTTGAGTTATAAAATAACAACGAAAAGAGGCATTGATTTTTATATATATAGATAGATAATCTGAATCTCGGCAACGGCTGCAACGATTCTCATGAAATTTTGTATCGGGAGCGATAAATTGATCTAGCTAGATTTTACTTTTAGAAAACGTCGTTTTCTGTATTTTCACCCGAGCAGAGCTCGGTCGCTCAGGTCTTAATACGCCATTAAAACGCAATTACGAAATGGAAGCAAAACAAGACAAAAACGATAAAAATGTCCGATATGTTTGTTCGAATTTCAAAAATACAGTCCGCACCGCAAACAAAGTTAAACGTTTTTTTTTTTTTTTACCGACTTCCGAATAAGGAGGAGGTTATCAATTCGACTGTATTTTTTTCTTTTTATTTTGTTACCTCAGAACTGTTTACTAGGCGAACCTATTGTTATTTTTATTTTTTTCACTGTCGATATGCTCGCGTTTGACCACTATCTCGCCTGATGATAAGCAATGATGTTGCCTACTGTGAAGCACGCTTGCCTAGATGTAACCTATTCACTCTTGACTTAAAGACCCCAAGGCTGTAGCGGGAACAAAGATTTCGCAAAGGTATTCCACTCCTCTATTCATCACTCCTTATTTGTAAACTGGTGCTTGTCATGTGGTCCCATTTAAATTTCATCAAGATCTGATGAAGAACTTCGGAGTGTCGATGTTCTGCTTCAAAGAGTTCTGATGTATATCTATACATCAGAACTCTTCAATAAATGACGGTAAAACACTCGGGATAGCTGCAATCGCATGTCTGTTTATTGTTTACACCAATTCATAACATAACATCACACTGGTACGCTCTAAAGATTTGCGCAGGTGTGACCCTGATAAACTGTCACTCCACCGGTTTTATTTATGTTTATTTTTTTTGGGATAATCTATTCTGGCATCTCTTTGCACATTATAGGTACAACTAAAAATTTATAAAAAAAACCATTTTTTACAAAAAAAAACCACTTTCAAATAAAAACACTACAAAGTGAAAAATAGCTTCAATTTCGGAAATCGGTGTCAAAAAACGAACAAACGAAAACAGGAACACCGACATCCGCAAATTGAAGTTATGACCCCGTCTAAGAAGGTAATGTGCATGGAATTACCAATTAAACGATTTTCTTATCTAAGTCTTCAACAAGATACTTAGAGATAAATTAGCAAGCTTGTACTTCATAGAATGTTAGAGTTATAATAAAATTATAACGTGTGTTTTACTTGTTCTAAGTAGACAGTCACCACAAGCACCTGGTACTTACTTTTCACTTTGTAGTGTTTTTTTGGAAATAGTTTGTATTGTTTTTGTAAAAAAGTTCTTTATTATCACTTTTAGTAATGGTACTTAATAAGCAAGTTCTATAGTAAGATACCTGTAATGCAGAAAGTTATGCCAGAATAGATTACCCGAATATCATAAAACATGATCATAACCAGTGAAATGAAAATATACCAGGCTGAACTGTACACATCTACGTACCTCTTCAAAGAGTACCGGCGAGATGTTATGTTATGAAATGGCGTAAACAATAAACAGACAAGCGATTGCAGCAATCCTGAGAAATAAGCCGTTGTTTTTTGAAGAGTTATGTTTTACATCTCCTAAGGTCGTTACCAGATCTTCACCAAATTTAAATGGGACCACCTGAGAAGTACCAGCTTTCAATTAAAATAAAGAATCATCAAAATTGGTTCACATAGTAAAAAAAAACAGGTAACAAACATAAAAAAGAAATACAGTCGAATTGATAACCTCCCCTTTTTGTAGTCGGTTAAAAATAAAAGAAACTAATAGCAATAAAACAGCCCACTCATTTGTTGACCGGGCATTAGTGTCAGCTACTTCGTCTCTATGAAATCTCTATCTCCCTAAGAATATAACAAATTTGAGCATCGCTAACATATTCCTACAAGGAAAAGTGGAGGGATCCAGATCGCGCGGCAGGTCACCTATGCGCTGGACTGACCAATTGAAATCCGCAGTAGGAGGCCGCATATCTGACTGCGCCAAACAGGAAGAAATGGCGGGAGATTGTGCGGAGAGATATGTCTGCATCTACCACCGACGTGGACGCATCGACGTGACCACGTCCGCTCTGCCAAGAGCGAAACGACAGAGAAGAAGAACATATTCCTACACTAACTGAAGTTCAGACAATTTACAGTTAAAGTTAAATATTTACTTACCAACACTTTCGGCTTCTTACGTCTAGTAGTCCCGTACTTGCTCTCGTAATAACTCATTGCTGACACAATCACTAAACATAACTAACATAACAACACTTAGGAACACAACAAACAACACACTTTACGAAAATAACCACATGTATGTTGAAACACTGTACAAAACAAAAATAGGCGCACGGATTACCTAAAAAAAACTCTGTTATTCAATAGATATTTGTTAGTAAGTTGTTATCAACGCGCACCGCGTTAGTCATGTAGCTATTGATAATAAAAGTAATCAACCGACTGATTATCTGACATTTATGATTTCTGTTGAGAACAGCTGATAAGCCACAAGGACCCCTCTGTTGTCTTTGATAAACATTCGCTTGCTATTTGACAGATTACCGGTCTTATATATGTTACTTAAAAACGGCATTTTTTTCAAGCTTTTTATTAACTTGCAATGTTTGTATGTATGTGTGTTCGGGTCAAATCTTGCAACTGAATTTTAAACTTTCCGACATGCGACCGTGCCAATAACTGACCATCTTGAGCTTCTTGGCGTTACGTTGACATCTACTCTCAATTTTGGCCCTTACATTGAGGCAAAGGCTCAGCTGGCTGCCAAAAAGCTGGGGATCCTTGCAAAGGTGAGACGGTACTTCACGCCGGAACAGCTCCTCAACTTGTATCAAGCGCAAGTTCGATCATGCATGGAGTACTGTTCTCATCTCTGGGACGGATCAGCCAAATACCAGCTTGACGCACTAGAGTCGATCGAAAAGCGAGCCAAGAGGCTCATCGGCGATGAGGCGCTGGTCAATTCAAAGCTCCAGAGTCTTGAACATCGTCGCCGAGTTGCCAGCCTGTCGGTTTTTTATCGGTTACATTTCGGGGAGTGTGCGATGGAATTGCACGATATAATTCCACCTAGCCCGTTCCATCATCGGACTACCAGACGTACGGCGATGCGCCATCGATACATGGTAGACATCCCACCCATACGCACAAAACGTTTTGGGAACACTTTTATTATGCGTACAGCTAAGGAGTGGAATTCCCTGCCAGAGTCTGTGTTTCTCGATAGCTACAATCTAGGGGTCTTTAAGTCAAGAGTGAATAGGTTATTTCTAGGCAAGTGGTTTCACCGTCGACCACATCATCGCTTACCATCAGGTGAGATTGTGGTCAAGCGCGAGCCTATAGGTTATAAAAAAAATTAAAAAATTAAAGCAGTTATCCTCAACCGATTAAGATGAAATTTTGCATTCACGTTTGGTTTGGATGACAATTCACGGTAAGCTAAAAAAGAAGTATTGTTAATTCTAAAAACATATTATTTTGTTTAAGGAATAACAATGTTATGCCTTTTAGAATGAAGTTGAAAATAAATAAACTATAGTCTGGTTTCTGTACAATACGTGAATATTGTCCCAATAAAATTGCACTCTTGGATAATCAACGCTCACAGTCCAGAAATCCAATAAGGCATTATTTTTTTTTTTTAATATTTATTTCAAATTGAAAAAATATGTACATTCTAACTTATACGAAACCTAACTACTTGCATATACAAAAGAAAGGTACACCTAGGCGTCGAAGTGCTCCTCCACATCGCTGTCATCGGAGAACGTGTCCAAAAGACTGGCAGCATTGCTACTTTGGCAAAGCGGATTCTTTGCGCAAAGAACGGGCCGGCCCTCTGGTCACGCTCATTGTCAATCAGTCGGCGAGAGATCTGCTTAAATAGGAGACGTGCACTCGGGTTCCATAACACAAGCGTTTCGACCCCAAACGACTCAAAACTGAACTAACCAATAAAGTTCCTGTATTTGCGCCGCTTGAGGGCCTCAGCAGCCGCAACAGCAGCGTCAGTACAGCCCGCCTTACTACGAACATGAGATGGCGCAAGGGTATCGACATAGGTTGCGTCCCACCCCAGAGGCCTACCTGCCTTCCACGGCACCAACGTCATGCCATCTGGTCTCTTCCCATCGTCACGTAACAAGATAGTTTTTAATCCAGCTGGTACGCCGACGTTGATATGGCCTCGACGAATTATGTCGTTGATGTTGGCGTGTGGTGCTATGCGGCCTGCGCTTTTCCAACAAGACCGTCATGGTGCCCGAGGCTACGGATAGCTTCAGCGAATTGTTAGCGATGTGGAAAAACATAAGGTGCGCCTAAACGTAGACAGGTTGCGAGCCAAAACGAAGAGTTATCCATGATACTGCCAGGATGACGGGAGTGCTTGAAGCCAGAAACCCGACTGGCATTCCCCGACAGCCAGCAGACGCGCACGCTCAACTGTATTAAATTAGACAATGTAAGGTTATTCTACCAGCCAATACGGATAAACTAATTTATTTTATTTAGGCGTTCACTAGTAGAGTTTATCAGTTTGAGTGAAAACGATCTTTAAAAATCTGTTTATTGTTTACCTATATAGTTTAATCGAACGTTATTAAAACAACATTCAACAATTACAAATTAAAAAAAAAAACTCTCTAGAGCTCTGGTTCTGATTGTGACAAACACACATTCACCTTAAGCGCCGTGGTACATCCTCTGCTTACGCTTACGCTGTTGCAGTCACAATCAGACAACGATAAACCGGGAGACAAAGGAACTTATACGATTTAACGAGGGTCCAAAGTCCCGGTTCAACCACCTGGGACCTTCATCGGAAGAACCTGCCGACAACCTAAGATCATCGTGAACTCTGCGGGACGTCCTCTTGCTGGCGCCTAGTCCTCGGCCTCCCACGTCATCGTGACCGCTTCTGCTGCCAGGCCAGGATAGTACTTAGCGCCTACCTCCATTTAAAAAAAGAAAATATATATGAAATGGCTTTTTGTACCTGCGACCCTTATATTAAATTGTATGTTGATAGTGCTGCGTATTATTTATCTCTCTATTAGATATTTATCCCGCAAACGCTACACTGGCCAGTGTAGCGTTTGTGGGTTTTATATTTTTAAAAGGTGTGGTTCGCCCGTAACAACACATACTTATCTAGTACGAAAATGAATGACCCCCGATAACTTTCTTTTATCAACGGGATTACGAATTACGATGATTTAATCAAGCATTAAAATTAAGGCCAATTAAAGATCTACTGATTAACGTGATTATCAGTAATACACAGTAGCTTTATATAATCGTTCATCTGAGTAGCTAGTGATTAAATCATAACAGCCGCATTTGTTAATCTTCAACAGCAATGCTTGCCGGTTACTTTAGAAAGGGCTATGATTGGAGTCTCTGTAAGGAATCGAATCCGAAACGAGGTGTGATCCGGCAGAGAGCCAAAGTTGTCGACATAGCTCACAGAATAAGCAAGCTGAACTGGCAATGGGTCGGCCATATAAGTCGTAGAACCGATGACCGTTGGGGTAAACGTTTTCTTGAGTGGAGACCGCGAACTGGTAAACGTAAGGACGCCCTCAGGCTAGGTGGAGCGAAGACCTTCGCAGGGTGGCTGGTAGCAGCTGGATGACAGTTGCCATAAATCGAACCAAATAGCGTGCAATTAAAGACGCCTATGTCCAGCAGTGGACTGCTATAGGCTGATGATGATGATGATGAATGCTTACCGAGGTAGGTCCATGGATGGATGATCACACATTACATGCTTCTTGTCTTGGATAAAACCGTTAGGTCGTTGAACTCAGCTGTCGTTACGGTAGTCAGAAAATGTTACTCCAATCTGCCCAGTATCGAGTTACCCCGTTACTGGGTTGTGGAGGCTAGATAGACAGTCGCTATAATATGTAAAACTCTGATATTCAACTGCATCCGATTAGATCTGAAACGACCGAATAAGCCCCTTTTCACACACCCCGGTTTCCGGATAGCCGGTGCCGGGTAACCGGGCGGTGAAGTGTATAGCCATGTATGGTAGCTTTTACACGTACCGGCGTACCTGGCCATAAATTAGCCGCCGGTTACCCGGCACCGGCTACCCGGCAACCGGAGCGTGTGAAAAGGGACTTATTGAACGTTTGATATGCTGACCAAATCGCTTTGACGGTTCTACAATAGCGTAATGTGACTTATACAGTCATTTGGTAGATTTACCTGGAAAGTATTCCGAGAGTTAGGAAAATTGTTTATTTTATAGATTTCGACATGCTATTTTCGAATTCCTACTCGTTCGTATCTTTGCTGCTCGTGCCGCCATGAAAACGGCCCCTAAACACATTTTTTGACCATATCTCCTTTACTACTCATTTTACGACGAAAATAGCAATGCAATAAATTAAACTTGTGAAATTTTAATATAGTTTATGTCATCGCTTTTTTTAATAACATGAATAGTTTTAGAGTACGAGCGCTGACAAGTCGAGTCAACACTGGTTTTGACCAAAAAACTCCGTTCCAGTGACAAAGTAGGAATTCGGAAAGAGCACGTTAAAATCTATAAAACAATCAATTTTCCAAAGTACCAGAAAACTTTTTGAGCAGCAAATTATTGTACCTACCCTTTGTAATACGTAAATAATACGAGTATTGTCTACCTAAGTACACACAAGTACATAGCGCAGCAACGGTAAGAAACCCTTGCAAGCCAGAAACAAATAAATCTCCAAAGACGCAATACTTTTGTTTTTTTAATTAATAAATAATCAAGAATACACAAAAACCCTATATCGAGGCCAACCCTTCCCTTCTTAAAGTTTCTTGAACTGTGGCTAAAGAAGGTAATGTTTACATTATTATAATGAAGAACGTTTGACGCAACGTTACATAGCAGATTGTCGAAAAAACTGCGCCAAAATGCGGCTCCGCAATTTTTTTTATAAGTTAGTTGAATTCAAAACATAATATTGCTGAGCCGTATTTATCCAATCAATCCATACACATTGCTGTTATATTTTTTTATACATGAACCCTATGGAAGTCTAAAAACGATTCTATCAATCAATATCTGCTTATTATATTTTTTTTTATTATTATACCTTTATTTAACTATTTTCTTATTAATTAAATTTTTAAATATTTTTATAAAACACATACAAACAAGAAAAACATTTAAAAATATAAAAAATAGTAGCCCTTCGGTATCGGGAACAGAGTCCAAGCTACCGGTGGTCAAGGCTCCTGATAGAGGAACCTCCCGACTATACGCGCCGTGTCCAGGAGTACAGCTTTCTGGATCCAGCTGCCCGTCTGCCTGCAGATGTTCGTCGAGGCTCTTGGCTATTATGCCATTGGCCGTCACGACCATCGGCACAATGACTGCTGTATTCACATCCCACATGTCGACAACCTCGCGGGTCAGGTATTATATATATTATATTAGTATTATCAATGTACACCTGCTTTGCGTGTAGCAACAACCTCAACTGAGAGTAATTAAGGGGTCAACCTCGGAGTGAAAGATAATAAGTTGGAATCTCGGCTACTTACATCTTTATTTTGACGTTCTAAAAGTTGTCTCATAAAATCTCGTATCTGCGTCGTACCTAAGTTATTCAAAGTTAAAGAGCCCAAAATTCTGTCCGTTTTCTTTTTATTTATTTATTTAAACTTCATGTACAATATTGGTAAAATACATAGGCGGACTCAATACCACAAGGCATTCTCTACCAGTCAACCTTTGGGTTAAAAAGGACAACGTTGTGAACGGGTACAAAATAATATTGAAAAAACAACTTCTACACGAAAAAGTATATAGTTACTTACATACATATTAATAATACACATATACAAATAAAATAGACTAATAAATACCAATAAAAAAAACGAGAAACCTATTAATAATTATTATGACTAGACTTCTGTCTCTAGTTTAGAGCTATTTAGTCTGACTCAAATAGTGTTCACGAACTTTTGCTTTTTTAAAACAGTAAAATCAAAATTCTTGTAAACATTTGATTTTACTGCAATTTCTGATCTATTTCTATTCCTTGTTCCAAGAAAGAAAGCGCACGTATTTAATCGTGTTAAAAAATATGGATCCAAATTTAATCGGATATGTATAGATACTTAAAATAAAAAAAAACATCGCTTCGCCTTTGTCTCAGTATGCTTTGACAGTTAGGCCAGCTTGCGCCAACCTGGATTATCTTACTAACGCCGAGTAGTTATCACGGGTCCATTATTTACGACATTTCGTGTCACAACTAACTCTGAGTTATGTTTCTTGGCCCTTAGAGTTTAGGGGTTTTAGTCATTATATTATGTATTTTAATGTACTTTATATATTTCTCAGATAAAGCTGCTGACGGACGACTGTGGTGTTCGTGTGCTGCCGCGCGCCGATATTATGTATTAATGTAGGGACAGGCGGGTAATATGGTCTGAGTCACTTTATGCTTAGAGGTATCCGAAAAATTAAGACGAGGAGAGACATAAGAAAAACATATTTTAACATATGAGTACCTACCTTTATTTTAAAACGCTTTATGGATCAAGACACAATTTTTTTGCGTGGCATTTAAAAATATTTCAAAAGAGGAAAAAATACCATATTGCCGGCTTGTGCAGGAAATATGGTCACGCATGAACCCTCATCAATTCTAACCTGTATAAGGAAACCAGCTAATCCTAGAACAGCCCACTACCTCTCACAGAGAGGGGCTTGTGTCCCAGCTATGGGAACGTCGTCATAGGCTGCATGATTAAGCTGTGCGCTAAAGCTGCATTGGAAGGGACCTACTTTCAAAACGGATGGCCGACCGAAATGACTTGGCTTTGGCTTTTAATAGGCGCTAAGCAAGTACGTTTTCGGCATATCGTCATAGAACGACCTCTTGTAACAAACCAAACGAATGGCGCCTAGCTTTAGTTCTTTTACCACTCATCACCTCTGTATTTTTCTTCGTAGGTGTAAACTGCATCTAGTTCGACAGACGTACCATAGATGGCGCTGTCTTTAACACGGTGTGTATTCTGTCGTGGTGGCTGCAATGCGGGGTAATCTTCTTACTCTAATTATAGTGACTACTAATGACGTTCGATTATGCATGATACTACAAGAAAACAGTGTGTAACCTACTCTTCGCCGAGATTCATAAAGCTGATATAGTGCAAATTGACCCCCATTTTGTAGAGAAAGTTGGCTAATTATTAGGTTCCCAGGTGAGCCGAAAAGTGAAGTTCCCGTGTTTTCGACCGGCTTATAGAGGCCATCAAGCCCGAAAATTCTTAAGCTGGTTGTAGATCGTCAATGTCTGATTTTTATTCTTATGTAGCAATTTCCGTACCACATTCAAGCTGTAAAATGTATGTAATAATTAGGTACCAATACTTACACACTCATCCCAACCTCTATTTATACGAGAATTACGAGATAGCTCAGGTTGAAACGTATTGAAAAGAAACAAATAATGCGAATTATTTATTTATTAATAATTAAATTTTTCTGTATATACACATGGAAATATGATGATGATGATGTGATGTCTACCAGAATGTACATATTAATTAGATTATGTTGTGTGGTTTCCGTAAGATACGACACCCTCTTTATAGGTACTAAGTACATCATCATGGACCAACATCACCCTGCCACTAGCCACTGTTTTAGCTTGGTTGATTGTAGGTTAATACAGATTGACTTTCGTAAGCTTTGACTGTCTCTGTTCCCTGATTGTTACGAATGTGTTAAGTAGCTATGAAGAACCTGTGGACTTTCACTGTGACACCCCAGATCATAACTTGATTTACCTACCCAAATAGAAAATTGGACAGGTCTTCAATAAAAACGTATTCTAACATAATATCCAGATCTTATCCTAAACCAGATTTCATCGTAGTTGCTGCCACAATTAGGGAAAATACTTACTCGAAACTTTCATCATCCCAACCTACTGCAGTATATTTGGAATACCTACTGGCTGTTTTTTGGAAATAAATTGAAATAGAAACGGTATAGCCCAGCACAAAATGCACTTAATAATTGGAAAAAATTTAAACTTTATTATTACAAACAGATGTCTTTCTAAAATTAAGTTAGTTTGGAGCAAATGAATAGTAATAACATCAAATATTTAAAATGTAAACCATACTTTTTATTACAAACAAAACATACCAAGAACCAATTGACATCAGGAACCTCACCAAAATAAAAAACTCCAAATCGTGATTCTAGCCGCATAATATGTCTGATGATATTATGTTTACGGCAAAAAAGACAGATGGCGGTCAATTAATTTAGATATCTAAGTATTCCAAGTTACCTGCAGTATTCCAAATATGCTGCAGTTCATCTACCTACCCAAAATCTGCGATGCTCCATTGTTGCCCCGACCATGCTGGTTTGCCAAGCAGTTGCAGAAACTGAGCACCGTTAGGTACCTTTTGCTGTACCTATTTTCAGCAGTGAGCAGTAGGTACCTAGGCTAGATTCAATCAACACCAAGAAGAAAAAATATTTTATGTAATTTTCAATACTTGACTTGATCCATTTATTCATTGACAAACTGCAGTGTTGTGGTCTCGGACCATTTAGTAAACATTTTGTAACAAAAAAAAAACAGTATGTACCCGCGCTTTGTCTTGTTGCCGACCACTAAAACACTGTACTAAATTTGACTATTTACACTACGCCTAGTGGCGAGTCAAGTACAACGCGGGAGACTGTCCCTTGCCTAAAAAATTTAATGCGATTCTATTTGGATCCACTCGCAAGGCAGCTTGCAAGCCAAGTTGACTCGCTACTGTCCGATCGGTTTACAGCACTGTACTTATCAACTTCGCTAAACACTTGACCAATGTTAAACGGGCTTTAGAATCGTGATCACAGTATGTCGATCAGAACAAATGAAAGTGATGGTGCCGTATCGTGCGGATCCCGCATACCTACTAATTCAACTTTTCTCTATCGAACAATTATATTTCAAATGCCTAGTATAGACATCCAGAATCAACACAAGTTTCTTGGAGGTATACACAGTATATACATAGTACACTTACTAACGATTTCAAGGATAGACGTGTCCCCAACAGCCCTTCTCATACATAACGGCTTATCTGAGTTTCCATATCCGTCCTAAGGCATATATATCAAGTTGCAAGTAAATAAATGTAAAATAGTGATGCTCACTTAGTATAATCCCCCTTTCACGTAATCAAATCCAAAACTTAGCCTAGTCATAAGTTCTTCGAGCAGTCTGTTTTATCGTTTATTTACTTGAAACAAGCTTATTGTATCCGAAGATGTCCTAAGCGGAACATACATCCCACCAGGTCGGATTTAAGCCCATCTTAGTGGACAAATTATCTTGTTTACAGCATCTAACGGACATGAGAGCGCAGCGGTAAACATTCACCATAGTCGCTGATTTACGAGTACATATCCCAGGCCAAGAAAAGGCAAACACTATCCCAGGCCAAGAAAAGGCAAACACTATCCCAGGCCAAGAAATGGCAAATACTATCCCAGGCCAAGAAAAGGCAAACACTATCCCAGGCCAAGAAAAGGCAAACAATTGTAGGTACCCTGATAACTGAGTAGTTGTCTCGAATATTATCGGTTTGATTTTTTGGTCAGAACAAAAATAGATAATCAGATGATGCAGTTAAAATGAAGAGTTGCGTGATCGTTATCTATAACTGAGGTAGAATATTTCTATTATGATTTATAAAACTATCAAAATAGACAAACAGGGTTTAAAACATTATACCTGGTTGGAACCTTTTCCTAACCATGGAATATTTGATGATGGTAAAGTAAACGACATAATAAATAAAAATCTATGATAAGAAATCGACTTCAAAAAGTATTTTGCATTTATTAAGTATCTGACGAAATTTAATTTATTAAGTATTCTGAGAAACGGAATGTTTCCGTTGCCGAATTTACTTACACAATTAGGCTGCCGGTGTCTGTCTCTGGGTATGTAATCAAAGCTTGCAAGTTCTTCCACCGGCAGCCTAATTGTGTAAGTAAATTCTGCAAAGGAAACAATCTGTTTCTTTTCCAAAAACGACTTTTCGCAATACAAAAAGTAGTTTTTGGGAAAGAAACAGATTGTTTCGTTTGCCGTATTCACCTACACAATTAGGCTGCGGGTCTTTTCCATCGAACCGTTGTTCGATTGAGGCTAAAATTTTACACCGACTTTTCTCGTCAAAATGCAATTTTAATATAAAAGCTTATATAAAATATCTTGTCTTCTCGAAATCGGTTTAAATTTTGAAGTATGCCGATAGACAGTAGACAGAAACAAAAATGCCGGACGAGGAACTCGGGTGACAGTAATGATGCCCGAGCGCAGGTTCCATGTTGCAAACACTTCCAACAATCATTGGTCGCTTACCTTACTGGTAAACGACTGTTCAAAAAGAGAGTGCAATGTGGACTACAACCCGGGTTTAGCCGACTATAAGAAATGAGATTGGTTTTTAGTAAAAGATCCGGGAATTAGAACTCTGTGTGATACTAGTAGGTGTATATTGCAATCTAATGAGGACGACTTTTCATAGTCGAGTGACTGCTGCAGTTTTTATTCGATACTGGTGAGGTTAGCATTGATATTGTATCATAATCTTGTAATCATAATGAATACAATTTACACCAATATCGCTTATACTTCATAATATGCATTCCATATATTAATTCTGACACGTCTAGACAACACAAAAAGTTGTATTTCCCGTTGAATTTTTTTATAGAAACCCAAAAGGACAGACAGAAGGCAAAAAAATCAAAAGAAAAGATTAATTGATCTAAAAAATTTATTAATGAATGAGGCGACTATGTGCACATTGAAAACACTTGTTATATTACAATATACTTGTACACTATTTACAAAACACATCACGATACATCAACCTTTACGGGCCAAGTTCTGGCTCCATTCTTAGCATCATCTTAATTTACACACTGTACATAAGTAGTTTGTACAAGTTTATTCTTAAACGTTACTTTTTTTATTTAAACTAACAACACTAACTTTAAAACAATGGAAATATTGTTGATCATAATACTTATACGGATAATGGTATAAGAATTTTACTTTAATCTCTTAATATCTAATACTTAAACCTGATTATAGAGTCTACAATATAAATAATATAATTAATATATGTATTGAATTTTCTCTATAAGCTAATGACTGGTGCGCGACGCTCACCATGGCTAACACTGAATACTCTGCGAGCGGAGCGCAGCGGCACTGGTGCGCACTGCGCGTGCGCCGCGCGTCTCTAGCGCACACCGGAACAACATTCTCGACTACGACTTATACTACGACGGACGTCTCCGTCTCATTAGGAAATGTAATGTTAACACTCTACCAGGGCGTTAGCGTCCCCGCACTACCATCGCGCGTCACGTACATTGAACATACAAGTAATCAATACATAAACATGTCAATAACACACATACTTAGCATATTACATTACACTGTAAATTACAATTCCATACAACACTTGATTATTTAATCGGTAAACTAAAAATACTCATTACAAAATGCGCTTACAGCGAGCAATAACGTTTCTAAATTAAAGGAAAATATAAACATTACTATTATTTTATATCATCAAAATATTTTAAAAAAAATTACATACGCTTAATTATATTTAAAAAAAAATATTTTATCAACAGAGGAAATTTTAAACATATGTACATTTTCAAGTGTTCTTTTAATTCCCTGCCAGTCGGAATCTCAAAATACAAAAATTATATCTAGTTGATTTATTACATAAATTAAAACAAATCACAGTAACAAGGTAATGATCGACACAAAAGTATTGAAATGTGATGCTGATACTCGTGTCATTCAATTTGTGGATTTGTGCGTACGAGTTGTACGAGCAACAGTAAAGAGACGAGCAAAAGTGGAAAACAGAAACCATTGAAGATAAACGCATCCTTAATATTTAAATCAATGATTAATACCCAATCAAATTAATGCCCAATCCCCGTCGCTGTTCGGTTTGTTTGCAAGATTGTTTGCCTTTTTACTGTTCCACTGCACTCATTCGTGACATGTCAAGAACGACACAAGGAAAGCGCTCAGCGCTCTTTAGTCAAGAAAAACTAACTTTTGGTAGGAAGACGACTCAAAACGTGATTTTGTAGATGGAGAATGGTTCTGGTGTTGTTTAAGAAGGTCCTAGCCATTATAGAGAATAAGATTGTTTGATTAATACTACGGCCAGCACAGCTGATCAACGTAGGTGATACGAAGGCTCCTACAGTTGGAAGTGCTCCTAAAATTATTACTTCAGGAAAGGAAAGAGAAGTTCTGAGTACAGTTTCGAAAATTATTATTGTTCGCGAGCTCATACGTCTGGATAAATTAGTTGATTAATATTAAACTTAACCATTTATTTTAGAATATTATTTCAGAAGAATGGTGCCAAAGTGAGTCCGTGATTTTATTGATTTTATCTGTATATTAGTTGAGTGTTATTTGATTTCTTTATTTCACTTTATTGCATATAGTTTAAAACACTTTAAAATCCGTAGAAAATACTAAAACTGGGTTTATTAAGCTCTACACGGGGTTATAGACCGATTGTTTTAAATATAGACAACATGGCTACTGTATCGCAACGCGTTATTCATTCAACGAAATGGGCAAAATCCGTCAAGTTATAACAATATTAATGTTGCCTGACCAGCCATCAGATTTTAGGTCATTTGTAAGTTATCTAATATAAGTGGGCTTTATATCAGACGGTGTTGCCTGGCCAGGCAACGTCGACACTGCAGATATTTCAGAATGGTTTGATATTTGCGATCGTGGGCAAACTGTAAAAACTATTACACTAACATTAATTTACTAATCTACCAATAAATACGATTCCAAAGTTTATCCTTATCATACAAGATACCTAAAATTAGTTTTTTATTTAAAAATATTATGACATATAAAGTGCCTTAACGTAATGAGAGCTCCACCCTGATTCATCCGGAGTTTGCCCGTACAGTCAACTGAAGCTTTAAGACAGACAGACACACCATTGACTCCGCGATACCTCATTAATTCAAATCGAGTAAAATAACTTGCCAAGATCTAATTGATTTAAGTTAAGCCGTTATTTTGGTGTCTAATTTATCTCAGAACGCGTCATAATTATTAATTATTTATGTTACTGTAAAAGCCCGAAATACGGTAAAACCTAGGATTTACCAAGTCTTACCGGTAAAATACCGAAATATTGTACGATAATCGGTAATTACGAAACTTGACAAGAAACGATGAGAACAATTACGGATTAATTGATTAGCTTCACCAAAGTAGGTATTATATTTTTAGTCGACTTCTTTTTCCAATTTTTAGAATCACAATCGATTCTGTTTTTCTGTTTTTCTTCATATTGTAAGTATCTGAGGCAAAACCCAAGATTTACCATGTGATTGCAGGTAAAAGCCCGAAATTTGGGCTTTTACCAGAAAGACTTGGTAAATTTTAGGTTTTACTGGTAAATCCTAGGTATGACCGTAGTTCGTGCATTTACAGTAACATATACAAACCCAACAACAGAAACATTTCATATATGAGTTCAATAAACCTTACTTGAATAAGTTGATTGGTGTTGCTATAACTATGGAAGAAGTTTGCTACCATCATGGAGAAAATTTATTTAGATATACAAGTAAAATGTTTTATATGCAAGACAAATGCGTTTAAGCCGAGACAGAGAAAATCCAGAAAAGTCAATGGCAGCAAAAACAGTCTATATTGGTGAACCATAGACAGGTTACTAGGAAAAGGGAAAATTTACTGTTTGGCTAATAATTAATGTCTTATTAATTATTATTATATATTACTGTGACAGCTATGTAATGGATTTACATAATGGGGGATTGATAGAAGATCAGCATTTCTTAGGACCCATACTCATAAGACTGTATAAAAAAATCTCAGTATATCAAAATAAACTATACTATTTTACATAATACCGGTCCGTTATTTAGAAGTAAAGAAAAATAATTGCCGACCATCAAAATAGATGCGAACAGATTATTTACAAATATAAATAATTTAAAGTATGGTAACTTTGTTTTATATTTATGAATAAAATTAGTGATTATATAGACACAAATAACTAAGCATTTTTTTATATTTGCTTATTACTGATATTAAAATTTCCCGAGTTTTTTTTAATATTATTATTTACAATTTTTGTTAACATTTACACAATATTATTAAAGTAAATCTCGTGTCCACTACGGATCTTGGAGAATAAGTCGATTTTGTTTATAAAATATTTTGTGTAATATTTGATTAAATGATTACATATACAGACTTCATACTTACACCTATGTAAGCTAGAATATTGTGTAGTAGTTCTGAGTGCGAAAGGGCGAATCACTCGATCAGGGCTGAAGAGTGCCAATATTGAAAAAAAAATACATTTATCAAGTTTCTTTACTGAATAATAAAAAATATATAACTCAGTTACAATATAATGTAATCTCATTTTTCTTGTCAATTTAGTTTATGGGCACCATTCATTTCATATTTATCTAAATGCAATCACTGATAGTGTTAGTAATTTCTTTTAAATATGGGTTATGTCTGATATCGTAATAAATAAAGATTTTTATTATATTAAAAAATATAAAAGTATAAAAAAAAAATCAGTAAGCTTCTCGCTTATAACTCGTGCACACAATTTTGATAGGATGTATAAATGTTTGCAGATGTTTGCAATTGATGTTTTTATAAATAATAAAGCGAAACTAAGCACAGCCTACAACCTAATTCGGTTTTGTGATAGCACAACATAATTTACTTCTTTTTCCCAAACAAGAAAACTCATTTTCCGTTGCACTAGACATTACTACCTATGTCGAGAACGAAATTATTTATACACAGATTTCATTAATTTTTACATTTACCATGTATGTACATTGAATTCGAAATTGCTAATTTCAGATTGGTACTAAGCTTATATAATTTAATATTACGAAAATGTGATTTTTTAACATTTAATTTTATACTAAGCTCATTGATAGGCCGCTCTATCGCTTTACAGACGTACACCGTCGCGTTTTCAATCCGCGCGGCCCTTACTAACACCATTTAGTTATCTCCTGCTAAGGCACTGTCCAGACGTAATACTTTTCGTAAGATAATCAATTAAGAGGAAAAATCGCAATATTTAATCAATCTGTCAAAGTTAATCATATCGCACACTTAAAACTGAGAATCAGACGTAAAATCTATAACATATAAAAACTGAACCTTAAAACTCTTATCTATTAATATTCAACACATCGTCAACGCGAGAACTGAACAAAGCGAAATTTAAACATAATTTGTATCTTTCGATTTCCAATCGCCAATCTGGACAAGGCCTTAGATTTACTATTAAAGATTTTATTTACAATGGGAACGAAAATGTGATACTTATGAATAACGGACATGCACTTAAAACTAACACACCAAGCCGACGGTGAATCGATCTGACTATACAATGAGTATTGCCGAATATTGCACAAACAAAATCA
Organism: Orthosia gothica; assembly: GCA_949775005.1. Classification (NCBI taxonomy): domain Eukaryota; kingdom Metazoa; phylum Arthropoda; class Insecta; order Lepidoptera; family Noctuidae; genus Orthosia; species Orthosia gothica. The sequence continues at coordinate 7,085,834 of OX459039.1, read as the reverse complement.
TATTGTGGTGACATCACTAATAAATATACTAACAAAATTACCACGTGCTACGTAACGACTTAGTGGCAGCATCAGGACGCTATTTGAAAGTTTAATCATGATATCCGAGCAAATAAAATAACTACCAATATTTTTTTTACCTCATCGCTAAGAAAGAAAATTTGTTTCAAATAAATCTCACTAGATGGCGCGACATGTACACACAATTCAAAAGAATTGTGTGTAAAATTAACATTTTCTGGAATTGAACATAAAAATTATATGTTCTTGTTTAATCAACTCTCCTAAGTACAAAATAATAGAATATTGGGCTCTTAATTCACATTTCAAAGATTATTTGAAGGGATCATTTAAAATTGATGCCAATAGATGGCGCAATTAAATTTCTGAGGAATGCCACTCGATTGTAGAAATTTGCATTGTAACACAGTTTGGTGCAAAAACTGTAAAAACGTGCGAAAAAATACTATAAAACGAACCTTCACTGTATTTAAAGAAAAAATATGCACGAACCTAGTAAACCCTTTTACTTGCAAGACGCTGCTAAACACCATCTATTGCCGTGAAACGGGATCGAACGCGATTGATGTACTTACAAAAATAACAAGATTAATCAGATGAAAAACGCTAGTTACGTCGGCACGGTTTCTTTGTATGGGATGAAGCATCTGTATGCTAGTATTATATTATCTGTGACTTTGCATTAAAAATGGCTCTCAAAAGAATATTTCGATTATAAAACTGATGCAACCATTAAATATAACCAGCATTGTGCAGCACATGGTAAATGTGTTTTTAGACAAATAAATATTCCAATCAGTTCGTTGAAAATTTAAATCAACCTTAATTATAATTATTCATAGTTGTCGAAATGATATAAAGGATAGGCAAAAAGCAATTTGTTATTTTACTAGGTCATTCGCAATAGACGACCACGCACGCATGAAATTTCAAAAATATTTACAATATTTACTATTAGGAAAACAGAATAGCAAATTGGAATACAGTGCTGTGTTACACTGCGCCGTTGCTTTAGCATCGTGGATGTGCAACAACCACGGTTGCCCTGAAAAGGCGCAGTGGAAAGCAGAACTAATACCATTTGTCTACGTACCATGCTCATGGACTTTTAATGCCACATTTGGTTTAACTAAGTTATGAAGTAGTAGTACATCTATGTATGTACAGTCAAGGGTCAAAATTGCAGTCATACTCTCCCAAAATTCAAATGGCTAGTTTTTGTAGAAGAAGTTAAATTATCCACAACTGATTTAATATTTTGTATAGAAATTAAAGTATAGATTCAAAGATTCCTACTACCGCGAAAAGTTGAAATTCTGCTGCCTACAAAAAAAATGCCTCTTTTTTTGGTAGAGTGTGACTGCACTTTTGACCCTTACAGTACCATACATGTGCTAGTCTGTAACGTAGAATAGATAGTTCAACTCATCTTTGCATGCGGCTCTATGTGTGGGTGTTTACTCGGACGACGACTACCGCGTCACTGCCACACAAATGCATAATGCATAATTACAAGCACACACACACATAGCGCAGCGCACACACGTGTTAAACTATCTATACCTATGTCTGTATGCGTGGTCATCGATCGCAGACAGCCACCGCTAAATTATTACATTACATTCGACTTAATAAGCTTATCTCAATTTAGGAATTACACATACACATTAGTGTACCCTACTGTTTTTTCAGCATCTGACGAAAGATGGCAGTATAGTGCCCACCAAATTTCTTGGCCACCCTGAAGATGTCTTTCCGATGAGCAAGGCACGAAACGGTGCTGTTTTTCTATGAGATTTACTACTGCGCAGCCATTGAAGCCAACTTCAGGGCGGCCAAGAAGTTTGGCGAGAACTATAAAGCTGATCTATCGCTTGTAATGGCACACAACTCTCATTAAGTCGTTTATCTCAAGTTCTGCTCATTTTACTGACAGTTTTATGTTATATCACTTGTACTTGAATATAGTGTGTGACAAGCTCTCCGTAAAATAAGCAAAACAGGGATAACATATCAATGCATGCTTTAGTGTATCAGAAGTGTGTGTATGTCAGTGTGTTCCGTATGATGTTCAAGGAAACATGTAAAATTTCAATATCAGTTTTAATGCCCTTTTGTATGCAGTAACTTTGCTTTGTGATCAATCTTTGGTTAAATGCGAACCATGATCTGATTATGTATGTTTTGTGTAATGATTGGCCTTAGCACGTTTATATTGTGTTATGCAATCGGTGACAGTAAGTGAGAACCTCTCTGCTGCATAGTGGTGAAGCCTCTGGGTCGGATACAGTATAGAAGATGATATGAAAGTCCTTACAGGCGTGCTGCAGGGACAGACAAGCATGAAACGACAAGTTTGTATGGGAATTTACTGCTGTGTTGTATTTCAAATGATTTGCTAACGAAAGTGTGATGATTGTCGTGATTGTGAAGCGTACACAAATAAACATACGTAACTTATTTAAAAAATAATTACACAATTAATTCGTGAAAATTAATGAGATTCCATATGAGGCACAAAGTAAAACAGTAACTTTAACAAAAATATATATGCTATACTATAATAAGATTTACTTGTGCACAGCATAATGCACAATTTCATATACCTTAGAATAACTTTAAGTTAATCATTGAGCTTTCCATTTATACAAATAAATAATATATGTAATAATAAACTACATCATGATAGAGATAAAATATTGATTTAAAAATATACAGACACAATATCAGTTTAGTTTAACTATACAGGAGATTTTATACTTGTTCTATTGTTAGATAGTTCATAGTCATTGTCCTCACTTGCTTTTAGAACTAGCCTTAGCCCTACTAGCTCCAGCATTCTTAAGGGCTACTTTATTGTTAGTTGGTAAGTTCTTATTGTTGTCCTTGGTACACTTGACGCTGCCGGCACCGCGCGGCTTGTATCACCTCACTTCACAGTGTTTATTGTTGTTGACGGGCACGGCGGCGCGCGCGTCACTCTCCGCCTCCTTCATCACGTAGCCCGAGCCCTCGGACGAGCGAGCTAGTTTTAAGCGGATGGGAGTCACCTTGTCCGTGCGCACCTTGCGCATGGCCGACGACGCCTCGGAGTAGGAGGGCGGGTCGATGGCCAGCGGGTCCGGCGCCGACGGGTCGTACTCGAAGGGGTCGATAGGAGGCTCGCGCGCGGCCGGCGCAGCCAGCGCGCCGACGCTCGCCCCGGCCGCGGCCCCGGCGCCAGCGCTGGCGCCCGCGCCCGCACTCGTCGACGCGCCAGACGCGGCTCTTTCGTCGGTCTCGTCTTCCTTGGTGCGCTTTATTTTTAATATCAACTTTTTTGAAGCACTATCACTTTCACTATTCACCACTTGAAGTTTTTCAGCTTTTTTGTCCTTTTTCTTCTTACGTTTCTCACTCTTATCACTCTTAATCTTCTTGATAGGCTTTTCATCTTCCTCGAAGTCAGCCATCACCATTTTTCTGTACTTCATGCTTTCGCGTCGCAGGTCTTCCAGACTAGGTTTGTTCGCTATGATCCTCTTCTTAGGAGGGCGGAAGATGAGGGTGCCGGACGACTCTTCGGGCGCTGGGGGCGCGGGCGCCGGCACCTGCTGCACCGTGTTCACGCCGAGCTTGATCTTTAGTTTGGGAGCGACCGGCGACGTAGCGTTCGGCCTGATCGGTTTCACGGTCGTGCGGCCGCGCCGCTTGTGTGCCTGTTGACCCGACGTGCTAGCTATCGACGACAGCTTCATGTCGTCGGCCGGATCGACCTCATCATTCATGCTGACCTCTAAATGCCTCAACTCTCTCGATAGGCCACTAGTAGTTTTGCGCTTGGTCTTCTTCTCCACCGGGCTATCGGTGATCTTGTAGTCCTCTCGCGTTGGAATGCTCGTCATGGAGGCTACTGCTTTGGGAATGGTGATGACGGCGCGAGTGAGCGGTGAGGGTTGCGGTTGCGGCAGCACGGCGCCGATATTGGCGTTGTGGTTGGGGTCATCCATGTTCATGTCCTGCGTCCAGTACTGGCGCAGCAGCTCCTTCTTGCGCATGCGGCGCAGGTTGGTGGAGCCGGTGGTGTTAGCCCCGGCGGCGTTGGCCGGCGCCATCACGCTGGTGCTGGCCTCGTTCACAGGCGCCAGTGGTGGCGGCGGGATCACCTCGCTCACCACGCGGGAGGAACTCGCCGAGTAGTTAGCGTCCAAGAATGGTCCCTTTATCTTAACCTTCAGTTGATTTCTAGAATCAGATAAAGACACCTTAGGTAATTGGGGCACAAATACTTCTTTAGGCGGCGGTGCTGGTTCGGCGGGTTGTTGGGTCGGCGAACCTGTCTGTGGGTTACAAGCCATTAATGCCGAGTGCAGTTGTTTCTCGACTTCTTCGTCAATTTCAGGTAGGTGTTGCTCAGCCGTGCCACTGGCAAATGCTAGCAAATGATAAGCGTTTTCAGTTGGGGGCGCAGGGTTTTCAAAAGGTTGGTAGGTGCGCATATCGACGGGGCCAGGTAAGACGGGCGCAACTTGCGAGAAGCCCGGCCCGCGCTCCGAGCGCGCGGGCGACGAGTTAGCATCGGTAAGCTCGGGCGACAGAGGTGGTTTGACATCTTTAGCGTCGGACGTCGGAACTCTTTTGGTCGGAGGAGGAGTGTCGCGAGGAGATTGAGATGAGTGCTCAGATTTCACGGACGTCCTATCATCACGGACGTCAATGGATTTTCGTTTGTCACGAAGGGCTTTCAAATCAACACCATCATTAGCGATTTCTTGGTCGAAGTCGTAAACTGTGCCGACCAACTTGCTCTGGATGGAGTTGCCGGTAAAGTCGACGGGGAAGCCTGCTCCGCGGCTCTTGGAGCGGCCGCGGCCTCTCTGGCTGCGGTTGCTACGGTTGCTGGGGCGCTTGCTACCCTTCGGCGCGTCGCTCTGCTTAGGCGATATCCCAGGGCTCTTGCCTGGCGACTTGGCAGAAAACTTTGTAGTCGGTTTGCTGATCTTGGGTGGCGACTTGGCAGGCGACTTTGCAGGAGACTTCGGAGGCGACTTCGGAGGAGACTTCGGAGGAGACTTGGCGGGAGACTTCGGAGGAGACTTGAGAGGTGACTTAGGAGGAGATTTAGATTCAGATTCTTGTGATGGATGAAGACTCGTCATAGTCGCTTCGTTGCTGTCATTAGACGCCTTAGTTGGAGCTTTATTGCTGTTCGTATCGTAGGAGTCTATGCTTATACTGGGACTAGACACGACGTGTATGATCTTGTGATCACTTCCTGAGGCGTCGTAATCGCCGGAATCCCGCACCGGCGAATCTAAGGGTTTCGGTGTGGGCGGAGCAATCATCGCCGTGGTGAGTGCAATGTTCTGTGAAGAGGACGTGAAGGCTGCACTATAGAAAGTAGGCTTAAGCGGGAGCGGCGTGCTGGCGTTGTAGGGCATGTTGTAGAGTGGGCCGGGCGACGGCAGCGGCAGCGGCGGGCCCGCGAACAGCGGCAGCGAGCTGAGGAAGGGCGACGCGTCGGCCGGGTACGTGGTGTACTGGTTGAGCGGCATGGACGGCTCCACGGGCCGCGAGTACGCCGGGACGGGCGGGTACGTGTCGATGTCCGGCATCATGTTGCCCTGGCGCAGGTGCTCCGCCGCGGTCATGCGGCCCTTCAGCGCGTTCTTGTGCGAGCGCACGGAAGCCTCCGAGTTAGTGCTAGAAGCGGACGATCGTCGAGTCGTTATCTTGCTCTCGCGCCATTTCTCTTCGGATACATAATCTGAATGCATTATATCATTGTTTTCATAGGTTGGGTTATCTTGAGTCAGTTCCACGTCTATATTGTGGTCGACTACAGACAAAGATTGTGAATCATCGCTTTGTTTGCTTACTGAAATAGTCTCAGACTGGACTGATTCCACATTAATAATGGGCTCTTTGGCGTCTTCCGTATATGAGTTGGAATGATCGTATTTCTGATCGTTGGCGGACTGACTCTGTGTGTCTAATTGTGATTCTAACAATGGTACATCAATCCATTTCTCGTTACTCGTCATTGCAATTGGTTGGAACTCTTTAGCGTCCATTGCTGTATCTCCAGATGGCAAGTCTCTTTCTATAGAGGAAGAGATTCGTGGGACATGGTTGACAGGGTGTCGCGATTCTTTTGGAGACGAGCGCTCGGCAGGCGCGTGTTTCTCTTCAGCCTTCACCAGATTGCAAGGGACTTCGCTATCTTTGTGATCATTGTCATCAGCCACCACTATTTGTTCCTCTTGATCAGGATTCTCAGGCGGAACCTTCTTGGTGCTGAGTCTAAACCTTAGTCGTTCCACCAAGTTCTGAGTCTCCTGCACACCCTGTTTAGGATCCTCTTTGAAGAAGAATTCCGGATATGGCGCAAATGGTTTCATGATATCGTCGTGGTTGAACCCATCATCGACGGCCATCATTTCAAAGTCTAGGAACTCATTGTCTTTGGACTGCGGCGAGAACATGGACCTGTTGGGATACGGGTTCACGGCCGACGGTATCTTAGCGCTCTTGGATATCTCGACACCCTGCACGTGGCTGGCGTCTTGCGTTATGAACTTCTTCTCCGCGGATCGCTTCCTCAAGTTTCGCGCCACGTTCTCAGCCTCCATGTGCTCAATAGTTATCGTTCTCGCATCCATGGGCGTCCTCGGTGACTTGATCATAGTATTTTCATTGAGATTAGCTTGTATTTTATTAATAATTTTGACGCTGCTCTTTTCGGCGTAATCCGAGTCCATGGACTTATCGTCTATGTATTTCTCGTTGCCACCCAGCTTTTCTACAGGCGGTGGTATGGCGTTCGGGCTTGGAGCCTTCGGTAGCCAATGTTTGTCATCGTCATGGTACGTCACAACGTCAGTGTTGATGTGGAGAGGACTCTTCTTGTCAACCAGCTCTACTGGCGATGTCTCTCTTTCAATCCGCGCATCTCGGGGAGTTTTCTTCTTAGGCGACGCGGTAGTGCGGTCGGCGCCAGCAACAGCGACGCTTTGTCGCCGCTCTTTCTTGGCTGGGTCGCGAGCGTCGTTACTGCAGGAGCGATCTTTGGGCGCCTTCTCCTTGACGCTCATCCGCCTGTTGGTCAATGATTTATGTTTGGGCTCACTGCTTTTCTTAGGACTCACTTTTGGTAGTTGGGGGACTTCAACTTCAACATTCTTATTGACCTTCTCTTTGTCTTCGTTAGACTCGCTTCGCCTCTTAAGCTTGCTAGCTTTTGCTTTAACATTATTCTTGGGTATGTCGATCGAGATCTCGATCTTGACAGGCTCCTTAACTTCTTCCTTGAACTGTTCCTTGATTTCTTCCTTGAGCTGTTCCTTGAGATCTTCCTTGAGCTGTTCCTTCATCTCCTCGTCCTCTTTCCGTTCCGCAGGTGGAAGTTCACTGGACTGGCCGCTCTCTTTGGGAGTCTTATTGGGTCCAGCGGTGTGGGCGTCGTCTTTAGATAACTTGCTGGGTCGGGCATCAGACTTATTAGGCATATTTCCGCCTGAAGTAGTGCTTCTGGTCCGTACACGTGTGGCAGCGCGCGCATCACTGGGTCGGCTAAGTTCCTCTCCTTCAGGAGTCGGTGATGGTACCCTACACTCGGACCGCCGTTCGGAAGTTTTAAGCTTCTTATCTGGCGGCGCTTTGCGTGGGGACACATCAGTAGACAAACTTTTGCCTTTTCGCCGTCGTCTTGGTCGTTTGGGATATGGGCTTCCAGATCTGGATCCGTCGGACACTTTAGAGCTGTCAGAATCACTCGAGGCACTAGTCGAAGACAGCGGTCTTGACACCCTGTCGAGAAAGGGCAAGTCCACAGTCGGTCTAGAGCCGGGAGGTGAGAACATTGACGGCTGGCGCGGCGCGGTGGCGGGCTTGATCTCACGCGCCTTGGAGGTGGGCTTGGGCCCGGGCCCGGGCTTCTCGGGCTCTTCCTCCGAACTGGACGACGACGAGTAGCTGCTGCTGCTTGACGACGAAGAACTTGAACTTTCTTTCTCTGCCGACTTGGAGCTTTTAGCTTCGTCTTTATCTTTGTCTTTCTTAGGAGACGACTTGATTTGGCTAGTCTCAGGCTTCTCATCTTTCTTTTTGTCGGTATCGTTCTCGACAGCCGGTGCCTTGCTGCCCAATCCACTCTTGATGTGAGCGGCGGCTTTCTTGGCAGCCTGTCTTTGTGGTACATATGAAATGGGCTCCTTCTCTGCCTCCTTGGATTTCTTCTTGCTGACTTTTGAAGAATGCACATCTTTTATCTCTTTGCCCTTAGCCTTCTGCGGCTTCACAGCTGGTTTAGACTTGGTATCATCACCACTTGCTTGTTTTTGTTCTCGCGTCTCAGGGACCGGTTCATCTTTCTTGACCACTGTGGTGGAACGCATGTTCTCCGAGGCTTTCTTAGCCGCTTGCCTTTGAGGCACTATGAGTTCCGACGGGTGATCTTTTTGTTTAGAGACTTTGATATTCTCTTTATTCTTAGCTTCATCGTCAGACTCCAGTTTAAGAGGTGGTACCTTTTTGTCCTTGTTCGAGGGTTTTCTGCCCCTCTTCTTTGGACTAGGTTTAGTTTCTTCTTTACTTTCTTTCTTTTCAGGTTGAGTTGGAATAAATTCTTTCATAGCTGCCTTTGTTCTCGGCAGAGGTTGTTGCGAGTCATTACCGCTGGGAGACTTTGCCCCTTTATGTTTTTCTTTTTCTATTTTTACTTTATCAGTTTTATCTTTTTCAGGCTTTACTTCGGTCTTATTGTCTTCGCTGCTATCCGAGTATATGTCTATCGGGAACTTGCTATTCCTCATAGTAGGTCTTATCGGCATGAGATCATCGCTGTCGGTACCAGACTGACCCATTCTTCCAGCCGTCATTTCTTTTTCCATTGTTTGCAGCGTCTTGCTGCGAGATCGATCCTTCTTCAGTCTTGAATTTAGAGAAGACTCATCCTCACTGCTGCTTTCAATGAGTGGTTTAGACTGTGGTACCTTTTTCTTCTTCCTGTCTGGCTTTTTAGGAGATCTTTTCCCTTTACCTTTCGGAGATACCTTTTTCTTTGGTGAGGTACCAGCTCTTCTACCCTCATCATCGGTGCTGGAGCCGATGGCCTTGCGGAACCTGCTGCTGCGCGGCATCTCCGGCGCACTCTCCTCGCTAGACAATCCGCTGTATATGCTACCGCTGCGTCGCGATCCGTTCACGTAGTGTTTCTTGTACGGATTCGCTGATTTGCCACCCTTCACTAGGCCGTTGTGTTTCTTTTTATTCTCGTCGCCAGATTCCGGGGGCGCGATGCGAGCTAGCAACTCTTCAAAATCATTTTTATGATCCGGAGCATTATCATGAGAGAAAATTCTATCATATATTGAAGGTCCGTGATTAGCCTCAATGATAGCGGACAACTCCGGCTGGGGGAGTTCTCCCCCGGCCGCTGTGAGTACAGTGACTTGTTTGTGAAACGTTTGCTCTCGCATACGAAAGAAGGATCGGGAGAGCTTCTCCCTCCTGCTCACCATGTAGCACAGATTGCGCACTCTCTCCAGGTCCTGACGCAGCTGCACGAACATCTTCAGCTTGTCGATGTCAGCCTGCTCCTGGCGGTGCGTCAACACCTCGGTGTCATCCGACTTAGGCGGCAGCAGGGGTCGGTTCTTCCCTGACCGCCTCTTCAGTTTCCAGTAGTTGTAAATGTAATTGATCGCGTCTTGATCGACGTCGAGCAGATGTGTACTAATATCCTTGACGCTCACGTGTTTGTCGAACTCTCTCTCAATCTCATTCAAGCGAGCTGCTCGAGCTTGCGTCTTCTCCTCTGACGTCATATCTTTCCTACGCTTTCGTTTTACCTCTTCCTCCTCCGGGGCCTGCTGCTCCCCTTCCCCTGTGGTGGACACTTTCTCTTTTTTAGGCACAACACTATGCTTTTGGCAATAGGAACGTAATTTTACACCGTCGTCAGCGTTTTCGTCCTCAATAATAGCGCGCATTTCTAAACCATGTTTGAAGGCGCACGTAACATGGTATGCAGTTTTACAAGTCTTTACGGAACACTGAATACAAGCGCCTTTGCGATTACGACACAAGACACAGTTGAGGGCCCAGCGGGAGCTCGGGATCGCGGAGATCTTAGTGATCGGCTCCATGACCTCCGCGCAGCCTATGGAGACCTCGGGGATCCAGAGCACGCAGCTGACGTGCGCCCACTTGTGCCCCGAGGGCGTGCACTTCATGGCACCGCCGTTGTTGGGGCACAGCACGCAGCTTGGTCGGACTCCGACTCCGCATGGTCGACATAGCCATTGACCTGAAATCATTAACGACAATATTAGCTCATTAACTATTCACCTGAGCACACATAATATAACTATTAAAAGCAGGTAACACCTACCTTCGGGAATTACTGTGATGCCATAACAGGCCTGGTGTACGCAAATGTTGCACGAATCGCAAAATACCATCTCGTTGCCATCCTCCGAATCAGGAGATCGACACACATCACAGATGACATTTTCATCGTACTCGATGCCAAGGCCTTCTTCTGACTTCACAATAGCCTGAATTTTATCCCAGCTTCGCACCTACAAATAATGTATTCATTTAAACTCCATGTTTGTACTTCGCAAGCGACATTAAATATTACACGAAATATGAAAGAAAACTTGCAAATGCCTGTATAAAATGTTTAAGGACGTGGGTTACGCAATTATGACGACCACCTTTTCGTATTCTGTGAGAACGTGCCGCTAAAGTGAGGGGTGCCCGAAAATCAGGCATACAGTTAACCCAGAAAATGTAAGGTCTTCCATAATCTTCGTATTTCCAAATCAGCATGAACGCCGAGCCATAGAGTAATGGCGCTAATGCCCGAAGTGAATACTATTCTTGTTCAGAACACCGAGGCGCCATGGCGGTGACTGGTAGAGGTCACATGGTGAAACCTTCCCAGATAAACCAAGCATATCAGTGAGCTTCAGCGTTTACTCATATAACAGCCGTAACTTGTGTCCAGCGCACATTGCGTAGGCACAAATAGTTACTTTAGTATCAACGTGCTAAGTTTTCTTTAAATGTATGTTTTTTTTGATATTTCAAGCAAAATATTAATAAAAAATAAAGATTCAATAACTAGATAGATAGTTGAGTAAATTGAATTATAATATGCCAGTATAGTGTCTCTTTTGCAGTCTTTCGCTATTGCCACATATGCAGTTAGCAACGGTCGCTAGGCAATGCAAGGCATGATTTTTACAGGACCGTATTTTATATCGCCATCATCATGTATCATTCTCGCATTACCACCATGACCAATTATTTAGAAATATTGTTTATTTAAGTTAAGAGGAAATACGGGCGGAGAGACTTTTGAAAAATAGGTATTTGAAAAAACTATCGCTGTCGCTCTGCGAACTGCGAGCGCGTGGCGCCCGGCCGCCTTATCCATGTGTGAGTAAGTTGACAGTGTGTGCGTGCCTCCAAAACGCTCTCGGCCGCGGCTCGCGCATTTCTTGAAATCGCCCGTCACTCGTTACTTTTGTTGTTGTGGATTGTGGACAGATATCTAACAATATATGTTATTCTTAACAGCAAACGCAGAAAATCGTTTTTTGGACGAGACTAATAATAGGTACTGTAGTGCAATTTAGTAATGTAATTGCTAAATTTATTGGCGGAAAAAGAATTAACTTTGCAGGAAGTGGCTCATATCACATCAGACAAGATGTTATGGAGTAGTAACTTCATGGAATAGCGAAGGGCTATTCATGCACGCATTCAAGAAAAATACAGGGCTGCAGTCCGAGCCAATATACAAAAAAAAAATAAAGAACAAAAGCAGCGTTCGAAAAAATTCACAGAGATTTACCGAAAAAGGAAACTGACGTATCCCAAAGACGGAACGAGCAAAATAAAAAGAACTACATAACCTGTTAAAACTACGGTGTCTTAGAGTTGGAAGAAATATCTTCTTCCTGCCTTTGGATTTATATAAATTAAAAGAAAAATAAATTTCTTGAAAGATTGCTCTCAACTAAGGATGTTCAAAGAAAAATAGTGGGGGCCAAAGCGATAATAGCTTATGGGAAATTGAAAGACTAAAGAGGCTTACGGCATCGAATTTTGGGCGAATATGTAAGATGCGACCGAAAACATCGGTTCGCAAAATATGAGAAACGTTATTATCTAACAAATTTAAAGGAACCGTGGCAACCAATTATGGCAAGGAAAAGGAATCTGAAGCGATCGATCAATTTATCAAGCACACGGGGCTACAGTTATTAGAGTGTGGAATGTTTATCGATGAAAACAAACCCTTTTTAGCGGCAAGCCCGGATGGTCTGGTAGGTGAAGACTCGATAATAGAGGTAAACTGTCCTTATAATTTCATATATGAAATTGCAAGTATGTCACCTGAAGACGGAATTCATCAAAAATAAATGGATTTAGAGCTGTTTTCAAGGGTCATCACTAATCGTCTCCGTAGACCACACACATACGCGGCAGGTTATACAGAAGACCGAAGAGTACAACCTGCCTCTCTGTTTAGCGTTTGTGGAATACGAGAGAACCTTCGATTCGATCGACACTTGGGTTGTACTGCAGTCTCTCCAACGGTACCAAATTGACTACCGGTACATTGAAGTGTTGAAATGTTTGTATAAAAACGCTACCATGTCAGTTCGACTTCAGGATCAGACCTCGGAACCCGTCCTTATGCAGCGAGGTGTGAGACAGGGAGACGTAATATCTCCAAAACTGTTCACCGCTGCACTGGAGGATGTCTTCAGGGTTCTGGACCGGAAAGGGCTAGGCATAAAGTTCAATGGCGAATACATCACTCACTTTCGGTTTGCCGACGATATAGTGGTCATGGCTGAGACTATGGAGGACCTCAGTACAATGCTCGATGACCTCAGTAGAGCTTCCTAAAGAATGGGTCTTAGGATGAACATGCACAAAACCAAGGTGATGTTGAATGTCCATGTTACACTCACATCAAGGTCGGATACTCTACACTCGAAGTTGTGGGTGACAATGTCTACCTGGGACAAACGATCCAGTTGTTTAGGGCCAACTTCGAGAAAGAGGTCAACCGTCGAATCCGACTTGGCTGGGCAGTGTTCGGGAAGTTGCAGTATTTTCTCGTCCAACTTACCACAGTGTCTCAAGACGAAAGTCTATGACCAGTGTGTGTTGCCAGACATATGGCTCTGAGACATGGTCGCTTTCTATGGGCCTCAGCAGAAAGCTTACAGTCGCCCAAAGGACAATGGAAAGGGCTATGCATGAAGTTTCCTTGCGTGGTCGAATCAGAAATGTAGAAATCCGCTAGAGAACCAGGGTTACCGACATAGCCCGAGCAATAGAATTTGGCAAGCCCGAGAATTGCCACATTTAAGTGGGGAGGGCACATTGCTCGCAGAACGGATGGCCAATGGGGCAGAAAGGATCTGGAGTGGCGACCGCGAACCGGAAGACGTTGCATTGGAAGGCCTCCCACCAGTTGGACCGATGACTTGGTGAAGGTTCCGGGGATCCGCTGGATGCGAGGCGCACGGGACCGATCAATATGGTGACCCTTGGGGGAGGCCTATGTCCAGCAGTGGCTGATATGATGACGATGATGATGATGAAATAGATTTATGTATGTTTAAAGGCAAAATGTTATAATTGGGTTGTTGAATTTAAAAAAACTAACGATTTTTTTTATGTATTTCAAAACTTTACATTTCATAAATAATATTGTCGTTTCAAAAAACTCTTAAATATTTTTTTCAATTTATTATAAGCAATTGAAAATCGATAAAATTTTAGAAAGAACCAAGTGACTACAAACGGGCCACGATTGATCGCCATGTTGGTGACGTCATAACGTTCAAGGTATTTTACGATACAATGTCAACTACACGTGAATTGACTAAAAATAGCCGAAAAATTGTGCAAAACTATTATTTAAAACACCAAATTTTATTTACTCAAGTGTATATGTAAATATAAAGGATTCATATAGGCTAATTTCGATAATTAACCCACCTGATCGTAGTAGATTTAGTATTTTATGAAATAAAGTAGTGGTGCCGGTATTCTCATAGTTGTTTACCAGGTATATTTAGAAACATAATTGTCATAACGTAATCGTTTTCAATTATGGGTAAGTAATATTGGTGTAAAATAAAAAGTTAACAGACACGATTGGCGCGAAACTTCGACTTTGGGTATCAAAAAACTTCATTAGATACCACTAAATATGATACAACCCGAAATATCTGGAGCCTTTATTTTTATTTACTTTGAGCACAAAATCCTAAATATGTTGGGTAATTTCTATTATTTACATATCTCATAATAATATTAAACACTAATATCTATATTATTATACTCGCAAACACTAAAAAACTTTGTATAATAAAAACGTGAAAATATTAACTTGGTAGATTTTCTTCCACTAATTCTTTAGTAAATATCTCTTAAATGCGTCGACCGATTATCACAATTCAAACAGAAATATTAATTTTACGCCTGTATCTGTCATTTCAAAATAAAATAATGAATATATCTCCATAAACAAAAAATCATGTTTTCAATTTACGTGAAATAAGTTTAATTTCGCTGATGTACCTAGTAGGCGATCTAGAGATTGCGGATACCTATCCGATATATAATTTACTGTTTTGTATTGAAAACTTTTTGTAATAAACATTTATAGACATGCACTTTATTTTATTTTGTATCCAATACTTTTGAATACTTCTATTTGTATTTCTCACGAACAGCACATGTAAACAATATAAATGTGTTTATCGATAACTGTTTTCAACACTAGTATATCGATATTATTTTCAACTACTACGCATCACCTTTCCGTCTGTGTACGTATTATGCAGACCCCTTGCGTCTCACCCCGCCCACAAATTCGTGCGATAAGGACAACTGCAGATTCGACAAATTTTCTTAAGTAAAAAGTCATAATTCGAGGTTTGGCTCTCGTCTGTTTTCTCCTCCAATATTGGACCGATTTAAAAGATATTTCATAAACTGAATAAGAAGGATATTTACTATGTCCCTATGTTTTCCTTTTTTCATTAATAGTTGTCAAATTTGTACACTAGGGCTCTGAAGACAGCGACTCAATACAGACAATTTTGAGCATTTTGAGAGGGTTCTAGTTCATATACGGATAATATATCACCAAAAAGGAAAACATAGGGACATAGAAGAAGTTGATATTTATTTTACTGTAAAAAATCATTGCTTTAAATTCATAAACCAGAGAGAAAACAGACGAGAGTTTTTGTATGGAGAAAAGACCACCCCCGTTTCCTCTTAAATATATACAGTCGCTGCCGCACTATGCAAACAGATGTATTTTGGCTAAATGTTGTTAGAAGTGAGCCGCGAGCAGAGCCAGGTACAGCCAGGCTTTACACAAAATACTTCCATGAGTGTTGGGCCGATAATGCACAGCCTGCACCAATGAGAGTAGAACCATCAAATCATGCTAGTTTATAAAAACCCTTCATACTAATATTAATGACCCGGATGTTACTCAATCAGGCTTTTACGCTTAAACAACTAAACCAATTTGGAAGAATTTTGGTATAGATAGATTGAGCTTAGAGAAGGATGTAGGGTACTGTTTATCCCGGGAGTGCGTTCTCTTAGAATTTTTTCCCGGTGGACGTCGGTCCTAAGTAGCCACAGAATGCACTTTTTATATGAAATTATACCAGGCCCCTCAGAAAGTATTGCGAAAAAAAGTTTTTATATATGGGAGACTGGCCAGTTATAATGTTTTTCGAAAATATGATTATTTATAAGTAAAAATAAGTAAGTTCCAATTTCAAAATTTCCCTCCACATTTTTTGCGAGTTAATTCAAAGTATTGTGTCTCACTGAAATATGGATCTGCGCCGGGAACATTTTAGAGCTATGATTTTATACGATTTCAAGTGTCGCCTGAAACCGGATGAATCGTACGATAGACTTCAAATGGCATTCATGGATGAAGGCCCTTCCAAGGCAACCGTGTATCGTTGGTATAACGAATTCAAGCGCGGTCGACCAACTTTGGGGGATGACGAAAGAAGCGGTCGCCCTTTGACGGCTGTTACCGAAGAAAACGTGCTAGCAGTGAAAAATTTAATCCAAGACAATAGGCGAATTACATATCAGGAGATTCAACACATATTGAAGATTGGATCGGGAAGCGTTCACGAGATTCTACACAGCCATCTTCGCGTGAGGAGGATAGTATCACGCTGGGTGCCGCACAACCTCACCGATGCTCAGAAGCAGGCCCGGGTGGAATGGTGCCGTGATATGCTTAACAAATTTGAAGCAGGCTCGTCTCGGCGTGTTTACGACATCGTTACAGGTGATGAGTCCTGGATTTATCAATACGACCCAGAAACCAAGCGCCAGTCGACTGTTTGGGTGTTTCAAAATGAGCCAACGCCTACCAAAGTGAAGCGATCTAGAAGCGGGGGTAAGATTTTGATCGCTAGCTTTTTTAATTTGACTGGCCACTTGGTATCAATTCCCTTACGGGATCAAAGAAGCATTAATGCCGAATGGTATACTACCAAATGTTTGCCAGAAGTTTTCTCTGTTATAAGCAACAAGCGACCAAACACAGGGCTCCGCGGGCTACTGCTCCACCACGAAAATGCACCTGCGCACACCGCACTCAAAACGAGGGACTTCCTGGACAGCACGCCAGTCAAACTCCTGGGTCACCCTCCTTACAGCCCTGATCTAGCACCGTGTGACTTCTTTTTATTCCCAAAAATAAAAAATCAGCTCAAAGGGATACAATTTTCGTCGCCGGAAGATGCGCTGGCTGCGTTCGAGCAGGCTGTAAACGAGGTGTCTGCGGCGGACTGGAAAAAGTGTTTTGAAAACTGGTTTAGGCGCATGAATCTTTGTATAGAGGCTGGTGGAAAGTACTTTGAAAAGATTTAATAAAAATATATGTACGTATAGAACAATTTTTTTTAGTTTCGCAAAACTTTCTGAGTGTCCCACGTATACACTAGACTTGAAATTAGTCTGTGCAAAACTCATCCGATCCGAATCTGAGAAAAATTATATACTGCGCAAACGAATTTACCCCCAGTAAATTCAAGGAGAAAAAATCGCGTGTATCAGAATATTATCTAAATTAATAAAATGTATTATATTATTTGTACAATTATTATTTGCAAAGATATTATTTTACGTTTCATATGCATGAGCCAAGGAAAACAATTAAACCACACAACAATTACAACATCACAATTTAGAAACCAATAATTAATTCAACCTGTCCATTGTCTATTTGCTGTATATTATTTATTGAGTAATAGTAATATCTTTATTGAGCCATAAGTCATGTACAAAAATAATTAAAGTCCAATTTGGTTCAATTACATATCTTAAAAGTTTCGGTCTGGAGTTAATTTTAAGCTTGACGAAGTAATTATGACCCAAATGTCACGATCTCATTATCTATACTAACACATGTACAGGCACTATTCACTCAACTCACAGAACTGTTTTATTTAAAAAACGTCAACGAACAACGTTCGACTAAGCCCGCACTTGGAATTTATAAGCTCCGCGCTCGATCTTCGAGCAGCTTCCGAGCAGCGTCCGACACTAACCACGCATGACACCGCGGTCGCGACTAAACAACTGCATCACTATCACGGAACGTCCCAAAATACGTTATTTGCTAACCAAAAGCGGGGAGACCCTGTTTCAGCATGCATAATATTATATATAGCACGCACCCTTCAGAAACATGAACGTCAAAGAAAGTCAGTAAAATGTTTCTAACTCTTAACTTAACTTAAGTATGTTAAAGAGAGACAGACGTAAACAAAAACATAAAATAAAGTATGAAAAAAAATATAATAAATTCAACAAGGTACATAATATTATACAATTATCCCTTTGTTTGTATTACTTATGAGTGCAATGGGGAACCGTGGAGCATAAAAGTGCCTCATTAAAATTATCAATTACTGAGATAATCTGCTCCAGAGGCCATTTAATTTATGAAATGTTGTATATTTCAATTTCATCTGTAATTATTTTTGTGTTCAATTCTCATTATTTAATTCTCATTATTAATTATGATCTATGTTGTGAGCTTGCCTATAAGTGACTTGTTCACACAGCAGCTTTTTTAGGGTTCCGTAGCCAAATGGCAAAAAACGGAACCCTTATAGATTCGTCATGTCTGTCTGTCTGTCCGTCCGTCCGTATGTCACAGCCACTTTTTCCCGAAACTATAAGAACTATGCTGTTGAAACTTGGTAAGTAGATGTATTCTGTGAACCGCATTAAGATTTTCACACAAAAATAAAAATAAAACAATAAATTTTGGGGGTTCCCATACTTGAAACTAAAACTAAAAATATTTTTTTTCATCATACCCATACGTGTGGTGCCATTTTACCAAAATGGTAAAATGTGTGTCCCCTCCCTATAACTTCTAAAATAAGAGAATGATAAAAAAGTACGGAACCCTTCGTGCGCAAGTCCGACTCGCACTTGGCCGGTTTTTGTAAAACAAGTCGTTGGTGTGCCTATGGTGATAAATAAAAGTTACGGTAATGTTGTAGGGTTTTAGATATTTAAAATAAATTATCGTTAATAAATATAAAGTTTAGATTGTTACACCTAGAATATAAATTTATCTATCTGTATGCGTGTGGGTCGATTTGCCAATCGACAAGTATCTTATATCTGCAGAATAATTCGAAAATCAATTATTAGAAAACAAATTTGAATTAGGCAGGAAACAATTGTTTGTAATGTCTTTTTTATTATCTTTAATACTGTTGTACAAAATAATGTAGCCTATTACATCATAGGAATTCTAAAAGGTGAACAAATACCGTTGGAGGTATATTCGGAAATCGAAACATTTTCAATAAGATGGCATCTTATTGAAAATGTTTGAGATGAGAAGTGTTTTCGCACGTTATTTCTTTAGGCGGTTTACACACGGCACCGCGCACCGCCGCGGACGCGGAGGAGAGAGCACCGCTCGACCCGCGCGGTCGGGCGGTGTACGTGTGTTAGTCGTCAACGGATTTAAGGTGCCGATTCCCTTGAGTAGCTGATTTTAAAATGAGAATCACGTCTAAACGGCTAGTCGTCATTTATTGGAAAAAATATATGTTATATTAGACCATTTTCTTAATAATTTCATCTGAGCAAATTTTGAGTTTTATTCATAAAACATAGTGTAATTAATTTGTAAAGTTATGTCTAAAACGGACAAAAACACGACAATCACAACAAAACCGCTGGGCGTATTTTAATGAAATTGACACCATATCAAAGACTATTTAATTATCTACATTTTGATCTGAAGCTTTTTTTTTTAAAGTCATAGAATAATAAGAAAAGTACAAAAAACAACTAAATTTCGGGTCGCGCGGGTGAGAAACGAGGGCGTGTTTTGTTCCCTCAAGGTCGTTGGCGTTAGTCGTCGTCTCAATAGAGATCAATGCGACATGAGATCCGCTTCACCGCCCTCCGCGGCGGCGCGCGGTGCCGTGTGATAATCGCCTTATTGTTGTGCGTCCTCGGCGGCCGGTTTGTTGAATATTGGCATAATACCCGAGGTCACACTGGTCACAACGGCTGAGACAACAACTGCAGGCCATGAAAGCTGCAACGACCATTGCACAAATGCACACATAGATGACAAATTTAAAAGAGTATAAAAAAATCTGTAGTTCTAGAATGTAGTGGTTCAACAGAAAGCTTCCCAGGAGATGAAACAAGTTAAGAGATCAAATAATTGTACCAAAATTCTATTGAACCGGTACACTCCTGAACAGACCCGGTTTATCGAACTGAATACAATAATTATTATAATATGTACTTTTGAATTGCAAAGTAACTATACTCGGGTGAAAACTTCGGGCTTTTACAATCCACATTTCTTTCCTTTCATTCTTCTTGGCGTATGACAAACGCAGTGAATAATTTTGGCAACTTATTACAATATGCAGACAGAAGACCCAAAGAAAAGAAAAGAAAGAAAGAAAAGACATAAAGGAACACTTTTGCTGAATTATCAATCAGCATCCGACAGCTGCTTAAAATCCAGACTGCATGCAACAAGTAGCAGTTTCAATGGAGTATTTTTTAAATCTATAAAATTGCGATTTATTTATACTTTAAGGTTACACTAGTCGATCAGTCTTCCATACAAACGTATTCTGGCGATTACTCCACTGTTTGACGATGTACGTTCAAAATAAAAAACGATATCAATTTGTCTCATCATTATCTAGCCATGTATGGAAATGAAAAAGTAAAAAAAATAGATAGTTATGAGCGACGAAAGTACCATATTTCAACACTAATTTTAACGCATCTTCGGGCGGAAATAAATACCGTAAGAAGGAAAATTGCAAAATGGCCACCAAACAGGTATAGATTAGTAGTTCAACAATGCAAATAATTATATTTTGTAAATATACATTTAGTAGTTTTTTCATGATATCTGGACTCCCAGAGGTCTGTTTATAAAATTTCGCGCGCTCGTTTTCGTCCTCAATCATCATCCATTTCGCTAAAAACTTGCAAAAGTGCTAATTCGTACGCGAACTAGCTTCTTACTGCTCATCACAGCATCTATCTCTTTCGCACGTGTTGTCGGATGAGATAACGTGCATTTTAACCCCGCGCACAAAATAGTTCGTGCCGCCGACTATGGCAACCTTAAATGGCTTTATTGTAAAAATACGGGTTACAGAAAGTCCCCTTTGGCGAGTTGTTCTTCGTGATCAACATGTGGCGACTGGCGGGTAAGGACAACGTTCGCGTTCGGCGTCCGGTGGTTACCGAGCGGGACGCGGAAACACTGCACAAAAGCGAACATACGTTCACCTTCCACCGAGACTAGAGGTCGACTCGGGATAATACACGTTTGACTGTGCACACTTGCAAACGTTGACCTAGCTAACGTTGCCGACGATGCGCGAATTAAAGTAATCCTCCAAGGGACCATTTAGTTGGCTAAATCAGTTGTGCCAGAATGACCGATCATTGAAACCATTGTAAATAAGTAATTATGGTTTTTCAATTTCAATTAAATACATGTTTAAAGAGGTGATTATTAGTTCGGCTAACGCCTTATTGCTATTGTGACAATACTCACAACCAATGGCCTTTATATGAATCGATTAAGGCGCCGATTCCCTTGAGTAGCTGATATTAAAATGAGAATCACGTCTAAACAGCTAGTCGTAATTTATTGGAAAAAAATATATGTTATATTAGACCATTTTCTTAATAATTTCATCTAAGCAAATTTTGAGTTTTATTCGTATAACATAGTGTAATTAATTTGTAAAGTTATGTCTAAAACGGACAAAAACACGACAATAACAACAAAACCGCTGGGCGTATTTTAATGAAATTGACACCATATCAAAGACAATTTAATTATCTACATTTTGATCTGAAGCTTTTTTTTTAAAAAGTCATAGAATAATAAGAAAAGTACAAAAAAGTACTAAATTTCGGGTCGCGCGGGTGTGAAACGAGGGCGCGTTTTGTTCCCTCAAGGTCGTTGGCGTTAGTCGCCGTCTTAACCATTATGAAGTAAAACATCTGGTAAGATCGCGGTTTAGGTCTTAACGAAATTTAAAAAAAAAACCGGCGATTACTAACTTTTTCCATTTCTGAATTAAGAATTTGGAGTTGACAATTTGTCCTCTATTTTAGAATTCATGTCAAATTTAGATATTAAAACAGCATCGAGAAGTTCCGAGCCCCAAGTTTGGGGTTGTGACAGTTATCATAACAAAATAGCATATCACACACAATATCAGAGTTCGTGCATTATTAATATGCCTAATAGCATACTGAGATACTCAATACTGCTATTTGCAAATACGGACGAAAATAGACCTAATTTGGTATTCATAATATTCCTGATGGATGCTGCAATTGCGAGTGGGGCGCGTCATCCGCTCCAACTATGATAACCGCTTGCAAAAATTTCAAATTCGAGTTAATGGCCGATACTAGTTTTTGTAGTAAGGATAGTGTGTAATTTCCTGAATTATTATCCTGGATAGGCAAGCAAAAAAACGAAGATAGTCGTGGATATGCTCGAGGATACCGAAACACAAAAGTTGACGACAGGATCCAGAATAGATGTGAACAAAACTACACTTTTGTTTTAAAACCTAAATAAAATTGGACGTGTCCTTTCATAGATGCACTCAGTTTCAAAAACTATTCTAGAAATCCATTGGCGCGCTGTCACTCTTAATAACAGTAGTTCGCAGTGAAAAGTTATTTCTTGCTATCAATCTATAAAATAGGTACTCGGAAAAGCGAAGCCGTTGGCATACCCGGATATCATGACAAAAGCACAGCAATATTTAAAAGGAGTCTACCTAATAAACATCTTTAACTTGGACGAATCTTAGATAGGTTCTTGTGGTGATAAGTCTAGAATCATATGGAAATAACAGTTTGACCTTGTTCGTCAATTCCAACTTTTACCCGCCTCTGTCTTGCTTCATCTCGAAGAATCGATAGGCTAACTCAAGGCAGTCTTCAGCTCAGAGACAGGACTGTTTTAGAATAGCTGACTGGCCTACAGGCCAGCACGGACTAGCCATCAGAAGCTAAAATTAAACTTTTTTGTGTTCCAAACCGCTAACATTCAATTTAGAACTTTAGGCCGACTAAGACTTTTAATCGTTTGTTGTAAAAATGTTAAATTAGTAAAAACTAAAGTACAATCAACCGTAGTGTACTATCATTTGTCAATACGCAAAGTCAAAGTCAAATTTATTTATTCAATTAGGACAATAAACGGCACTTTTGAACGTCACATAAATTAAAATTAAAATTTACAAGTAATAAAAAAATAAAAAATAATGATGGATGACGATTTAGGACGAAAACGAGCGCGCGATTTTTTATAAACATACCTTTGGTAGTCTAGATATCATTGAAAAACTACAAAATGTATATTTCCAAAATAAAATTATTAGCATTGTTGAAATACTAATCTATCCCTGTATGGAGGCCGTTTTGCAATTGTCCTTGTTCTTATGGTATTTAGTTACGCCCAAATATGCGTTAAAATTAGTGTTAAAATATGGAACTTTCGACGCTCATAACTTTCAAATATATTATTTTTTTACATTTTTGTTTCCATACAGGGCTAGATAATGATGAGACAAATTGATATCATTTTTTATTTTGAAAGTACATCGTCAAACAGTGGAGTAATCTCTAGACTACGTTTGTATGGAAGAATTTTCGACTAGTGTAACCTTAAAGCTTAGCACGCATTGCGGTTTATACCCGCGCGGTTAAAAACTGCAGATCTATTGACGTCTAATAAATGTACAATAGAAACTACTAGAGATACTTTGTTTCAATCAATCAATCTATGACATATTATGTAGTAGATATTAGAGCATCGAACAAGGCACTTGATAATGTGTTGATATTCTAAACGAGAGATGCACGCGGCGAAGGCGAGAACAGTACAAGGACGCACCTGTTTGATGCGACGCGAAAAATTTACCAACCGATGGTAAGTCTTCCAATCAATGCATTCTGCACACAGCTAACTTTAGTTGATACACAAAACAATCATCGCATTGTATTATTTAAATTGAACATAAAAGTATTTTTTTAAATCTTAGCTTAGGAGGCCGTTGGTCTCTATGAGCAACATCTATTTTTAGAAATTGAATTATTAATTATTTTTAAGCACATGTACCTACAAAGAAAATAAATTTTGATGATAGTTAAATACGTCTGAAAGTTTGTACTATTAAGTAACTAATATACAATAAATTATTCTAGAAGTTTATCCCGCAAATAAGCACCGCATGCGGCAACGTGAGTTGGTACCTCCAAATCACGTGACCCTGCACACTGTATTACAACGAAGTACATACGTCATCGACCGAAGACAATAACAAACATTTAACTTGCAAAACGTTTGGTTGTTTGTTGCACATACTCTTCAATGTTCAAAGACCGTGTGTGGGGGGATTTGTGTTGCCCACTAAAGCTACTATAGAATAGAATAGATGGAAGCTCCGACGCAATGTATTCAGTTCTAGGAATAGAAATAAAGCACGCAAGGTTGGAAGGAACACATCGTGAAGGAACAGACTTAGTTAATATAATTTTGAAATCGCCAACCCGTTTTCAGCAAGCGTGGTCAATGCTCGTACCTTCTCTGTACGAGAAGACGCTTTTGCTCTGCAATGGGACAATTATTATAGGCTGGTATAAGTATTATTATAAACAGGTGACTGATTTCAAATGGTCTACAGGTGGGTAGAGAGAGGATAATTAAGTTACAAGCTATATTGATCAAGTTTAAAAATATACACAATATTATGCAAACATATTCGATACTCCCGTTTAGCTAAACTTCTAACCAAGCTTAGAAATATTGCATTTTTACGCAGTTTTAATTATAATCCTAAAGTATTTCTCGATTTTCTTTGAACGTAAACATAACTACGCACAGAAAGTTTTTAAAAGCAAAATATGTTACATGTATGCGATATTCAAATACAGCATAATATTCGCTTCCTATTTTATATAGGTCAGCCCTCTATTTTATTTACAGAACAGTTCTTAATTAAACAACCCATGTACAACAAAATTATTATGAAACAGCAATGCAATGTTCAAAAAATCCTTTCTATATTTGAACTTTAAAAGCAATGCCAACTAGTTATTTAATATTTTAATATGAATATTGTTGAAATAGCTAGCAATACTGGAAAGTTGTTACTGAAATATATTATATTACAGCTCTGTTTTTTTTTTATTTGCGTGCCCTACTTTATCCCCACTACTAGTCCCTTTGTATGATAATAGAGAGAACAATGGCTCCCTTTTAGCCCTTCCGAATAGATGTAAGCTCCGCCCTACGGTTGCACCTCCCTATTGCTACGGCTTCCCTTTATAGGTTCCCACCCTCCCCTGCGCAGCACGGCCACCCGCGATCCGGGTTCCGTTGTCAACCCATATATGTTACATGCAACCCGGGCTTTGCGTCTGCACCAAAACCACAAGGTTTTAGATTTAGACTGATTTGTTTTCAGGGCCCGGTAGTAACGCACCGAAAATGCAAAGAATTATTTAAAGAACCGGTCTTAAAAAAATTAACATATGCACAAAATAGTATTACTTTGGAAAAACGAAGGCAAATATCTATGAAAAGTGGATCTTTTACTGTTCGGTCTTGTGAGACCCGTCGGTAACGGAAACAGTAATGGTCGAAAATACTAATTAAAATTTTTTTTTTTTTTTTAAAACATTCGTTGTATTATTTTATCTGACTTTTTGTCACGTTTCAGAAATAAGAACGGCTTCTATTAGAAAAGGTTCTGTTTCACGTCGGTACTACCTCAACTAATATTTTTCATGAATACCATCAAATTAGATGATCAATTAATCATTCTTATAACAACAGTAGACTAACGCGACCGGGCGCGCAAAACCGAAATCCTACCTACAATTCTTTTTCAAAGCCCAAAAAGGCTTACCTTCTGTTACGCGCTAAGTTTAAACCTAACAGCAAAATGGCCGAACCAAATTAAGTGATAAATCGATCAACTGCCCACTAGACATCTAAATAATTGAGTTATTTAGTTAATAACTCAATTATTTAGTTGTCTAATGGTTGCATTGATCTTAATTGTGCATTGCGAACCCCTAGCTTACGGAGTGGACAACACCAGTAACCAATTAGTATTATTGGCAATTTTAGTTCTATTTGCAGTTGATACCGTTGTTGCAGCTCAACAACAACAACACAACAACTATAGTTATCGCAAGTAGCGGAAATGTCCGCTTTGACCAATGTATTGCATAAAGCAGCCAGTGTACGTAGGCATAGGGCTTAAGGATACACTAGTCGATTATTCTTCCACACAAACGTAGTCTGGCGATAATTACTCCACTGTTTGATGATGTACGTTCAAAATAAAAAATGATATCAATTTGTCTCATCATTACCTAGTCCTGTATGGAAAAAGATAAAAAATACGAAAGTTATGAGCGTCGAAAGTTCCATATTTCAACACTAATTTTAACGCATCTTTGGGCGGAAATAAATTCATTAAGAAGGAAAATTGCAAAACGGCCTCCATACAGGGATAGATTAGTAATTCAACAATGCAAATAATTTAATTTTGAAAATATACATATAGTAGTTTTTTCATGATATCTAGACTCCCAAAGGTCTGTTTATAAAATTTCGCGCGCTCGTTTTCGTCCTAAATCATCATCCATTTCGCTACAAACTTGAAAAGTGCTAATTCGTACGCGAACCAGCATCTTACTGCTCATCACAGCATCTATCTCTTTCGCACGTGTTGTCGGATGAGATATCATGCATATTAACCTCGCGCACAAAATAGTTCGTGCCGTCGACTAGGGGAACCTTAAGGAAGGCTTAACAACGATATCACATATTCATGATTCCTTGGTAGGCAGCCGATGGCCTATGTACAAACGAATCGAATAACTAGTACAATAATGGACGAAACGCTTTGATGCGACTGCTCAAAGCACAAAAGCAGAGTACCTATCGTTGCAAATAGGTCCTCGTATGCTCTGGTGACATCGTTAGAGGAGAAAATGAAAATGTCAAAGCCGAACGCGACTTTGTTCTCTCACTGGACGCACTTCAACGATGTAACTGAAGCGCTTTCATTCGAATATCTCAAATACCGGGATGTTCGTTCGATTAAAACGCACATGCCACATGAAAATCAAACCCACGTGGAATAGCAATCGATATAATCCCTGCGCCATCAGTCACGTTTTAAACTATTCGCGGATACGCATACGTAATTTACATATTGTCCTCAATTAAAACATTCTTGATTTTATACAAAGCGAATTCATAGCAAAAATGAAAAAAAAAATGGTTAAAATCCGCTTATAAATACCATAATGCATTTATTAAGTTTTGAACATCGAGCGAAATAATTAACTGTTATATTTCCCTTTCAGAACCGAGAGAAAAGTTCGTTTCGTGGTAAACGTACTCAAAGGCGAAAGATAAATATTACAGAGTGACTGAAGTATCTTTAGCGCAAACGTACCTGTTACCGCTTGCACCAGGCGTCTAATGGCCGTGTCAGATATGTTATGCGAGGAGGTTGTGGCCAAATCCCCAAAATACAACTAGTATTAAATATTCCAATTCATATAGTTGAATGTACGCACATTTATCAAGACACAATGACTATAGTTACTATACTCTTTGCGCTGTAGCATGTTGCGTGTGACAGTTTCAATAAAAAAAAATACGCATATACGTATACGCATTTTCTGTAGTTTAACTTCAGACAGGCAACTATGGTATATGGTATAACTATGATATGACGTTAAACAACAAAAAATGCGTAGACATATTTGTGTATTTTTTTTTATTGAAACTGTCACCCGCACCATGCTACAGCGCAAAGAGTGTAACGATATTTTCCTTCAACACCACAAAAAATGTGTTAAGTGTGTAGGTAAAAGTCGCGAAAGTTTTCTAAATACGTAACTTAATTACACCGAGGACGACGCAGCGCGGGAAAAGAATGTCTAGAAGGGCTTGGGGAAGCCATTTTCCCAGCAGTAAGACTCCAAAGGATAAACAAAAAATATACACCAACTAAATTCAGCATCGAAAATCGACAAAGCGACCACGTTTACAAAGTTAGGAATTTGTTGCACCACTAAAACACTAAGAAGTGGTGGCAGGCAGCGTTTATGGGGTTTATTCCAGAAATCCCCACCGACATATCCCCACCAGTGGGGATCGTTACTTTTTTCCAGAAATCCCCACTGGTTATATAAACTCAGCCTAGTGGGAATTTTTGGAAAAATAAGTAACAATCCCCACCAGGTGTTGTTTCTAAATTATTAAACAAAAAATGCGATAAAAAATTTAATTATTTCAGAATTAATAATAAAATTATTTGCACAGTAAATATTGCAAAACTTCAGTCACCGGAAATCTGGTTTATCATAAATGCAATATGCATCCAGAGTTAAACAATATACACCACTAAAAAGAAGGAGAATAGATTTTAATGCATAGTTCTACTGGTATTTTTTTATTGCTAGTAACAGTCGCGTGTACACAGGGTAGTTAGACAAAATATTTGTTACTTCAGGGTACTTAAATAAAATATATATTGTGGATTCTGTATAAACCTCATCGTAGGTATACAACCTTCTCGGTTTACCAGAGTAAAAAAGGGCGGGCATTGAATCTGATGAAATCCAAAATTTTGAAGAAGCAAATTGAACTTGCTGCAGTACTACCACTTTTACCGGAAAATCTAATAATGGAAGGCTGGTTCTGTGTTGCCCGCCAAAGCCCAGACAATCATAATAGTGACCGTTTTCGCCGGTATATGTTAAGCCAATGGATAAAAGAAGATTTCATAAAAGTATTATGTGTTTACGGAGAGAGGCACAGAACCACTTTTTAGAAGGCTGGCATAATAAATAAGCTTAATGCAGCTATATCGAAGAAAAAAACAAGTTTACTGAAACTCCTACATTTTTTGCATGAAGACGCTTTGTTTTATGAAAAAAATGCTAACGAAAGTCACCGTCGGTACCAGCGATCACAAAGAAGCAAAGAAAAAGACCAGTTCATCTTAGATGCTCACCTAGAGCTAATGCATGGCAGCATTACAGTGCCACTTTTAAAGAATGAGATACATTCACAATCGCTATTTACGTTATCCTATAATGTTAAAATAACTACTACTAAGTAACTTTGGTTTGAATCCAATTAATAGTTGTAAATATGTTTGATTTTCGTTTCAATGCAAGCAATTTATAATGAAAGTTGATTATAATAATTTAATAATATTTGTTTAATAATTTAAAAACAACACGTGGTGGGGATTGGTACTTATTTATCCAAAAATCCCCACTAGGCAGAGTTTATTTGACTAGTGGGGACTCCTGGAAAAAAAAATAACAATCCCCACTGGTGGGGATTTGTTGGTGGGGATTTCTGGAATAAACCGTTTATGGGGTATCTTACGTAATAAATGGACCACACGTAATAAAAGCCTTATGTATCATCATTGCGATTGCTGTTATACCTGTGTATTCTCTGTTGGCGATCCAACAAAGTAAACAATTTAAATAAACAGACTTTTTGAATCTACTTTGCATTATTCAGTTTAGACATTTCCATAACATATTGCACTCATTTCTGTCGTTTCCAAGAAGTACAATTACATATTATATTATTAACTTTCCAGTGAGCGTACATGAGCATGAGGAGAGTGTTCACAGTGAGCTTTCCAATCAAACTTGCAACATGCACTTACTACGTTTCAAAATGAGCGAGAGTTCAACATACACGGGTTGTGATTTTCCATTTTTGAAACTACTTTGTATTATTCAGTTTCAACACCCTGCAGTATATTAGATATTTGAATATCTAAACAAAGTACTCAGGAATAGACTTATGTGTAAAAACGTCATCTCGATATTGCACTCATTACAGTCGTTTCCAAGAAGTACAATTTCATATTATAAAGATTTCCAGTGGGCGTTCATGAGCATGAGAAGAAAGTTCACATTGAGCTTGTCCAATCAAACTTACAACATGCACTTCCTACGTTACAATATGAGCGAGAGTTCAACATACACGGGTTGTGATTTTCCATCTGGTATAGAAAAATATAGCGAAAACCGACAATACGTTTTTCACATCAAATCCTAATGTAACAATTGTATTGTAGTACTTTAAGTTTTTCTTTGTGTAAGACAAAACGACAAAATTATTTAGCGGTGCTAAACTATTGGCTATTAATTGGAAATGCTAAAATTAAGTTAAAATTAACAATAAATTAAAATAAAATTAATAATATTTAATAATTTCGCACGGTTGGTCCCGGTGACGATTAAAAAGGAATAGGGTACTTAGGGAAATGCCACTACAATTAAAAAGGAAAATTTAAAATTTCCTCGACATATTTTTATTTCCTGCTACATAATTTATCTAGAAGTAAACACGCATCGATCGACAATCTATTGAACACGTAATTATGAGACAATATCTTGTGAAAACACCCCGATTCAAATATTAAAACGCCCATAACTTTTGAACGGCTGAACCGATTATCATAAAACATAGCTAACACTCTCGATAAAGTCACCTTTCATACAAAATGAACGAAATCAATATCGGTTCATCCGTTTAGGAGCTATGAAGCTACTGACAGATACAAAAATACACAAACACACGTCAAACTTATAACACCCCTCTTTGTCCGTCGGGGGTTAAAAGACTGAAATGTGTTACATGTTATAGTTACAAAAAATGTTAAAGTTACAAGTTATACTGACCCCGGAAGGGAAACAAGCGTTAGCTTTGAAGATAACAAAATACATTTATGTTCCATATTTTTTTAGGAGTCTCAAATATATTAGGTCCTAAGGCCCGGATGCAATGCAGTGCGATTCGACCTATTTGCACTTAAACAATTCTTATAAAATACGTGTAAGCGATATCCGAACGATATTTTCTATTGACGCAATTTAAGTCGCGTCGCTTCATCAGGAAGCTCCTTTATTCTAGGCATACCAGGCTACAGGTAAGTTCTAGAAATCTAAATTATAAAGGCAATGCTGCAAATTAAATCTATTAAATAATTTGTAATTTGTACCTTTTACAGAGTTTTAGAAACAACCACCAAACATTGAATACTTCCTTTAATATTGTTAAATTATTTAAAAGTAAAGCCTGTAATCCCTTCTGGAGTGAGCATTTTAAAATAACAACAATTCATTTATTCTTAGAAATAAATATATAAACACTTTTAACTTAATATTTTAGCGCCCGTGCGTAAACCTGACGGAAACGCTGACGTCGGAAAAACTACACTGAAAGTAGGCTTTTAACTTAAAATCATAGTGTCCACTCTTAAACCTCATGAAAACCCCGACAATGGCGACGGAAAGACTATTTGAAAATACAATTTTAATTTAAAAATATTGCGCGCCAGCCTAAACGCCGACGGCAGAAAAAACAAGCTGGATGTATATACGCCGACCCAACACCTGCTTACCCACTGGGAAATACTGAAACTGGTGCTTATAACAAGCACCTG
Organism: Orthosia gothica; assembly: GCA_949775005.1. NCBI lineage: Eukaryota > Metazoa > Arthropoda > Insecta > Lepidoptera > Noctuidae > Orthosia > Orthosia gothica. The sequence goes on along the minus strand of OX459039.1, from coordinate 7,054,683 downwards.
CAAAAAGCAACTGTATTTCCCAATGGAAATGCCAGCAATGAGAACATTTTTCTAAGTACTACATCCTTTTGTAGAAAATTAATACTCACGTTAGTGGGTGGTCTGTGGTGGACGTAGGGTGGACCTCTAATTGTTCCGTAGGGTCCATGAGCCCTGCAGCCACTTTCTCGCCCATATTATCACGATTTAATTGTCCACAAAAAAGAAACAAAATAAAACTAGCTTAAGGCCAATGGAAAAAGTGAAAAAGAACAGTAACAATATAAGTAAATATGAAGAGTAAAAATAGTAAAAAAGCAATAACATAAGAGGTAAAAATATAAGAGACATGATGATTTTTTAAATGCCACATAGTGAACAAAAAATAAACTTTGGAACTGAATTTAGTTCAGTTGGGTGTCACTTTCGTTTACTGATCGTCGTCGGAAAATAATATTTGCCCGGAGTGCAGTACGCGCGACCCAGTGGGGAGCCTGAAAACGAGAGCGGGAAAGTGCGGCCAGGCGGCCCGGCTGAATTCAGGTGCGCCAGACCGCCGCCGAGTGATGCGCGCGCCACTCATACCACGAACTGCATAATATCGCTTTATTTTATAAAATGCGACGCGCACTGATTTAATCTCAATTTTGGCAATGGTTTCATCTCAAAGCATTAACAGGGACATATTAAATGTTACGCTAGGGTTTTATAGACTTTTGTATTACACCCTTAAAGCGTTAGTATTAAAACCAATAAAACAAAAAAATATATATAAAGAAAAGAAATAAGCGAAAATATAGACTAAAAAAATAAAGTATTTACTTGGCATGGCTTCGGATGTACACCGTAATAATTGAGTTGTGACTTGCGTAAAGTAAGACCTGTTAAAGTTTTGTCGAAGCTGGCCCCATTGTAGCACTTGTTTGAGAATTAACATCAACTTAGGAGAAGTTGCACGAGTACAGCTAAGAACGCAACTGGTGTGAACAAGTACAGTCTTGCGAGAATTTGGACGGGACAATCTTATGATTGCATCAATTAATTGCATGCAACAGCCAACGAATAGCTCGTGTCTATCAGTGACAAACTATATAACACTATAGTTAGTATTCTGCATGTATTTATCGATATTATACCTACGGAAAAGAATTTTCTCGAATCATAACGTCCACGTGTTTGACACCTTTATTTAGAAGACAAACTTTTCAACAAGAAACTTCTATAAACAAAACGAAAGAGGAGGAAAATTTTCGAAACAGAAATGTAACCATACAAATACAACCAGCCGCTTCAATAAGATTATTTTTAAAGTCTATTTTTAGCTATAATAAGGCATCGGCAGTTATAAATCTTCAACAGATTCTAAATAGTTATTTAAATACGTGTTTTTACAATGATATGGAGACACACGTCGTATAATATTCACAACGGATATTTGTGTGTCTGAATTGGCTGCAAGACCCTGCGCAGTAGCCATTTTTAGGGTTCCGTACCCGAAGGGTAAAAACGGGACCCTATTACTGAGACTCCGCGGTCCATCTGTCTGTCTGTCACCAGGCTGTATCTCATGAACCGTGATAGCTAGACAGTTGAAATTTTCACAGATGGTGTATTTCTGTTGCCGCTATAACAACAAATACTAAAAACAGAATAAAATAAATATTTAAGTGGAGGCTCCCTTACAACAAACGTGATTTTTTTGCCGTTTTTTACGATAATGGTACGGAACCCTTCGTGCGCGAGTCCGACTCGCACTTGGCCGGTTTTTTGTGCCAATGTTGAAGGTGAAGATAGCATGTCTCTTTCACTCGCTTACGTTTGTCGCATCGTGCTATCTCGCTTACTCTATGCAGTATACTCGATGACAAACCGTTACTTGCGCAATGGTTGGCAGAGCCAACTTCAGAGACACAAAGATCCGATGTGGTATAACAAAATTTGTAAAAGAACTATATGTGCGGTACATATTATGGTGCACAATTCAAGCGGACCATCCCCAATTAGCTTGGTGACCACTATATGCATAATCTTACATATGAATGTATATAATAATAATAATCGGGCTTCCATGTATAAAACGGTATCTACCCCACTCGATATTATAATAGGATTAACAATTAAGTGCTAAGTTTAAAAGGAATTGACAACTACCCACGTAACAGTGAAACGTTCGAAAAATCTCTCCTCACGATGAACGCTATATTTAATCTCGATTTTTCTCGATAATATGAACTTAAAACACACACACACAGTAATGTCCAGATAAAAAATACGGGGAAATAATACGACTAGATGTTTTCTGTTTACCGCTCAAGGGCAATGGTAGCAATAAATTCTCTCTCAGGCCATGATTTTCAAAGAGCGATTTGCATCCGACGTCTGTCAGCGAACCGGGTTTCAAGTGGAAAAGTAGGCAAAGGACAGACGAACGACAACACGACCCCATTTACACCCGTGGCGGGCCACGTTCAACATCTTGCATTCATTCATTCATTCACAAACGGATAAGCCGCTGGTTCTAGAACTACGACATTTTGCACTGGGATTTTGGGATAGTGGGAGAAACTGGTTAAATAGGACATAAAAGTTCACAGGAAGTTTATTTATTTAAGTTAGAAACGTGGGAATTTGTACTTTAGACTGTTGGTAAGCTGTGTCATCGGTCACCGATGTCTTTAAAGTTGCCAACGGGAAAGGCAAACAATGATTATCAAAATCAGGCGGCAAACATTGGTTATTCGTGTCAATTAATGTAAACGAAAAAATAAATAGGAAAGATAAGTTATGTACCGAAGTTCAAATCTAAATACCGAGCGGCCAAGGCCAGAAGCGACGATCTCACAGAGCGAGTTAACACGCCCGGAAAACTTCAATAAAAGCCCAACTATGCAACAAGTCGAGCTATCGAGTCGCGAGTTTACGCTCAGTCGGACTAACAAGTATGTAATGCATCCCTGGCATCCGACTACCATACTGATACCAAGTTGTGAACGCCGACCGACGCGCTAACAGCTAGATATTTTACATAAAAGTTACACGAGAAGCCCGAAAAGTTGCCAACAACAACAAAAAAATCGGGATTCTTGAAGTGCCAAGTGGCACTTCATAGCATGCGCTCATGTGTTACATCAAATAGTAGCCATACTCGTACATAACTTTGGACACATACTTCACCACTATCCACGAAATGTACAAAATATGTCAGCACTAATACACGTTTTGGCAAATCCTTCAATATCCGTGCATCCCACAAAGTTCAGAACTGTGGTCCTTCGAACATAATATTATAAATTGTGTTCGAAGGACCAATTAGCCTGACTTTATTAAAAGAGTTTCCATTATGTATGTTATATTGGATTGCGAATACTTTCAATCACGCTTCCTTTGACTGAGGTAGTCTTCAGTGAAACAAGTAGTTCTAACTGAAAATACTCACCTCCTGTATAAATAACTTTTACTGCACTTGCTTTTCAGGGAATTGGTATGGAAACTTCTGTTAGTTGGCAGTTAACTTTTGACACAGATTACTTAATAGTTACTACGTAACAGATACTTCACTCAGTAGAAAATGCCCAATACCTACTGCTATAATAGCCTACTCCGTTGCGTCAGCAAACACTGCATGCTAAAATGTGCCTAAATGCTCAAGCGTACAGTTGTGATTGCTTCGCACCGCGCGATCCCACAGCAATCGCAGGGCTGCCTCTTCGATAAAATTCTAGTGGTCTTTAAGTCAAGAGTGAATAGGTTATTTCTAGGCAAGCGTGCTCCACCGTCGACCACATCATCACTTACCATCAGGTGAGATAGTGGTCAAACGCGAGCCTATTGATTATAAAAAAAAAACTTTTTGTGTCTATGTTATTGAGAACTGTGAATATGTTCTGACTTATATGTGAAAGTTTAAAATTGTATAGTTTATAAAATATTTTTCTAATCGGTAACTAATCGGTACCTAGATAAGAAAGATGGACAGACACACAGATATGACGAATTTATAATAGTTCCCAAACTAGACAACCCGGAAAATATATAATTATAAATAAATAATACCTAGGTACTAATAAATACATTGAATGATTATTAACATTTATCAATTTATTTTTAACTATAACACGGGGCGAGCTCAAGAATTCTATGGCGATATCATGGAAAATGAACCCTTTGAATTATAATATCCATATTAATATTATAAATGTGAAAGTAACTCTGTCTGTCTGTCTGTCTGTTACCTTTTCACGCGGGTAGTAGTAGGGTAGGGTTGGGTAGGGTATGGTAGTGTAGGGTAGAGTATTGTAGGGTAGTGTAGGGTCGGGTAGGTTAGGGTAGGGTAGGGTAGGGTAGGGTAGGGTAGGGTAGTGTAGGGTCGGGTAGGGTAGGGTAGGGTAGGGTAGTGTAGGGTAGGTTAGGGTAGGGTAGGGTAGTGTAGGGTAGGGTAGTGTAGGGTAGGGTAGGGTAGGATAGGGTAGGGTAGATAAATGTTTAGTCTTTTTATGGCAAAACAAAGTTTGCCGGGTCAGCTAGTATTTGTTATAACTTTAAAGATCTTTTAATTATTTTTCTTTACATAAACATTTACCTATATGTTTTTTACAAATCCCATAAAGCTTCATTCAAACTGAAGCGAATACCGCGCTGTACGCGGGACGAAAAAGACAAATATTGAGAGGCAAATATGAGAGGCTAAGCGAGCGAGCGAATCGCACGAGCATTTCTTTACGCTATCAGCACGACAAGTTGAGACAGGTCGCCGCGCCGCGCGACTTGTGTTGGAAGTTTCGTGGGTAGGTATATGCGCGACTGTCCTTCAAATATTATTACAATTTTTTTTCAAATAAAAATAGCTTTTTAAACGTTGTTAAAATAGTGTTTATGATAAGTATAACGTTCCTATGTAACAAACATATGTAAATATGTGTCTGAAAGGCAAGCTAATGCTTAATACCTACCTATTAAAAATAATTTTTAAACGACAAAAAATAGTAATACTTACCTTTCGTCATTGACAAGTAAATGGAAAAATGTTAGGTGTTTATCCCTTCTTTTACTTGATTTGCACCCATCTTCAGCACATAAGGCACCAGACGGCATCGTAGGTACGCGTGCGAACGAATGGAAATATTAAAATTGAACAACGTACGTGCGCTTTGCTTGCGAAAACCGCACCGCACTGAATTTGGTCCGCAAACGGCCCGAGACCGCTCGGTCGGGCGGTAGGTAATTATAGCGCGCAAGTACATGGAGTGACGGAGGCCTGCTTTTGATATTGCATTGGCGAAGAGCGGGTTATTAGTACGGCGACCGACATAGGTACGTGTGACTGTGTGTGTGTGTGGAATAGACTATTCTGCGTTCAAAGGCTTCAAAGCATCGGCTATCGTAATCAACCCACCCTAGTCAAAGGGGGTACCAATGAGACACAGCACACATGTCAAATGTCAATATGGACACACATCAAAGCAAAGCTCAAATCAAAATCATAACTGGTCTGAGTTTCACAGAGAGTAGAGTACGTGGTCGAAGCAACGCAAAAGTGTTTAAAACGGTCGGGCTGTGCAAAGGATAAAGGGGTGTTGCAATTGCACAAAATTCGTCATACATATTGCAATATAATGTCTGACATTCTATCAATTCCGTGTGCATGACTTACTCTACATTTTCAGAAAGGAGATTTGGCGCGGGTCAATGAGCAGCTTGAATAGTGTATTGAGCGATTAGGTGCTTCAAGAGCTCACCGTCTACACGTGGATGAGCAAAATCCCCGTGGGCGCTATGGTCCGGTTCTGATTTAAAATAAATACACATAAGATCTACAAGGCAATAAAGAAGAGTGAGTCAAAGAAAATATATATTATCTAGAACTCGTAAAGTGCAATTAAATATAATCTTTTCAGGAATATATTTCCATTAAGCACTCTTATGGATCCCCTATTCGACGGCACGAACTATTTTGTGCGCGAGGTTAAAATGCATGCTATCTCATCCGACAACACGTCCTAAAGAAATGTTGTGATGAGCAGTAAGAAGCTAGTTCGCGTACGAATACACACTTTTACAAATTTGTAGCGAAATGGATGACGATTTAGGACGAAAACGAGCGCGCGAAATTTTATAAACATACCTTTGGGAGTACGGAAATTAAAATTATTTGCATTGTTGAACTACTAATCTATCCCTGTATGGTAACCGTTTTGCAATTTTCCTTCTTGTTATGGTATTTTTTAGCGCTCAAAGATGCGTTAAAATTAGTGTAGAAATATGGAACTTTCGACGCTCATACCTTTCAAATATATTTTTTTTTTACATTTTTGTTTCCATACAGGGCTAGATAATGATGAGACAAATAGATTTTTTATTTTTATTTTGATAGTACACCGTCAATCAGTGGAGTAATTCCAGACTACGTTTGTATGAGAGAATGATCCACTAGGGCAACCTTAACAAGCTTAGATGCTCGACTGCGTGTGCCCGATTCAATTTTCCAGCAAACAATGTATATCTACGAGACATTCGCCCACTTTGCTTTTGAGGATCTGCAGCCTACGCGCTCCTGAGAAACTATTGAATACTATCCGCAGTTAGACACTAGAACTACAAACGTCTCGATCTCTCGTTGCGCCGACGAAGCAGCCACAGCTTTACAGAATACTAGTTGCCGCCCGCGGCCCCGTTCGCGTTTTTTTAATAGGAACTTCACCCAATATCTTTATTAATTATAGCCTATGTGTTATTCTGATGTAAAAGCTATATTTCTGTAAAGTTTCATCAAAATCCGTTCAGTAGTTTTGCGTGAAAGATTAATAAACATGTATCCATCCTCTCAAACTTTCACCTTTATAATTATTAGTAAGATACCAACCAACCCTTGTAACAAAAGATACATGCTCTGTCTGAAATCAATACGGTATCCATGGAGTCCAACACAAAGCGAAAAAGAAAACCTGAGCTCACAGATCTAGTGCCTATTTATAGGTATTCTTCTTTTCTTGATATGTAAGATTTATGAAGTAAGTGACACTTATGAGAAGCTCATGTCCACACTTTCAAAGGAACAATGCCATGCCATGCCATGCCATGGAAGGGTCCATAGCACATTCGCTAACAAGCCTTACAGGATTTAAAAAAAAATATATAACTAGCTAACCCGGCAAACTTTGTTTTGCCATAAAAAGACCAAACATTTATCTACCCTACCCTAACCTACCCTAGACTACCCTACCCGACCCTACACTACCCTACCCTAACCTACCCGACCCTACACTACCCTACAATACTCTACCCTACACTACCATACCCTACCCTACCTATATAGCCTATGTCCTTTCCCAGGTCTCAAACTATCTTCATACCAACTTTCATCTAAATCGGTGCAGCGGTTTAAGCGTGAAAAGGTAACAGACATACAGACAGACAGACAGAGTTCCTTTCACATTTATAATATTAGTATGGATGACAAAGCCCTTCGGAAAGACTTAATGACATTGTTCACACCCCAGGCAGAAGGTTAAGCCTGCCAAAAGTGATCGGACACTATTACATACATATCACATATACATGGATTCTACATACTCATGCATACATAAACTCACGTCTATTTCCAATGAAGGTAGGCAGACACTACAGAACGCCACCTGCTACGATCATTACATTAATCCTTTTGCTTCATTTATGAACAGTTATTCTATATGCGATTGAAGTCTATCAGTGATTTAAGATATTTTAAGCTTGAGGTTGGAAATGAAATTAATAAAACTTCTGTTCAATTACCTTGACAGACTTCACTAATAGAGTTATTCGAAAAAAAATCATAACTAATAAGACATTTCATAAAATGATTACTATTTTATTTTTAAGATAAACCGATATCAACGGGTTCTTAAAGATCAGAAAGAGTACAGAAGGTGTAAAAGCTCTTAATAGGATCTTTTAAAAGAACAACGAATAAGTCTCGAGGAAATCGAAGTGCTCGTAATGCAATCTCTTTAATCTAACCTGTAGATGATTTAATTAGGTCTTGCCTTCGCTATCACAGGGAGGGTGAAAATTATATTATTTATTGCGCGAGACATTCGAGGAGAAATTTCTAAGCAATTTGCCGATAAATCGCAACTTCAACTGGAAGACTATACATACGAGTAGTATGCGATACAATATAAGAATTTTTGCTAGGAAAACGGTACAAAGTTTTTTTTTATTCGAAATACCGCAACGTACCACTTTATTTTATACAAAAACATAGTAATTTTTAAGTGAGAGATAGCTACCTTACGATCAAAAGGTAAATTACTACAGCGGTACATTGAGTTTAAGAGTTGTCTCTTGCATATTCGCTTCCTGTAAAACACGTTGTTCTCGAAAAGAAGCGAAGTAGTAACAAGCATTGTATTTGAAAGAAACTAACAACAAATTAAAGCAAATTAAGTTCGTCAAAGGCGGCCTGTTAGGATATAAGCACTCGATGAACCTATGTCATGTCACAAATAATATAATACTAGCATACAGATGCCTCATCCCATACAAAGAAACCGTGCCGACTAAAAATATCGATATAATCAGATGAAAAACGCTGATTATATCGATTATTTTTTGTAAATCGATCGCGTTCGATTCCGTTCCACGGCGATAGATAGATCACCATCTATATCCGTGGAACGGAACAGAACAAAAAAAAAAAAAGAAATCAGTATACAGTACGTCGGGACAGTTTTTTGTATGGGATGAGACTGGTCATTACTGGTCATTTTAAAAGTGATAGCACTTCCGTGTTGCAGTTTTCCAGACGAGGCTCGATGAAGGAAAACATCGTCTTATAGTTAATGTAAGTCTGAAATAGCCAAGTCAGAGGCCTGTGGGGTTCCCAGAGGTGATGGCTTAATTAACTCTAGATACCAGAGGTGGCCACGTCGTCCTCAAGCGAAAAAAAAAGAAGACGAAGCTTATTTCCGGAAGACATCGTCTCGGGAAATTCAGTCTGTCGCACAGTTTATATCAACTTGTCGGTCACTGTGGTGAGTGAGCGGAGATGGAGATTTGTGGGTACTGCGCGGTTTGTGACGGAAATCGAAGGGTCTATACGTGTTGTGAGTTTGTTTACATGTGGTGAGTAATCTCCTGAACAACTGCACCTAATTGTATTTTTTTTTTTAGAGATAGGCTCTATAGTATGTATCTATAAACCGGCAACTTGTCAATCACTGTGGTGAGTGGGCGGAGATAGGAGATTTGTGAGAAATGCGCGGTTTGTGATGGAGATCGAAGGGTCTATACGTGTTCCGAGTTCGTTTACATGTGGTGAGTTATCTCCGGAACAACTGAACCTAATTGAAAAATTGTTTCACATATGATAGGCTCTATGGTATGTATCTATAACCCAGCAACTTGTCAGTTAATGTGGTGAGTGGGCGGACATGGAGATTTGTGGAAAATGCGCGGTTTGTGACAGAAATCGAAGGGTCTATACGCGTTGTGAGTTCGTTTACAAGTGGTGAGTTATCTCCGGAACAACTGCACCTAATTGAAAAGTTGTTTTAAAATTTAAAAGGCACGTTAGCATATGAATATAGGCTATATATTATGTAAATATAAGCCGAGGAAAACCGTGTCTGAAATTACCAAAGTACATAGGCTATTATGTGGTCTACAGAAATATTTGCTATATTACTGTATTTTGCATACTTCCGCTGTGACGCCTGGTCTTGGCTGCGGGCAGTGCGACGAGACTGCGTAGCTGGTGTTTTTTTTTAGGTTTCATAAAAATCCGTTCAATAGTTTATGCGTCAAAAAGTAACAAACATCCATTCATCCATCCATACTCACAAAGAATAACCCTTCTTTATGATGAAAGTAATTTCGTAGCCATTATTACATTTACAATGTAATTTAAAGGCATTGAATAACAATATCTCCACTAACAGGTCATCGGGGTAACCTGAATAATTTTCTCTTGCGACAATGAAATTATTTTAAAATAATCAGTCTCGATCTGAGCCTTTGTTGAACGGTGATAATCTATAGTAATATTATAAAGCTGAAGAGTTTGTTTGTTTGTTTGAACGCGCTAATCTCAGGTTGGAATTGAAAAAAATATTTTTGTGTTGGATGGTCCATTTATCGAGGAAGGTTATAGGCTATAGAGTTTATTTGTATGTTTGAACGCGCTAATCTCAGGCACTACTGGTTGGAATTGAAATATTCTTTTTTGTGTTGGATAGTCCATTTAGCGAGGAGGGTTATAGGCTACATAACATCACGCTACAACCAATAGGAGCGGAACATAAATGAAAAATGTTGCAAAAACGGGCAATAGTATTCCTTTTTGAGAGCTTCCGTTGCGTGCACTGCGTAAGCGGTTAAAGTTACGCAACATTCATGTATGTAGGGTAGGTAGGGTAGGGTAGGTAGGTAGGTTTTTCATTCTTTTTTTTTTTTCTAAATTGGTTAGTCGGTGAACTATCCAAAGCCTCTATACGGATATAGGGCCGAAGTATTGTGGCGTCATATCAAGATGCAAGCCAGACGGGTTATTAATAGCTAGCCAATGATCTGCGAGAGACACTCTTTAATTATTCAGAGGATATCGAAAGGTCAGTTCTGTTAATTTCGATTCGCCATTTTTAGGCTTGAAGAAAGCCTATCTCCTTGGCGAGTTCGAAAGATATAATCTTTATATTGAAAACAAAGTCGAGTTAGTTTATACCATTTATATCTCTGGACCGATTTACATGATATTTAATATGTTGGATTTATTTCCGTCCCGAATAACAGAATAACTATTAAAATATCGGAAAAAAACTAACGAAATAAAATAAAAAGTAAATTCAATATACCATACTTTTTACGAACTCAGCGCCATCTTTGATACATGACAGAAACAAAATACGGCTAGGTAGGGTAGGGCAGGTAAGTTGGTAGGTAGGGTAGGTGGGTAGTTAGGGAGGTAGGTAGTTGACGGAGCGAAGCCGCGGGGAGGATGGATGGATGTATGTTTGTTACTCCCCCGTCCTTCCTCGTCCCCAACTATGATGTGGACGACTTACCGGATTCAGCTGAGCACCAGTTTTTTACATGGAGCGACTGCGTATCCGACCTCCACAACCCCGGTAACACGGTACCCCTTGGCTAGACAGATGTCAGATCTCATGCTTCTGACTACCCGTAACGACTGTCAGAGATCTTCAAATGACAGCCGAGACCAACGGCTTAAAGTGCTTGCCGAGGCACGGAGGAAACTGGCTGTATAAAGATGGTCAGCCTTCCAAGAATCAACCTCGGCAAGCTTTGCTTGAACATCGACCCGTGCGGCTCTTATTATTAAGCCACGAACACCTCTGTCAATCGGTTTGAGGGTCGCAAAAAAATAAAATCTAACTTTGAAAATGGAAAAATATTTTACTTACTACACGGAATTCGCGGCGGGCAAGACCGATTCGTTCTTTACCGGTTTATTTTCATAAAGCTTTGTTGCAAAACGTTACATGAAAAATGTGAAACATCCAAAATGGTTTTTACGGAATAATCATGTACATGGGAATTGAGTCAAAATGAGTGCTCATTTATTTCCTATTACAAAATCAATAAAGTAAATACTTCATAGATTAGACTACCGCCCTAGACCGCCTTACAATATGCGAAAAATATTATCCTCTATTCCCGTACAAACTCTTGTTAACTTCCGTCCTTAATTTCCTAGAATGTTTCAGACCGTATATTTATACAACGGAAGAAGCCTCTAACATTACCGCCCTTCGAACAATAAATTAAGAAGAATGAATCAACGTGAGATCCATAATTAGGATAGTTTTACAGAACTTATGAAGCAAAATAAAAAATAAAAATTGACAGTCGTAAGTTTATTTTTGGTCCGGTCATTGGCCCTGATATAATTTCAATACCTCTACCATAGACGAATTATGTACCTACGCTTTATGCAAGACAGCTGAGTTTGGGTCACGTAGACCAGTTGTTTCCCCGGACAGTGTCCAACTGTGTTGCAAGCAAGGCTTTAGCAAGCTGTGTAGCAAGCCCTGACGAATAATTGAGTCTTAGCGTTCCCTGCGATGCTACAAGGCTATTGATTACTTAAGCTATAACGCTGCACCCCAATGCTTTCCAATAAACAAACCCTATACATAACCGCGGGAGTTGCGTCAAAACCTGTCTTAATAAAGACGGCAGAACAATTAGGCCACGGATGTTATAGCATAATTCCTTCTGGTTGAAATTCTAAAGGTAGAGTATGTTATGTTGGTAGGAAACTTCATTAAGTTGACTGTCGAGCCAGCGGCACGGAGCAGACTTCATTAAGTAGATAAATCAATATCCTGTTGAATATGCAGCTGCCAACGTGTTCCGATAAACTAATTTTCTTACACGGGTTGAACTTGACCTAAGCCATCATCCCTCATAAACGTATAGCTCTACATAACACGCTGTCGTACTACTCTCTCATTGGTTCAATTATCGAGCGAGAGCCCTCTGATTTAATGAAGTCTTCCTCTCAGAGTTACTTACATACATAGACGTCTATGTACACCTAACGTAGTGAAACCGCTTACAACAAACAATACTGTGCCGCCGGCATCATTCATATGCTCTTAATTAAGAGATGCTTTCACGCGTTATTTTTTGAATTGCACTCTGCACCAATCATATCGGATTGCCGAGGTGGTGAGTGGGCGAGCCACCCTCGCCCTAAACCACTGGATTTCAAACTATTTTGGTTAAAATTAACCATGGCTTCATTGTTTGGTCAAGATCTAATTTAAAAAGTATTGCATTTACGCTTTGCGAAATAGTTCGCTTTGGTTTTCGATTCTACACGGACTGCCGAAATAAGCTCTACTTGAATTCAGAGGGAAAAAGTGTATCCCATGGGATTTGTTTGTGATATGTGCACACACGATTTTTTTATGGGTGGTATTTAATACTTTAACTGTAATTCCCCTTTTTTCAATCAAAATATTCGAAATTACTACCAAAAATACTGAATTGCACACTAAATTTGCTCATCAAATAAATGAATTATACTATACTGCTAGATCTTTAAAGCTTAACTGTTTTACTGAATAACTATCTGTTAACTAAAAGTAAATCTAATAATTCTTCGAGTGCAACAAAATATTTAAGTTTTAAGGGAGGGGGGGAAACGAAACAAAGTCGACGGAGCCCCGCTGCGCAGGGCTCCTATTTCTGTCTGCAGGGTCTAAAGTAACCTAACATGAAGGAGATGACGGGAGCTGAGTTCGCTCGCTTTGCTCGCTCACTTCAGCTCCTTCGAACCTAACCTATCCGTGTCGGGGTGCCCTAAGCTCCCGAGCTCGCTTCGCTCGCTCTTGGACTAATTCACATTTATTTTATATTTAATTGAATAATTTGTGTGCAAATCAGTATTTTTGTTTTACGGTGAGTAATATTGTTTTGCAGTAGGTTATTAGTGGAGATATTTTGTTTGCTTAAATTTCTAAATAGAGGTGCAGTTAAAAATTCCCCTTTTTTTATTTACTAGAGCGCGTGAACGCCTTTCTCTAGATCCTGTAAAACAAACTATGCCTGCAAAAAACACAAAAAAAAACTGTTCTTATGTTTTATCCTAAAGTGTCAAACTTAAGTGGCAGTGGACAGGGAACATTGCTCGTAGAACGGATAACCGATGGAGCAGAAAAGTTCTGGAGTGGCGACGCAAACCGGAAGACGTTGCGTTGGAAGGCCTCTCACCAGGTGGACCGATGACCTGGTGAAGGTTGCGGGGACCCAATGGATGCGAGACGCACGGGACCGGTCAATGTGGCGACGCTTGGGGGAGCCCTATGTCGTCCAGCAGTGGACGTCTTTCGGCTGATATGATGATGTTTTATCATTTTCTAAGTACATTTATGTGTGGTGTACCTTTGCATGGTACATTGAGGAATGGCGTGGTAAGACTTTGTTGTGGATTTAAAGAAGATATAGTGGCATACATTTAAAAGACCAAACTTGATCGTTTGTTCATGTTGAGAGGATGAATGAAAGGCGACTAACAAAAGGTATTCACAAATCAGACAGTAATGTCGGAAGAGGACTCCGTAGAAGCAAAACTTGTTGGTGATATTCTTATGGAAAGCAAGGTGCGTAGTACCACGGGGTCTCATTGCTAAAGAAGAAAATTTGGTTCAAATAAATCACACTAGATGGCGCGATATGCACCTATCTGTTAATGAATATGTGTAAAAACTGAACAATTGAAATGTCTGAACTGTTGTGTGTGTGTGTTATTCTGGAATTGAACATAAAAATTGTATGTTCTTGTTTAATCAACTCTCCTAAGTACAAAGTTATGGAATATTGGGCTCTTAATTCACATTTCAAAGATTATTTAAACGGATAATTTAAAATTGATGCCAATAAATGGCGCATTTTTTTAATTTATGAGCATTCCACTGGATTGTTAATATTTGCATTGAAACACATTTTGGTGCAAAAAAACTGTAAAAACGTGCACAAAAATACTATAAAACGAACCTTAACCCACCAAAAAATATAAATACATATAATATATATAATATTAATATTTATATATATAATATAACCGAGTAAACCCTTTTACTTGCAAGTCGCTGCTAACACCATCTATCTATCACCGTGAAACAAAACCGAACGCGTTCGATGTACAAAAAAATATCAGATTAATCAGACGAAAAATGCTAGTTACGTCGGCAAGGTTTCTTTGTATGGGATGAGGCATCTGTATGCTAGTATTATATTATCTGTGGTAGTACTAATAACCATACATAGAAACATATTCATAATTTTTTTCACATTTTGTTAATGTGAACGTAATTGCAATTTAAATCGCATATACCGATATGCGATTTAAATTGCAATTTTAAATTGTTTTTAAATTGTAATATAAATCAAATCGTGTCGAGCCATCAGGCAGATTGCTTAATCTTAAATACTTGACCACTGTGGGCCTGCTAGTGGGCCAGCTCGTGGCTAAATAATAACAGCCGCACTGGTCGGTCAACGCTTGATGAGGTCGGTCCGTGGATGGGTAGCCATTTCAACATAGCGAGTTTCCTCCGTGCCTCGGAAAGCACGTTAAGCCTGGCTGTCATTTGAAGATCAATGACAGTTGTTACGAGTAGTCAGAAGCTTGAGATATGACACCAGACTCGCCACGAGGTATCGTGTTACCCAGTTACTGGGTTCTGGAGGTCAGATAGGCAGTCGCTCCATGTAATACACTGGTACTCAGCTAAATCCGGTTAAACTGGAAGCCGACCTCAGTATAGTTGGAAAAAGGCTAGGCAGATTGATAATGTAGGTCTGACGCAAAATCAGTTTACACCCCGCTCATATTGAAAATCGCTCATATTTTTTAACCGACTTTTTTAAATCCAGTTTCATCCTTGACTGTAAGAAATCTTTTTGAATTCTGTCAAAACTGCTGAACATAGCTAATGTTAAATCATAGAAAAATGCCTTTATTCTGTTGCCTTAACCTTCAGTGAACAAACTGTAGTAGATATAGGGATTCATAGGTACGTGTTTCCATTCGCCTCAACTGCATAGATAAGGGCTATCAAATGCTAAATTTCGACATGTATCGAGATAACAGCGAAGATACCTACTTATCTAAATTAATATGGTAACGAGAATACGGTAATTGTCTAATTAATCGGTGATCTACGTCGTGTCCAGAACAGACATTAGAGGGTATCTTTTATTTAACACAATGGTCTTCCAGTGGTCAAAATACTCATGAATATAAAGGATTTTTACTAGGGAACAGTCAAAAACGAAAAAAAAATACCATTTTCAGTGGGTTTAGTGCGAGTTTTGTCCCACGCTGGATCGCGTTAAGAGAAAATGTGGGCAGTGAGCGCCGACTGAATTTCCCTAGTAAAAAGTCATAATTCGAGGTTTGGCTCTCGCCTATTTCCTCCTCCAATATTAGACCAATTTAAAAGATATTCCATTAACTGGCAAAGAAAGATATACACTATGCCCGATCTTTTTTTCTTTTCATTTATAGTTCTCAAATTTGTACAATAGGACAGCGTAATTTTGAAAATTACTACATTTTACTTAGGTTATTCATTCAGATGTCTGTCACCGCATTTTAACATACACGTCAATAACTTGTATTGAAACTGGATAAGCCCCATCTGGTGACAGTAAGGAGAAACATTTATTTCGTATATAAATTGACATGGAATCGTTTACGTTAACGCGATCAAGCACGAGTAAGAACTGGGCATAAGCCCATAGTAGAGCGAGTACAGATCTTGTGTTAATAAACCAATCATCATGCTCATAATTCTCTCCCAAGTGTCGCCACATTGACCTATCTGGAGCGACTATCATTAATACAATAATTGAAAGTAGTTTGATTGTTCTCAGTTGATCCGATGCGTTACCTCTCGGTCCACCTCGCCATCCCCTTGGACAAGCGAGCCTAGGTACCGGAAGTCGGAGCAGATCGAAATGGGTGTTCCAGCGAGAGCTATAGGCATGGAACTGGGGAGACCGACAAAATTGCAGAACAAGTATTCGGTTTTGGTTCTGCTCAATTTCAGGCCAACACTCTCCTAGTCTGTGCCACCACATCTCCAATCTGCTCTGGACCTCTAGATTACTCTCGGCAACCAGAACAATCTCATCGACAAATAGTATACACAATGGTGCATCTTGCTGTATGTCCGACGTCTGAGCGTCCATTATCATCAGGAAGAGGTAAGGACTGAGTGCCGACCCTTGGTGCAAGCCGACTGCCACACTGAAGCTGCCAGTAGTGCTAACTGTAGGCCAGACTTGGGTCCTGCATCGACTGTCCATCGCTCAGATCAACTGTACATATTTCCCAGGCACACCTTACTTCTTAAGGGCCCACCACAAAACTCACGGATCACCCGGTCGTATGCCTTCTCGAGGTCAATGAACACCATCTGCAAGTTTTTAAGTGCATCTCTGTATTGCCCGCGGATTACGAAAATGGCATCCTTTGCATCCTTGTTTTTAAGTTGTAAAAACAATTAAGAAGCAATCCATCAATATGATCAAATAGTGCAAATAGTCATCAGCGCCATAATAAAACCTCATCAAAACGTTTGATTAATCAAAATTAAATTACAGCTAATTAAAAGGCATTTTGATTGCAAATTAATACTATATTTTCATTAACCGAAGTAGTCAGCACTGAGCTATGTAATTTGCAATATCGGCAATGCGCTGTCTCACCAACATTTTAGGGTTACCAGAAAATGGTAAAATTCAATATGATCTCGGCTATCAGGCACAGCCATCTTAAGCTATTGACCTTAAGCTTGTTTTAAATAACTATAAGGATTAGAACAATGGGAACTTTTACGTGGTTACTGTAAAAATGCACCGAGCTATTCGTCAAATGTGTATTTTCGGTGACCAATCCATCAATTTGTAAAGCTTTTAATGCACGCAGTGACAGTCGTCACAAACCGTAGCTTTTAGTCAATATTTTTATTATTTATTCATATTAGTAGTACCTGCAGGTATTGTAGTCGCTTCTATCAATAATACCCTACACCTTTCTGAATGCGGGTTGGCGATTTCAAACTATAAGTCCAGGTTTTCTCGAGACGTTTTCCGCCACCGATGTTAGCCATACATACATAAACTCAGGCCTTTTTCGCATGGCGGTAGGCAGAAACAACAGAACGCCACCAGCTACGATCCTCACATACTTCTTTTGCTTCACTCACGTTCATACATCTTAGTCATACACGCACGCCCGTTATGAGTACTGTGCACCTGGTCTTTCTGAAGAATATCACCAATAAGGTCTATGCATGTCTTTCTAGGGCATCTCCTCCCGGCGTGTCCATTCACGTCCATCTTGTAGATACCTTTTGTTAATCGCCTTTCATCCTTCCTCTTATGTTAGCAATGTCTAAGATACACTTAAAAGGTGCATACATATGTAAAATGTCACATGGATACTTTCCCGGATATAGAAAACGGGTAAAAACGGGTTATTTCATAAACGGTCGCCAAGCAGCCGTAATCGTACACTTATTTTTCACTGTGCTCATTGGCGAACAAAGAATCCTCTCGCTGGTAAATATAGAAGTAGATTCAATACCCATGCCGCAGGATTCACCATTAATGCCATATAAAAATGCATCTGTGGAAATTAGCGATAAAAATGTGTAGAGAAAATTGTTCTAAGATTTTATTTTGAGGATAAAGCATTCATTTTCTTACTGCCCGATCTCTCATATGCGCCATACTTCGTCGCTTTGGTAATGTTATTTTAAGTCAAGAAAATTATGAATAAAAACTTTTCTTAACACAAACGGTGTTGAGGTAGGCACATAAAGTTAGTTAAATCTCTACAGGATACATCTGACCTCTAAGAAAAGTAAAGAAGGCATAAAAAACCTATCAAACTTTTCTATCTATGAATAAAAGCTAAATAAACAATACGATTATCTGCTTTCATTTTTAAAGATTACGCAGAAATAAAAATAAATGCAATTAGTACCATCCGTATTAATAGCATTTTATTGATAAATTCAAATAAACTGCAATTAAGACGAGTGGTATTGCAGTTGATTTAAAATTCTGCTTAAAACTGATTTTTATTACGGCCGAACTACGGCTTCAATTATTGGTTTCAGATAGCAGCTATGAAAGTACAATTTGTATTTAAGTAATACAGAAGGTCCATTATTTATCTTCCCCTTACGGTCTAATATGTGTGATACATTATACTTTTTTGACTGGTAAATACAAAGCATTTTATTTCAACAATTTTTTTGAGATTTAATGTTACAAAAGGCTTTCAGTACCGGCCCCATTTCACCGCTACTTAGAATTATGTTGAGAAAGCAAAACATTTTAAATCTTATCCGGCTTCGCATACGTCTTAGAATAAACTCGTCGTCATAAAACGTAACCCACGTCCTTAAGGTTGAAAATCCGGTGGATATCGAAAAATCGCGTTCGATATAATGTTAAAACAAAATATAGTGTAAACAAACATTTGTGCCACTTACCTCAAGTTCTTCAATAACTTTTTCGAGTTGGTCTTCTGTAACTGGAGGGGCGCCCGCCCTCGCGCGTTCGGCGTTCAACAATTTTAGCCATGCAGTGTCAGTGGCGTCCAAGTCATAGCTACAAGCGGCCTCGGCTCGTGCTGGCGTTTGACTTAATATGTGCTTTTCGGAATTGTAGTGAACATCGCGACTGAGGTGCAGGTACTTGTCCTTGGGCCTGACGAATAAAATAAACAATTTTAGTGGAAAGTTATTAGTGGAACGTTGTTAATGGAAAGTTCTTATTGACAATTTGTGCTTGCTGTGCTGAGTGCTGATTTGAATTCAGGTATTCCCGGTGAAATTCTTTTGAAATAAAAACCAGAAATGCTTGTAAATAAAAAACATTTAATGCTCACAGTGAACTGGTTTTTATTTAAATTTGTTTCAATTGTACATCTAACTTGATCTCACCCTTTTAATTGTTTTTTTTTTGCTTAATAGTAATAACCGAATGCAGCTTTCAATTAAGTTCTTATATTTTTTGTTTTGTAGTGGACTTATATAAAGGGGTTGTGAAAAACTTACAATTTGAATTCCTGAAAGTTTGGTGGTGGTGGATTGTCAATTATATTGACCTTCGGCGCGGGTAGGGAGTCAGGGTTAACCGGCACCTGGACTCCTCTCTCCCACTCCTGCTTCCATGTGTCTGTTATTATCCAGTATGAAGACTGTGTGAGTGGTTCATTGTCTGGCAGTTTCATGGCGCTGATAAGGTCCTTTCTGAAAATCATAGATGTAATCCCGGTTAGCGACATTTAATGAGTTCGATTATGAACGTTAGTACGAACCATTACCCATGCCAGAGCTTTTTACAGACTGTACGATATACAAATACATGATTTAGGTCTTTTAAATCAAAATTGGGCAAACAATACCAACTTAATTTAATTGTAGACAAGATTTTATACATTTTTGATGTAAGTCGCGACGTCTGTAAAATAATATTAACATGTGATATATTATTAATCTTTTCTGGGATGTAATTAAAAAGTGCGCAGTCCTGTTAAACCCCTTACCTTGCCACCCTCACTGGACCCTATTTACTTACGACGGGAGGAATCTGTTTGTGAATACCTGTCTTTTGTTGCATTTATTCAATTTATCAAATAGGGGCGTAATTTTGCATTATATTAGTTGGTGGGGATCAGTTTTTAGCAGACTGCAGTTACGTGAGCTGAGTTTAGTAACGAAAATTTTTAATCCTCCATGCAATTACTAGTTTGGATACAAACAAATATTGCTATTTCGTATTTTATAGTTTGATTTGAAATAGATATTTAAAGACCCAACAATGGGAACTCGGATACAAATATAATATACTTTTTGAGCTTAAATTAATTCAACAGAATAGATTACTATATATCCATTATTAAAGCTTGTGATGTTATTTATACAAAGGTACATGAGGTTAGTGAATTGGTGCATTTTAAGTCAAATATATCTAATAAGCTTATAACTATTATTAGTAAGATCCCATAAATCGGTGATAATGTAACTTTTTGGTTAGTAAAACTTGTATAAAGCGTTATATGTGATATTTGATTAGACAATGAACTTTATTTCAATGTCATGAAGGTGTGTAATGGAATGACAATTGTGATATAAATTTTGAGAATAATATAAGACAATTGCGTATAGAGCTACTTGAAGAATAGTTGAATTTACATTCAAGGTAGGGTGCATCAATTATCCATCGATTTATGACAACTTTGGACAAGTTTTGCACAAGGTACAAATTCGCTTAAAGATATCAATATTACTTTGTACAGTTTACTTTGTCTACGCCAGCACAAACTCGCTTTAACAATAGTTATAGGATGGAAAAATGTGCCTTCTCATAACGTAAATTAACAAGAATGCTACTTATAATCTTAAGGCTTAGCAGACGCCTTTTCATTGGAAATATTGTCCCTGCCAGAACAAGTTCGTAATTTAACTTGAATACCCTCATCAGCTGATCATGGCCTGCTATTGTAATATACATATATGGGGGGAGCCACTGGAGCACATGTGCAAAATACTGAAAAATAATGGTAAGGAAATATATGTATCACAATTTGAAAAAAAGATTTTAAAATAATTTTTGCTTCTAATTATAACATAACGTCACGCCTGTATTCACCGAGGATAAGGCAGAGGTGCATCTATAGTACACACAGTAATGAAGTCCCATGTAATAGGGGGCCGAGCCTAACCAGGCACAAATTCAGACTCCGAGCAGCAACTGAGAAATTCAGACTCCAGGCTGACACTGAGAAATTCAGACTCTGGCCTGATACTGAGAAATTCAGACTCCAGGCTGATACTGATAAATTCAGACTCTAGGCTGATACTGAGTTATTCAGACTGGGCTGATACTGAGAGATTCAGACTCCGGGCTAATACTGAGAAATTCTGGCTCCAGGCTGTTACTGAAAAATGCCAGATGGAAAATCCTAATGATATATTCCAATTATATTAATTTCTTAAGGACAAGAATAATATGCATAGAAAACTTAAAGGTTTTTTTTTTTTTTTTTTTTTTTATCGTCTATAGGCTTGCGCTTGACCACTATCTCACCTGATGGTAAGCGATGATGTGGTCGACGGTGAAGCACGCTTGCCTAGAAAAAACCTATTCACCTATTCTATGTAACATATATGGCCCTATTGTTTCAGCTAAGTTGTTTTCTAACTCTAGATTTGGATGGAAACTAACCCGGCCATTTATGTATGACATTTTTGTTATTTAACCTTGTGTTAGCGACCAAGGCCCAGATTTTTTATCCCTAGTTAATTAAACCTTTGGTAAAATATGCTAACCAATGATTTCAAATTCGGTAAAATGCATTTTATCATCAATTGCTAGCCTCAGAAAAGGTCAAATAAGTAGGAAACTTTATTATTTAACCATTCCAACCAACCAGAGTTTATTGTAATACAAACAACTGATGAATAAATGCGTTTTACCGAAATTTGCAAACATTGGTTAGCATATTTTACCAATAGTTGAATTAACTAGGGATCATAAAACTGGGCTTAACTAAGTTAAGTTTTTGACCGAAATGGTATGGCACGTGAGTTAAATATACTAATCAACTACTAATCTTATGTTAGAGTAATTTTTTCTCAAAAGCTCTTTACATGGGATGAATAGTAGACAATGGGTATCCAAAATAGAAAGAATAAGCACAATTTTTTGTATTAATAACTACCACACCAAGGGTACCGGATGATAATATTTAAAAGTGTATTGTAAGTTGATAGTCTCTTAATTGTATGAAATATACAAAGATAATAGAAACAATTATATGGCTAATTTATCGTGAATTGGCTTTAAACATAACTGGCAAAGTGTGGAGCTAATACATTTCAACCTGTGGAGATTCTTGTCTGTTCTTCTCCAAAAAAAATTACACTAGAGAATGGATAGTAGAATCGAATATAATTATTTATTTTTAAGTTTTAATTTTAACATTCAAAAGAGCCGTTTTACTTCTTTTGCTTTGAAGACGTGGAACCACGCGAGACAATGTTTTTTTTTTATTGTTTCGGTAATTACGGGCACACGACCGGTTAATCGCCTAATTAAAATAGTGTGGCGACGCCTGGGGGATGCCTATGTCTAGCAGTGGTCGTCTTTCGACTGAATTGATGATGATGACTTTGTCTAGCCTTTCAGGGAAAACCGCCGTGATAAAATTTAAACGTGGCCTAAAACCTCAAACAGGGCCCATTTTATTGCTTTACAATTAAAATATACTCATTTAATATTTCAGGATCAACCAAGGAAGTAATGAGCAGTTTCCTGACATTCTTCTGAAGCTGTGCTGACTACAACGGAACTAGGTAAATAATAATTTAGTAGTAAATAGTATATTGCAAGTACCATTAGGTAAGCAATAATTAACTATCATTTTGTCAAAAATGAGTTACTCATATGTTTCTTTAGGTATTTTTTCTGTAATAATGTGTATATTTATTACATGAACTCATATAAAATTTGTGTATAATTTCCTATTATGAAATCCTACGACGAAATAATGCATCCTATGAAGCATTATTTCGTATACACATATACGTTATTAAGGTTGTATCTTCTTCATATGGGCCTGTCACTGCAAACGAACAAACTGTGCGTTATTTGTTTGTTAGCTTAAGTTTGGGCAATTTTAACTGTATAATATTTCTCAAATTAAAACTGTAAAAATTAAAAATAATGAAAACCTAAAGAAACAAATGAACAACTAATTCTTAAAGAGGAATAAAATGCCTTAAATATGAAGTTATAATTCCAAATCTAACTGAAGTTATCTCAGTACAGTTATATAAAAAGCCAATTTCATATTGTATGTACCTAAATAGGTGTGAACCTATCTTCATAATGAGCTATTGAATTAGGGCTTGTTTCTGAATTGAGTATTCGGAGTTAAGAATGTGACAAACCCAGCTTTATCTCAAAGTTAGACAATGACATGTTTTCGGGCTAAAGTAGAGTTGTAGTAGCAAATATCATCTTAATTCTTTATTCAGAAATGGGGTTTAGTCTCCTGCTTCAAAATACCCTTAATCGCGAACAAAACTGCCTACACACAATGTTTATACACTTTACTTCAATACATAAAAATCTGCACCGACATTGCATTTTGTAGAATACGGACCATTATTTAAATCTTCGCTAATATATCATTTCCAGTTTGGTGATTGGTGTCTGGCTGTTTCCTGAGCTACCACATACCACCCCTTTGAAGAACAGCTATGGATTTCTATGGCTACGAGGAGTTCCTCGTGTACGCAGGCATAATGATTTTTATCTTTTTCTGCAGTTGCTACTGCAGCAAAACTTTGATCTGGCACATAGTCATGTTCTTTTCTGGTCTCGGAACCTTAGTTTACTTACACCATATCACTAACGAATTCTAATGTTGGAATCCATAATAAATTTCTTGTAAATAAAGTCATAAACAAAAATATGTATTTGTTCTCTCTATTGTCTAAACAGTTTAATTTGAAAGGGATAAAAATAACAGTGACCAGGTTCATATTAATAAATGTCAGCAATCTATGCAGCTATGACAGATATTAAAAAGAACACATTACCACCTGGCACAAATAAACTCATCTTCTTTTAACTAATTCTTAGAGCAAGACTCCACAATCTGAGGGCTTGACTAGAATGTTATTTTTTTCAATATTTGTTTCTCATAGCCATATGATATATATATTACATGTTATAAATGTATTTTGTTTTAAATTCAGCAGCTTTTGCTAGCTTATTCCATTAAGCTAAGGTGAAAAAGAGTGAGTGGGTATATCAAGAGAGCAAAGATTTATTTATCTTGTATCACAAAGCACAAGCTTCTTCTTATATTTAGATTTACTATAAGAGTCAAACCAATTTAAACAATGACACTGAATACTTTTAAAAATAATGAATAATAATTCTTGAGCAATCTTATTTAAATGGTTTTCAGTATTTGAACAACATGTAGCATGTCCACATGGGAGCTAATATTATAAGAATTTCCCTCTATTCACCACTCTATTCCTATATTCACTATAGAATTCACTGCATATTAAACAAATACATATTTTTGTTCATGACTGTACATAAAACAATATGCAACCTTAAACAGCCTGCTTTTATTTATTTTTGACCGACTTTCCGAAAAGGAGGAGGTACTATGTTCGACCTTTGTTTTTTTTTGCCTATTTTTAAGTTCATTCTCTGCAATTATCACTGGTTATTGTTATTTAATAACAAAATTTAGCAAATCTGAATGTAAAACGCAATATCTAGATTTACTCAAATCAAATTAATAATCTTGTGTTGCAATTTTCTGTCATATAGAAAACTTGCTCTGTCAAGTAATATATGTCTTTTTACCATCACTGTACGCAGGCAGGCATGCAGTTAAGCAACAGTATGGCTCCTGGTCTACTAATAAGCAATTTAAAATCTTTCTTTCTTAATCTTTTGTTATTTTTTAAAAATAAATAAATATTTAACTTTATTTTATTGAGTTTATTTATTGCCTATGTTAAGAATATAATTAAGTTTTTAGATTATATGTATAATTCTTTTTTTACTTTTATTTATTTAAGATAGATTCCAGTATAACTTTTACGTCATCATATATTCTATAGAAATATACACACTTATTCAGTAGCATTAAATTATAAGGCACAGGCACATTCTCCCATTTTCAATATTGTCTTATAAAGTAGTTATGTTAGTAGGTATAGGTCCAGTTTTTGATCTGTAGTTAACTCAAAAAATGGTTAAATCTACTAACCAATGGTTAGAAATATCGTGTAATGCGTTTTACATCAATTGTTAGCGTAAAAAGTGATCAAATAATTAACTCTCTAACTTATTTGACCATTTGGTAGGCTAACATGTATAAATTTTGTTAAAATGCATTTATTCATCAATTGTGATGCTAACAATTTAAGAAAAGACGCATTTTAGCGAAATTAGAAACGTTTGGCTAGAATATTTAACCATTGGTTAACTACGGATAAAAAACTAGGCCTAATAGAAATAGAAATATTCACATTAAAGTGTTAGTAATTATTCAATCAACTATCGCAATCATTTCATTCATTTTCATTTATAATAATTATAACTTACCATTTTAGCATAAAGAACAAGCTTTTTTTATATTCTTTCATTTAAATATTGTTATATCAAACATCTTAAAAAGGCAATGTTTGCAGAATGTACTGTTTTGCTAAATAACAATAATTAAATGTTAGAACCATATAAATATGTTAAGAACTAGTGACAGAATAAAACAGAATATTATGTAGCGCATAGCATCATTGTGAAATGTCAGTTACTTTGATCAAAATCTGTATGAAGGATATTTGGTTAAATTCCTTCTTTGAGCCAAATTTTAATTTTAATATCACAAATTCCGTATACCGAAAGCACAGCAAATTAATGTTGCAAATTATAGAGCAATTCGCTGTTCATATTTATTTGGTTTTGAATCGCAATGCAGGTGTACTTGATCTTATTAGTGCTGATAATTTATGTTAGCGTTAGAAAACTTTGCAAAATTTAATTAATCCTTACAAATATGTCATCAGGGATCTTGGAACTTCAGCAAATATTTAATTTTGAATTGGTGTTTAACTTCAATTTAATCCAAATAAATATTCTTAGCTACAGCTTGTATGTACTTCAACAAAACTCATCTGACTATTTTTAATGTCTTTCATATTACTGCGCTTGCTGCTCAGAAATGGCAAATGCTTGCAAACACATAAAAAAGTGGCACTGGCAAATAATTAAATAACTAGAATATCAAGGTACAGTGTTAATACTGATACTTAATAATAATAGAATGTAAAGTAACCTATTCAAATGATCTTAGTTAACCTATGCTTTCCAGAAGCCTGATCTGAAGCAGATCAAACACATTTCAGGTAAATGTGATTGAGCTGCTACGGTGTTCATTATTGTGAATACTTAGCACAGTATTTTATATGATCTTTATGATTTTTCCAGCATTAAATCAGCTTTCAGAAAACACAGGTTTGTGTAATGCTTACCATATAGTACAGTAATATTTATTCTCTAAACAACAACTATATGATCTGTATTGTATTAAACTTAACATAATATTATAGATGTTTCTCAATGATTGCATCCAATCCAAACATGTCACACAAACCTGAATAGTTCAGCGGGTGCCTCTGAGGCACTCCTGTTATATATTGATGACATCTTGAGGTCACTGACAGGGCGGAGCTGCCAGAGAGCAGGATCTTGCTCCGGCTCCGTCTTGCGGCGCTTGGATGCGCCGGCTTCATCACCGCGCACCCCAGACGCCCGCTTTGTGCCTCTCAACGACATCTCGCTTAGTTGTCCACAACCTACATGTTCACGATCCTTCTACTGCTTTACACTTAGAACGCGGTAACAACATCGTGTAGAATGTCACATCATTCACTACATGGCACTTCAGTTTGCGTTCTGTAAACCTGTAACAACAAAACGAATCTATAGAAGGCACTTTTCTACTGAGTATTGTCACAAGAACTGTTGATGCTCAAAACAACAATATGTATCTTTAAAATGCACTGTTTCTTCTCAGTATTGTCTTAAGAACTGGTGTTACTCTTAGATAAGTCAATCTATGAGCATATTCTATGATCCGAATTGGTCACTCAAAACAATATTCAGTAATTTTGACAGTTCATAATTAATGAGCAGACTGAATCAAACAACAAAACAATGTGCTACACTTAATATTACCACTAACTGAAAGTCGTATAGCGTTGGTAAACACTATTAAAGCACTGTATTGAGGACTATTCACTACAAAAGCATTTTGACATACAGAATAAAAATGTCAATTTCAGGATTCAACAATGTAAAATGAACAGGTGTTTAACTTGTGAGATAGTATTTTGGCTCAACATAATACATCGTATGATCAATATTCACCGAAATGGACGGTTTTTAGTGCATATGTATGAAAATGAATAACAATCCCGTTTGACGTTTCACTTTATTGCACGAGTAAAATGTATGGCGGGCGAGTGCTCAGGCCGAGACTGTAAATAGCGGCCAGCCACATACAACAGCCGCCCGTTAACAACCTCACTTGTAGCCCTCACTAATACACAAAATGCACTCACACGACACCACCAATTAATCCCACAACTTCATTCTTTAATAATTAACCGTAAATATTTATCTCACGAATAGTCTCCATTGTAGGCTACATAACAAAGTTGACAACATAGATAGCAGCACTGTTTTGTTGCCAGATTGACGTGAGTCCTACGCATCATTTTCTCCATCGTTTCGCTACGAATGTATATCATATATACAACAAGTCGATTGTATATCAATTTGCAATAATGTACTATGTTGAAATACCTCATAATTCACATACATTTTCTGTAACAGACATTTGGCGCCATTGATCCAAAAACTACTTTGGTCACGTGACTATGTACGAATCACCAACGCAAGCCAAGTAAAATGGCCAAAACGCACATCGAGTTCATCTAATGTCATTGGTTTTGAAAGTAACTTGCCGCATAACATATACATGGAGACAAGATATTTAATTCCTCAAAGCCGAGAATAAACCAAACACGAGCACATAGTTAATAAACATTGGATTTGTCAGCAAGTAGCACAAATTACTAGAATAAATTACAACATGAACATAGAGTCTGAGAGATATCAATATGAAGTTCCAGAAATTAGTCACCAGTTGGCGCTTTCGTCAAAAAAAGTTATTTAAATTGCTATAGTTAAAAATGCCTATGCATTTTAGTAATAAATTGAAAATAGTACTTTTAGCATTCAATAATTTAGAAATAACAAGGTAGTATTTTTTTACTACATAAATCGATCTAAAATCAGCCAACTCATGGCATTTTCTTTTGTGTAACTTTTATAAAATGCTAGTAGCCAATATTCAGATCTGTAGTGCTATTTTATTGGCTTTTGTACTGTTTGGTAATAATAAATGAAACTGTTGCTACCTGTGACGTCTTGGCGAGGGCATTCCCCTCAGATAGAACTTTATACGAGGAGAGACGAGCCAATGGAACTGGTGCGCCAACTTAATTTTTTTAATTTTTTTATTGGTGATAGCTTGAGCTTGACCACTATCTCACCTGATGGTAAGCGATGATGTGGTAGACGATGAAGCATGCTTGTCTAGAAGAAACCTATTCACTCTTGAGTTAAAGACTCCCAGCTTAACTTACCTTTTCTTTTAAAAAGACAGGGCTACGGCTATTCTTTACACGTGTGAACGAACCTAAGGTTATTTTTTTTTTGGGATTTCAAATTAACCGACGAAGAAAACACAAGGGTGGTTCACAAGATTATCCGTATTTTTTAATAAAACAACAAGTAACAAGTTTCTAATTAAACCTATAAACTAAATTACATTTTTTT
Source organism: Orthosia gothica (assembly GCA_949775005.1). Taxonomy (NCBI): domain Eukaryota; kingdom Metazoa; phylum Arthropoda; class Insecta; order Lepidoptera; family Noctuidae; genus Orthosia; species Orthosia gothica. Next base: position 7,025,736 of record OX459039.1, on the reverse strand, counting down.
TAAAACCCAATCCAACAACGTCGCTTATCGAAAATAATAAAAGCAAATCATTTCGAGTTTATAACACTCCTATCATTTTCATGGTCGCATGGTTGGTATTAAAAACTAGCTCCTGCTTGCGAAATTGCCCGCCGTTTTTTTTTTATGATAAACATACCAACATAAATACGCTTACGCCTTTTTCCGTGGGCTAAGGCAGAGTAAGTGTTTTACAATCCCAAGGAAACATTATACCGGGATGAATAGTATCCTATAACCTAAGCGTTCTGGTCTGTCCAATTTCATCCATATCCGTTCTGCCGTGAATGCCTCACATTTTCGAGGAAAAATTAGCAAACTAAGGCTGGCCACTACGCTGGCTGGCCACACACGTTAGGATTCCGACACGAAATTCCGTATCAGTAATTTACCTTATGTAAAGCCATGGTATAATAAGACAAGGTAGTCTCCTCCCGTGACAGCTGGGTCACGTGATTGGCCTAAGACTACGTCATCGATTGCGTTGCGGTTCTCAAACTTTTTTAGTGGGGAAAAAGATAAAAATATTACAATAGGTACAACATATTTATAATTTTTAATAAATCGTCTTATTTGATACTTTTTGAATTTATTTACTTTGCTTTTTTTAATTGTTTGCATATTAGTATTTTTACTAAGCTCGGGACGAAAACCCACTAAACTTAACTTGACTAAAATAAGTCAAAAACGAATTATGTTAGGTTAATAAGTTCGGGCGTAAAGACGTATTGACACAACTATGACTTAAATTATGGAATTTACAACGCGTAGATAAATTAAATATTATGTAGAAAAGCACATACCAGTTATTGTAGTTGAATTTAGTTACAAATTTGAAGCCACGCATATGATTGCGTCTCTTCATTGGGAAAATAAAAAAAAACTTATTACACCACCTTTTATACTTCTGTTTTTATAGTTTACGGAACAACTAACAATTTTTCTTGTGTATCTATCAAAGTTCACGGGTTCACCACAAACGTTTGGGAGCCACAGTATTTTGCTCACAGAGCGAAACAACGCTATAGGTGTGAGCGACACGACAATAGCGACGAAATGGCTAGTTGTCAGTATGACACTTGTCAATTCGATATGTTGCCACTGTGTGTGATTGAATTACCCGAGAAAAATGCATTTTTATCCTAACAAAGCAATTATGAACTAATAATTCAATATACAAATAAATTTAACAATAAATAGATGAATCACATGAGTTACTAAATAGTTATTCTAGTTAGTAATTTATTTTATTTACATTAACTACATGAGAAAGTACCTAAATTTTCAAAAAGGACAATCAATGGTAACACTTATCGTGACGTAGGCTTAGGCCATCCTGGGAAGAGAATACCAGACGAAGTATACGGAGTATGTTATTATACCATGTGTAAAGCCTTCAATATCTAAACGTCAAGTTTTTTCCAATGGCGCAATAATAAGAAGTATGAAATGTATGTGCATTCAGGTTTCCGAATCTAAATTTTGAATCAGCAAACCAAATTTGTGCGGCCAACCTTAACGGGCAAGTTTGAATTTTCTAACCTCAGTGCTGCCAGGGGCACTATTCAAAATAAACACAAAAGCGATTATGCGAAGCATTAAAAAAAAATTGGTAAGTCAAGCCACTTTTCTTTTTGTTTTGATTTTATTAAATGAAATAAGGCACTTCTCAACACATAAATAAATGTTTGTCTTTCCTACAAATGGAAATAAATATATTATTTTATCTAGCATCGAAAGAACCATCCTTAAATATAAAGGGGTTCAGGACGGGCGCTGAGGGGTTTCTTAAAAAAATATTGAAGTAAGTGGTTTCTACCGAATTGGTCCGTGAATTTGACAATATTTAAGAATTAATACTTCTCGACCTTTTCCCCAGCTGATATACGGATAAATACGATAAGTATTTAATTTAATCTACAAAATATATGCTAATAGAAGAAAAAATGAGAGAAATTAAGAAAGGCAGATATTTTCCACTAAATCAGCTCTTTTACCACTAGGAGAAGTTATATTTTCCTCTACCTGTAGAGTACTGAGCCACTCTACAAAGTCGCAAACATTTTACGGTTCTAACAAGTGATAGCAACAATCAACAAAAACAGAAACTAATGACATCTTATTGACACTGACAGTGACTAGCCCAACACCAGTGATGACATGGCACTGTTTTTTGGGCATTCGATCTGGCTACTGAGTCTTTTAAGTCATTACTTTTTTTTATCACTTTTTTGTTCTGAGGATGCGGATGTGACACATCCTAATGTTTTACGAGAATATTGCAGCAAATATATTGAGTCAGCCTTCTCAGCAAGATTTGCTGAGGTAGTCAGTACATTAAAATTCTGAGCTCCATTTGCCCGAGATCGCGCCTAGTTCAATGGTTCCTCATAAATTGTGCAGTTGCGTATAGGGTCTGTCAGCGAGTTGTGTCCCGTAAAAAAGGCAGTAAATTCTAAAATCTTACAGGTTTCAACACTGTCATAGTATACTGAAAACTTGTTTGATACTTGATTTTTTTAATTGTTTGAGATAAACTAAAAAACTGCATTCATTCTATCAATCAAGTTTTTCATGGGACACGACTCACTTGACAGACTACACTTAAAACACAAAACTAAGCCAATTTCACTTCACAATGAAAAAAAGATACTACTAATTTGCAAATAATTAAAACAGATGCCAAACCTCACTTGAAAAAATCAAGGCACAGATAAACTAACCGTCTGAGATTAGGTTTTGACTTCACTATATTTCATTTAGCTTGATCTCTGCGACAGCTGTCAGTATCAGTAACAATAGCGCTTGACAGGATAGCAATACCGTAACATTATCGTATACGTCAGTTTGACATATGTCGCAGAGATCAAGCTATCTTGTATGAAGTATAGACACTAAACTCGTGACGATTCTGTTCTGATTGTAAATCCGCTTCCATCAGAATACAAAAATGTGCTAAAATTGCTAGCAGTAAAATTTAATATTTATGAGTTGTAAAAAAAATAACGATAAGCCCACATAATTTAAAACAGATTCAATTCTCCTAGCCCTATGTCTGAACTATGCATTATAGGTAAAGGCAAAAAAATGTGCCGGTCATTCAAAAAAACACAAATAAAAAATACTTTAAGCAATGCAAGTACAACTGCAACATTACATATCCCTGGTACCTACCTGAAATCCATTACACGGCCCACAATTTTCAAAAACACTTACTGTTAAAATATCCAAACTCACAATGGAGAAAGTAGTGGCGCGCTACTGTTGTAAAACTACGTGTTATTCCGCATGTCGCGTGTCGGGTTGTTACTTAATAAACGCAGCAATCAATCAATCTAACCCATTCAGCCCGCAGTGCACTCCGAGCGATGCAGTGGATTGTGAATATCGGAGACTGTTCACGAACTTCTTGCGCTTATAAAACCGCGACATATTGGCTTCAAGACTCAGTTGACTGCAAAATGGAAAGGGAGGCTTTTGCCTTGCAGCAGAACAACACTGGCTGCATTAATACATCTTTTACACAAATTCTATTTGAAAGGGTTAGGTAGAGGTGTGCCTGTATTAGGTACTCTCACATTATGCCAGTTATATGTCACATCTAATAGGGTGGGCAGGGTGATTATTATTTTAACCAAGTCAAAAACGTATTGATACTAATCAATTTTTATTCAAGTTATTACAGTGTTTTATTTTATTAACAGTTTATATATTAGAATTTAAACAATTAACTCTAAAATACAAAACTACATCTAAATTAAATAAACGATTTTCATGATTATCTTCTTCCGGCTCACTAATAAAAAATGTACAAGTACAATAAAATTAAGAAAATTATGCTGTAATACTAAGGACCATTATCATTTATTACTTTAATTTATTGAGTACTTTATTGATTATAAACTTTGAATATTAGAAATGTGCAGATACTTTTATATTTTTTACGAATTTAAAGTGCATTTCATACAGTTTTTATTAGCAAGTCTGTAGCTTTTATAAAGCCGCAGATCCAACGATATATAATAATTACCTACCGTCTGTTACAAACATTACATTGTTAGTAGCTAACTCTTATAAATACCCTTTCCGGTTATACAATATTATTTTACAAAAAATATATATATAGTGCTTAGTAAACTTCGTTGTTTAATAAGAAAATTAATTTCCTCATGGAATGATGACTAAATTAAAAATACAATAATAAAATTTAAGCAAATACTGTTTATCATAAATTAGGTTATTGTTAATCCACTTGTGTATGCCGATGCCGCGATAATAACTACCGTAGGATTGCTGTGATGTTATAATGACGTATAGTTACTTTCATTTTTTTAAATTGTGCACGACATACCGGTTCACTGCGAGTCTGACTCACGTCGACATACTTTGCTGTCTGTCTATTGAACAGAACGCCATCTAGCGGCACCTTCAGAAAGCTAAGCCTATATAACATGGAAGTTATTATTCTTAACTTTATCAACACGAGTAATTATTGATATTTTATTTTAATACACACTAAGAAGGGTTTATACATATTAACAGTAGTTATTGTATAATATAATATTCTAATGCGAAGTCATGAAATTTGTTGTGACGTTAATAGTTTGGTACTTCGTAGCAAATGGCACGGTTCGTTACGATTTTGGCTTTCGTAAAATAAACATCAGATGCATATAGTATGTGCATGATAAATAATTATTGGCAGTGACTATAGAGACGAAGAAGCCATAAACAAGGAAAACTTCGTGTTTCGTCAGTCGTTGGATTTCTATCAGTTGCCCTTCGCATTTGGTGCAGACCGGACGCTCTCAATCAACTTGGAAGTAGGTATATAGAGTTGTTAATACTCTTTTAACATAATGTACTTTATTTTAAAAATTGTAGTAAAGCTGCTATTTTTACAGCTCTATATATTTCACATGGAAATCAAAACAAAACAACAGTAAAGTACTTAGTTCTGAATTCAAATGATTGATGGATATGGAAATTAGCATTCGTTTGTATTCGGAAATGCGATGATTGCCGAGGGACATATAAAAAATAGTTGTACTGTAAATCATTAAATCACTTGGTACTTGATAGGTATGCAAGTTTTGCAGCAGAGTGATAAATTGGCGCGCTAACTGGCTTGATAGAAAGATTGTGCCCCAGTTGGAGCCGGGAGCATTATATAATCCTCTCGTTACCAAGCATGCTTATAAACATCAACTATACACCACCTATATGCAATCGATGTTTTTTTTACAAAGCAATAATTTTATAAAACGGAAGGTATGACACTGTTATTTCGCGGAAAAATCATGAAAACTGGTAAATAGATCTATATAGATATATCTTATACTCAAAGTTAATGTTTCGGTCTAATGAATATGTTACAAAGACAAGACCCTGCAGCCTAATTTCGTAAGTGAATTCGGCAAAGTAAAGGGTTTGACCGAACCCTTTGACTTGCCGAATTCTCTTGCGCAATTAGGCTGCAGTGTTGATCATAACTTTGACAATTAACCAAATAAATAAGTAATTATAAAATATGAAAAATAATTATTACGCTCATAATCTTCTATACTCCATTTGAAATAACATTAGACATGTTTAAAACTCTTTTTACAGTCCGTTCAACCGATTATAAGTTCTATCCCGTAAACATAAGGATGACAAAAAAAGCATAATAAATCTGTTACCAAAACCAACTGTTTACTACAGCTACCATTCGTCGTATCACCAACGCAATAGAAGTCAAAATCGGTTTAACGGGCTGTAAAATGGGCTTATTTAAATGTCTAATGTTAAGGAAACATTTTTAACGCATTATTTTTATTTTTACAGGTCAAAAATTAGGTGAAATCTATCCACATAGCACTCATGTACTGGCCTTAGATAAACATACATTAATTATTGATCGGTTACATCAAGAATGAGGAGGAATATTGTTAATTATTATCAACTAATAAAGATGTGTTCTTAAAACTACATAACCACTACTCTTTGTTATTTTTGGTATACAATCAATCTTATTAATACAACTAAGTTTTTATTATATTAATACGTTATCCCATATAATATTGAAAGCATCACTAAATAATAGTTGTGGTGAGGAGTTGAATGTGTCTGTTCGAAGAACAACTGCCCTTTTGGATTTCTTTATGGTCTACTTGATTTATAATGTGCATGCTTTGACCAAACAAATGTACAGTACAAACATTTTCTTAATGCCCATCGGCAAACTTCGTGTTCCGTCAGTCGTCGGCTTTTTCTATCAGTTACCCTTTGCACTTGGTGCAGACCGGACGCTCTCAAACAACTTGGAAGTATATAGAGTTGTTAATGTTCTTTTAACATAATGTCAAATTTATTTTTAAAATGGGAGGATAGTTACTAAAGCTGCTATTTTTACAGCTCTATATTTTTCACACGGAAATCAAAACAAAACAACAATAAAGTACTTGGTTCTGAATTAAAATGATGACAGCATTCGTTTGTATTCGGAAATGCGATGATTGCCGAGGGACAGTAAGAAAATAGTTGTAATGTATAGTGTTTTGCTATACGCAGCATGTAAAGTCCTTAGCAGCTTTTATAGCAGCAAGTTGAGAAGACAACAGCCTGCGAGCGTGGACTTAAATTATGTTACTGGATCGAAACTTCGGAATCCTGCATGAATGGAATGCCTTTGGCGCAGGCCACATAGAAATGGCGTCGGGCGCGGACATGGCACGTGCGGCTTCCTATTTCATTCTAATTTCAAACTAAACGCATGGAAATAAAGCGCAATTTGATAAGGCGCGGGCGCCGAATAGTCGCGTCATAACCACGTCCGAGCAACGACATATCGTGTGTCCTAAAATGCGCTTTATTGCCATGCATTTAGTATGAAATTGAAATGGAATAGAAAGCCACCCGTGCCATCTCCGCGCCCGACGCCATTTCTGTGTGGCCTGCGCCTTTGTCTATCAAATCGGACATTTACAGATACAAAGGTAATCCAGAAGCACAATTGACTTCAAGCCTCCAGAGTGCTAGATAGAAAATACACACTCGTTCCACTAGAATCCCCTATTTCAATCCCCCAGGGGATTATACAGCACTCAATGTTCCACTACGATCCCCTATGCAGGGGATTCTATAAGTACTAATAAGTTCTATTCCTTTAAAGTCCCTTCTAAATAAAAAAGTACTGCGTTCTGCGAGCAATGTGCCCTGCCCACTGCCATTTAAGTTTCGCAATTCTTCAGGCTATGTCGGTAACTTTGGTTCTCCTGCGGATATTCTCATTTCTGACGTAATCATGCAAGGAAACGCCGAACATAGCCCTCTCCATTGCCCTCTGGGTGACTTTAATCTTTCTGAAAAGACCCATGGTGAGTGAACACGTCTTGGTCCCATAAATGATCACTGGCAATACACACTCATAGACTTTTGTCTTGAGACACTGCGGTAAATTGGACGAGAAGATAAAACTCTTTCTTGAAATTAGACCTACCCAACTGGATCATTTGTCCCAGGTAGACATAATCGTCTAAAACTTCGAGTGTAGGTCACCGATAAAAAAAAAAGTTTGTGCAATCTAAATTGTTGCATGCTCGGAGTTTCCTTGCGTGATTACTTCAGAAATGAGGATATCCGCAGCAGAACCAAAGTCATCAACATAGCCCGAAGAATTGCGAAACTTAAATGGCAGTGGGCAAGGCACATTGCTCGCAGAACGCAGTACTTTTTTATGTAGAAGGGACTTTAAAGGAATAGAACTTATTAGTACTTAAAGAATCTCCTGCATAGGGGATCGTAGTGGAACATTGAGTGCTGTACAATCCCCTGGGGGATTGAAATAGGGGATTCTAGTGGAACGAGTGAAAATACAAGACATCCAGAAGTTGTTAAAGACACACATAACCTGTCACTGATGTCAGCGACATCCAAGTAAATTAATAGAAAAAGTCACCGGACCGAAGTTCAACGAGGATTTTTTTATGTTATTGCTTTGTGATATGGTAAACAATGGAACATCTGAATATATTGGTTCATCTTAAAGAAAAGCTTACAAATTTAAATCAGATAACATAATAAAAATAACTTATATTAAATCTACCTGTAGTTAGCTTAGTCTACTTATCAATGGAACACTAACATTATTCACCCTACAAGACCCCCATACATATGATGTGTTAGTATTCATATATAATTACAAACTACGAAATTATAAATTATTGTACTACAAGATAAAAGTACAAAGGGGATAGTTATCAAAATATGTAAAAAACATTTACAATACTTTTAGAATGATCTCTTACGGACTACATAATTAAAATATAACAATATTTATTTATATGTAAATGGTTGTAGAATAGGAACCATTTGGTCGTTTGTTCACGAGGCACAGCACGACACGATACGACACGACATCCTGGATACAATCTGTCGTCCGTTCGTTTGTACACTATACACGATTCTGCAACGACACTGCAATGCACTTGTAACCATACTAATATTATAAATGTGAAAGTAACTCTGTCTGTCTGTCTGTTACCTTTTCACGCTTAAACCGCTGCACCGATTTAGATGAAAGTTGGTATGAAGATAGTTTGAGACCTGGGCAAGGACATAGGCTTTATAGGTAGGGTAGGGTAGGTTAGGATAGGGTAGGGTAGGGTAGGGTAGTGTAGGGTCGGGTAGGGTAGGGTAGGGTAGGATAGGGTAGGGTAGGGTAGTGTAGGGTAGGGTAGGGTAGGTTAGGGTAGGGTAGGTTAGGGTAGTGTAGGGTAGTGTAGGGTCGGGTAGGGTAGGGTAGGGTAGGGTAGGGCAGTGTAGGGTAGGGTAGATAAATGTTTGGTCTTTTTATGGCAAAACTAAGTTTGCCGGGTAAGCTAGTTGTTTTATAAGCGCGTGAGTGACGAACCACGCGTGAACCTAGCGGTGCAGTGCGTCGTGTCGTCAACAAGCTCATAACGGTTTTGTTCGCCGCTAAATCAAAGCCGAAAAACCGTATGAAAATCGTATCGAGTGTGGTGCGGTGTTGTGCAATGAACAAACGGTCCATACAAATATATGGACCTCTGAATCGTGACCACATTTTGCTGTGTCGTTTGCCGCGTCGTAAACAAACGACCTTATTAGTACTTCCATTAGATACAGTTCAGTTTCAAGAATGTAGTTCGTACGAGGTCCGTTCTAAGCCTATACACAGATCAACACACAATCCTGTATCATCAGATCCATTAATGCCTATCAGTCCATTACAGATTGCGTACAGTATAGTAACACACCCGTTTCCATTGCCACTGAAAATCCGATACAAGAATTCAATTTCAACATCAGGGAAATTCAGGTGATGTTACTAAGAACAGGTACTTAAAATCACTCTTTATGAATTTAATCAAACATTGGAATAGTGGTATCAAAAGCAGACGGTTGAACATAAATGCCGTAAATTAAGTGCCGGAAAATAACGTGTTAACAATAGGTCATAAAAAAGGAATGATTATTTGAATTTGAACGCACTGTTTCATAACGAGTGCTCAATAGAATGTATAATTTTGAATAAGGAATACGAGACACGTGACTTTTCGGTGGCCATAAGATATAATACGTCCTGTGTGAAGGATATACGATACAATTTCCATTGCAATAATGTCAGTCACAATGGAATATTTGCCGTATTTGAATCCCTACAGCATTATAACATATTCCACATCTTACTTGGCGAAGATGCAATTTTATAAAATTTATAATAATCATATTAAATCATAATTTGTACATCTCAATCACTACCAAGAAGCCGCTTTTAATACTTGTGCGAATTTTATTAAAATTTAGTTTATGATTAATTCAAATCAATGATGCAACTCAACGAAGTTTGTTCATTTATACCCGGTTTCTGAAATCAACGTAAAAACTAGACAACCGATCAAATCCAATCCTTGGCAAACCATGACCAATATTTTAGTTTGATTTTAGTTGACAAGCCTTTCCAGTTGTGTCCTGTATTCATGTTAAACAACAGTTGTGCAACATTGCTGCAGTAACATCATTTTATGTTGCAGCAACAAATTATGACATGTTTGCTGTGTTGCATGTATTAATGTGTTCTAGTTAACCATGAATACGTGACACAACATTTAAAGAATGTGTTAAAATGAGCATTGTATTGTCGCTAAGCGGGGTTAGGATATTACCGAATCGCCCCCCTAAAGGGAATGGGTGGCTGACGTATATAGGCATCGAATATACGAGTTCCGAGGGGGATATCGATTCTGAATTACAGCGCAAATAAACGTCCACGATCATTAAGCCATTAGTTATTTAAACTATTAAGATCTTCTACAGTTTCAAGGTCATATGAAAATTTCGACGGAAGGAAGGTTAGGTCATTTCTAGGCCTTAGTGCTCTATCTTCGACCACATCTCATCGTCTCAGTCACAGTAAAAATATACAAACAGTATGGCAACTACCTACAAACGCTCGAAACGGCACACTAACACAAAAATACGTGACCACTCGTCGCGACGCGGCACTTAGTACTGACATTACCTAGAAACTGCATGAACCGTTTCGTCGGTGCGTACGTTAGTGTGAGTGTGCCGTTTCGTGCGTTTATAGGTAGTTTCCATACTGTTAGTATATGTTTACTGTGTCTCAGTTATGAGTGGTCAAACGCGAGCCTATCCTATCCTGCTAACTACTTAAAAACGCGAAAGTTTGTGAGGATGGAAAGATGCTTTTTTACCTTTTAACGCAAAATATCTGATCGGTTTTTGATAAACTTTATAGTAACATAGCTTATGTACCAAACATATAGGCTTTAATTCATAAAAATAATGAGGGAATTAGAAATGCCACGACAGCGGCAACTTATCAATAACACAGGCTTGCAATAAAAAAGTATTTCGAGTAATTTTATATGAAACTGATAAATGTTGACCTATATAGATATACCTATTGCAAATATGAACTTTATTATAATGTGTCACGTCACATTTTTTATTGCCATATATTTAATGAAAAATTCCATAGTCTAAAATATTTAAAAAAAACGTCGATAAATTCGCAGTTTTTTTTTATTCTTTAATAAAATAGATGGAATCAAGGCCGTTGGAACTTTATTATTAAGATGGCGGACTACTGCTGGATGGATATTATGTAGACATGAAAAAAAAAAACATTAACGAACACCAACAAAACACGATATTATATCCAAAGAAACGTCTTTGGTATCGATTGTTTTCATTGTTTTGTATGTCATTTTACAATTTCATGTAAATTGCTAGTTTCAATAAAATCTTTCCGATGCGCAAAGCACGGCACGAGATTTACTACTGCTCTACCATTGTAGCAAACTTCAGGTCGGCCAAGAAGTTTGGCGAGAAATATAATTTATGTCTTGTAGTAATTTCTCTTCAAACACTATACCATCTGCTATATATGTATTTACCATACGAGTGCCGTTTTGTATTACTTTTAAGACAATCCCAACAAAATATTTATAGCTTTAGAAAAATATTTAATAAAAAACAGGCCTGTGTATTAAAAAAAAAAGAAAACCATACCATGGAACCGCGCAAAACATTCTATAGAGTATTAATTTTGTTTCTATTATTAATTAAACTGTCGTATATTGTCAGCAAAAGGCTAACGCTTAAGAATAATCTAGGTTAGTCTTCAGGTAGATTAATACAAAATATTGGACAAGTATTTTTCTTTTATCACTTAAACTAAAAATAATGTAGTTAAAGTGCGTAGAAATATTTCGTGATGTCACGTTTTATTACCTATTTTACTAAAAAGTGACGTCTGTACTTCATGCGCTTTATCTTTGTCATATTTTATTAAATTGAAAAATGCAAAAAATGCGTATCCAATATTTTTTGCTAAAATCTAACAACTGATGGTGAGTCTACAATTTTTTTTTTAATCCAGGAATCGTTCCTATAAATATTGTCTACGGGCAGTCGCCAAACCGTAATACGAGCATATGTCACTTTTTTAATTTTGAATACTGGCTGTCTAAGCAAGCGAGTGTATTATGTGCTTTTAATGGCAGCGTTTTACTGTTAGTGTCAGAAAAAGGATATTGGTTTCAATACTAAAATATTATGGTGTTTCCCAAGCCTCTTTATTTTACTCAAGGTAGCCTATATATACTGCTGCAGAAGAATGAGTTAAAAATACTAACGCATGTCCAGTAACTTTAATTTATACAAAGTAACTTCTGGATTATTTTTATTAAAACCTAATCTCATGGAAATAACCTACCTAAAGAAAATAATGAATTTTTAGTTTATATAATTAAGTTTGATGAGTATGATGGACGTAAAGGCCTATGGAAAGAATTAAAATTTATATGTCAATTGCTTGTTTTTCGTTTTTAGATTTGCGAAGTATTGTTTGAAAACGGTCTTAAGGTAATTAGTTTTACACTAATGTTCAGAATCTTTAAGGGATTAGGTAGTAAGGTTGATTTGTGTGTGCTGTATGTACACAAATCATGACCCATTTAACAGTATACCCAGCAGAACGAACTTTTCCCTTCTGTATTATGAGGCGTTAGAGGTCGTGAGCACATGCATCATTAATAAGAATTCGTTAAAGATCTCATAATTATAATATTATTAAATTGCAACAATAAATACATCTCTAATATTACAACTTTACACATAATGGACTACGATGGATATCATCATAAAATTAATCCTGCAAGAAAAATTTAAAAGTGACAATATTCATAGAGATTCAGGTGAAAAAAAAAACTAACATTCATATTAAATCCGTGTTTCACCTATCTCCAAACGCAAGTGTTAATATAAAAACGTCAGGACACCTAATAAGGAATGAAAACATTCAGAATATAGAGCTCCTACTAAACGCCGTCTAACGAAAATTTGGCATTTACTAAGTCAACATTATGTTACTACATTTACATTTTTCGCCTCGGGACAGTTGCTTCGGCTACAATTTGATTTTTATTAACAATCTTAGATGATGAAGATGGATTCCTGGTGCGCTAGAAGAAAATCTGTAAAGTTGTTAATAGGTGCGATCGACAGCAGCGACATCTGTCCATTGGGCGGCCAGGCGAGGTTGGGCCCGAACACCACGGCGAGGTTGTTAGTAGTCATCTTGTTGAGACAACTCCTGTCTTGTACCTGTGGGGGGACCGGTATTGAGTAAAGAGAAGTACAATTTCAAAAACCCCCGCCTCATTTATCTTGGGTAAACACCCCGATTCAAACAGTAAAACGCCCATAACTTTTGAACCGATTTTATTCAAACATAGCTAAGAACACTTTCGACAAAATCACCTTTCAAACAAAAAAACTAAATCAAAATCGGTTCATCCGTTTAGGCGCTACGATGCCACAGACAGACACACAGATACACAGCAACACACGTGAAACTTATAACACCACTCTTTTTCCGGTGGGGCTTAAAAAATACACTTTATTACATAGGATTATAACTTATCAAAGATAATTTCCTTGCACAATGACAATGATGAATGATATATATACATATATATATATATATATAAGTATATTTATGTTTGAATTTAATTCGACATAGGTTTTTTTAATATTGTACACTGGAAGCCTGCCCTCTATAATTGTCAACTTTCTCTGTCACTCTAGGGTTTGCTGTAAGAGATCTTAGCATTGAGTTATGCTCGTATTTGTACATAAACTTTATTATCACATGTATGTAATGTTGTTTGTTTGGTGTACAATAAAGAATTAAGAATTATCCTCATGGTTCTACACGCGTGAATATGACTATGTAGTTTGGTCATGTCTCCAAGCGCGGATCCACCGTTGTGGACTCGATGGACATGCCCACAACCCTAATGGACTTGTGACGTCATACTTTCACGGTCTTTTGAGGGCGATAGGCTGATGATAATTATATCCAGTGCCTTAATAAAAAAAAACAGAATGATAAGGGTGTCATATATTTTAAAAACATCTCCTATGTAGCAATACACTATATCGAATTATCGATCATGAGCGAGTTCATACTCCGACTCGCACTTGACCGATTTTCATGTGGCTGTGACCACAACCTTTTTGAGGGCCTGGATCTGCGCCTGCATGTCTCGGTGCATGGTGACAGAACACGGAGGAGGTCACCGATGAGGTGGACACATCAAGACTTTCACCTAACAGAACCAGATGGGGAGCGATCGTGAGGCGAGTTCCAAAAGCACCAGCGATTGGACAAAATTCATCGTGGCTACTACCGCTCTATCAAAAGCGAAGCGAAGAAGATTCTCTATTTTGGACAAAATATGTACTGAAAATGGCAAAATTATGTCCTGGCATTTACAAGTGAGTAAGCACAAACCTTCCACAGGAACTGGAAAACATATTTCAGCAACTTGTAGTTGTCAAGCGGCAAGCGCTCCAGAATCAGGATCTTTACTTTGCGTGGCTTGTCTCGGGCTGACCAGTCTGTAAAAGTAATACAAGTATTAAAAGCAAGTTACTTCATTATTGTAAAGATTAATTAACATATTGTTAAGATTAGAAACCGGTTGGGAATGTTCCGCTTAGCTATTGTGAAGGAAATCCCTATTATTTTTTTTGATTTAATGGAAAGTAAATTTTAGATTTATTGTTATGTTTTGTAGGTACGGAGAATCCGGTAAATCATAACGCCAAATAAGTCGACATAAATCTTACTTATTTTACCCATTCGCCAACTCTAACCTTACAATTTTTTTTTATAACTTACTCTGGAAATCCATAATCTCGTCATACAAATCGAAGGTCAGAAGCGGTTCCTCCAGATCCCTGAAGAAGGTCTTCAGTAGCACGGCAGCGTTGTGCGGGTCATTCCTGAACCGCAACGGTTCGCCGCGGTTGCAAGCCCGTTGGAGTTCCTTGATCACCGACATGTTGGCTGAGCGGCGGAATATACCCTCCGTCTCCAGAGCTAGAATAACAATTAATTATAAGAACAGAATGAATAACTTTCACTGTCGAAAAAGAAAAGAATTCGCATTTGCTGACACGAAATTAGACAAAAATAAGCTAAGCAATAAGAGTCATATTTCACCGAGAAACCGCACGAGATGGATGAACGATGATTGAAAACCAAAGAGCTGTTGTTGTTGTTGTGAAAGGTGGTTTTAAATAAATAAATATTTCGCTGGCGTCACCACCGTTACGTCACACCTCTAAGAAAACCCAGAGTAACATATCCACTTACCATCAGGCTGTGACAGAAACTCAACGCACTGCCTCACAACTGGCGGGATAGCGCCGACCATATTAGCATTATTTTCCTTAATGAACGCCAGAGAAACGCCAAACTGTTGAGTTGGCGGTGGGGACAAGCTGCTCTTTGGCTTTTTCTGTCCTATGTACTTGGCGACTGGCGACGTCTCGGTGGGGGCGGTAAACTGGCGAGCCGCATCGGCAGCCCTCGGGTTCTTAGACAGCAACAGCTTGTCGTACCTACAACAACAAAAAATATTATTCTTACTTCTTTGGGATGTCATGCTGGATTGCTACGGACTACGCACCATCGGTTTTCAACTCCAACAGGAGATGCTGGTTTAACTGCTATTGGTTCGATTTTCAACTTGTTTACAGCTTCATAACCCATGGAGACGCAAGCCGAATTATATATGTCCATATCCAGGGCGTTCTCCTCAATGATAGTTGGTAGAGCAAGAGCATTAGTATATTTGACGTTGCTGTCTATAATTCCCTGATCGTTGACGGGCAAAGCAGCTGCTTGATCTTGTTGGCAAACCAAGTCCAAGTCCAGTAACTTTTTAATGCTAAACTGGGATGTTGATGGTAGCTCTGGGTTCGCTTGCAACACCTCCTCTATGGTGTAACTATCCTTTAAGCCATCCACCGTGTCAGGAGCTTGATAAACCTTCAAACTCGATGCCTCTATTACATGGATTTGCAAGACATTTGGCTGATGCAGGGTCGCACCCGGTAAATCCTTAGTGTTCTCGGGCAAGCTAGCAGCCTTATCCTGGTTGAGAACCGGTAACTCATTAACTGTGCAGGGCAGAGCGGCTGTCATCTGCTGCTTAACGTTCCCCATTTCTATTCGGTTTTCAGAACTCTTTATGTTATTGTGAGTCGGTGAGCTAATAGGAAGGAAGATGCGGTTTCTGGCTTATTTATTACGGCACCGAAGGCGCGCTTGTTACAGCTTGTAACAAGGAGTCGAGTGGAGTCGTTTATCAATGATGAGTACGAGTAAATAGAGCAATTATATTAATAATAAACAGCTCTCCGTCTTCAACAGTCTTTCTCGTAATCGTTTAGCAAGAGATCTGGCTATTGGGCAGAGCCAACTTACGAAACTAAAGACCAACGATGGCAGGATCGTATCCACCAAACCGGCGCTTCTGAGGGAGATCGAGGGGTTCTATGGGTAGTTGTACACGTCAATCAGCAAACCCGTTGCGAATCTAGCAAACGACCCAAGAGCTAGATTGATCTGGCACTATACCAAAGACCTCCCGGACGTCAGCTTCTACGAGATTAGGATGGCTCTGAAACAACATAAGAACAACTAGGCGCCGAGTGATGACGGAATTACAGCCGCACTCCTGAAGGCGTGTGGAAAACCGGTAATTAAAGCTTTTCAGAGGCTGATTGACGCCGTCATACTCGAAGGGAAAACGCCACAGGCATATGGTAGGCAGGGGTATGGAGGTACATCAAGAAGGGCGACAATGTCCAATTGAAGAATTATATACCCATCTGACTTCTTAGCCAATGTCTACAAGTCGTTTTTCAAGAGTCATCACAAAGCGTCTCGCGCGCAGGCTTGATGATTTCCAGCCTCCCGAAGAAGCCGTAGTCCGAAAAGGCTTTAGCACCGTAGATGCGTTCGAAATACTGATAATGGCTGAGACCATGGACGACCTCAGTACAATGCTCGTTGACCTCAGTAGAGCTTCCAAAAGTGTGGGTGTGTGTAGGGACAAAACCAAGGTGATGTTGATTGCCCATGTTGCACCCACTCAAAGTCGGAGACTCTACACTCGAAGTTGTGGATGATTATGTCTACCTGGGACAAACAATCCGGTTTGGTGTACCAACTTCGAAAAAGAGGTCAACCGTCGAATCCAAGTCGGCGTTTGGGAAGTTGCGCGGTATCTTCTCGTCCAACTTACCACAGGGTCTCAAGACGAAAGTCTACGACCAATGTGTGTTGCCAGTGATAACTTACGGGACAGAGACGTGGTCGCTCACAATGGGCGTCATCAGAAGGCTAAAAGTCACCCAAAGGACAAAGAAGAGAGCTAGCTCGGGGTTTCCTTGCGTGGTCGTTGGAAGGCCTCCCTCTAGTTGGAACGACGACCTGGTCAAGGCTGCGGGTGGATGTGAAACGGCTAGGATGATGATGATGGTATAGTTTTAAGTACCTACATTCATTATAAGCACACCAAGGGCGGTAGCAGCTAATAACATATTACAATTCGAACTTTTATTTCAAGGCAATTCTATGGCTGATGTATTGAAGAGATTTTTTTTGACACTGCCTTTTGGAAACCAAAAAAAGTTTAAACAATTGAGTTCTGTACTAATTTTGAAACATTTAAGATATTTTGTTTTATGTAAAATATTTAATTCCCATTAGTCGATCCACCATGACCAGGATTCTAAGTTCAGATAGAACAAAGGCCATCATCATCAGGCTATAGCAGTCAACTGCTACCAGCCACCCTGTGAAGATCGTCGCTCCACCTAGCCTGAGGGCGTCCTACCTAACGTTTACCAGTTCGCGGTCTCCACTCAAGAAAACGGTTACCCCAACGGTCATCGGTTCTACGACTTAAATGGCAGGCCCATTGCCACTTCAGCTTGCTTATTCTGTGAGCTATGTTATGTCGACAACTTTGGTTCTCTGCCGGATCACCTTGTATCGGATTCGATCCCTTAGAGAGAGACTTCGAGTATGTGCCCAAACACAAAACTACAAATTGACGCGATGCGAATTCGCGAAGCAGAAAATAGCTAAACAACAAGCTTTTAGTTTTGAACGATATGCGTCGCACCGCAGTTTTGTATTGGATCCTATAGCCCTTTCCATAGCTCGCTGTACAACTTTGAACTGATGGACCAGCCTTATTGTGAATGTCCACGTCTCGGCACCGTAGGACATAACAGGTTGGACGCACTGGTTGAAGAAAAAAGGTCACTAGACAGAAAATCAAATCAATAACAATCTATTGAAAAATATTTTGACTTTTCTATTGGCCAGTCTTAACTCAGCACAAGGGCAGTTAAGATAAAGCACGTCGTCATGCATCTTGTCACTCTTATTTTTATGGCATTTTACATTTCACTTCTTGAAAATCTTAATATCCTCTATAAATTGAATTCTAACATTTCGAGATCTTTTTATTGCTAATTCTTTTAAATTTTGTTTAATAGTCACTACATTAAACTAATATTTTAGGCCAAGACACAAAATTATTATTTTGATTACCGGTTCTTATGAAGAAGAGCTTGAAGTTAAAAAAAAAAGTTTGTTTGTGACGACCTAATCATTTCTAGAAAAATGCAAATTTCGAAAATGAACCTTAAAAACACTACAATTAAATATTTAACTATAAGCACAATTTAACCATCTGCAATTTAATTTATTTTTGTATTACTTGAACTTATTGACTGAGATTAAAATTAATTTTACTGCTTGATATTCGGGGTCAGTTTATTATGGATTAACTAAATATTTTTCTCTTAATTTTAGCTATATTAATCTTGTTTATTCATTAAACACACAACATACATGGCAAAGATTTTTTTTGAAAAACTAAAAAATATTTTTTCAAGTATAATTCAGAACAAACTATTTTCAAGACTTTCCCTAATTTTACTACACCGTGAAGAACAACTTGCACTTTTTGCAAACTAGAATCACAGTTAAAAACACTACACACAATATTTTAAACAAATCGCGCCTATTTCCAATTATTTCAAGAAAACTAAAAAGTTTCGTAATATTTCCCGCGCACACCACACTTGAAATATTCTGATTCATTTCCACTAATTCGGTGAACTAAAGTAACACTGCCTTCGAATGCCCTCAAAACAGACACATTTTTTCCTATTCCATTTTTCGAAAAAAATTGCATAATTAATTGTAAGTTTAGAAAACATGTTACTTTATCAAACCACAACAGGAGCGAAAACAGTTCATATTTGATGATTCTAAAAAAGAGAATTAATAAAATCGCGCACCGGACGCGAGCTAGTGCATCCGCGAGGTTGTTCTGTAAGTGACGCTACGATCTTGCTTCAAATGTAAGGTGGGGTAATTCTCACAGGGTGGTGCAGCTTCTTAAGGGCGGCGGCGCACAGTGGGCTGAAATTCGGTCTTAATAGACATTTCCATTTTATTTTTAAAGGTTTTTTTTTGCTTATAAGACTAAGTACATGCCTAATCAATATAATTTACTGATAGTCAATGCAAACGGCTCACATTAAATCCCTTTTTAAATATTTTTTTAACATAATAATCAGCCTAATATCCTCGGAGACTATTTTTTTTTGGAATTATTTACGCTTTTTTGGAATACTATTTAATCCGCGCTTACTAGTGCGACTTATTTATAAATCGTCAATCTTTTTAGGGTTCCGTACCTCGAAAGGAAAAAACGAAACGGACTAGGATTACTTTGTTGTCCGTCCGTCCGTCTGTCTGCCTGTCAAGACCCTTTTTCTCAGGAACGCGTACGCGAGGTATTAAGCTGAAATTTATATCAAGTGCTCAGGTCTACTGTCTCTTACCTACGGATACTTCCCGTGAACTCAGTATCTTGAAATTTGGTACGAAGCAACGTCTTATAGCACAGATAAAGGAATAATTGCGAAAACCGTAAATTTTTAGTTACATCATATAATAAAAATATTTTTAAAACTTACTACCCCTTTCTTCATGAACGCGTAGAGGTATTAAATTGAAATACATATCAAATACTCAGGTCTATAATACCTTTAAGCTGAGATTTGTACGGAACCCTAGGTGCGCGAGTCCGACTCGCACTTGGCCGGTTTTATTTTTTTATTTTCTATAATTTCTATCTACGTCAAATTCTAATATAATGCGAAATACCTGGGTCATGAACAGACCAATATCACAATAATTAGAGACTGTAATTTAAGTAAGAAAAAAAAGTTTTATAATTATTTGTTAATAATTTTCATTCTATAATATGTAGTGTTTAACCATTCCACACTAATTACATAGCAACCATACAAATGCGACATGCAAGACGCGTTGTGGATCTCCGTCTCTGTGATTGGTCGATAGATGGCGGGCAAACCCTTTGCCTTGCCGAATTCACTTACGCAATTAGGCTGCCTGTCTTTTTCAACGAGGAAATAAATAGTTTATGTTTTGAGAGTGAATTAAAAGATTGTTCACAGTTATGATAGTAAATTATCAATTACATAAGTAGAACAATAATGATAGAGGCTTATTTCACCATTCATTCAGCAGTGTGAGCAAATTTTAAACGTCGAATCCATCCCAATAGCAGTTCATAGAAAATAGTTATTTATGCTACAAGTGCGGAAGGTAGGTGATTTCCGATGAGTGGCATTTTTATTCACGAGCGAGCGAAGCGAGTGAGTGGATAAATCGACACAAGTCGGAAATCATCTTACGTACGTGTATCATACAATGTTTTACTATGCATTGTGCGAGGAAATAAACAAAATTAATAAAATTAATTTAATAACGGCGGGCTTATTCAAGCGCGTTCAACATATCCACAGATTAACTAATAGTTCCTCGGGCATATCTACTGCGCATGTGCGAATTGCTTTCACATCGTTACGCAATAAGGCACGAGCAAAATATACGTTCTGCCAAACATATTTAATGAATATTTAAAATTAATTTATTGATCAAAAACTAAATCTAGAGTAATTAAAAACGCCTAAAATAAAGTATTAGTTTTATTTTACATTTTATATGAATGATAATCTGTACATAACTAATTTTTAAAACTTTTCTCAAATAATAAAAACTCTATGCGTCGGGCTGACGTTGGAGTTAAAAATTAAAAAAGTACAGGAAAGTAAAAAGCACTAGTGAAAAAAAGTGACACTTTCCGCACAGTTTGGCTGCTTGGAAAACCGCTCTTTTCGAGGACATGCATTGTAAAGATTATATTAGGTTGGCGAAAAAGTCTTTTCGCATTATAGTATTTATGAACTTGTAATAAAATCTCTTTGGCTATACTATTTGTATCTGGCTGGTTTTGGTATCATTGAAAGTTAAAATTTTAAAGAACATAATTCCAAATTCAAATTAGGAAAATGTGTGACTTTCATTTGTTTTTCGTACCGTCAAGATGAGTGAATCCAATGAAGAAATTGATAATCACATTTTAAAATTTTACTACAAAAAAGGTAAAAATTAAACGCAAGCCGCGAAAAAAATTTGCGATGTTTATGGACCTAGTGCAGTGTCTGTGAGAGTAGCACAAATTTGGTTTAAGCGTTTTCAATCCGGAAATTTTTATGTCAAAGATGCACGTCGCTCTGGTCGCCCTATTACGGTTAAAATGGATGCCATTTTTGAAAAAGTGGAGCAAGATCGGCATATCAGTAGTTACAACGTAGCTGAAGAACTGGGAATTGACCACAAAACAATTTTGGCGCATTTGAAAAAAACTGGTTTTACAAAAAAGCTTGATATATATATATTTGGGTACCTCACGAGCTCCCTGAAAGAAACCTAATGAACCGTGTACTCATTTGTGATTGTTTATTACGACGTAATGAAACCGAACCATTTTTGAAGAAGCTGATAACTGGTGATGAAAAGTGAATCACGTACGACAAGAACGTGCGAAAAAGGTCGTGGTCACAGGCCGGTCAGGCTTCACAGACTGTGGCGAAACTCGGGTTAATTGTCAACAAGGTGATGCTGTGTGTGTGGTGGGATTGGAAGGGCATTATTCATTATGAGCTGTTACCACCAGGCAGGACCATCGATTCTGAACTCTACTGCGAACAACTGATGAGATTAGAGCAAGAAGTTGAGAGGCTTTCTCTCAACTTACCGGCCGGAATTAATCAACAGAAGGGGTGTGGTTTTTCATCATGATAACGCTATACCTCACACATCTTAAGCCACTCAGCAAAAATAAAGAGAGTTTGGCTGGGAGGTGTTAATGCATCCACCGTATAGTCCTGACCTTGCACCTTCAGATTTCCACCTGTTTCGGTCTTTTCAGAATTCTTTAGGCAGTGTCAGGTAATCATCACGAGAGGACTGCCAAAACCACTTGTCGCGGTTTTTTGATCAGAAGTCCCAAAATTTATATAGCAATGGGATCATGTCCCTACTAGGGCATGCAAACCGAATACCCGGATAACCGAAAAAACCGGATAATCGAAAAGACCGGATAACCGACTGATTTGAACACCGGTTTTTTCGGTTTTGTTTCTCCTATTTTATTGATTTAATAATACTTTAATTTTCCCAAACAAAATATTTAATTGATCACTGACGAACGTGTACAGGATTGCGAGGCCGCGTTGGTTCCTATTTCAGCACCGTTGATTTAAATCGTTGTCGCACTACTATGCTACGCTGCCTGCATTTTGGTTTTCGGTCAGTCTGTGTATAGTGAGACGAGTGCACGCACGTGTTGTGTTTGTCGGTGATTACATTGGAGATATTATTTTATCAAGGTAAGTTTGATCACATTATTTTATATCAATGTTAATATAACATGAAGTGTTTGACCAAATACTGAAATATAATCAAAGCAGGGATGTTTGCATATTTAAGTAATAGCTTTATTTAATTAAGTTTATTTTTTTCGTAGCAATATGTATAGTGGTTATGGCAGGTTCTTATTTTTGTAAATATGTAATGCACTTATAAATTAAGCTCTTATTTATAAGTACCTACTGTTAAGTATTTTTGTATGCAGTAGTTTGAGCTGATTACATAAGCATATTGTTAAATTTAAACTTTAATGTTTTGAATGTTTTAATTACGTATATTAATAACGAAGAAAAAATTATGATTTTTGGATAACGTGATTGTAAAAAATATAAAATTAATACATAGCTAAGTAGTAGTTTAGTAGTTTCATAGTTCTGTAGTTTCTGCCTACGCCATGGGAAAAAGGCGTGAGTTTATGTATGTATGTATGTATGTATGTACATAGCTAAGTAGATTTACAAAGAGTGTTTTTTAGTAAGTAGTAGTTAGTAGGTAATATAACAATAATGTGGCCAAATTTTTGCTTACTTCTTTCTTCAATTTACAATCTTCGTCGTTGTGTTTCTGCACCTAAAGTGCATTTAACTAGGTTACGTCTCGTTCTCGTAAACTACCTTCCAGTTGTCCGTTATTATTTTCAAGATTATGATGATGAACGTTTGCTACAATGGAACTTAATATTTACTGAAAGAAAAATCATGAAGGGGGCTTGCGATGTAGATGATGCCGATACAGCGAAGACAAAATATGTGGCAAATAAAAAATCTGCTGGTGATAAATCATCAGTATAGTTTTATTTTTTGCGTGCCACGGACCGTAGCACTGCCAAATACAAATAATGCAACAGAATATTAAAAGCGGCTGGCAGCTATCTATTAGAATGACTGATTTATTTTATTTTGGTAAATTAGGTTAGGAATAGGATTTCTATTTTATGCGATATTTTAATAATTATTATGATCGTATTTTACGTACTGTTTATTTTATCTGTTTGTATTTTATGACAGTTAAATTGTTATTTAATAATCTGTGATTTCTAAAATCACAGATTATTAAATAACAATTTAACCTTTGTGTACCTACCAAATGTTCCTATTTTTGTGGGTTAGTTACCTTAAGTTTTAAAGAATATGTTATTTACCTAAATAATAAGCACAATTCTATGTTATGTATAAATAAAATAAACTTTTTGTATTGTTATCTAGTAGTTGTAGCTTATTTCAGTCCAAACTAATGCGCATTATTATAAACATAAGTGAGATATACGTAAACAAGACATATATTGATTAAACTTAAGCATTTTTATTTCTTTACACACGTTTCTATTTTTTTTAACAAAGACTGAAAAAAAGCCGGAAAAACCGATTTAACCGGTATCAGCAGTTTTGTAAATAAAAAACCCGAAAAAAACGGTTTTACAAAACAACCCGGTTTTTGCATGCTCTAGTCCCTACCTACAAGATGGCAAGAAGTTTTCGAACAAAATGGTACCTACATACTTTAGTTACGCGAAGAAACTTTTGCCCCAACCTTTTATACACCATGCCGAGGTTCTACTATCATACAATGCATCCAAGATTGTTTGAAATTTCTCATACCAACTTTCACGGAAATTAAGTAAGGCGTACGTTCTCCAGCCACATTCAAAATCCTATTACACGCGCCCCAAGAATCATGAATGTTAGGAGCGCAAAACAAAGACAAAGGCCAAATAAAATGTAGGGTAGTGAAAGAAGCACTTACTCAAGGACCGCGTCAGGTATGCACAGCTTGTCCAAGTTCAGGTACTGCTGAAGCTCATGCAGATAGTTAACGTACATCATCTTCCTGCCAAACTTGACGCTGATGGCTGGCTTCAGCATCTGCCATACTATGCGGATGAAATTCGTCGGGTGCACAAGATACAAGGCTTTTAAATTCTTCTTATATTTCCTATCGAATGCCTTGTAAGCCCTCCAGAGCCACGAAAGAGGGGGTTTGTTCTTGCTGGTCAAACCACAGTGGAAGTACACGACGCTGTAGTCCTGTTCCACGTATTTGTCCAAGGTGAACATCAGGTACCTGAAACGAGAAGAATATCATAATTAATTATGTGTAAATTTCTGAAGAAACCTAGCCAAAAGATCGCAAAGTTTCAACAGATCTGACAACTTCTCAGAAACAGATGCAAGCTTTCTACAAACCTTTTAATATCTCAGCGTATAAATACTGAAGGAATTATCTGCAGGGCTATAAAGTTTAACAGCGTCTAGATTGTATAAAGCATAGTGTGTCGGACGCCATGAAGCACGAACCTTCATGGGGTCATTCATTAGTTAGCGAAGACGTAGAATTTTACTGAGTCTTCACAATTATAGATTGTGGCTGATGAAAATGAAACAGAAAGTTTTTATGTTTGCTTGAAAGTTTGGCTGTTTGATACGGAGCTACAGGGGGAAAGCAATGCCTGGTATCATACACAAATCTTAGAATTATTGAATCGTATCAATGTCAAGGTTAAACTGTGAATGTTTGTAGGTTCGACTGAAACTTTGGCTGTATGATACGGAGCTACAGGTGGAAAGTATAGCCTGGTTTCGAACACAACTCTTAGAATGATTGGGTTGTAACAATGTCAAGGTTTTCAAGGGTTACCACCATCTTTAAATTTCTAGGTTAACAGTGCACTCACTTAAATCTAGACTGAACATGAATATTTTGGGCTAGCTCGCTTATATTACACCTCATCGAGGCGAGATCGAGGTCAAGAGTGGGCTCATTAGCAATAATCTTTAAAAAAAGTTAATACCTATGGATCGAAAAATGGACGTACCTGAGTAATTTGTCTGGATGCAAGTCCTTGCTGGGGGGTAACCTGCAGGCTGACACCACGATGATGCGGCGGCCGACCTCGTCGTCCCCGACGACTTCCACCAGCCCCGTCCCGTTGAGTTCCGCAAACAAGTCATCCAGGGACGAAGATATCTAAACGCAGAAGTGCAACATACTCTTAAACTTGACCTGCGCAATTACGTCATGCTATGAACCAATCATTTGCCTTCTATGTTTGTTTATCTCTACTTCCATACTAGTATTATAAAGAGGTAAAGTCTGTGAGGTTGTATCAACATAATCTCCGAATCTACTGAACCGATTTAAAAAATTCTTTCACCAGTAGAAAGCTACAGCTATTCCTGAGCGACATAGGCTAAAATTCTTTACAAAAGAAAAGATAATTTTATGAAAATTGCAAATAACAATGTAACTCAAAGTAGCAAAATTTAGCGTGCACTGAGAAAACTATTGACGATACATAAAAAATATGTAGCACATTATTAAAGTTCTCATTATTAAATACAAAAAGTCTGCGAGAGAATATATCTAACTATCATAGTTAAGTCACAATAACAGCTTTTATTAGCTAAATTTAAATTAGATCGCCGGTAGAAACAAAAGTTGGTTACATTCGTATTGTAGTATTAATTCTAATAAATAGTTTAACAAATTTATATGTAGGTAGGTAGGTAGGGTAGGTTGGTAGGAAGCCAGGTGACGGAAGCGAAGCCGCGGGGGTAAGCTAGTTTATTCATAAAGAAATTTGCAGCCATTTAGACTTGACAGTGGATTGATCAAGAACACTTGTTTGTTCGTAGGGACTCTTAATGTCAATGTCAGGTTCTAATGACGTAAAATGTATGCATTCTTAAATAAGATATCAATATCGATTGCGAGAGTTTTTTTAGTGGAAACGAAAGTTAATAGTTTAGTTGGCTACGAAGCCGTAAATCGTGTGAGTGCTACGTCGTAGCGGAGATGTTGCTACGCAGTTCCGTAGCATGTGCGTAGCGCGTCTCTTTGATCGCGCATACTTTTTGTTTCGGATGCTGATATGCTGTATTGATGTGTGGTTCTCTTAGATAAGCACCTACGACATAGTTTATCAAAGTCAAATATATTTATACAACTAGGCCAATAAACGGCACTTTTGAACGTCAAATACATTAAAATTTACAAGTAATAAAAAATGATTCTACCGTGCATTCAGCAAGTAGATTGTTATGGAGAAGAACGCACAAGAAACCCCATACTTACTCTTTTTAAAAAAAATAGGCGTTTTTCAATTTTACATAAGTACATACATTAATAGATATAGATTATAGATATATGTGAGGACGATGCACCCAGAATAGCTCTACACACTATACTACGTACAGGTATAAAGTATTAAAAAGCATTAACAGGAAAAGAACAATGGCGAGATTTTAGCTGACTTAAATTTGAGCGTCTGAAAGTGAGTTATATACGAAAGACGTTCTATTATTGTCTACATTTTTTTAATATATTATTGGGCTGGTTCAAAACGGATAAAAAAAAATCATAATAAATAAAAAGTTATTTGATTTTACAGTTAATTTCTTTAGCTTAGTGTTGCCATTATATATTTTATCTGCTAAGTAACAAGTAGTAACTATATTAATTCATAATATAATTAATGTATTTATTGCAGTAAATGAGTTAACAATACAGTTTATGTCTAAGTATAGATGTCCCTCGCAGGTAGGTACGAATATTTTAGTGTAGTAGAAATAAATGAATTACTTTTAGTTAATGATTGGCAAAAAGACTAGTATCCAAGTTTAAAAAAATATAGCTTGGTTGTTGACGAGGACGACGACCTTTTGATAAACGTCAAAGTCACTTAGTTTAAATAAATATACTCTTTTCAAAGAGTATATTATACATTTCATGCTGAAATAACTAGGTAAGGGAAATGCTAATGCGATATTCCCCTTTTACTTCCACGAAATCGAATAATATTACCTATTAAACACATTATTAAAAGTTACCCAGACATAACCTACAAAAGTTTATGACTGAATATCTATTATTCTCGACATTCTCGAACAAAAAATATTGCACAAACTAATTCAGAACATCACCCTGAGTTAAACCAGATATTTTTCATTTAAAGACGTAGGAATTTAATCTCAGCTAAAAAAATGTATGGGAACTTGCCATTGTTCTTTATTAATTTGATAAGTAGGAACATGGTTCTCACATACTTACAAATATTGCAAACATAGGTAAAATACCCCTGAAATTAAGTCGCAATAAACAATTTAAGCAGATTTTAAAATGAATATCACGTCTAAACAGCTAGAAGTATCTTTTTAAATAAAATATATGCTATTCTAAATCATTTTCCTTAATATTTTCTTTGTGAATATTTTAAATTAGTTTTGTATAACGTAGTATAACATTTTTAAAGTGATATCTAACATGGACATAAAATTTAAAATAACATCATAACCTTCGGGCGTTGATGAAATTACCACATTCCCAAAGACTATCGTCAGCTATATTTTAGTACTAGCTGACCCCCGCGGCTTCGCTCCCGTCAAAATTATAGCCTATGTTACTCGGGAATAATGTAGCTTTCCATAGGTGAAAGAATTTTTTAAATCGGTCCAGTAGTTTCGGAGCCTATTCGGTACAAACAAACAAACAAAAAAATCCTTCCCTCTTTATAATATTGGTATAGATAAGGTGTTTTATTTTAAAGTCAAGAAATAATATGCAAAAGTTGAATTTTCGTCAGAAATTTGGGTCACGCGGGTGTTACGCGCGTGTACTCGCTCAAGCTCGCAGCTATTGTCACCGTAATAAACTTTGCAGCAGCATTCTGTACTTTGACAGTAGGACGTTCTATTAAGAGGAAATATGGGCAGAGAGCGCCGACTGAATTTCCTAAGTAAAAAGTCATAATTCGAGGTTTGGCTCTCGTCTATTTCCTCCTACAATATTGGACCAATTTAAAAGATATTCCGTAAACTGGTAAAGTAAGATATATACTATGTCCCTATGTTTTCCTTTTTTATTTTATATTTGTCAAATTTTTACACCAAGCCTCTGTTGCTTCTAAAGAAAATGTATCTTCAAAAAGGCAAACATAGGGATATAGAATATATCTTTCATTTTCAGTTTATGGAATATCTTTTAAATTGGTTAAATATTGGAAGAGAAAATAGACGAGAGCTAAACCTCGAATTGTGAATTTTTACTTAAGAAATTTAGTCACACTTACTCAAAAATTAATAAAATTTCATAAATATAATATTAAGTATAAAAAATATTGTGAACAATCGCGCTGCAACCAGTGGGGGCTGTCTCGCGACTAGCTTGAACTGATATTAGTACATATTAAAACAATTGAGAAAACTTTGTCTTTGCCGCCGTGGCGCAATAGACAAGGCTGTTATGGGACTGAGAGACTGCAATGACAAATGCCCACGCATATCAAACGACTTGTCACTAGGGCATGTAATATCGGACGATTTTCAATTCCGATATTGGTTTCTGATATTAGATCTCAATATCAGAATTCCGATATTAATATCCGAATTGCGCATTTTCATTAAATACCATTTTTTTTTTGTTAATTGCTCAAATTCGGTATAAGGTTGGATTGAATACAATAAGAAATCACTTTTATGGCGCGACATATTAGGATTTTCTATTCAGTCTCTCTCTAATCACCAATGACTGGGTAATGACTGGGTTTCTGTCAATGTCGCCACATTGACAGAAACTTATACTGGATTTATTACTCACTACTCCTCCGGGGGGAAGCCTATGTTCAGCAATGGACCTATTTTGGCTGAATTGATGATGATGATGATGAGAGACAATGTAGTCAAGTAGTGGCAGTTGATTTATCCTACAGATTAGTGATCGGATATACTTATATGTTGTATTCAGTACAAGCAAATGACTGAAAAATATTAGGCTTTAATTTATTGACGTTGCCAAGCCAGTAACAAATTGTAAATTTGAAATTATAAACTTTACTCGTTATAAGCCCCCAAGTGTAGTCTAGTCACATTAGCCCATCCCGTGCGTCTCAAATCCAGTGGATTGTCGTAACCAAAGCATTAATCAATGAAAATATAATTGTTACAACGGGTTGTATGAAACTATGTATTTACTTGTATTCTTAAAGGTAACATTTTTAGCAATCTCGGGACTGTAAATACGGAATTCATCAGGGCACATATTATTTTTTCATGAAGTGAAGTTTAAGTAAATAAGCGACCGATTAGT
Source organism: Orthosia gothica (assembly GCA_949775005.1). Classification (NCBI taxonomy): domain Eukaryota; kingdom Metazoa; phylum Arthropoda; class Insecta; order Lepidoptera; family Noctuidae; genus Orthosia; species Orthosia gothica. The sequence continues at coordinate 6,995,921 of OX459039.1, read as the reverse complement.
AAACAGATTATCCGGACATTGCTAATCACTGTATTCAACGGGCTTAATCGCGCTTTCTCACTCAACGATTAACAAGGAGCTAAAATAAGTTTTTTTTCTGATTCCGAGATTCCGATATTGGACCACTCAGTATCGGAATTGAAATATCGGTCATTTCGTTTCGAGATTACGAGATTCCGATATTCATGCCCTACTTGTCAAATATTATAATAGGTATTTAGTACCATATTATTGTGCGAAATGGCTCGTTTTTTTTGTCAGCCACGCTTGATTTTCGTCGGGATTACCCGGCAACCAGCCTGATATTATATTTAATAACTTTCGGAACTTCAAACTTTCGCGCGCGCTCGTAGCATACAGACGTGCTCGTTAGCAATATTTAATTAAAACAATTATAATAGTGACCTTCTTTATTGTATACATTTTTGCCTACTGTGTAGTTTTGTAAACATTATAATGAAAACTTAGAAACAGTGAAGTGACTATCAAATAAAATGGATAACAGTTCCTGTAATCCAAGCGGCCGAGTTCAAGCCTCCACCTCGCCAGCGAAGTCGACGACGCAAATCCCAGCCCAATCAGATTTCTCGATTGAAGTCGCATCCACGCCCGACATACAAAGATGGATGTCAACTATAGAGCAGCACTTAAATGAGGTTTGCTCTATTGCCTCGGATGGCAAACTAAACTCGGAACAGAAACTGAAAATTTCTAACTTGTGTCGTAAAATAGGATCTGGCACCTCTCAGATGGCAGTCCTATACCAATCTCTGAAGCAGAAAGCAATTGTAGCACACGATATGATTGATGCCATAAAAGAAAAGCGCAATTTGACGGAACACATCTCAGAGCTCAAGCAGACGATTAAGGACTCTGGCACTGCGGGTAATGTTTCATTTGCCGACATGGTGAAAAAGGGATCAAATGATTTCATTCGACCTAACAATTTAAGCTCAGTGGTCATTTATCCTAGTGACAAACTCAAGTCCAGTGACGAAACAAAAGACATGGTAACAAAAATCATACGACCTGATCAAATGAAGCTGCATGTACGAGGTGTCCGCAAGACCAAAAATGGAGGTGTTATTATTAGCACAGAGACCAAGCAAGACGCCGAGAAAATCAAGAACGCCGTCCAGCTTTCTACATCTGGACTAACCGCCGATGAGCCCAACAAGCGCAAACCACGGATCGTGATTGTAGGAGTGCCGTCTTCCCTGGCTGAAACTGAAGTCTTTAGGTGCATTTACGAGCAGAACATACCCGACAAGTTGCCAGAGATGTCCATGGAGTCCTTTCTGGCCTCTGTTAAATTAAGCCACAAATCTGGAAGGAAAGATGCGTCGAGCTGTAATTACGTTATTGAAATTCTAGCCAATATACGTAAAGCCCTAATTTCCACATCAAGGCTGTTTATAAATTGGACGTCCTGCCCTGTTAGGGACTTCACTCTGGTTACCAGATGCTACAAGTGCCAATTATATGGTCATGCAGCAAAAACATGCAGAGAGGTCAACTCTGTGTGAGCTCACTGCGGTGAAGCTGGACACTCGGTGTCTGATTGCACTAAGAAAGCGGACTCATCGAAATGCGCAACTTGTTCGCGATTTAAAAAGCCCAACAATCACAAAACGGGAGACCCTGAGTGCCCTGCTAGGAAAATAGCGGAATACAGGCACATCAACTCTATCGACTATGAGGGCGTCTAGTACGTCATAATCAAGGTCACACGCGTTGAACGTCTGCGGCTGACACTGCAATGGCCTACTAACCATCAATTTGTTGCTGGCTAAGCTTATTAGTCTTTGGCTGCAAAAATTAAGTGCCTATGTTTTAGTTTTGCAATGTTGACTTCACAATTCTGCTTAGCAAATATTTCTCAATCTTTAGTTATGTGTAATCAAAGTGCACTTTTTTGCAATATAGGTAAATAAGACATTAAGTAATTTTATGACCTAGTAATTTAGTTTTATATTTATAGTTTTAAGTAAATTAAAATTAATTTCCAAACTTATACAATCTTACCACTATTTTTAGACTTCATAAATTATGTTAAATATTGTTAAAATTCTGTTGTCCTACGATAAGCATATATTTAGAGCTCCTACAGCCTGTGATACAGGATTACCTAGTACAGGCATCTTACATTATTATTCCTACATTAGTTATCTAAGATTTAAACTGTTTTTTACCTTTTGTAATATCTGAATAAAGATTTATTATTATTTATTTATTATAATAACTAGTTTTTGCTCACGACATCGTCTACGCTGATTAGGGTGGTAATGATATTGTAGGTGGGCCGCCTTATTCGAGAAAATATTCGTTCACCATACGAACGATACTTCATATCGTGCCTAAAAGCGGTGCGGCAGGAGCCAGTTTTCGAGTTAAGTGTGTTGGAAATACTAAAAATTTAATAGGTGGGACTGCCCGCCATTAAAACCGCACGAGAACGAAATTCACTTCGGGCCCAGATATGATAGACGAATATACGATTCAGTACTTGGAATTAGTTCCAAACTGAACATTGTGAGACATTCTGTTAAATAACAAGCGGTGAAACTATTTAACTGCTTGCCTAAGGATCTAAGATGTCTATTATATAGAACCACCTTGTTTACAAAGAGGCTTAGGGAGTTTCTATTGGGAAAATGTTTTTATTCCGTAAATGAACTTATGACTGATATGACTTAGGTACTGAGTAGATTGCGGGAATTTTCCAATGGCATGTTTTAGACTACTTTAATAATTTTGTTTAGGACATTTTTAGATTATTTATTGTATTTTTTATGATATGTTATATGAATTTCTTTGACATTAGATTATCAATTGAAATTTTAATTGAATTTGAAGACATTCATTTTTTATGATATTATTTAAATTAATTTGGCTATGACATTTTTAGATTATATATTGACATTTTATTAGATTATTTAATTATTTTGTTTGTTATTTTTAGATTACCTAGTGACATTTGTTATGACAGTATTAGATTATTTAATTAAATTGCTTGAAATATGTCCATTATTTATTTAAATGGCTATGACATGTATTAGATTATTTAATTTAATTTTGGTTGTGATATTTTTCGACTATTTATTGAAGTACAGGTATCGGATGAGTTTTAATTACTGTGGTTTTGAGATATTTAGATTATATTTTTATAGTCGTTTTTGTGACATTTTGGATTTAAATTAATTTTGTTATGACATTTTAAGGTTGTTTTTGTTTTTTTTTATGATATTTATTGGATTATTGAATGAATTTGTTTGACATTTTTAGATTCTTTATTGAAATAGTTACGACATTTATTAGATTATTTTAGTTATCATGTATCAGATGTGAGTTTATTTTTGGATTATTTATTGAAATGGTTATGACATTTATTAGATTATTTTAATTATAATGTATCGGATTTGTTAATGTTGATGTATCGGATTGGGTTGATTGTTGTGGTTTCGACATTTTTTGATTATTATGATTATGAAGTTTGCTATGACATTTTGAAGTATTTATTATTTTTGTTGACATGTATTAGATTTTATTAGATTGAAAGAATTAAGTAATCAATTTTTGTAAATGACATGTCTAGATTATTATAATTGTTATTCTCTATTATTTTATGTACTTAAATTTGATTAATCTTATAAACTTGATGGTGATACTAAGTAGGTCTTTAGTTAAAAATTGATTTTAGCTTGGTTGATATTTTTTTTGTGAACATTCAGACAGTTTAAATTGTTAATGAATAAATGAAATGAAATGGTAGAAGTAGAACCCAGTTTTCGAGTGTGTTAAAAACGACATATTTCAACACATGAAATCGAAATCGTTCCAATTTCAAACACTGCTCTCAGTGGTCAAAATTTGTTCCATAGTATCACAAAGTACGCAAGCTTCGGCCTTACTATTTTGTGATAGTATGGTCTATACAAAAAAAAAAAAAAAATTGCCGCACATTGAAATGATCTAAAAGCCTCTATGACAACAGAAATTAGCTTTGATAGAAAATTACGAACACACACACATACTTTTCGGTTTAGAAATCGCACGTTCAATGAAAAAATAAATAATACCCACTTGAGTCGATTGACAGACTGGTCGCGTCACAGCTCCAGAGCCTTGGACATCGACACCGAATTGCCAGCTTGTCGGTTTTTTATCGGTTATATTTCGGGGAGTGTGCAACGGAACTGCATAATTTGATTCCGCCTAACCCTTTCCATCATCGGACTACAAGACGTACGGCCATGCGCCATTGGTACATGGTGGACATCCCACCCATACGCACAAAGCGTTTTGCTAATACTTTCATTGTGCGCACAGCTAAGGAGTCGAATTCCCTTCCGGAGTCTTTGTTCTCTGATAGCTACAACCTTGGGGTCTTTTAAGTCAAGAGTGAATAGGTTACTTCTAGGCAAGCGTGCTTCACCGTAGTCCACTTTATCGTTCACCATCAGGCGAGGTAGTCGTCAAACGCGAGACCATTGAAAAAAATAATAAAAAAAACCCGCCAGGCCCTCCACCACCTCGTATTACGAGATTTCTGCCGAACTCCTTCCCTTCCTTCCTCCTCCCCTTTCAAGCCTCACGTGATTAATGGACAATATAATTCATAATTTCATAAGCGTCTGATCGTTTAATGTCTCAGCTGTACATACCTCCGCATAGACTTCAGGTGCTGTGGCGAGCTCCTCCTCGAAGTTCTCCTCTATCGTGCCGTCGCTGGCAGAACGTTGAAGAGTGTCTGGTATGTCCAACAGTTCCGGTGGGAGCGGCGCTATGAACAAAAACACAAACACATTTTTAGCAATTCGTTTTTTTTACGATGGGCCCACAGATATAAAACTAACTAGATGAGGCTATTGTGTGTACTACACGTGTCAAAAAAAGGAGTAGTAAAATTACGATCAATGATTGTAATCTGAGGTTTTCATTTAGCTTTATCGGCACCGGAAATCCACCGAAATCTAGGAAAATGCCTTTTCATGCCATATTGAACAGTAAAGACTGCATAGAAAAAGTTGGCATAGGCATTGGAAAAGTTTTCTTTCATTGGTAAGTAAATATGTTTTTTAAATTGTGTGTGAAAAAGTGGCACGCTTGGCTTTCACACAGATGAGAGGGACTTGCGTTATCTAGTTAGGTTTATGTCTGTGGATGGACACACACACTTCACTTTTCTATAGAGTGTATTATCTGCATCCTAGTTGGGTAACACGCTAAGTCAGTTTCAATTATTTCGTTTTTGTGTACCTACTACTATTGCTTCGGCAGTGTGTGCTGCAGTGTTGCCAAAAATAATGTTGAATTCCACAAGTATATTGTAAACTTACGGCAAAATTTCGTTGTACTTGATTCCGTCAACAAAGCCGTCATAATAATTAATTGTCTTAGAATTTAGAATATGGCAGTAGTAAAACTGAAAAGGCAAAATCACATCATTTTATGGACGGATTTTCTATCAGGAAACTAAATTTGATAATTCAATATGGCAAGACCAGGGAGGCCTTACCATAACGTGTCGAAACTATAATAGTGTGACAGTGAAAAGGAACAGAGATATTTGTATTGTATAGCTCCGTCCTGCTCCTGTTTCTATGATCCTATCTAACCAAAAAATGTCAAAAAAACTTTTACCAAAGACGAAATGATTCATATGTTTATACTAGCAGTCTCACACGCATTGTTGCGTAACTTTAACCGTTTACGCAGCGCACGCAACAGAAGCTCTCAAAAAGAAAAAAAAAATCCCGTTTATGCAACATTTTTCATTTTAGCTCCGCTGGTTTTGGACGTAGCGTGATGTTATATAGCCTATAACCTTCCTCGATAAATGTCGATGTGCCGAGTCTACCGCACCATAAGAGAATGCCTAGAAAAGAAGAAGTATTGCTCGGCAGCCTTCCTTGACGTTCAACAAGCCTTTGATCGTGTATGGCATAAAGGACTACTGTGCAAGATAAAGTTGCTCCTGCCCCATTCATTTTACATGCTGATGAAATCATACCTTAGTGACAGGCAATTTCAAGTAAAGGTACGAGACGCTAGATCCTCTCTCACCAGGTGCCTTGCAGGGGTACCCCAGGGCTCCGTCCTGGGCCCAATTTTATATAATATATTTACGAGCGACCTCCCTCAATGCCCTGACGTATTTGTAGCAACCTATGCTGATGATGCCGCATTCCTGGCCTGTAATCAGGATGCCAACATAGCAAGCAGCATGCTGCAAAATCAACTTGACAGGACTCATGACTGGCTTAACAAATGGCGTATAAAGGCAAGTGCACCAAAATCGCATCACATCACCTTTGCACTCAGACATGGAAATTGCGCCCCGGTCACATTGGGTCAGGACACTCTACCACAGTCGCCATGTGTGAAGTACCTGGGATTCTACTTGGATCGTAGGTTGACATGGAAGGATCACCTAAAGAAAAAAAGAACAGAAATAAACGTCCGATTCAAGAACTTGCTCTGGTTACTTGGTAGACAATCTTCACTCACCCTGAGTAACAAACTTAGAGTTTATTGTTCCATCATAAAACCAATATGGACATATGGGATTCAAATATGGTCTTCTGCAAGCAAATCAAACATCATGTGCATTCAAAGGAGTCAAAACAGTATCCTGAGGGTCCTAGCTGCGGCGCCTTGGTATGCTCGCAACTCAGAAATACATGAGCACCTGGAAATCCCAACAATACTAGAAGAAGCGAAACGCTATCTGGAGAATTACAAAGACAGATTAACCAACCATCCCAATCCCCTCTCACGATCGCTATTGATGCCAAATCATACTAAGAGACTCAAAAAAGCTGATATTGTGCTGCCTGATTAAGTAGAATTTGGACACTGGTCCTGATTCTATAAAAATGTGATGCATCTTTCCACACATCTGATCATAGTCAGGGATGACTGATAGCAGATGAAAAAACAAAAAAAAAAAAAAAACTTTGGTGTTTATAGTACGACTAGCTTACCCGCGCAACTTCTTATGCGTCACCTAAAAGAGATATTTGCGTAACTTAAGAGGGGACTCTAGTGAGACTTTCTCCATACAAAAACATTCTGCTGTTTTCTTCGTGCATAATGCCTCTATAGCAATGATTTTTTCCCATAAAATCTGGGTCTAATTAGTACGAGCTCCTATCATTTCTTTTTTTCAAAAACATAATCACTAAAATAAATATGACAATCCAAAAACCCGAAAAAAATGCCCGTTTTTACCGCCATGTTCAGACGGCTTTCAGACAAAATTGATAGGTTTTTAAGAAAAAAGAAAATGATAGAGGCATAGATATACTTTTCCTCTAAATCTAAAAAACTCTTGATATAAGAATTTTTTAGATCAGACCAGTTTTCATGAAGAAAACAGCAGAATACGAAACGTCTTTTAGTCAAAGTTTTTGTAGGTAAAATCAGCCTGAGCTGCAGTTGTCCCTTTCGCACTTTACGGGGTGAGGTTGGCGGTGACGCGACGGCAATAGTTTCTTCAAATACCTATTTTTCAAATTACTGTTGACTAGAGTCCGCTCTTAAACCGTTTACGCAGCGCGCGCAACGGAAGCTCGCAAATAGGAATATTTTCTCGTTTTTGCAACATTTTTAATTTATGCTCCGCTCCTATTGATCGTAGCGTTATGTTATATAGCCTATAACCTTCCTCTATAATAAAAATCGAACCAGTAGTTCCTGAGATTAGCGCGTTCAAAAAAAGAACTCTCCAGCTTTATAATATTGGTATAGATAATACTATAATATAATATGACTCATAGATCCTAGATATATGAAAGTGTAATTAGCCCCCTAAGAAACGACTGCTCGTAGTAGGAAGCAGCTGTCATAAACTCGGCAACATTCAAATATGAAACACTACGCCACTGCGACATCCTGCTATTTGTATAGACGTCACAACAGTGGCCACACGTGACGGATGACCGGCGATAACAGTGGATTTACGATGCTAGGGAGTGAAGAATAAAAGAATGCACAAACGCCATAGATCTATCAATAAGTCACTCTCTGAATCTGTGCCCTTACTGCGTTTTTTTAAAAGTACCAAAACTAAATAAGGGCTGGGCTGTCTGTTGATAACACTGGATAACCCGGAGAAACTTTTTAAGTGTTCCGTACGCAAAGGGTAAAAACGGGACCCTATTACTAAGTGGTCCGTCTGTCACCAGGCTGTACCTCATGAACCGTGATAGCTAGACAGTTGAAATTTTTACAGATGATGTATTTCTGTTGCCGCTATAACAACAAACACAACAAACGTGTTTATTGCCGTTTTTTGCGATAACGGTACGTGCGCGAGTTCGACTCGCACTTGGCCGGTTTTTCTATATAAACTAACATACATGTACGTTAACGATAACGTGATCGAGCACGTTCAAAAACTCGCACGAAGCCCGGTTTACGGGACTATAGATAGTATATTTTGAAAAAATCTTGCAGTTTTAAACATAAGTGAAGTGAACTATTAAACCAGCGATTGACAGGAAGTGACCTGTCAATCGCTGGTTTAATAATTAATATAACAAAAGTTAGCACTACTAGTCGCGTGTTCCCAGCCACTAGTCGAGTTTTCATGGGGAGAGCTGAAGAAAGCGCTTAACGGTTTTCATGAAGTTTATGTTATTTAGCTTTTACCAAGAAACTCTTATTTTTCGCCAATAAAGATCAAGCGTGGTGTTTACTCCCCTTTCTCAATAAGAAAAGGTAAATTTACCCTGCAGTGGCACAGGTTTCATACAGGTTCCGTTCCATTATCTCAAAAAATTGACAATATCACGTTTTTTTGCATGGGAGCCCCAATTAAATATTTATTGTATTCTGTTTTTAGTATTTTTCTTATAGCGGCAACAGAAATACAGTGAAAATTTTAACTGTTTAGCTATCACGGTTAATGAGATACAGCTTGGTAAAAGACAGACGACAGACGGACCGCAGTGTCTTAAAAAATAGGATTCATATAATTAATTACAAAAAAAGGCCCTAATATTTTAAAATAGTCGTATCAATTATTATTGTTTGGCAAGTAAGCCTTCAGAATCAAAGGCTCTCAGCATACCAAGAAATAAAACCTCACTTCAATACGCCATCGCCAGTATAAATCTGTAAGCCAATACAGATACAGCGTTCTGTTTGGTTGAGTCCGGTGAGAAACTACCAATCAGAACGCTGTATTTGCATAAACTGAGTTTAGTTGAACTAATCGCGATTAGTTTCATTGGTGAAATCGGGCCTTAGTTGGCATATTATAAAGTGGTAGTATTTAAACGCAAATAAAAAAATATCCTTTTTCTACGCAATAAGATGCCGAATTCCCATCAAAATTACTGATTGCACAGCAAAATATTCAACTCAAAATATCACTAAACACACTTCAATTTATTTTCGCAGCGTACAGCGATTATTCGAATAAGTCGACGTAGCCCCGCTGCGCGGGGTTCCTATTTCTGTCTGCGGGGTCAAAAGTAACCTAACACGAACGAGATGACGGGAGCTGAGTTCGCTTGCTTTGCTCGCTCACTTCAGCTCCCGTCATCTCGTTCGAACCTAACGTTCTAAGTTCCCGAGCTCGCTTCGCTCGCTCTTGGACTGATTCTTCGACCATAATTTATTCGTAGATCAACTAAAATATTTATTTGCTGTGCAGTCAGTATTTATGCTATGTATGTAGTATTTTTGTACAAAAATAAATTTAACAGTATTGAATTATGAGGAAAAAGTAATGTTATATTGATGTATAATTTCGTTTTATCTGCAGTTTGAGTTTTGTTAAACATTTAGTTTATTTGTAGTGAAGTAAGTTATTAGATGTAAATAAGAATATAAATGATGAGTATGTATTGATAGGCGATTATTTATTTGATATGCAATTTATAATATCCCATTATAAAGCTACATCAATAGGGCACCAGTATAATTCTGCAAACCACTATTGACATTTAGTTGGAATATTATGAAGCTACTATAGTTATTTATGCTACAAGTGCGGAAGGTAGGTGATTTCCGATGAGTGGCATTTTTATTCACGAGCGAGCGAAGCGATTGAGTGGATAAATCGACACGAGTCGGAAATCATCTTACGTACGTGTATAATACGTGGGACACTCAGAAAGTTTTGCGAAACTAAAAAAAATTGTTCTATACGTACATATATTTTTATTAAATCTTTTCAAAGTACTTTCCACCAGCCTCTATACAAAGATTCATGCGCCTAAACCAGTTTTCAAAACACTTTTTCCAGTCCGCCGCAGACACAACGTTTACAGCCTGCTCGAACGCAGCCAGCGCATCTTCCGGCGACGAAAATTGTATCCCTTTGAGCAGATTTTTTATTTTTGGGAATAAAAAGAAGTCACACGGTGCTAGATCAGGGCTGTAAGGAGGGTGACCCAGGAGTTTGACTGGCGTGCTGTCCAGGAAGTCCCTCGTTTTGAGTGCGGTGTGCGCAGGTGCATTGTCGTGGTGGAGCAGTAGCCCGCGGAGCCCTGTGTTTGGTCGCTTGTTGCTTATAACAGAGAAAACTTCTGGCAAACATTTGGTAGTATACCATTCGGCATTAATGCTTCTTTGATCCCGTAAGGGAATTGATACCAAGTGGCCAGTCAAATTAAAAAAGCTAGCGATCAAAATCTTACCCCCGCTTCTAGATCGCTTCACTTTGGTAGGCGTTGGCTCATTTTGAAACACCCAAACAGTCGACTGGCGCTTGGTTTCTGGGTCGTATTGATAAATCCAGGACTCATCACCTGTAACGATGTCGTAAACACGCCGAGACGAGCCTGCTTCAAATTTGTTAAGCATATCACGGCACCATTCCACCCGGGCCTGCTTCTGAGCATCGGTGAGGTTGTGCGGCACCCAGCGTGATACTATCCTCCTCACGCGAAGATGGCTGTGTAGAATCTCGTGAACGCTTCCCGATCCAATCTTCAATATGTGTTGAATCTCCTGATATGTAATTCGCCTATTGTCTTGGATTAAATTTTTCACTGCTAGCACGTTTTCTTCGGTAACAGCCGTCAAAGGGCGACCGCTTCTTTTGTCATCCCCCAAAGTTGGTCGACCGCGCTTGAATTCGTTATACCAACGATACACGGTTGCCTTGGAAGGGCCTTCATCCATGAATGCCATTTGAAGTCTATCGTACGATTCATCCGGTTTCAGGCGACACTTGAAATCGTATAAAATCATAGCTCTAAAATGTTCCCGGCGCAGATCCATATTTCAGTGAGACACAATACTTTGAATTAACTCGCAAAAAATGTGGAGGGAAATTTTGAAATTGGAACTTACTTATTTTTACTTATAAATAATCATATTTTCGAAAAACATTATAACTGGCCAGTCTCCCATATATAAAAACTTTTTTTCGCAATACTTTCTGAGGGGCCTGGTACAACATTTTACTATGCATTGTGCGAGGAAATAAATAAATTAATAATATGAAATAAATAAAATGGCGGGCTTATTCATGCGCGTTCAGCATATCCACAGATTAACTAATAGTTCCTCGGGCATATCTACTGCGCATGTGCGAAAAGCTGTCACATCGTAACTCAATAAGCCACGAGCAAAATATACGTCCTGACCAAACATATTTAATGAATATTTAAAATTAATTTTTGATCTAAATCTAGAGTAATTAAAAACGCCTAAAATAACTATTAGTTTTAGTTTACCTTTTATATGAATTATAATCTGAACATAACTAATTGTTAAAACTTTTCTCAAATAATAAAAACTCTATGCGTCGGGCTGACGTTGGAGTTAAAAATTTTAAAAAATACAGGAAAGTAAAAAGCACTAGTGAAAAAAGTGACACTTTCCGCACAGTTTGGCTGCGTGGAAAACCGCTCTTTTCGAGGACATGCATTGTAAAATAATTAACTACGGCCGTCTGACAGTAGGCAGTAATGATTCACGGATCGGGATGGGGATGACAATCCCATTCACACCCTGTCCATCTAGCGTTTAAGGGCGAAAGGGGGGCAAAGTAGGCAACCAATAGCACAGACAATGGGGTGTGAGTATTTCAATAATATCAACAGCACAGCGATTTAGCAGACAGGCATTATCTTTAAAATAATTCATAACCTATGCAGCCATCAAATCGTCTTAACAAATAAATAATTAAGGACCCTTTATTTAAATTATACCAATAACATTTAGGTACTGCATCACAGATGAACATGATTAAGAAAAATATAAAAAAAAACCGGCCAAGTGCGAGTCGGACTCGCGCACGAAGGGTTCCGTACCACTATCGCAAAAAAAAACACGTTTGTTGTATGGGAGCCCCTCTTAATTATTTATTTTATTCGGTTTTTAGTATTTTTTGTTATAGCGGCAACAGAAATACATCATCTGTGAAAAATTCAACTGTCTAGCTATCACGGTTCATGAGATACAGCCAGACAGACAGACGGACCGCGGAGTCTTAGTAATAGGGTCCCGTTTTTACCCTTTGGGCACGGAACCCTAAAAATGAATATCTCAGAGCTACAAATGCATCAAAGTTTTACCTTTGATTGACTTGCATTATATAACTTACATTTTAAGAAACGACACGCTATACAGCCATGATTGTGTGAAAGGAGATTGCCCATAAACAGGCCCGTTATGAGGTATCTTGTCTGCAATTTCAATATTATACAAAAATAGGATTTATATTTTGCGTTATTTTCAATCTGTGTCCTTTACTTTATATGTACAGACAACAACAGATCAGGTTCATTCACTTGGACATTTGTATGCACCTTATTGCATTGTAATAAGGGTTCATTTCAAGAACAGAAACATGGTTATATCTCGTGATCCCCGCAAAATAAATAAGAAATGTTTTCTAATTATGAGTATAACATGTTTTTTCTACAATATACAACCAAATTCATCAAGATACAACCATTTTTTCAAAGGGGCCCAAGTTCCCTTACAAAATGGGCATTCTCCTTTCAACAATTGCGGCGTTGGCATATACGATATGGAAAAAGGACAAAGGAGTTGTGTTGAACCACCCGCCAAATCACGTTCAGCTACAGCGCAAGCGTATCTAAAAGTTACATGAACTTAAGAAACTCGAAAACTAGGTCATTAGTTTAGAAGTTCATTGAAAATAGGACAATCAAAATATGTCAGTAGTAGGCACTACTATAATCCATACTAATATTATAAATGTGAAAGTAACTCTGTCTGTCTGTTACCTTTTCACGCTTAAACCGCTGCACCGATTTAGATGAAAGTTGGTATGAAGATAGTTTGTGACCTGGGAAAGGACATAGGCTATATACCCTACCCTAGTGGGTAGGGTAGGGTAGGGTATGGTAGTGTAGGGTAGAGTATTGTAGGGTAGAGTATTGTAGTGTAGGGTCGGGTAGGTTAGGGTAGGGTAGGGTAGGGTAGGGTAGGGTAGGGTAGGGTAGTGTAGTGTAGGGTAGTGTAGGGTAGGATAGTGTAGGGTCTGGTAGGGTAGGGTAGTGTAGGGTAGGTTAGGGTAGGGTAGGGTAGGGTAGGTTAGGGTAGATAAATGTTTGGTCTTTTTATGGCAAAACAAAGTTTGCCGGGTCAGCTAGTAGATCATATACAGGTAATACAGGTCGCCACTCAACAATTTCGAATTAGTAGCGACCACTTCTGTGAGCCGTAAACACTGCCGCGTCAGTCAATAAAAAAATGATGAAATAAATATTATAATGGACTCTTGTTCAATACGTTGGTATGGTAACAACAGCCAGACTTCTAGTTTCCGGAAAAATGGCATGACATTTCATTGATAAGTTATTAGTTACATAAACATAATTAGATTTATTTTCTGATATTATTTATAGGAGTTCATATTATACTGGTCAAGTTTGTAGGTGAAATCGGCCACCGCATGTTTGCGTCTCTTTCTTTTTAAAGTAATTTTTTCGCTATCTCTGCTCCTCTATGATTTCCAACCAACAACCGAAAAAAATATGTTACTTGAAAACAATATACCTAATTATCACGGGTTTTTTTTATATTTTTATATTGTTTTCAATTATGAAACGCGAAAGTTTTAAAGTTAATAAAAGTATGTTACTGTTGTTATTTAAGCACAAGGAATATTAATAAATACAAAATCAATGGTTTATTTCCTTCAAAATTTACAAAAAATGTGAAACCCTGACCTCCGAGCTAGGTAAGCACCTGTGTTTCAGGGGCCGGTGACCACCTCCGTTACGTTACTAACACAATTGCAATTAATATTGGAATTACAATCCAAATAAGTATTCAAGAAATATCCTAGACTAAAATCAAAATTATTATTAAAATCCTATATATAAACAAACTCAAAATTATAATCGAAGAAGGAGTTTGAAAGTCGAGTATTCTCTGCACAAGAAATTTGAATCGAAATTTTTGCGCAAGGAGGGGCAAGGAGGTTTTATATGTCATTGAGATGAAGGTCGAATATATTGGTGTGTTCCAAATTCAAACACCAATATAGTGATTAAAAGTGCTTTATACTACACCTGCTCGGAAAGTACCTTGATACTTTATCAAATTTACGGTAGAAAGTACGTCATTGCATATCGAACAAATATGCGGCGAGAAAACGCATCTGAGCGGGAGAGAAAAGTGTATGCAAATCCATTTCTTACGTGGTTTTTCTTTTTTAATTTTGGGTAAGACTATGCGCTGGTAACCTAAATATCAAAAGCCAAAAAGTTTTTACAGTGAGTTTTTATCTCCAAGTTCGCAAAATGACACTGGCCACTAGCTGTGTGTTGGATGGTGTCAAACAATTTGAAAAAAGAACATGTGAAAATTGCAGACGCCATTGGCGCCATTTTCAATTTGTGTGTTGTTTGAGGATTCAGTTTTCGTAGAAATTTATTTTCCTCGTAGGTGTAGTATAAAGCACTATGTATCACTCGAGAGAAAGTGCGATTCCCGATCTCGGGTGTTTTAAAGCCCTCGCCTACGGCTCGGGCTTCAAACGACACCCTCGACGGTAATCGGTCACTTTCTCCTCTCGGTGAACAATGTACTATTTTATTCAATGTTTTCAGTGAATAAAATAAGCTTTTTAGAGGGGGAATGGTATGATCGTATATTATGCAACTAGTGAATAAAGGACGGATTTAAAGCGAGGGCCATAGATGAATCACGATCTAGTGAAGGATTCTAACAATTGAATCACGACCGTAGGGAGTGATTCATGATGATTGAATCACGAGCATAGTGAGTGATTCAAGTGTTAGAATCCTGAGCGACGCGAGTGATTCATGACCCTCGATATAAATCCGTTTTATTCAAGAGTTGCATACTATATTTTATAACATACGAGAAAAAGAAAGATTTAAGAGAAAAACACAAGGAATAATAATAAATAAAATGGTTTATACCTTCAAAATCTACAAAAAAAGTGAAACTTCAGGGTTTCAGTTTTTTTCATAATTATAATTAATCAAACACAAATGCAGTTAGTATTAGAATTACAATCCAAATAAATATACACTAAACATCCTAGACTAAAATCAAAAACATTATTAAAATCCTAAATACAAAAAAAAATGTATGTAAAACGAATTTAAAATTAAATCGATCAAGGAGTTTGATAGTCGAGTATTCTTAGCACAAGGAGTTTGTATCTATTTTATGCGCAAGGAGATAAAGATCAAATATATATTGGTGTGTTCTAAATTCAAACATTAAAACAGTGATTAAAAGTGCTTTTAATTCACTGTTTTCAGTGATTTATTCATATGCAACATAATCAGAGACGATTACAACCGCATGGTTACGAACTGCAAAAGACCCCCAGACGACGAGACGCGATCAATCTATCGACATCAATATGTTTGTTCTTGCGTTCGTACGAACTTTCGCGTTTGCGCGAATAGATTATCAATAATATTAGTGCGACCGCTTCGCGCGAAGCCTATTCGGCATTAGTACAAATAAAATTCGCGCGAACTGGCGATGATCGCGTATGCACGTTGTAATAGGACAACGCATTCAACAGTGGCGCCAACTGGTGAGCAATGAAACTCTAGCCCTCATTGAAGGAGTGCATTAATCTTGTACTGTATTTCTTTTATAAATATTGTGATTTTTCGTCCCATATAGATCTAAAATTAGACTAAAATTAGACTTAGCCAACCTACTAAACGCATTGGAAAGTATTTAAAATTTTGAATTTCGCGCGCAAACTACGACATACTTACGCCATCTACCGGCGACAGCTTACACTAAGCCGTTAACAATCTCAAGTACATACACATTCCAATTGAAAGTGTTCTACAAAGGTATATTGAAATCAGCGAATCTCAGCGAAATAACACTGCCAATCAGTGGTCACTTTAACAAGCGCAAGGGTCTATAGTCAGTGCGCTAGTCACCTATCATCACACCAGTTATGCTATGAATGCATAATACTTTGAGTGAGTGCAATTTTCCAATGATTGAATGTACTGTCGGTCGGAATTACGCTGCTTCGCTTCCCGTATATATTTTTTTTGTACTCACTCACACATCATTTTTTTTATTTACATTAAATTTTAGACCACATACATCATCGCTTACCGTCAAGCGAGATAGTGGTCACACGCGAGCCTATCGTTAAATAAAAAAAATAATGCATGGTAAAACTTTGTACCTTTGACCCTTTTCGAGACAACCTTCAAACTAAACTAAAAATACTACCCCAAAGCATACAAACAGCTTAAAAAAATCTTGATGACAAATTATTCCTTGTGGAAAGTCAGTAAAAAAACTTAAACGTTCGGCATGTTACCAACCTCATATTCAGAAAAATGTTTTTTTATCAATGATATAAAATGATAGATAATATTGAAAATTATTATCAAATGATACTAAAATCTAAGAAATCATATTACTAAGCTCACACAAGTAGAAACCTAAGGAGATTTGGCAGTCTCTAAATAGACTCAAAACGCAAGTCGGCCGTTACAAAGATATTTACCAGACATATAATGCCCAGAACTCAAATGTATATGCGGTGTCTTCTCAGACAATGGCCCACCTAACCTGGCATGTCATCTCAAGTCTCCAACGAGCAAAAAGTTTATCGCCAAGCTCGATATAATTATGGCGTTGCTCATTTGACGCATGTTTCTGCATTGCGGTGTTAAGAGGCTCCGCGTCTACATGACACTCCACAGTTTTTCTAAGTCTGTTTTTGAATTGCATTCTTTGCTATGTAGCTAATTTTCAATTGTACTATCACATTATTTCAACTCACTTATAGACCCTCATCGGCGATGAGGCAAGGTCAAGTCAAAGCTCCAGAGCCTTGAGCACCGTCGCCGAGTTGCCAGCTTGTCGGTTTTTAATCGGTTACAATTCGGGGCGAGTGCGATGGAATTGCACGATCTAATTCCACCTAGCCCATTTTATCATCAGACTACCGACGTAAGGCGATGCGCCATCGGTACATGGTGCACATCCCACCCATACGCACAAAACGTTTTGGGAACACTTTTATTATGCGTACAGCTAAGGAGTGGAATTCCCTGCCAGAATATGTGTTAGCCGACAGCTACAATATATTTAAGTCAAGAGTGAATAGGTTACTTTTAGGCAAGCGTGTTTCACCTTCGGCCACATCAACGCTTACCCATCAGGTGAGATAGTGGTCTAGCGCGAGCTATTGTTTATTTGTTTTCTTTGTTGTTGTTTTTACACCGCGCATAACTTACTGCTTACTTCGCGATGACCATAAGCAAGAATCAAAGGCAGACCCTAAAGGCCGCTGGTGTCGACTTAAGGTCTAATTGTTTTTCCACGACCAATTGTATGTGGCTTGCTCGCGGGTTAGTAATGTCCCAGTGGGAAAAACAACCCACGTTATTCGAGTATATAAAGTTTTTTTTTGAATGTAGCTTTCTCTTCTATCTAACTTCTATGATCAGAGTTCAATTACTAGGTACTAACGTAAGCTTATCTGTCTGTGATGGGAGAAAAAAAATTGTTAAGTTCTCTTCACCAAATGTACCACAACGTAACCTAAATTTAAATCTTGACGGAAAAAAAATTGAAGTTATCACGGAAACTGTATTCTTAGGGATTACTATCGATTCAAAATTGCAGTGGGGCGCGCACATTAGAAGTCTTTCGGGTAGGTTAAGTTTAGCTGCATATGCAGTAAGGAAAATAAGGCAGTTAACCGATGTAGCCACAGCTAGGTTAGTATACTATGCTTATTTCCACAGTGTTATGTCTTATGGTATTCTGCTGAGGGGATCAGCAGCAGATGTTGACTCAATTTTTATCTTACAAAAGTGGCAATCCGCGCGATCTATAAAATGGGTCCACGCGAGTCCCTCAGAGAAAAAATTAAAGAGATCAATATACTGACTCTACCTTCACTTTATATTTTGGAATGTATTTTGTATGTCCGCAAAAATCGAGGGCTTTTCAAAACTAGAAGCGACTTCCATAATTTAAATACACGCAGTAAGCACGAAATTGTAAAACCCAAATTCAGATTAACTAAAACTAGCAAGTCTTTTCATATAAACAGTATACGCTTTTATAACAAGTTGCCAAAGTCAGTTATAGAACTGACCGATGGAAAGTTCAAAAACTACATCAAACGTGTCCTTATTAAAAAAGCATATTATAAAATCAAGGACTACGTTGAAGATAAAAAAATTGGCTTTAGCTTCTTCTGCGCATGCGGCTTCCCTGGTAACTCATAAACGGCACAAATATGTGGATGTCTCTAACTATTCTCAATCTCATTATTTGTATTTTTTCCCTTCTTTTAATTAGACTTTTTACAATGGTTTTCAATCATCGTTATACTTTTTTTATTTTACCTTTGTATAGATAGATTCTTTTACCGATTGTTTTGTAAATGTGTGAACATTGTCAGCCTTCTAGATGCTTGTTAACTTTTTATTTATTTTTTTTACGACTTATTGTCGGGCTTACGTTGTCCCCCCATATCTAAGTACATGGAAATATTGTAAAACCAAACTTTTTTTTAAAGAGTAACCGTGGAGTTACTTGCCGGTTCTTCTCTATAGGAAACGACCAACTCGAACCGTGCACCTTTTGTCGACGTTTGATAAGTGCATAAGTAGGCAAATGTGAATAAAAAAAAACGATTTTGATTTTTTGTATTATTAACCATCAAACAGTGCATGATAAACCGAATTCCAAGCGAGCGAAGTCGCGGGCAACTGCTAGTCTTAAAATATTCGGATAGCAGACGCATAACCTGGAAGAAGCAAATATTTACAAAGCGACCAATGGGTCAACCTTAACAGTTGCGCACGCCCAATACATTCGCAACCAAAATCGCGACTCCAGCATCAAAACAAACTTTTGCTTCATAAGTGCATAATAAAACCCATAAGGACATACCCATAGTCTAAAACTCCGGGGAACATCAGCGAAATCAAACATTGCCATAATGCAAAGATTCCAGTTATAAATACTACGAATGATAACGCAACTTGGTATGTCTCAAACAATAGACTCATCACCGCTGACCTCAGTATCAAGTGTTATGGATGAAATCTCGGAAAGGACAAAAGCGTACAAAAAGCTGATCACGGATCATCAAAAAATCTGATGAACATCCAAAAAGTGAAGACTAAAAACAGCAATAAGATTAAACGGAACAGTCACTTGGCGGCTTCCAAGCACTTTATTTAAAATCCTACACATATTGCTAAATATCTGTATGATATAAGATTGCAATATTAACATATTATTATAAACAATAAAAACCTTTTTCGAGATTCATAATTCGCAAATGCTTTTGCAAGGCAGTCAAAAAATTTGTTATATTACTTTAATTTAATATGAATCAAGCAAAACTACGTTTTAATATAGTATAGGTTCATTTGTGTATAACCATGTTTAGACATATGATAATTTGGTAAATTATTGTGATTCACTCCATACAATATGTAACCACAATAACTGTAGACAAAACGGTCCAGGTATACGAACAGGAAAAAAGTGTGCTAAGTAGTGTGTAGTGTGTAGGTCTTTCCTGCCAAATACTATATTTCTGTGGAAGATTAATGCAATGTTATCTCTACCGTTTAAGGTTATTGTTTTATCAAAGCTGCATAGCTTTTACCGTGTCATAATGATTGCTGAATTGAATCAATTAAATTTTATGGCATGATTTTCCTAAGCCATGGCAGGAGCCTTGTAACATATGGAAGTGCCCGCAGACAGGCACAACAACCATACTTAGAAAAGACATTGTGCCTTGAAGCATGGATGTGGCAAGGATTCGGCCTGCTTTTAATTACTTACTTATCTTATTTTTTAATTGTTTGTTTTACTCTACACTCTTTGTACTGTAGCATCGTGCGGGTGACAAATTCAGTAACATTTTTTACGCATATATGTATACACATTTTTTGTAGTTTAATGTGATACAGGCAACTTTGTTATATGGTATAACTATGGTATGACGTTAAACTACAAAGAGTATAGACGATTTTTAATGCACGTCTTTTTACATTGTTCTCACATATATATTTCCAACAAGAATGATGTAACCAAATAATTGTAATTAAAACTGATGGAAAAGAGTGTCCGTGGAGTTTCTTGCACATTCTTCTCCATAGAGACCTACTGACGCTTCTGAATGTGCAACTGGATTCATATTTTGTTTGACAATTCGAAAGCACCTTTAAGGTTTATTTGAAATAAACTATTTGATTTTGATCCAAAACTTGACAAACACCAGTTCATGCTACATCATGCGGCATCCATGTCTCGTTTGAGTCTTGGTAGGCCTAGCACCAATGATTCCATAGCTCTAACTTATTGAAAACAAAGGTAAACCAGAATGGTGACACATTCCTTGTTAAAACTATAGAATGTAGTATGTAACGACTCAATGCTCAGATTTAACACATTTATCTACTCTTATCATAGTATCAGTAATTACTCATCATTTATAAATAAAGAGTATGTACCAACATTGAATGTTAGAGACGAGATGATTCATAGTATTTCCTGTTTTTTTGTTTGATCATGTATCACATATCCTGAGAACAGTAGCCAGATCTAATAAAGCAGCAATATTAGGTTTTGATACATTTTATGAACAAAAATTATTTAACCTTTTCAAAAATAATGGTACATGCACACTCAATAATAAATGGATTATTTAAATACAATTACCAGCCGATGGCGCAGACAGGTCAATCATACTTCTGATAATAGTACCTGGACGACCGAGCTCTGCTCGGTGAAAATAGAGAAACAACATTTTCTGAAAATGAAACCTAGCTAGAACAATTTATCGCACCCAAAACCCCCTTCATACTTAATTTCATGACTGACTATATTTCATATGTAGATACATACATACAAGATTTGCTCATTTAAAGGTATTAGATATTATGGCATAGATTGTGGAGTTCTGAGTAGAGTGCTTACAATCTGCCCTAAGGGCCAGTTTTTTGTTCCGTAGTTAACTCAACCAATGGTTAAATATGCTAACCAATGGTTTCAAATTTCAGTAAACCATGTTTATTCATCAGTTTTTGGCTACAAAAACAGTCAAATAAGTGGCAAAGTTTATTATTTGACCATTTCTTTTCTTTGGCCCTCTTTTTTAATCCATATTTAACTTAAGTAATGGTTAAATCTAGTAACCAATGGTTAAAGATTAAGGTAAAATACAATTTTTCATCAATTGTTAGGCCATCAAATGATCAAACAAATCAATTTACTGCAATTTGAAACCATTGGTTACTAGATTTAACCATTGCTCGACTTAACTATGGATCAAAAAGTTGGGCCTTAGAGACAAAGTTACACCATAAGGGTTTCTTTTGATACTTGATAGTTTGTGTTTAAACAAAATGGTTGTGGTTGACAAAATGCTGTGAACGGTTCTGCTACACATCATGGGTATGCCAAGCATTAATAACTAGATGTTTAAGGACCCATTACATCACAACAGTCAATTCATTTTGAATGCACTATTGTCTGCATTCTGTTAAGTATTAGAGTAAGGAAAAGGTACTACAAGAACATAAGCATTGTTTGAAGTTAGTCATGGTGTATGAACCATGTGCAAGCCTACACTCACACTACACAGATTGAAATATATTCCAATATTATGCTCCAGTTTATGTTTAAGGATATAAGCACTCATATAGTACTTACTAACTTTACTTTTTGTATGATTCAAATTGATCATCATGTTGAATAAATTCTAATTAGAATTTGTACAAAGTTAAACAAAGAACTTTAAACATGCAACCATCTATTGCGTAAACAAATTGCCTAAAATAACAGTGTTACACCAATCTCGGATATGTACTGATCAAGGTAACTCAAACTTATCAGGTGTTTAAGCCTTACCTAAGCCTTCAGTCTGAATAAGTTCCGAATCATCGAACTCCAAGCTCGGCTCGTAGTCGTGGTACTCCGACAGGCTGGTGTACGGGTCATCAGGGTCAGGGTTGCAGCCGTGAAGGACTGGGAAGTTAAACAATAACATCATTTACGCAAAGATTTACACACCAGTCACACGATTGTGGATATATGACTTTCCATACCTTGAAAAGCCCTCACAGGACTCAACTTTGGCTGATGTTCAGATTCCATCGTAAATACACCCACACCCCTTTGCTTTCGTTATCACCAACTTACTGCACGTAAACTAAACTGCGCGAAATGTCACTTTCTTCGTGCGAAATTGTGTTACAAAAGCCTTACAAAACCCTATTGGCACATTAACAACGTTTTTCTTACGTCACGGCATAGTAAACGAAATAAAAAAACAACTCCAAAAGTAAACAAATAATGTAGAACGCCAATCTTCTAGTAGAAAAAAAATGAGAATCGTTTTCGCAAATCTGTTATTTTTTAGGGAGAGTGACAGATCACGGAACAGCACAGACAGTAGGCCATAGACTATCAAAGAAAAAATATGAAGAAAAATGCTTATAATTCTTATAGACCTTAGAGCTTCCCATCCCTCATCAACTTAACCCTTAGATCTCTAAGGATTAACCTGATGAAATCAGCCACTGGCAGCGAGTTTTTAGAAAGTTTATAGAAATTCTAATAGCTGTATAAATGATAAATAAAAAAAAATGGTAATAATAATAAATGAATTTATTTGGTAGAAACACTTTTACATGTCTAAAATATTTTTTTAAACTAGATGAGGTCGGCGTTTCCTATTTGACTACTCTGAGAAGGAAGGCTGAAACAAACTCAGAGGTCAGTCTCTTTTAAAGTCCTGACAAAATCTTGGTTAGATCATGTGAAGACCATGTAGACTGATGTCTGAAATGGCAAAAATTTATTCAGCTAAAACGGTTATTCTGGTGTTGTTGTTAAGAGTTTACTAAGCTCTTTTAGGACCTAAAGCTCTACTGTGCTGTGCTGATGCTGACGCTTGAAGTTAAATCATCGTCAAGTTATCAAACGGCGCCGCTATGTCACCGCACCGTACTATATTAGTCTGTGGCAGAACCTCGGACATGCAAAACCAGATTCCACTAAGAATTTTGGGAACTAATAAATACAGAAATATAATTTCAATTTAATCACTGTTTCAAACTCCCCTTTCATTATCGACATTTATTGGCAACTAAATAAAAAGAATAGGCAATGACAAGCGTTACTTTTGAAAAGACGCTTGTTTTTTTTATCTGTAGATGTTTTTGTCAATCAAGTTGTCATTGTCTGTGTCATCCGTCATTGTCATCTAAACGGAAACTGAAACGGTAACGACGCTATTTCTAATGCTTGTAATGAATAAATATCTTTGAAATGTAACTGTTAATAACAGCATACCTAGCTTAAATAATGACTTTAATGAGAACTTACAAATGATGATTTCAACTTGATGTATAATTGAGATTTTGTGTAGGTCACACCACGCCCTACATTCTAAAGATCCGTTGAACGTTAAGGCGCGGTCGTTTACCTACAGAAATTAAGCAGTGCTTTAAATTAGTTCCTCACTGGGATTTTTTCTTCAACAGGTTGAGACCAGTGTGTACAGAATGGCATCTGAAATAAACAATTACTTTACAGGGAATGGGACGTACAAGGCTATAAACCCCATTGTATCAAAAGTTGGTGATTTCACGCCGTTTTACATAGCAATTGCAATCTGCACGGTGATTCTCGGTTTTCTACTCATACTCAACATCGTATGCTGCTGTTCAAGATATTCTGACTACTGGCTAGACAGACATACAGGTGAGCTACTGTGATAATCCTTAGAGCTAGCTATTAAATAAGACGCGATATTGCCGACATTTCTTGGATATATTCCTATTAATTCAATTGAAAATTAATTTATTCTCAATATGAATGATTCTCTAAAGTATAAATCATATATCAGCAACAATTAATAAATGGCATGCTGCCTATGCAAACTTGTTACACTACTGAGGTGTGGTAAGTTAATTGTGGCTTTAATCACTAGGAATTGAAAGAAAGGAACACAGTATGTGTCAAATAACTTGGCAGGTCTGAAGTAGGCTACAAACGGCTGAACAGTATTAAACCTGCACAACCTACCAAACATGCGCATTGTTAAGCCTGTCTTCAGAGCGGTCAACTTATTTAACGTGAATTGTATGTTTATTTAGAAAACAAACCAATATCACCCAATATTAAATAACAGTCCTGGGCAATCAACTTTTTATAACAAACAAAGCAGATATCTGTTCTAACTTACAGATTAGCTCTTTATTATCTTATGACCTAACCTTACGATTGCTAACACATCTAGTTTTGTCCCAGGCAACCGCTGGATTGTTTCAATCTGGTCAGCTACTCCGCACAAGCAGCCACCTCTGGACTTCACTGAGCTAGAGAGCAACTTCCAACAAGTTCATTACGTGCATCCTTACGGTGACGATAGTGAAGAGTACCGTGACATCCACAAGCACAGCGTCCCCCCGTCTGTCTCACATCAACCGCTAACTTCTTCACAAGAGTACTTGGAGCTGCACAAACGTGAGAGTGATATATAAACATGGCCTTCTTAATGTTGTATCCTGCGGTAGCAGTTCTCTCTTTGTTTGTACTGATGGTTATAATACTAATCTTAAGATTTGGGGCTCGCTGGTGCAAGCTCCGCCACACTACAATAGCTGAGCAAGACTATTGGAATGAGGACGATGCATATGAACAAAAAGTATCCTATGCATAGTATTCTTAGATAAGATCATCATTTACGGTGAAAATTCTGATTCACTAACACTAATATTAAGCCTGTTTGTTTGTGTTTTGGTTTGCAATATTGTCACTTAGAAGGATCAGTATTTTATTAAAGTAAAAGTACTGTATTCTCCATTTTTGTGTATCTCCACTTGTTTAGTTAATTGTATTTTCTATGTTTATGTTACGTTAAATTGTACTGATTCCATCCATATCTGACTGTCATTATTGTATTAGAAATAGGTAACATTGATGTTGCATAGTTATATAAGTTTTATCCAAGACAATTATTATCCTTTATTGTTTTATAAATCTCGTTTGGTGTATGTACATCACTACATGACTGTTCTATACTGTAGTCTGTGCTATAGTATTATAAAAGTACTGAAGTGTGGAGCGTGTGTGTAGTCACTGCGGATAAGTATGGATTTTTTTTGTTAGTTAGTGTAGTTATTTAAAGTATATTTCAAATTTGTGCATCCAACCATTGGGGACCTATTCAACAAAAACTTTTTCCACGGTAACTACGTCATCCTAGCGGCGCTTTATCTTCTTAGGGACGTACAAAAAAAAATACATTCAATAATTAGTGTGTAACGAGAAGTAAATGTGTATGTTTAAATTAAATTTGTGTGTCAGAAAACTGCGAAGATAATCAAGTTTCCACTGCGCTGACGTTTGGCTATTTGATGAATATCATGTAAAACGGTTTAGTGCATACCTAGTTGTATTTTTTACGCACGTTGCTTTGGATTGGTGTGTTTATGAAAACAGAATACACTAAATATCTGCTGAACTGAAATTAATAATTACGACATTTTTTCGCTGTGACTACGCACACGTGTGAATACTGCGGGACACGTAAGTTGACCCAAAATGTATTATCGTTTTACTGAAATTAAACGATTTATACCGAATTTAGTCTTTTCTTTATGATCTAACCGTTGACAAATTTTATATTGTAAACGGTTAGGTCGTAGAAAAGAGATTTATTTCGGTTTAAATGGTTTAATTTCAATAAAACGATAATACATTTTGGTTCAACTTAGGTGTCCCGCTGTATAGTGCATGTGATGGGCCCAATCAAATACATAAAATGTTATGCGCTGATAATATGAGGGGCTACAGAGGACACTTCCATGTAGTTGTAGTTGTATCTATAAGCAATTATTGCGTTTCAGTTAACACATTTGATATCTAATAATTATTATTAAGCTTTAATCTTTATATAATCTGGTTTTTCTAGTTTTCTAGAGCCTAGCACATGAATGTGGCATTTAAGAGAAACTTGTAATCCGTCCAATAAATTAGTTTATATTAATACCTCCTAATTGTTTTATTTATCAAAACATGCAACCCTATAAGGTTCCCCTAGTCGACGCACGGCACGAACTATTCCACCCGACAACACGTGCGAAAGAGATATGATGTGATGAGCAGTAAGAAGCTAGTTCGTGTACGAATTAGCACTTTAGCAAATTTGAAATTTTCAAAATAAAATTGTTTGCATTTTTTAATTACTAATCTATCCTTGTATGTAGGCCGTTTTGCAAATTGCCTTCATACGATATTTATTTCCGCCCAAAGATGCGTTAAAATTTGTGTTGATTTACGGAACTTTCGGTCATTTTTCCATTTTTTTTTCCATACAGGGCTAGATAATGATGAGAAAAATTTATATCATTTTTAATTTTGAACGTACATCGTCAGACAGTGGAGTAATCGCTAGACTACGTTTGTATGGAAGAATTTTCGACTAGTGTAACCTGAATTTAACTATACATCTATGTTATAAGCTTAAATTTATAAAAGGGTTTTCCTTTTAGGGCATTATTTATAAAATCTCGAAGGTCTAATAACAGATGATTATTTGACTGCCCGTGTTAGTTGGCTATTAAACATACCTAGGTAACCAACTAAAATTCGTTACCTGGTCAAATCCAAAGATTACTATTATATACGTCAAATCTTGCAATTGAAACGGTCATCCCAACCGGTTGAGCTGTAATTACGCTTACACCAATAGCCTGTTTAAAAGAAACGGCCAAGTGTGTGTCGGGCCACGGGCAATAATAGGGTTCCGTAGTTGCACAATAATGCGGACTAAGCTTAATAAGAAGAGGGATTTTTGTTGTTTCATGAACATTTAAACGGTTTTGGCGGCTCACAACGTCTTAAAACGGGCTCACATACAGCTACACTTCTTATGTGTAGTTAGCTAAAATATTATCTATTTGGGTACCACCGCGTGTAGAGGCAAGCGTTGGTAATAAAAAAAAAATACAAGGAGTAAAAACCCGACTGCCTAAGAAGCGAATTAAAATACGTTAACAAGAAGGAAATCAAGCTGTGCAGTCGGTGGATACATATTTGGAGCTGGTTGAACAAAATCAGATGTAATCCTTCATTTATCGTTTTCCTTATAACATAGGGTGCCAAACTACTACCTCCGAATAATCTGATGGAGATCTGTCTACCCGGGTCGAAAAGGATGGGGTCGGCGAGAGATGACGTGAGGTGTTCCAAAGGGGTCGAGTTTAGGGCCTGCACTGCACTCCTGTGGAACATCGGATACAACTGGTTGTTGCGCGGTGTGCTCTTCGATGGTGCGTCGCCAAGGTGGGGCTGTTGCCCCGCCGCCTAGAGATTAAAAATAAGTGGCCAAATGGAAAGAAATCAAAGTCCTAAGTCAACATAAACCCAACCCAACAAATCTAGCCATTTGTTGATGTCCTAAAAGAGTAGGTACTAAAAGCATGGAAAATTTTGGTCGGTCTACCAAAATCAACCGAAAAGCAGCCTCAGGAGACTAAAAACCTGCTTAAGAAGTACTATGGGGGAAAATCGCCTCAATGGTCTGGCCATGATGAATGTGCATAGAAAATTTATTAATGAAAACTTATAAGATTTACAAAATTAAATGGTCGAGAAGTTTACCCAAAACCCCCAATGATGGAGCTCGTGGAACGGTACCTACCCATTGGACTTTATACCGTTCTTATAATAATCGCCATAGGGGTAAGACTATTACTAACTACCAGTTATAAAGCTTAATATGCTTTTGACCGTGCCGTATTTAAAATTCATATTTTTTCCCATCCTCCATATAGGTATCAACTCCCCCTGGTCCATCGGCTGGCGACGGCCTTGATGGTGCTGGCGTCATTTGTTACGCCGATGACACGCTGGTAACTACACGGGGGAAGACGCTCTGGGAAGCGACTATCTTGGCGACAGCTGGGGTGGTGCAAGTCGTATGGAGGATCCAGAGGTTAGGTCTCCAGATGGCATTGCACAAATCGGAGACCCTTTGTTTCCACGGATCCCGAAGAGTGTCACTTCCGGGAACCAACATCTTGGTAGGTAGGAGGCGTCCTCATCGGTGTCGACTCGACGATGAAGTACCTGTGACTCGTCCTCGTTAGCCGGTGGGACTTCAGGCTGGCAGACTTCCAATGTTGGCTCTCGCGTTGTGCGTGTTGGCGAACGCACTGTCGCAGTTGCTGCCTAATCCGGGGGCCCAATTCCACCTGCAGAAGGCTATGTGGGATCGTACGCGGTACGGTCCATGGAGCAGGTGCTCCATTCAGGTTGACCGCCCACACAGGTGTGTGGGCGGTCAACGTGATGGCCCGTAACTTTGCGATCCTGCGAAGACGTCAAAGAGCCATGGTGGTCAGGATGATTAAGACCCAGGTAGCAAAATGACGTCTGCGACGAAAAAATGACGTCATCCTAAGGTCATATTAGGGTCCGTAGTTTATTCGTCAAATAAGTACGTCACACTGACGTCATTTTAACGTCTGGTACTCAAGGGAACGTCCTGGTGACGTCGATTTAGCGTCAATTCAGTGACGTCCTATGTTGGTCATGATTATGACGACGTAGCAACGTCCATTTACGGTCAATTCCGTGACGTCCTGTGTTGGTCAATAATAAGACGCCCTAGCAACGTCCATTTGGGGTCAACTGTGACGTCCTGTGTTGGTCATTAGTAAGACGGCGTAGCAACGTGCATTTAGGGTCAATTCTGTGACGTCCTGTGTTGGTCATGTATTATACGTCCTAGCAACGTCCATTTACGGTCAATTCTGTGACCTCCTGTGTTGGTCAATAATAAGACGCCCTAGCAACGGCCATTTGGGGTCAACTGTGACGTCCTATGTTGGTCATTAATAAGACGCCGTAGCAACGTGCATTTAGGGTCAGTTCTGTGACGTCCTGTGTTGGTCATGTATTATATGTCCTAGCAACGTCCATTTACGGTCTATTCTGTGACGTCCTGTGTTGTTCCCTAATAAGACGCCCTAGCAACGTCCATTTGGGTTCCATTCTGTGACGCCCTGTGTTGTTCATTAATAAGACGCCGTAGGAACGTACCTACATTTAGGGTCAATGGCGAAAGTTCGTAGTGTCTATGTACAGACTCGCCAAGATATTTCGGCCGTAGTGTACTTACCTACGTACTATTTATTTAGTGCATCTAAAGGAATGCTCTAACACGTAGGTACTACTTAATACCTGCTTAAGGTAGGTACCTAATTGCAACCGATAAAATTAATATTCATCGTCATTAAATAAATTATCAGTTTAAATGATAAATGATTTATTTTCTGTAAGTAGGTTTGTACAAACACTTTTAGTTAGAAGTCCACTGCTGGACAGGCCCCATATACATAGAAATGCCACGACGAGCGGTCTTGAGCCGCCTCGATACCTACAGAAACATCCACCACTGACTTCCATTCGTTTGACTAGCAGAATAAACGGGAACCTACTTATGATGCTATGGACATTCAAGCATATTATTATTATTATGGGAATCAGAATAAAACCTAATTAAGTAAGGTAGGTATATGAGCTAGGTATGCCATTATCCAAGAAAAGAAACATAATTTTATTCTAGGAGAGTACAACAGGTGCCTACCATGCTCAAGCAGGCACGATTAAATTAGCTCTAACAACATAACTATCATGCGGCTAGCGAACGTTTTTTTGTATTAAAATATAGGTACTCTGTAAAAACTTTAACTCGACAGTAAATAGTCCATTTTAATAATTTAAAAATTATCACCAGAGTTTATCTTTCTTCCAATCTGCGAGGAACGGAACGCATTGATAGCATGTTGTTTGTTATTATTTTATTAAATTATTATTTTTTACATTTGTATTTGTTATGTAACTCAATGAAAAGAAATTCAGCTATTAGTCTATCATCAAACATTAGAAAGAACCAATATAAGATAGAAAAGGCTGATTAAAAATATAAATATTTAAAAAGTAAAAAAAATATATTTTTGTTTGCTTTTGTTTATTTCGGAACGGAACGAACGAACGCGTTGACGGTTGGTTGGTATCCCGCGCTTTTTTTCTTTCTCAATTCTCTGTGTCAAACAAATGTGTAAATTCTCATGTTTTTTTCTTGCTGTTGTTATAGTACGTATCACAGCACATAAAAGGATTGTAAATTATGTATAGTGTCGTTCAGTTCGCGGAGAGTGAGGGTGGCACTGTGGCTGTGGTCATCAATAAATGGATAACACCTAAAAAAAGAGAAATCTATTGGCCTCCCGTAAAGGAGGCGAAAGCATTTGATAAACTTCTACAGAGGTGTTCGTCTCCAAATGAACAATGGAAACTATACGAGATCGATAGAGTTTTCTATCAGACTGGTAAGTTTTTTTTATGAGTAGGTAGTGTAACACTACCACACACAACTATTTTAGCAGCTGGTGGCTTGAGGGCAGTTAACTTTACCATGCTTTAAGCCTGGGCACAGACAGACTGGCCCAGAATTTAATTCTAGTAGGTGCTAGTGTTTTAAAACCTAACTAAAAAAATACACGGTGCCATAACCTAAAAATCTAAGGATTACGGCCGAGCTGAAGTTGACTGCAGTTTTGATGCGCACAGAAAAAAAATATTCAGATTGCCCAAGATCACAAGACAGAACTGCTATTTTTAGGTCATGGCGCCGTGTGTAAACAAGCAGCAGCGGCGACAGCAAGCAAGCAACAGATAAGTAATCATTTCCAAGAAAGTGTGTTCACAGGTGTTTGGTTTTGTTTGTTTTCACAAATATTTGTTGGTCTTGTCTTATAATTATACATTGTATAACATACATAAACCTGGTGGTTAGGTGGCCACCGAACCACCAGGGGTATGTATGGGGGGTATGTACCCACATCCACCTAGAATGTGCCCTACATAGCATTGTGTTGTGTTCATTGCAGTCTCATGTGCCTGTAATCTCACCACCATACCATATCAAAACAGAAACAAAAGCATAGTAAATTATATAAGTAATGGCAGTACTATTAACTACTAGTAATGAGATAGAACTAATGGATTAATAAGTGCTGGACTACCAAGCTTGTACGGCGTGGGTGTGTTGCATGGCGTGACTAACTTTAACTTGCATGTTGTTTTGATATTAACTGTGTTGGTGTTTTATGCTTGTTCTATAGATGAATTGGATAAGGCAAAGAAAAAATTAAAGTTGGTGGAAGACACATCAGATATACAGACTGAGGAGGAAAATTATATAAGTAAGCCACCTAAACGCAAAACAAAAAAAACTAGCAGATACATTTCATCATCAGATGATAATGATGATGAGAAAGGGTGTGAATTCCCTCGTCCTCCGCCTTTAAAGAAACATCTATCCAATTGTAATTATACCGGATGATACATTAACTAAATTATTTTGAACATAATAATATTTCCTTCCATTATTTTCTTTTTTTTTTTGCTTTTTAGATATAAACCTTGAACCTTCAAGTACAAGCACAATTTACAGTGATTTGGTACTAAATCACAACTCACAGATGAATAAACCTGATGCACAAGAGAAGGCTTCTAACAGTCATCATGATCAACCATCTGGTTCACAAAGTATGACACTCGATGAAATTGTTGCCAGCAGTGCTTCCAATAACTGTGGTAAATAGTAAAAATCATTTTGATTTTTTTAAATCTATAGCTGCCTAACTAGATTCTTTGCTAGATACTACCTTATATGCATGAGTATAGTTTTCGACGATTATTTCTATTTTTTGGTATAGTGGTGGTGGTGGTGGTTGGTGTTAAGATTATTATAGACTGTAATACCTACCATACTACTTTTTTCATCCAGATTGTCAAGGCCAAGTTGTTTCACTACTTGCCAAAATAAAAGCCCAAAATGATGTCATCCTAGCAATTTTGAAAGACAGAGCAGGAAATACCAATGCATTGAAGCCTGAATTCAAATTTCCCTTGGAAACTTTTCAAGATTTAGAAACAGTGGAACAGTTACTGACTAATACAGAAAACTGTGCTAACCTGGTAAGTGTTTACTTTTAATAAACAGGAAATGCCTATTGAGCAATTATAATTAATTCCTACTTTACCATAAGAAAGCTTTTTATTACATGGGTACCTTGCTAGAATGAGTTAGTTTGTTTGTGAGTTTGGATGTAGGAGTTAATCATCGGAACTATT
Organism: Orthosia gothica; assembly: GCA_949775005.1. Lineage (NCBI taxonomy): Eukaryota > Metazoa > Arthropoda > Insecta > Lepidoptera > Noctuidae > Orthosia > Orthosia gothica. The sequence continues at coordinate 6,963,260 of OX459039.1, read as the reverse complement.
GATTCAATTCTGGGAATTCAGTCACTAATAGCAAGCTACATTACCCCTGACAGGCTATGTTTTATTAGCTTCTGCTCACATTATGTGTAGTTAATTCCTAATAATTTTGGCCACTGCTTCACAGTGGGCGATTAGAGGGCTGAGATGTGAGGTGTGGGTTCAATTCCTGTTGCAACACAAATATTTGCTCTAGGTCTGTGTCATGATACCTTGGCACTCGTAGTTCCTGATACCTATGACAGGGAATCCTATAGTGTGAGCTCAAGATTATGTATGTGACTGTTGGATCTTATGTTAATTCTAGTGTGTACTTATAGAGATATATGTGGATGTTTATTGCTATCAATTAATATTTACAGACAAGCTACCTAAAGAGCCTTGGTGGGCATGATTTAAAAAATAAAGTATCGAGAGTGATGAAATATACATTGTCAGACTCGTTGGCAAGCAAGTTCAACTTCTATGGTAAAAGGTCTGAGAAGAAGCCTTTTTCAGAGCTACGTCTCCGTGAATTTATTGTTGGTATGTGTCTATTGTCTTTCATATGATTAAATTTATTCTTTCTAGATCTCATCTATAATACAAAATAAGTGTGCTATGAAATACCTAAATAATTTCAAAAGATACATATTCCTTGTGTACTGGCAACTGGTTAATAATTGGCATGTTTTATGTAGGTGGCTAGGTGGGGAGACTCTTAGTACTAGAAAGCTGTAATTTGGCAAGGCTATATATAATAATAATCACGTCAATTAACTGGTAAAATAAAACAATTAAGTCCACATAATTATTGCGACGGGCTTACTACGGAACCCTACAATGCGCGTGATCCAACACCCACTTGACCGGTTTTTAATTCTCCGTTAAAAATAATATTTAACACCAGTTGTGTCGCGACTCGCGAGTCGCTGTGTGAGAGCGACCCGTCATCTGACCCCACAGAGCGTTGCAGGCATTTGGGCTATTCTTATATTCACAAACTTTTTTGTTTTCAGAGAGCTTAAAGAGTTCCTCTCCAAGGATTACAGAAAAAGACATTGAAGACGATATAAAGGTGTGGCTCAAGCACGCACCTGAACGAGCAAAAAAGCGATTGTCAAAGGAAAATAACAATGTCATCCTCTAGGAAGAAAAAAAATGTAGTAGGTGAGCGTCAAATGTATAGAAGGATTTTGGCAGAAAAACGAAAAATTATTTTAGAAATACAAAGAAGTACATTACAGCCATCATTAAGTGATTTGCCATCTTCACCACAATATACATCCACATCTATAGCTACGAGTAACAGTAGTATTGACAACAATACTTTAAATGAAAACTGTTTAAGGACATATAAAGAGAATATTTTTTTAGATGAAAATTGTCAATCAACATTGTTTGAGGATTGTTTTATAGATAATGATGATTCACGATCTGACGATGCTAACGATTTGCCATCGCAATTAAGACATTGGGCTACCGTAGAACATAAAATTTCCCACAGTGCTCTAGATAGTCTTCTAAAAATTCTAAATCCTTTTTGCCCTAAATTGCCTAGAGATAGCAGAACGTTTTTAAATACGCCAATGAATATATCAAGTAACTCTTTGCAATCTGGTGAATTGGTGCACATTGGTCTCATAAATCAAATACAAGCACAATTAAAACTGTACAGTGGGTTCAACTTTAAAAATAGTGAAATATTGTTGTCTTTTAATGTTGATGGTTTGCCACTTTTTAAAAGCACGAATACTCAACTATGGCCTATATTAGGTTTGATCAAAAACTTTAATTGTGCACAGCCATTTGTAATAACTCTGTTCTGTGGAAACTCTAAACCTTCACCATTGAATCTGTTTTTGGGGCCATTTGTTGAAGAACTGTCTACATTACTTAATGATGGAATAAATTTTGAAGATACTCATTATATTGTAAAAGTACATAGTTTTGTATGTGACGCTCCAGCTAGAGCTTTTATCAAATGTACTAAATCCCATGGTGGATACTCATCATGTGATAAATGTGTAGAACCTGGTGAGTATATTCAAGGTAGAGTGATTTATACAAGCGTATCTGCGAGTAGGAGAACGGATTCACAATTTCGTTTACAGTCTGATGACGACCATCATGTTGGTGAATCTCCACTTTTGACGCTTCCCATAGATTTAGTTTCATTGTTTCCCATTGATTATATGCATGCTGTTTGTCTGGGAGTCATGAGGAAACTTTTAAATGTTTGGGTTGGTGGTGATTTAAATGTTCGTTTAAATAGCCGTTTAGTAAATGCAGTTTCTGAAAAATTACTTAGCTGTGCAAGTTGTATACCTGTTGAATTTAACAGGCGACCGCGAAGTATCAGTGAGTTGGCTCGCTGGAAAGCCACCGAATTTAGGATGTTTTTGTTATATACTGGACCAGTTGTTCTAAAAAATATCCTTCCAACCTCCCTGTATGAAAATTTTTTGTTATTTCATTGTGCTATAACAATTCTTTGTAGCCCTAGAAACATCAATAAAGAAGGTACATATTTAGCACATGAGCTATTATTAATGTTCATAAGACATTCCGAAACTATTTATAGCCGGAAATTTTTAATTTACAATGTTCATATGTTATGTCATTTGTGTGATGACGTTCGTTTATTTGGTGATTTGGACAGTTATTCCGCCTTTCCTTTCGAAAATTATTTAGGCATGTTAAAAAAATTAGTTAGGTCACCTAACAAACCGTTGCAGCAAATTTATAAACGATTAAAAGAAATGGAATCTACTTTTCCTCCAAAACTGATTGACGAGGTACCAGCGGTTTTTTATTACAATAGCTTAGGACCAACGCCTGTTGATAACAATGCTTATGAATGCTTTAATAAACTTGTTTATAAGGGTTTTGCAATGTATACAAAATCTGGTTTAGCTAATAATTGTTACTGCTATGCAAACGGCAAAGTAGTCGAGATACATAATATTTTGAGATGTAAGATTAATGGAGAGGTTTCCTTGTTCGTCTATGGAAAAGAGTTTGTACATTATGATTCCTACTATACGTATCCTTATGATTCTGCTGTTATTGATATTTTTAAAGTTTCGGAACTCTGTTCAGCTTACAAAATTGTACCTGTTTATGATATTATTTCAAAATGTGTTGTTATTCCTCAAGAGGCAACTAGTAATTCTTTTATATGTTTTCCTATGCTCCATGGTTATAAGGATTAAAATTCTCCATTTATTAATTAAGTTGTGATAGTTAACTCGTTATAATAAATAATACTACAATGCAAATTTGTGTTTTTAATGTTGACCTTTCAGAGTTACTTGAAGACTGTGGCTGGATGAATTGCATCGAGGCCAAATTGATCCCGGATGACGTCATATTAACGCTTCAGATAACGTTATATTAATGTGTCTGAAGACGTTAATAGACGTTATTATAGGAGGTCTTCACAATACGTGGTATTGACGTCTTCTGGAGACGTTATCTGGCGACGTTAATATGACGTTATCTGGAGACGTTAAGGTGACGTTATCTGGAGACGTTAATATGACGTTATCTGGGGACGTGAATAAGTCGATATCTGGAGACGTTAATATGACGTTATCTGGAGACGTTAATATGACGTTATCTGGAGACGTTAATATGACGTTATCTGGAGACGTTAATATGACGTTATCTGGAGACGTTAATATGACGTTATCTGGAGACGTTAATATGACGTCTTCAGAGACGTCGCTGAGACCTGACATTAGGCCGTCATTTAGTACGTCTGTGGGACGTTTTTTACGACGTCATTTACGTCGAAAATGACCGTGAATGGACGTCGTCATGACGTAAAATTGCTACCTGGGGAGGATAACGTACGGTCTCGTTTGAAGCGGTGAGCCTATTGGCTGGATCACCACCCTGGGATCACAATGCAAAAGTGCTCGCATCACTTTATCTTTGGCGCCGGGATGCACTGGAGCGGGGCGAGCACTCGATGCCTCAGGTGTACATGCGGATAGCCTATCGCTTTCGGTCGTGGTCCATTCTATGGTCGAAAGTGAAAGCGCGTGGGTCGCCATCAAATCCTTTTGCGAAGAAGTGATGGTCGCAAAGGTGGCGGCGGAAAGTAGCGGGAGGATACGGCCACCCTTCCCATCCGTTGTAGACGCACCGGGCGCCGAATGTTGCGCAATTATCTCCAGCCGGCATAGGATGAGGCCTGCAGGTAACACTTGGGGAGTCTGTTGCCTGAATAGTCAAAGGCCTGAAGCGGCGCGCCACTCTGTAGGAATTGCGGTCGTATGCGGTCGCAGACGGTGATGGGATCCGCATAAATTCATGCGGGCCAATACCTGGCCGGGGGAGCGAGACGAAATGCGCAAACACTAGAGCGCGCCGGCTAAAAGTAGCTGAAGAACATCGTGTGGTTTTAGTCAGTCTGTCAGACCCCGCTCTTCACGGACACATCCATGAGGACTTACACAAGTTTAAAAAAAGCAAGAGGTGAGTACGACTACCATCTCGGACCCTACTCCTCGCAAATTTCGTCTGCGGTGTCATTGCCTATGCTCCTTGACCCACTGGAGAGTGATTGATTAGATTGGACATCGATATATTCTTCAGGGCGTGGCACTCAAAAATGAGTTTGTAGTTAGTCTGTTTTCTAAGGCTCAAGTACAGCCAGGCTATGAGATAGGAATCTACTTCCGTAATAATGAATACTTAAACGCTACACGTCTCTTTCAGCTTGTGTTGGAGTGACACATTTATAATGGAAAATCGAACTGTGCGCGCCCCACGGTATACGAAAGTTAATGTTGAGATTGTGTACGCCAGATCCTGAACCGTTTTGAGTTTTAGCTGTGTAAATGCGTAGGTACTATAATGGCTCCTGACTGATCTCTTTCTTCTTATTCTGTTTTCACCCGACTGCCGAAGGAGGGTAATGTGTTTATCAGTCTATGTATGAATGTATGTAAGTATGTATGTATGTAAGTATGTATGTATGTATGTTTGTTCCTATAAGGCGTTCCAGAGACCAAACGCGTTGGCCGATTTTGATGATTCATACGTCAATCGATGCGTCTTAACCCTGCGAGTGTCATAGGCTACATTAAAATTGGACAATAGAAAAATATCGGCTTTTGGGTGCCATATTGTGGGGGCCCAAATTTTTTTCTTCTTCCAAACCCTTCTTGTGGGGTATCAAAATAAAGGATTTTAAGAGGTGATTTCAAAAATATATAACACTTATATGTTTAAATGTATCTAATTCGAAAAAAAAACTAACTAAAAAGTTATAAATAAAAAAATTAGGTAATTAAAAAAAATCAAAAAACCCGACTGCTTCAAAAGCGAACTGAAAAGTCGTAAACAATGAAAAAATAATGCTGTGCAGGCGGAGGATACACCAGATTTTGGTCAGCCAGCCCGCGAATATGTATCCTCCGACTGCACAGCATGATTTTTTCCTTGTTTACGACTTTTTAGTTCGCTTTTGAAGCAGTCGGGTTTTTATGCTATATAGTTTTAGTTAAGCATAGATTGATTTTGTGTTCTACCTATCACTCGGTATGTCTCGGTTGGTCCAGGTTGCCAGTATGCATATAGGCATATGGGGCAAGAATCCACCATCTGGGCGCCGTATTCTGCTTAGTACTTGTTAAGGGGACTTAGTTGCAGGGCTATCTCTATGGCTGCTGTTGGTGTGGTTCTGATGAACCTACCCAGTGATAACTGATCAGCCTAGTCTTTGGAACCGTTGGGGTCTGGTGATGGTGGTCGAGAGTTCTGTCCTCTTTCACCAAACCAGAGCGCCATAGGTCAACATTAGCCAACAGAATATGTTTGCTCTTTACCACTGAAGTTACATGAACCAGTGACCTAGCACTTGTGAAAACCTACATGATTGATTGAATAGCTGGTACCGAAACTGATTTGTCTTATTAAGAGCTAGCGGAGCATGCTTGGGATAATAATAATACTAGGTTACTAACCCATGGGTTTAAATGAAACAGCAGCGATACTTCCATAAATATATATTTTTTTATATTATAACTAACAATTAGGTACATAATAATTATATTACCTGTATAATATAAATAACATTTAAAGCTTCTTAAATATCTAATTTGAGGAATGTTCACGCATTGAGTAACTCCTTCATATAATAAACCTACACGTCAACAATGCAATGGCTTCGTCATGTCACAGTTTAACTAATTTCACTATTTTCACTTACTTTCAAGTACTGTCCGTACCCAATGAAAAAGGCGTGATAAATATGAAATTTTCTTAATATAATAATGACTAGATTGTAGAGGTGAAATGATAGTGATCGACGGCCATTGCGCAAGCAAGACTATGAATAATTAGACATTTGTATAAAACAGATTATATGTAAAGTGTAAAGTCGACTTCTACGACAAGGAGATAAGACGTCAAGTATTAACCTACAGGTGTTCCCACACTGCAGTTTTAAGTTTCATAACGCTATAAAACGTCACTGTGTAGCATGATAACATCACAAAACAAAAAGACATAGCTAAGTACAAGCTAAGTAAAAAAAGTTAGACAAAAAATTTAATGCAACATTCTTCAACGTACCTACGAGTACCTTACGAGTAGTTATGTAACAGGTAGATAGTTTTAACCCTATTGAATAAATAAAAATCAAATAATGAGTTACCTATTCACTCAAATTATAGGTAGGTGGTACCTATGTATAAACCAACGGATAAATGACATATTTACTAATTAATTGAATTTTTAAAACTAACTTTTGTAAAACACATGTAGAGCAATGAATTACTGCTAATTGCCACTCCTTCGCACGAAGCCTGTTGGAGAATATTATAGAGAAGCAATGGCAAGAATAAAACTTGATACACTGTTTTTTTTTTAAGTTCGTTTTATGGCCCAGCCTACTTGTGTAAGTGAATTCCCCAAAGGAAACAATCTGTTTATTTCCCAAAAACGACTTTTCGCAATTATTACAAAGTCGTTTTTGGGAAAGAAACAGATTGTTTCCTTTGGGGAATTCACTTACACAATTAGGCTGTGGTCGCTAGGACCTTTTAGCCATTGCATTATTTCGCTCAGATATTCTTTAGTATGCATTAGAATGCGGATGTAACAGATTCTTATGTTTTTTGAAGTATTTGGCAGCAAATTGTATCGAGTCAGTCGTCCCAGTAAGCTTTGCAGAGGCAGTCAATACTACAATAAAATACTCCGCTCCACTATCCCGAGATCGCTTCTGTCAATGATTTCACAAATTGTCCAGTTGCGTAGACAGTTGAGACACAAAACTACACCAATATTATATCACAATATCCAGTAGGAATCAATTTGCAAATAATATTAACTGCCACTGAACTTCACTCGACAAAATCCCGCCAAAAACGCCCGCTGAATTTTAGTAACCGTTGAGACCACAGAATATACGTTATATTTAAGTTTTATGGCCTGGTTGCTAGGACCTTTCAGCCATTTTATTATTTCGCTGTTATTCTTTATTTTGCATTAGAATGCGGATGTAACAGATTCTAATGTTTTTTGGAGTATTTGGCAGCAAATTGTATCGAGTCAGTCTTCCCTGTAAGCTTTGCGGAGGCAGTCAATACTACAATAAAATACTCCGCTCCACTATCCCGAGATCGCTTCTGTCAATGATTTCACAAATTATCCAGTTGCGTAGACAGTTGAGACACAAAACTACAGCAATAATATATCACAATATCCAGTAGGAATCAATTTGCAAATAATATTAACTGCCACTGAACTTCACTCGACAAAATCCCGCCAAAAACTCCCGCTGAATTTTAGTAACCGTTGAGACCACAGAATATACGTCCCCATTCTACGACCACAGATTATGTGCTGTTAGAGAAACATTGCAATTTTTGTTAATGCATTATACAATTAAATTTCTTCGTATAAATGAGCTTCGACATAGCTACAACATTTATTAATTACATAGTAATCGTTAATTACGATTATTGCCGTTTCCTGCTCCACTGTGGAACAAGTCGTGCTTGTTCTTGTTCAAATTCAAAATCACTCAATGAATTCCAAACTTTTAATGACTGATTGCAGCTCGTCGAACGGTTAGATTAAGTTGGGGAAACAAACATGTGTGCGACAAAACCTGATAATGTGTGGTTTTCACAGATGCACAAACACGGCATCACTTAGTTCTAGACATCCGTGGAACGCTTGTTTTGCACAATGTAAATGTGTCCTTTCACTTTGTAGTTGCACGCTTGTGTTGTCTTGCTGAATAAGTCTCCTAAATTGAGAGACTAAGTTAGCTGATAGAATCTTGAGCCATATTGTCATTTTCGATTTTTCTGTTGAAATCTATAGAGAGTAAAGTTGGTTGGGAGGGTTTGCAATAAATGCTGGCAGGATATGTGTAGGTATCTAAGCTATATCATTTAGACATAGTAGGAGTGCTGGCTGGAGGTGCAGGGCTCGGGGGTTTGCTGGCGGTGGCCCACGAGCACCCGGCAAGCAGGCGCCAGCGATGACGAATATTGCTGCAAAAAAAAAACACTCACTTCTTCATTCTGAATCTTATTAAGATATTTTTTTTAGCCTTTGTCAACATTTAAAAAAAAAACATAAATTCATGGGAAAACACTCGCTAAGTGCCTATGAACGAATAGAGCTGTAGTGTAGTAATGTTGTTTGTTTGGGGATTAGGTATTTTAGACTTATTTCAATTATTGTTGTTCTGGAGGTCAATGGGCTGATATTAGTAGACTAAAGGTCGTAGCCGACAGACGAAACCGCTCCGACCCGGCAAATAATCTTCATTGAAATGTGAGCTTCAGGGCTTCCTCTGTAGACATACTTTACATTGTCAACACAAATGAGCAGACAGATCGCTGTAAGTGAGCTCACCATCACAGATAATAAATACTATCATAAAGATGCCTCATCCCATACAAAGAAACCGTGCCGACTTAACTAGCGTTTTTCATCTGATTATACCGATTATTTTTTGTAAATCAATAGCGTTCGGTTCCGTTCCACGGCGATAGATAGATCGCGTGGCGCGTGGAACGGAACCGAACGCGATCTATGTACAAAAAATAATCAGTATTATCAGTACAGTACGTCGGGACAGTTTCTTTGTATGGGGTGAGACCACTGCCGCCATTGTACCACTCGGTAGTTGACGTTACCGCATGCTTACCTCGCGCTTCTAGCGGGCGGCCCGCGTGCTGTACGCACGCGAAATGCTCGCTTGAAGCACGTTGCTAGCTTGTCGAAAACGGCGAAGGCGGAAGCGGTAGGCGCGTGGACAGAGAGTTGACTGCTAGCTGTAAGCACGTGGACAGCTGGTTGCCTGCTAGCTGTCTGCATGTAGACAGCTATAGCAGTCATCTCTGTTTGAGGCGTTGTTGTGCGGGAGCGGTGATGGATTGGGGTCGTGTAAATGAACTACAATATTTATGTTTGAAAGTAAGTACTTACATTTTGGCAAGATGCCAGCTGGTTTACAGTAATGTTGGTCGTACCTAGTACTCGCTCGTCTCGGAGAAAGTCAGGCTCCCGATGGAAAACTCCTAAATAAAAGTATACACTTTAGAAATAACGCTAGAGGGCAAGAAGTGTGGCGCAAGCACAGAATTAGAGTAGGCTAGATACCACAAACCATCCAACCAAGCGTGCCCGAAGTTTGTGCTATGGCACAAACTTGACGCGCGACTATTTTAGTTTGTGTTCGATCGCGCCAGTGGCGAGTTGCGTCGTCAAGGATTTATAAAATGCCAAATTGTGCCGTTATAAACTGTAAAAACTCTTCTGGGGTAGTAAATCGAGTCAATGGAGGTATTACCTACCATCGGTCAGTAATTATGTTGCTCAAGCAGCAGTAGTTAATTTTAAAATCATTTATTGTGATGTTCAAGTTACGCTACCAAAATTCCTTCTTCACACTATTCATTTCACATTGCTGGCATTGCTTTAAGGGACCATTATTGGACGCTTTGTCTATACGCATTGTTTCCAAACCTTTTTCAGTCCACGGACCCCTAGGAAATCAAGCACAATGTCAAGAACCCTCTTAATAAAAACAGGAGCAAATTTCGGACCATTTATTTTAGCAGGTACACAAAAATACGTTAATGTGAAGGTATGATTTTTTGCAAATAAACTGGCAAAATTTGGGTTGGTAATCTCAAATCGAATTCCACTTGTAATCTGTTTCTGTATTTGTGTTTAGAATGTACAATAACAGAGAATGCCTTTACTCAGGGGTTGAGAAAAACAGTACTTAAATGTTTCAGTGCTTCTTATGATAACTATCTCTTTATAATCTTTTATAAATTTACGCAAAAACTTGTTAAGGAGTATTTGAAATTACGTTTCAAAGCTTAAGCCAGGATATTTTAATTAATTGGTTTTCATGTGCCGATTTCAAGTCAGTGATATCAGTAAAATCTGTGTTGAAAGGATCTATTATACAATTTTTTTGTGGGGTGCTGGCTAATAATCCCAATAAGAAAACCTCAAAGCGCGGAGACTGATTACCCCTATACACATCCTTGTGGACCCCCAGGGGTCTGCGGACCACAGGTTTATAAATACTACTCTAGCATAGACATCAATGTACTTACAGAGTCGATCTAATGTTGTCCCATTGCTCCATATGCGGATACATTGATTCAAAAATGAAATAAGTTCACAACTACGCAATGTAATGCAAACGACAGAAACAGTGTAAGTTTCGTGTTATTCTACAGACGCTTTCGCAAATTGAGATACCAGTGATGTACTACTTGTTATGTACTTTTAAATCGATTTGATTAAGCGAAAATCGATATTGATCAATTTAAAAAGTTTTGAGAATTGCATTTTGAACTTTTGGAATAAATATTGCGATTTTGGAATATAAGTATTTTGAATTTAAATTTCATGTTTTTGTTTGCCGCGTGATCCCATTTATAAAGAAAAATGGATTGAAACGACTGGTAAAAAATATACTGATTTCCTGTTTTAAAAGTTGTGATTATGTAATAGCCAAAAATTGCATACTATTATGTAAACCAGCATATCCGAATAAGAATGTAAAATGTTTTTTTTTTTAATAACAAAAAACCCGACTGCTTAAAAAGCCAAATAAAAAGACGTATGCGCGAGCTGGCTGACCAAAACCAGATGTATCCTCCGACTGCACAGCATGATTTTCTTCTTGTTTACGTCTTTTTAGTTGGCTTTTTAAGCAGTCGGGATTTTTGTTATTTTAAAATATATTTTTTTATTTTACCTTCTTGCTTACATTCTTATTCGGCGGGCTTATTACGTAAGGAACAGCAATAATTGTACAATTATTGCGCGATCAATTTAGTGACCTGGCTACTGAGGCCTTTAAGTCAAGTCTTTTTTTTTGACAGTCACTTTTAACAGAAGCTATTTTATCTGATTTTATCTGATATCTGATGTCCGATGATTTATAAAATGTATCGTTTGATGAATTAAATAGCTTATGAAAGAGCAACACTTCGTGGAGGCTGTTTTTTCACAATAGTCAATTTGATTACTATTTAGCTCCAATATTCCGATAAATTAATATTCGCAGATGTAAAGTATTTGTGTAAAGTAAATATGGCAGTGAAAATTTTATAATTGCATTTTATTTACATAAATGTCAATGTGTAAAATCAATTAAAATTTCTTCGAATTGTCGATTGTTATAAGTAATCGAATCGATAACGCATTAGAACATCACTTAAATAGACAACATTATCTCGTATTTGAGCTATGAAACGTAAAAAAGATTTTTCAAATTTAATTTAGATATTGGCAGAATAGTCGACATCGGTGTTTGCCATATAAAAAAAAATCTCATGTGTTTGTAAGTATTTAGTAGTAAACAAATAAGCTTCGCTGAGGTAGCCAACACTACAGTATAAAAAAATCCTCCACTTTACCGTGATCACTTCTGTTTCAATGATACAACGAATAGTCCAGTTGCGTAGACATTAGAGACTCAAAACAACACCAATTTGTCATTTAAATTTACAGTATTCACTAGGAATTTGTTATTTCAATATTTATTTTTATATATTATTATTCTAATTTGCAGATAATTAAAGTAGCCACAAAATAACACAACAACACACTAAAAAAGCCGCCATAAACTCAAAAACTTCTATACCTACTCAGCCATCAGCGAGCGATTGGCAATCGACCAACAACAAGGGAAAAAGTAATCGCAATTTGACAGCCACATTTGCTCACCGATCGCTGTCGCTCTGCTGTCAAAAACCATGCGTAATACGAAATTATCGCGATCACCTTGCGATAAATGCACATTTCAGTTAAAAGATTTTTATTGTTAGCAGTGCTGTCGTAAAATTATTATGGTGTGGCTATAGCTCATATATAATGCGGATTCGCGATTGAAGAGCAATTATTTCGCAAAAATAAGCCTTCCAATTTTTTGACGTAAAGCGATATTCGCGCGATGATTGTACAATCTCCGCGCAAATATTGTTAATTGCTGTTTCATACGTAATAAGCCTGCGGATATGCTGGTTTACATAATAGTATGCAATTTTTGGCTGACAACTTTTTAGTTATTTTTTATAGAATTAGGTACATTAAAACATATAAGTATTACTTATATATTTTTGTAATCACTTCTTAAAACGCTTCATTTTGATACTCCACACGAAGGGTTTAGAAGAAAAAAAAATTGGGGCCCCACAATATGGCGCCCAAAATCCGCCATTTTTCAATTTTAATGTAGCCTGTGACACTCGCAGGGTTAAGACGAATCGATTGACGTTAGAATCATCAAAATCGGCCAACGCGTTTGGTCTCTAGAACGCCATATAGGAACAAACATACATACATACATAGACTGATATACACATTACTCTCTTTCGGCAGTCGGGTAAAAAGATGGCACGCTCGGTTTTCTTACTATCTAATGAACATGCGGTATCTAGCCTATTCTAAATCTGAAAACAATCGTGAAACATTTAAGAATATGATGGTGATGGTTTCAATGCGACCATGTATTTTATTAGCATTCATATTTAATGAACCATGCATTTTATTGGCAATCGTGTTCATGTACCACTTTTTTATTATTATTCGTTTTTAAGAACCATGTTTTTTATTGGCATCGTGTTCATGTACCATGTTTTTTATTTTCAACCGTGTTCATGTACTATGTTATTTATTTGCAATTGTGTTCATGAACCATGTTCTGTTTTTATTGGCAATCGTGTTCATGTACTATGTTTTTTATATTCCATAGTGTTCATGAACCATGTTTTTTATTGGCATCGTGTTCATTTACCATGTTTTTTATTTTCAACCGTGTTCATGTACCATGTTTTTTATTTGCAATCGTTTTCATGAAACAGGTTTTTTATTAGCAATCGTGTTCATGTACCATGTTTTGTTTTTATTGACAATCGTGTTCATGTACCATTTTTATTATTTTCCATCATGTTCATGAACCATGTTTTTTATTTGCAATCGTTTTCATGAAACATGTTTTTTTATTGGCAATCGTGTTCATGTACCATGTTTTTTATTTGCAATCGTTTTCATAAATCAGGTTTTTTATTAGCAATCGTGTTCATGTACCATTGTTTTTTATTTTCCACCATGTTCATGAACCATGTTTTTTATTGCAAATCGTGTTCATGTACCTTGTTTTTTATTGGAAATCGCGTTCATGTACCTTGTTTTATATTTTTAATCGTTTTTATGTATCATGTTTTTTATTGGCAGTCGTGTTTGAACAATGCCTTTTTACAGTCCATTCAAACTGATTTTGAGTTCTATTCAGTAAATATAAGGATGGCATAAAGTGCATGAACCTGTTACAAATACTAACAACTGTTTACTGCAGCTACCATTTGTCATTGCATAACGCAGTAAAAGTCAAAATTGGTGGAACGGGCGGTAAAAAGCGATTGTTTAAAGGAGGATGCGACAAATTGGTCCAAGTTAACAAGCAATGTGGTTTATATTTTCTGAAAGTGTTTCTCAAACACTTCATTTCCCGTTATGGAAGCTAATGTCAATTATGTCCCAGTTTACAAATATAGGGGTAAACGGCTTAGTAGGCGTTTTGGCCGCTTAGTTTCGTCCGATCCAGTCGAAACAGGATTTTCATTATTAATAATATTTTAGAGTGGTGTTTCGGGCGAATCCGTTTTTAGAGGCAAAGTAACGTCAGAAACATAAAACCAGTAGAGGGTTTAATAGCATGATAAATATATGTTTAATGAGAGTATGTATATTCTATCGATTCACCAATAGCAATGAGATTTATATTTTCTGAAAAAAAATACTAATAAAATGAAATCTACTAATTTCAACTGTTTGTAGGACCAGATTCCATAGAAAATAATTGCACATCCTCCTTATTGTTATTTAAAATGGAGTAAGTAGATTTTTCACTCGCTGCAGTCAGATTCTATAAAGGAGCGGCATGTTTGTAAAGGGGATTACATTATTTTGGAGCTAGTAAGGGATGCAGACTGAATTAATAAGAAATTATAGGTAGTAGGCAGGTAGGGATTTATAAGAATCATATGGCGTTGTTACCATGCACATTTTAGAATGAGCTTGAACGAACATGATGCACCTATAATCAAGCCAACTAATCGATTCTTGTAATGATTATAATACTCCCAGTGGATCTTTGCGTCTCTGAAGTTGGCTGCAAGACCCACACAGTTGCTATTTTTGTGTCAATGTTGAAGTAGAAGATAGCATTGTATGACTGCCTCTTTCACTCGTACTCGTTACGTTTGTCGCATCGTCCTATCTCGCTTACTCTATGCAGTAGGTATACTCGATGACAAACTGTGTCCTGAAGAATGGTTCGCAGAACAAACTTCAGAGACACAAAGATCCGTTGTGACTACTACACACACAATGGCGATGTACAGTCAACTCACGACAGAAACATATCATACAACAACAATTAGAAGAAATGAACTAGGGAAGGGAGGTAAACTACAAAAAAAACATAAGTGCATGTAGAACTCGCATTGTTTTTTTAATAATATGAATGTATATTTATTTTTGCACTATATCTTATGCACATTTACATAAGTATTTCGAAAATAGATACTGGCTCTCTTGCTATTTCATTTCGGCAGGCTTATTACGTATCTTTTACAAGAGCAAAACGATAGCGCTTTTTGCGCAATAATTGCTTTTCAATACAGAGGTTTTAAAGTTGTTGGCGGTATTTTTTTAAATAAGTGCATTTGACAAACAGCGAGCGATTAGCAAACGATTGTGTAGGACTTACCATACCTTAAACTGCAGGTAATGCCGACTTTTATGACATAAAGCGTTTGATCGCTATCGTTTTGCTCTTGCAAAAGATACATAATAAGCCTGCGGATTATTTATTTTTCTTTTGTGGGGCTTGACAAGCAAACTTTTACTTGAAAATTCATAGGTCGATAAGACTAAGACCTCTTTAAAATCCTAAAATGCGTGTTCTACTGTACGTATAGTTTCATACTTAGCAATTAATAACCTGATCGGATCCATATAATCGTCGTACTTTAACCCTATACACGGCTGTCACTGTTTGAAAAACATAAAAATATTATTTGTACCTTTAATTAAGACCCTACCTAAAACTAGGCAACCAGCAGCCTAATTGTGTAAGTAAATTCGGCAAAGGAAACAAACTGTTCCTTTCCCAAAAACGACTTTTCGCAATACAAAAAGTAGTTTTTGGGAAAGAAACAGATTGTTTCCTTTGCCGAATTCACTTACACAATTAGGCTGCAGGTATCAAGGTTGAAAATCACTTCTTGTAATATCAAGCCGCAAGATTAAAGAACTAAGAACACGAGGACCTAGACATAAATATAATAATTACCGACTTCCGAAACAAATCACTGCAAAATGAAGAATAACTTGTTTTTCGGAAGTCGGTCTTGTGCACTTTTTCTTTTTCTTTTGGACACCGACCGTCGAAAAGTTATTTATTTTTCACTTTGTAGTAGGTAGTTACCTACTAGTATTTTGCTTGGGAATTCGTTTTTGTTTTGTTGTACTGTTTTTTACTTTTCCCATATAATTATTACCAAGATAAAAAAAAACATAAAAAAAAAAACATGTACCTATAAGTAGCCGAAAAACAATAGGCCTTTTCTTTTTTGAAATCTTTTATTTTTTATAGTTCCAGTGTGCAGAGTTTCGATTCTGTAGTCTGTCTGGACCATAGATTTAGATTTTTTTTTGCTACGTACATACTATATCTATGGTCTGGACTGTGTGACCATGACATCACACCGCCAGTGAATAAACGGCATGGAGGCGTCCGCAGGCGGCCCCAGCACAATAGCTTTTATCAGTGAATCAATATTTATGACTTAGGGGCGTTCAACAAAAGTGTACCTACATCTGCGCCGCCCACCACTGTCGCCACACGTGGAATCGTGAACGTAGTACCTACTTACTCAACCCCAGTTTCCCAGCTTAAAATTATCGGAGAATTAGTGTGACAAATTGTCAAACACGCGTTATCTGCTGTGATTGGTTGAATGAATTTTCAACAGCCAATCACAGCAGATAACGCTTGCTTGACAATTTGTCACATTAATTCTTCGATAATTTTGAGCTGGGCAACTGAGGGTTAGTCAGTTATCTTTTTATTTAGCAACGAAAGTCATTGTTAGCAAACAAGTGGTCGATTTCTTTATAGTAGATGTATTATTTACTGTATAATTCGGCGGGTCGGAATAGTACCTAAGTTCTAGTAGCTTGATTGGTCCACAATAAAAGTACAGTCGAACGGGGTGAATAGAAACGCAGGGGTGTATAGAAACAAAACTTTGAAGGGTAATTTCACATTATTTAAAAAAATATTGTAGCATTTTAGAAGGTGCTCCATTATATTAAAAAACTATTTAAAAAAAACGATGGTTTGTTTGAAAAAAGACCCATCAAAGTTTTGTTCCTATTCACCCCGTTTGACGGTAGGTAAGTACCTAAATCCTACACCTATTAACCAGAAAGTTATTTTAGAACATAACTACCTTCGGACTTATTCAAGTGCGATATTGTGACGTAGACGTGGGTATCACAAAGATTTCGTTTGAGGTTGGGTTCTTCTCCTATTTGGTACACACTTGACCGGTTTCAAGTCATATACCTAACCTGCCGTTAGACCACGGAACTCTTACACTACGTATTTAGAAACGAACTTGGCCGTATTGCCACAACTGCTGTTTTCATAATAATTTTTCTAATCTTCTTTCTTTAACATATAATTTGATTCAACTGGCCCTGATCTAAGGGTACGTGTCCAGAGAAGAGGAGACGTTTAGGAACATAGATCTAGCAATCTTTCAATAAGGCGCAGAGACCCCTGAGTAGCTGATTTTAAAATGAGTATCTCGTCTAAACTGCCAGTCGTAATTTTTTGAGAAAAACAGAAGTTACATAAGACCATTTTCTTAATAATTTGATCTAAGGAAATTTTGAGTTTTATTCGTATAACATAGTGTAAATAATTTGTAAAGTTATGTCTAACGTCTAACGGACAAAAACACGACGATCGCACCAAAACCGCTGGGCGTATTTTAATGAAATCGACACCATCTCAAAGAAAATGTACCTAATTACCTACATTTTGATCTGAAGCTTTTTTTTTTAGTCATAAAATCATAGGGAAGGTACAATAAACTACTAACTTTTGGGTCGCGCGGGTGTGAAACGATTGCGCGTTTTGTTCCCTCAAGGTCGTTGACGTTAGTCTTCGTCACACCCTACCTGTTACCTAAGCTGATACTAAGATGGGGGATACAAATAATCATAGGAAAAGGAGAAAACTCATTGAAACGTACCATCATTTCTTGGGACGATATCGGGGTTAAAGTTTTCAGCGCGGTACCGTCGACGAGCAGCCAATAAGATCTTCCAGCAAAGTATAATGGTAGCCACTGCAAAGGCGACCCCCACAGCGATGGAGAGGCCTTCAAGATATGGCATCCATTCATTCTGCATGTAGTTACTGTCAGCTAAAAAAGACGTAAGTACTTAAATAAAACATTAAAAAGTATAGCCTATGATCCCGCTGCCAAAATCTGCAGGTACTTTTGTTTTTGATAAAAAAAAAAATTAAGTATTTTTTTTTGTGATTCTTGTTTGTGGTATAGAGTGTTGCAGGGTTGCCTGGAAATATATAGCCACAACTAACTTAATTAAATAAATTAAAATTTATGTTTGATAGTTAAACCAAAATATATCAATTTTTCATTTGAATCCAACGTCATTCGAAAGAAAATGATGTATGTAGAAAATATAAAAAATATGGTTGCCTGGGGGGTAACCACAAGCTCTTAGAGTAAGGTTATTTTGAGATCGAGTAAGTGACAGATGTATACAAGTCAGATACATCTGTCCCTTACTCGATCTCAAAATAAACTTACTCTAAGAGCTTGTGGTCACCCCCCCGATCTCAGTTAGCCGCAAACTGTGGATAGCCAGTTTATCTGCTAACCTACCTATGAATGGCGGCAACTAACAGTTAGATAATTTTCCATACACACGCGAATTTAAAAATAAAAAACATAAACGTGAAAAAATAATAAAAAAATGTTTGCGGCCAGATCCGGACAGGCAACCCTGCAGTAGTCTATTCTACTAAAATATAACAAAAACGATTTTTTTTTATTTTTTTTTATGAAAAAAAAATAGCTGCAGATTTTTCAGCGGGATGTCATACTAGGATGTATTTTAACTACCTACTTACGAAAAAAAAATCTGTTGTGCTCAACCAAAAGGATTTACTGACGTCTACTTAAATATCAAGAGAACATTTACACAATTAAACTATCAAGGAACGTACCATGAGCTCATAGAGCAAGGTTATTTCCATTGTGCGTAAGGGACAGATGTGTATCTGGTAATGTGAATCTGGATTTCGTAACCAAGTCGGATAAGCCGGCTTTATCAGTTTTTTCGGAAAATTATAATTGTTCAATAAATCCGTGTTAGCTTAAATAAAATGCATGTTTTGGTACAAATTATAATTGTTTAACATAGACTTCAAAACCAAAAATCTTAATTAAGTTTAACACAATATTTTTCGAAACTTAACCTAATTAAAATAAAATTTCAAATTTTACAAGTAATTTAGATAGAATTGTTTATGAGTATAACCAATAAGCGCCTGTACCTACACACCAAGTTTTTTAAACGCACCGTTGACGCGCGTTTGTAGCGATACAAACGCGATACGCACGCAAGTCAGACAGCCTGTAGACCTTTGCACACCTGTATAAATTTAAATACGCGTTTGAATCGATACAGACGCACGTGTGTAGCGATACAGACGCAGCATAACCTCGTCAACAGTAGCAAGATGGCGTCGGTCGAGACAGCATTTACAAGCGAGAGAATATTGTGTGGACATCAATCGATATAAACGTTATACTAACGCGCGTGTATATCGATACAGACGCGCTGGTACCGCGCGTTTGAATCGATAGAAACGCGATGCTAACGCGCGTTTGTATCGATACACATGCGCGTTAGCATCGCGTTTGTATCGATACAAACGGCAACAAACTGCTCTGTCGACAGCGCGTTTAAAAATCGTGGTGTTCACAGGCCCTAAGGATAATCAGTCTTCTTAATAATTAACAAAATATCATAAAATATTTGTATTGAATTTGAATTACATATATTAATTATCACAAAGATTTGTGACTTTAGAGGAGTGGACCACAGTCAAAAAATACCGCTACATTAATTAACTACACGCATATTTAAAACGAAAATTAAAAACTATTTCACAACTCTGGTCTCATTCGCATTCGTGGCAGCAGAGGTATGCATTCCTCTGATTCAGTCTAGGTTGGCTTTATATGATTTTTCTTTGAGAGTCTGTGAGTTATCAAGCTCGGATGAACTTGCTATGACTTGCATCTGATGGTGCAAGTTTCTTGTGCAAAATAGTTCGACATGCCTGTATATCATCAAGTTTTCCTTGCTCACGGGATATTTTTTGCTATTTATGACGTGATAGGCAATAAATATTGGCAATATTATGCACCGAGAGAATCGGGTTAATAATGTTAATAAAAAAACTTTTTTGCAAAAAAATACTACCGACTTCCAAATGAAAAACTACAAAGTGAAAAATAACTTTACTTTTGGAAGTCGGTGTCTTTCGTAGTTACCATTTTTTTGCGATATGGACACCGACTTCCAAAAGTTAAGTTATTTTTCACTTTGTAGTTTTTCATTTGGAAGTCGGTAGTATTTTTTTGCAAAAAAGTTTTTTTATTTTTCTCTTTTTAGTTTTACCTACCTAATAGCAAGTTGTTTATTAAGGTCCCTATAACTCCAGAATAGATTAACCGAATAATATGAAACTAGAACATACCCGGTGAAATGAGAGATCTGTGTACCCCTTTAGAGCGTACTGGCGTGATGTTATGTTATGAAATGGTATAAACAACAAACAGACATGCGATTGCAGAAATCCCGAGAGTTTTGCCGTTATTTATTGAAGAGTTCTGTTACCTCCGAAATTCTTCACCAGACCTTCACCAAATTAAAATGGGACCAATTTCGAAACATACTCTTTCAAACAAAAAGAATTTTCAAGATCGGTCCACAATTTGACAGAGATATCGGTGAACATGAACAAAAAAAAAAAAAAAAAACAAACGTAAAGTCGAACATAGAACCACCTCCTTTTTTTGTAAGTCTGTTTAAAAAAGCCGGATTAGATTTCAAAATACTGATTTTGTTACCTAATAAAAAGCCTCGGATATCCGGATTGCATTCCCTATATTTCTGCCTCTTACTCACACTGGATATAACCTTGCTCTACGAGCTCATGGTAGGGCCCCAGATTCAATGAGAAATAATTTCATAAGCACCGGCTTAGTCCATTATTAGTTCAGCGCTAACACCGTGCTGACTAATATTTGAACCACGGGCTGACTTATACGAGCTAACACGAGAGAAGAAGAAAATTTATGAGATCTAGTTGCGAAGACCTTTTTGCTATCCAAGTTGTAGGCGAACGATTCACCAAGTGCTGATCACCTTACCTTCTGAGATCGGTATAAGATTCTGAAGGCACACGGCCGTCTCCTCGCTCCTGCCACGAGTGTTGGTGGCATACGTCAGTGCAGTAAGGTTGCGATTGACCACGATGTTAGGGATGTAAAAGTGGCCAACTGTGTCGGTGATGTTCTTAACTTTAGTTCCGTTCTCATCCACAATGTCGAGGTGAAGCATCTGAGGACGGCCGCCGTCCCAGCCTGAGGAGATACATAGTACGTTAGCGAAGAATGTGTGCTACCTAATACTGTACTATTAAATGAAGGTTCTATTTCAATACTTAAATGTGAAATGTAAATTATGGTATTCAAGATTAACCAACTAGGATAACATTGCTAGCAGCACGATTCTAAGGGCTCTTTCAATTTAGACGTTTCGTGCCGGACGGCTGCGGCACCGCGTGCGTTTGTCGTACAGCCCGACCAATTTATCTGTGAAACGGACGTTTTTGGAACTTACATTTTAAATGGGACTTAAGATCGGTTTTTGTTTATTTTTTGGTGAAATGGTGACGAACAGCGCCACTCATAATTGCACAGTTAAGTTGGTCGGGCTGTACTGCGCACGTCTAATAGATTTTTCCATACAATTTATGCACCAAGAGTGCAGTGCGGCGCCCGGTGCCGCACGACTGCAGGACGAGTATTTGTGTGCATAAATTGAATGGAAAAATGAAAAGGAACCGGCCGTGCGCAGTACGACAAAGCCACCGCTGCGGGGCAGCAGCCGTCCGCACGAAAGTTCTAAATTGAAAAAAGCCTAATTGATTCTGAAAAAATATTCTTAAAGTAGATTGATCAAGTAACAAGATATAGTGTTAATGAATACAACAACACTAAATTATGTTGCTTTGTCAGGGCCAGTTACTTTCCAAGTTCAATAATTGGTTTGGTAATATAGTACGAGATCCCACCGCAAAAATCTGGAGATCACTTGTTTTTGATTAAACCAAATTTTATGAAAGATAGGTACTTGATAGAATAATGGGTTACAGCAGGATTGCCTGGATATAGGTACCTATTTAGCCGCAATTAGTTTTTGTTGTTATTTTTAATTTTGCTAGCTAAAATTGTGTCTTTTATCGCGGTTACATAGCTCAGGGTGTGGGTCAGTAAGCTCTCAGATAGCTTAGGTGTAAACAGCCAACTGGCCACTCAAATATTGCAGCTAACTAATAGCTGGAAACCTGCTTTTTCCTAATTTCTACATCACTTTCTTGCAAATGACGTTGGATTCACTTGAAAAATTTATTAACTATCAAACAAAAAATACTTAATTAATTTAATTAAGGCACTTGCGGCTAGATATTGCCAGGCAATCTTGCAGCTATCTATTCTCCAATCAAGTATCATTCATGAAATGTGTTTTCAAAAACAAAATGACCAGCACATTTTAGTAGTAGGACCTTAAGCTATAACGCTATCTCACCTCTCACGCACTGAACTTTCAGTGAGCTAGGGTAGGTCCGTCGTATGGTGCATTGGGGCATTTGAGGGACTCCTCCTAAAGAGATGTTGAAGGCGCAGGGCACCTTCTGTTCCCCCAAGGTGTTAGTGGCGCCGCAGTATAGCGTGCCGATGTCACTGTCCCGCGCCAGCCAGGTCAGGCTCGAGGAGTACCGGTTGCGGTAGTTGGCCACTTTCTGTAATTTTTGAACAGTGTCAAGGTACGATTCCACCAAAATAGTGTGCAGCACATTTGTCAACAAACATTTTGTGCAATACTCCAGCAGTGCACGTACTAAGCTGGTATCGCGTTAAGCCTCTGTCTCCACCGGCAAGGCTATGTGTAACTTTTGTAAACGTACTACTGTGTAGCACACTTGTGTACTGTACTATGTTCACTGAGCAGAGTTTTCTGCCTTCAGTTGTTAATATGGATGGGAAGGAAAATGTAGTGCTTTGTGCTGCAGCCATTGTTTTATTATTTAGTCTGCTTAAAAAGAAACGAAGAAAGAAACCGCGTGGTTGTCATTACATTATTACCTTAATGGTGGTTGTGTGAGGAATAAGAATTTCATATTAACTAATGTGTTGAAATTTTTCAAAAATTTTGATTTTGAAAAAGAGATCGCCCTATAAAATCTTGTTGTGCAGTCGAAGGATACATATTCGCGGGCTGGCTGACCAAAATCTGGTGTATCCTCCGCCTGCACAGCATGATTTACTCCTTGTTTACGTCTTTTTAGTTCGCTTTTGAAGCATATCTGAACTCTTTTATTTATAACTTTTTAATATTTTTTTTTTTTTGAATTAGGTGCATTTAAACATATACGTGTGATATATTTTTGAAATCTTAAAACCTTTTATTTTGATACCCCACACGGAGGGTTTGGAAGAAAAAGAATATTTGGGCCCCCACAATATGGCACCCAAAATCCGCCATTTTTATATTGTCCAATTTTAATGTAGCCAGTGACACTCGCAGGGTTAAGACGAATCGATTGACGTACGAATCATCAAAATCGGCCAACGCGTTTGGTCTCTGGAACGCCATATAGGAACAAACATACATACATACATACAGTGATAAACACATTACCCTCCTTCGGCAGTCGGGTAATGATACAATAGATACTTACGGAAACGCTAGTGTACACGGTCTTGGAGCTACCGAAACTCCAGCTGAACTGGAGTGGTTCAGGGTAAGCATCGATGACACACTTAGCGGTCTCGGCCTCATGGACTACGATCCCTAGCTTCTCTTCACGGCCCAGCTGGCAGTTCGGGCGGTCTGTGGAAATATTCCCATTAAGGCTCATGACTAATAAGTAATTAGAGTGAATTGCTGTTGTTTCAGTACTTAATTCTTTTAATGTGCCTGAATATTTATTTTA
Organism: Orthosia gothica; assembly: GCA_949775005.1. Lineage (NCBI taxonomy): Eukaryota > Metazoa > Arthropoda > Insecta > Lepidoptera > Noctuidae > Orthosia > Orthosia gothica. The sequence goes on along the minus strand of OX459039.1, from coordinate 6,939,376 downwards.
GTTATAACATCTCAAAAAGTACCATTTTAATGGCAGCCTCAAGATAATAACAATTAAGCAGAGTCATCTTGGGTAGTGTAGTGTACCAGTGAAGCGAGATCGGAAGCTTAACGCAAGTATAGTCCGCGCCAAAATTCTTGGCGGCCCTGAAGTTGGTTTACCGGATGCGCGAGGCACAAAACGGTGCTGTTTTTGTATAGAGATTTACTACTGCGCAGCCATTGTAGCCAAGTTCAGGGCGGCCAAGAAATTTGACGCGGACTATATTATATTATCGGGTTTACTGCTTGACCCGGATATATATTATATTTTATAAATGTTATAGGCAATTTGTGAAAACCAGGAATTGTATTCAATACCTAGGAAATCTATAAAATTCTGGTGATTAAACCCTGCTAGTTTGTTTTTTATACCATTTTAAATTCCTTCTTTTAGTCTTCTTGAATATTTTAGGTTGAATAGCTTTCGACTTAAGTCGGAACCACACTTACGTGGCGTGGCGCGGCGTGGCGCAGGATCCACCAATCAAACGACTCTGTTCCAACCTACGTCATAACGCAACGTGTTTTGTAGCCAATCAACTGCGTCAGAAGGCGCCATGACACGCCACGCCACGTAAGTGTGGTTCCGCCTTTACTGGCACGTCGAGCCAATAGACATTCGACGCTCGATCTAATAGCTATTTGAAATTGTGGTAAATCGATGCTATGGAATTTCGGTGATTCGGACGTTCGATCTGGACTTCGGGACATTAGCCATCGGGGCTATGACATTCGTAAACAAGCAGTAAACCCTATATTATCTGTGGCATCATAGGGTAAACCGTATTAATACCTACCGTAATTAAACCGTCTATCCACTTGAGATTTTTGTTTTTACAATAAGTAATGCTTGACCTTACCTTTTTAGTCGGTAACAACCATCGCAGCCTCTTTAGGAACCTGAATACCACACTCGTTCACCTTCAAAATGACGGCAGGTACTTACATCCAACGTTAATGGTAACTTTGTCCGTAAACACAGTGTTAGGGATGTACGAATTGTGGGCTCTGCAGACCAGCTCGCTCCGGTGGTCGCTGAGCGAGGGAGCCAGCGTCAGCGACGAGACCGTGTAGTTACCGTCGTGCAACTCCTGTTAAACATACATCATTGAGCTTTATGAAGAGTTCACTTTCTACTTTGCTTTATATTTCTGGCAAATAATAGTTTTACAGCATTGTTAGTATATTTTTTGGTAAATATTTTTTATTTCAATTAGATACCTACGTTTAATCCTTACCTAATAATTCAATCCTACCCTTAAATTAAGGCGGTACCCTGACCAAAAAATCAGCATGAGATATGAGCATTCCTATTGGCCTAGCGGCACTGGTGGCGCATAAATTACAGTAGTGAATACGCCCAGATTTTAGAAAAAAATCTTTCTATATTAAATCGAATCGTAGTCTTTTGAAAAAAATATTACGACAAAAATGTTCGTTATTAAATTGTCTTTCCATTAGTGTTAGTATAAAAAATAATTAATGAACACTTTACGAGGAGATGCATGCTATCAATAATTATTTCTAATTATTATGGTTTTGTTGGAAGGAGATTAGTGAAACATAAAACTCTTTAAAAAAAAAATATACGACCGTTTTAGAATCAATAATATGTAGAAATTTAATGTATTTTATTAGTTGATATTTCTTTTTAAATAAAGATTAGATAGCTCCTAAAAATAGCACGAAAACGGCTAGCGCGGCGTTTTTCTCGGGGTACCGCCTTAACGCCTGAAAGACGAAACCATCATCAGGGTCCTTACATGAATAGAAACAAAAGGAAAGCTTTAATAACTTGTCATTTGCCGTCAGTCAAGCTAATGACTCATGAATGAACGAATCACAAAAACAATTGTCTGGGAAGAAAAATGATTGTCCTGTGCCATCCAATGAGAAAAGACCAGCATAAACTTTAACGTGATGCGAGGGCGTGGCGTAGCGTCGAGCTTGCATGATTATAAGCGAGCATAACAGTAACTCGAGTGGGTGGGTATTGGCGGGCCTATCTCCCGCACGGCTGCTGACGCCGCACGAACATTCTTATTTGAACAGCTTGGGAGGCGCACAGTCCTATTCTCAAGATGGCCGATTAGATCTGTCAATGTGTCATTGAACTTAACGCGTTGCTTGCTTTTCGTAACTGTGGCTAAGGGCCTTTACTCAGTTTTATGTAGCGGTTGAAAAATATAAAATTTATTACCAGTAAAATAAAGCGATGCCTCTAACTATCACACAGTAATCAGCAAAAGTATTCAAAATTTGGTTTTGCATTTACAAAAAACTTCAATGGGTACCTACGTCTCGACGACTCGGTCTTTGCCAGTTTTTTTTTCTTATAGGCTTACTTTAAAATGCATTTTAAATCTTTGAAGGGAATAAGAGCGACAAACTCTAAAATTTTGAAGCAAAGAAGGTGTCTGAAGATCTAAATATCTCATGAATAAATACGGTGTCGAATAAGTAGACCAGACGTACGGCGATGCGCCATCGGTACATGGTGGACATCCCACCCATACGCACAAAACGTTTTGGAAACACTTTTATTATGCGTACAGCTAAGGAGTGGCATTCCCTGCCGGAGTCTGTGTTTCCCGACAGCTACAATCTAGGAGTCTTTAATTCAAGCGTGAATAGGTTATTTCTAGGCAACCGTGTTTTACCTTCGACATACGACTTCGTATATTTTACCCAAAGTTGTGAAAGGCAGAATAGGCAACAGGCTTGCGAAGTTCCGCAGGCTTATTACGTATCTTTTGCAAGACCAAAACGATAGCGATCAAACGCTTTATGTCATAAAAGTCAGCATTACCTGCAGTGTAGGAATGGTGGGTCCTACACAATCGCTCACTGTTTGTCAAATGAATTTATTTAAAAAAAACTGCCAACAAATCTAAAACTTCTGTATGGAAGAGCAATTATTGCTCAAAAATCGCAATCGTTTTGCTCTTCCAAAATATACGTAATAAGCCTGCATACTTTGGCTGATGGTTCCTGTTAGTTTAATTCAACTTCCACTTCTATTAAATTTAATCTTTATGTCCACTGGGACATTTTTGTTTGTAGGAAACTGTCCCAAATAAATTTAAAAAAAAATGTTTAAATGTAAGAAATATATCTACTTGTGTTAGGAAATTCCGCTATTCCAGTAGTTACAACTTTTATAGGCAATTAAATAGACATTTCATTACAGTAGGTATTAGAAAACAAAAAGAAAAGTGATGTAAATCAAAATATAAAGTAAAACTTGAACAAAGTAGATAATTATTAATTAATAGCGGACGCCTCGTGGTTTCACCCGCGTAGTTCCCGTGCTTGTGGGAATACAGGGATAAAAAGTAGCCTATTTCACCCGGGCATAGTGTAGCTTCCTAACGGTGAAAGAATTTTTGAAATCGGTCCAGTAGTTTCGGAGCCTATTCGGTACAAACAAACACACAAACAAAAAAATCTTTCCTCTTTATATTATTGGTATAGAGGTATAGAATGTCGCGCTGTAGTGTGAAGGTATGTAATGTGTATGTATGTGTGTGTGAGTGAGTGTGAGGGTATGTGTTTAATGATAGTAGGTGTATTGTTTGTAAGTAGCAGTGGTTATGTATTAGTGAGTAAAAGTAATTTAGTCTCAGTTAATAAAAATCGATTATTATTAATATTTACGAACTTATAGTTTGGACTATATTCTCAATCTCGTCGTAAGTTTTGTCTTTAGCCATTCAGTCAAAGCAATTTTGCAGTCTCGATACGAAAGTGATCATACATTTAATTCCTTGTTTATCAAGTTATATAAGTGAGAAGATTGCCTGGCGTACTGTCTCTTAGCAAAAGTTGATTTAACAGGAACACTGGGGATCATGTATTTCCTTCTCCTTTGTCGAGTCGAGGGGTCGAAGGTGAGAGATTTTTTTTTTTAAATAATGTGGCGCACATAAAGTTTAAGAACCGTCAGAACACCAGAAGTTAGGCAAAGAGTTTCAGTTGGGAACCTAAAGGGCTTGAATAGCATAACTTTTAACGCTTTTAACTCTTTCTAGTTCTAAGTATTTAGTTTTAGTTGCTCCACCCCAAACTGGTAAACAAGTCGCTAGTACCGACTGTGCCAATGATGTGTAAATTTGTAACAGAAGATTTTTAGTAGTCACGTAACGCAATGTTTTAAATGTCCAGATAAGTTTTCTTTTCATTATCAATTCAGTATGCAAATGCCAAGATAAACGCTGGTCGATCATTATACCAAGATATTTGGTATAATGGACTTTTTCAATTTCTATGCTAGGGCAAGCAAAGCTAGAGTTTGAGGGGATCTGGCAATTGTGAATTTTTATTTTGAAGTCAGTTGAAGGTTGTTAAAGGTTATATTTGGCGAAGCAAATGTAGGTGGTTTTAGATATATTTAGGGTTTTTTCAAAAGATTTTGGTCGAGCCATGATGCTATCCTAGACAGGCCGAACTCGGCAGATTTCCTAACCTTGTTACAGGTTGTGTCGCTAAACACTATGGCAGTATCATCTGCTTATGAGTAGATGTGAGATGAGACCTCTTTCTATGTTCATATTACAGCTGTTTATATAAACTAAGAAAAGAGTGGGGCCAAGCACGCTTCCTTGTCCAACGCCGTAAGTAGTAGTTTCATCTAAACTAACAGTGTCGATACACTTTTAACATTTTCAACATTTTCTTTCCGCCCGCATAGATAGTCCATGAATAAAGCAAGCGGCTGGCCTCTTATGCCATTGTTTTCCAGCACGACCAGTAGAGTGGAGACAGAGACAGTGTCGAACGGTTTTTTGAGGTCAAGGAAGACGGTGAGGCGCTTGTCCACTTTACCGGTTACAGTGGAGGTAAGAGCCAAGGCTGCATCTTCCGTTAACATTCCGCCGGAAGCCAAACTGATTGGGTGACCATAATTTGTTTAGATTTGGTGATGATCTAATCATTAACTTCACAGATAATCACCAATTCATCACAGAGTGAAAATCTAAGCTCTACTACTAATAAAGAGTTACGGCTGCTTGTAAGTTCATGAGTAAGTCCAGCAGTCGTATTGAGCAAGTGAATACGGCAACACAAAGAGTTTGACCGCTATCCAATCGACCAATCACACAGACGGAAACCCACGTCGCGTCATTCATATCGCATGTGATAATATTGGTCGATTGGATAGCGGTCAAACTCTTTGCGTTGTCGTATTAACTTACGCAATACGGCTGCAGGACCTACTGCAAGCCGATTACTAATTGCTGCGTGTAATATTCTACTTTTAACCGCAACTATAAACGGTTCCTGTGGGGTACCGCGGGTATAAGCTAGTTCGTAATACCTATTCGAAGAAAATCGCATATAGCAGTTCAACAAAACAAAAGTTTGTTTTAAAAACGATGGACCCATTACAGTTAGCTATTCACGCAGATCCTTCTACCCACCTTGTGCACGGAGGCTCGCACCATTGTACTGCCGAGATGCCACGTGATTGATGGCGGGGGTACAGAACCCACCACGACGCAGTCCACGACGCGCGGCATCCCGGCCTCGAAGTCCAGGTTGTTGTCCAACCTTATCTCCACGCTTATAGGGGGCACTGCAAGTCGTCAAATAATTGAACAGGTAGGTACATTTCTGTAGCGGCATCTGCTACCGCAACAAACAAACTTCATAGATATGACGTAAATCAAATCCTACACCGCGCAAACCCAAGGCGTGTCCACACAGAGTGAGCAGCCTCTCAAGGCATTCCGCTTCGCGAGGCGACTGCTTAAAAATCGAACTAAAAAGACGTAAACAAGAAGAAAATCATACTGTGCAGTCGGAGGATACAATCATATTCGCGAGTTGGCTGACCAAAACCAGGTTTTAGATTTTTAAATTAACTTTTTTACTACTTTACTACTTGTTAGTTATTTTTTTTGTATTTGGTACATTTAAACATATAAGTGTAATATATTTTTGAAATCACCTCTTAAAACCCTTTATTTTGATACCCCACACGATGGGTATAGAAGAAAAAAAAAAAAACCTCTGGGAAATGGCGCCCAAAAGCCGACATTTTTTTCAATTTCAATGTAGCCAGTGACACTTGCAGGGTTAAGACGAATCGATTGACGTAAGAAACTTTAAAAATCGACCAAAGCGTTTGGTCTCTAGAATGACATATAGGAACAAACATACATACATACAACATAGACTGATAAACACATTGCCCTCCTTCGGCAGTCGGTAAAAAGGCTGCTGTTCACTAAGTATTAAGACCGGACAGTAAAAAAATTACTCGATTTGACTGCCTAACCCAAATTAGCAGCGCATTGTCTAACAAGCATAATTTTAGCTTCAATACTTACGGTACATTCTAACCACCACACTGACCGACAGGGGTTCGGTAACGTCAGCGTTCTGGGCCAAGCACTCGTAGTGAGCGTCCACCTCACCACGAGTCATGTTCCGCAGCTGGATGTCTACCCGGAGCACGCCCGGCCGAGACGTGAAGGAGCGGTCCACCACAACGCCGTTACGTCGCCAGTACACTTCAGTTTCTATGTCTTCTGCAATTCAAACAAGTATATTTAATATCAAACAGTACCTACTGCAAATTAAACTAAAACATTTATAATTCAAACAAAACAAAATATTTTTTTAGTATGAAATCTACGAAGACTATGTAACATGCAATTAATGACATTAAACACTTTTTGGAGAATATTCTAAACGGAATCAAAATTATTGTAATGCTGAATGTAGTACAATGCTTGAGTTGTCGAATTCGGTTATTTGTTGAAAATAATGGCCATCATTTATTCATCACTTACCCTCTTACTAATAAACGCAGAATAAAGTTATACCAGGTATAAATCTATGAAAATGTATGGTTATACCTTTCTTATACCTGGTATAACTTTATTCCGTGTTTATTAGTAAGAGGGTTACCGTCTAACAAATAAACGCGGAATAAAGTTATACCAGGTATAACTAAGGTATACCCATACATTTTCATAGGTTTATACCTGGTATAACTTTATTCTGCGTTTATTTGTAAGAGGGTTAGGGTTTAATAGGGAGGTATTTAGGAGGAGGTACGTAGGAAAAAAAAATACTTCCCATAATTTGATCCATATTAGCGACACTACCGAGTGGTGTGATAAATTAATAATACAGCATGTATTTTTTAATCAATGGGTTTGCATCCTGGCTAGGAATATTGATTTTTCAAAACTCCAATGATGCAGTTTTAGTTTTCATCAAAATCGGCCTCGTGACTCCTTTGAGTGTTTTTCGCTATTCCTCATAGTTTCGGATTTGTCCATCGACGCCCACTTGTAAAACTCACCCTGTGTTTCATACTTATTTTGCCTGAACATTTTTCGAATTCTGGACCGATGGGACTTCGTTGTTTTTAGGGTTCCGTAGCCAAATGGCAAAAAACGGAACCCTTATAGATTCGTCATGTCTGTCTGTCTGTCTGTCTGTCCGTCCGTATGTCACAGCCACTTTTTTCCGAAACTATAAGAACTATTCTGTTGAAACTTAGTAAGTAGATGTATTCTGTAAACCGCATTAAGATTTTCACTCAAAAATAGAAAAAAAACAATAATTTTTGGGGGTCGCCATACTTGAAACTGAAACTAAAAATTATTTTTTCCATCATACCCACACGTGTGGGGTATTTATGGATAGGTCTTCAAAAATGATAACGAGGTTTCTAATATCATTTTTTTCTAAACTGAATAGTTTGCGCGAGAGACACTTCCAAAGTGGTAAAATGTGTCCCCCCCCCTGTAAATTCTAAAATAAGAGATTGATAAAACTAAAAAAATTGTATGATGTACATTACCATGTAAACTACCACCGAAAATTGGTTTGAACGAGATCTAGTAAGTAGTTTTTTTTAATACGTCATAAATCATAAACCGCAATTAACCAAGTACGGAACCCTTCGTGCGCGAGTCCGACTCGCACTTGGCCGGTTTTTTAATTTATATTTTAGCGGCAGAACGCCTTTGCACCTTTTGTTGGAGTTCCCAGCAATATAGTAATTTTCAATTAAATCCCACAAGGAATTAATTGCCCGCCGCTAAACTACTATTATTAAAGTCACCCCTTTTAAGGCTTGCTTTTACCGGTGAAGTAGGTATTTAACGCACCACTGTTACCGCGAAGCGAGCGGCACCTTCATGTGTGCGCCGCAAGCAAAGGTGTGTAGAGTAGGTTTATTGTACTATTTTTACGAGAGTTGATGCCGAAACAGTTTGTTGTTTTACAATGTGTAGTAATAACGAAATTTTAAAGTGTTTTGCTTTAGTTAAATCTGTGTACGATATAGTTTTGAAAAAATGCCCGTAATCGTATATAATTCAATTATTTGACACTGTATTTCTTATCAAACTATCTGCTAATGTTTTTGGAAACATAAACGGACGGACTAAATAAACAGATTCATGAAACAAAAATCTACTGGGATTTGTGAATCCTCGATCGTTTTGGGTTTATTTTTTAAATAAAAACAAATTTCAAGATGGTTCCAATCGAACTTTCCGAAATTTTTATCATGGGTGTAAATTTTCATGGTTTTTGGGGTAGCTTATTACAAATTTGAGGTCAAAATTTAGTTCCAAAATGTCGCTGAGCAAAATTTCTGAAATTTTCAGAAAAATTGAAATTTCTTTTTTTTCAGAGTCATGGCTTTTGGTGTTGCTCACTGCGAATATGGAGTTAAAATGAAATTACAGGGCGCCAAACGAAATTTTTATAATGGTATTTGGGGTCGCTAAATGCTAATATGAGGTCACAATGAAAATTGAAACTACATAAAGTAAACTACAATATATATTTTTTTGCATTTAATAAATAATAATTTGAATCAATAAGATGTAAAAGTCAGAATACCTGCCCTTAAAGCTTCTCACACTAACACTACACCACTCCATCTAATAATTATAATACTTACTGTCCTCAACCTCGCACACCAGCGTAAGATCCGATCCAAGAGGGAGAGGACCGACGAAGCCCTTTTGGATTATCTCACCACTTCCATCAAAGATTCTCGGCAATCCGGTGGAATCTGGGAAGAAAAGCATGTTTTTTAGAAAATTAAATCTATAGCGAACGTCAATTTGATGCTAAGATAAAACTACAATTAATGTACAAATAGCGGTCTGCATCTAGGGTTGCGAGATCGGAAGATCAAAAGCTCTGGCAAAATTTTGAAAATGTCGGAATTTTGAGGTTGTTGTCGGGAAAAATCTTACTTCTTATTCTACTAATATTATAAATACGAAAGTATGCATGGATGGATGTGTGTTACTTAATCACACCTGACCGGCTGAAAGGATCTGGATGACATTTGACACAGAGATAGATTATAGTTTGGAATAGCACATATTATGCTACTTTCATCCCGGTAAAATGTTCCCTTGGGTTAAGAAAACCTTTTACAGGCGGGCGGGCGAAACCAGTCTTTTTTTATTTTACTAAAGAATTAATGTTGATGACACTGTGACAAATTGACTTAACTAATTGAAATAAGTACACTTATTTTTTCGGCCGTGACATGTATATTTGGCATTGGACTTTACCTACTGAGTTCACCAATTTAGATCCTTTAATAGTATTAGGAAAAGATATAAATTCAAACAAATTTACTTCAAAGTTAAGTCTAATTACCGTGTTATTACTAACTCAGCTTTTATTAAATCAAAAGCTATAAACTTTTTTTGGTATATTAATTATTTAGAAACCAAGCATCCATCCACAGTAATCATTGCTTACAGGAATTAAAAACACAAATGATCTGAAAGAAAGAACTTTCCGAGCACTTGTTTTGTCTGCAGATTTTGAGTTTGGTCGGGAGTCTGGACATCCTTTGAAATGTCGGGAGAATCCAGACGAATCACGAGCATCTCGCAACCCTATCTGCACCGGAGGGCATTTTACAATGTATTGAAGGAAATGGAAGTGATTGTGAAGTGGTTACGATGTCATATTTGTATGGGATTAGCGAATGTATTCAATTTCCTACGGCGCGGCCCGCTCGGTGGTAATTCTGGATCAAAATGGTCCAGGTTATAGTTAAGAGTGTTTATGAGAAGAAGGAGGGGCGTATATTATGAGAGCCTGTGTAGGTAGTTGTTGACGCTGAAGACGGAAATGTTGTCAGAATGAATATGCGGCGACTGAGGTGGCGGCGGCGGCGGCGTCGAGGGCGGTCGCGGGCACGGTCAATGCGCAGCGCGCCGATGTAGCGGCCGTTCATCCATTGTTAGTCCAGTCAGATGTAATGTAGTAATGGACGAAGATGGGTTGATATTATAAGACAGCTCAATATAAGCATGCACACTTATTAGGTAATATAGCCAACGGAGTTTGGGGGCCGCGATACCAACGTTTGTAGGTCGTTAATTTGGAAGGACCGCGCGCACTGAGTCGCCTCGATGGTTCGGCCGCCCGTCGCGCCCGAACGTATGGATGCATGCGGTGCTCTCCGTTGTTAGATGAAACGGAGCTCTGCATTCCACTAGTTCCCCACTCTGATTGAGATTAAACACCTCAAACAGTTTAGCAGGGATCATAAAAAGTTAAATAAGAAATTATAGAGGTTCCTTTTTTTCCTTTTCGGCCCTAAAAATTACGATCACACAGCTCTCAGAAGGACTGCGGTAGATTTGGTGACGCTTAGAACAGCCCTATGTTCAGCAACATATTCAATAGGCTTTTAGCTTAAATGACATATATCTGAACTAGGGAGAACTAGGAGAACGGCAGCCGTATTGCGTAAGTGCGCAAAGAGTTAAAACTCTATCAAACCGACCAAATCGGCCAATCACACAAAACGGAAAACCACATCGCTTCATTCATCTCGAATGTGATTGGTCGATTTGGTCGGTTGCACAGAGTTTAAACTCTTTGCGCACTTACGAAATACGGCTGCGGGAGAACTTACCTTACCTTACCTTCTTTAGGGAAAACTTACCTCAAACTTAATTTTACAATACGTTGCCTATATTGAACTTACCAACTACAACAAGTTCTATGGCAAAGTCGACGGAGGGCGAGGCTTGGTAGTGCACCCGGCACCTGTACAGGCCCGAGTCACGTTCGGTTGTGCTTGTGATCACCAGTGAAGTGTCATCATGACAGAACTTGGAGTCGCAGGGAGCCCCAAACTGCCCGTACATGAAGTCACGGCTAAAACTGCAATAGATGTTAATAGTATAGTGGCAACACACCAGTATAAGCAGGCCTCTTATGAAACTCTGAGCAGCACTAGGCTAGCTCAAGAATAATCTCCGGTAAAATATACGTTGCTTTTGCGGTGGCATCGCAGACACCACTGCTGAGTATGAGGTCTTGGTTGCCCGGGTTGGGCAATATTGGGTATTTCCAACTGGAATTGCTCAATTGCTTGGCGACTGTATTTGTGTCCGGTGGACGGAATTAGAGTCGTCTTCTAATACAGTACAACTATTTCCTTAATATTCGTCGGCAATCATCGCATTTCCGAATACAAATGAATGCTAATTTCCATGTCTATCAATTAGTAGAAGTATCGTGTATAATAATTTGAATTCAGAAGTAAGTACTTTATTGTTGTTTTGTTTAAATTGCCGTGTGAACTATATAGAGCTGTAAAACTATTTTCCTTTTTTTAACTATAGCGCCTTTCCTCCCATTTATAAATTACATTAAGTTAAAAGAGTAGTAACAATCTCTATATATTTGTACTTCCAAGTTGATTGAGTGCGTCCGGTCTGCTGCTCCTGTGGTCTACGCTAAGTGCAAAACTGTGCAAAACGCAACTGATAGAAATCTGACGATTGACGAAACACGAAGTTTGCCGTTTATTAAGAAAACTAGCTGTGCCCGCGACTTCGTTCGCGTGGTTGTCGAGAGCAAAACAACGTCGTTTAGATAAGAGTATATCACCTTTTTGATGATTTAGATAAGAGTCCTGACTTTGGTATAGTTGATTACGTTAATGCTTCTCTATATACTATGTTAGCGGTGGAATTACCCGGAGCATATACAAAAAGGTTGTTTGGGTTGCTAACACGTGATAGAGAAACATAGAGTTGGCCGTGTGAAAAACAATCAAAAGTAAGGTCTACACCCGCAACGGATAACGTCTGGCCTTGGGCTTTATTAATAGTCATAGCGTAACAGAGGCTTACAGGAAATTGCACACGTTTGAAAGTAAACGGAAAATTATTGGGGATAATGGGTATCCTGGGAATGAAAACAACATCACCGGAGCCGCAACCTGTTAAGATTTCGGCTTCGATGACATTTCGTTGGAGATTTGTTACTCTCAACCGAGTTCCATTGCATAGTTTTGGTGGGCTTAAATTTCTGAGTAGAATGATTGGTACTCCGACTTTTAAATAAATTTTGTGTGCTGGAAGACCTGGTGTATTTAGAGAGTCTAAAAACTCTACTGGATAGTGGGTGGCATCTCCTTCTTCTAAAACCGTGTTAATAGATAAATATTCCCTACTTTCTCCAGAAACATGTACCAATATTTGAGAATTTATTGCTGCTGCTTGGTCGTTGCGAGGTGCCAAAATAGCTCGTTGGCATAGCCAAGCAGCGTCATGGTTCGAGATCTCTGATGGATCTCCGTATACAGAGGAAATGAGTTCCTGCTGTGAGGCAACAGAAGAACACAGGCTTTCGACTAAAGTTACTTTACCTCCTTCTTGAGTCGGGTATGTGCCGTTACCAATTTGAAGTAGTAAATTTGAGAAAACCTGCGCGTTTGCGTCACCTCCCAAATATGCTCGCATATTAAAGCTCAAATTAGTTAATATGACACTACGCCATAAAATAGAGCTCTTTAAACAGGCACCTATTTCATCGGCCCTCGTTCCTCTGGGTATTATAGGGAGTGTCTGCCTGAAGTCTCCACAGAATAGCACCGTTAAGCCTCCCATCGGTCGGTCATTTTGTCTTATATCTCGCAACGTTCTATCTACAGCTTCCACAGCTTTACGATTTGCCATCGTACACTCGTCCCAAACGATAAGGGCGCAATCGCGTAAAACCCTTGCTTTATCACTATTGCGAGACACGTTGCAAACAGGGTTTTCTGTGCGGTCCAAGTCGATTGGTATTTTAAATGTTGTATGTGCAGTTTTTCCTCCTGGTAATAAAGTGGCAGCTATTCCTGAGGAAGCGACGGCAAGGGCAATTTTGTTTTGGCTCCTTATTTGAGCCAAGATAACTTTAGTGAGGAAAGTTTTACCTGTTCCACCAGGTGCATCTAAAAACAGCATTTCTCCTAATGAATGTTCTACACTACAGCATACTCTATCAAAGATTTGACGTTGTTCTGACGTCAAATTTGAACAGCCATTTCGCAATATTTCTGCTAACTCTTCGGGGTTGTAATTTATTTCAGATGTATACTCCCTATTAATTCGTTCCCCACCAACTGTCGGTGTCGGCAAGCCGTATTGACTGAGGGGGTTCCCTCCTATACTTGTAACTATATCTTGTATAGCCAGCAAAGCCCTATTATGGCAGCTTTCACGTACTTGGTCAGAAGTTTCACTATTTATATTTTGCTGTCTCAAAAAATCTTCGGCAAACGCGTCTTTATATTTTTGCCACAACTGCCCAGCGTCCGATAGGCCACAAAATGTCAACAAAATGGCAAATAAATGGCGCAAACGATGTGGACTATCACTGACGCATGCTTCGGCTAAAGCATCATCCCAATGCTGATCGCCATCTAATAAATGCCGTGCGCGGCAAGCAGCTTGAAATGTGGGATATTCTATATCGTCCACTTTGCGGAGCTCAGCAAAAGAAGTAGGTCCTCGCACTGTGTGAAGAAGAAGGCGTAAATAATAACACTCTGCATTATTTGGGTGCACCGTGTATACTCTTCCAATCACGTGTTCTTTAAAAATGCCGGACTCGCCTTCTACAGCAGTTCCACGTCTCCTGCGATTAAAAACACCTTGCTGCTTGTTATAAGTATAATAATGTGGCACTTCATTGTACAACAGAGACTTAGCGAAATTGTCTCTTTCGCAAAGGCGAAAGAATGCGAGCAAGGTGGTTTGTCTTGGGTTGTTCATTCTTTCTGCCACATTTTCTGGCTGAAAGTAAACTCGCTGCCCGCCTTCCAGGTGCACGTCAAGATGGATGACTGGCGGATACCTTTCATGAATAGGGAAACTCAAAATGCGCCAAACTGCCTCCGAAGAGCTTATGTATCGGCCAGATTGATACCTTGTCACTTCATCAAATTGGTTGTTATTTCTTAGTGCTATCATGGCTTGATCACTACCTTTATTAACATATTTACATATATATTTTATAGATTCGACGCTATTACAAATTTCAACATTAATGTGTGCTTGAAAAGCGTTTGACAAAACTGGAGAATACGGTACCACCCAACTATTATTTAGAATTATTTCTTGTCCACGGAATCTGACAGTAGCTGTGAAACCACCTTGTGACGGTGATCTTCGCCGGTATTGCGGATACCCATTTTCCCCAGCCATAGTTAGTTCTTTCAGTGCTCTGGGGTATTTTTTTGAGCATTGACCATCTTTCATGCACGGTGATTCCCTGTTTAAGAGGCCACATGGCCCGTGAACCATATGTGTTTTTACTATGTCATGCAAAATCGGATCTGCATTATAGTCCGGAAATTCTGCACTTATGACACTGTCTATAGCATCGGGACGAATTTTTTCTTCCAGCCACAGAAGAATGTGCGCGTGGGGTAAACCACGCTTTTGCCACTCGACGCTATACATAAAACAAAGAGTTGAACCGAAAACTTTCTCCTTTGTAAGTAGATTAATCAAGACTTTGAGTTTTAAATGAAAAATCCTAGCAATAATGTCATGTCTGTCGTATGACGCCTGTCCTGTGAGAAGTGCCTGGCAAATCTCCGTCCACTTTGGATTTGTTGTAAATGTTATAAAAAGGTCCGGCCGGCCGTATTTACGGACGTAACAAAAAGCATCTTGCGTTCGTTCGTGCATATACCGCGGACCGCCTGTGAAACTGGATGGCAAAATAACCAATCGACCCAAGTTTTCGACGTTATTATCTGATTGCATGGCGTCCCGCAAGTGCACGTATTCTTCAGCGCGTAACCGTCGCTGGTTAGTGCGAATATACACTAAACGTTCAGTTTCTATTTTTGCGTACATGTCCACAATAAATTGGCTGAACAAACCACGAAATCGTTGCAAATATACGAAACTGTTTTGCCTTATTTGTAAAAGGTAGGAATAGTATTGTTGAGCAGATATTTTTTTTTGATAATTAGTGACTCTCGTAGTAGGGTTCACTTGGTACAGCCCAAAATTGTACCCATCTTCACCATGACAATAGATTAGTGGATATTGCAGGGCGTCGTAAGCTCGGTGGGTTTCCAAAATGCGTTGAAGGCGATCGTCGCGTGTACGCAACACGATATCACGTCTCTCACACTCCTGGTCGACTAAAACAACTGCAACTTCATCTGCGACGGGTGCATTGTGTCTTCCACGGTGTTCACCCACAGGACGTCTATCGGCACTTATAACAATTTTGAAATCATTGCTGCCTTGTGGAATTGACTCCAATGCAGCTTTGAATTCACGAACGTACTGGTTAACGCGATGCAGCAATTCTTGAAGTTGACCCAAAAGCTCAGCATTGAGCTGGGGAAAATTGTGATTTCTAACATTGAGCTGTTGCGTGTAATCGGATACAAAATAAATTTGGAGAAATTTGGGTTCATTTTCTGGCAGCAAAGATCCAATAAGGTGATAAACTTGACCTTGTACTTTGAAGGTTGGCATGAACGGTCCTTCCGTTATTTGTTTTGCCCCAAAGGAAGTCATTTGGAAAGCACTGTTATATAAACGAATATTATCCAAAAAACGGTTCGACTGGGGATGATCGCCATTCAGGAGACTTATAAGTAAGTGTGGTGGATCTTGGAAATTTGGAAGAACAATTTTTCCATTTGAGCAGCACATTCCATCTGTCTCTTTCCTCCATTTCAAAGCATGACAAAAATTACAAATTTCTCTCATGTCACCCACGAAAGTAAAGCCAGCATAATTAATTCTAGACGAATATGTGAACCCTGATTTTTCCCTATTGTCCCAAGGTAATAAAATATTTGCATCGTCATTTTCCATGGACTCATCAGCTCCGCTATTTGTTTCTCTATTCATATGGTATCGAGCTCGTTCTATTTCTAGGCGAGATTGACGTTGTTCTGCTGTTTCTGCTCGTCTTAGTTCATCTATTCTTTCCCTTTCAGATGCAAGATAACTTTCATTGTTTCTTTGTACACCTACATAGTTATGTCTAGCTATTTCTAATCGTTCTTCTCTTTGGGAGAGAGATTCAGACTCGCGCGAGAGAGCGTGTCGCTCTCGGTCAGATGACAGACGTGCTTGGCGTTCCTCGATACTCTCTTGAGAACGCAAAGTCGCGGTCCGAGTTCTTTGCGAACTTAAGCGCGACTCCCTTTCTGTGAAAGTCTCTGACTCGCGTGAGAGAGACTGGCGCTCCCGATCAGCAGACAGCCGAACTTCGCGTTCCTGGATATTCTCTTGAGAACGCAAAGTCGCGGTCCGAGTTCTTTGCGAACTTAAGCGCGACTCCCTTTCTGTGAATGTCTCTGACTCACGTGAGAGAGAGTGGCGCTCCCGATCAGCAGACAGCCGAACTTCGCGTTCCTGGATATTCTCTTGAGAACGCAAAGTCGCGGTCCGAGTTCTTTGCGAACTTAAGCGCGACTCCCTTTCTGTGAATGTCTCTGACTCACGTGAGAGAGAGTGGCGCTCCCGATCAGCAGACAGCCGGTCTTCGCGTTCCTGGATACTCTCTTGAGACCGCAAAGTCGCGGTCCGTGTTCTTTGTGAACTTAAACGTGACTCCCTTTCGGTGAACGTTTCCGATTCACGTGAAAGAGCGATGTGCTCTCGGTTAGCAGATAACCGTGCTTCACGATCTTCTTCCGATTCCTGAGACCTACAAAGTCTCATCCTTTTCGCATTTCGGCTACGCAGCGAAAGGTTAGTTTTTTTTCTTTGAGGCATTTTCAAGGAAAATTAAAGCAATAAACAAAACTAACAACACTTATGACTGAATAGCCTACAAACTTAAAAGAACGGTGCGTCGAACAGTCTAGTGTGACAACGTATCGTCTGTTCGTGGTCGTGACTCAACGAATTGGCAACACTAACTTACTGTATAACGATTGGCACTATTGGATTCAAACTACGAAGTAAATCAAATACAATCTTAACTTCGTACTTCAAACCAATGACCAAAGTTGACCAAACGAAACCAATAAGATAAGCAAATACTTTTTTTTCGACCAATTTAGAAAATCGATAAACCAAGCAACCAAAGAACTTTTACGACACACGCAAGAACTTTTAAGACACCTAACGAAACCCAATTTGCCTAGTAAACACGGTGGACGTCATCCTCGCGCGGAAAATCTTAACACCGCGATTCAGAAAATGACGTCATTTGCACAACGCCATCTATCGGATTTAGATTTCAACTATCAACATTAGTTCTATTTTTAGTCTTAAGATGTCGTTGCAAGTACTATACTTAATTGCGTAACGTAATATTTTACTTCTTGAACTCACTAAATTAATCATATCTTTTGATAGAGTGAACCGATTTCGATGAAACAAAAACTAAGTTAAACCTCAAGTTGCGTATAATTTTTGTATATAAACATTGTCAGCATTGAATTCGTAGATTTTACGTGATGTGCGCACAAACAAACAGACAAACAGACAAACAGACAAAAATTTCAAAAATGATGGAAATGGGTTCTGTTACTTATCTTTTCACACGCTGGCTATTTTTTGTTTCAATTTCTTCAATGTACAAAAATGACTTTTCTACAGATTTATTATATGTATAGATAGAAGATAGTTGTACTGTACATGGAATTTCGAAACAATTGGCGAAAGGTGGTAAGTAAATAATATAATAAAAGGATCGTCTCTGCCTAACCCTTCAGGTAAGTGAAGTATAGGCGTGATGTTATGATATTTACTTTATAAATAAATAAATAAAATAAATTATAAAATAATCTTTGTTTCGGACAAGTAACATCCATACGGGTTAGTAAACGAGAAAACTTATACCTAATTAGTACACTCTTAATTTCTAAAAAATAATAATAATATGTAACAAATTTATTTAGTAACGAGGTTGTTGTTCCGAATGCATTTCAAAACAACATCCACTATTAACGGAGTGTCGTACCTCCCGACTATGGTTTTTAGGATGGAGTTGGAGCTAGCCCGCACTCTGCAGAGCAAAGAGGCAGATCTCTGCCTGACGATGGCATGGAAATCATCGACGCGTGATTCCGCGAACATACCTGATGCACTGCAGAAACGGGGCAGCCCCATCAACATCCTAAACCCGTTATTACTTATATTGGACCCATAAGGCGCTGATAGCCCGCTGAGCGTAGTTGGTCCATAAGTGATTAAAAAAGTGTTATTTTTACTGTCTTGCTACACCGTGCAAACCTACGATTCAACATGTTACATCGGACTTACGTTCCGTCGCGAAACCTTTATAGCGACATCGGCAGAGTCAAGTGCGTGGTAAGTATGGTAACTGGTAACCAACACTTGAGGAGCAACAGTGCGGCCTAGAACTAATGATGACTAATTCCACAGCCATGACTTGACGGCTAAACAAATATGATACATAAACAATGAATCAACAGTGGACCTATACAAGGAGATCGATAAATACACTGTTGGAACTTAATTCAAATTCAACAAATTCAAACTTTGCACCCGTTTGTGGGAGGTACAGCAGTGACAATTCCACCACAACACCTCTAATATCGTTGAGGAATTCACCTTTTATGATTCTGATTCCCGAGTGAAGATACGAATAGTTAATAATAATAACAGCCTGTTACTTTCCCACTGCAGCGCAATAGCCTCTTCTGATATTGAGAAGGCACGAGAAATTATCACCACTCTTGCTGGTGGGCAAGGTGGGTTTGTGATGTCAAACTTATTTAACTATAAGTTCAATTCCTCATGTTTTATTCACCGAAGTCCAAGATACTCGTAAACTTAGAAGTTTATATGAATTGAAAAAGTCACAATGGACTAGAATCTACTTGGTACTAGTCCAGATTTCAACAAAAGTACTTAACAATGAGGCGAAGTCGTAGCTAATGGCTATAATTATAATATGGGCCACCATGTATGAATTGAAAATGTCATATTAGTCTAGTCCAGATTTGAAAACGAGGTCTTAGCTACAGGGCAAACAGCATAAAGTACTATTATAATACGCAGAGTGCAATAGTGAAGAAAACACTGTGATTCCGTTACGGAGCTCCACATCCCGGGTCTAAATTACCAGTTCAACGATGACTTCGTTACCAAACACAAATCGCAGACGTAATCGGATTTGATAGCCGCCAAGTTAAAGTTGAACGGGCACGTAAAAAAAAAAAAAAAACAAAAAAAAAAAAAGGCTGTACATCTGTCGCACGACGCAACAGGCTCCAGCTCCAATCAGAATCACGTATACGTATAATTTATATTATCCCTTATACTAAATACTAGGAAGGATCAAAAAGTAGTGAGAACGACATACTCATTGGTAAGAAAAAAAAATACTGGCTGGCATAGCTCAGACACATATTTATGATATTAATAATCATTTTGATCCCGAGACAAAACAGCAATCTTCGCAATGGTAACGGCCATCATCACCGATCCCGAAGAAGTTTCGTGTCGTGGCATCGGCTGGCAAGGTTATGGCCTCAATATTTTGGGACTCAGAAGGGATATTGTTGATTGATTACCTGGAGCGTGAAACCACTATTACAGACCAATATTATGCAGCTTTGATTCCCAAGTTGAGGAATGCCATCAAAGAGAAAAGGAGAGGGAAACTTCGAAGGGGCGTACTGTTTCATCACGACAACGCACCCGCGCACAGGTCGGCAGTTGCGATGGCTGCCATTCATCAAGCTGGCTTCGAATTGGTTGACCAACCCCCTTATTAACCAGATCTGGCGGCTAGCGATTTTTATCGGTTCCCCAAATTGAAAAAATACTTAAGGGGAAACAGGTACGAAGACGATAACGAGGTGATGGATGCCGTGGAGAGCTTTTTGCAGGACCAAGACAAAACTTTTTTCTGAAAGGGCCTTGGAAAAGCGCTGGACTCGGTGTGTAGAGAGACTCGGAAACTATGTAGAAAAATAAATGATTACGTTTTCAATTGTCATTAAATTCTATCTCATTCTCACTACTTTTTGATCCCTCCTTTATGCCTATGCCTATATCCGTATGTATGCCTGAAGGTTACGCGTGTTTAGGTAAACACGTAAACATCATATTTCTGTTTCTCTGGGCATAGGTAACTTTTATGAAACATTTTTCTTACTAGCAACAAAACTAGTTTTGTTTTTTTTAAGTAAAAATGCTTCATGTTGCAGACTGATTCATGTTTGCTTAAATTTACACAAGTCTTGTTCGGTCAAAACCAAACTGGTTTCGTCCCGAAGTTGTAGATGATTATGCCATGTTTACCTGGGACATAAGGTCCAGTTAGGTAGGTCGAACTTCGAGAAAGAGCTGGTCAACCGTAGAAGCCGGCTCGGCTAGGTAGCGTTCGGGAAGTGGAGCTGTATCTCCTCGTCCAACATACCACAGTTTCTCAAGATGAACGGCTATGATCAGTGTGTATTGCCAGTGATTGACTACATATTGAACCGAAACGTGGTCGCTCACAATAGGCCTCATCACAAAACCAAAAGGGCAATGGAGAGGGCTATGCTCGGAGATTCACTGCGTGTTCGAATCAGAAATGGAGACATCCGCAAAAGAACCGACATGTCCGAAGAATTGCCAAACATAAGTGGCAGTGAGCAGGGCACATTGCTCGCAAATGCCCTGCCCACGCGCGGATCGACGCGGATGGTCGATGGGGGCGAAAAGTTCTGGAGTGGCGACCGCGTACCGGAAGACGTAACGTTGGACGGTGTGCTTCTAGGTGGAATGATGACCTGTTCAAGGCTGTGGGAATCCGGTGGATGCGAAACGCACAGGCATAATCAGGGTGAGCCTATGTCCAGCAGTGGACGTCTTTCAGCTGAAATGATAAATGATGAAAAAAATATTTTGAAGCTCCAACAATTTTATTCGGTGTAGATGAAATCAAAAAGGTTAAATAAAAAAAATAAACTAGCTGTTTTCCTATTCTTTCCAGCAAACCCTTTCATTTGATACCCATATATCATGGCAGTGCACAATAAATAACTAGTAAACTAGTCCACCATCTTGGGCCGTCCGCCATATTGGATTAGGAATGTCGTCATTTAGCTAACCATGCATTGTCATCCAAACTTAACGTGTAAAATTTCATCTTAATCGGTGGAGGATAACTGCTTTAAATTCAGTTGCAAGATATGACCCGAACACATAGTTATACCTAAATTGCATGTTTAATCAAAGCTTGTAAAAAAACCGGCCAAGTGCGAGTGGAAGGGTTCCGTACCATTATCGCAAAAAAAACGGCACAAAAATCACGTTTGTTGTATGGGAGCCCCACTTAAATATTTATTTTATTCTGTTTTTAGTTTTTGTTGTTATAGCGGCAACAGAAATACATCATCTGTGAAAATTTCAACTGTCTAGCTATCACGGTTCATGAGATACAGCCTGGTGACAGACAGACAGACAGACAGGTCCCGTTTTTACCCTTTGGGTACGGAACCCTAAAAAGTACCCCGTTGCATTGGTATTGTCTGAATGTCAAGGATAAGTAACCCGAACAAGTTAATTAAAATATTGGCTACGAAAAAAATTAAATGCTGGCAGCATTTTAATTAACTCGTAACGTCCGCGTCATCCGCAAATTCACATTTAGCTTTCAATTTATCTCAGCTCTGTGTTTCAGATGATACAGGAGTGCTACGACTTTGACTGACGGATGGAATATCTAATTCATGTTCTTTCGATCAAAGAAATGTCAAGAAAAGTAACAGACAGAGCAAAACTACCTTGATACGATACTGGTGGCATATTTGATTGCAAAATCTAAAGAAATTTTATGCATCTAGCGAAAAGCAATATAAAAGCTTATTAGTGAAATATTATGTAATGCAACGAACGGCTAAAGGCACACCAGTCGAAAGAAATCGCACAAGTACAAGCTGGGTTTATGAAGGGAACTCGGGAGCAGATTTTCATTGTTCGTCAGGTTATCGAGAATGCACGAGAATTCAACAAGCCGACCTACTTTGTTGATTTCTCAAAAGCGTTTGACTCCGTGAAATGTCCAACTTTGTGGGAGACGCTTCTGAAAATGGGCACACCAAAACATCTCAACACACACCTTCTTAGAGAACTCTCGAAGAAGGTCAAGGAGGAACTGCATCAGTGCGAACAGATAGCCACATTTCGGGTAGCTTCCATCCCAGTGCAGGCGTCCGCCAGGGATGAACCGTATCGCAACTTTTGTTTAACATATACATGGAGCTCATTATGCAAATCACCCACAAAGCTCGGACTGATTGTGTTGCTATTGGGGGCTACAAAATTGCGAACCTTCGCTACGCTGATGACACAACATTGTTTGCGACTAGTGCTGACCAAATGGAGGAGGACGGCGCTTTCCCGAGAAAATTTTATACAAGCCACTTTGCTCGGAAGTCTATCCTTTACACGGGAAACGTAACATTTTAAACTCAAAGAATATGAAGGAAATTTCCATTTCCAGGAAATTATCAAGAAGTCGAGTTAAAGCTCATTGCAAAGCTTAGATCTCTAAGAAGAACATGCAAAGACACTCAATACTGAGACACATATTTCAAATGCAAGGTATTACTGCCTGTCACTGCACTGCGAAGCTAAGTTTCAATCCGTAGCTACTTAGTTTCTTTAAGTAGTGTGTGGTTGTAGAGATGCTCATACAGTGGGTAAGTATCTATTAACAGATTTGGATAACTAAATAAAATAGGGTAGGCTATAATTGCTGTTAAAATGGCTCTCAATCTAGTCCTATAAAGTTCCACAACGCGGGCCCAGTGCGGGTTGGTGAATCACATTCCTAAGAATTTTTGGTTGGATTAAAAAGTTACGGAATGGCGCCTTAAGTTTCCCCTAGTCGACGGCACGAACTATTTTGTGCGTGAGGTTAAAATGCAAGCTATCTCATCCGACAACACGTGTGAATAATATAATTGCTGAGATGAGCAGTAAGAAGCTATTTCGCGTACTCATTAGCACTTTTCTAAGTATCGAAATGAATGATGATTTAGGACGAAAACGCGCGAAATAATATAGACAGATCTTTGACCCTACACTAGATATCATGAAAAAAGTCTGAATGTATATTTTCAAAACAAAATTATTTGCATTGTTGGACTACTAATCTATCCCTGTATGGAGGCCGTTTTGCAATTTTCCTTATTCTTATGGTATTTATTTCCGCCCAAAGATGCGTTAACATTAGTTTTGAAATATGGAACTTTCGACGCTCATAACTTTCAAACATATTTTTTTTTGCTTGTTTGTTTCCATACATGGCTAGATAATGATGAGACAAATTGATATAATTTTTTATTTTGAACGTACATCATCAAAAAGTGGAGTAATCGCCAGACAACGTTTGTATGGAAGAATGATCGACTAGTGTAACCTTAACATTTTTTTTTCATGGTTTGGAGAGCAGACTAGGTGATGTACTAATTAACACAAAGTAAAGTCCCTGCCGGGGTTTGAACCCAATACCGTTACCACTGCCAGACTACTCTGTGATCAATTTGATTTTCCACCATTGCCGGCAACTGCCAGCAATAATTGCTGTAAGAATTGCCCATGTATGCGCTGGTGCTTACTGCTGATTGTTTTGTTTGACAAACATCATATATGTAATAACTGCCAAAAGCATAAAAGTCTCGTCTTTTCTGCTCATAAGCAACGAGCATAGATTACAATCAAGAAGTTGGTTTTCTATAAACTATCACTGGTGGTATGCTTATACAGAATCAAAAGGACCTAAGCAATTCAGAATGACCACTGACCATGCATCAAACGTATCCATATTGTTGTATCTAAGCGAACAGTTATTCAAATATTTCATATCAAATCTAAAATCGATCAATCAAGTTTTCCAATTATTTTGGAGTCGGCTCATAGTCTGATGATGCAGCTAAACACCAGTATTTTACACATAGCAACTGCCTTACTGACTTCCAAAATCCAGTAATTGGGTAGAGAGCAACTTACAAGTTGTGAATCGTGGGTTCGCGCTTTACTTTGTGTTAATTATTGCATCGCTACTGCTTTTAAAACGGTGAAGGAAAACATTGTGAGGAAACCGGCCTGTCCTAAAACCAAAAATTCGAAGATATGTGACATCCACCAACCCGCACTGGGCCCGCGTGGTGGATTACGGCCCATTCCCTCTCTCAGACAGGAGGCCTGTGTTCCAGCGGTGGGAACATTAAAAAAAAAACTAACAAAAAAGTTATAAATAATAAAACTTAATTCAAGAAATCAAAAAACCCGACTGCTTCAAAAGCGAACTAAAAAGTCGTAAACAAGGAAAAAATCATGCTGTGCAGTCGGAGGATACATATTCGCGGGTTGGCTGACCAAAATCTGGTGTATCCTTAAAACATTTTAGTTAGTTTTTTTTCGAATTAGATACATTTAAACATATAAGTATCCTAGAATGGGTTTGGAAGAAAAAAAAATTGGGCCCCCACAATATGGCACCCAAAAACCGCCATTTTTCTATTGACCAATTTTAATGTAGCCTATGACACTCGCAGGGTTAAGACGCATCGATTGACGTATGAATCATCAAAATCGGCCAACGCGTTTGGTCTCTGGAACGCCATATAGGAACAAACATACATACATACATACTTACATACATACATACATACATACATAGACTGATAAACACATTACCCTCCTTCGGCAGTCGGGTAAAAAGGACGATGATGACACCACTCGCAAGCTACCCGTGCAGCTGCTATTATTTGGCCACTATTCAGCCACTATTCACTTGTGCCTCGAAGTGAAAGTTACTATGAAATAAGCCGATTACGGCGCATAGGAAGCATCGATCTCGAAAGTTGAATATTAGGTTTCTATTTTGCCTTGAACTAAATATTATATAATTATTTCTGATACTGCTACCTCGGTTCCGGATAATGTTGGAGTAGGCCAGGATGACTAAGGCCTGGGCGCCTCCTAACAATGGCAGGACGACACGACACGGGTTTTTACAATGACGATTATTCAAATAACATATGACACAGACTAAGAAGAAGTCCAACAAAAGACCAGCACCGTGGCTATGGAAACAAAGTTGCAACATGGAAATGAAAAATAGAATAGAAAACATTTATTCGACATAGACACAACACACCAATCACAAAGTAACAGAAGAATAGTAAAAAACAGTACAAACAAGGTTTAACAGTGAATGCGCCGAGCTTGCCCATACCGAAAGGGTTACCAACTCAGCTTTTGCTGGGCGTCAGACACCCAGCGCTAATTTTCAGTTGGCACCCCGCTAGTGACACACGGACGTGGGTAGACTCGGTAGGTATATTATCCGTAGAACAATATCCAAGTACGAAAATTGTTCTCGCATCTTTGTCGCAAAGTCCCGTCGTGCATGTTGCGAGAGGCTTAATTTGGGTCGTGTTCGAGTCCATAATATAATTTTTGTATTCATTATAAAAAGGAAAATACCTAAAGATCGCATCACTATACATATTATGGAGATACCTCGCGGTGTAAAAATAATAACCTGTACTACTACCTAACTACCCCCTATCCTAAAGAATACTTATGTACAACCCCTAAATTGGAAAACATTGAACCTGGCTGCAAAGACCTAAAAGACCTAAAAGTTCCAAACAAGATCACTTATCAAGCGGCCTAAAAATTGTAGTAAAACCGATAATTGGCTTTACCACTCCGCTGCCTCCTGTCCTTCGTTGGTTTTGTCGAACTGAAATATTGAAATCTGGATTGGTATTTTGGGCACACCTTTATAGGTACACTTAATAAAACATAGAATAGGATATACAAAAAACAATACAGACAGAAAACAATACAGACAAAAAACAATACAGACAAAAAACAATACACACAATAAACAAAACAAAATAAACAACACAAATTACAACGAATAAAACAGTTACAACACATAAAAATATTCAAACAATAATCAGGGTAATACTTGACAACAATTGTTTGAATAAAAATATTCAAACAATTGTTGTCAAAGGTGATTATTCAAACAATAATCACATTTGACAACAATTTTTTTTTTAAATAAAAATGCTTAAAAAATGCCGAGAGTTCTCAACATTCAAAAATAATGCTGTACAGTCGGAGGATACATGTTCGCGTGCTGGCTGAACAAAACCAGATGTATTCTCCGACAGCACAGCATGATTTTCTTCGTGTTTACGTCTTTTTAGTTCGCTTTTTAAGCAGTCGGGTTTTTTGTTTTTTTTTTGAATTAGGTACATTTAAACATATAAGTGTTTTATATTTTTGAAAAAGCTCTTAAAACCCTTTATTTTGATACGCCACACGATGGGCTTGGAAGAAAAATAAATTGTTGTCCCACAATTTAGCGCCCAAAATCCGCCATTTTTCTATTTTCCAATTTTAATGTACCCAGCCAAGCAGCAATCGGCCAACGCGTTTGGTCTCTAGAATGCCACATAGGAACAAACATACATACATACATACCTACATACATAGACTGTAACAGTCGGGTAAAAAGCAACGCAGATTCTGGATAGAAAACGGTCGTACAAATAATGTGACAAATAGTCAAACACACGTTTACTGCTGTAATTTTAAGCAGTTTAATTATATATATAATTATAAATAAACAAGTAAACTTTATAAACCCCCGACACATTTTTATTGGACGCTACAGATTTTATATATTATTAGACACGCTTTGATCGACAATCTATTGATTACGTAATTATGACACGATATCTTGCGACAACACACCGATTAAAACAGTACCCATAACTTTATAACGTGTGAACCAATTTTCATATCAAAAACATAGCTAGGAACACTCTCGATAAAGTCACCTTTCTAGCAGAAAAAAACGAAATCAAAATCGGTTTTTCCTTTTAGGAGATAAGATGCCACAGACAGATACACAAATATACAGTTACACTGCGTCAAGTAACACCCCGCTTTTTCCGTCGCGGGTTTTAAATTAAAACGGATCACTAGGAATTTCCTTGTGTGATCACGTCAGAAATGATGATATCCGCAGGAGAACCACAGTTACCGACATAGCCCGAAGAATTGCGTGGCAGTGGGCAGGGCACATTGCTCGCTTAACGGATGGCCGATGGGGCCGAGTCCAAGTTTTGGAATGGCGACCGCGAACCGGAAGACGATACGTTGGAAGGCCTCCCACTAGGTGGACCGATGACCTGGTTAAGGTTGCGGGAAGGCGCTGGATGCGAGACGCACGGGATCGGTCAATGTGGCGACGCTTGGAGGCCTATGTCCAGCAGTGGACGTCTTTCGGATGAAATGATGTTGATGATGATGAAGGATCACTAGCGTTTAATTTGCGACGCATCGATAGCTTTTTTCCAGAAATGGAGGTAGTGCAGTAACGCATCATCAAATAAGCTACTATAATAATATATGAAAGTTTACAGTAAACATCGATGCGCGTTGTTCCGAAAATAGATTTGAAGTTCACATTTGAAAGTGGGTCAGTATTGTGACAATGATATCCAAATAAACAGATATGTTATAAGCGCGCGCATTGTGAAGACTCGAATAGGACACAATTGTGACCTTTACTCTTTAGTTTATGTCACGCATGGCGAAGAGCGATAGGCTTTGTTGAAACATAAACAAAATAAAAAAATGCCACCGTGTGTATTTAGAAAGTGTACCAATTATGATACCAAAGTAATAAAACAGAAGGGATCTCATACCATATGTAAGTACGCAATACACCTCAATTTACTAATTAACCGACTTACCAAAAAGGAGGAGGTTCTATGTTCGACATTATGTTTGTTTTTTTTTTTTTTGTTTATGTTCACCGATATCTCCGTCAATTGTGGACCGATTATGAAATTCTTTTTTTGTTTGAAAGAGTATGTTTCGAAATTGGTCCCATTTTAATTTGGTGAAGGTCTTATAAAGAACTTCGGAGATACACAACAGAACTCTTCAATAAATAACGGCAAAACTCTCGGAATTGCTGCAATCGCATGTCTGTTTGTTGTTTATACCATTTCATAACATAACATCACACCAGTATGCTCTAAAGGGGTAAGCAGATCTCTCATTTCACCGGTTATGTTCAAGTTTCATGTTATTCGGTTATTCTATTCTGGAGTTATAGGGACCTTAATAAACAACTTGCTATTAGGTAGGTAAAACTAAAAAGGGAAAAATATAAAACTTTTTTGCAAAAAAATACTACCGACTTCCAAATGAAAAACTACAGCGCACACCTTTACAAAAATCTCACATTTTCAAATCCTCGACATTCGCGATCTCAACAAACATACAGTTTAGTCTAGGTGTCGGAATGGCTACTCAATCAGCAGCCTAATTGTGTAAGTAAATTCGGCAACGGAAACAATCTGGTTCTTTCCCAAAAACACACACATACACAAAAAAGTTACCTAAAGATTCAACTTTTTTGTGTATGTGTGTGTTTTTGGGAACGAACCAGATTGTTTCCGTTGCCGAATTTACTTACACAATTAGGCTGCGGGACTATTCGCAAACCGAGTCGTTGCTTGCATGCATTGCTTTTGGTAATATCTTCTATATATATACACACACACACTCAGGAGGATAGGACTGAGAGTATATAAGTGTTTCCAATAGGTCGAAGTGTCCGAGTTGCTTCTCGGCCCCTCCATAAGATAAGATAAGATAAAGGTGTTAGAATATTATAGACGTAAGCAGTCATATGTAGAAGTAAAAACCCAAATATTACACTTTTCAACATTGACAGACAGCAAATCCATTAAGTATTCATTAAATCAATGTTGAACTTTAAAATCCTAGACTTAGGTCCTAGGCACATACATTTTTAAATAGTTTCTGTATCTATACCAGTCATATTTGATAGGCAGGACCAATGATATTCAAATAAACAGATACGTTTTACCCTCACAAAACAATTGAAAAAGTGTTCCGCGCAGCAGCGGTAGCACACATACACACTTTTCATTCAACTGACATTTCACTACAAGTCGAAAGGGATGGCTTGATAAAACCAACAAGATAAAAAGAGACAGCTAGTGTTTGTCACTTGCGTGTGAATGTAAGCAAACATTATTCGGACCACCAATGCTTTTTTCTTTTTCTAACCTCCAAATATCAGAATATTAGGAAACAAAATTGAAATAAAAAAAACTTTTTTGCAAAAAAATACTACCGACTTCCAAATGAAAAACTATTACTTAATCTTAAACTATAACTTAAACTATAACTACCTACTAATTATTTTTCAGTTTGTAGTTTTTCATTTGGAAGTCGGTAGTATTTTTATTTCAAATAAGTATTTTTCTGACTCTCTAACATGTCCATTTACAAGCCCATCAAATTATTTCAAATATCTACTACAAAAAAATTAAAGCAGCTTCGCGAACTAATATCTATTCAATTTCCAATATTCACTCAGGTATCGGGCATTTCGAACTGCAGTAAATTCTACTAACAAAATACTGGAGCTTCTCCATAATGTTTCGCAAAGATTTATAAATTAAATGCACAAACTCAAAAGCAATGCATAATTCCGGAACTAATTTAAAAATATATGATGAAATTGTTTTTTATCATTTTCGATAACCAATATGGGTATTGGTATCGAAAATGATTGATGAATATCTTACTTTCTGAGATGAAATAAGTATAGAAGCCTTCTAGAAGAAGGAACACAAAGATATGCACTCTATATATATATATATATATATATAAATACAGCCGATAAACTGCAAGCAAACACGATAAATTGAATAAAAAACACCATAATTATATAGCTATTCAACGTTACAGCTAGTCTTCTGGGCACGTTTCCGAATGACAGCATACTTCGACGCCTAAGGGCCGATTTCACCAATGAAACTAATCGTGATTAGTTTAACTAAACTCAGTTTATGCAAATACAGCGTTTTTTATTGGTAGTTTCTCAGCGGTCTCAATCAATCAGAACGCTGTATTTGCATAAACTGAGTTTAGTTGTACTAATCGCGATTAGCTTCATTGGTGAAATCGGTCCTAAGTGTATTTTAGCCTTCTTTAAGTTTTGACAGAGTTAGTTTTAGTATAAAGAATTAATTAAATATTTAAACGCCTGTGTACAAGAAAATTATAGGGTACCACTGGATATAATGAGAATGAAGGTAGCAAAATCCTGGAAATTAAACAAAATTGCCTTAGCTCCAGCACAGCAAAAGTTACTATTGCAAATGCGAAACTGTGCGTAAATAAAATCGCCTTATTGCTGAACAAAGGTAAGACGCGAGCGCTAAAAAAGTAAATATTATGTTTTACCTATTAGCCGAGTCCTTACTGGGATATCTGTACAGCATCTCGTTGTCGGTTTTCAGCCATAGCACGTAGGACGCAGGGCCATCCAGAAATACTTTTGCTTGTCCACACGGGAGCCTTGCATCTTGCCCCCTCACCGCCCGCAAGATAACTGCATCTATAACCAGACACATATTTTAATTGCCAAGAAATAAGATAAAAAATCAACAAAAAATTTTCAAAGACGCCTTGCCTTCGGATATTTAATTTAATCATTTTATTAACATATATACAATTGAATATTCTATTCGTCCACATCGATGTCAATGGGAAGCTAGCAGCTTTGACACGTTCAAAATCAAAATCGTTTTGTTTTATTTCATATAGGCCTACATGGGCACTTATAAAACGTCGACAAAAGGTGCACGATTCGGGTTGGTCGTTTCCTAAGGAGAAGAACCGGCAAGAAACTTCAAAATTTGAAAAACCCCCGACACATTTATCTTGCGAAAACACCCCGATTCAAACAGTAAAACGCTCATAACTTTTGAACGGCTGAACCGATTTAATTCAAACATAGCTAAGAACACTCTCGACAAAAGCACCTTTCAAAAAAAGAAAAACTAAATCAAAATCGGTTCATCCGTTTAGGCGCTATGATGCCACAGACAGACACACAGATACACAGCAACAGACGTGAAAGTTATAACACCCCTCTTTTTCCGGCGGGGATTAAAAATTGTTTGGTTTAACAATATTTCCATGTTACAGCAGTACCTAAATGGAGGGACAACTCAGGCCCGACAATAAGTCGTAAAAAACAAACAAAAGATAAAAATAAAAAGTAAAACGAGATAAAATGTTAACAAGCATCTAGAAATCTAGAAGGCCTACAATGTTCTCCGTTGTATGGCAATGCTGATTCTCTGGCCGAAGAAAAGGCCAGCCCTCTGGTCACGTGAAGAGTCGACGAGCTTTGTGCGAATTTCTCGAAAAACCCGATGCGCACTCGGACCTCATGGACCTAATGTTTCATTTAATCATTTATTTCTGAAAAATTGTTTCCAAAAATGTTTGATTCACCTCGTTCAGATGCACATGATGCGTATAATTATAGGACCCACCGCGAACGTGTGTTTGTGCGGCTTTGTCTATCGTCGTACCATAGGTCTGTCTGTCTGCCTGTCAGTCAGTTAACTACAGGAAGGCTCAACGCGAACATAACTGAATTTTGTTCAAAAGTTCAGTAATCAACATTTGAATCGGTAATCAGTCTCTCTCTTCGTGCACCAATGACGTCTGTTGTTGTACAAACAAAGTGATAAATAACTTGTTTTTCTAGTTCCTGTTTTCTTATCTTCGATTTTTGACACCGACTTCAGAAAAAGAAGTTACTTGTCACTTCGTAGTGTTTTTATTTGGAAGTCGGTTGTATTTTTACCGACTTACCAAAAAAGAGGAGGTTCTATGTTCGACTTTGTTTATTTGTTTTTTTTTGTATGTTCACCGATATCACCGTCAATTGTGTACCGATTTATATTTTTTATTTTTCACATTTTGGTTGTGGTACCCAATAGTCAAATTCTATAGTAAGGTTCCTATAATGCCAGAATATATTACCCAAATAATAGAAAACTTGAACATAACCGGTGAAATGAGAGCGTACTGGCGTGATGAATAAACAGATAGGTATGCTATTGCAGCAATCGAGATATTTGCTGGCATTTATTGAAGAGTTCTGTTGTATATCTCCGAAGTTCATCATCAGACCTTCACCAAATTTAAATGGGACCAATTTAGGACAATACAAATAAAAAAATTGAAATCGGTCCACAATTGACGGAGATATATCGGTAAAAAAAAACAATAAATAAAAGCTTTGTCTTATACACCATAGAGTTTGTAGTGCCAACATTTGAAAATAATAATTCATATGTAACGTTTGATCTTCATCTTCGTTCTACAAACTTAAAATCACAAACAATAATATTTATAGCTTTAACAACTTAAAATCAGTTTTATCTTCTTGAAACTATGTTAGTAATTTCTCAAAGGGCTAATACAGAGATCAGTTCAGAGATCCAATAAAACTATGCTCTTTGTATTTTAAAACGAAACACAAGAGAAATTAAGAGGGTGTTAATAAACGAGCAAAGAGCGAGTCGGAGTCGACCACCGAGTGTTCTGTAGAACACGTACGTCCAACACAGGTACTAATACTAACTAAGCTTATTTGTTAAAGGATTGCTGATTTCCTGAGAATTTGTACTTTGGTTCTAGTTTCCTGTAATATGGGGCTTCAGTTATGGTTGGTTGGGGTTTAGGTATTATGTTTTGTGAGAATGGGAGGGAGACGTTAGGTAACGGCCATTCTACAACGACCCATAATCAAAAACAGTCCAGCATGAATGAAAACAAAATATAATTTTCACTTTCCTTTTGATAATTCAACAATTACTTATTGTTATTTGTGTGTCATGATTTCGTACAAGATTATTTTAACTTCATAATGTCAACTATCCATTTGGTTCCTATTGCAATAAAAAAACACAATAGTATTCAATTATATTACTCGTTTTTAAGTAACATAAGTAACATATACAACTATATATTCCGAATTTGAAGTCGAGAAGTTCCTGAAAAAACTGAATTCAATAAATCAAAAAACCCGACTGCTTTAAAAGCGAACTAAAAAGTCGTAAACAAGGGAAAAATCATGCTGTGCAGTCGGAGTATACATATTCGCGGGCTGGCTGACCAAAATCTGGTGTATCCTCCGCCTGCACAGCATGATTTTTTCCTTGTTTACGACTTTTTAGTTCGCTTTTGAAGAAGTCGGGATTTTTGATTTTTTGAATTAAGTTTTTTTATTTATAACTTTTTAGTTAGGTTTTTTTGTCGAATTAGACACATATAAACATATAAGTGTTATATATTTTTGAAATCACCTCCTAAAACCCTTTATTTTGATACCCCACAAAATGAGTTTGGAAGAAAAAAAAAATTTGGGCCCCCACAATATGGCGCCCAAAATCCGCCATTTTTCTATTGTCCAATTTTAATGTAGCCTATGACACTCGCAGGGTTAAGACGCTTCGATTGACGTATGAATCATCAAAATCGGCCAACGCGTTTGGTCTCTGGATCGCCATATAGGAACAAACATACATACATACATACATAGACTGATAAACACATTACCCTCCTTCGGCAGTCGGGTAAAAAAAAGCACCGATGGCAGATAGACAAAGTCCCATCATACTTCAACCAAACTCTCCTGTCTACCAAACTTTTATGGAACCCTAAAAACACTACGACGCGACGGGTTAAAAGGCGAATGCCATCGACAATAGCTTCACAGACAATGGAAAAAGTATTTTATTTGAAAAAGATTTGAAAACATAAAACCTGCATTTCTCAAATTCAATTTTATTTTAATACGAATAGCATTCAAACTTCAAAACATACTCGTGTGGCACTGGCACGGAACAAATATTTGGAAAACTTGTGCAACTTTTCTAGTCCTTGGGTGTAATTAAATTAGTGATAGCAAGAGATAATAAGTACGTACCGGTTCGATCCACATCCGTCCCATTGAAGGCCGCTAGAGTAACAAAAAAGAAATTCCATAGTAGGATCTGAAACAAAGAGCAGACAAGATTGATTGTAGTAGGTACTTATAGAATAGAATAGAATAATTATACTTTATTGTGCACCAAAATATGAAGTTACACATCTCTACTTATTACACACACACATCTCTCTCTACTTATTTGTATTTTAGTCTAGCCGCTTGAGCGCTTTAATCAATTAGGACACGGAAATGAAATGTCCGAAACATGAGAATCAATCGCTTTGTAACGCGCTTTAAAAGTTGCTTTGATTTATGTAAGTTTAGTCTCTCAATATTCGTCAGCCTTGCAAACATTTATTGAAAGATCTCGTAACTACGTTTGCGTTTGTTTGTTATTGTGTAACTTTCTTTTGGGTGATGTCCTTTTTGGTGAATCATGTGATTTTGAAAATCGGATAGTGCCAGGTAGTTTCTGATATAGTTGAATGAATGTAAATATTTGAATAATCGGAAAATTTATTATATCCGCCACGGGTTTACCAATTCACCAAATAGGACATAACCTACTCAAAACAAATTGTGCACATCAGAGCAAAGAGGATGCTATAAAATCGCATTGCAATCAGGGGTTACAGGAAATTCATATTGACAGTTATTCGTAATTCCACAGGTAATTCTAGTTGATACCGATGGTCGTACAGGAATTGTCGATAACTGTCTGATGCACTCAGATGTATAGGTAGGCTCGCAATTCGGCGTCCATGTTAATGTCAACTTCGTAATCGAGAAGAAAACACGTTTGTTTGTTTGTTTGTTTGAACGCGCTAATCTCAGGAAATGGTTGGAATCGAAAAAATATTTTTGTGTTGTATAGTCCATTTATCGAGGAAGGTTATAGGCTATATAACATCACGCTACGACCAATAGGAGCGGAGCATTAATGAAAAATGTTAGAAAAACGGGAAAACAAAATCCTTTTTGAGAACTTCCGTTGCGTGCGCTGCGTAAACGGTTTAAATTACGCAACAATCATGTGTATGTAAGGTAGGTAGGTAGCCTTGACGGGAGCGAAGCCGCGTGGCACAGCTAGTATAAAATAACTGTCAAGCCGACATTTTACTTGCTTCGCTAATTATGACCTCAACTATAGATTATTGCTACTTATTTTAGTTTGTGTTTTTTATTCTTCGAGTAAGGTATATATAAGGTTCCTCTGTAGTTGCAATATAATTCGTTTCTGCTGAACCTTTTGTATCTATTAATGTCCTTTTCTTTACATCACTTTCTTAATTAATAACATACTTTATAATAATTATATCAGTATAATATATTATTATATAAGAGCTCGTGGCTAAATAATAACAGCCGCACGGGTCGATCTTCAAGGTTAAGCAATGCTTGACGAGGTCGGTCCGTGGATGGGTGACCATTTTCAATATATCGAGTTTCCTCCGTGCCTCGGCAAGCACGTTAAGCCGTTGGTCCCGGCTGTCATTTAAAGATCTTTGACAGTCGTTACGGGTAGTCAGAAGTCTGAGATCTGACACCAGTCTTGCCAAGGGGTATCGTGTTCCCCAGTTACTGGGTTGTGGAGGTCAGATAGGCAGTCGCTCCATGTAAAACACTGGTACTCAGCTGAATCCGGTAAGACTGGAAGCCGACCCCAATTGGAAAAAGGCTAGGCAGATGATGAATATATTATTATAATATCAGTAAAAGTACCTATCTACTGCTGGTTGATGGTTCAGGTGTATATTTCGCAGGGAAATGAGGAAACCAGGGATTTCACGAAATCCCTAGGAAAACCACGAAATTGCCATTGATACCATTTGAGGATTCACTTGTTTATAAGTTTAGGGATCCATACCCGAAGAGTCCAAACGGAGCCCTATTGCTGTAACTCATCACGTATCCGTCTGTCTGTCCGTCATCTGTCACACAGGTCTCAATCTATTATATATTAGTCTATGACACAGGTTTCACTTCAAATGTTTACACTTTAAATCATCTTGCTGATTCAAAGCCATAAAAATTGACAAAAAATATTTTAAATAAATTAAGGGGTGCTCCCATACAGCCAACGAACGTTGTTTACTATTTTTAGTCTTAGTTAGATAATTAAGTATTTTATAGTGAGCAAATTTTTGTCTATGTAAATAAAATTGCATTATATTTTTATGCAAAATTGCTGAAGTGGCAGCTAGTGCCACTTCTTAAAATTGTCGGATTGTCAGACATTGTCGGATATTGTCACCATCGCCCATTGCCTGTCGGATTTATGAAATAGGCCCAAGGGGATGCATCCATCAGCCCGCGCTCAGCAGTTCGCAAGAATGGTCATGAATATCATGATATAATTTGATCAGTACCTCTATATTCTATCGTTTTCTCCACTTCTCTTTCTAGACTCAACTCAATCAAGTTGACATAGCTATTTAATGACATTATTCAAGATTTTTTATCTGTTGTAAATGTGACTGAGGCTTTTGGAGCGGGGACAGTCTCCTTCAGAATTACCTACCTACCACCAACATATCTATCTACACATAATCATTGAGATAGGTCAGTATTTAAACATCTAGAATTTATATTAAAAGCGTCATCATTATTGTTCTAAGATTTTCATTAAAACATATTCACGTAACCTGATTGTCTGACTCGGAAAGTCATGTTACATATTGCCGACTAAATTCTACTGACATGACAACTAAATTAATTGTAATTATGACTGTGACAAAATACATGTGCTCCGTACCCTTACGTTATCATTCTCCCCCTTCCCCCCGGATCTCGAATACGAGCAGATGTGTTTTGAGTTACCGTACCATTATTATTTCTACATTAATTTCGTTTTTAACTATTTAAAAAGAAGTATAAAAAATAGGAGTGCATAAGTCGAAGGAGTTCGGAAATTCTCTGCGCGTCGTATAGCAAGTCATCTTGGTGAATAGCACAAGTGCCGCCTCCCTGCGCATACCAGCAGCCCATCCTGGTGATTAGAGCACGGTCCCGCCTCACTGCGCACGAGCATTCTGCTATCTCCCTTGTGTGGCAGCCCGCCCACCGCCAACACAACAAAGGTACGCGCCTGCTTCTACTTGCTCCGCCCTCGCAGTGACGCAGCGACGTCGCTGGTGCCACCTCCGCGGAGTCTATGCGCTCCTGGTACTCCAAAACTCTTAATGAGTCATCTCCATTGACGTCCGTCGGTGAAGACTGCTACTTGATTTTGTTTACTTTTATTTACTCAGTAGCAGATTCATTTTGATTTTGTTTACTTTTATTTACTCAGTGGCAGATTCAGCTCTGACAAACTTTTACTTTCCTAGTAACTGGATTGAGCAATCAGATTATCACTATGCCGCAAAAGCGAACACCCCACGCTTCATCACCCCCGAAAACTTAAGTTCCGGCTAAAGTCAATAAGAAACATTCCACCTTAAAATTGACTGCATCGACCTGCGATTTGGAACACTCTGAGTCGGTGCCTGATCTTCGTGTGCTTGCGGCATGCTCGGCGGAGCGAAAGAAGCGCAAGCTCGCTGGAAATGACGAGAGTGACGGCGATTTCTGCACTATGATCGAGGAGAAATTTGATATATTTTCTAAGGAACAGGAAAAACGCTTCCAGGACTTAATCAACATAATTAAAGAAGTCAATGCCCAAAATGTCGAGTTACGAAATAGCGTTGAGTTAATGTCAAAAAAATACGACGAGTTCTTAGTAAGAATATCGCGGCTCGAGTCTGAGAGGGTAGAAGATAAGAAATATATTAAACTACTAGAAGAAAGACTAGAAACACAGGAGCGTAAGGCGCGGGGAACCGGTATCGAAATCCGAAACTTACCAAAAACCCACGGCGAAACGAAAGTCAATCTATGCAACGATTTCATTGAAATTGGGAAAACACTGGACCTCAAAATCGACTGTTCCACAATTAGGGACATTTATAGAATACCCGCAAAAGATGGCTCTAATCCGGTTATTGTTGAGTTTACTACCGCCTTAACAAAAGACAGTGTATTGCGAGGATTCAAAAGTTTTAACAAATCTAAAACCAAAGGAAATAAACTAAACACAACTCATGTTAAGTCTGACTACCCCCTAAAACCAATTTTCATTTCGGAAACATTGACGCAAAACACACAAAAGTTATTCTACCAAGCAAGAATGTTTATGAAGAACTATGGATACACATTTTGTTGGACTTCTAATGGTATAGTGTACCTCAAGAAAAACGTGGACACTTCCCAGATTCGCATAGCCAACGAAAATGCCTTAGAAAAGTTAAGAGTCTTAGAATGACTATTATTAGTTCAGCTTAGTCATACTTCTTTACATACGTTTTTATTTTTTTATGTTTACCCTACTAAAATTATTTTGTTTTACACATGCACACTCTACACAAATCTCGCTAATTTAAGTCTATATTGCGGACTACCGTATACACACAAGACCACTGAAAAATATTTAATAATAACCTCAGTAGTGATGGCCCATCAAGTTGATTTAAAGTCACCTACATTCTACGAAAAATCTTTTTTGTGCCTTTTTACTATTTTGGTTGTTCTGAGATGCTTACAGGTATCGCTCTGTTATTATTTTTGCGCAGTTTGCAAGTTATCTAACACGTTCATGTTTTACTTTTTATATCATAACTTATTCAGTCTGATTCCAATCATGGTTATAAAGAAATATTTTGAAGAAATAACCTTATTCAATCACATTCAATAGTCTGAACGAACTGTCGGAAGACATAGATAGGGTAACCATCTCACAATCGCAGACTGCTCATATTGAAGAATGTCACAAACTTATAACTTCATCGT
Source organism: Orthosia gothica (assembly GCA_949775005.1). Taxonomy (NCBI): domain Eukaryota; kingdom Metazoa; phylum Arthropoda; class Insecta; order Lepidoptera; family Noctuidae; genus Orthosia; species Orthosia gothica. The sequence goes on along the minus strand of OX459039.1, from coordinate 6,900,389 downwards.
CGGATAGTCTCTTACTTCTAACTCAAAACATACGCAGCATCAACTGCAATATGTCAGCACTAGAAATATTATTGGCCAGACTTAAGTTAGACTGTGATATTATTGTACTTACTGAGTGCTGGCTTTCACGTTCTTCAGTTATTCCCAACCTTAGTGGCTATCGTTTTGAGGCAACCAAAAGTAACCGTAAACAAAATGACGGTGTGGTGATCTATTATAGAGAAAACCTTCGCCTTACAGTAATAGAACCAAATTTTGAAGAAAGTAACTGTCTGGTTGCCACTTTAGATAATCGCACGGCAATCATTGCTATGTATCGCTCTCCTTCTTTCCACAACCTAGATCCTTTCCTACAATCTTTAAACGAAGTTCTCTCAAAATATTCCTGTTTTGAGAATATTATTGTCATAGGAGACATAAACATTCCGATCAACCATAACAAAATGGAGGTAAATGGTGAACGATACCTAACCCTTGCTGCTTCTCATGGCCTTCTTCCAGCCCATACTCTTATAACACGTAGTGAAAGTGATACGTGCATTGACCATGTCCTACTTAAAACTAAAAGCTCTGCTATGACCATTGTGCCTACCACATCATTGACTGATCATTACCCAGTTTTGCTGAACCTAAACTTCAAGATGACTACCCAATTCTCCCTTACATCCATTAAAAAAGTTGACACAGAAGGCTTAGAACATGATATTCTTAATATTGACCTTAATCCTATTTATGACTCACCAAATCCTAATGTTTCCCTGAAATATCTCACCGAAAGTCTTCACCAAGCCATAGTAAACAATACTAAAGTGATAAACCTATCAAAGCGAAAGAAAATAATAAAGCCGTGGATTACACAAGGCCTTCTACGCTGCATGAAAAACAGAGATAAACTACACCTAAAAGCTAAACTTTCTCCTGATAACCAAACCCTAAAAACTACCTACACGCGCTATAAAAACGTCTGCAATAACCTATTAAAAAAAGTCAAAAGAGCCTACGAAAAGGATAAGATACAAGCTGCGCAGGGGGATAACGGGAGGCTATGGAAAGTGATAAAGGAAATTACAAACACTACTAAAAATACAAACCACCCCAATGAACTGCTGTCTGAATCAACTTCCCCTCAATCATCACTAAATGAAATTAATGGATACTTTGTAAATGTGGGTATGTCACTAGCTGATAAGATCGAAAAAAAGAAAGCAGGCAAATTTTCGACTGCTACTGGAGGCAGTTCTCACTCTCTCGCGCAGCTGAATTCTTTCGTTTTGGAGGGTACCACCGCGGAAGAGGTGGAATGTCTCATCGCCAACCTAAAAACAAATTGTGCTACAGGCTATGACCAAATAAGCAGCTCTTTCTTAATGACATTTAAAGGGTTTCTAGTGCCTCCGCTGACCTTCATTTTTAACTCCTGCCTTCATCATGGTGTTTTCCCTCACAGCCTGAAGAAGTCTGTTGTATGCCCCATACATAAGAGCGGTGACAGGAGTCGTGTCATTAACTACAGGCCGATTTCAATCCTCCCAGCACTTTCTAAACTTCTGGAAAGAATAATAAACACGCGACTAGTGCGATATCTAGAAAGCAAACACCTGCTTTCACCAAACCAATACGGTTTTCGGGAATGCAGATCGACAGATCAAGCTGTTGATAATCTCATAAACTTTGTTAGCAACAATTTCGACAAAAATAAGAAATGTATAACAATTTTCCTTGATTTAGCCAAGGCTTTTGACACGATTTCTGTCCCGATTTTACTCAACAAGCTGGAATTACTTGGTATTAGAGGTACTCAACTGGATCTTTTCAAAAGCTATTTGACCGGACGGCTTCAAAGTGTTCGTATTGGCAACCTTAATAGTGGAGACCTTCCAGTTACGTATGGTGTGCCACAAGGCAGTATCCTGGGACCAACCCTATTTCTCGTATACATAAACGATCTCACGAATCTCAAGCTTCCCCATGGCAAAATAATCTCTTTTGCAGATGATACTGCTCTCGTGTTCTCTGCCGATACATGGGAAGGGGCTTTCAATGCTGCCCAAATGGGTTTTGATGCTGTTAGGGAATGGCTTGAGTACAATATCTTGACTCTAAATGTAGAAAAAACTAAGTATATTTGCTTCAGTATACGGACAAACACAAACATCAATTACGATCGTCAGTACATCATTCCACATGAGTGTGTCTCTAAAGAAAATTGTTCTTGTACTAAATTAGAAAAAGTTAAAACGTTTAAATACTTAGGAGTATAATAGACAACAACCTCAACTTTAAAAACCACACTAAGACCCTCTGTGGTAGGATCAGGAAATTGATATACGTCTTTAAGACCCTCAGACACGTTGCTGAACCCTCTGTACTGAAGCGAATATACTTTGCTCTCTGTCAGTCCCTCATCACTTACTGCATATCTTCATGGGGTGGATCCCCTAAAACTATTTTGAAACCTGTTGAAGTTGCTCAGCGTGCCATTCTGAAGGTAAGCACCTTCAAACCAATATTGTTTCCCACCGCACTACTCTACGAATTTTGTGGAGTCCTAACCGTAAGACAGCTTTTTATTCTTCATGTTATAACAATGCAACATAAAAATCTCACCTACAACCCACTCATTTTAAATAGACGTACAAAACACTTGGTTTGTCCTCAACCGATTGCTTTTAAAACCAGTTTCGCCACTAAATTTCCTTTATTCATTGGCCCCTACATCTACAACAAGCTAAATAAAATTCTTAATTTCTACCCGATGACAAGAAAATCTTGTAAAATCAAAGTGTGTGAATACCTTCAGAAACTCACGTACGAGGAGACAGAGGAATTACTTCGAGTTCCTAGATAGACAACAATAAATGAGACCATATTATAAACTATGCTATAATTTTGTAAATTAATAACGAAGATAGTCATAAGATCAACAAACAGTCCGCAATCTCACACACCCTCTCACACTCACTCATCTCACTTCCATCACACACTAAGAGAGGACTACTTACACACCTAACATTATTATTTTTCTTTGTTTTTTCTGTTATTTTTTAGTTCTACCTCTATATCTATTTTGTATTGGATAACATCATTAGTTTGCATTACGTAATTTATTGATTTTGTATTAATATGTACTATTTTATTATCTTTGTATTCGATAAGTACTTTCAAGCTTGGGATCATCATACTCGAAATACCTATAATTAATTGCAATTCAAGGGAATCGGCGTTGAAGGCTGAAATACAGGCTATGCCTAGTTCGTCCTCAAATGCTAATACTTTTGTGTATTTTAACCTTAGTTTAAGCATTATTTGTGAAAAATGTACAAATTTCTGTGAATAAAGATTACTATTACTACTATTACTATTCTAGTTTACAATGTCTAGATGTTGAGTCGCCGCGTGTCTATGGAATCCGTACGCTTGATTAATTAGTCGATAAATTGCCGTAATATAATAAGGGGAGAGTACTGTTCTTATCTGTGCTCGGATCTGCCAAATACCAGCTTGATGCACTAGAGTCGGACGAAAAAAGGGCCAAGAGGCTCTTCGGCTTTGAGACACTGGTCGAATCAAAGCTCCAGAGCCTTGAACATCGTCGCCGAGTTGCAAGTTTGTGTGCGATGGAATTGTATGATCTAATTCTGGCTAGCCCGTTTCATCATCGGACTACAAGACGTACGGCGATTTGCCATCGATACATGGTGGACATCCCACCCATACGCTCTTAACGTATTGGAAATACTTTCATTATGTGTACAGCTTAGGGGTGACATTCCCTGCCGCAGTCTGTGTTGCCCGCTAGCTACAACCTCGGGGTATTTAAGTCAAGAGTGAATAGGTTACTTCTAGGCACGCGTGCTACACCGTCGACCACTTCATCCATAGGTGAGATAGTGGTCAAACGTGACACTATATTTAAAAAACCGGCCAAGTGCGAGTCAGATTCGCGCACGAAGGGTTCTGTACCTTTATCGCAAAAAACGGCAAACAAATCACGTTTCTTGTATGGGAACCCCACTTAAATATTTATTTTATTTTGTTTTTAGTATTTGTTGTTATAGCGGCAACATCAATACATGATCTGTGAAAATCACATTCTAGCTATCACGGTTCATGAGAGCCTGGTGACAGACAGACAGACGGACCGCGAAGTCTTAGTAATAGGGTCCCGTTTTTACCCTTTGAGTACGGATCCCTAAAAAGGGGATTTGCGAAGCTTTTTTCTATACAATCTGCTTTTTATCACTATAATATATGAGTAGAATTTTGAATAATCCTGCCTTTGATTGACATCCTAATAAAGCCTAGAAGACTTAAATGAAGATCACCATCTACATTTAAGGCAGTAAGTATATTAATAAAAATAAAACACTCAGCAAGTTTAACACAAAACATACGTAATTCATTCACCAAACACATCACACGAAGAATTTCTCAATCATGACTCATAGAAATAAACAAAAAATTAAACGCAGCGAGCAGCCCTATCTGCATATTGCAACCTTTATAAGCTGAGCTCCCGACACCAAAGGCTCCTTAACTTTTTAATCCGATAGTTTAGTAGATGAAGGGGTCGAGGGATCAGGGTGCGATGGTGGCCGGTAACAGACGTACACGCAACTTCCCGGTGGTGACTCACGTCGTATTGTGTCGTAAAACGATCGTAATAAACTAAAAAGCTCCGATTTGTTAGAACCTTTTTAATGAACACGTGTTAGTAGGTAGGTAAGTACAGTCAGGGCGAAAGTTTTATTGGAATTAGGGTGCCGTGCTTTTTAACTAATCTCTTCAAAATGAATGAAGTTCTGTGTTCGTCTTTATTAGGATATACTTTTTTAGAAAGCACTACCTGAGAGTAGGTTTATACATACAGACGAATTGAGAGCTTTTTTGTTTATGAATTGAAAATTATAGTGACAAGATCATTTTAATTCCATTAGCATTGAATCTTGGAAACTACAAACAAAAAAATAATTTGTTGATAGAGATTACCTACACCAAAAGCAAATATCGAATAAAAAGAAGGACCTTGTTCAATATACCTATGCGTTATTTTATAGTTTGATGACATATTATTTTAGGGTTTTTACACTACTCGTCCGGGAGCAAGACCGTCTCGCGTTTCGCGGTCTTCTGTCTCGCGTCTCAGTCTCGCTCACCAACTGGCGCCCACACAAAACCTAATGACGTAGCAGTTTCGGTCTCTGCGAACCTTTATACTCGACAAAGCGAAATTAAAATTAAGAACATGTTTTTGAAGCGAACATTTCTGTAGCCGCTTAGAGCGATTTTTGTAAAGGGAAACATTTATGGATTCGCGTCAACGACTTACTAATCTAACAGAGTCATCGACATGCTAATGTGACTTGTGACGGAACAATTAGCGGCTTGCACGCGTTGAGGCGTCAATGATTAACACACATCCAAACTTTCATTTTTATAATTATTTGTGGGTATTTGAACTATTTGATTAGCATGTTTATCAGCTGTCTGTTATCCCCGTCCACTGGCTACCCTCTGTGATCCGAATAATCTGATGGGAGGATGAACAGATGTCAGCTGTTGTTATAAAACCATATTATCAATGGGTACGTAGACATGGGCGCCGGCAGAACTATTTTTTTTAGGGTGCATCTTCAGCAACCCCAGCAATAGGATGGGTGTTCGTTTGCCCATTCGACTTGTGCAGAAAAGTTTGCGATTATGTCGCATCAAGGTCGGTGCATACTTAAAGTGAGCTCTAAAATGTTTGCAGTTTGCACCACGCCGCGGATTTTTTTATAGTTTTGTTTACTTTAGTAAAATCTGGCCTTTTTATTGAGGCTTGCACTTGGTGGGCAAGAGCACCCCCTTTCAACCCGCTCCAGACGCCAATTTGTGTGTGGGGCTTCAGGCGAACAAGTGTCTCTGCACAATTTTTGCGGGACAAAGTTTTTAATAATTGACTGGCTTCAGCCCGCGGCTTCGAGAAAGAAAGAAGAGAATAAGAAACGGGTCTTAAGAGGAAATGCGGGCAAAGAACTGAATTTCCTTAGTAAAATGTCATAATTCGAGGTTCAGCTCTCGTCTATATCCTCCTCCAGTGTCGGACAAATTTAAAAGATTTTCATAAATTAAATAAAAAAGATATATGTTGTGCTTCTAAGTTTTTTTTTCATTTATAGTTGTTAAATTTGTACACTAGGCCTCAATTGACAGCGCAATTTTGAGAATTTTTTGAAGTTTCTAGTGCTTTTAAAAAAAAGAATAACATGCGGACACAGTATTATATATTTCTTTTTCAGATTATGGAATATCTTTCAAATTGATCCAATATTGGAGGGGGAAATAGGCGAGAGCCAAATCTTGAATTATGACTTTTTACTTAGGATATTCAGTCGGATGTCTGCCACCGCATTGCACACCAAGGGTACCGCTCACCTATATCCTTATCAATGTCCTTCAGTGTGGCAAGTTGATCTAAATACGTTTATCGGTAGCGGGTTTTACGCCAGGATACTTTGAACCTCACACCAATTATTATTAGCCATTTTTCTCTCGAAGCGTGTACTTGTACTTAGTTGTAATTAGTTAAATCTCCTACAAATAACATAAAAAATACAATTTTCACGACCATGTCATGGTAAAAAATACGTGTGTTTTTAATTAGGGTAGTAATAAAAATATAAAAAATAGGGGTGTAGTGGGGTGTTAGCGTCGAATTCCAGCCAGTCGGCCTTACAGGCGGCGGAATCTCTAAGTAGTTAAAATCGTTGACAGCCTACAAACTCTCACCAGTGGCTCCAAGTAACTGTCTTGCACGCAGCGGCCACACCCCGGTAACCACGTCGGCTCGTGGGCTAAACCTGGTAGAGGGGGGCTTAAGTATTTCGGCACTTAAGTCTTGCAGTTGCTCCCTGCATAGTGCACAGGATCTGTCTCGGCCGCAATGGCAATCCACCACCGGTGGCGAGGCAGTTAGGCATAGTAAAAGGCCTTAAGGGCGGCAGTAGGAGACATACAGTTACCGTTCGGCCAGATACTGGATGGCGGGTAAACCACCAGCAAAAGCATTCCCAAGGAGGGTTGGTGTCAGGCTGGCGGCCGACTGTAAAATATTTGCCAAATCACCTGCAACATGTTAGCTGTGAATGAAATGCGCGATAGGGTTAGGGCGTACCCCACAGGCGACGCGCAGGGGCAGCACCCGGCCCCTGTGGGAAATGGACTAGGGTTGTTGCACCTCCCCGGGCAGGGGCAACGTAAGAATCGAGCTCGGGAAATGATATTGAGGTATGCAAGTTGGAATGTTGGGACTATGACTGGAAGGGCTAGAGAGTTAGCGGACGTATTAAAAAGAAGACGAATAAATGTAGCCTGTTTACAGGAAACTAAATGGAGGGGAACCAAAGGGAGAGAAATAGGTGAGGGATACAAGTTTTTCTACTGTGGAAGTGACGGGAAAAGAAATGGTGTGGGAATAGTGTTAGATAGTAATTTGAAAGAAAGCGTGATGGATATAAAAAGGATTAATGACAGATTGATAGTTGTGAAAGTTATGTTAGAGAATATGATGTTGAATGTAGTTAGTGTGTATGCACCGCAGGTAGGGTGTGATGAAACGGTGAAAAAGAAGTTTTGGGAGAATTTTGATACAGCCTTGATGACCATCCCTGTGCATGAGGAATTGATAGTTGGAGGAGATTTTAATGGACATGTAGGTAGAATGAGAGGGATTTATGAAAGAGTTCACGGGGGATGGGGCTTTGGGCATACCAACAACGAGGGAGAGGCGCTACTTCAAACCGCTACTGCGTTTGACCTGGCAGTAGCTAACACTTGGTTTTAGAAAAAAGACGAACATCTTATCACCTACAAAAGTGGTAACCACAAGACCCAAATCGACTAGCTTCTCGTCAGACGCAACAGCATACAGCACGTCAAAAATTGCAAAGTGCTGCCAGGAGAAGACTTGGTCTCTCAGCACAGACTCCTGGTTATGACACAAGTAGTGAAAATACAGTGTACAAAAAGCAAAGAGCGTCCTCCTCCTAAAATAAAATGGCATATGCTAGAGAAGAATGATTGTGCGAAGAAGTTTCGAGAGCGAGTCGTTGACAAAATGATAGAGATGGGAGACATGGAATATCGAAGTGTAATCGAAAGTTGGAAGGAGATTGCTGGGTGTATTAGGTGTGCGGCGAGGAATATTTTGGGAGAGACGAAAGGAAGGGGCACGATAGATAGGGAAACATGGTGGTGGTCAACAGAAGTACAGGATGTGTTAAAGGAAAAGAAGAAAAAATTTAAGGAATGGCAAAGTGTAGAACAGGAAAACGCTAGTTTGAAAGTTGAAAAAAAGGGTGAGTATGATGCTGCGAAGAAAAAAGCTAAGAAAACTGTGGCTATAGCGAGAGCAAAAGCTCAGGACAAGCTATACGACGCGCTGAATAGTCCAGCAGGCCAAAAGGATCTGTACCGGCTTGCTAGAGCTAGGGAGAAAAGGGCGAGGGATGTCTGTCAGATAAGATGTATAAAAAAATGAGGCTGGAACTATTCTTTCTGAAGATGAAAAAATTAAGGATAGATGGAAGGAATACTTTGAGAAACTGATGAATGAGGAAAATAACTGGAGTGGTATGTTAGAGAATAAACCTGTGAATGAGGGGTTAGTGAGAATGGTTAGTATGGAGGAAGTAAGAATAGCAGTAAATGGAATGAAGAATGGTAAGGCAGTTGGTCCGGATGGAATACCAGTTGAAGTGTGGCAGATATTGCGCGTCGATGGATGGACGTGGTTAGCTTTATTCTTCAATAAGTTGTTGCTGGAAGAAGCCATACCTGATGAATGGTGCAATAGTTCGCTAGTGCCCATCTTTAAAAACAAAGGTGATGTGCTGGAGTGCAATAACTATAGAGGAATAAAGCTAATGTCACATAGTATGAAAGCTTGGGAGAAAGTTATTGAAAGGCGGCTGAGAGAAGAGAGTGAAATATCGCAGAACCAATTCGGTTTTATGCCTGGTCGGGGTACAACGGATGCCATTTTCGCAATCCGCCAGTTGTGCGAGAAATACAGAGGTGCTCATAAAAACTTGCACATGGTGTTCATTGACCTCGAGAAGGCATACGACCGGGTGCCCCGTGAGGTTTTGTGGTGGGCCCTTAAGGAGAAAGGTGTACCTGGGAAGTATGTACAGTTGATCCAAGCGATGTACAGTCGATGCAGTACCCAAGTCCGATCTACAGTGGGCACTACTGGCAGCTTCAGTGTGGCAGTCGGCTTGCACCAAGGGTCGGCTCTCAGTCCTTACCTCTTCTTGATGATAATGGACGCACTGACGTCAGACATACAGGAAGAGGCACCCTGGTGTATGCTGTTTGCCGATGACATTGTGCTGGTCGCCGAGAGTGGCCTAGAGGTTCAGAGCAGATTGGAGGTGTGGTGGCACAGACTGGAGAGTGTTGGCTTGAAATTGAGCAGAACTAAAACTGAGTACCTTTTCTGCGATTTTGGCGGTCTCTCCAGTTCCGTGCCTATAGTTCTTGCAGGAACACCCATACCGATATGCTCCGACTTCCGGTACCTAGGGTCGCTAGTCCAAGGGGATGGCGAGGTAGACCGAGACGTAACGCACAGGATCAACTCGGGATGGATGAAATGGCGACAGGTCACTGGAACAACTTGTGACCCACGGATGCCCCTCAAGTTAAAGGGGAAAATTTACAAGTCCGTGATTAGACCTGTCGTACTGTATGGATCAGAATGTTGGGCTGTGAAAAAGATGGATGAAAAGAGATTGCATGTAGCAGAAATGAGAATGTTGAGATGGATGTGCGGAGTGACGAGAATGGATAAAGTGAGAAATGAGTATATTAGAGGTAGTTTGAAAGTGGCGCCAGTAACAGAAAAGTTAAAAGGAAACCGTTTGTCCTGGTATGGTCATGTGATGAGGAAGGATGAAACGCATGTTACTAAAAGAGTTATGAATATAGATGTGAATGGATGGAGAGGGAGGGGACGCGCAAAGAAAAGATGGATGGACTGTGTGAGGAGTGATATGAAAGAAAAGGGCGTCAGTGATGGAGTGACCGGGGACAGGATGGTATGGAAGAAGAAAACGTGTTGCGCCGACCCCAAGTAACATGGGATAAGGGCAGGAAGATGATGATGAATAAAAATATAAAAAATATATGGATGCACGAAATATGAAATTTACTGGTTTATGTATACCAACAAATTTTCTGACATTTTATATGCGAATACAAATAATGAAACGACCGAATAAAATACTGAACGTCCTGGAAAATCAATACAGCATTTGCTGACGTAACATTTTTTCACCAGCTTAAATATCATTTTAACCGAAAAATACAGTTAGTCACTTTTTGAAACTAACCTTACACATTTTATAATCTGTGGCGCTTGTTAAAATATTGTTACATTATAAAAATACTTTTCTAAGAAATATTAAAATTTGCTTGTAAAAATACCTATCATTAATTACTTACTCCTTAAAATATGAGCATAATCAAAATATGAAAATTACTGAGCACGATTAGGTACTATTTCATCAAAAAAGTCGATGAAACCCCGAGGCTCCTGTCTGCAGGGTCTAAAGTAACCTAACATGAAGGAGATGACTGTCTTCCCCTTCGAACCAAACCTATTCGTGTAGGGGTGCCCTAAGTTCCGGAGCTCGCTTCGCTCGCTCTTGGTCTAATTCGTTATAAATAGCGGCACCGCTTACAAATATTATTTTATGCAAACCAATTCTATAGTTGCCCCGCGCGGACCGATCGGTAGGTACTTATTTTCATTAAAATTGAGAGTGAAAAAGGTAATCTATAATCTATCGTAGATATTAACGATTATTTCAGCAGAATGTTTTTGGAAACTTTGTATTTTTTTCGGCTGTTTGCAGAAAAAAATACAAAACTACAGATAATTTTTCGTAGAATTTTATTTTGAATAAGCTCATGTTTGTTTGTTAAATACTTCATTTTATATCGGTTAATTTTTTATATTTTTCGATAATTCATTTTAACACAGCTTTGTTAGTATTACAGTCAACCATAGATCGTTTTTTTTTTTTTTTTGGCATTTTATTATTTCCCTTATAATTATATGAGGAAAAGTCAAGAAAAAAGAGTGGATATGTTTTTTTTGCTGCAATATAGTATATTCATTTATTAGGTAAAATTAGATATATTTTTCTCGAAACATTTTCAACTGCAGCAAAAATATTAACTGCGTAAAATTGTTTATTTTACCGACCCAACAAATGCTCCGAACAAACATGCAACATCAATATTTTTCGTCCACCGTGTTTAATTGAAACTAGAAATTTTCTAAAAAAAAGTATTCGAGGCCGTGCGGTTTCGCGGGTTACAATTTAACTTTTGACATACTCCCCTGACCCTTCTTGTTCACTCCTACCCTACACGTTAAACCCAAAAAATATTGGTTCAATCAAAGAGTTATTGAGCAGTTTGTCCGAAATGCCGGGTTTTAACAGATTCACTGTCCACTTAGCAGACACAATAGTTAAACAGTCACGTGAGTCATATATGATTCATTGGACAGGGAAGATGTTTGCCCGGCTATTCTATCAAACGTGGAAATCGAACTGACGGACAACACGCTCTCCGTTCTACTGTCAAGGTTAACCTTTCTACGTTTGGAAATAAGGATTTCGTAAATTCAATTAAAGTAGATGTCAGTTAGTAAATTAATTTAAATAAATGCGGTTATTTCTACTCAGAAGATTATTGGCAAAGGGTAAGCCGGTTATATTGATAATATAATTTTTAAAAGGAAATTTTTATAATTCTAATTGTACGAGTTTTGCGCCTGACTGTATTAGGCTCATTTTCATTTTTCTTTGACAGCTATTTAGAACGGAAATGGGGAAGGTGACAAAAAATTACAAAAAATTTGGAAATAAATACACGTAATCTATGTACAGTACAACTATTTTGTTAATGTCCCTCGGCAATCATCGCTTTTCCGAGTATATCCTAATTTCCATGTCCATCAATTATTAGATTTATCGTGTATAATAATTTGAATTCAGAACTAAGTACTTTATGGTTGTTTTGTTTTGATTTCCGTGTGAAATATATAGAGATCTAAAAAAAGCAGCTTTAGCAGCTAGCCTCCCATTTTTAACCGACTTACCAAAAAGTAGGAGGTTCTATGTTCGAATTCATGTTTTTTTTTTTTATAAATTACTTTATGTTAAAAGAGTTTATTAATACCTAGAGTATGAGTATATTAATTACCAACTTCCAAGTTGATTGAAAGCGTCCGGTCTGCATCAAGTGCAAAGGGCAACTATATTATCATATAATATTTTCCTCTATGTCTAATTTCTAACTTTTGTCTAAGGGCTCCCACACATAACTGCGAATTCGTGCGAATTCGCATCGCATCGCAAATATCTGCGAGCTCGCTAGTATTAAATGTAAAGAAATCGCGTCGCATCGCATCGCATCGCAGTTATGTGTGGGAGCCCTAACTTCCTCTAATCTGATAGAAATCCGACGACTGACGAAACACAAAGTTTGCCGAGGGACATTAGGAAAATGTTTGTATTGTACGTACAGGTAAGTAATGTTGAGGGGTTCGAAGTAATAACAGCTGCACAGCTCGAAGTTAGGTAAGCAACGTCTTGACAATGTCGGCCCATAGATGGGTGACCATTCATTATATTGCTCTGGACCGATTTTGTAGATCTTTCACAGATGCTATGAAACTGGGTGCCACAAGGGAGTGTTCTAGGGCCTCCCTTGTTCATACTATACATTAATGATCTACCGAAAGCCATCCCTCAACCTTTGACACTGTTTGCCGATGATAGCACCATAACGATACCTTGCAAAAGTATTGATACTTATGAAAGTGACATAAATGCCTCTATACATCTAATGGTAAAGTGGCTGGATGACAACAACTTAAAAATTAACCTTACTAAAACTAAATTAATACATTTCAGTCAACGGATCAATAGTAAGAGTAATTTGAATATACACTACGATGACCAGCCTATAGAAGAGGTAGAAACAACAAAATTTCTAGGGCTCCACATTGACAAAAAACTTAATTGGAAAACCCATATCGAAATCTTGTGCAAGAAAATCAGTAAATCTGCCTATGCCCTGCACACATTGTCGTCTATAATAGGTGTGGAGGCATTACTTTCAGCCTACTATGGTTTAACAGAATGTCATCTACGCTATGGTGTCATTTTTTGGGGCAACTCGACAGAAAAAGAAACGGTGTTCAAGGCTCAAAAGAGATGCGTTCGTTCAATATTTAGAATAAAACCTACTGATAGTTGCGTGCCGTACTTTAAAAAATATAAAATACTCACTTTTCCATGTCTGTACATTTTAGGAGTGGCTGTTTTTGTTAAAACAAATCCACACCGATTTAAACGATTAGATGAAGTAGTCCCACGTAATAGGCGCGACAACAGCAGGATATGTTCTCATACTGCGAGAACAACCCTCATGCACAAAAGTGTTTTTGTATGGCTCCTACCATATTTAATACATTACCTAAAAGTTGGAGAGAAATGCCTTTGGCACTTTTCAAAAATAAGCTGAGAAATTTTTTAGTTAGTAAAGTGTATTACAATGTTGTAGATTTTTTAAATGAAAAGGACTTTTTTATACCGGCTTCTAATTAATATACATAAGAATAACAATTGATTAATGTGAATTTTAAATTGATTAACTTTTGAATGATTATAATTGACTGCATAGTGAATATTCTGACATTATTTAATTTATTTTGACTATAATTTAGGTAATATCTTTAAACCAATTATTATTTATTTGTTTTGTATTTTGTAATGAAATTTAGAATGACTGCATGTAAAATGCAATTAAATGTAAACGAATATACCTAAAAATTTTGTACGCCATTATTGGCAAAACATGGACGCTCACAACATTTATTAATTCAATACCATGCATGTCTGATTAGTCATGTAAACGCATGTTTGACAAATAAAGTTTTCTTTCTTTCTTTCTTTTCTTTCTTTCTTTCTGGGTAGTCAGAAGCCGCCAAGTCTGATAACCAATCCTACCAAGGGGTATTGCGTTACCCAGTTACTGGGTTGTGGATTTCAGTAACAATTTAGTGCTTACCAGACCTTTTTCGTTTAGTAAACTTAATTAATGAATATACCTACTCGTCCATTTTTTTCTGACAGTAAACATCTTTTAGATATAGTGCTCGGCAAACCTCTGTGCCGCCCTGAAGTTGGCTTTCCGATGCGTAAGGCACGAAACGGTGCTGTTTATGTATGAGATTTACTACTGCGCAGCCATTGTAGCCAAGTTCAGGGCGGCCAAGAAGTTTGCCGAGAACTATACACGAAGATGGCGCAACGACGTTGACGCCTTCGATGTTTGTGTCTTCGTAGAATGCACTTCTGTGATGTTTTGTGATAATAAACTACGCTTAAGGCAGTACCCCGAGCAAAACGCCGCTCAAGCCGTTTTTTGTGCTGTTTTTAGGAGCTATCTACTCGTTATTTAAAAAGAAATATCAATTAATAAAAATACATTAAATTTCTACATATTATTGATTCTAAAATGGCAGATTTAGTTTTTTTTTAAATATTGTATATATTTCACTAATCTCCTTCCAAAAAAACATAAAAATGAGAAATAATTATTGATATTATGCATCTCCTCGTAAAGTGTTCATTAATTATATTTTGTACTAACACTAATGGATAGACAATTTAATAACGAACATTTTTGTAGTTTTTTTTTTTTCAAAAGACGAAAATTCGATTTTATAAAGATTTTATTCTAAAATCTGGGCGTATTCACTACTGTAATTCATGCGCCACCAGTGCCGCTAGACCAATAGGAATGCTCATATCTCATGCCGATTTTTTGGTCAGGGTACCGTCTTAATAGCTTACTCCAATGGGGTCATTTGTAAAGCAATAACAATGTTTCAGGGGGTGAAAGTAGCTACTCATTTTTAACCGATGTCTCAAAAAGGAGGAGCTTCTATGTTCGACGTTGTTAGTTTTTTTTTTGTACTTTCACCGATAGCTCCGTCAATTGTGGTCCGATTTTGAAAATATTTTTTTTTGTTTGAAAGAGTATGTTTCGAAATTGGTCCGATTTTAATTTGGTGAAGATCTGATGAAGAACTTCGAAGTTAAACAACAGAACGGCAATAAATAACGGCAAATCTCTCGGGATTGCTGCAATCGCATTGTTTATACCATTTCATAACATAACATCACGCCAGTACGCTTTTAAGGGGTAAACAGATCTCTCATTTCAGCGGTTATGTTCAAGTTTCATGATATTCGGTAAATCTATTCTGGCTTTAGGGTACCTTACTTAAGAACTTGCCTTAGGTAGGCACAACTAAAAATTTAAAATATAAAAACCATTTTGCAAAAATATACTACCGACTTCCAAATAAAAAAACTACAAAGTGAAAAATAACTTTATTTTAGGAAGTCGGTATCCATAACGCAAAAAATTTTTACCTACGCAAGACACCGACTTACAATAATAAAATTATTTTATTAACAACTTTTACTATGACACCATATGAATGACCAATTGACCATTTTGATACAAGTGGGCAAACTTTATAATTGCAGTCGAGGCGGAACAGACAATATCTTATATTTTGTAATTGTTAAATACCTGATGGTATTTGGTAGAATTTGACCTGAAGGTACACTAGCGAGAGATGTAAAATAAAACCGCTGTGTACTGTACTGATCTGTGGTGAAGGCTCAATTATTAAAAAATAACATTTGCTTATACCCTAATCACGGTAACCAAACCATTGCGACTTCTAACTCGAAGCCAACGCCATCTATCGAGCACGCCAGAAGCTTTACAACAAGAGTTCGGTCGTGAACATACCGCCCACCAAGGACGTTATTGGCGGAATGTCCTTCTAAACTGAACCGTGGCATATTAAGAATGCAAGTCGATCTAAACATTTGTACTACATGAGAAAATAATTTGAAATAAAATCGACAAGCTATGGTTCATAAACATAAATATAAAACTCAATTCGTAATGACTAACGAATGTTATAATTATGGTGAGTGAATGGCTCGCGGATCATTTTACGTCTGCCGCGTTCGATTTTTGACTGGTGACTAGTGCGGGTTGCCCGGCGACGGGGCTGATATTAGAAATACAATTATGTAATTAAATAGATGGGGGCTGGCCCACGCCATATCAATACGAGTGCGGAAATATAGTTCATGACGTCGTTTATATCGTGCCTAAGCTGTTGATAGGTAGGTGGTAGGAGGTAGTTTTCGAGTAAGACACGCTTGCGCCTTACTAACTCCGAGTTAGAAGTTAACCCGGCCAATTATGTATGACTTTGCTATTTAATCTGCGTTAGCAACTAACTGTGTTAAGTTTTCGGCGGCAGTGGGCTTTAAATGTACTGAAATAGTAGATTGTTGCATCGAACGCAAAGTGAGTTATTAATGCATGAGTGTTATATTGGTGCCCGAGCGCACGCGAGGGCACTAAATTAACACAAGTGCATTAATTCCTCACTTTAGCGAGGTGCGTAATCTACCTTTCTTTCAACTACCAATCTACCTCTCATCTATTTCCATTTTTTAATACTTTTCTTGCTAAATATAAAGTACCTACCTATCAAAGTTTTTTAATGGTACAAAATGCGAGGCATTTTTTTCACCTAATTGGTTTTATACGCCGATTTTTTTTCTCAGCCAGTACTCGTACCACGCCAGTACCTTTTTCGATCTACTGCATATATTTTATATTAAACTTAATGGGTGACATTAAACCTCTGTGGTAAATTAATATCTAAACTAGCTAACCCCCGCGGCTTCGTTCCCGTCAACTGGCTACCAATCTACCTACCACTACCTACCTACCCTGCCTTCCTTACCTACTCTGCCTACCCTGGCTACCCTGCCTAACTTATCCTGCCTACCCTGCCTAGCTTAACCTGCCTAGTCTAACCTGCCTACTCTACTTACTCTACCTTCTCTACCTACCCTACCTTCTCTACCTTCTTTACCTACTCTATACTCTACCTTCTCTACCTTCTCTACTTAATCTACCGTCTCTACCTACTTTATCTATTCTACCCACTCTACCTACCCTAACTACAGTACCTACTCTTCGGCTTTATAATATTAGTTTAGATAAAATATACAAAACAGTGCATTAAAGTAAGACAGTGCAACAATGAGATTTCATATAACTTTTCTGCACTGTTTTCATCCTTTGTGATCAGTTTTGTAGTGATTAATGATAACATTACTACGTAGTTGGAAGAAAAAATATTAACGGTTTATCGTCCTAGCTCCTTGTATAAGCTAAGTTATAGGGCTCCGGTGTGTGACACAAACTGTGTCGACAACCTTGCGCTATCTCATGTACTAAGTTCGGCAGACTGTACTGCTGAGGCCAACCAGCAGTGCAATTTGTGGCAATTACAATTTTGAGCCGTTTGGAGTCAAAATGCTTGGGTTCGCGGGAATAGGACGTTTTGGGTACAGGTCTGAAAATTGGCGCACTTATGTAATTTTGTAAACATTGTAGTAATATGGTACTATGGAGCTGGTATCGAAATAAAGCCGGCAAAAAAAAAAAAATTGTCATAGCAACTCCTCAAGCAGATAAGATAGTACCATCGTGTTTGAGCTCATTGGTTAGGTATTGGTTAGCGATATTCTATTACGTGCTTTTTAGTCTATTAAAAACTTGTTTTAAATAGATTTGTAATTTTAATTATGTATTGATTATGTATATCAATACAAATAACTATCAATACAAAAATAAACATATACAAGCATATACTGATGCCAATTTGGACGTATGGTATCCAACTTTGGGGCTGTACTAAGTAAACAAAGCAACGTTAAAATAATCCAACAATTCCAAAATAAAGTGCTCAGGGATGCTGTAAATGCACCCTGGTACATAAGAAATGACGATCTTCACCGTTACCTTAAAACGGAATTCATCACCACCATCATCCAAAAATTTGCTGAAGCCCACGAACACAGACTTCATCGACATGTGAATGTTGAGGCTATCCAGCTGCTAGACAATACAGACTTAGTGCGTAAGCTAAAAAGAACTAAACCTTTTGAATTAGTGTAGTGTATAAAGTGAATAAATAAGGATGGTATTTAAAAGTACTTCAATTTATTCCCATTTCATTTACCTAATTTTGCCCGTGTTCCACCAAATATACTGAATGTGCACCAAAATATGTTCATTAAAATATGTCATAACGAGCATCTATTTAACAACTGTTGCAAATTTGTAAAAATAGTAATACACCTAATTTTAAAAACAAGCATTTATTTTTTTAGTTTTACTTCAGATAATGCACTGCAAAATGTATTTGAATCAAACACCAATTAATGTCCAATGTAGCTTTATTAATAAAAAATGAACACATTATAAAATGTAATGCTTACTAAAAATGTTTTTTTAATACTAATCAGTACGAACCATAATAATTCAAAATGTTAAACAAAGTAAAGACTCCTACAATGTTCACATTATCAGTCCACTCAATCTCTGCAGTACTTCTTTAAATTATTGCACCAATAAAGCGCACTTTGCCTTTGTAGGACGCCCACGTTTTCGTTTTTGCCCGATGGCTATGTTTTTGGCTTCTACTGGAGGTGTTATGTATTTCAGCCTGAAAGCTTTCAGCTTGAGCGTCACTATGAACACCAGTGTGATTTGCTGAATTTTTTACACAGCGGAGTTGCTGTTAGTGAAAACAACTCATTATGTAATACTATTTAATAATAGAAAAGGCATTTTATTTCAAATATTGTTAAAAATGATATTTTTATTTCAATAAATTAAATTATTTAATGGTACGCGAGTTGTACGAATTTCAAATATTAGCCTTCGACAATCAAAGCTTAAAACGCCATCTAGTGACGACTGGAAACCTTACAGTTTACGTAAGTTATAGTAAAATGGTACTATTTAAGGGGTAGTATTTAAACGGAAATCAAAAAATATCCTTTTTCTACGCAATAAGATTCCGAATTCCCATCAAAATTACTGATTGCACAGCAAAATATTCAACTCAAAATATCACTAAACACACTACAATTTATTTTCGCAGCGTACAGCGATTTTTCGAATAAGTCGACGTAGACCCGCTGCGCGGGGCTCCTATTTCTGTCTGCAGGGTCAAAAGTAACCTAACACGAACGAGATGACGGGAGCTGAGTTCGCTCGCTTTGCTCGCTCACTTCAGCTCCCGTTCGAACCTAACCTATCCGTGTCGGGGTGCCCTAAGTTCCCGAGCTCGCTTCGCTCGCTCTTGGACTGATTCTTTGACCATAATTTATCTTAGATCAACTAAAATAGACTATGAAATATGGAAAATTTGCTGTGCAGTCAGTATTTATGCTATGTAAGTATTATTTTTGTACAAAAATAAATTTAACAGTATTGCATTATGAGGAAAAAAGTAATGTTATATTGATGTATAATATCGTTGTACAAAACCGTTTTAAATGGGTATACGGTACTAGGATGCATACTAAATATTTTGTGTAACATTCAGGAATATTTGGTGCACGATCAGTATTTTTCGGGGAAGAATAAAATAGTTATTGTTACAATAGAATATTTGCAGCGCACTACAATAAAAAAGTGTTATATCTTGGTGTTAATTTGGAATTTGTTTGATGTAACATATTTTGTTGGCCGAGTAGTTTAATTATAGTAAAACAATTAAACGGGTTTAAGATCAATATTTTAGAAATGCATACATAGATGTACCTTTAGATTTTTGGTGAACACAAAAATATTATCCAATAAATAATAGTGACAACGCTGTGCTATACATATAACACATGAACATAGTGTTTTTATAAATTATATCAGACTCTAAGAAAATAATACGGACTCGTGTAAAAGTGCAAATGGACACTAATCTTAGTTTTAACATAATCTTTAGCGTAACATATTAAGCTAGAGTTAAATTGCCTATTAGTCTTTTAGGCTAGATCGTAATTAATTATTAAGAATTTTGTTCTTACTAATAAAGTATTTTTTTTTTAATAATTATTATATTTTAAAACAAAAGCTAGAATGTATAAATCATAGATTCAGAAGATATTAAGAAGGATTTTTTTTTATACTAGCTTTTTTATAAAAAAATGCATTGTCAGAGTCACGATGTTTACCTGCATTATAAGATGTAGTAACGAAACTTTTAAGAGTACATTTAATTTGTTTGGTCATGTTGAGAGGATAAACTTCTTTGAGTGTGTTTTGCTATTCCTCATAGTTTTGGATTAGGCCATCCACGCCCACTTGAAAAACTCACGTATCCCCGTACATTTATATATTGACTTGATCAAACCTAACCCGCTAGGCGCTAGGGCCCCAGTATTTTTTGCACCAAGACCTTCGTTACCTAGCTACGCCTCTGAAAACTGCTTTAAAATATAGTTGCAGGCTCAGATCAAATAATAAGTCAAGATGGAATGTTGCAAACAACAAAGTGAAGCCGGTTCAAACTATGCCTTGCCGTATAAATACACAATTACACGCGCACACGTACAACGAAACTACCCCTTAGCTTGTCAGTTGAGCTTTATTATTTGATCTGTGAGCTCGAATGACAAGCTAAGGAGTAATTGCGTGTAATTGTGTATTTGTACGGCAAGGCATAGTTTGAACCGGCGTCACTTTGTTGTTTGCAACGTTCCATCTTGACTTTTTATTTGATTTGACACGAACAAACATCTTTTTTAGGGTTCCGTACCCAAAGGGTAAAAACGGGACCCTATTACTGAGACTCCGCGGTCCGTCTGTCTGTCTGTCTGTCACCAGGCTGTATCTCAAGAACCGTGATAGCTAGAAAGTTGAAATTTTCACAGATGATGTGTTTCTCTTGCCGCTATAACAACAAATACTAAAAATAGAATAAAATAAATATTTAAGTGGGGCTCCCATACAACAAACGTGATTTTTGTGCCGTTTTTTTGCGATAATGGTACGGAACCCTTCGTGCGCGAGTCTGACTCGCACTTGGCCGGTTTTTTCTTTTTCGAGTCTGCCACTAAGCTCTGTAGCAGTATTAATTGCGGCGCACGGTTGGCGCAGTGGTTGAGCGATTGACTGCTGCGCTGCGTGTCGCGGGTTCGATTCCCGCACGGAACAAATATTTGTATGACCTACAGATAGTTGTTCCGGCTCTGGGTGTTGTGTATGTGAGTTTATATGTTTGTAAACGCACCCACGATACAGGAAGAAATTCCTAGTGTGGGGCAACGTTTTTTAAAAAAAAAAAAAAAAAAAATTAAGCTGCCTCCGGGAACCCCACAGGCCGCTGACTCGGCTATTTCAGTAAATCCAGGTTTCCTCACGATGTTTTCCTTTACCGTTGCCTGTGATGTCAAAGATAAACTTAGAAAGTACATATTTGAAAATGTCACATTGGTACTTGCCCGGATTTGAACCCACGACCTCAAGCACGAGAGGCGATGGCTTAGCCACTGGGCCACCACGACATACATACGTACACACATTGTAAGTTAAAAACCAGCCAAGTGCGAGTCTGACTCGCGCACGAAGGGTTCCGTACCATTATCGCAAAAAACGGCAAAAAAATCACGTTTGTCGTATGGGAGCCCCCCTTAAATATTTATTTTATTCGGTTTTTAGTATTTGTTGTTATAGCGGCAACAGAAATACATCAACTGTGAAAATTTCAACTTTCTAGCTATCACGGTTCATGAGATAAACCCTGGTGACAGACAGACAGACAGACAGACAGACGGACCGCGGAGTCTTAGTAATAGGGTCCCGTTTTTACCCTTTGGGTACGGAACCCTAAAAAAGCTTGTTAAATAGTAAACAATGGTTACATGTGAGTGACAGAACAGTTATCAAAAAAAA
The DNA here is from genome assembly GCA_949775005.1 of Orthosia gothica. Taxonomy (NCBI): domain Eukaryota; kingdom Metazoa; phylum Arthropoda; class Insecta; order Lepidoptera; family Noctuidae; genus Orthosia; species Orthosia gothica. The sequence continues at coordinate 6,878,471 of OX459039.1, read as the reverse complement.
ATTGAGACGCTCTTCTGCCTAATTGTTTTATCATCCCAAGGGAACATTCATCATCATCATCAGCATTTTAATGTTCCCACTGCTGGGACACGTGCCTCCACTCTGTGAGAGGGAATAGGCCGTAATCCACCACGCGGGCCCAGTGCGTGTTGGTGGATGTCACATGTCTTCAAATTTTAGTTCTAGGACACACCGGTTTCCTCACGATGTTTTCCGTCACCGTTTTGAGAGCAGTGGTAATGAAATAATTTACACAAAGTAAAGCGCCTGCCTGGGTTCGAACCCACGACACACGACACGTAAGTTGCGGCCGTTACCACTGGGCCACCACTGCTCTTAGGAACATTATACCGGGAAATTTTTTTTTTTTTTTTTTTTTTTAAATTAAATTATTATGAATTAATTATTGCATTATTATTAATTAATTATTATAAACATACATCTATAAATCCATCCAATGTTTCGCTTTAATAATATTAGAGATTTATTAAATAGAAAGAAGGATAATGTTTGCGTAAATTCCGTTCTTCATGATGTACAGAAAAGGTTTTGGCATATCACTTGCATCCTCAATGTCAACAAAACGTTAGATAAAAGCCTTTGTCTCATTTGTTTCCGACATGCAGGGCCGGATATTGCTTCAAACGCACTACACAGGAAAAAACAATATCACATCTTGTATCCTTCGCCTATCGGTGGCTTGGTAAGGCCACCGAAATTGCAAAAACTGCAATAAATGTTGCGAAATCATAATTTATCTCTCTTCATAACGGGACCCGCAGCCTAATTGTGTAAGTAAATTCGGCAAAGGAAACAAACTGTTTCTTTCCCAAAAACGACTTTTTGCAATACGAAAAGTCGTTTTTGGGAAAGAAACAGATTGTTTCCTTTGCCGAATTCACTTACACAATTAGGCTGCCGATATATTGTATACTATTAAATTTTGATAGGATTTATTGTATTTGAAATGGTTTGTTCACAATTTAAATAACTAGCAGTGGGCAGGGCACATTGCTCGCAGAACGGATGGCCGTTGGTGCCGAAAAGTTCTGGAATGGCGACCGCGAACCGGAAGACGCAGCGTTGGCAGGCCTCCCACCATGGGGAGCGACGAATTTACACACAACAACATTTAATACTCGCATAGAGACAATCATCATTGCTTCAGCATTCCAGCTGAAATACTGGAGCAACGATTCATATGTACACAGTCCAGCCTGTCAGCAATCATTCATTCAGGATGCCATTTGAGCTAGCCCGCACCCTGCGCACCAAGGATGCACATCTTTTACGCATCAGTGCATAAAAGCAATCAACGCGCATTTCCGCAAACATACCTTATGCGCTACAGAATGGAGGCAGCCCCATCAGCACCCTGAAGGCAGTATTATCACATTATGGAGCAGTCCGTTCTGTACCAATAAGTTAACCACCTAATTAGTAGGGTCATTCGACCTTGATTAGTGCTCACTTCAAGCTCACTGCACCTACGCGCCGTCAAGTGTGATGTTTACCGTATGGATCGGCTGAACAAACACTACCACTTTACTGAAGATAGTATCAAGAATTATTGAAACGTTCAAAAAAATAAACGAAAATAAAAATCTTTTTAAAAGAAGGTTTAATGAACTAAATAAAACGTTAATTAAAAAATCTTAAAACCCGACTGCTTAAAAATCGAACTAAAAAGATGTAAACAAGAAGTAAATCATGCTGTGCAGTCGGAGGATACTTTTTCGCGAGCTGGCTGACCAAAACCAGATGTATCCTCCAACTGCACAGCATGATTTTCTTCTTGTTTACGTCTTTTTAGTGGCTATATTTTTAGGCTCAGAATGCACGGCGCATTCAAAAAAAAAAAAATTACAAGTGCTTTTTCTGGCCACTTATAACTATAGAGTCCAATGTGGTCCAATTCCTATGGTCAGAGGTGAGCGTTTTAACCTTAGCAAGGAGGCGCATGCCTTTTAAGGCCTAGCTTTTGTGAATATTTAAACTGGGATCATAAATTGAATATCATAAATGAATATAATATTTTTCATCAAATTATTTATTTAAATTAATATCTATGTATGTTCTAAACACAAAGGCTGTTTAGCAGCTAGTCTCTCCTTCAAAAACCGAAAATGACGCACGACAAATAACGCTATAAATATCTGCCATATTTCTCATGATAATTTGTTTACTACATGTGTTTATGAAATGCTATTTATTCTGTTGAATAAATAACATTGAAACAAACAATCATGAATTTTTTATTTTTTTTGTTTCCAAAAACCCCGTGAGGTAAACTTTGTCATTTCTGTGTCTCAACTCCATAACAAAAAGCTATCAATCAACTCAGGTTGTCTGTTCCGCCTCGGCTGCAATGCAAGGAAAAATATTGGCCTCTTTATCAAAATTTAATTATTGTACCTAATTTATTTGTTACTTGAGTTGAATTGGCATTCTAAAGGTGAACGCGCACCTAGACGCACCGCACTCGCCGCACGCGCCGCAGTCATCGCATTTTATAAATCTTTATATGAAATCGTATGCAGCCTCGCGCACCTATCCGCGCCTAACGAGCCGCACGAGCCGCATTTCAGCAAAATGCTGTAGGTATACGGATTCCACCAGCGCGTGGGGATGACGTCATCAGACTCGGCGGGCGATGCGGGCGGCGCGGCAACATGATCCATATCCGTATGAAAATATAGTTCAAGATATACAGAAGTGGATAAAAGGCGTGCGGCGAGTTCGGCGCGGATAGCGCGGGGCCAAGAGAAAATGCGAGGACTTCGGCGAGTGCGGTGCGTCTAGGTGCGCATTCACCTTAAGATCAGTAGCGGAAGCTGCGGAGGCCGAGTTAGGAGCTCTAAAGTTTACAGTCAAGCTCAAACCAGCTTGAGGTTAGATCCATCAGAAAGTGCTGATATCTGCGAGCTGTAGCTAATTTTAGTTTTGAAGTTTTTCCTTTACTGAATCTACATAGCATGCCTGTCGTGCCAGCGACATGAAGAAAACGATGAATAGGTAATCGCTGAACAAATATAGGGAGTGTTTCTGAAAGTTCTTGGGGACGCTTCTGAAAAGAAGAATACCAATCGCTGGACACACATAGGGAGTGTTTCTGAAAGTTCTTGGGAAGGCTTTAGAAAATTCGTTTTGAAACAGTCCTCATCTTAAATCAAGCAAAAGCAATAACTAAGATCTGATTTAAAACTCTCAATAATGGTATTTTCTATGATGTTTTCCTATAGTTTTGCATATTCATTGTTATCTTAATACATGTTTAAATGAATATACAAAAGACAACTGTCTTTCATAAGGACATTTTACTTAATCAGACATGAAACGGGTTACCTATTCCTCACAATAGTGGTAACACTAACTAGGTTAAACATAATTGGAACGAGAATCAAACTCCGAACATTCACATTATGTCTCATATTAACCACTGAGCTTGTTTTCTCTGACAAGAAAAATGTACAAATAGTTTAAAGACAAGATACCTTTTAAATAGGTACCAAGGTCTTACTTTATCAAGTAAGTAGGTCCAAGGATATTGCTTGAAATAGAATGTAATAAAGTAATTTTACAAAGAAGCTCATCTCTAGTGCCACTTATAAAATTCACTGATTGAGACCATGAAGCCATGTTAAGGCCCCAGTGTGCAATTCAATTACCTTCTATGAAAGATAATTTATTTGCCATAACATGTGTTTTAGTACATTACAGCAGAATCCAGTAAGTAAGCCTTCCTGGCCGAGTATGAGTTAACCGGACCGAACCGCAGGTGAGGTCCGGTTATATACGAGGCCAGGATGGCTTTCTTACTGGTTGAGGTTTGTATAATGCTTTTCTCAAAAATGAAAGAAAGTTTAACAACAAATTCGTTTAATTAATATTGAAGGTTACATTCATATTAGGGCAATTACTGATAGATATTGTGATCGATTTACCGGGGGCATTTATATTTGTTTGTTGTACATCTTGATTAACGGACTCTTTAATCCAACATGATTTATAAACTGAAATGACTAAATACAAACATAAAATCCCACACTATACTTCTACAACATTACTAAGTACAAAACGCAACGTGCATACTTTTTCTGCGTCGCGTTATGTGTCACAGACCCATAAAAAAAAAAAAAAAAAAAGTGTCACAGACAATAAAATGGATGTTTAAGGCTCCAAAATATATTATGTATCTCATAAAATGTCATACCAAAAAGAGATAGATATATATTTGGAGCCTCCCTCTAACCATGTTATAATGGCTAAACTCTAATCTGTGTCTGGTACTATGTTTTTTTTTTCTAAGCAGATCTAAAGAGGATGACCTAAACCGTGCGAAGCCATAAAAAAAAAAAGGGATGAAGGATGACCAAGTGTCCAGTAAGTAAATTACATACTTACTTACTGGACAGTAGGAGATTCCAAATTTAAAATCTCGCTTCTTACCGGACAGTTGTGAATAGTCTCCGGTAGAGTTCACTTTCTGGATACTTTTTAGAGATGTTATGTCAACATTACATACCATTTTTGAGAAAACATACTTTATGCATGCAAGATGTTGACTTAATTTGTAGCACATACATGTTTTGCCTATCGAGGCGTACAAATATAAAGTTAACAAAATTATTTATATTAATTAAATCGTTATAAACATCTGGATTATAAATTTTAAACATAAACAAAAAATTGATCGTAAGTGAATGTCAGAAAAACCAAAAAAAAAACAAACAATAGATCGTCATCCTTATCAAATCATAAAAATATCATAAATAATCAAATCCAAATAATTAAAAAAATAAAAAAAAATGTCAGAGGTATAATCAAATCATAAAATGTCATAGAGAATTGTAGTTAGTGAAATAAAATAATGTCAAAGAAAAATATAATACCTAATATAAAAATCATAAAATGTCTTGCAAAATCAAGATTAATAATATAAAAAAATGTCGCAAAAGTACAGTAAGATCATAGAAATCAGGGTTGATAAATAAAAAAAAACCCAAAAGAATAAAATGTCAAAAAAGTACAATCAAATCATAAAGTAATGTCAAAGAAAAATACAATAAATCATAAAATGTCTTGCAAAACCAAGATTAATAATATAAAAAATGTCGCAATACTAGGAGTTATCATATTTCACTATGTTCGAAAGTTGAAGAACTGCCCGAGTCGTAAGCGTAAGTGGAGAGAGGTTCAAAACGCAATTAGAATATTACTCGTTAAAAACATTTAAACAAGAGAATATTTCTTACAAAAATATTTAGTAAGAAATATTTAAAAAGTTATTAAAATCAAAAAAACTCCGACTGCTGACGACGACTAACGCCAACGACCTTGAGGGAACAAAACGCGCACTATTTTCACACCCGCGCGACCCAAAATTTAGTAGTTTTTTGGACGTTCCTTATTATTTAATTTATAACATTAAAAAAAAAAAGCATCAGATCAAAATGTAGATAGTTAAATTGTCTTTGAGATGGTGTCAATTTCATTAAAATATGCCTAGCGGTTTTGGTGCGTTTGTCGTGTTTTTATCCGTTATAGACATAACTTTACAAATTAATTACACTGTGTTATACGAATAAAACTCAAATTCTGCATAGATGAAATTATTAAGAAAATGGTCTAGTATAACATATATTTTTTCGAAAACATTAAGAAGAAGAGATTATTTACGACCTGGCTGACCAAAACCATATGTATCCTCCGACTGCACAGCATGATTTTATTCTTGTTTACATCTTTTTAGTTCGCTTCATAAGCAAGGGTTTTTTTGATTTTATTTACAACTTTTTGTTGTATTTTTTTTACGAAACTCTCTTAAACATATGTGGTATACATTTTTGTGATCACACCTAAAAACCCTTCATTCTGATACTTCACTCAATGGCTATGGAAGAAGAAAAAAATATACCACCACAATATGGCGCCCACGATCCGTCGTGTTTGTTTTTTTTAACGTCAGCTATCTAAGAACACTTCAAGATCAAGACGTATCTAAAGATGTCTTAATTATATAAATCCGCCTAGTGGTTTGCAAGATATGAGGTAATAAAGAATATTACAAACATACAAGATACGCACTAAAAACATAACCCTTTCCTTGCAGTCGGGTAAATAGATTGCGGTTTTATTTTCGTACTTTTGAAGGAGAGACAATAAAAATCGAAGCTGCCTGAAAAACTAATAAGTATGAGTAATTAAAATAATTTTAGAACACTTATTTAATACTACTTATAGCTAACACTCATGAAAAAGTAAAGATTATTTTCTATGCACGAATATTTACGGCATTTATGCACAGCATTGTTTGTAGATATAAACGTGATTCCAGTGAAGGTATTCAATTAGATTTTTCGCAGAAAAGTCTTATTTTTCCGAGTTAGAGGATTCTATTCAAAGCTCATTCTAGAAAACAAAGAAAAAATATTATGATGTTATTGCGATCTGATCTGAGGAATTTTAGCGCAAGCGCGTTGACGAAGCTGTCCTGCCGCACGTCGAAGACTGAAAAGAGAGGAGTGCATCTGCTACAGGCTCACTCAGGTACTGACCGAACACGGTTGCTTCCTTGAGTACCTGTACCGGACGGCAACCATGGCAAATTGCCACCACCGCTGAGGTGACCTTGATTCCGCACAGCACACTATCGAGGAGTGCCCTAAAAGGCGTTGCACAGCGGAGGTTACAAGATGGTCTTTTAAGAGATCACTCCGTCTGAATTTCCTTAGTAAAAAGACATAATTCGAGGTTCGGCTCTCGCTTATTTCCTACTCCAATATTGGACCAATTTAAAAGATATTCCATAAACTGGCAAAGAAAGATATATACTAAGTATATACTAAGCCCCTATGCTCCTATGTTTTTCTTTTGTCATTTACAGTTGTCAAGTTTGTATTATCATCTTCCTGCCCTTGTCCCATATTACTTGGGGTCGGAGCAACACGTTATCTTCTTCCATACCGTCCTGTCCCCCATCACACCATCACTGACTCCCTTTCCTTCTCCCTTACACAATCTATCCATATTTTCTTTGGCCGTCCTCTCCCTCTCCATCCGTCCACATTTATGTTCATAACTTATAATAATAATAAAATCGTTTATTTCTCCTCACAAAACAGACATTAAAAGCTACTTAGGTATAAAAACACAGGAACATATTATGTTCTTAGTCCTTAATATAATATGCGAACAAACATACATACATACATAGACTCATAAACACATTACCCTCCTTTGGCAGTCGGGTAAAAAGCTGACTTTGGTAGCTTCTCATTGCTTAGTTTTCCTATATAAAAACACAGTATTTATCTACTCAGTGAGTTCTATGCAGTGCCCCCCATTAATTTACTTGTATGGGAGCCAAGATAAAAAAAAATATGGTTTTTTGTCTGGCTTTGGGTCAAACCTCAGATGAAGTAAAAAAAGGGGTCAACCTTAAACTTTTACTGGGAAATTTTGAAGGCTCCAACCGTTTGGCTGAAAACCCTTGAGATAGACGACGGACAGACGGACGCACACGTGAGTGACAGCAATAGTGATCCGTTTAGACCCTTCGGGTACGGAACCCTAAAAAGTTGGTGAGCTCATTATTTGAGAACGGCTAGCTAGACGGTTAAGTAATTTTTTTATAAGATGTAAGAATCCGAGGAAGTCATTTATGGAATGCAAAAACTAGAAAAGTTGCACAAAGTGTTGGAAAATTCGTGGAAAACTGGAAGTATGAACTCAGGTATTTTGTTGAGACAATGCCAGACGTGTCACCTACTATAAGTGAAAATAAACGATAAAAAGATATATCTACTTACCTACTTATTTAGGTGCTAGCTCCAGCCCTTTACTAATGAATAGTAATGAGGGCTGGCTATGCGTTAGTTTAGGAAGCACCAACATTACCGAAATAAAGACTTTATTTGATCCGAACACAGTTAGTAGCAGGAGTCGAACACGGAACGCGCACCTCTGTTTGCTGCCCTTAGATCATTGAATAATGATGAGGCTGGCCAAATGTGTTTGTTGCAACATATCATCATGCCTATTTTTCCTTTAAATGTAGGCAGAGGTATCTACATATCTCTGCCTATTGCTTGACTGATTGATTGACATCACAGATATAAATCTAACTAGATGGCGCGATTGTATGTACTTCGCGTGTCAAAAAACGGAGTAAAATTACGATCAATTATCGTAATTTGAGCTTTTTTAAAGTTGGCCAAGGCACAGATTATATAATACTAGCATACAGATGTCTCTTTGTATGGGATGCTTTGTATACGCGTCGCGACGTAACTAGCGTTTTTCGTCTGATTAAACCGATAATTTTGTGTCCATCAATCGCGTTCGGTTCCGTTCCACGGCGATAGATAGATAGTGTTAGCAGCAACTTGCAAGTAAAATGGTTTACTCGGTTCGTGAATATTTTTTCTTTAAATACAATGAAGGTTTGTTTTAGTAATTTTTTGCACGTTTTTACAGTTTCTTTGCACCAAATTGTATTACAATGCAAATTTAAACAATCAAGTGGAATGCCTCAGAAATATAAAACCGCGCCAACTATTGGCATCAATTTTAAATGATCCGTTCAAATAATCTTTGAAATGTGAATTAAGAGCCCAATATATTTGAACAAAATTTGCTTTCTTAGCGCTGAGACCGTAATAGCCGAGGCATTGGAAATGTTTTCTTTCATTGGTAAGTAAATTTGTTTTTAAATTGTATGTGTAAAAGTGGCACAGATGGAGGGACTTGCGTTATCTAGTTAGATTTATGTCTATGATTGACATATTGACTTCAACATTACCAACCGTGACATTACTAGCCAAATTTGACAGTACTGTACATAACTGGCCAAATTTGACAGTACTATACAAATACAGTACTGTCAAATTTGGCCAGTCAATATGTTAATAAATCAGTTTTTCTACGCCATATTTTAGATTATTTTTTAAGCTCAGTTAGTAGTTTTTGATTTGAGTGTTATAGTTATAGTATTTTATAAAATGTATATATTTTATCTATGTAAGTAAAGGTATATTAAAATTGGCATCAGTAAATATACTCTACTTTATGTCAAAGGGTGATAAATATCGGAAAACGTAAAGTAATCCGCTTAAAACATAAGACCTAAAACGAATGCCATATCAATTCACGAGAAAGCGCCACTCAGCCGGCCGAGCACCGCCTGTGTCAGGCTTGAGTAACGCTTTTGATCACGGATTTTGCTTCCAAACTGTGATAATAATGTGCCACTTAAGGCCGTACCCTGACCAAAAAATCAGCATGAAATATGAGTAGTCCTATTGGCCTAGCGGCACTGGTGGCACATGAATTACAGTAGTGAATGCGCCCAGATTTTAGAATAATAACTTTATAAAATCGAATATTGGCTTTTTGAAAAAACAAAATCTGACAAAATGTTCGTTATCAAATTGTCTATCCATTAGTGTTAGTACAAAAAATAATTAATGAACACCTTCCGAGGAGATGCATGCTATCAATAATTATTTCTCATTTTATGGTTTTGTTGGAAGGAGATTAATGAAACATACACAACATTAAAAAAAAACGTAATCTACCATTTTAGAATCAATATTATGTAGAAATTTAATGTATTTTTTAACCGACTTACCAAAAAGGAGGAGGTTCTATGTTCGTCTTCTTGTAAGTTTTTTTTTTTTTTTATGTTCACCGATATCTCCGTCAATTGTGGACCGATTTTGAAAATTATTTTTTGTATGAAAGAGTATGTCTCGAAATTGGTCCCATTTTAATTTGGTGAAGATCTGATGAAGAGCTTTGGCGATATACAACAGAACTCTTCAATAAATAACGGCAAAACTCTCGGGATTGCAATCGCATGTGTGTTTATTGTATATACCATTTCATAACATAATATCACGCCAGTACGCTCTAAAGGGGTACGCAGATCTCTCATTTCACTGGTTATTTTCAAGTTTCATGTTATTCGGGTGATCTATTCTGGCGTTATATTCCTATATATTCCTATATATACCTTACTAAACAACTTGCCTATTTTAGGTAGGTACAACTAAAAAGGGAAAAATAAAAAACTTTTTTGAAAAAAAAATACTACCGACTTCCAAATAAAAAACTATACAGTGAAAAATAATTTTATTTTTGGAAGTCGGTGTCCATATCGCAAAAAATGGGAAAAAGAAAGACACCGACTTCCAAAAATAAAATTATTTTTCACTTTGTAGTTTTTTATTTGCAAGTCGGTAGTATTTTTTTTGCAAAAAAGTCTTATATTAATTGATATTTCTTTTTAAATAACGAGTAGATAGCTCCCAAAAACTGCACAATAAACGGCTAGCGTGGCGTTATGCTCGGGGTACCGCCTTAAGCCTGTCACAGTGGCCGTTCTCGCCCGGCAGGTCGTCGCTAAAAGGTACATTTATTAATTATGTAAATAGTTTGAACTACCTAAGCTCCTACTGGTGTACCGGAAGAACAAAGTCTTACACTTTCGTACAAAGTCATCTTCTTAGCGTATCGATGGCAAATATCAAAAAAAATATGTGTTATGGCTAGAATTCCACCACGGTAACAACATTCGGTGACGCAATCGTAAGATCCTCGCAAGTACAGGTGACATGCTGTGCTCTCCGGAGATGGAGCATGGTTTGAGGAGAAGGTGCTGCACAAGCACTGAAGACTAGTGCATCAGGGAACCCCCACCTGTAGAGGTTGTCTTTATTGCGGCCAACCCAAGTGTACAAAGTATCTGACTATCAAAATCAATCAAGTGCATCACCTAATTTAGGTTACAAAAAAAAATTAAAAAATTTTCAACTTATATTAATTTGTCATTTTTTTGCACCATTCTAATAAATGAGTAAAAAACACGGATATTAAAAAATAATTTTTTTATCAAGTTATTATTTTAAAATTTAGTACATTTTAAAATAGCACTTTTTAAATTAGCATTGCTCACATTTCACGCAATATATATTTTAATTTAAATTCTCCGCAATATTTTCTAAACGGCAAAGCTATAAAATTTAAATTAATCCAAGTCCGACAAAAGTAAAAAAAATACAAAAAAATTAAGCACAGCTTAAATAAATAAAATAATCAAGCAAACTTACCAAAACACGCATCTTGACCACTTAAAGCACTGACTTTATTTAAATTCGGAAAGTATTTGACGTGAAAGTGCAGACGTACTGTTGCACCAGAAACTTTTTTGGAATAAAGTTTGCACCTCCGCGCTCCGTGAGCCGTGCGCTTGGGAGCTCCGCGTGCGTGCCTCGCCGACTATAGCCGCCCGTTACAGGTATTGCAGGGCTAAACGGCAGAATAGGGTGGGACACCCCCTCGCTACATGCGCTGCAATATTTGTTTAGTGGTTCTTGAGACTATATTAATGTTATCACAATGTTTTTTATTAATTTATTTTACTTTAAATACACAAAAATCTCTAAAATGTAATTCATTGTTTCATCAAAAAATATTCGGTGAGATTACAAGGCAATATGATAAATTAGGGGCAAATAAATGCTTGAGCCATTTTGACATGAAATGGTGCGTTTTGAAATAAATCATTCAAATTTATCATTGCAGTTGAGCCGAATGCGAGGACGCAATGGCAAATGCCGATGCGTAACAAACGATGCTTTTTAACAAACTTGCGAAGTAACAGTAAATACAATTTCTTAAACATATTTTTTTTATTTAGTATTAATTTTTATTAGCGACGGCTTTATAGTTGGCGGATTTATTCTCATAGAGACAAATCATTCCGTAGCCAACAAGCTTAACACTGAAATGACGATAAAATTAGACGGATAAGCCACCAAAGAGACTTGAAAATTAAAAAATGAACATAATTATCTAGTGATTAACAACATATTCGCGAGCTGGCTGACCAAAACTAGATGGTTTCTCCGACTTGACTTGACTTGCACAGCATGATTTTCTACTTGTTTACGTCTTTTTAGTTGGTTCTTAAACAGTCAGGTGTTTTGATTTTTTTAAATTATCTTTTTTTATTTATAACTTTTCTGAAAACATTTTTTTTTTAATAAGGTACATTTAAACATATATATAAGTGATTTATATTTTTGAAATCACCTCTTAAAACCCTTTATTAAGATAACGCACAGGAAGGGATTGGAAATAAAATGGGCCTCACATTATGGCGCCCAAAATCAGCAATTTTTCTATTTTCCAATTTTAATGTATGCCTGTGATACTCGCAAGGTTAAGACGAATCGATTGACGTAAGAGCCGGCCATTGTTACTGATTGTTGTACTTGTTGCAACGGCAGATTCGACGTTGTCCCAATATTGGTCGATTTTACATTTTACCAGACATTGATTTTGGCTGAGAATTGCATTCAAAGAAGACTGATGCATTAAGCTAATCGTTTTTTATTTGCAGTGGAACTATTTTATGCTAAAGGATTAAGACTTTTTCATGTTCAATACCGTATTTCATTTTAATAAGAAACTTAGGGCGGGTTTTCAGGTTACAGTAGGAGTGGACCTTTACAAATATTTAAGCAATCAACTTCAAATTATTAATTCCGGAATCAATGGTAAGACACAACCCTAAACTTAACCATAATTGTCTCCCAAAGTATGACTAAACGGGCTTGTCTGATTTTATGACCTAATAAAGTGACAACCCTGTAAAGAACTGATCCTTATTTGTAATGAAATCGCTCCAGCATACCTGCGTTAGAAGATTACACCTACTACCTCCGCCCTTCCTCCTTGTTATGCCTTGTAGGATTCCTAGAACTCATTTTATCGGACTTGAGAATGTTCGCTGAACTAAACTTAATATCCAAATTAAAACAGCCACGCATGGGGTACTTACGAACAGTCAAGGGAAAATGTTTACGCAAATGTTGAAATACAGTTTGGAGATCATACTAGGCACACGAATACAGAACTTATGGAGAGGCCCCAAAATTAACTTTCCTTTAAATTCTTTAGGCATCTATATCGAATTTTGGGGTGATATGAACCACCAGTATTTAAAAGTATGTGATCACGCACTAGATTAACATACACGGGGACCATTGTAGACTGGGGGTGCTGCCCCATATCGCAAGTTCATTAAAACCCTTTTGATTAAATGTGCATAGGTGCAATTACAATTAGGAAGACTTGTAGGAGTTGAGTACTTTGAGTGGATTACTGCGGAAGGGAGTGACAAAGCACGAGGATTTTTTTTTATATTTTCGTGCTTTTGATACCGCTTGTTGTAAAGTGTTGGTGATGAAGAGGGTAGGTTTGTGTTTTGATTGAGCGTATGTAGGCAAGCTTCGGCGGTCTTTCCTCTAGTTTCAAAGTCATCTTTCAGGCTGTCCTGGTGTATCCATAACTCGAACTAATCTAACATAATATTATTATGTTAACTGAACCTAATCTATTAGATCGGGCTGATTGAATCTCGTTACAGTTGTGACCCATTTAGTTGTAAGTACTTGTATATGATGAAATGAAAACTAAATGTACGATAAGTATATCTCGTGAGGGCCCAGTGGTTAACGGCTTGCCTCTCATGCTTGGGTTCGAATCCGGGAAAGCAACAATGTGTGTTTTCGTTGACATTACTGACTTTGTTGAAAGGAAAACATCGTGTGAAAACCTTAGGGTCAGCTACACCGCGAACTTTAAAGGCTCTTCACAAACGAGCCACCAGTGGCGGCCACAGGTGGCTAGCGGCAAGCAGTTTATAAGATTTTTCATACAACTGTATGAAATCACAGGTTGTATGGACTCGCCGCACACGCGTAGCGAGTGGCGGCCACTCGCGACTTAGGTGCCGCGACACGCTACCCACCACACTCGGACTCACTGCAGGGAGAGTAACAAATTGTAACAGCCACCGAATACTAGTTAGTGGCAGCCTTCGTTTGTGCGATACCAAATAACGTGGCGCGCGACAGCCACGGTGGTGGCTGTGGTCGGTGGCCCGTTTGATCGGCGAATAAAATGCGATACAATATAGAAATTTATTTACTGTATAGAAGGGTTCACATTTCGATGACAAATTTTGAATATATTCTAATAAAAAAGTTGTAGGGTTCATTCAGTCTTTCTCGGTGTGTTAAAATCCGTAGCGATTTCAGAATTACCGTGAATTCTGAAATCGCTAACTCGTGACCCTGTCGTCTCTAAGAGGCTTTGCCTGCAGTGGGACCATTTCGGGCGTGTGTAGGTAATATCCAATTCGACATAAGAGTTGCACGCTATTGACACATCGAGTAATTATATTGCCCGTGTTCATGTCCGGCTGTACTAAGCCGTTTTACAGATGCTGGCGCAAATGCAGAGTGCTATAAGTGTGAGTGTGTGTGTGTGTGTGTACCTAATTAGACTATCAGAATACATCCCGTGTACTAATTGATGTTGGCAGGTAACAGCTTCATAATTACAACTTATAATTACATTATTCTATCTAAAACGGGAATGGGTAGGTATTTTTTGGAAAGGATACCCGTCTTTTAACAAAGGAATCCAGCCAAGCAACAATGTGTGTTTTCGTTGACATCATTGACTTTGTTGAAAGGAAAACGCCGTGAGAAAACCTTAGGATCAGCTCACATCGAGAACTTAAGGGTCCCCGCACCTGGGGCCACCGGCCACAACCACAAAACGCTGCCACTGGCATATTTCCTATAGTTTTCATACATTTTGTATGGAGTCGCCGCACACGGTAGACGCTAGTCGCCGCCACACGCTACACGCTTCTAGCTTCTCTTGGCGGCGTTTGTGGCTGTCGCGTGTGGCCCGTGTGCGGCGACACTTAGGCTCCGCGCACACGAGCCACCAGTGGCGGCGATTGGTGCCTAGCGACAAACAGTTTATAAGATTTTTCATACAACTTGTATGGACTCTCCGCACACGCGTAGCGAGTCGCGGCCACACGCGACTTAGTGGCCGCGACACGCCACCCACCACACTCGCACTCACTGCAGGGAGAGTAACAAATTGTAACGATCACCGACTACTAGTGGCAGCCTTCGTTTGTGCCACTGGTGGCTGTGGTCGGTAGCCCGTTTGTGTGCACTTTAAAAATGCTATACAATATAGAACTTTATTTACTCTCTATAACTAACTCCTTCCAGAAATTTCGTTTCACGAAAATTCATTTATTTTACAAGAATAATCAACAAATATGGGTCATTGCACAAATCAATTCGAAATGAACTCTAAAATTGGGGCAATTAGGTAGAAATTCGAAGGCGGGGTTTTTAAAGTAGATGTATCAATGGGGGTGCATTGTTATCACAGGGGTTACCTGGGTGTGAGTCACCTGGGCCGCTCGGTGAGCCGAGTGAATCATACTCATTAAGTAAGTTGAACGAATTGTTCCCAGAAATTTTGTATGAAACATTTTAAAAACGGCTTGTTAGTGGAAACTGCCGATGTCATTTCAAACACTACTACTATGTCCCTAGCCTATTTCCAACTTCATTAGGGTCGGCTTCCAGTCTAACTGGATTCAGCATTCATTCATGGAGCGACTGCCTATCTGACCTCCACAACCCAGTAACTGGGTAACACGATACCTCTTAGCTAGACTGGTGTCAGATCTCAGGCTTCTGACTACCCGTGACGACTGTCAAAGATCGTCATATGACAGCCGGGACCTAGGCTTAACGTGCTTTCCGAGGTACGGAGGAAACTCGTTATGTTGAAATGGTCACCCATCCACGGACCGACCTCGTCAAGTGTTGCTTAACCTTGATGATCAACCAGTGCGGCTGTTATTATTTAGCCACGAGCTCCTCCTAAAGAAACTTTCCTATAGTTAATGTAAGCATGGCACTTGTATATTATTACTACAGCAACATGCTATTCAAATAATGCTACAGTCGGTCATCATTACTAACTCATGTCACCGGATTTATTGCAAACACCGTAATTTGTTAAATCTAAATCTTGCGAGCTTATAGACTCTCTTTTTTTTTTTTTTTTAAAAACGTTGCCCCACACTAGGAATTTCTTCCTGTATCGTGGGTGCGTTTACATACATATAAACTCACATAATTGGTCGGTTCGAAATGTCTCTCGCATCAAAAAATTCGCAGACATCGATGTCCAAGGTTATTTAAGATTACCTACTTAACTGGATAGATTGACAAGTTATTTTTATGCATGTTTGTTTTATTTGAGTTGGGTTTGCTCTTTACTCTAGTCTAGGAAACAGAGGCAAAGTCGACGATGGAGTGAGCTTACCCAGAAGAAGCCTGTTCACTCCACCTTGAAGAGATACGGGTTCAATGCGTTCAGAAACACAGACGCAGGCAGTGAGTGCCACTGTTTCGTTGTGCGCATTATAAAAGTAAGTATGAAAGCGCTTGGTGCGAATTGGTGGCATGGTAACCAGGTAAGGATGGTAAACTTGCAGTGCGTCCAGATGTCCGAAGGTAAAATGGGGCCGGTGGAATGAGGTTGCGCAGTTCTTGAGCACACTCACCGAAGTACAGTCTGTAGAAGACCGACAAGCAGGCAAACTTGCAGCGATGAGCCAGGCTGTGAAGCTTGGTATCCACCAGTATCCACCAGTTTCCATCAAGTCAAGCGTGGCAAGTTCATATGTAGCAATACTCCATGCAGATTCGGACATGCACTTTATAAAGGTTTAAAAGCTGTTCAGACGTAGAGTATCGCTTCACTCTATTTAGGATTCCCAATGTTTTGCCGCAATTTGGACTTTGTACTCAATGGAGGCGCCGAAGTTGAGACTGGATGTCAACTCCATGCCTAGGAGCTCGAACCGATCAGTTAAACGAATAGGTGAAAAGTAGGAGTATAGTCAAAACGACTCCTTTTGCGGTAAAAAGACACGCCTGTGTTTTGGTGGGACACAAGGCTTAAGGTAAAATTTGCCCGCTCCACCATAGCCACTCTGTAGGAACGAACTTCATCCCCGCTGGTTTTTGCGCTGGACAAGTATCTCTCTGAAACAGTACTGTCATCTGCGTACCCAACAATACTCGGCTGAAGTAGGTCATTGATGTGCAGCAGGTAAAGAGTTTCAGAGAGAACAGTTCCCTGAGGAACTACAGCATCAATAGCCATAAGGTCAGAGGAGCAGCCGTCAACGACTACTCGGATCGACCGTTCACTAAGTCTGATATCCAGCTACAAAAATCTAATTTGCATTGTAAAATCAGCCTACTACTCGGCGAAATGGTTTTATTTGGTTAGGTTAGGTAATTTGAGGTTTTTTAAGCTATTTGTCCGCCAGGAATGAATGGAGTAATTATATGAGTCAGGGACTTCCTCGATCGATGGCGCGACGCAATTCGAATTGCGACAATAAGCGACATCGTACAAGTATATTTTCTAAGAATACTTCAAGTGCAAATTACTGGAATGCTTCTCGCGTTCTTGCGAACTTTATCGGTATGAAAAATTGCTTATCGTTGTGGTATAGGTAAATCGGATAGGGTAGAGCCATCTGAAAAGTCGCTAAAAAGTGACGACGAAAGTTTCGTAAAAAGACTGTTAGTTCGATAAAGACAGATGTGTATGACTTTGATACATCTGTCACTACCGCAAACTCAAAATAACCTTACTATAAGAGCTTATGGTCACCCTCCTGGTCGGTATTAAAACAAAACAACGTAAATTTATAATCGCACGGTTTTTCGGTATTAGTAAGTATAATTATATGATTAAACGAACTTACCTTAAGTGAAGTTCTATCATAACTACGCAACTCCTTCTCAGAGACAGGTCATCCCATCCCTACAGACGTTCTTCCCTAAATAGGGTTGTTTAAAAATTACTGGCTTTAAACGAAATGACAGTTTAGTGTTGCCTAATGAGAGAACAGTTTTTTACTTTTTTTATTTTTTAGCTTTAAAATAATTGTGATGGCGTTGGTACGATCCCACGCTACATAAGTATAATTATATGATTAAACGAACTTACCTTAAGTGAAGTTCTATAATAACTATACGCAACTCCTTCTCAGAGACAGGTCATCCCATCCCTACAGACGTTCTTCCCTAAATAGGGTTGTTTAAAAATTACTGGCTTTAAACGAAATGACAGTTTAGTGTTGCCCAATGAGAGAACAGTTTTTTACTTTTTTTATTTTTTAGCTTTAAAATAATTGTGGTGGCGTTGGTACGATCCCACGCTACTAGCGTGAAGAAGGTGAAGACATTACAGAAGTTGGAGAAGCTATTCGACCAGAACTAGCCCTCCGTTGGACAAGGATCATACAGACAGGACTTGGCAAAGAATCTCGAGAGGCCATCATTAAAAAATACCCTATGCCTACCAATTTCCCAAGGGCAGTGGCTCCCTTAATAATTGCGGAAATATCAGTCTCACTTTCCGATCCAACCCTAAAAAGGGATAAAAGGATCAGCTATGGAAAGAACAGTTTTTTACTTTATTTTTAGCTTGAAAATAATTGTGATGGCAATGGCATGGCATGGCCATCACAATTATTTTAAAGCTAAAAAATAAATTTCGTTTAAAGCCAGTAATTTTTAAACAACCCTATTTAGGGAAGAACTTCAGTAGGGACGGGATGGGAGACCTGTCTCGGAGAAGGAGTTGCGTATAATTACGATAGAACTTCACTTAAGGTAAGTTCGTTTAATCATATAATTATCGGCACAGTTGGCGCAGTGGTTGAGCGATTGACTGCTGCGCTGCGTGTCGCGGGTTCGATGCCCGCTCGGAACAAATATTTGTGTGACCTACAGATATTTGTTCCTGCTCTGGGCTTTTGTGTATGTATATATGTTGTACGTTTAGAATTTTCTAAACGCAAAACGTCGTGGTGGCCTAGTGGCTAAGACCTCGCCTCGTGCTCGAGGTCGTGCATTGGAATCCGGGCAAGCACCAATGTGTCCTTATCAATTCATATGTACTTTCTCAGTTACTCGTGGGCATCGTTGACAACGGTGAAGGAAATATCGTGAGGAAACCTGCAGTCTAATTGTGTAAGTAAATTCGGCAAACGAAACAATCTGTTTCTTTCCCAAAAACACACACATACACAAAAAACTTCAATCTTTATTCAACTTTTTTGTGTATGTGTGTGTTTTTGGGAAAGAAACAGATTGTTTCCGTTGGCGAATTTACTTACACAATTAGGCTGCTGGACTTATAGTGAGTTTATTATAAGATTGTGCTCCATTGGTGTTACTGCTGCAAGGCGTTCCAGTGCGAGGATAAACTAATAAATAACACTTTTCCTTATTACCTATTTATTATCTAGTTGTTAATTATTGGTGTAGGTATTTGATTACCTAATGATTATTCATAACACTTTTGTTTTTTAGGGTTCCGTACCCAAAGGGTAAAAACGGGACCCTATTACTAAGACTCCGCGGTCCGTCTGTCTGTCTGTCTGTCACCAGGCTGTATCTCATGGACCGTAATAGCTAGACAGTTGAAATTTTTACAGATGATGTATTTCTGTTGCCGCTATAACAACGAATACTAAAAACAGAATAAAATAAATATTTAAGGGGGGCTCACATACAACAAACGTGCTTTTCTTGCCGTTTTTTGCGATAATGGTACGGAACTCTACGTGCGCGAGTCCGACTCGCACTTGGCCGGTTTTTTTTTGTTTGTAATTTTGTACTGCGAAACACTTTTATTTTGTACTGCCTTGTTGGTCTCATGGTTGCAAGCGCTACTGTAGCATGAGCTCCGCGGTTTGATTCCTGGGTCGGGCAGAGCTATTAGGGTTTGCCATCTGAAATTTCTTTCTTTATTTCTAACTTTTGGCCGGCTGATGGCAATGAGCTCGACCCTATTACTAACTGGCGAAATGTTGGTGTATTATTTGCTCTGAATGGAGCTGGACAAAATTCATGCTTTGTTTTAATTTAAAAAGGTAAATTAAAACCTTTTTTACATACAAATACAACTGACTTCTGTGTTTTGGAAGTCGGTTCAATTTTTTGGTAAAAGAGCTTTTATTTTTCATTTTTTAGTTGTGGTACCTAATGAGCAAGTTCTATAGTAAGGTATTTAAAATGCGCAAAGTTTTGCCAAAATAGATTACCCGAATAACATAAAACTTGAACATAACCAGTGATATGAAAGTGTACTAGGGTGAACTGTAGGTACACATCTGTGTACTCCTTTACAGCGAACCGGCGTGATGTTATGTTAAGAAATGGCGTAAACCGACATGCGATTACAGTAATCCCGTGAGATTTGCCGTTGTTTATTGAAGAGATCTGCAGCCTAATTGTGTAAGTAAATTCGGCAAAGGAAACAATCTGTTTCTTGCCCAAAAACACACACATACACAAAGAAGTTGAATAAAGATTCAACTTCTATTCAAACACAAAGAAGTTGACTAAAGATTAGGCTTTACTTACACAATTAGGCTGCTGTTGTATGTCTCAGAAGATCTTCATCAGATCTTCACTATTAGAACCACATGAGAAGCACCAGTTTGCACATAAAAAATGAATAATCAAAATCGGTTCACCTAATAAAAAGTTTTGAAGTCACAAACATGAAAATAATACAGTCGAATTGATTACTCACATGAAGTCGGTCAACCTAAAGAACTACATAATTATAAACTAACTCAACCCAAAAATTAACTAAATAAAATATTTTTTTCTAATTAATATTAGGGTCTTAATTAAAATCTGCTGTACGTAGGTGAGCGCAGTTCACGCACCCCCGCGTGCATTGACCCCAGTAGGGATATCTACCGGAAATCGAATGACGTTCGTTCGATTGACAAAATATTGATAAATCTTTTTTTCCAATGAACATCGAATTTTTTGAATAGTTGCAGTTCCAGTTCGAATTAGTTAGATAGCAAACAAACCAGTCCATGTGTGACGAAAATTCTTCAGTAGTTTTTGCAAGAAAGAGTAACTTTTACGTTTTTATTAGTAGTAGGATAGAATATAAATATGTATGTGTTTTCCTGCCTTGTTATAGATATAACAAGGCAGCCAATAAACCAAGGGTGATGAAGATTCATCACCCTTGGTTTATTGGTAGTGAATACCTCATGCAGCCATCGAGTCCACCTTTGTACCTTTTGTGCGTGAAGTCTAAATAAATAAATGAATACACATAAAACTGACGTCCTCTTGTACGTTTACTTGGGCCAACTACAGTATCCTTCAATAATTACTGGCAAGTATAAGAAATTGACACTACGAGTCGCCGTCGCCGCCGCCGCGCCGCCGTGTTGAGATCACCTGGAAGATGAGGTTGGACCTAACTTTACAAGCGCAAGCTCATCGACATGTGCATCCTGGCTATTCTAGCGTACGGTGCACAACCTTGATCCATGACTGAGTCTCAAGTAGGGTAAACATTAGTCCGGATTTTGTCCGGCCATTTGGCGTCTTGTCCGGCCCTCTAATTTGTCCGGGTTTTTCAATATGATGGCAAAAACGCATGGTTTATATTATTTATTATATACTTTAATGTACACCACAAAAACATACAGGAAAAATATTTACAAAAACAAGTGTACAATGGGCGGTCTTATCGCACAGGGCAATCTTACAGGCAACCTTTGGATGGACTGAACAATAGGAGATGAATTTAGGGTTTTGTTGGATAATAAAAATGAATTGACTGCAGTTACTTCATCAAAACATTTTAAATCATTGACAACACTCCTTTGCCATCCATATAATTAATTGAACCTATAATTTGCTTAAAATAAATTTTGTCTTCCTTATTTAACTGAATCCATTCAAAAAACTATACCCAGTAAATGCAAAATAACCGGACTTTTTTTAAAAGATCGGCTTTTTGTAAGGGTTTTAAAACCATTTTCGAAATGGAAACCCTAGTCTCAAAGCCAAAGAGCGATGGAGCGTACCCAAATATTTCATTAAGACCGTGACTTTTGCATGTAAATTAACTGTTAACTGCATATCTTTGGGTATGCAGACGACAGCACTGTGCCTGACTGATACTTGTCCAACGCACGGACTACCGGGCCTCAGATCCGCAGCCTAATTGGGTATGTGAATTCGGCAAGGCAAAGGGTTTGACCTCCATCAATCGCATGTGATTGGCCTTTGCCTTGCCGAATTCATAACGCAATAAGGCTGCGGCTTT
Source organism: Orthosia gothica (assembly GCA_949775005.1). Lineage (NCBI taxonomy): Eukaryota > Metazoa > Arthropoda > Insecta > Lepidoptera > Noctuidae > Orthosia > Orthosia gothica. Next base: position 6,856,397 of record OX459039.1, on the reverse strand, counting down.
TTAAATTAGGAATATCTCAGTAGCAGCCTAGAGTTTGGAAGTTGGCATTGTGTTACTCCCTGAAAACGATAGCGATTTTGCTCTTCAATCGCAAATCCGAATTATGTATCAGCGATCGCCACACTATAGCAGTGCTGTCTCAACTCTATGGAACGATAAGTCACCTAAAACGTGCATTTGAAAGCAAAGTGATCGTTTCGTATTAAGTATGGTTTTTAACGCGGCTGTGAAAGTGCGATATTTTTGCCTTGTTGTTGGCCAATCGCTCCCAATTTGTTAATACAGAAGTTTTAGAGGGATTGGCGGCTTTTTCGAAACAGCGAACGATTGTTTAGGTTATCCTAATTGTTATGACAGAAAGCCTTTGATCGCGCGATGACTGCGTAATTATTTCTGATTGCTGTTTCAATACTAATAAGTTTTCGGATATTGATAGTGAGGGAACAGAGAGTGCACAATCACATAACACACTCTTGTGCACTATAATGTCTCCCGCGTCGATGGAAAATGCGAAATTTGGTCTGAAGGACTAGAGGGCTATAATTGTTCTTAGTAAGTAAATATTCAGAACAAAGAGCCAACAAAAGGTAAAGGTAGGGTAAAAAAAGCAACGAATGTTACCACAAAACTCTTTATTTTACAAATTATATGATATAAATAATTCTGACATTCGTGTCTTCCACGCTGAGTTCCGTCGTCTTCTTACATTACAGTTCTTATTTGCGGAACCCTAATAAGCTTTTACAAGGCAACCAAATTGCAATGCCTAGAATATATCATTACAGGCAATTTATATTATATCTACGAATAAACTATAAGCCGGACCAGTGCAGCCTTATTGCGTAAGTGAATTCGGCAAGGCAAAGAATATTAACCATTGACCTATCACATACGAAATTAAAGACGCGATGTGGACTTCCGCCTATGTGATTAGACGATTGTTCGTAATCTTTGCCCTTTGCATTGCCGAATTCATTTACGCTATATGGCTGTACTACCTAATTACTAGGAAACTTACTGTCGGTTCTCATCAATTGAAGATTTTATTAAACTTTCCAACGTGGGTCAAATTCATGAAGAGGAACCTAAAGAACAAACCTTCGTTATAAGGCTTGACAGACGCCAGGCCAGATGCAAAATTGCAATTTGGATGCAGTTTTCGTGCAGTTGCCAACCATAGACGTTGCGAGGGTCTCCACTGACAAATTACCTTTAGATACTATACCCCATCTACACGGTATTACCTACTTCACTGATGTACAGTTATGAAAAGTAAACGCCTTCTGAAAAAAAAAACTTCTTTTTCTTCGTTTCTGCGGCCACTGGTCGTGATCGTGGTACCGCGTAGTGCGCGAGGTCCCTAAGACCAGCCCGCCGTCGTGAGATAGAACAACTATATAAATATTAAATTCAGTCATTTGATTCGTTAGAAAGCACAATAAAAATTTAAGTAAATATTTTCTATTTTGTCTCCTAGTAATGGCCAATCCTCGGCGGTCTTCTAAGCACATACTTATTTACAACGGACCTCTATGTTTGTATGTCACATGATCTACACGAATAATAGTCTCGGTTTCTATACTTATCTATATTTTTATCTTCTCAAACTGCATTGGCTTACCTAAAATTATTTAGAATTCTTCGAGATCTTAAAACATCATTGGAAGTAATTATATTTTTATTGATTTTTGTACATAACAATTAAAAAGCTAATATAAATATATGTTTTCATAGGTAATTATTTTTGTGTAGGCACGGCAAGTAGCTGGATTGTTTTACTTTATATTATGATAGTAGCCCAGAAAAATCAGACATATACTGCGAAAAAAAGCCGAGTTACGTGAAGGTACTCTCACCGGAAACATGTTCATATATCTATGACTGAAAAAGCCGTAATGACTTTTTTGTACAATTTTGTAACTTACCCTAGCACAAATTGCAGTAAAATCAAAACAATATGAGAACTAAACAAACAAAATACGGTTCATTTCCAGCCTCTGACAAGCCAATATTTTTTGCTCTCATGGGATCCTTGCGGGCTTTTCAGGCAACGTTAGTATTAATTTAGTGAATATATTTCCGGTAAAAGTAGGTAAACACTGAGCTAGGATAGTTTTTCGCAGATTGGCTTTTAATTAAAGGTTTTTTTCCAAAATACTAATATTATTGCTTTTATATTTTGGCAACATCCGAACATCAGAGTCCTGTCGCGGAAGCCCTTTGACTATATTATATATATACATATATATATAATAGTGTTGTCTGAATGAATAGTGAACTCTAGAACCATACCCAACACAAAATATCGAAGTCAATATTTATTTAAAAGTACATAGGCGGGCATAATGCCTGAGGCATACTCTACCAGTCAACCAAGGTATAATTAAGTATTTGATTTTATAGAGTCGGTATTAACTCTAAGGGAGAATTTCACGAATGAAACTGCAATGCCTGCCTGCCTAGCCTTATCCCAATCAAAAAATCCTACGTTGGGGTCGGCTCCAGTTTGATCGGATGCAGCTGGGTGACATGGAGCGCCGATCTGACCTCCGCAACCCAGTAACTGGGTAACACGGTACTCCCTGGCAAACCTGGTGTCAGAAATACTGGCTTCTGTCTACCGTAACGACTGTGTGCTTTCTGGGGCACGGAGGAATCTCGAATTTAAATATTTTAGATAAGGTTAGAGTCCGCGCAGTGACGGGTACGGTTCCAGTGTTACCTATTAGGAAACTCGAATAAAAATTAAGCACTACGCCGCTAAGTTATCTAGGCACTTATTAGAATATTTATGAGGCTTTTTGTCCTTGTCCTTGAGTAAACCGAATGCTTCTTTGAAACAGCGTAGGTATAACAATAACGGGTCGAATACCGGTCAGTGTTTTATATTAAGGGTTATTGGTAATGGCCCTCGCAACCTTCCGCATTTACTTGATACAAGCAAAACCTGTGCAGCCATATTGCGTAATGAATTCGGCAAGGCAAAGAGTATATATATGGACAATTGACCAATCATAAAGACGGAAATCCACATCGCATCTTTCATCTCGCCATGTGATTGGTCGATTGTTCATATTCTTTGCTGTTTGCCTTGCCGAATTCTAGCAGGCTGGAGGTACCTACTCTTCTCACCTTTCACCTCGGTTTTCTGCATATCTCAACGAAGTTAAGAGAATTACTATCTTCTTCAATCAATCCCTCATTACTGAAGGCCGTGGTCACAACTTCTATAATATACTTAGTCAAAAACTAAGCTATTCGAGGTTATTGGTTCTCATTCCCGCGGTACTGTAGCGAAGATTTCTTTAACATGTACAAAATGTGATATACAAACACACAGTCCAAATACAATGTACAAAACATCCCAACGATTAAGACAAAGGATTACATAATTCTTTGAAAAAATTCAATTACTTTATTGATTTCATTAAAATCTCGTCACAAACTTACTAAATAAATAGGTAGATACTATCATTAATTACACCTCGTAGCTGTAGCCGACTGGAGTAAAGTTTTCGTTCGCACTTAGCAGGAGAATCGATGACCAAATCTGATTCGGTAAGTGCGGAGTTAAGTGAATAAATAGTTGTTTATCACAGATATCATACATGCAGAGGTGGTACTTGTTGCACCGGTGATGTAACGGTGCCACAGCCTGAAGTAACAGTACCGATCAATGATATTTTAGTAAACAGATACGTTATACACTCACAAAACAACCGAAAAAAGTGTTCCGTACAGCGGCGGCAGCACACATACACACTTTTCATTCATCTGACATTTCACTACAAGTCGAAAGGGATGGCTTGATAACACCAACAACAAAAAAAAAGAGACAGCTAGCTAGAATTTGTCACTTGCGTGTGAATGTAAACATACATTATTCTGACCACCAATGTCTTTTTCTTTTTCTGACCTCCACTTAACAGAATATTAGGAAAAAAAAGGAAATAAATTGAGATGTATTGCGTTACTTACGTATGGGATTGGTATCATAATGTGTACACTTTCTAAATACACACGACGGCAATTATTTGTTTTGTTTCTACAAAGCGTAGGTATCGCTCTTCGCCATGCGTGACATAGACTAAAGACTATACATCCCAATTAGGACGTATTCGAGTATTCACAATACGCGCGCTCATAACATATCTGTTTACTAGAATATCATTGGTACCGATTCTGCATTAGGTATCGTATATTGTACATGTATCCGATTGGGAACTATTTATTTTCGTCAACTCCACGACCTGTCTTCACGATGCACGACGTCCAGCGGCCACACGACTATCTACTGGAAAACAAACACTTCTCAAGCGATGATTTCCACGGATAGCTACAAAACCGTTATAACACACACGTATCAAACTGTTTTTAAATTATGCTGTTCTATAAAAATACTATACTTAGATATTATATTTAGAATTGTTATTGCTTCTGTAAAGGAATGACTTGAAAATATTCGTGCAAAATGAAGACATTACACATTCAAGGGTTTACATCATATATATGTTACCGTTCGGCAACGAGTTTTTAAGATATATTTAATGAAAATGTTTATATGCATTCTTAAACAAATGCAGCCATGCGTTCATTACCGGGGCGTCGCGTAGTACGCCCTCAATAATACAGACAGGGAATTTTAGTTTTAACAGACACCTTTACAAACGTAAGTACCTATACATCGTTTAGAATCTAAAAAGTGGTTTATTGCACACATTGTCAGGTACGCTTTTTAAGCTGCAAAGTAAGAAAGTAATCGAGTACTTACCTTTACTTCACAAATACACATCTACAGATTTATTAAAGAATTTCATAGGTGTTAAAAATAAAATTCCCTCACTATCCTATAAAAATAAAATAACTACTGAAAGACTCAACCCCGCGCTGTTGCCAGCCGTTGTGTCAGCGACCAACATTCCTATTTCCAATCTAAGTATTTTGGCCGCAAGGAACATCAAAGCTGAGATTGATGCTCGTGCCAATTACGTCATCTTAAAAAAAAAGAACATACATGCATTTGTGTGCAGTCAGAGGATGTGTTCAGTGTCAAGAATAAGGTAGATCTGCGGATTTTGCATCAGTAATAATAACTACGTTCCTACCTACCCTAACTGCATTCGTTTGCGCCAACATAGAAAAATACTGTCTCTAATAAACATTTATAAGGATTCTTATTACCGTTATTGCATTTTCGTTCGAGTTTCATTGCTGTTTTGTCTGCTAAATAATTTGTTATTACGAAATTGTTAATGGTAAAAAATTGTACTTTTTTAAGGCAGTATCTAATTTTATTGCAGACTGTCTACTAACTTGCATATAGAATATTACATATAATCTTTCTACAGTGCAGAGAGACTAGCATGAAGATGAAGCTTTGACTATTGAGATGATAAAGATCACCGGCTGTTGATTGTGCTAGCGTATAGCGGACGGATCGCGATGCGCGGCACTCAACACGCTGATGCCAACTGCGGTGAAGCGAGCGACAACACCTTTATAGCAAATGCGGTTCAGACAGCCGACTGAGTTTCCTAAGTAAAAAGTCATAATTCGAGGTTTTGCCCTGGCCTATTTTTCCTCCAATATTGAATCAAAGAAGAAGTATGTAAGGATCGTAGCAGGTGGCGTTCTGTAGTTTCTGCCTACCCCCATGGGAAAAAAGGCGTGAGTTTATGTATGTATGTATGTACTGAATCAATTTAAAAGATTTTCCATAAACTGAAAAATGAATATATACCTATATTATGCTCGTTTTCTTTTTTCATTTATAGTTGTCAAATTTGTACACCAGGCCTCTGCTGACACGCAAGTTTGAGCATCTTTAGAGGCTTCCAGTGCTTCTATAGATAATGTTTCATAAAAAAAAGAAAACAGGGTATAATAAGATATATACTGTGCGTATTTATCTTACTTTTTGCAGTTTATGGAATATCTTTTAAATTGATCCAATATTGGAGGAAGAGATAAGAGGAGCTCGTGGCTAAATAATAACAGCCGCACGGGTCGATCTTTAAGGTTAAGCAACGCTTGACGAGGTCGGTCCGTGGATGGGGGGTGACCATTTCAACATACCGAGTTTCCTCCGTGCCTCGGAAAGCACGTTAAGCCCGTTGGTCCCGGCTGTCATTTGAAGATCTTTGACAGTCGTTACGAATAGTCAGACGCTTGAGATCTGACACCAGTCTAGCCAAGAGGTATCGTGTTACCCAGTTACTGGGTTGTGGAAGTCAGATAGGCAGTCGCTCCATGTAAAACATTGGTACTCAGCTAAATCCGGTTAGACTGGAAGCCGACTCCAACATAGCTGGGAAAAGGCTAGGCAGATGATGATGATGATTGGAGGAAGAGATAGGTGAGATTAAAACCTCGAATTAAGACTTTTACTTTGGAAATTCAGTTGGATGTCTGCGACCATAATTACGTACATAAAAACCTCACAAAGCAAAGTTGCACTCGTAGTAATGTTGTCAATACATGCGATGCGCCGTGCAATGCTTTTATGTACCTAAGTCGGCCCTTAATAAAGGTTGGGCCGGTTAGACCAGCCCGGATCTAGCTAGGTCCTTTGTGTTCAAAGGATGAGCTCCCGGTGCAGATCAGCAGTGTCAGCGCTCTTAGGTATTGTTGGCTGTGATAGGAAGGGAAGTGTCGTGATGTATCTGTCGTGTAGTGTGATTGGCACATTGTTGTGTAATAAAAAAAATAACAAAAACTCAACAAAAAGGTTAGTATTAATTTATTAAATATCTAGGCAAAAGGTGATCGTTTTTATACAAAAAAATATATTCGCTAAATCGCACTGTGTGCGCAAGTCCTATTACAAGTCTTTAAACAGACCATTATATTTATAAATAATGACTTTTCCTAGGAAAAAAAAATACACCAAAATATGGTATTCACCTTTATACAAACATTAGTTACAAGCGAACCGTACTTTTTAATGTTCATAAATCATATAAAGTAAATGCAAAGAGATCGTGTATTGTTATCGATAGACCTCCTTTGCTGCGTTTGTGTTGCGAACCGACTATGGTGCCTTCAGATCATCGAGGAACATCTAGTTCTCACAGATACAATCGAGATTCAAGATGCGGTAGCAACGACATGACTATCTCGGCTGATATAATAATTAACAACCCTACAATAAATAATTCATTTTAAATATTAACAATGCTTGATACATATCTAAGGAGTTTATACTGTGAATACGAAAATACATAATATATAAACAAAAATAAAATATAATAGGGTAGGAACTTTATAAGCTAGGAATTGTTTTCAAACAACGTTTTCTTGTACCCTCACCCATAAGGAAAAAACGCGATCATTGCTGCCCCATCTCAACTTACCACTACTGAAGTATACTGAAATATCGGATGAGACTAGTCGATCCGCACCACCAACACGTATTGCACGCAATTTCATAATTGCACTAAGTTTAATTGTAACTAATTAGCGAACCACAAAGGAATCACTATGTCATAATAGACTTATATTCAGAAACAGTTGTATACAGGAAAGCTATGAATAGTCTCAAGGCGAGTCCATAGCTTTCCATCTACAACTCCAACTGTCAATGTTTCATAAATTACAAAAGAAAAAAAACAAAAAAAAGAACACTATGATAGGGCGTTGAGTTGTTTCTCTCAGCTATATCTATATTACAGCCTTACATATTTTGTTTTAACTTTTTCTTCTAAAGTATAAATAGATGTATCACCAGCCTTACAGGTATTGTTTATATAAAACTAGAACAATTAGTTGTATAAAGCGAGCTTTGCTAGTTGGTTACAATTTGATGGCAATAGCAGCGCCCTGATTGAATATCACCCTCGTCATCGTAACAGCTTGCCTCAGAAATGTCCATTGATTTATTTAACTAGGTAAAGTACAATCATTTTTTTAATATCCCTCGGCAAACTTCGTGTTTCGTCAGTCGTCGGCTTTCTATCAGTTGCCCTTTGCACTTGGTCCAGACCGGACGCTTTCAAGCAGCTTGAAAGTATATAGAGTTGTTAATACTCTTTTAACATAATGTAATTTCTTTAAAAAATGGGAGGGAAGCTGCTATTTTTACAGCTCTACATATTTCACACGGAAAACAAAACAACAATAAAGTACTTAGTTCTGAATTCAAATTATTATACACGATAAATCTAATAATTGATGGACATGGCAATTAGCATTCGTTTCCATTCGGAAATGCGATTATTGCCGAGGGACATTAAGAGAATAGTTGTACTGTACATATTTAAAACTGTAGATGTATTGACAGGACAAGCTGTAGTTAATAGTACATAGCCAAAAATATTTCAAAACACTTTTATGATCGCAAATACGATGATGAGGTAGTGGGCAATGAAGGCGCTGCGCTTGCTATGAACGAGTCGTGTTCGGACATGACGTGATGCTGACAGGGCGGCGAATGAGATGACTTGCTGGACTGCATACAACGAAAGCAGGATACTATATTACACTAGCGGCTAGATCAGCGGCCTACGATCTCACCGGGGTTCCGAAGACTTCCTCTCCATCTCTCTGTTCAATATGAATAGGCAGAAGGAAATAGGGACCTATCAACATTACTATTTATAATATCCTAATTTGTTTTATTTAATAGCTATAAATATATATCACGTTTTCTGATTATAATTATGGGAACCATTAAATAATTGCTATAAAATTTAAAGTAGTCATCGCATTGTATTCTGTTTGGACTATTTTAACGATTATCATCTATTTTTACATTAATTGGTGTTTCTGTATCACTTAACAATAAACGGCTTAATTTGAATGCGATTAAATTTCGCGATAACCGCAAGCGAATCGTCGGTTTCCGGATCGTAACAGACTAGCAAAGCGGATAAACATATTGTAGAAAAAAAAACAAATTTTAACGCTAACTCATCTAAACTAAACCACGCGATTTTATATTTCCGAAAAAATTGAGGTATCGGACGTGGACACGCGTTCAACTATAGCATACTAGAGGAAGAAGTAGGGAAGACGGTTGGGAAGAAACACCTAACAATATGTTATTATAATAGTACTACTCGGCACTTTAGCGACCTAGGCGTATCTACTTTAGACTCGAATAATATTGTAAACGAAACAATTTGTACGAGTTTCATTTTCAGACTGTCTATGTATATATCAGCCGGACAGCTGGCGGCCATGTTGAAGACGCGGACGTGATGCGGAAATACGGTACTCATTCAAATGTTATGTTTGTTCAGTTACCTCATCGCCATTTTGATATTTCTGCAAAGTTGCAGAAAAAACAAAATAATATTGATGATGATTCAAATGTCGAATAAATTCAGTTCCTTGTTTTAAGGAAGCTGGCATAGTTACCTCATCGCCATTTTGATATTTCTGCAAAGTTGCAGGCATATCAAAATGGTATTGATGATGTATCTATACAAGCTTCCCTAGGAAAAAGTTCAAAAGTCCTATGGAAAACTGCATTACCTGCTACTACCCCAGTCATATTTGTTAAAAGCATACCGCCTTCAAAATAACAGCCAGCTCGAGGGCTATATGTGTCCACGTCAAAATTATGATTTCCATGCAATTGACTCCTTGAAGTCTCATCTGATTGCGTCTGAATACCAGCACAGCAACAGCGTGACTATGCGTCATCTGACGTCACGACGTCAATAGACGTCTCCGCCTCAATAAAGGCTCTTATGCATCCGGTCAATCCAAAAAGAACCCGAGCTTATAAAAACAGATTCGAAATTGTCATGCGATAATCGAAACTATCAACTTCAGGCCGCCGTATTTGCGATGCGCTATTTCTGTTATTATTAGAGACCGGCTTATATGCAATAAAAACAGCTCGCATAAGTTGTGATTGTTTTTTGTTTGCATATTGCAATTAATAATAAAAACCTAGTAATTTCTACATACTTTATGTAAAAATCAACATATCAATCAGTAGAATTTTTTGTTTAAGTATTACATTTTTATATATTAAAAAAAATATTTTATTACCATTTCACATTTTCGGACATAAATATTTTTTACAAATTGTTTTACATTTCGCTACTATTGTAAACAATGACGGAATTTTTCAAATGTTTGGCAGTAAATAGGCACGAAAATTTTATATGCATCATCACTAGGTTTTAGATAAAATATGCAACAAACTGTGATAAGGGACTAAATATACAAATGCATATAATTTGGTCTCTAATTTATTATATACACATATTAACAAATGATAATTACTATACAAAGGGCAGTATTCTTTGAGAATTTACATATTTAGCTGAAGTCGCGCGTTGCCGAAATTTACATATTTAGCTGAAGTCGCGCGTTGCCGAAATTTACATATTTAGCTGAAGTCGAGCGTTGCCGAAATTTCAATTAACGGCCGAATTGTAGTTCTTTTGCACAACGGTTTCACGCGAGTCCTACTAATCAACTTCTGGCATGTATCAACATTCTATTATCTTAAACGTTATACTTCTAAATTTCCTCTCAACTAATCCGTATTATCGATAATTATAAGCTTTTTATCATAAGGTTGCATTGACAGTGTTTTTGCCTTCAAAATGTACCATCCTTTTGTATTTTATACTAGATGACCCGGTGAACTTCGTACTATATTATATTTTTTTTCCTAAAGCGAACAAAATAAAAATAAATAAAAATCAGTCGAGCCATTTTCGAGTTTTTGCGAGACTAACGTTGAACCGCAATTGATATTTTAGACCAGCAGTAGTAGTTCTGTCCAAATTTCTGAGTTCATACAAAAATCCCGAAAAGAAAATCACTATATTCAGCTTATTTTTCATTCCATAAGAAGCTTATAAACATTTTAAAAAATATTAACTAAACCGGTCAATCTGATCTCAAATGATGCGCTTATTTTAACATATTATTACATAATTGAAATCAATCAATCACTTGAAAAAAATATTTTTTAGTTCATATTGTATTATATAATTTCCAATCTAAGTTGACCCACTGTATTTCCCTTCTTCTCATACTTCTAATATACAATGAAAAAGATATGTGACATTTTGAAGGTCAAAACACACTGTTCGGTACAATCGGCTTTTGAGAACTTTGACCAAACTTAGAATAACCAAATCATGGAATTATTTATGTAATATTTTTTGCGCACAAATGTACAGTACAAATATTTTCTTAATGTCCCTCGGCCAACTTCGGTATTTCGTCAGTCGTCGCATTCCGCACACCGGACGCTCTCAATCAACTTGGAAGTATATAAATATAGTTGTTAATACTCTTTTAAAAATGGAAGGTGAGCTACTAAGGCCGCGTTTCCACTGACGCGGAGCTGGGCGGAGACGTGCGGAAGCGACCAATCACAGACGAGACGAGTGGCGCGATTGAGGATTTCAACCATTGTAATTGGTCGCTTCCGCACGTCTCCGCCCAGCTCCGCGTCAGTGGAAACGCGGCCTAAAGCTGCTATTTTTACAGCCTTATATATTTCACAAAAAAAAACAAAACAAAACTGTTGTTTTGTTTTGATAAAGTACTTAGTTCTGAATTCAAATAATTATACACGATAATTCTCATGATTGATGGACCTTAGTTTGTATTCGGAAATGCGATGATTGCCGAGGGACATTAAGAAAATAGTTGAACTGTACAGAGGTGGACTGGCAGAGCCAAATAGTAGTGGGTGCAATGCGTACGCGTTTCGGTATGCCCATGTTCAGCGCATTTTTTGCAATATAAAACGCGAGCGGCGCCACGAGCGACAACGACATCATTTCTCAACACTAACTTTGACAAGTGATAATAAAAGTATTACCTTGTAAAAAATTCCAAAAGTGGTAAATGTTTTCAAAAGACGACTTCACCTGCAAAATTACCAATTTAAAAAAAAACATATTCAAAAATACTATCATCGGAGTTGCTAGCGGTTTTAATGAAATCTACTAATTTGGTTTCCGTATAAAAAAATAATTTAACTTTATATTGTAAAATATTGTAAGTCAGTCAGTCAGTTACGCGGTAGGCTTTTCAATAAAAAAAAAGAACAGCAAAAGAGGAAGAGACGGATGACTATTAGGAGACATTGCTAGAAGATGGGCTGCTACACCTAATCTTGTCTAATCTTATGGGATGGTTGATAAGAGATTAATTCTAGTCAACATTAACATCAATCAAAATAATTAAACAATCAAAATTAAAAACTAACGTTGTATTTGCGAACGAAACAGGGGACACATCGCAGACAACCCTACAGGAACCACCGAATTGGTAAAGAAATAGAAACGACGATGTAAAATGTATAAAAAAAAGTACATAAAGTACACAGTAAACAAGAAATCTGTGCCCGACAGATGCCAAGAAATAAAACGGACCGTATGAAAAACAAAAAAACCCTTCACCGGTAAATAAATATAGGTATAATATGGGTATTTCATAGACGATCTACAGATAAATAAAACGTATGGACGCAGCCTGTCTCACCACTATCCTATTGAAGAAAACACTATACATCTATCTAATAATCACATTATAAAATATATAACACTTCATGATTGCTTTAATTGCCAGTAAACGTATGAAACACTCATTTAACCATAGGCACATTAATTCATATTATAATTTCAACGCATTCTTAGTGGTGAAACTGACTTTAGGCTTAGCACGCGTTGCGATTTTTAGCCGCGCGGATTTGATTAGCGCGAATTTTTATCCGCCTACTAAATCGTAATTAAGACGCACTGCGGATAAAATATCGGGCGATTTTTGTCTCTTGCCACCTGTTCATAGAATATTCGCGCAATGCGTACAGCTTCATACAAATCCATAGGTAGCAGAATGGGCGGAAAAAATCGCGCCAGTAAAAACCGCAGTGCATGCTAAGCCTTACTATAGCTGGCGATATTCTACGATCGTAGCAAAAGGTTCATGTTTATTTTATGTTCACTCAACATTTCATTCATAGGATACGTGTTTTCGTCAAATTTAGTAGGTACCATCAGCGCCATCTAGTTATTGCAGCGGTAATCTTGTCGCTAAGCTGAGCGAGGGATTTCAGTAAAATTCACGCCACTAGTTGGGCACCACTTTGGCGAGAGATACTCTCCACTTGGGAAAAGCAACTTATGACATCAATATGACGTTGACATTAATTTAACTAACGTCAAAAACATAAGCACTTTGACAGTTGCCTGGAACTGACTCCTCAGTGGTGCACGCCAATACAGAAAACCCTTATAGGAAACGGTCAAGCCACCTGGCCCTGACAAGAAAAGTGGCCTTATAGCCCAGTGCCAGAGGGCCTTGGAATCGAGCTGAATAAACTCATGCTGGTAGATCATGTTTATAAAATATGATTCGCCACTCAAATACATTCAGTCATTTCATTCCGAGGTGTTCGTGCCTGGGCTATTAATAACGCTAAATTCATATACCTATATACAAAACTTTAATATTAGTTTGAGATGTATCAATATTATGATCTGGTGGGCCTAGGACTTCATGACGTTGTGATGTCGACAGCCGTTTAACTAAACAGCAGACATGGTGAGTTGTTAACAAGGACTGCAATGGCAGCTATGCTAACCATTACAGATGAAAATATTGAACCCACCTAGCTTTCAAAGCGAATGAAAACTACATTAAAAAATGTAGAAAAAAAAAGATTTTTGCTACTAGATATTTCTGCTAGAAATATTATTCCCAAATTCAACTCGATTAGCTTGAAGAAGTAATGTTGATGGATGAAATGGGTTATAACAACAATTTCATTGATTCTCATGCTGGTACACGACTTGGCGTATTTGTCAAACTTGTCGTTATTCAAAAAGAGACCATATATCTCTTCCAATAAATTTCATTTTGTATTGGCGAAATAATTAAAAATTCATTTCAGTTATTATATCATACACGGTCATTTTTTAAAAACATAAAATAAAATCGTTAAAACATTAAAATAAATAAATACATTATTGACAAATACTCCAAGTGAAGTGCCAGTATCAAACATAACCGTGTTTTTAAAAGCTCACCCTGTAGGGACGATGTTGACCAACGGACATCCGTTAACATACTCGACGATTTGTAAAAAAAAAGCTGATGATAGCGCGTTCGGCATCATTCAAACGTTACAAACTGAAACAATTTCAATTCTACGAAAATATTTTGAATGATTACATGTTGATCGAGTCCCAATACACCGGCAAACTAAACAGCTAAGTATATTATAAAATAATATAAAATATTATATATAATAAATATTATTTAGTCAGCCATCTTGAACTCCGTGTCGATGCGCCGTTCGAGGGCTTGCAAGCCAGCCTCGAGCTCTTGCTGTAAACAAAAGAAAATACTTATGTAGGTAAGTAAACGTAAGTAAAAGTATTGAGGCTATCCAGCTGCTAGACAATACAGACTTAGTGCGTAGGCTAAAAAACCGGCCAAGTGCGAGTCGGACTCGCGCACCTAGGGTTCCGTACCATTACCGCAAAAATTGGCAAAAAAATCAAGTTTGTTGAATGTGAGCCCCACTTTAATATTATTTTTATTCTGTTTTTAGTATTTGTTGTTATAGCGGCAACAGAAATACATCATCTGTAAAAATATCAACGGTCTAGCTATCACGGTTTATGAGATACAGCCTGGTGACAGACAGACAGACAGACGGACCGCAGAGTATTAGTAATAGGGTCCCGTTTTTACCCTTTGGGTACGGAACCCTAAACTTCATAAATTGGTGGTGTACAAAGTGAATGAAAAATGTGACAACGCTGTGTTATACATATAACACATGAACATAGCGCTTTTATAAATTATATCAGACTCTAAGAAAGTGCTACGGACTCGTGTAAAAGTGCAAATGGACACTATACTTAGTTTAATTTATCATAATCTATAACGTAACATATTAAGTTAAGAGTTAAATTGCTTATTAGTCTTTTAGGCTAGATCGTAATTAATTATTAAGACGACGACTAACGCCAACGACCTTGAGGGAACAAAACGCGCCCTCGTTTCTCACCCGCGCGACCCGAAATTTAGTAGTTTTGATTGATGATGATGACTTTAAAAAAAAAAACTTCACAACAAAATGTAGATAATTAAATTATCTTTTATATGGTGTCGATTTCATTAAAATACGCCCAGCGGTTTTGTTGTGATTGTCGTGTTTTTGTCCGTTTTAGACATAACTTTACAAATTAATTACATTATGTTATACGAATAAAACTCAAAATTTGCTCAGATGAAATTATTAAGAAAGTGGTCTAATATAACATATATTTTTTCCAATAAATTACGACTAGCCGTTTAGACGTGATTCTCATTTTAAAATCAGCTACTCAAGGGAATCGGCGCCTTAAGAGTTTTGTTCTTACTAACAAAGTACAAAAAAAAAGGTAAGTAAACACATACAAATAAATAGTAACATCAAGTTTCTTAATAGGAGAGGACGAAGAGTCAATTGAAGCAGTATATACTCTTAACATTGATGCCATGTAGTTTCTTGTGCGTTCATAACAAGCTACTTTTTCCAAATGCACGATAGAATCAATTATTATCACTTGTAAATTTTAATTTTTAATTGTTTGACGTTTAAAAGTGCCGCTTATTGCCTAGTTGAAATAAATATTTTTGACGTTGACTTTGCTACCATTTTTTAACCGACTTACCAAAAAGGAGGAGGTTCTATGTTCGACTTCTTGTATGTATTTTTATTTTTCTACGTCGCCTGCCTGAACCAGGGATCGCTATTATAGGGTCAATCGTAAGGAAAAAAAACCTCTTTATGTATCAAAGATGTCGTCTTATCGATGCGGGCGATAATATCGTGCAAAAGCGTTTGCAATTACGGTACCATGTCAGTTCGCCTTGAGGATCAGACCTCGAACCCTATTCTTCTCCAGCGCGATGTGAGACAGGGAGACGTCATTTCTCCGAAACTGTTCACTGCTGCGCTGGAGGATGTCTTCAAGGTTCTGGGCTGGAGAGGGCTAGGCATTAACGTTAATGGCGTCATCCCTCACCTTCGGTTTTCCGACGACATAGTGGTCACGGCTGAGACCATGAAGAACCTCAGGACAATGCTCGATGACCTAAGTAGAGCTTCCGAAAGAGTGAGTCTTAGAATGAATATGGACAAAATCAAGGTTATGGTGCATGCTCATGTAACATCCACTCCTATCTAGATCGGAAACTCTACACTCGAAGTTGTGGACGATTACCTGGGACAAACGGTCCAGTCGGGTAGGTCTAACTTCGAGAAAGAGGTCAAACGTCGAAACCGACTCAGCTGGGCGGGGTTCGGGAAGTTGCGCGATATGTTCTCGTCCGATTTACCGCTGTGGCTCAAGACGAAAGGCTATGAACATGGTACCGAGAGGTGGTCGCTAACAATGGGCCTCATCAGAAAATTTTGTCACCCAAAGGTCAATCGTGGGGGCTATGCTCGCAGATTCCTAGCGTGATCGCATCAGAAATGAAGATATCCGCAGGAGAACCAAAGTTACAGACATAGCCCAAAGAATTGCGTGGCAGTGGGCAGGGCACATTGCTCGCAGAACGGATGGACGATGGGGCAGAAAAGTTCTGGAATGGCGACCGCGAACTGGAATACGATGCATTGGAAGGGCGCCCACTAGGTGGACCGATGACCTGGTTAAGATTGCGGGATCCGCTGGATGCGAGACGCACAGGATCGATCAGTGTGGCGACGCCTGGGGGAGGCCTATGTCTAGCAGTGGACATCTTTCGGCTGAAAGGATGAAGATAGGTGTATGCTCAGAGGAGACAGGAGAGCTCTCTCACGGTCCGGGAGATATCAGGCGTAAGATCAACGGAGTAACGTTCTTACCGAGACACGAGGGTGTAACATTGCTAACTGCCAAATGCCGAGTTGTCACTGAGAAATTACGAATGGAAAAACCCATTTGACAGAGCAATTTGGAGTTCAAAGCCACCGGTCACCGACGATTTTAGCTTTTCACTATACAGTAATCGTTTTATGCAAGAAGTGTACTCACGTCGTCAGAGCCCGATGCCTCGTATGCTGCAGCCTGTGCGGCGGCGTTCAGCCGCTCCCCGACCGACAACACCCTCTCTCTAGCGAGCATGGCCGCCCCGACTGCCAGTCTGCTGGGGACCACCGCGGTTGGCGGCCCGTTGGCGCTCACCGTGGGGATCTCAGGGGCCCCGGGACCAGACACGGGCCCTCCCACGGCTCGGGCCCCCACGCTTTCCACAGGAGAGGAACGCCTGCGCCGGGCTAAAGGGATCACTATCCCCGTACGTGCACCAGGTGGGAAGACCTGTCGAAAAGTGGAGCGTCAGAATACCATGCTAACGGACATAGGCCCGGCCCAGCTAACCTAACCTCGGAATCAGACGACCTACATTTCTAACAGTTATTAGCCCGATAAACGTGAACATTGGAAGTCCAGGATGAGATAGAAATATTATAAACAAATAGCGCATAGTTCATTGAGAGTTGGAGACCCAATATACCTGTAGATATTGTTATGATGATTTAAATAATACCCATAGAAGCTGAATCTACGCATTCGTGCTGTTTGCAACTACGGAGTTCCTAATGGGCGTTATGAGCATGCAAACATATTAAAAATCGCATTAGAAAATAGATAAGGTGTTACACCTTACACAGGACTGATTTTTTTTTGTTTGTTAATTCTAAAAAAAAAAAAAAAAGGTCTCTAAGAATTACATAAATTAGACCATAAATTAGACAATAAATTAAGCAACTTCATCTTACAATGTTTAAGAAAGAAATACACTTTTCACTTCTCATGCTCTGAATTTGCTTATTTGTGCAGGATATAGGCTGCACAAAATCGATTTTTGTGCACAAGTGCATTAACGTATCTACTTATAAATGTATCTATATTAAGGCAAAGAAAATGAGCCGTACAGCCAAACACAATAAAAAGTGCACAGATAGAATTTGTTATTTTATAATATTTACTTTAATTTATTTGCCTTTTATGTAAAAAAAAATTAAATACGGTAGGTTATTTAATTAATTAAAGGTTATAAATATTACAAAATTAATTTAATAGTAGGCTGTATAGGTCTGCAGCCCAAGCCTAATATCAATGTCGTAAGATTTAAAAAAAAAGCGCGGGAAACAGGTCTTGTTTTTTCGTGCGTTTATTAATTTCTTCAAATTTGCTAAAATGTTTCATTTCCTCGCAACAATCAAAATAAAAAGCAGAGTTTATAACTCGTCCACAAAACCATTTTATCCTCGACATTACTATCAGTCATGCTAATAGTCTCGGATAAAAATGGTTCGTTTTGTGCACTCGTTGTAAAATCTAATATTAAAACGGTCGACTGTTGATCATTTACGATTTTTTTAATTATCTATTTATTGGACACATACGGCTGTAAATGTGCGATTAAAGGTGAACGCGCACCTAAACGCACCGCACTCGCCGCACGCGCCGCAGTCATCGCATTTTCTCTTGGCCCCGCGCTATCCGCGCCGAACGCGCCGCACGCATTGTATCCACTTCTGTACATCTTGAACTATATTTTCATACGGATAAGGATCATGTTGCCGCGCCGCCCGCATCCGCCTGCCGAGTCTGATGACGTCATCCGCACGCGCTGGTGGAATCCGTATACCTACAGCATTTTGCTGAAATGCGGCTCGTGCGGCGCGGATAGGTGCGCGAGGCTGCATACGATTTCATATTAAGATTTATAAAATGCGATGACTGCGGCGCGTGCGGCGAGTGCGGTGCGTCTAGGTGCGCGTTCACCTTAAATAGAGAAGTCAATGAGTGTTTTAATATTTACCTCGGCAGCCAGGGGCGGCGCCGGGGGCGGTGGCAGTGGCAGTGCGCCGAGCATATCTCCGAAACCAAACATCTGAGGACATATACAACATAGTGTTAAGTGCCAATCTTTAAATAGTATCTGCCCGCGACTTCGCACGCTTAAGAAGAGTTTTATCATCCCAAGGGATCACACTACCGAGATAAAAAATGGGGTCTCAAACTATCTTCATAACGGATGAACTGGGGGGTAACCACAAGCTCTTAGAGTAAGGTTATTTTGAGATCGAGTTATTTTGAGATCGAGTAAGGGACAGATGTATCTGACTTGTATACATCTGTCACTTACTCGATCTCAAAATAACCTTACTCTAAGAGCTTGTGGTTACCCCCCTGAATCGGTTTTGTCGTGAAAAGGGAATAAACATACAAAACAAACAGAGTTACTTTCGCATATACTATCTCTCCAGATGGTAAGCAATGATGTGGTCGAAGGTGGAGCACACTTCCCGAGAAATAACGTATTCACTCTTGACTTTGAAACCCCAGGTTATACACACTGACTCCGGCAGGGAATGCCCCATCCTAGCTAGCTAAAAAAATCAAACCATTCGCATGAACGTTCATGACTCGAACAGTTTGATCGTCTCGTAGGCCCTAACATTAAAAACCGGCCAAGTGCGAGTCGGACTCACGCACGAAGGGCTCCGTACCAATATCGCAAAAAACGCCACAAAAATCACGTTTGTTGTATGGGAGCCCCCCACTTAAATATTTATTTTATTTGATTTTAGTATTTGTTGTTATAGCGGCAACAGAAATACATCATCTGTGAAAATTTCAACTGACTAGCTATCACAGTTCATGAGATACAGCCTGGTGACAGACAAACAGACGGACCGCGGAGTCTTAGTAATAGGGTCCCGTTTTTACCCTTTGGGTACGAAACCCTAATAAATAGAATATTCTCTCGTGTAACTTTATTGTTATTTATTTGAATTCTCAAGGTGATAGAATGGTTTAGAGCTACTGAATAAAGCACTTCATCACAATGACGTCGTTCGAGCTGCCACATTAGCATGCATCGTTGTGAGAAAAATAATATCTATAAAAACCGGCCAAGTGCGAGTCCGACTCGCGCACGAAGGGTTCCGTACCATTATCGCAAAAAACGGCACAAAAATCACGTTTGTTGTATGGTAGCCCCACTTAAATATTTATTTTATGCTGTTTTTAGTATTTGTTGTTATAGCGGCAACAGAAATACATCATCTGTGAAAATTTCAACTGTCTAGCTATCATGGCTCATGAGATACAGCCTGGTGACAGACAGACAGACAGACAGACGGACCGCGGAGTCTCAGTAATAGGGTCCCGTTTTTACCCTTTGGGTACGGAACCCTAAAAAATTAAACTCGTAAGTCTCAGAACTGCAGAAGGCATTCGATTTGTGGCTGTCTGAAATCGAAAGGCACGGACTTCATATCATCCGTACTAAAATGGATAAAGTGGGTTGTGATCTAAGAGTGGGCGACGCAAACCTACCAAGTGTCCGGATTTCAATATTTTGCTCCATGTTGACTACTGATGCTCGTATAGATGAAGATGTAAATGCGGCATGGATGGAATGTAGATCTCTATGTGACACTAAAATGCCGATAAAGCCAAAGGCAAAGTATATAAAACAGACGTCAGACCTACGTTGCTGTACGGCGCCGAATGTTGGACAGCTCTGAAAAAGCACGAACAACGACTATACACAGCGGAGATGAAAATGCTCCGCTGGACGGGTGGCACTTGGATTCCCTTCAAGTTAGCGCCTATTACCGATAAAATCAAAGATGTAGTTAGATGGTATGGTCACATAATGAGACAAGCAGATTAGCTACTCCGTAAAAACAATGCTCAAAATTAACACCTAGCAAAGGACAAGGGGCAAACCACCAGCCTCTTGGTGGACCACTGTCGAGAGAGGTCTTAGGGAGCAAAATTTAACAACATCGGACCATCCAGGTGGATAGACCATCCTGACGTAGACGCACAAGGAGGCCATACCCCAAATAAATTGGGACAGGAAGAAGAAGAGAAGTGTAAAATAAATAGACCATAAGAAAAAAGGCCGAAACGCACTGGCTCGCTTAGAGCCCAACGAGTCAGCTGTGGAGTACCGAAACGATACGAACGTTCTGAAAAGTTCGACGAGCCTTCGCAAGACACCTAGCGTGTTTCAGTGTGGCCTAACAGAGCTTTCTGCCAGTCAATCGACCTTTGTTCGAGCGACCAGTATTTGTACTCACCTCGCCTGGGTTTGGCGCCCACACGGCATCGGGGCGCGGCCCGTAGCTATTAGCGTTCACGTGGAACTCAGGCTCTGATGGTATAGCTGAAAGAGAGAAAGAAAAACTGTTTATTCTGTACAACCTACTGTAGTTGATATTAGTAGTAATACTAATTTACAGGTGGTCAATAAGTTAAATAACGTTAGCACTTCTGCTATTGATATTAATAGTTTAAACTAGTTTGTAGGACAAAGGAGGGTACCAAAAACGAAATAGTTACGATTACATCCACCGTCAAGAAGGAACCTTCTTGCTCTCACTTATAGTTAATCTAAAACAAGGGGTAAAAGAATTCCTTGAAATTATTCCATCAAAATATTCAAGGTTTTACTGCAAACCAGTTGGAAATAGAACTGTTTTAGAAAAACAATGTATGAAATTGTTTGTTTTACTGAGCATTGGCTGAAAGATCATACAATGCTAATTATGAAAATTATACCGTGGACAGTTGTTTTAACCGAAATATTATGTTTCGTGGAGGTTCACTAATATTAATTAAAAATGGTATTCAATCAAAACCGCGTAAAGATATTGTATATCTATCAGTCGAACATAGTGTTGAACTGTCCTGCGTTGAGCTGGATAAGCCTGTTATAGTTTGCGTTCACAAACCCCCCAATAATGGAAACTAATTTGAGTCAGTCATGGAAGATGTTTTGGCAAAACTCGTAATAAACTAGTCATAATCTGTGGTGACTTTAATATAAATATTTTCGAAAATAATTCAGATAGCAGTAAATTGTTAAATCTCTCCAAATCATTTAATTTGTCACATGTGTTTATGGAACAAACCCGAACAACTGTGACTACTGCTACATGTATTGATAATGTTTTTTGTTGCTACTTAGACAAAGCTATAAATATTAAATAAAAAAAAGCTATAGATGATTGTCTGCCTTCGGCTTATAGTGGGCTACTGGTAACCTTTGAGTCCAACATATCAATACAACAAGTGCAGATTCAATCCAGACCAATAACATCGGGTAAATTAAATAAATTTAACAGCACTTTAATTAGTAAGTTAAGTGATGAAGAAGTTCTCTCAGTAGTTCAATAATACTTTTAAGAAGAAAACTAAAACCATATGCCCTTAATTTGTATTCAGTGACTGGGCGACTAAAGGACTCAGGAATAGTATGGAAAGAGTTTACGAGCTGTATGGCCTTAAGCCTTATTAACACTGAAACTTTTAATAAGTATGTTGCTACTTATTCAATTTTTTTTTTAAATACGTGTAAAGTAGCTAAGGCATACATTGGCAATAAGGATAAAACCGCAGAATAAAACGAACAGGAACAAAATAAAAAATACTGATTACACGCTTGAAACTACAAATGGACTTATTAAAGATAAAAAAAATGTTGCTCATGAATTTGTAAATTTCTTTACCAGTATCCCAATTAAAACTACTGAAACTTAAATTCTTCGCCTTCGGTTGCTTCTGGTTTATTAAGCGCTAACGTTTCAGCCTGCCCGACTGAATTTAACTTTTGACATATAAACCCAATAACAGTAATAAAAGTTTTTAAGCAAATCAAGATCAAACTGACTGAAGATCTATGGGGAATGTTTATCAAAGTTTGTACCTCCATTATTCAGTCTATAGCGCCGTACTTAGCTTTAATTTTTATTTGTTACAAACAAATAAAAATTAAAGCTAAGTACGATACGAGATCAAGTAGTCTTCCCGGATCTAATGAAACATAGTAAGGTTATACCAATGTTTAAATCCGGGGACAGTAAAGACACAAATAATTATAGACCAGTATCGGTGCTTCCGGTTTTCAGCAAGATATTTGAAAAGATAATGCTAAATCAAATGCTCATTCATTTTAATACGAATAACATCAAACACGATAAACAGTATGGTTTTACCAAAGGACGTTGTACGACCCACTCTGGTGTCACCTTATTAAAACACATATTTGATGCATGGGAAGAAACCCAAGATGCTATAGGTGTCTTCTGCTACCTGTCGAAAGCGTTTGATTGCGTTAATCATGAAACAATACTTTTGAAACTTGAGCATTACGGGCTATGCAAATCAGCGTTGATTTTAGTAAAATCTTATTTAAATGATAGACAGCAATTAGTTCAAATAAACGGTGTCAATTCGTCCGGGATAACCGTGAAAATGGGGATACCCTAGGGTTCAATTTTAGGTCCTTTCTTATTTCTAGTCTATATTAACGATTTACCCCATCTATTGAAAAACAATCTAAACATGGTGTTATTTGCTGATGACATTTATATGATTTTCAAGATGAAATAGACGTACGAGTAACGTTGTCGACATATATAACGTCTTGCAACAGGTTCAGAATTGGTTCACAGCTAATAATTTAGCGAGACACCTAATTTCAAGGGAAATTAATTCGAAATAGCCAAACGGGGCTCGTTACGGTAACGTTTTGTCATAGAACCTACGCGTGGCAGCATATGATTTTATATAAAGATTTATTAAATGCGATGATTGCGGCGCGTGCGGCTCCTGCGGTGCGGCTGTTATTATTTAGCTACGAGCTAATCCGTATATATGTAAGAGGTAACACATACAACGTGTAAATTAGCTGTTAAGTGCATAAATGTATGGGGCAGCTGAATTTCAGTGTTGCTCCCATAGTAAAAGATGATTATAATGATGATTAAAATGGCTCTTTTCAGGTTTTGTATTAATCCTGTTAGACGTTGCATAAACAAAAGATAATAAGACCAGTCTGTAACTGTCCCACTGCCGGGCAAAGGCTTCTTCTCATACAAAGAAGGCACGAGCATTGATCTCCACGCTTGCTTAAAGCGGGTTGGCGATTTCAAACTTGAAAACCAGATTTTAAAAAAAAAAAACTGACTTGTACCAAACGTTATAATTACGTAGCTTGAAAACATGATTCTTTGTTTATGGAGATATTTTCTTAATTTTGGTCTCAAATGAAAGGTATAGGATTAGAACCATTATATTAGTTTAAATCATGTAAATGGTAGACAGTTATAGATATATTAAACTCATTACTGAACGCCAATTGAAACGGTCATGGACGCCCCGTACTGCGATACGTTTGTTTGATCGTGTTACCGACACTGCCTTTACATTTTTTTCGTATCGTTTTGAAATATTGGAATACATTGGTAGTCAGGCGTGAACGACATTTATTTTTTTATTATCTGGTTCTCACTTTAATATTAACTATATGTCCAGGTTTCCTTCCGATATTTTCCTTCAGCGTTGTCTGTGTTGTCAAAGATAAACTTAAAAATCCAGCCAAATGCGAGTCGGACTCGCACACCGAGGGTTCCGTACAAACCTCAGCTTAAAGGTTAGCTTAAGGCATTTCAATTTAATACCTCTACGCGTTCATGAGGAAAAATAATTTTATTATATGATATAACTAAAAATTTACGGTTTTCGCAATTATTCCTATATCTGTGCTATAAGACGTTGTATCGTACCAAATTTCAAGATTCTGAGTTCACGGAAAGTAACCCTGTAGGTTTTGATTCCCTTGCGAATGTCGAAGTTTTGCGGCATAAATGGCTGTATCTTTTGATTGCGTTGGCTTGGAAGTTGGTTTTTTCATAGCTTTAAGGGACAATAGACCTGAGTATTTGATATAAATTTCAGCTTGATACCTCTACGCGTTCCTGAGAAAAAGGGTCTTGACATACAGACAGACGGACGGACGGACGGACAACAAAGTGATCTTAAAGGGGCTCCGTTTTTCCTTTCGTGTTACGGAACCCTAAAATTACCAGTGTGAGTGGCCCAGTGGCTAATACCTCGCTTCCCGTGCTTGAGATCGTAGGTTCCGGGCAATAAAAACTGTTAAGAACGCATGATGGTATACTAACGCGTGTAGAGATCCTCCCGGTGTATGGCTGCCTCCTGCACGTACATAGGCGCGCGCGGCACGAAGCCGCGGTAGGGCGGCGGCGGCGCGGTGCCGGGCTGCTCGTCCGACACGCACACGTTGTACGAGCGCGGGTAGTAGCGCTCACTGCCGCCCACCACTATCTCTTGGTTGATGACTATCGGAGGCAGCGGGTAGCTATTGCTGTAATATATAAATAAAAATAATAATAACGTACATACATACATAAACTCGCGCCTTTTTCCCATGCGGGTAGGCAGAAACTACAGAACGCCACCTGCTGCGATCCTTACATACTTCTTTTGCTGCACACAAATTCATATATCTAGTCATACACACACGCCGGTTATGGGTACTGCGCACTTGGCCTTTCTGAAGAACATCACCTATAAGGTCTATATATGTCTTTCTAGGGCGTCCCCTGTCGGCGTTTCCATTCACGTCTGCCTTGTAAATACATTTCGTTAGTCGCCTTTCATACCATCCTCTCAACATGACCAAACCATCTTAACATATTCTTTTCAATTTCAATCACTACATCTTCTTTTAAACCACATTGTTGTCTTATTACCTCATTCCTCAATCTATCATTTAAAGTTACACCACACATAAAATTATAATAAATAGCTTTTTATTCATGCCTTATAACATAAAACATTTGTACATTGTTTATAAACTTTTAAATTAGTATCATGAGTTTTTTTTTATCACCATTATTAAAAATCATATGGGAAATCAGAATTTTCACTCAGTCAATTTAACAATTTATCAATTCCTTTATTATCAATTTGATACAAAACTTTTTATTAGTTACTCGCTTTTTCTCGCGACTTCGTCTTACTTAGAATAAGTTATTTTTTCTTGAGAAATTATTGGTTCACTATACAAAGTTCAACCGCCTTTTGCCCCCCTTAAATATGATTTTCGGGATAAAATCTATCTTATGTCCTTCCCAGGGTCTCAAACTATCACCATAATAAATTTAGCCAAAATCGTTTCAGCGGTTTAAGCGTGAAAAGGTAACAGACATACTCGCATACTTTCGCATTTATAATATTAGTTAAGACTAGTATGAATAAAATAGAATCGATTCGACACAGATATAGAACAATCGCAACAAACATAGAGGAAAAGCGCTGAGCGTACTCATACCGAGGGGTTATCAACTTAGCATTTGCTGGGCGTCAGAAACTCAGCGCTGGTTTACAGTATATATGGACGGACAGTACGGCAACTATCAACAAGACCCCTAAGCGGCACGCACTACTGATAGCACCACGCCAACCGCTTAGGGGCTTGTCGATGCGCATGTTTGAGAGTGTGCCGTATCAAGCGTTTGTAGGCAGTTTCCGTACTGACACTATTTATACTGTGGCTGGTTTGGTTGGACAGTAGTACAAAAACACAATGATGTATAGTAGACCAAACAAAACCGATAAAATCCATAAAATGTTAGCTTCAAAAATACATGTAAATTCAAAGGTATATAAATAAAAATCAATTGGTGTAATGATCGCAAGCGCTACCGTTGAGCGTGAGGTCCTGACTTCGATGCCCGGGTTGGGAAGTTTTATTGGGTTCTTCTTCTTCTTTTCGAGTTGATGGGAAACTCTTTATACATTTTGGGCCCAGTAAGTGGTCACGCCGATTGCGGCGTCAGTGGCGAGCATAAGGTCTTCTAAAGTACAGGTGTATGGGTACTTGGGACACACCTGCATGAGTGCCATATTTTGCAAAGGGGCGCCGCACTCACACTGGGTGGTGTATGGGCACTTGGGACACACCTGCATGAGTGCCATATTTTGCAAAGGGGCGCCGCACTCACACTGGGTATCAGACGGGTCTATAAATTCCCACTTTGCCAAATTGTGTTTGCTGCGGCCTACTTGGGTGCGCAAACGATTGAGTGTTTTGCATATAGGCCACTGCAGTTCACGTCCAGGTGGCAGGTGTTCCTGGGGTTTCAAGAACTCGGGTGGAGGTAGGTGAGTTTCTCTCCACAACCTGCTTCTCATTATAGGCGGTGGGTCTTGTATGGCCCGTGTGCATCGAAGAAAACTCTTCCGACTCCTAAGTCAATTACCACGATGGTAAAATCAAACTTTATTGGGTTTATCCATCTGGATAGTAACCTATAAATAATAGATAAGTCTGGATTTGTACCCGGTTGATGGCAATAGATATTGAGATAGTGGTCAAACGCGAGCTTAAGGAGGATAAAAAAATAGGCTCGCCCCATTTTATAACATGGGAATTATAAAAACACCTCTGTTCAGAAAGTGCACCTCTACATGCTACCCTTCGGGGAACCCAGGCGTGATGTTATGTTATAAATTAAAATCAATTCCAGCATATATGAAAGTGAAATCTAAATCGAAATCTGTTCATCCGTTTATGAGCTATGATGGCACAGACAAATACACAAACACACAGATACACACGTCAAACTTTTAACACCCATATTTTTCGGTCGGGGTTTAATAAAGCACACTGTTGTATTGCTGCGATAACAAGTAAAATTTCAAAATTATAAAAAAACCCTGATACATTTTTATTTAATGCTACATAATTTATCTAGTACATAGTAGATACGCTTCGATCGGCAATCTATTGAACACGTAATTATGACACGATATCTTGCGAAAAAATCCCGATTCAAACAGTAAAACACCCACAACATCCGAACGGCTGAACCGATTTTATTCAAACATAGCTAAGAACACTCTTGATAAAATCACCTTTCAAACAAAAAAAAAAACTATTTCAAAATGAGTTCATCCGTTTAGGAGCTATTATGGCACAGACACTATGTACTCTACTCATGTACCTAAATATTGTAAAAATCTTTTTTTTTTTTAAAGAGTAAGTATGGAGTTTCTTGTGCATTCTTCTCCATAACAAGCTACTTTCCGAATTCACGGTAGAATATATTTTTTTTTTTAAAAGAGTAAGTATGGAGTTTCTTGTGCATTCTTCTCCATAACTAGCTACTTTCCGAATGCACGGTAGAATCAACTTGTATTCCATTTAAATTTAAATAGTGACATTCAAAAGTGCCGCTTGGTGGCCCAGTTGAAATATATATCTTTTGACAGACACACAGATGCACAAAATACACGTCAAACTTATAACGCCCCTCTTTTTCCGTCGGGTGTTGAAAATGAACTTACACTGCGTGATGACCGTTGTTGACGACGTGCTCCGACTCGGGAGCGCCGCTTACGGGCACCATGGCTGTGAACAAACAATACTTTTACTAATATTTCTTTCATTGGCAAATCTTAACTTTTTCCGTTCCTCAAAAGTGGAAAAACGAAACCCTTAAGGATCACTTCCTTGTCCATCTGTCGGTCTGTCCGTGTCTCAAATAAAATGCAAAATAGAAAATATTATCAATTTCGGAAGACGGTGTTCCTGTTTTTGTTTCTTCGTTTTTTGACACCAACTGCCGAAATTGAAGTAAATTTTTCAATTTATAGTCTTTTTTTTGGAAGACCGTTGTACTTTTATGTAAAATGTTTTCACTGTTTAGTTGTGGTACATAATGAGCAAATTCTATAGTAAGGTACATATAATGCACAAAGTATGATTACCCAAATAACATAAAACTTGAACAGAAACGGTGAAATAAGAGAGTAACAGGGTGAACTGTACGTATCTGCGTACCCCTTTACTTTCAGAGCGTACAGGCTTGATGTTATGGCGCTATTCCATAAAATGGCGTAAACAATAAACAGACATGCGATTGCAGCAATCCCGAGAGATTTTCCGTTGTTTATTTAAGAGTTCTGTTGTATATCTCCGAAGTTCTTCATCAGATATTCACCAAGTTTAAATGGGACCAATTCGAAAACATAAAAAATCAAAAAAAAAATATTTTCTAAATAGGTCCACAATAGACGGAGGAGTAATTGGTGAACAATACATAAAAAAACCGGGCAAGTGCGAGTCGGACTCGCGCAGGGTTTCGTACTTGGTAAATTGCGGTTTACGATTTATGACGTATTAAAAAAAAACTACTGACTAGATCTCGTTCAAACCAATTTTCGCTGGCAGTTTACATAGTAATGTACATCATATATTTTTTTCAGTTTTATCATTCTCTTATTTTAGAAGTTACAGGGGGGGGGGACACATTTTACCACTTTGGAAGAGTCTCTCGCGCAAACTATTCAGATTAGAAAAAAAATATATTAGAAACCTCTATATCATTTTTGAAGACCTATCCATAGATACCCCACACGTATGGGTTTGATGAAAAAAAATATTTTTAGTTTTAGTTTCAAGTATGGAAACCCCCAAAATGTATTGTTTTATTTTTATTTTTGTGTGAAAATCTTAATGCGGTTCACAGAATACATCTACTTACCAAGTTTCAACAGCATAGTTCTTATAGTTTCGGAAAAAAGTGGCTGTGACATACGGACGGACAGACAGACAGACAGACACGACGAATCTATAAGGGTTCCGTTTTTTGCCATTTGGCTACGGAACCCTAAAAAGAAACAAGTTCGGACATAGAACATCCTCCTGGAAAGTCGGTTAAAGAGGAACCCTTATAGGATCACTTGGAAATATGTATCAAGATCATTTTCGCTCATCCAAAACCCGATCTCGAAAAATGTTGCTTTACATTGAAAATCAACCAGTGCGGCTGATATATCCATAGCCACGAGCTCCTTGCTACGCAACAGTTATTAGCCGCGAATTGAAGACGAGTGATTACACTCAATTGCACACAAGGATATAATCGAAGCAGGTCCAGACCTCACCCGATGCACTATTGTGCAGTTGTCATTTATGTACAGTGTATATTGTATGGCGGCCGTACAGACCTGAGGTCAATTCTCTGTCTAAAAATAACTTTTAAATTCAAACGCGATTTCATCGCAGCGACAATTAAGAAAGAAATAAAAACATAGCGAAATTAGAAGTGTTTTGACGGTTAATATTGTTTAAGGTTACACTAGTCGATCATTCTACCATACAAACGTAATCTGGCGATTACTCTACTGTTTGACGATGTACGTTCAAAATAAAAATTATAATATCAATTTGTCTCATCATTATCTAGTCCTGTATGGAAAAAAAAGGAAAACAGGTAAAATTTCAAAATTTAAAAAACCCCCGACACATTTATCTTGCGTAAACACACCAATTCAAACAGTAAAACGCTCATAACTTTTGAACGGCTGAACCGATTTTATTCAAATATAGCTAAGAACACTCTCGACAAATTCACCTTTCAAACAAAAAAAACTAAATCAAAATCGGTTCATCCGTTTAGGCACTATGATGCCACAGACACACAGATACACAGTGAAACTTATAACACCCCTCTTTTTCCGGCGGGGGTTGAAAATAACGTTATGAGCGTCGGAAGTTTCATATTTCAACACTAATTTTAACGCATCTTTGGGCGAAAATAAATACCATAAGAAGAAGGAAAATTGCAAAATAGTCACCATACAGGGATAGATTAGTAATTGAACAATGCAAATAATTTCATTTTGAATATTACATTTAGTCGTTTTTTCATGATATTTAGACACCCAAAGGTCTGTTTATAAAATTTCGCGCGCTCGTTTTCGTCCTAAATCATCATCCATTTCGCAACATACTTGCAAAAGTGCTTATTCGTACGCGAACAAGCTTCTAACAACATCAATCTCTTTCGCACGTGTTGTAGGCTGTGATAGCATGCATTTTAATCACGCGCACAAAATAGTTCGTGCCGTCGACTAGAGGAACCTTAAAATATGGTAATTGCCTCTCTAGCTAATCTATGAAAACAGTTCGCATGATCGCCCGGCCTTTTAGAATGACGTTGGCCGTCAGGCGGTAAACACCTAAACACTGAAAAAAATATTCGGATTTGCGAACTTTCTCTTTATTAGCAACAAAACAGAGTGTTTGTTATTTGCTAATAAGTTTCGTATAATTTTATTAGAGTTTATTTTTTAATAACTATAGTTTGCTTAAATTTCAAATAACTAAACTTGGTTATAACCAAACAAGGTTTGTAACTTACCCCAGTTACCCAGCTCAAAATTATCGAAGAATTAATGTGACAAATTGTCAAGCACGCGGTATCTGCTGTGATTGGTTGAATGAATTTTTAACAGCCAATTTTCAACAGGGGGTTAGTGTTTTTTCAAAGACAGTTTTGTCCAGTTTTCAGTGAAGTTAAAATGACATTCAAGACGATAGTTTTATTATTCAAGTAAAAGGAATATCTTACGAGGAGGCACGTTGAAGTTGTGGGCATCCATTAAGTGCGGCTGCTGTTGGATGTAGAGAGGGTACGTCCTGCCCCCCGGCGGGGGGTAAGGCGGCACACCTGAGGCAGGCAGGGGGTTGTTCTGGTTGGGGGGCATCCCGTGGCCGTACGGATAACCGTTCATCCTGAATCTGAAACAATGGGGATTGCATTAGTGGCGACGGGAAAAGCTTGAGGGATTATTAGGCTAGGTTTTGCTTAACTTTTAATATCTGGTACTTTAATTATTCAACATGATTTTTATTTTATTTGATGAACAATGAATAATATAATTAATATTTGAATGTATACTGATATTTGCGCCACCTTATCTTAATATAAAAATAGTGTGGTATTCTAAGTATAATAAACTTTTATGTCAGACTAGCTTCTGCCAGTGGCTTCGCCTGCGTGTAAGTCCAAAATTATCCTGAGAAAACATGCCCGGGATAAAAAGTATGCACATATATTCATATATGTATATGTGCTATTCCTGACTATAATCTATTACTGTGCCAATTTTATTTAGATCCTTCCAGCCATTTGAGCTTGAACAAGTAACAAACAAAGAAACACACACACTCACACACTTTCGCCTTAATGATATTCACAAGATCACATTATTTTTTTAATGCAAGAAAAGTTTATGTATTAAATTTATAAAAATTGTCAACTGCATCCGGCTGCACTGGAAGTTGACCCCAAAATAGTGGGCAAAGGCTAGGCATATTGATTGTTTATTAACATTATTATATTTAATGTATTACTTTTATATTTATAAAACATTAATTTCACCAATGAGTAAAATTAAATTGAGGAGTCATGTCACAACAATTCGATGAATCACTTATGAATGAACACATGCGTGCAACAATTAAAAAACAAAGGTCAATCGCAACTGTCACTTAGGTGCAGCAAATCAAAAATCAGAGCACAGCTGACCCGGCGAACTTCGTACCGCCTCAGAATCAATCAATATCGTGTTAACCTATCATTCGATTTAAGCTGAACACGTACCAAATACAATACTTAAAACGATTCATAAATTAAACAATATAAAAATGAAGGTAGGAAAGTGAAAAGTTATGACGTGCGTAAATACTAGAGCAGAGCACAGCTAATTAAATTAATAACTAATTCAAGATCAAAATAAACAATATCGCAAGCGCCATTACAAAAAAACAAACACAAATCCACTGAAGCTTTATTTCAGCTTACCCGCGAATCGCGAAACGTAATACGTAAGTGGGACATAATCATGATTGCGTATGTAATAGACACGATGTTACACCCTACTATCAATTTACACCAAATCAAAATACATTTTCCTCACGTCAAATGCAACATGACACAATAAAACTAAGATTCACAATAATTGACTACTTACAATATTCCTTCAACTAAGCGTATATAAACGTCGGTACGTATGTTAAAGTCTACGACACAAGCGTTCCGTAGTAGCGAAGCTAACTGAATGTCAACGCCGCCGCGCCGCTAATATTTTTTAAGTGTTAAATTGCTAACGTATTGCATCGAATCTCTATTATATTTTTCTGTATGGCAATGTTGCCGTTTAGGACTTTGCGCGCATGGCAATTCGGCGGGTTGAGTCTTTTTTGCATGGAATTAATAGTTCTTTTCCAGTTTCCGAATGCCGGAAAGACCATTAAAAAAAATGGTATTAGGTATTCGATTCTTACAATGACTGAACTGCTGCAATGTGTCGTTTTCTTGGGTTCCGTAGTAAAACAAGAATGAAGCCTTATAGTTTCGCTAAGTATGTCCGTCCGTGTGTACGAGTTTTAACTCGAGATTGTTAGTGCTACGAAGCTGTAATTTGAGATGGTCATAGATATTTTTCACGCCAACAAAGACCTATAATAATCACAGGACTTATAAATAATCTATACTAATATTATAAAGAGGAATGATTTGTATTTTTGAATGTTTGTATATAACGAAATAAACTTAAAAACTACTGGACCGATTTCAAAAATTCTTTCACCGTTGGGAAGCTAACCTATCCCCGGGTGACATAGTCTACTTTTTATCCCTGTTTTCCCACGGGAACGGAAAATACGCGGGTGAAACCGCGAAGCGTCCGCTAATATTATATAAGTTAAATCTACACCCATGAGGTTTATTGATCCTTTTGTCACTGGGACCCGTGTGTAACGTACAAGCAGCGATGCGCGTTATATAGACGCGCTAGTGATGTGCGCATACTAACTTAATTTTAGTGTTGGGATTCCAACACCCATACAGGTAATAAAGAAGAACGTTTTTAATCGATTCGTGAGTATTAAGCTTATCAAATAATATTTGTGAAATCCAATGTTATTAAAGCCAATATTATTAAATGTTTTGAGATTTATTGATTATACAAATTAATTTGGGCAATTTAGCCAACGTATGGCAACGATGCAGTTACACAAATGAGCTTGTTCATGACCTTCGCAAAAGCTTCCAATTTATGAAAGAACCAAACAACATATAAACATATAATGCAATGCAACAAATACTGCACATAATCAAATTGTCCCGCAAGCAAATAATATAATTGTGTGAAAAAAAGATAAATAAAAAAAAAGCGTCTGCTTAAGAGCCGAACTAAAGTACGTAAACAAGAAGAAAATCATGCTGTGCAGTCGGAGGATACATATTCGCGTGCTGGCTGACCAAAACCAGATGTATCTTCGGACTGCACAGCACGATTTTCTTTTTGTTTACGTCTTTTTAGTTCGCTTCTTAAGCAGTCGGGTTTTTTGATTTCTTATATAAACTTTTTTTATTTATAACTTTTTAGTTAACTTTTGTTTTTCGAATTAGGTACATTTAAACATATAAGTGTTGTATATTGTGTAAAACACCTCTTAAAGCCCTTCATTTTGATACCCCACAGGAAGGCTTTGGAAGAAATTGCTATTTACCAATTTTAATGTAGCCAGTGACACTCACAAGTTAAGACGAATCGATTGACGTAAGAATCATCAAAATCGGCCAGCGCGTTTAGTCTCCAGAACGTCACATAGGAACAAACATAAATACATATACTAATAAACAAATTACCCTCCTTTGGCAGTCGGGTAAAAATCCTTTGCCCAGGGTGGGACCAAAAATTTGCTAAACAAATAAAAGTACCTAATTTTATCATTTTGCTGTGCTTGGGCAGTTCGCAAATGCCTTTTATCTTACTCATAATAAAAATAAATTCTACACAGAATCAAAAGAAAAGAAAAAGAGTTTATTTGCGCCATTTATGACATAACATAAAAGGAGAAAAACAAAAGGAAAAACTTAAATACAAATAAAGCAGAAACGCAATTAATTGCAAAGTAATTTTATAAAATTACATAATTATTTCAATTAATTCATTCGCAAATATGGTTACACTGTACATAGATGTAGTTAGGATATAATATTTGGTATCACCATATTTTATCATAACATAAAAATAACCAGACAAAAAAAAACCAGAAGGTTTATGTGCATAATGCATAATAACATAGATAGATATAGCGCAGCAATCTTGATTTTCTGAATTATCGCCACATCAGTAGATTACACTCTAGCACGGGGTCTGAGTGCTAAGAAAGAAAATTCGGTTCAAATAAATCTCACTAGATGGCGCGATATGCACCGATCTGATAATGATTGTGTGTAAAATTATAATTTTTTCGGAATTGAACATAAAAATTGTATGTACTTGTTTAATCAACTCTCCTAGGCACAACAATATGGAATATTGGGCTCTTAATTCGCATTCCAAAGATTATTTGAACGGATCATTTAAAATTGATGCCAATAGATGGCGCGGTTTTAAATTACTGAGGCATTCCCCACTCTATTGTATAAATTTGTATTGTATCACATTTTGGTGCAACGAAACTATAAAAACGTGCAAACAAATATAAAACAAACCTTCACTGTATTTAAAGACAAATATATTCACGAACCGAGTAAACACTTTCACTTGCAAGTCGCAGCTAACACCGTCTATCTATCGTCGTGGAACGGAATCGAACGCGATTGATAGACAAAAAAGGATCGGTTTAATCAGACGAAAAACGCTAGTTACGTCGGCACGGTTTCTTTGTATGGGATGAGGCATCTGTATGCTAGTATTATATTATCTGTGACCCTAGCGTAGCTGGAGCGGCGAATCGCTACTAACTATCATTATTTTAAAACGTCCAACTGTTGGAGAAAGGCCTCCCACAAGCGTCGCCATAGGTATCGATTTCAATTGCAACATGTATTCAATTCCAGGATAGCAAGATTGCTAATCAAGATACGGCAAGCTGCATCCAGATTTAGGGGATTTTGTGCCTTTTTCTCGTTTCTAAGTCGTGGTCGTAGGACTAATATTCTATGTAAGGTTCTGTCCGCTTGTTACGCGTGATGCTCGTATGCATGCAATCGTTTATGTTATTATTGGCATCGCCTGCTGCTGCACTCGATGCATTAATGGCTCAATACTAAACCGTGACTAAAGACAAGTTGTTTTCTCTTCGACGTAGATTTTCGGCCGGTCACGCCGTTATCTTATTTTATTTCAATTGTAAAACGGTGAAAGAAAACATCGTGAAGAAACCGGCATGACCTAGAACCAAAAATGCGAAGACATGTGACATCCACCAACCCGCACAGGGCCCGCGTAGTGGATTACGGCCCATTCCCTCTCACAGAGAGGCCTGTGTCCCAGCAGTGGGAACATTAATAGGCTGATGATGTGATGCGATGTGTGATGTAAACTACTTTAATTTCGAATGGTAACACAAGTTTGAATCGCTTTCACTAAAGTCACCGACAGATAACAAAAAAATAAAGTCGTTAACACCTGTCTACCAATGTATACCAATATTTCAAAACGATAGGAAAAAAATGTAAAGGATGTGTCGCTATCACGATCAAACTAACGTATCGCGGTAAGGGGCGTTCTAGAATCTTAAAAAAAAAAAAAAGTTTATTGATTCAATATAAGAGTGTTACAGTGTGTGTGTTATCTTTCATTTGGCATTAAGTAATGTGTTAATGTCTCAAGAAACTGATTAACTTGATTTACACGGATAATATCTACTATATAAAAATAAGTCGGGTTTTCCTCCCTGACGCTATAACTCCAGAACGCACGAACCGATTTCCACGGTTTTGCATTCGTTGGAAAGGTCTCGGGCTCCGTGAGGTTTATAGGTAGGGTAGGGTAGGGTAAGGTAGGGGTGCGGGTCAGGTAACCTCCACGTTGGCCTAGTTGGTTGCTGGTCTCTTTCGGATACGTCCGGGGGGAAGAGCAACCCGCTGGGCTGGTGCACCCTGGGCACCGTCAATAACTTCCCATTCGTGGGTTCTTGTTGGCGGTGGCGAATACCTGACGGGGGGGTAGGGGGGGACTCGTCGCTCTGGGTGTTTCTCTGAATAGCAGAGGACACTCCAGACGCGACGAAGGGGTAGGCTGGGTAGGTAGGTTGGGGTGGGTGGGGTAGGTTAGGTTTGGTAGGTAAGCGGTGGGGCTCACTTCCTTGCCTCTGGGCGGGCCGCCTTCCCCTGCGGGGGGGAACGCCCGGGGCACCCCAGCTCTGCACCCTGCACTGCCCGGCTCTGCAGTGACCGGCTCTGCCCGCTCTGCACCTGGCTTTGCACTCGGTACTCGTGCGGTTTGAGTTCCCCGAGTGCACTGACCAGCTCTGCACCCTGCTTTGCCCGGCTCTGCATCCGGGCTTTGCCCGCTCTGCACCTGGCTCTGCAGCCCGGAATCTCTCCTGCGGGTGGGGGTGGCCGCGGTTCGGGGGCGGGAGGTGGGCCCAAGAGGAGGGTGTGACTTGTCGTTGCCGACCCTCTTTTGACGTGGGATGGTCGGCAGGGACAAGTCGATGGTAGGAGGAGGCGGCGGAGCGTCGGTCTCGACGCTTCGCCGCACACGCGGAGGGCGGCGTCTGGGCTTCGCGGGCCAGATGCCGCATAGGAGGGGACCGTTAGGTCCAGTGCGGTGGAGGGTACGGCGCGGCACACCGTCTAGGTGTGCCCAGTGGGGGCGTAGCTGCGCCGTGCCCTGAGGTGTTTGGCAGGTCCTCTCGCTTCCCGGTGTGGTAAATCCATGCTGGGGAGCGGGGAGGCCTGGGCGGCGGTTGCCTCCTTTTGCGAGGACGCCATGTCGCAAAAGGAGGCAGCGGTGGGGGTGGGAGAGGGCGGTTGTACGATCGCCTGCGCCCACCCCCTGGTGGTGATTAGCGGGCGGCAGGTGCGGGGGCGCCTGTCGTCTGCATTGCACAATCGCCACCCTCGTCGGGCGGGAATGGCCGAGCACTCACAGTCATTCCCGGGCCCCTCCACTGAGGGAGGGGCGTGCGGGGCCCGCCATTATGGTGGGCAGTCGTCGGCGGAGGACTGGGCGTAAAGGCTGTGCCGGTTTCCCAGTCCTCCTCCACACAGACGATGCGGGAGTGCGCTGGTTTATTTTAGTGGGTATACCGGGCTTGCCCGGGGAGTCCCACATAGCCCGTCCATTCCCCCGATGGGCGGGTATGCGTAATGCATTTTTTTCCAGCGTTATCAAAAAAAAAAAAAAAAAAAAAAAAGGGTAGGGTAAGGTAGGGTAGGGTAGGGTAGTGTAGGGTAGGGTAGGGTCGGGTAGAGTAGAGTAGGGTAGTGTAGTGTAGGGTCGGGTAGGGTAGGGTAGAGTAGGGTAGTGTAGGGTAGTGTAGGGTAGTGTAGGGTAGGGTAGAGTAGGGTAGGGTAGGGTAGTGTAGGGTAGTGTAGGGTCGGGTAGGGTAGGGTAGAGTAGGGTAGTGTAGGGTAGTGTAGGGTAGGGTAGTGTAAGGTAGGGTAGGTAGGGTAGATAAATGTTTGGTCTTTTTATGGCAAAACAAAGTTTGCCGGGTCAGCTAGTGGTTTCATAAAAACCTTTCGATTGAGACCAAAGTTGTCAAAATATCTCAAATTATTAAACAAAAAATCATGTTTTCAGGTTACGAAATTATCCTTTGTGGTACAAATCGGATCAATGACTTATTTTATTATCTGGCGGAGACTTTAGCTAGCAAAACAGTTTAGTACTAATCTAAATAAACAGGACCTTTGGGATAGAATATTCTTTTCTCCAAGTTGCAGAGTGTAGGGCAGATAACAGTTTGGGATCATTTAAATTTTATCTAATAATAATAATAATAATAGCCTTTTATTCCTAAACATAGGGTTACAAGAGGTCCCTAAGTTCGGTGTGCCTTTTGGCATAGGCCTCCTCCAATTCCTTCCAATGGGTCCTGTCCCTTGCTACTCTCAACCAGAATGGTCCCGCTGTCTGTTTCAAGTCATCTTCCCATCTCCTGACTTGACGACCCCTACCTCTTTTACCGTCTCTTGGTTGCCAGAGGGTGACTTGCTTGCTCCATTTGTTAATGGGGTGACGTAGCAAATGTCCAGCCCATCTCCATTTTTGGACGTCTATCCGGGTAAGAATGTCTGTGAGTTTTGTTCTTGTTCTTATGTCTACGTTCCTGACTCTGTCTTTGATTTTTAACCCTAGCATGCTTCTTTCCATAGCACGTTGGCATTTTGTTAGCCTTTCCCTGTGGTGAAGTGTTATTGACCAAGTTTCACAGCCATACGTAAGAACCGGTAGAATACAGGTCTCGAATGTTTTCTTTTTTATGTGATTGCTTAGATCCTTACTTTTCACTATTTCCTTCAATGACCAGTATTTTCTCCATCCTTGGGCTATTCGCCTGTTTATTTCCTTTGTCATTTCTTCTGAAGGGGATATTATCTGTCCTAAGTAGGTATATTCTTTGACATATTCGATCTTGTTGCCATCTACCACAACATCTATTTCCCTTGAGTTTGTCATCAATTTTGTTTTACTGGCATTGATTTCCAGACCAACTTCTCTACTTATATTTGCTAGGCTCTGCATCATTTTTTCAATTGCTGCTGGATTCTCTTCAAGAAGCACCAGATCATCGGCAAATCTTAGGTGGTTTAGGCGAGCTCCATTAATGTTCAGACCTAAGTGGTCCCAGTTTAGCTGTCTAAAGATGTGCTCGAGTACGGCGTTAAATAGCGTAGGGGAGAGAGGATCGCCTTGGCGTACGCCCTTTTTGATAGGAAATGATTCTCCTGTTGATTCTAGTTTAATACTGGCCTTGCTAGATTTGTATATACTCTTAAGTATTTCTATATAGTTGCTCTGGACCCCTTGTTCTTCAAGGCTCCGCCATATGTGTTGGTGCCTGAGGCTGTCGAATGCCTTTGAGTAATCTATAAACGCCAAGTAGATTTGTTTATTGTATTCGTTATACTTCTGTAACAACTGTTTTATTGTGTGAATGTGATCTATTGTGCTGAAGTCTTTTCTGAATCCTGCCTGCTCTACGGGTTGGCTTTCGTTTAGTGTTAATGATATTCTTTCCAGGATCACTTTAGCAAATACTTTATATATGTTTGATATTAGAGAAATTGGCCTATAGTTCCCAATCTCGTCTCTAGGGCCTTTTTTATGTAGTAGAATTATGTGACACTCGGTCCATTCTTCTGGAATTTGCCTTGTTTGTAAGATTTCATTGAAAAGTTTTGCCAGCACAGGACTGATTTCTTCTATGGTTCCCTTGAGCATTTCATTAGGTATCTTGTCCGGCCCTGGGGCTTTCTCGAGTTTTTGGGATTTTATTGCCTTGATTACCTCTGAGGCAAGGATTTCTGGCACTTCGTCTAATTTGTTTTCTTTTGCTTCGATAACTTCCGGAATTGTGGCCAACCCTGAATCGAATTTATCAGCATACAATAGGCGGTAATAGTCCGTGGCTAGTTTCTGTATTGAGAGTCGATTAGTTAAGTAAGATTTGCGTTGCTTTAGTTTCGATATCCATTCTTTCCCATGTTCGTTTAGTTGTTTCATAGCCTTTTTTGTTCCTCCTGTTCTTTTTATATTTTCTTCTAAAACTCTATTTCTTTTCTCCTTACGGTCTTTCCTCATATTCTCCTTAATTTCCTTGCTAAGGTTTGCAATTTTTTGGCGTCTTTCTTTGTTCCCTTTATTTGATATTAGTGTTCTTCTTTCTTCTAATAATTCTAGTGTCTCTTTGCTTAAATAGCTTTCTTTGCTTCTTGGTTTGCTGACTAGCATCTCTTTCAATTTGTTTTGTAATCGCCTGTATTTAATCCCAGTTTCTTCGTCAGAGGTAATAATTTCATTGAGTAATTCTGTTGTGCGGCAATTAGTGGAATGACTGTGTTCTGATATTTGGTACAGCTTATTATTATTTACTAGGTTTTTCCTGGACCTTATGGGTTGGTTTAGGCTTAGGCAGCTTCTTACCATACGGTGGTCTGTGTTAAAGTTGAGGTTTTTAACTATGTTGGTATTTGTGAATGCGCTTGCTTTGTTGGTTATAATAAAATCAATTTCAGTTCTGAATTTTGCACCTGGGGAGGACCACGTCCATTTGCTTTTAGGTTTTTTGTAAAACCGTGAGTTCATTAAAATAAGGTTATTTTCCATCATGAATTCTAATAGTTTCTGTCCATTTTGGCTTCTTTTGCCATGCCCAAACTGCCCGATTGAGGATTCTTCTCCAATTTGCCTTTCTCCAACCTGTGCGTTAAAGTCGCCCATGATTATTATGTTGTTATTGTAGTGCGGTTTTATTGCTTCTGAGATGCTTTCATAGAAATATTCTATGTCTGATTTCCCCGCTTGTTCTGTTGGGGCGTATATTTGAAAGATGGCCCATTTTTTCTTGTAACCCGGCAATTTTAAATGAACTACCGCAATTCTGTCAGAAACTCCTTCAAATCCCATAATGTTATTCTTCAGTTTAGACTTAATAAGGAAACCTACTCCTTTTTGTCCGGTGTGTTCTCCTCTGTGAAACATGATATAGCCGTTCCTCTCTTCTATCCCTTCTCCTGGCCTTCTCATCTCGCTAATGCCCAGTATCTCCCATTTTATGTTAGATATGGCTATTTCTAGTTCTTTTAGGCTCTCTTCTGTTCTTAGTGTCCGAGTATTCAGTGTGCAGACATGTATATGTTCAGTGATCTTTTTATCTTGTTTTATCTGTATTGTTTTCTTTTTGTGTATATTTTTTCTAGATAAGTTTGCTTTAGGGTGTTTCGAATTATAATGTTTTGATTTATATGGAGGGTGTTTGTCTTCTTCCCCCACGGTGACAAGCCGGCTTGGGGTGCAGTTTTATCTACCAAATATTAAATAAATTCCGCGTGCATAATGTGTACTAAGCTTATTGATATGCCTGCTTATCGCGGATCATACTTATTCAATTTATTTGCATTCAAGTAGCCCTTCACACGAGTTACCGATCTCTTGTTACAAAGGACGTAAGAATGACATATCACTTGCTTGGGTATGTCCTCCACTAAGGTCAGTAGTACTCGCTCCCGGAGCGCGATTTGTGCATATTTGCATAAACTTTGAAGAGACGTTAGGTTTATGGCAGAGTTGTAGTAAGCAGACGTAACTATGAATATCATGCATAATACCTGAATGAATTTTTACATATATTTTTTTTAATATTGTAATCTGGTTTTCCTGTAATTCAACTCATTTTGGGCATAATAAGCCTAATTATGATACATCTATTAGTGCTTCAGTACTATGAAATATGCTGCTCGAAATAATATAAGCCGTCATAACATTAGTTGATTGTCATAAGATTTGTTTAAATACTGTCCAATGCAGAAAAAAAGGCACAGTATCAATATGGACGAACAGTAC
This sequence comes from Orthosia gothica, assembly GCA_949775005.1. Classification (NCBI taxonomy): domain Eukaryota; kingdom Metazoa; phylum Arthropoda; class Insecta; order Lepidoptera; family Noctuidae; genus Orthosia; species Orthosia gothica. Next base: position 6,814,434 of record OX459039.1, on the reverse strand, counting down.
GGAAACTACCAACAAACACTCGAAACGATCGACAAGACCCTTAAGCGGCTCGCACTACTGACAGTATCGTGACAACCGCTTAGGGATCTCGTCGATGCGCATGTTTGTGTGATGGTGCCGTTTCGACCGTTTGTAGGGAGTTGCCGTACTGTTCGTCCATATTTATGCTGTGACAAAGGCCTCTTCTTATAGAGAGGGCATGAGAATTATTCACCACGCTTGCTCAAGATGGGTCAGTGATTTCAAACTTATATTCATTGTCAGGAACCTGATTGCATAATACACTAAATCACAGTTTCCATCACAAACGAAAGGAGTACCTAATTCATTGCAACATAAAGTTTAAAATACGTCTACTCGACAGCGAAAAACACGCAACGAAAACCGTTGAATTATCATTGTGGTCGATTCTATGAATTTATGTTTTTACGCAGTTAGGCTTCAGGTTGCCTCACCATGTTGTCCTATATAGATGTCCAAGTTAAACTTAGAAAGTATATATGAATTGTAAAAATCACATTGGTACTTGCCCATATTTTGAACTCACGATCTCAAGCACAAGAGGCGAGGTCTTGGCCACTAGGCCACCACGACATAAATTTTATTTATTTTATTATTCGTGTTTTACAACTATCTCACCTGATGGTAAGCGATGATGTGTTCGACGGTGAAGAACTGTTAGTTATCTATATCTATAAAAGCGAAAGGTGACTGACTGACTGACTGACTGACTGACTGACTGACTGACTGACTGACTGACTGATCAATCAACGCACAGCCAAAACTGCTAAGCCTAGAAGCATGAAATTTGGCAGAAAGGTTCGTCAAGTGACGTAAGTGTGCACTAAGAAAGGATTTTTGGAAATTTCACCCCTAAGGGGGTAAAAAGGGGGTTGAAAGTTTGTATGAAAAATCTAATTCCTTCGACCAAAATTCTTGAAACTTAGCACAAATAGTATCCTAAGTAATTGATAAAGATTGACATTATTAGTTTTTCGAAACTACCCCCAAATAATGATTAAGGGGTTGTTGAAATTTGTATGGAAAATCTGATTTCTTGGGTCAATAAACTTGAAACTTGCCACAAATACTAACCTAAATTAATAATAAAGGTCGCTATTATTATTCATTGAAACTACCCCCAAAGGAAGATTTAGGGGATGTTAGTTTCTTTGAAGAATCTGATTTCTTGGGTGAATAAACTTGAAACTTGGCATAAATACCATCCTAAATAAACAATAAAGGTTGTCATTATTCGTTTTTTGCAACTACCCCCAAAAGACGATTTAGGAGGTATTACAGTGTTTTTGAAAAATCTGGTTTCTTGGGTCAATAAACTTGCCACTAATATACTAACCTAAATGAATAATAAAGGTTGCTCTTATTATTTTTTGAAACTACCCCCAAAAGACGACTTAGGGGATGTTAATTATTTTGAAGGATCTTATTACTTGGGGTGAATAAACATGAAACTTGACATAAATACCATCCTGAATAAACAATAAAGTTTGTGATTATTAGTTTTTTGGAACTACCCCCAAAAGTCGATTTAGGACGTATTACAGTGTTTTTGAAAAATCTGATTTCTCGGGTCAATAAACTTGAAACTGGCCACAAATACTAACCTTAATGAATAAAAAACTTAATTCAAAAAATCAAAAAACCCGACTGCTTCAAAAGCGAACTTAAAAGTCGTAAACAAGGAAAAAATCATGCTGTGCAGTCGATGGATACATATTCGCGGGCTGGCTGACCAAAATCTGGTGTATCCATCGACTGCACAGCATGATTTTTTCCTTGTTTACGACTTTTAAGTTCGCTTTTGAAGCAGTCGGGTTTTTTGATTTTTTGAATTAAGTTTTTTTAGTTAGTTTTTTTCGAATTAGATACATTTAAACATATAAGTGTTATATATTTTTAAATTTGATACCCCACACGATGGGTTTGGAAGAATAAAAAAATTTGGGCCCCCACAATATGGCGCCCAAAATCCGCCATTTTTATATTATCCAATTTTAATGTATCCTATGACACTCGCAAGGTTAAGATGCATCGATTGACGTATGAATCATCAAAATCGGCAAAAGCGTTTGGTCTCTGGAACGCCATATAGGAACAAACATACATACATACTTACATACATAGACTGATAAACACATTACTCTCCTTCGGCAGTCGGGTAATAATAAAGGTCGCTATTATTATTCTTTGAAACTACCCTCAAAAGAAGATTTAGGGGATGTTAGTTTTTTTGAAGAATCTGATTTCTTGGGTGAATAAACTTGACACTTGGCATAAATACCATCCTAAATAAACAATAATGGTTGTTATTATTAGTTTTTGGCAACTACCCCCGAAAGACGATTTAGTAGGTGTTACAGTGTTTTTGAAAATCTGGTTTCTTGGGTCAATAAACTTGCCACAAATACTAACCTCAATGAATATTAAAGGTTGCTGTTATTATTTTTTGAAACTATATACGTGGGACACTCAGAAAGTTTTGCGAAACTAAAAAAAATTGTTCTATACGTACATATATTTTTATTAAATCTTTTCAAAGTACTTTCCACCAGCCTCTATACAAAGATTCATGCGCCTAAACCAGTTTTCAAAACACTTTTTCCAGTCCGCCGTAGACACCTCGTTTACAGCCTGCTCGAACGCAGCCAGCGCATCTTCCGGCGACGAAAATTGTATCCCTTTGAGCTGATTTTTTATTTTTGGGAATAAAAAGAAGTCACACGGTGCTAGATCAGGGCTGTAAGGAGGGTGACCCAGGAGTTTGACTGGCGTGCTGTCCAGGAAGTCCCTCGTTTTGAGTGCGGTGTGCACAGGTGCATTGTCGTGGTGGAGCAGTAGCCCGCGGAGCCCTGTGTTTGGTCGCTTGTTGCTTATAACAGAGAAAACTTCTGGCAAACATTTGGTAGTATACCATTCGGCATTAATGCTTCTTTGATCCCGTAAGGGAATTGATACCAAGTGGCCAGTCAAATTAAAAAAGCTAGCGATCAAAATCTTACCCCCGCTTCTAGATCGCTTCACTTTGGTAGGCGTTGGCTCATTTTGAAACACCCAAACAGTCGACTGGCGCTTGGTTTCTGGGTCGTATTGATAAATCCAGGACTCATCACCTGTAACGATGTCGTAAACACGCCGAGACGAGCCTGCTTCAAATTTGTTAAGCATATCACGGCACCATTCCACCCGGGCCTGCTTCTGAGCATCGGTGAGGTTGTGCGGCACCCAGCGTGATACTATCCTCCTCACGCGAAGATGGCTGTGTAGAATCTCGTGAACGCTTCCCGATCCAATCTTCAATATGTGTTGAATCTCCTGATATGTAATTCGCCTATTGTCTTGGATTAAATTTTTCACTGCTAGCACGTTTTCTTCGGTAACAGCCGTCAAAGGGCGACCGCTTCTTTCGTCATCCCCCAAAGTTGGTCGACCGCGCTTGAATTCGTTATACCAACGATACACGGTTGCCTTGGAAGGGCCTTCATCCATGAATGCCATTTGAAGTCTATCGTACGATTCATCCGGTTTCAGGCGACACTTGAAATCGTATAAAATCATAGCTCTAAAATGTTCCCGGCGCAGATCCATATTTCAGTGAGACACAATACTTTGAATTAACTCGCAAAAAATGTGGAGGGAAATTTTGAAATTGGAACTTACTTATTTTTACTTATAAATAATCATATTTTCGAAAAACATTATAACTGGCCAGTCTCCCATATATAAAAACTTTTTTTCGCAATACTTTCTGAGGGGCCTGGTATATACTAAAAATCATGCTGTGCAGTCGATGGATACATATTCGCGGGCTGGCTGACCAAAATCCGGTGTATCCTCCGCCTGCACAGCATGATTTTTTCCTTGTTTACGACTTTTTAGTTCGCTTTTGAAGCAGTCGGGTTTTTTGATTTTTTGAATTAAGTTTTTTTAGTTATAACTTTTTAGTTAGTTTTTTTCGAATTAGATACATTTAAACATATAAGTGTTATATATTTTTAAATTTGATACCCCACACGATGGGTTTGGAAGAATAAAAAAATTTGGGCCCCCACAATATGGCGCCCAAAATCCGCCATTTTTATATTATCCAATTTTAATGTAGCCTATGACACTCGCAAGGTTAAGATGCATCGATTGACGTATGAATCATCAAAATCGGCAAACGCGTTTGGTCTCTGGAACGCCATATAGGAACAAACATACATACATACTTACATACATAGACTGATAAACACATTACCCTCCTTCGGCAGTCGGGTAATAATAAAGGTCGCTATTATTATTTTTTGAAACTACCCTCAAAAGAAGATTTAGGGGATGTTAGTTTTTTTGAAGAATCTGATTTCTTGGGTGAATAAACTTGAAACTTGGCATAAATACCATCCTAAATAAACAATAATGGTTGTTATTATTAGTTTTTGGCAACTACCCCCGAAAGACGATTTAGTAGGTGTTACAGTGTTTTTGAAAATCTGGTTTCTTGGGTCAATAAACTTGCCACAAATACTAACCTCAATGAATATTAAAGGTTGCTGTTATTATTTTTTGAAACTACCCCCAAAAGACGATTTAGGGTATGTAATTTTTTTTTAAGAATCTGATTTCTTGGGTGAATAAATATGAAACTTGACATAAATACCATCCTAAATAAATAATAAAGGTTGTCATTATTAGTTTTTTGCAACTACCCCCAAAAGACGACTTGAGGATGTTAATTTTTTTGAAGAATCTGATTGCTTGGGTGAATAAACAATAAATTTGACATAAATACCAGCCTAAATGAATAATAAAGGTTGCTATTATTATTTTTTGAAACTACCCCCAAAAGACGATTTAGGGGATGTTATTTTTTTTGAAGAATCTTATTTCTTGGGTCAATAAACATGAAACTTGATATAAATACCAACCTAAATAAACAATAAAGGTTTTCAATAATGAGTTTTTCGAAACTACCCTTAAAATACGACTTCGGGGTGGTAAAGATTTTTGATTACTTTTACTGCACATAGCTTCTTTTTATGACGTTGGGGAGCACTTAGGAGGGGTTTTTAGAAATTCAACTTTTTAAAGGGTTCAAAAGGAGACATTTATTTGTATAAAAATCTTATTTCTTTAGCAAAATAATAAAGGATGGCATCATTAGTTTTTCGGATTTACCCCCAGAAGACGATTTAGGGGTGTCAAAGTTTCTTTGAAGAATTAAATGGCACTAGGATGGGGACCTCTACATCGATTTGGAACTACCGAACTGGACCGTTTGTCTCAGGTTTAATAGCAGCTTAGTTTTGTTTGCCATCACACGAACGAGGTCGCGGGCGGAGTTAATATTATAAATGTGAAAGTGACTCTGTCTGTCTCTCTGTCCACCTTTTCACGCTTCAGCCGTTGAACGGATTTAGATGCAATTTGGTTCGGAGATATTTTGAGACGCTGGGCAGGACATAGCATAGTTTTTATCCCGGAAATCTTACTCAAGGGGGTGGAAAGAGGGGTAAAAGTTTGTATGGAAAACCCACAATAGTATGCTGCGATATAAAACATAAGCTATTCGAAATACTAATGCTTCGCAGACGAAGTCGCGGGCAACAGCTAGTTCGTTAATAAATACCTTTCGAGTTCCTCTTCGGAGTGCGCGAAGGTGCAGGAGCTGCCTCGGGGACAGAAGGAGCGCGTGGCGGCGTCGCGGCACATCGACACTTTGTACTTGGTGTGCGTCGGCGTCGAGGCCGCCGTCTGCGGGGAGCCTTGGCCTGTGGGGACACGCGCGGGGACCATTTATACTTATTACTTTAACATAACACGACGACATGTGGGGGTGATCATAGGCTCTTAGAGCAAGATTATTTTGAGTGTGTGTAACGCTGGTTTTAGAGGTTACGCTGCCCGACGGCGCTGTCGGGCAGCGCTGAGCCGAGCGAGTGCTCGCGGCGACCAGACAGCACCCTCGGGTAGCGTGACTCTAAACCTAGCCTAAGGCGCAGGCTACATAGAAATGGCGTCAGACGCGGATATGGCAAGGGCGGCTTCCTATTCCATTCAAATAGCATACAAGATGCATGGAAATAAAGCGCAATTTAGGACACGAAGTATGTCGTTGCTCGGACGAGGTTAGGACGCGCCATTTCGGCGCCCACGCCTTATCAAATTGCGCTTTATTTCCCTGCATTTTGTATGATATTTGAGTGGAATAGGAAGCTGCCCGTGTCATGTCCGCGCCCGACGCCATTTCTATGTGGCCTGCGCCTTAGGGACAGATGTATATGGACTCGTTTGTATACATCTATGCCATTTTCACTGTTGAACCGTGACAGTTTTGACAAGTCGTTGTACGAGGGCTGAACATAAAATACAAATGAAATCACTTCCACTAAACAACGTGGGGGTCAGGTCCTGGGTTCGATGGCCGGGTCAGGCAGTGTTATTGGGTTTTTCCATCTGGAATTTTTCATGATGGCAATTGGTTTAACATAAATGGCGAAATGTGCTCGTACTATAGGTGAATCTCTGCTGAACCCTTCGGGCAGACAGGCGTGGTTAGGTTTATGTTTTTACAACAGAATAACTGTTGTTCGCTGGGAAGGGCTGGTGGCTAAGTAATGTCGATCTTCAAGATTAGGGGCCTTCCACCGCTTTAAAGCCGTAAAACGGTTAATTTCTTTATACTCCTTAGGTTAGGTTAAAAGGAAAGATTTTTTTTACAAAATTTTCTTTATTTTGAAACATGGTTTTTACGTTAAAAAAAAATTACAAGATATTTTTTTCGCGACTTTTTGATACGCCCACAAAACGACTTCGATGTTTAATAGTATATTATGCAACTAGTGAATAAAAGACGGATTTAAAGCGAGGGCCATAGATGAATCACGAGCAAGTGAAGGATTCTAACGACTGAATCACGACCGTAGGGAGTGATTCATGATGATTGAATCACGAGCATAGCGAGTGATTCAAGTGTTAGAATCATGAGCGACGCGAGTGATTCATGGCCCTCGATATAAATCCGTTTTATTCAAGAGTTGCATTCTATATTTTATACCATGACTTCGAGAAAAAGAAAGATTTAAGCGAAAAGCGCAAGGCATATTACGAGTAATAAATAAATAAATGGTTTATTACCTTCAAAATTTACATAAAATGTGAAACCCTGACCCCTGAGCTAGGTAAAGGCGCCTGTGTTTCAGGGGCCAGTGACCATTCCGTTACGTTACATAATTATAATTAATTAAATACCATTGCAATTAATATAAGAATTACAATCCAAATCAGTATTCAATAAATATCCTAGATTAAAATCAAAATCATTATAAAAATCCTTAATAACAAACTCAAAATTAAAATCGAAGAAGGACTTTGAAAGTCGAGTATTCTCTGCACAAAAAGTTTGTATGGAGTATTTTTTGCGCAAGCAGGCGCAAGGAGGTTACATAGCATTGAGATGGACGTCTAATACATTAGTGTGTTCCAAATTCAAACACCAAAACAGTGAGTAAAAGTGCTTTTTATTCACTGTTTTCAGTGAATAAAATAAGCTTTTTAGAGGGGGAATGGTATAATAGTATATTATGCAACTAGTGAATAAAACACGGATTTAAAGCGAGGGCCATAGATGAATCACGAGCAAGTGAAGGATTCTAACAACTGAATCACGACCGTAGGGAGTGATTCATGATGATTGAATCACGAGCACAGCGAGTGATTCAACTGTTAGAATCATGAGCGACGCGAGTGATTCATGGCCCTCGATATAAATCCGTTTTATTCAAGAGTTGCATACTATATTTTATACCATGACTTCGAGAAAAATAAAGATCTAAGCGAAAAGCACAAGGGATATTACGAGTAATAAATAAATGGTTTATTTCCTTCAAAATTTACAAAAAATGTTAAATTCTGACTCCTGAGCTAGGTAACAGCACCTGTGTTTCAGGCTAGTGACCACCTCCGTTACGTTACATAATTATAATTAATTAAACACCATTGCAATTAATATTAGAATTACAATCCAAATAAGTATTCAATAAATATCCTAGACAAAAATCAAAATCATTATTAAAATCCTAAATTAAAAAAAAAACTCAAAATTAAAATCTAAGCAGGAGTTTGAAAGTCGAATATTCTCTGCACAAGAAGTTTGTATCGAGTATTTTTTGCGCAAGGAGGCTACATAGCATTGAGATGGACGTCTAATACATTGGTGTGTTCCAAATTCAAACACCAAAACAGTGATTAAAAGTGCTTTTTATTCACTGTTTTCAGTGAATAAAATAAGCTTTTTAGAGGGGGAATGGTATAAAAATATTTTTACACAGAATAATTAATGGCTAAAATTTCTTCATAACTGAAATAGCTGTTAACCATGAGGAGGTTCAATATTAATATTCTGGCTACGAGCAGGCGCACGGCCAGTACTGCGTTAACATTGGGGAATATGTCGCCTTAAGCAAAGCTTGCCGGATCCTACATACCGAAGTGCCTTGGAAATCACTTGAAGCCGTTGGTTTGCATAATGTGGCATTTTACTAAAAGTATATGCAAAACGACGCAGCGTTGACGCTACGACAACGCAACGCACTAATGAGGCCTCAGTCTTATATTACAGCAAAATAGTTACTACTAAAAAAAATATCTTTAATTTGTACTTGAGCTGCTAAAAGTGTCAGCTATCCCTCAGAGGATTCACTAACCGAATGAAACAAACTCGAGAATACGTTACAGATTGCTTTGTTTTTACGGCGAATTAGAATAATATGGAATATTGATACTTATAGTAGTCACAGCGGATCTTTGTGTGTCTGAAGTTTGGCTCTGCCAACCATTGCGCAAGAAACAGTTTGTCATCGAGTATACTGCATAGAGTAAGGACGATGCGACAAACGTAAGCGAGTGAAAGAGACAGTTATACAATGTTATCTTCAACTTCAACAAGGCTTCAAAAGGCTTGGGATTGAGCTGCTCCAATTAATTTTGATTTTTTATATTTTGCACCGTGAATTTTGTTTTTAATTTTTTATATTTTTTTTTGTTTTCTTGCAATGACAAGAATATTTACTTTTTAAAGTATTATATTATTTTATTTTTATTATTGTGAATGTGAAGACTATGTGGATTTTTGTTTTTTATTTTATCTTAGTTAGTTTTTACTCATGGTCTGGCAGTTTGAGTAGTTTATGCGGCCTACCCGAATGTCCTTTCTTTGGTATTGTTCGTCGAATCGTTGAGCTCCTTAAATTCTGAGTTGAGCTGCTCGGTTATTGACAAATGCGTGCACTGACTGGACAGGTCCACTCAATCTGGCTGGTTCTTTCCTCAAAAGACCATTTCAGACATCAGACTACATGGTCTTCACATGATCTAACCAAGATTTTGTCAGGACTTTAAAAGAGACTGTGACCTCTGAGTTTGTTTCGGCCTTTCTTCTCAGAGTAGTCAGATAGAAAACGCCGACCTCATCTAGTTTAAAAAAATATGATCGACATGTAAAAGTGTTTGTACAAACCAACTTACTGAAATAAAATCATTTATCATTTAACATTGCCACAAAAATAGCTACTGTGCAGGGTCTTACAGTCAAATCAGAGACACAAAGATCCGTTGTGAGTATTATACCGGTCTTGAACATGGTTTAGATGTGGTGTTCGCATTTATTTTCATCGGTGACATTGGCCCTTAAGCACCTCGTTACTGCCAGATCATCTCAATATGATAACGAGCACACAATGTGATGACATGGTATCTATGTACGTTATCAGTCGGAGCATCTAACAGCACACTTTGTCTAGCGATATTTAAATGAACTCCTAAAACTTACTATTTTCCCGACAGCCTGTGGCCATTTTTTTAATTCTTTTTTGGCTCGCGTTTTCATTGCTTGCAATGTTTTGAGTAAAGAATTGATGCAGATGCTTTTTTACAAGCTTTTATTTCATTTGCAATGTATGTAATAGGGGTTAAAGTACAAAATTGTCGTTTTATTGTAATAGGTACTTCGAATTGACATAGAACCTTCATGGTTAGAGATTTTTGAGTGAAACTTTTTTCACCTGGAACCTATGAAGTCCTTCTTTATACTTATATGGTGTACATAATAAAGAGTATTCTATTCTATTCTTTTAAAAAATGTGAAACATTCGATTTTCGACCTTCAATTGTTTTTTTTTTATTCAGCTTAGACAAGAAACAGAAGTATCCAACTTCAAAAATTCGAGTGATTTTTGAATACGAGTTCCGACGCGGAACTAACGCGGCAGGAACAGCTCGCAATATCAATGTAGCGTTTGGAGAGGGGACTGCTAATGAACGCACCGTGCGATTTTGGTTTAAAAGCTTTCGTGATGGAAACTTTGATTTGAAGAACGAACCACGTAGAAGACCGCCCACACAGGTGAATAACAATGAATTGAAAGAGATGGTGGAAGCCGATCCGAGCCAAACTACCCAGGAATTAGCGGCATGGTTTAACGTATCAAACGTATTTAACGTTTCACGGCAGTATTGACTCATCTGCGTCAAATCAATAAATAAAAAAGATATGAAAAATGGGTGCCTCATGATTTGACTGATCTGCAGAAAAAAACGCGTGTTGAAACTTGTGTTGCCTTGTTGAATCGATACAGAAATGAAGGAATATTGGATCGAATTGTGACATGTGATGAAAATTGAATTCTTTACGATAACCGTAAGCGTAAAATTCTATGGCTGACCCCAGGTCAAACGCCACAACAGTGTCCTAAAGCAAAGCTTACCAATAAAAAGGTAATGTAACTATTTCGTGGTCTCAGCATGGTGTTATTCACTATAGCTTTCTCTGATCTGGTCAAGCATTAACGGCAGATGTTTACTGTCCCGATCTCCGAACAATAAAAAAACTAAAAACTTAACAGTGAAACAGGCTGTTTCACTACTAGTTTTGCTAGCGGGCGGGTAGGGTTATGTAGGTAGGGTAGGGTAGGCAGAGTCTTTACCCTTAGGCTTGTTCTTACTCGGACACTGAATGAAACGCTCCGAACTAGTACAATCGTTGAAATGAACTAGTTCGTTCTTCTAGTACTATTAGTTTATTTTAGTTCACCGTTCATTAAGATATTCTTGTGCGCCAGGTTGAATCGTACGTAGACAGAGCAAACTGTACTAGTTCGTCGTTCATCCATCAGTCATCACGCTCGCGCGCACGCTTCTCAACTCGTTCACTCGCTCAGGCTCAGACAATCGTAGTTCGTACCGTACTAATTTATTCTGATTCAGCACTCGAGTGATCCGATGTCGCTTGGATCACTGTACTAATTGAACGATTTAAACGACCGAAACAGAATAGTTCGTTCTCGTTCACCTGAAGGAATTGCTTCCTAATAGTACATAGTACATGTACTACACAAGCCTATTTACCCTGCCTAACCTACTCTGCCTACCTTACCCTACCTACCCTGCCCTACATACCTATCTACCAATTTGTTTGAATAAGAATTAATACTACAATGCGAATGCTGAGTATGTCGCACGGCTTGACTTTCAAGGTTAAGCAACGCTTGCCCAGGTCTTTCCGTGGTTGGGTGACCGTCCATTACATTGCCACACTCCTCAGTGCTTTGGATTTTTCGATTCGAGATTTCATTCGTTTCGGTAGTTAAAAGCCAAAAAATCGGACACCATGGCATGGAGTATCGTGTTACTCAGTTGTTGGGTTGGCGAGTTCTGATGGGCAGTTGCTCCATGTAAATTACTTGTAGTAATCAATAGGAACAGGCCAGGTTGATTGAAGTTAGGTAGGGTAGGGTAGGGTAAACAATGGTAAGCAGATTTAAAATTAATCTACTATATAAACATAAGTTGGGTTTTCCTCCCTGACGCTATAACTCCAGAACGCACAAACCGATGTCCACGGTTTTGCATTCGTTGGAAAGGTCTCGGGCTCCGTGAGGTTTATAGCAAAGAAAATTCTAGGTAGGGTAGGGTAGGGTAGGGTAGTGTAGGGTAGGGTAGGTAGTGTAAGGTAGGGTAGGTAGGGTAGATAAATGTTTGGTCTTTTTATGGCAAAACAAAGTTTGCCGGGTCAGCTAGTTTAACTCATATAAATTTGAATGAAACACGTCACGCGTGAATCTTCCGAAGGTGGCACACCTATAGTGCACCCTCATTACACCTCTCAGTTTGAGTTAAGAATCTGCTAGGACTTAAACGAATCATACGGTTATGTTTTTAATAAATCTTCTTCTCATTAGTTGTTTTCATTCATTACTGAAGGTCGTGCCCGTCTTGGAAAGCTTTGACGGAGTCATTGATGATCTGCTTCCAATAAACTCTGTAATCGGCTCTTTTTGGGGCAGGGTCACTGTTCGTCCTGTAATCGCCCTGATCTGATCTGACCATCGAGTGGGGTCGTTGGATTTAATAAATCAGCTCGGTAATAATGTGTGGTACTCACTGGTATTGTTGTCCATACAGCGGTCAGGCATTGGCGGCTTCTGGTTGTGGTTGGAGTCACGGCCCGAGGCTTGCTGCTGCAGGTAGTGGATGAGCCCGGCCACCACCTCCTTCAGCGACGTCATCACCTCCGCCAGCTGCTGCCACGATGGATTCTTGGCGTCTGAAATGGTTTTACTTATGCTTCATTGTAACTACAAACCGCGCGTCAATCGTCACTAATAAAAAAATTACATTGAATTATAAAATCGCTATATGTAATTATTCGAGATATCATATACCCCCGACATACTTAGCATTAAGGAGTTCCATTGGCCATCTGTGGTCTTCTTCACCAGTTCCACTTCACCAAAAGATCCTTTCTGAGTGCAAATTATTGCATTGTTTATGAAAATACCAAAATCGCTTTATGTATGCCTATAATATTTGAGGAGTTCCCTCGATTTCACCAAGATCCCATCATCAGATTCTGACCTGATTACTATGGGACCAACTTGGAAGTATACCCTTTCAAACAAAAGAAGAATTTTCCAAATCGGTCTTTAAGTAATCAGGTAAAATACATAAAAAAAAGATTCAAGACATAAACAATTTCTATCTAATAAGTAATATCTACCTATGACTTATCTGGCACTTCTTCCTGATTGCCAAATCGTTATTTCCGTTAAAGGTTAGATTAGGTCCAAGAAGTTTCTTTCATCGTCATTTAAGCCGAATGACGTCCACAGTTGGATACAGGCCCTCCCCAAGTATCGCCAGATTGGCTTTCAGCAGATTCCCGCAGCTGATTCATCTTTGAGAACGCAATTAGCTACCAGGTCAGGTGCTCATCATCATTCGCCAGGAGTATGTTAGTGCCACCATCAAGAAAAGTGGGTACAGGACTTAAGGACTTACCGGGACTGGCGTCGATGTTCGCGAGCCTGTCCAGATGCAGGCTCATTACGATGAGTTGTGCCGGGTCACCCGTCCGCTGCAGCGCGATGAACAGCTCCTGCACCGACTGCGCGAACGACTGAGGTGTCTGCAATTTATCTGGAAATAAATTAATTTGTTAAATTTGACATTGTTTCAGCACATGTTCAAGACATCTGAGGCCTTAGTGCGAGTTTTTACTCACGGTCAATCGCGTTAACGTAAACGTCAATTTGTATTGAAACTGGATAAGCGCCGTCTGGGGACGGTAAGGGGAAACCTCTTTTTTTTGTATACATTTTGACATAAGAGATCGTTTACGTAACACGAGACACGCGTCCGCTAGTTCTATGATAAGGCGATGGATTGACAGCTCACTTCGGGCTCACTTCACGAGTGTATTCACGGTGAAATATTTACAAAATAGCATAGCAACAGACGCATGATGTAACTGAGGAAACGGTTTTAGGATCATGCTGCAACCATATAATATAAACTATGTTTGTTTGTATCCCAAATAAACTAAAATAAAAATAAATATCATGAGCTGCACATAGGCTGCCCACAACGTGCTTGGGCGGCCACTAGAGATAGCATTATCAAAACCATTGAGATAATATGTACTACGTACTAGAGAAGCTATCCTAAGCAAAATGCATGCTCCATTTTGTCAATTTTGACAAGAGTTTAAACTAAAAAATTCGCTGCAGCGCTGAAACAATAATTAGTCGTCTAACAAAACAATATAAACATGCAGCGCTAGAGCAAGTCTAAGGTGTAGTTTTCTCGCGACCAAAAAGACGGAAGCGCCGTGATTTTCATGGCGCTTACGCGTTTCGTTCAACCTTGTCATTCATATAGACTAAATTGCTGACTGACTACAGAAGTGACATAGCATTATACCTAACAAGCTTCATTAGAATTCACACTTTTTCAAAATTTATTATTAGTTGAAATAACCGACTGTTAAAGTTTATGATGCTTTTGTATTTCTTTATCTTAATATATATAAATCTCGTGTCACAATGTTTGTCCTCAATGGACTCCTAAACCACTTAACCGATTATAATAAAATTCGCTCACCATGTGCAGTTCGATCCAACTTGAGAGATAGGATATTTTTTTTTTTTTTTTTTTTTAATGGGTAGGGTAGGTATGTAGGGTAGGGTAGGGTAGGGTAGGTAGGGTAGGGTAGGGTAGGCTAGGTAGGGTAGGGTACGTAGGGTAGGGTAGGGTAGGGTAGGGTAGTGTAGTGTAGGGTAGGGTAGGGTTGGGTAGGGTAGGGTAGGGTAGGGTAGGGTAGGGTAGGGTAGGGTAGATAAATGTTTGGTCTTTTTATGGCAAAACAAAGTTTGCCGGGTCAGCTAGTTTAATATATAATCAAATGCGCTTACAATAAGTTAAAAACATATCAAATTGGAATAGGGAATTTTACAATTCGCTTGAAACACGAATCTTTTGTATATTTTTAATATTAATTATGTTAATTTAGTTACCCCCAAACAATATAAGTTTAGTTAACTTTTGACGCTTCGATAAATAATTATTAGTCTGATTAATTTTAGCTTCGTACTTCAAGCGAATTCTTGTGTATTTGTTTATGACGGCCCGTATCAAATGTGTTAGGTGATTTAAAGTGCTTGGTTGATCAACAGAATATTGTAGCAAATATGTAAATTTTTCCTTGTGAATAAAATATTCCAAAGTATTAACAGTAATATAACTGAAATGATATTAAGTAGAGAGACTGATTCAGAAAACGCCTGCCCGCTTTTGTGGTATATTTATCCTCTTCGCGAAAATGCAACGAACATACATAAGTATGATTGGATGGTAACCAGCAGCCTAATTGTGTAAGTATATTCGGCAAAGGAAACAATCTGTTTCTTTCCCAAAAACTACTTTTTGAAATACGAAAAGTCGTTTTTGGGAAAGAAACAGATTGTTTCCTTTGCTGAATTCACTTACACAATTAGGCTGCTGGTATCTTCACTGCGGGTAATTTCGATAAATTTTATCCATTTTTCCCTATCTTTACGGTCCAAACGTAGAAACCTTAAATAAACAAAATGTAACAAATTATGTCTTACATTATGTAATAATTATTTTTCATCATTTATCTTTTTTCATTGAATAACCACAGTCAGTTCTTTTCTAAAGATATGTTCTTATTATTTTCCGTATTAAAAAGAAACATCAGCTAATTTTACCTACACTTGTTATACAAATTGTCACATCTGAATTTTTAGTCTATATGAAAATTGACATAACATGGCGTCCAGCAAATATTTTGTTAAAATTAAATATTAAAATAATTATCTAGTTAGCCAACTATGAAAAGTTATTCCTTTGATCTTCGCCGTATTGGTTGAATTATTAGTGCAAAATGTTATAACACACGACCGGCATATTGAATGCGTTTGAACGTTTTTTCGTTTAAAAACATAAAATGACTTAAGCGCCCAAGATCTAGCAATCAAATAAGTGAATTGCGGCTAGAAGAGCGCAACTGAACAGAACACAGTAGTGATGGGTGGTGACTTCTCTAGTGCGTAGTACATTATTACCTCAATGATCAAAACTTTATATTTAAAAAGACATCCGTTCACTCGTAGGCCCGTGACAATTCTGACCATGGTAATAGTATCTATTCCTTGCTTCGTTGGTCCCTTAAGCAACGCCCCATAAAGAACGGACAAGTATTTCCCACATGCAGCAGATTTCCGCAACCTTTAATCAGCTCGCTTGTCTTGACCACCGCAGGTTCAAACAGAACAATCAAAAGAAAGCAAATCAGATATCAAGAACTTGGGTTCCTCTAAAACTTAGATTCCTCTTAAACTTGGGTTCCTCTTATACTCTTACCCTCTTACTAATCTAATAAACACGGAATAAAGTTATACCAGGAATAACCATACATATTCATAGGTTATACTTGGTATAACTTTATTCTGTGTTTATTAGTAAGAGGGTTAGAGCGGTTTTGGCAACTCTTATCTATATCAGTAACCTTGGTCCTCATGCCGATGTCTTCATTTGTGATTGGACCACGCAAGGAAACTCCGAGCATAGCTCTCTCCATTGCCCTTTGGATGATTTTAACCTTCCGATGAGGCCCATTGTGGGCGACCACGTTCCATACGTCATCACGTATTGAACCGAAACTTTGACGAAAGTCTGACCATTTTTGTTGCCAGTGATAAATGATTTTATTTCTGTAAGTTGGTTTGTACAAACACTTTTACATGTCGATCATATTTTTTAAAACTAGATGAGGTCGACGTTTTCTATCTGACTATTTATGTATTTATTTAGCTCACCAACAATTGGTAACACTTAAATATTACAATTTATTCACTTAATACTAATGTCGAGTGTCACAATTTTTAACAGGTAAGCACCACTTATGCTAAGTTGTTGTACAAACATTTAAAAAAATAACTTAATTAATAGGAATAAGAAATAGGTTTGAGTGATACCGTAAATATCTTGACTTTAAAAATAAAAACTAAAATTCAAATAAGTACATCACACTACATATCATCGTGTGTTAATTTGCGGCAATTGGTAAGTGAGTCCGCATGCACATTTGCAAGATGCATCTGCAAGACTACTCTGAGAAGAAAGGCCGAAACAAACTCAGAGGTCACAGTCTCTTTTAAAGTCCTGGCAAAATCTTGGTTAGATCATGTGAAGACCATGTAGACAGATGTCTGAAATGGTCTTTTGAGGAAAGAACCAGCCAGATTGAGTGGACCTGTCCAGTCAGATGACGGATGATGAAAGGCAACACACACTGGTCATAGAATTTCGTCTCGAGATACTGTGGTGAGTTGGCGAGAAGATACCACGCAACTTTCCGAATGCTGCCCAGCCAAGTCTGATTCGACGGTTGACCTCCTTCTCGAAGTTGGACCTATCTTTCTGGACCGTTTGTTCCAGGTAGACATAACCGTCCAAAACTTCGAGTGTAGAGTTTCCGATCTTGATAGGAGAGGGTGATACATGGGCATTCAACATAATCTTGGTTTTGTCCATGTTCATTTT
This sequence comes from Orthosia gothica, assembly GCA_949775005.1. Classification (NCBI taxonomy): domain Eukaryota; kingdom Metazoa; phylum Arthropoda; class Insecta; order Lepidoptera; family Noctuidae; genus Orthosia; species Orthosia gothica. Next base: position 6,797,037 of record OX459039.1, on the reverse strand, counting down.
AAGACCCACTCTTTCGGAGGCTCCATTGAGGTTATCGAGCATTATACTAAGGTCCCCCATGGTGTCAGCCATGACCACTATATCGTCGGCAAACCGATGGTGAGTGATGTACTTTCCATTGGCATCAACGCCAAGCCCTCTCCAGTCCAGAATCTTGAAGACATTCTACAATATTTTTGCGCGATATAAAAAAATAGACTATTCGAGGTACTAATGCTACGCAGACAAAGTCGCGGGCAACAGCTTATAATAATTATTTACAATGACTTAAAAAAAAGTAGGTAATCAATTCGACACGTATGTATGTAATATTGTCGGAATTGCAAAAAATTCACAAATGTTACTCTGTATGTCAAATTTCATAAGTGTATGTATGTTTGTCCACGCATTTCTCCGGAACTAGTTATCGGATCGTGATTATCCTTTTTTTATTTGATTAAATATCTCTCAACTTAGGAAATAGTACAAGCTTCATCAAAATCGGGTTAGCAGTTTTCAAGATAAGGAAAATACAACCGAATTCCTTAGCGACGAACAGCACTAATATGTAAATTAAGTAATTATGGATATTTTGTCAATCCTTAAGGGAACCTTACTATAAACTTTGCTCACTTTTTAGTGATAGGGTACTAAAACTAAAAAGAGAGACATAAAACTTTTTCACATAAAATAAACCGACACCTCAAGCAAAAAACTAAAAAGTGCAAAAACAAGAGGCAAAAAAAGACACCGACTTCCGAAACGAAATAAATGTTTGCATTTTTTTTGTGTTTTTCTTTACAAGTCGGAGCCTCAGACTGCATTTGAAGTGCCATCATGCGAGTTAGGATAGTTTAGTTAGGCGAGTTAGGATTACGAATCAAAAAACAAAGAAACTATTGTTTAGGTAATAGAAAGTCAGGTGACAGCCTGCGCTCGTTTCCGTTCCCTCACAATACATACGCTGACCTATAATGCTCTGCATGTGGCTCTTGTGCGCCGTGTCGCCGTAGAGGAGAGCGCTCCACTGGTCGGGCGCGATGCGCAGCCCCGCCTCGGTGGCGATCTGCACTATCTGCGCGTCGTGCTCGCGCCGCAGCGACTCGTACGTCCGGAACTCTTCCTTCAGTTGCATTAGAGACGAGTCGCATTCGCGTTTTGATACCTATAGGTGTTAAATAAGCAATTAATAGAATTGCCATATACAGGGCGACAGAATGCGATTTTTAATATAAAGTCGAAAGAACAATGGCGAAATCTTAGCTGACTTAAATTTGAGCGTCTGAAAGTGAGTTATATACGAAAGAATTTCTTATTAATTGTCTAAGTTTTTTAAAGTATAATTGAGCTGGTACGAAACGGATAAAAAAAAATCATAATTAATAAAAAGTTATTTCATTTTTTAGTTAATTTTTGTACCTTAGTGTTGCCATTATATATTTTATCTGCTAAGTGACAAGTAGTAACTATATTAAGTAATAATATCATTATTTTATTTATTGCAGTAAATGAGTTAACAATCCAGTTTATGTCTAAGTGGAGATGTTCCTTGCAGGTAGGTAAGAAGTAAAATAAATAAGGTAAGAAGTAGTGTAGTAGAAATAAATGAATTACTTTCAATTAATGATTGGCAAAAAGACTAGTCTAAAAAAATAGAGCTTAGTTGTTGACGACGACCTTTTTATAAATGTCAATGTCGCTTAGTTTAAATAAACATACTTTTTCCCAAAGAATATATTATACATTTCATGCTGAAATAACTAGGTAAGGGAAATACTAATGCGATATTCCCCTTTTAATTCCACGAAATTGAATAATATTACTTATTAAACAAATTATTAAAAGTAACCCAGATATAACCTACAAAAGTTTATGACTGAATATCTATTATTCTAGACATTCTTGAACAAAAATTCTTGCACAAACCAATTCAGAACATCAACCTGAGTTAAACAAGATATTTTGCATTTAATGACGCAGTAATTTAATATCAGCTAAAACAATGTATGGGCACCTACCTGCCATTCTTCTTTTATTCTTCACTTTAGACCAATATTTTGATAAATTTCATCGCAGTTACGAAGCTTGAAGCATGAAGACGCAGTTGCCATAAAAGATATCAACATTCTCCTACTGTTTTTTTTTTGAAATTTTTATTTTGGTCAGATCGAAAACTATAAAAAGTCGCGGAACATACATATACATGGGGGTGATTCGGATACCCCACGTTAGGAGGGTCCAATTTTTTTTTTAATTGGTTTTTAGTAATATAAATCATAAACCTATTTTTTTTCGTAACTTGTAACGTATAGTTTACTGCTGTGTGTTTTATTAAGAGGGTCCTTGAAATTGTGGTTGATGTCCTAGGGGTCCATGGACTGAAAAAGGTTAGGAAACGCTGGTCTAACTCTACTTGAACCTGAAAACTTGTCAAACTTAGGCACAAACTCGCCTTTAGTTTTGTTACATATGAATATTTATTATTAATTTCAGGTTCAACTCAACTCGCAGCTAAGCTCGCTTTTGTACAAGAACTATATTATCACTATGATATTTTGGGGCTACAATAAAGGACAAAGAGGCTGTAAGAGGATTGTCCCAACTCACCTTAAAACAAGAAGCTCTGTATAGGAGCTGGACGACGTGGCCTATGCTAGTTTTCGAAGCCTGTGGAAAATGAGGCTCCAGTCTTTGGACTACAAACATCACTAACACCTGCAATGGACAACAATACAATCGTCATTAGTCAATTTTATTGTACAACCAAACATAATGTGTTTTATCATCCCAAGGGAACACACCACCGGGATACAAACTATCCTATGACCTTCGCAGCTCCTCAAACTATATCCATACCCAATTTCATCTAAATTGTTTCAGCCGTTTAGTATTGAACAAACAGCAAAATTATTTTCGCATTTATAATATTATTAGTATGGATGAAGAAAGAAAACAGGAAACATATCTTAGTGGTTTTTACATCCATCGTCAAAACATCCAGCCACACTCACAAACTTTCACTTTTATAAGTAGGATGCATTGGGAATTTCCATGAAACTCCTTCATGTACGCATTTGGGTACCATCCGTAAATCGCCAAACATCGAGTGAGGTGTAAAGAGAGTAGAGAGAAGTATACCCTGCAGTGGGCAAGTAAAGACAGGTACAATTAATAGCATCAAACTTAATGATGGCTGCGAAATGCGCTAGTCGCTAAGCAGTTCCCTGCCGGCGGCTGTCACTTCGATTTGCTACTGCGCGGTGATTCACGTCGTGATCCGAGCCGCCATTAAGTTATTAAGTAAGACTACTGTAACTATTATTCCATCGGCATCACCTTTCTCGAGAGCGCAGAACCGTCTTCGAGCGCCAGCAGCACCAGCTTGAGGACCTCTTCCTGCATGGCCGGGCCCAGGAACTGGCAGCCGCGCGCGCGCACCGCTGCCCACAGATTCGCGCTCAGCTGCTGCGGGTTCTGCAAACAACACACATATTTTATCATCATCATCGTCACTTCAGCCGAATGACGTCCACAGCTGAACTCGGGGTAGTCTTTTAAGAGGTCAAGGTTCCTTCATGTGATGAATGTGATTACCAGGGTGGTTTTAGTGAGGTAAAAAATCCCACAACCCCTAGTCTTTTCCCCAAAAGCCCAGGCGCCTTTTGAAGGTTACCAAGGTACCCCCTATAAGAAAAAAAAGTTCCTCCACTATGTGTCGCTATATCGGTGGGTCCTGTGCGTCTCACATTCAGCGGATTCCCGCAGCCTGAACCAGGTCATCGATCAACCTAGAGGGACGAATACACACATTTACTTGGCGCAAATATAACGTCTGCCCAGCCTTTTCCCAACTATATTAGGGACGGCTCCCAGTCTTTTTTTTTTTTGATTGCGCACTATAATAGGCCAAACACATAAGTGAGACGCTGCAGTAACGTGACGTGACAAGAGTTGAGTGATTCAACACCTCTCCCGCAAAGCGCAACTACCTCAATCAGCGTCTTAGCTAAGCGGTCGGTTATAGCAGTAAACACCGTCTTTCGAAATTCAGAACATTACCAATCCGGATAGACCTCGGCAGTCAAATTCGGAGGTAATGCGTAAAATATGCGAGTCGAATACGATTTCTTCTCTCATAGAGGAGGCCAGTGACTCAGCAGTGGGAACATTAAAAGGATGATGATGAAATGCTGTTCATGGGCAGTGCTGTCTTACCTGATGCTGCAATATCAGCTCGGTGACGGTGCGCTCCCCAAGCGAGCGGGCCGCGCGCGCTGCCCGGCCGCGGCCCTCCTCGTCGGTGATGGCGCACTGAAGCAGCATCACCAGCTTCCGCTGCATGGGCCGCGAAAGCCGGCTGCCAGCCATACTATTGTTGACTGAAACAGATACACAACACCTCAGCTATCTAGTCGCTTCGAAGAGTTAACAAATATGTTAGTATTTGTTCTTCGCTGTCGCTGTCGCTGGCACGCCGGTCATTCATATTTGTTTGTCCAAAACTTTGGGTGTATTTAATAACTAAGAGTGACTTAGTCCTCTGGGTGAGAGTCTAGTGGGTTATCTTCCTTGCAGGCTATCCTGCAGGATGCTACTTCTGACTCCGCGTCATCTAATGAGCTACGATGTTGTATGTATGCGCCAGGAAGCATCAAGGTCGTATGTAGGCGACTCCGCAAAAATTAATAAGCACTGCAGAAGCGTGACATAAAAATTAGTGCCCTGAAGGCATTTTTATACTGACTGCATAGACTATTGTAAACCCATTAGGATATATCTGAACATCAGGCTCGCACTGAAAAAAATAAAATGTTACTACCGCACATTAAAGCTATAACATTAAGATTTACTGACTTTTTACAGTAAAAATGAATGTTTGTAAAACATTAAAAAGCAAAACAGTAACGTTTAATGATTGAACGTTAAAACTGACTGATCATGATTCGAGAAACAGTTAACGTTATGTGGCAGTAAATTTTAATGGTTTGATCGTTGAAACTAATCGAATAAAACATTTAATTTAACAGATAGCGTATTAAAACTAACTGATCACGGTTCGACAAAAGTTAACGTTATATGGCAGTAAATTGTAATGGTTTGATCGTTAAAACTAATCGAATAAAACATTTCATTTAACAGATAGCACATTAAAACTAACTGATCATGGTTCGACAAAAAGTTAACGTGATGTGGCAGTAAATTGTAATGGTTTGATCGTTAAAACTAATCGAATAAAACATTTCATTTAACAGATAGCACATTAAAACTAACTGATCATGGTTCGACAAAAGTTAACGTTATGTGGCAGTAAATTGTAATGGTTTGATCGTTAAAACTAATCGAATAAAACATTTCATTTAACAGATAGCACATTAAAACTAACTGATCATGGTTTGACAAAAAGTTAACGTGATGTGGCAGTAAATTGTAATGGCTTGATCGTTAAAACTAATCGAATAAAACATTTCATTTAACAGATAGCACATTAAAACTAACTGATCATGGTTCGACAAAAGTTAACGTTATGTGGCAGTAAATTGTAATGGTTTGATCGTTAAAACTAATCGAATAAAACATTTCATTTAACAGATAGCACATTAAAACTAACTGATCATGGTTTGACAAAAAGTTAACGTGATGTGGCAGTTAATTGTAATGGCTTGATCGTTAAAACTAATCGAATAAAACATTTCATTTAACAGATAGCACATTAAAACTAACTGATCATGGTTTGACAAAAAGTTAACGTGATGTGGCAGTAAATTGTTGATCGTTATAACTAATCGTCATCATCATATTAGCCGAAAGACGTCCACTGCTGGACATGGACCTCCACCAAGCATTGAACAGTCCCGCATCCAGCGGAGCCCCGCAACCTTCACATCGCGGTCGAGCACGACCTCTGTGATAGGCTGGAGACACGCATTTTGTCACGGTTTTTGCTCCCAAACTGTGATAAAAATGTGTGACTCAAGCATGGTACAGTAGGCCATGCTCGCCCCGCAGGTCAACCTACAAGTAGTATAACATAGTAAACTCTAGTTTCCAACATTGAATTCTAAAGACAACATTGAAGTAAAGAGGCTAGACAGTTTTATTTTGATAACCAAGACCAAAACAAAATTAATTGGAACTCGTAAGTTAACATCACTGTTGGCATTTCACATGTTGTTATGTTAGCTCCTGGCTGACTCTAAAATAAGCTAGGCTTTGCAAAGTTAGCTAAGCTCACAGTGTGACCTGCGCCTAACGTGTCAACCACTTAGAGTTGACCACTTGCTTGTATGGAGAATGTGTGCAGTGTAAGGTCAAGGTTATCAGTAATCAATGTTATGTGAGAAAGTATTTTATTCCGTACTGTTAAACCTATGGCCAATGGTGTTAGTTATTAACGGTTAATTAATTTACACCTATGCCTACTTAGGTAGTTTTTTCGTGTGTCATTTATATCTGCTTCTGGCTATCAAAGTTATTTATGAATATCATGAATCGAAGTAGGGTGAATCGTGCATCAAAAGAAATCGCATTATCCCCAGTTTTCATTATTTCTTAATTTTTAAAATCTCGTAATAAGTTTCACTTTCTTTGCAATAATAAGCCTGAATGAATTCCTTGTAGAGTGTCCACATTAATATTATTTTAGGATTTACAGCAATTATAAAGGCTTTAAAACCAGATCGAATATATATCGGAGTGTAGTGAAAGTAGCTGTAGGCCTTTAACAAAACTTTGCAAAGGATAACGCATTAATCGTATCTATCTCTGTAATAAGAGATAAAAGATAACAAAATAAAACTAACTGATCATGGACGGATCTATAAAGATTCCATAGTAACCATTTGGCTACGGAACCCTAAAAAAAGACTCCTTTCACTTTCGTTACCGACTAAGTAGGTAAGTACTTAAATACAATCAATTGTCATACATTTTTGACATTGATTGTCGCTGAGATGATAATGCGACTGAACTGATTGAATTTGAACCTAACTTCGATTTGTTGGCAACGAGTTAAATATGTAAATTGAAAACTGATTGTTTATACCTAACGATGAATTTCAAACGATTAAAATTACTGTCTTGACATTAAAAAGAACTGCTTGATTGAACCAAAATCATAGACATACTAAATAATATGGACTGGAAATACCTACGAAAAAAACGTGCCTACCTAAACCTCAAAATGTCTCATAAAATAGCCGCCGATTCTAAGGTTGTGTCAATCAAGCAACACACACACACTTACTAATCTCAATAATACAATATGTAAACAACCATTTGTCAGCAGGACTACCACGAACACAACCACAAAATTCGTCTCATAAAATGGCGAATATGGCACGTACCTACAACCGTCACTAAAAGTCATAACAAAATGTTGCCATAATGAGCAACAACTGAAATATTGTTGTCTCTTTCATCAAATACGTTTACTACATTAGAAAGAATGAAACAAAACGATGTTTCACATTCTGTATCGTATTTCACTCATATTTGTATAAGCTAATGTATGTATAGAACATCGCGGCGCCTCCATATATTTCCTATTTCAATGACCAAAATAGAACAAGTCGAAACTAGCTTCTTTCTTTCTTGGGTAAACGTCACGTGATCACGTCTGTTTCGGCAATTTGTGTTGCCAACCTAGTGGATTTTCCACTAAAACTGGTGGTTTCGATCCGGGGTTTTAGTAGTTAAAATAATAATATTGATTTATTGATTGTTAGTATTACGTAATCATAAAAGAAACCAATGATTATTTCTACTTATTGTTTTCTTTCATAATAACTAAAAATTGTTTAGTGGTAAATTTTGCAACTATGAGAGTAGGGCAGTTTTTCGTTAGTGGTTTTCTGGTGGTGTTTGGTGATTTGGATTGCGAAGTTTTAATAGCATTGGTTTTTGCTAAGCCACCATTGTGGGACAAAAGACCCAAATTATACAGCAACAAAAATATGATTGACAAATATTGGGAGGAGATTAGTAACTAATATTATATAATAACTATATTATCATGGATTCATCGAACTTTTTATGTTTGTGTTTTCTTTGTGTGTATGTGTTGTGTGTGTGTTGAACTTTGTATGTAGGTATGTGTAATCTGTGTCTTTAGATGTTTTATTTTTATGTCTTTGTTTATTGTCCTTTTTTTTTAATGAACCCTTTCGAGGAGAAAAACTCATCGTCCGACGAATTCGAAGACATCATGGACACTATGAACAGATTTACCTGTTTATCGATTGGTACTGCCCCGTATACGGATGTCAGTACTTTAAAAAATGCATTATTTAATAAGAAAGAAGAAAGAAAGAAAGAAAAAGTGTTTATTCGCCACAAAAACGACATACAATTTTTTGATTGTTCCTTAAATTTAACCCATCGGTAGTATTAGTAAGTACTTAAATTATGTTAGTAAAGGAAGTTAAAATAAAATACCAATTTTGAATACAGTACAAGGATGATGAGAAAATAAATCGATCGATCGTAAATAATCGGACTGCCGGACAGTAAAATTCCTTGTAGTGCACAAACGCCCTAACTGTTGGCAACACCGTTAACGTTCCCCGCCGGCCGCCGGCGCCAATATATTTATTTCTTTCATTTGAATCTTGTGACAGCTACGCGTACATACGTGCACAGAAAAAAAAATGGTTGTGGCTGCAGTGTATTCGTCTATTTGATTAAATTGAAGAATCTATCATGGGTGACGAGATTGAGACCACAGCGAAGCTCCTCAGGGAATGGGGATTTCAAAAATACATTGATGTATTTAGAGGTAAGCCATTTTATGAACTATGTTACCTACTTAAATAGGTTTATCTAGGAATACTTAAATCATTTCATAAATAAGACCGTTATGTTACTGAAATGGAAATACTTACGAAAGGACAGCTCATTCTAAATTATTATATATGACTATTCATATAAGTAATTTTGAATGATTTGTTCAAGTTTTTGTGTGGCTAGGTATATTCTATAATAAACCTAGCCACACAAAAACTTGAACATTCAAAGAAGTTCCATTTGAAAATTTTAAGGAAAAACGGTTTTGGTTAATTAAATAGTTTACCTCTATATTGTTAGTTTGTGTGGCATTGCTAATGACAGATGTAATATGTGTTTAATATTGAGATAAATCATGATTGTAGGTACTACATAATTATTGTGTAATCGTAGCCATCTTGAAAAAAATTACATTAAAATGTACTAGCCTTCTCGTTAAATATAAATGTGACATTCATTATAGTTATCGGCACGTAACTTGGCAAGGTTTTGGCTAGGGATGATGCGTATTTACTGGTACAGGTATAAAAACCCAGTATGAATTTACCAGTACGCAGACCGCGTATGTACAGCTGAGACCCGGTCCGTACCCGATAGGTATAATAATGTCGAGCTACGCGCCGAACTTAAATCGTATTTACATCGGGTATGACGTCATACCCAGTGCGGCGGGTGCGGCGGCCCAGTAGTTCATAGAATGCGTTCAACGAAAAAAGTCCCGCGGAAATACAGGAACTAACAAGATTTGTTAGAGGTCGCATAGAAACTAGCGCCTTCGCGATGCGGCTTATGCGACTTCTTTCGTTGGACGGACTCTAACGCTCGCGCTCGACCGCTCGCCATTGAGAATACGAAGTTACCCGAAGGTTACGGCGCTTTCCGCGTACTAGGTAGGTATCGTTAAAAAACTGTTCACCCTTCTTTATGTAATAATTTGAATTGAATTTCTTTTTCATGACTAGTGTGACTTGATGCGAAACCAATTAGTGCAAAACTGTGGCGTTTTATCGACGGAGTGTAAAACAGGAGGTACTTTATTCAATACTAGCTGATGCCCGGGGCCCGCCCGCCCGCTTAACATTATATACTAAAACCTTCCTCGAGAATCACTCTATCCATGGGTGAATACAGCATGAAAATCGTTTATTATTCTTGGTTTATCGCGAAAAGACAGACAGACGCGGCGGAGGACTTAGTTTTCTAATAAGTAGTGATCATTGTGTTGTGGTTATGGTGTCTTTGCTTCGAATGTTTCTGTTTGTGCTTAAAAATACTGTAAATCAAGGTCAGACAGTTCAAAATGGGCTGGAAATACACGTCAGATTTTGTTTCCGAATGGCCAGATGAGGCCAGATCAGACTGTGATGAAAAAAACTGACGTATATTCCCGGCATTAGGGGCGGATTTAAGCTATGCATGCACATAGAACGTTCAGTCATAATAAAACATCATTAAAAAATACATTCAATTTAAACCTCCAGTACAAAAGCATGCTACTATTGACACACTTAAATGATTTAAGGGTGTATGTGTTAAGGAGTATAAAGAATGTGTATTGTTGTAAGTTTTTTATCTTACTGTTTTCAGAAAACGAAGTAGACGCGTTAGCTTTAAAATTATTAGATGATGCGCAAGTGAGGGCATTAATTCCTGCAATAGGACCGCAAGCAAAATTTAAAAAAGTTCTGTCAGAGTGGAAGGTGTCGCTTGAAAAGGTAATTTAAGACACAGTCTCAATAAGTCTAATGATAATATTTTCTGAGTTTTTACCTTTACTAAGCTCTATGTTAAAGGTCAGGAAAACATACATGCATAGTTATTTACAAGTGTTTATTACAGAGTGATGACGATTTAGACCAAATAATTTCAAAGTATGGAGACTCTTTAGACGGACTGACGCAGAGTTTCACGAGTCCAATCAAATCCCTTCCAGCGTCACCTAGCATCTCATCACGATCTTCTGTGTCTTCACATGCCAATTTTGTAAGTAGTTTTAATTGTACTGCAAAATCACCACAACCAGTCGCCTGGTCGGTACACATGGTAATATCAACTCACCATCCCCTATTTTTAACCAACTCCAAAAAAGGAGATTAGCTATTCGACTTGTAAGTATGTAATACATTGAGATCCTGGATAATGTACACAAACGAAAACTTACTATAATAACTATATATATATAACTACTTATTTATAATACCACACTGTGCATTTTTGAGTAACACATCTTTCCAGTATCTAATTTTTTTCTAAGTTAGGTAGAATTTGAAGATACACACTAAACTTTTTAGTTAATTTATGCTTATACAATAATACAGGATGTTTGGAAGCTGGGTGCAAAGCCAGGTGTGATAGTTGACACCATTTGGAGCATTATGAGCGTTATACCTAGCTTCTAAACATCCTGTATAAAACTATATAAGACGATTGGTGACATGTTTTTATTTTTAGGATCTTGCTTTGCTCTTGGCAACTACTCCAGATGGTCAACTGCTACTTCAACATGATCAAGAAAAGTCATTGGGAGAACAATTTAGAAAAATATTAGTACGAGTAATTTCAAAGGAAATTCTTAGACATGACCCCAGGTCAAATGTAACTGCTGATATATATTTAAGTTGGCTTAGCGAGATAAGTAAGTAAGCTTCACTTTCACTTTTAATGGATTATACTTCTTTTGGTGTCTTATGTTTTTATATTTTGTTGTTGTTTTTCTTTTCAGAACGGTTATTTCCTTCAGAAAATCTACATTGTTATTACACCAAACCAAAAGCTGGAATACAACGAGCTCACGGCCGGCTCTACGACGCAGTGGTAAATTTAAAAGCCAAGTACCGAAGACAAAAAGTGTATCAACCGCGAGCACGACGCTCTTTAGAGAAGACGTTAACTCCAGAACCGTCTACATCTACATGTAACAGTGTTAGTTTACATAGTAATAAAATATCCATCACGCAAGAGGAAGAGGAGTGCCTGGAGTGGTTACGTTGCTCTTCTGATAATTATGCCTTGTGTGCAGAAAAGTGGCAAAGCACCAACCTGTATCGGAAGCAACGTGTTCTCTCAAATGAAAAAGAGTCTTATATCCAAGAATTCCCATGTTTGAAGCGCTCTTGGGGACATGAATTGGTAAATTTTTTCACTACCTACTATGAGTTCTTAATGTATTACTTTAGTCGTAAACTTTTAAGGTTTCTCAAACTACATCAATTTATTTCAGCTCACTGCTGACTTCAATCACTGGTATCCTGAAAATGAACATTCATTAGATGATAAACTACCGTTACTAAAGAGCAAATTACTCAATATATCTAAAACCTTATCAAGACAATCACCATTTGAAGAGAAACTTAAGAAACTAGTGCAAGGTGAGTTTGCTATACTCGTAGTATAGTTCCACCAAATAAAGTAACGTGTCAATCATTTATTTGGCTGGACTATTTCTAGCCGCTTAATAAATACCGTCGTATAACTAACTGCCTAGCCACCCAAAAGAGTTATATACACCTCTTTCAATACCATGCTTCAATTAAATGAATCATTCTAGTCTAGATAAAATTTTGGTTGGTCGGAGCCCTGCCAATTTCAAAGTCAAAATAATCAATTCAATTCAATATATTTATTGATTTTCATGGGTTTACAGTAGATGTTATAGTGTAATGTATAGATGGTAGATTTAACATTCATTTCCAGACACTTAAAAATATCAGTGAAATTCATGGATTACTAAAAATGATTATTAAAAATAACAGTAACTAATTTTTGTTCTTGTTGCTTGACAGATCAAGATCCTGAAACGAGCGTTCTCGCTGTATTACTCCTTATTCCCCACATAATTGGACCTGTTCACTTAAAAAAGAAGAGAATCTCCGCTGCAGAAGTGCGTCAAAGCTTTATATTGCATGTTGAAGAGCAAAGACAAATCTTGGAAGAGCGATTGAAGCGACACGACAGGTACAAGTCTTTGGGATTGACCATCCAACCTTATATGATAGTTGCAGGTCCATTGAAAAATATAATAGCACGTTACGTTGTTGTTGATGATATTCTCTACGAATTGCCAAACATCTGCAAAACAGTGGATACATGTTTTAAAATTATATGGGCTCTTAATTTAGAGTATCCTAGTGAATGTTTACCGATCTGGCAATTCTTAGAAAGGGCCATTTACAAGTTTTCTGCAAATGTTATTTCAAAAAACAGAGTTTCATCGTCTGTCCTAAGTTTATTGAGTGATTGTAGTATGTCTGCTGAGTAAAAATGGTTACCTGTTTTATTTGTAATACTGTTGTCATAAACGTACGAGCGTTAAAAGTGCATTTCCAAGTTTTTCATCAGCACCACAGGTTTGAACAATATCACTGCGTAGAAGGCAATTGTTTCCGGTCGTATCACCTCTTTAATTCCATACCCCACAATACGAGGGACCGAAATTTAATTTTTGGACGTCAATGTTCCGGCCACCCTGTATAAGGTCTATCTGTTCATACACGAAATTTCTTAAGGGATCATTGTACTCATCATTACGAACAACTTTTACTATAGGACCAAACCCTGAATGGCGAAAAATCATCATCAAATCAGCTGTTCCATACATTTTGACGAGTTAATGCGAACATAATATTGTAGGGAACACCTAATTTTTTTTATCGCGATTCTGGGTTTGGTCCAATAGTAAAAGTTGTTCTTAATGATGAGTAAGTACAATGAGCATTAAGAAATTTCGTGTATGAATAGATAGACCTTATATAATTTATGTATCTTTAAATTATCTAAGTGTAAATATTTTGGCTTGTTTTCCATTTATTCTGTGGTAAATATAAGATTTTTTTCAGACTAAGTTTAGTAGCAGTTACCCTTGACTCGAACCTTGTTATAATTTACTTAATTCTTAATATTTTGGATATTATATTGTTTGGGTATTTTACTTAATTATAATATTTGTACTTAAATTTTGGACTATTGTGATTACAACAAATTTTAAATTAAATTTTAGGTATAAAGATCAACGTATTAAAAACACAACAACACTCGTTGACAATTGACGATGTGTATACAACATATTATGTTTAAGTTATTTATGTGTAAATATTTGGGTTTGTTTTCCATTTATTTTGTGGTAAATATAAGAATTTTACAAGTTTAATATGTATGATTATTTTCAGACTAAGTTCAGTAGCAATTACCCTTAAGACTATAGAACCTTGTTTCAATTTACTTAATTCTAAATATATTCGATATAATATTGTTTTGGTATTTTACTTAATTATAAATATTGTACTTACATTTTGGACTGAAATGACTATGTGCATATAAGGTCTATCTGTTCATACACGAAATCTCTTAATAGGTCATTGTACTCATCGTTACGAACAACTTTTACTACAAGACCAAACCCTGAATCACGAAAAAAAAAATCAGCTGTTCTCTACAATATGTTCGCAATAACTCGTCAAAATGTATGGAATAGCAGTTTTTTTTTTCACGATTCAGGGTTTTGTCCCATAGTAATAAAAGCTGTTCATCATAATGATGAGTACAATGACCCCTTAAGAGATTTCGTGTATCATGAATAGATAGACCTTTAATAATAATTATCTTTAAATTATCTAAGTGTAAATATGTTGGTTGGTTTTCCATTTATTTTGTAGTAAATATAAGAATTTAACTACCTACTTTAATACGTGTGATTATTTTAAAATAAATGTCCTAAAGAACATTTTTTTTTATTTCACGATACCTGCTACTGTACACGTGCAGTACTCGCTACTGTACTTGCTCAGTTACAGGTAATGTGAAGGATAATATTTTTATGTGTATGCAGTTGCGGGTACGGTTAGTGCCCAGTTACAAGTAACGTGAATAATAGTACTTTTTAATGTGCATGCATATTAAAAAGTACTATCCTTCACGTTACCTGTAACTGTATAACTCATTACCCGCTACTGTGCATGCACATTAAAAAGTACTATCCTTCTCGTTACTTTTAACTGTGCAATTCATTACCCGCTACTGTGAATGCACATTAAAAAGTACTATCCTTCTCGTTAGGTGCAATTGTGAAACTCATTACCAGCTACTGTGCATGCGCATTAAAAAGTACTATCATTCTCGTTAAATGAAACTGTGAAACTCATTATCCGCTACTGTGCACGCACATTAAAAAGTACTACCCTTCTCGTTAAATGTATCTGTGAAGCTCATTACCAGCTATTGTGCATGCACATTAAAAAGTACTATCATTCTCGTTAAATGAAACTGTGAAACTCATTATCCGCTACTGTGCACGCACATTAAAAAGTACTACCCTTCTCGTTAAATGTATCTGTGAAGCTCATTACCAGCTATTGTGCATGCACATTAGAAAGTACTATCCTTCTTATTAAATGCAACTTTGAAACTCATTACCCGCTACTGAGCATGCACATTAAAAAGTACTACCCTTCTCGTTAAATGTATCTGTGAAGCTCATTATCAGCTATTGTGCATGCACATTAGAAAGTACTATCCTTCTCGTTAGGTGCAACTGTGAAACTCATTACCCGCTACTGTGCACGCACATTAAAAAGTACTACCCTTTCCGTTACCTTCAACTGTGAAATGCATTACCCGCTACTGTGCATGCACATTAAAAAGTACTACCCTTCTCGTTAAATGTAACTGTGAAGCTCATTACCAGCTATTGTG
Source organism: Orthosia gothica (assembly GCA_949775005.1). Lineage (NCBI taxonomy): Eukaryota > Metazoa > Arthropoda > Insecta > Lepidoptera > Noctuidae > Orthosia > Orthosia gothica. Next base: position 6,781,590 of record OX459039.1, on the reverse strand, counting down.
CATGCACATTAGAAAGTACTATCCTTCTCGTTAAATGCAACTGTGAAATTCATTACTCGCTACTGTGCACGCACATTAAAAAGTACTATCCTAAACGTTACCTGAAACTGTGCACTTACAGTATCCGCTACTGTGTACGCACATTATTTTTTACTGTTTTAAAGAGTATTAAAACATTAAAGTTTTTTTAATGTTTAAAACATATTTTTTTTTAAATATTTCAAACATTAAAAAAAATTACTGTCTTAAACATTAATTTTTTTTTAATGTTTAAAACATTAGTTTTTTTTAATGTTTCAAAACATTAAAAAAAATTACTGTCTTAAACATTAATATTTTTTTTAATGTTTGAAACATTAAAATTTATTGTCAAGCTTTTACTGTTTTCGGCTCATTAAAAGTTACTGCTTTGAACGTTAGGCTCATATTTTACTGTTTAAAGCAGTACAGTTCAATGTTTTTTCGATTGTTTTTACCGCTTATTTTTTTCAGTGCGCTGGGCACAGATTTATGTGCAGTGCGCTTTGAATAAACCTTCACTGTGTCGAATCGAGCGAATGACAAATCAACGGGCCAGGGTATTGAAATGAATGCACTACCGATAAAAAACCATCATATCTGCCGCACGTGTCGTTCTGCGTCATCAAAAGTACGTACTTTTGTTATACTTATTACCTATACCTAGTAAAGTAAAAGTACGTACTATTGTTATACTTATTACCTATATATATCAGAGTATGAGGAATTTCAGAAATATAGCAGACGATTTCCGATTCGACAGCGGTCCTTATTTAAATGTATGCCAATTATGCCAGTAGAAAAAGCTAAAAAGTCGTCCGTGACGTCAATAAGAATCAATATGACATAATGATTAGTAACTTGAAATGATATTATGACACATACATACAAGCAGGAAAGTACGAATTATTCCTTAGGGAAACAAGTAAAATTTTAAAATTTAATAAACCCCCGGCGCATTTATCTTGCGAAAAACACCCCGATTCAAACAGTAAAACGACCATAACTTTGAACGGCTGAACCGATTTTATTCAAACATAGTTAAAAAGACTCTCGCCAAAATCACCTTTAAAACTAAAAACTAAATCAAAATCGGTTCATCCGTTTAGGAGCTATGATGCCACACAGATACACAGCAACACACGTGAAACTTATAACACCCCTCTTTTTCCGGCAGGGATTAAAAAGGTTTTTAACAGCTGTGTAGATTCTATAACAGGTAGTAAATAAAACTACCCTACCTAGGCTACCTAAAATCTACACTACCTAGGTCACCAAACTATATGTAGGCTTCTAATTACGAAATTAATCTGTAACTCAGCCAAAGTAATTTATTTGGTTCTTCAAAGGTATTTAAAAAGTTGCCTCGCCCTTGGAAAATTTCTCGAAAGTATATTGTGCAATAGTAGGAAATTTGTTCGAACAAAGTATATAGGAATAAAAGAAACTCCAAAGTTTGTTCGCAAGAAGCCTCTGAAACTCTGAATGTTATTGTTATTTAAAAGCAACACCGGCAGGGCAGCCTTTGATCGCTATCGTTTTGCTCTTGCAAAAGATACGTAATAACGTATCTTTTGCAAGAGCAAAACGATAGCGATCAAAGGCTTTATGTCAAAGAAATCGTTATTATCTGCAATGAAGGTATGGTAGGTCCTACACAATCGTTTGCTAATCGTTCGCTGTTTGCCAAATGCACTTATTTAAATAAAATTCCGCCAAAACCTCTAAAACTTCTGTATGGAAGAGCAATTATTGCGCAAATATCGCTACCGTGTTGCTCTTGCAAAAGATACGTAATAAGCCTACTGGTTGCTCACTGGGTCTAAATACCGCCTTGGATTTTGTCAAAGAGCAATGAATTTGTATTGCGCATAATATTTTCTGGGTATAAAAAAACCTGATAGAATAAGGAACGGCACGTTGTGCTTGAAAATGGTGATCATAGACGCAGGAAAAAAAGCTGCCAATGCCAGACTAAAATGGGACTGAACGGATCGAAGCAGCCGTATTCACAGTGACCTCGAGGCAGTAGCCTGCATAAGGTGCTTGAGGATAGACGGCCCCGCCGCCAAGACCGGCCTAGGAAGAGGTGGCGTGGCGATCCAAGCGCCTACCGCAAGGCTGGTTTGAGGTAGCTCAGAAAAATAATACCATAAAGAATTTTGTACAGGCCTTTCTCCAGCAGTAGGAAGTGTAGGATAAATAAATTAAAAACCGACCAGGTGCAAGTCGGACTCGCGCACCGTGGTTTCCGTACCAAATTGCTCTAACGAAAAGATTATTTTTCTACTTTTCCAAGTACATTTTATAAGTTGATCGAAGTGTACTCGTAAACTTTTAAAGCTTTGATAGTTTTCCTTTTAATTTCTTTATATATACTACAGCCGTGAATTTTTTTCACATAGCCATAATCAACCATTTCATTCCGCTGGCAGGGAGCGGACACTTGACTCCAACAAAAATTACCAATTTAAAGCTTGATTTTACGGAAACGGATCCCTGCTTCAAAAAATAGTTTTCCCAGGCTAGTAATATTTTTGAATGTGCTATCCAACGATACCCCACACCACGGTATAGACTTTACGTGTAAAGGAGGAAAAAAAAATTCTTTAAATTTTATTTTTTACCGCTTTGTCGGTTTAATTAACAACGTACTAAGTACTACGGCGTAAGTAGGCTGTACGTGTACGGAGTAAGTAGCTACGCTGTGGACAGACGGGCATGGCGAAACTGTAATAAGGGTTCCTTTTTGACTACGGAACACTAAAAAATGAGTCAATACCACAGACATGAATCTAAATAGATAACGCAAGTCCCTCCATCTGTATGAAAACCAAGCGTGCCACTTTTCCAATAACAAATTTACTTACCAACGACAGAAAACAGTTCCAATGCCTCGGCAAACTTTTTCTATACATTCTTTGCAGCTCAATATGGCATAAAATGGCATTTTTCTAGATTTCGGTGGATTGCCGGTGCCTATAATGCTAAATGAAAAGCTCAGATTACGATCATTTGTCGTAACTTAAGTCCGTTTTTTGGCACGCGAAGTACATACAATCGCGTCATCTAGTTAGATTTATGTCTGTGGTCAATACCATTAAGTGACATGACCTATGGACATTTAAAACAAAATTGTTTAATGTGGGAATTACGAAAAGAAGAATAGGTAATTAACAAGCCAAGGTAATTTAATTTTCTTGTAAAAAAAAAATCTATCAATTTGGACCATCCGTTTGGGAGCTACGATGACGTACAGACCTACACAGACAGAGCTACAAACTTCTAGAACCCGTGCTTGCTTCTGTGGGACATAATTACGCGTGTATATGTGGATAGCGGATAATTATTTAAGCCATGCAGACTAGGGCTTCCAATACATACCGTATTACGTAAATAGGTAATTACGGTCAGATTTTGTAAGTACGCACGGGTAAAACTCTGCAATTATATAAGCTACATTAATTTCAATTTTTTTAGACCACATCTATTTGGTAAGGGTTTTCCTGATTATAGTAAAATTGTGTTAGACAGAGACATTGTCTTATTTTGCCTGTAATCTTCATAAACCGCCATGAAAATTGTCTATGTTATTGTTGCAAAAAAGACTATCGAAATCTATTTGATTTATTTACGACTTTTCACTTTGTAAACGTCGATAATAAGAGGGGAATGGTATTTTAAGGATGTTTTCATCAAAAGCTATAAAATATATAAGTTTTCTAATAAGCAAAGAACGCGTTTCATCTGATACCTCCACCAATTGAGCTAAATATTCCATTTTAAAATTTCAGTGTTGAAGAAAATGACAAATATATCTTTCACTTGCTTTGTTAGTGAACAAGCATCTTACTAACAATAAACAAGCGACCCGCCCCTGCTTCGCCCGTGACAAATTATAGACAATAATCTTCCTCGTTTCTCACTCATTCTATGAAAATAGGCATATATATATGATGAACTAACAGTGTAGTATTCATCTATACTTATAATAATATTATAAAGAGGAAAGATTTGTATTTTTGTATGGAACGAATAAATTTAAAAACTACTGGACCGATTTAAAAAATTATTTCACCGTTGGGAACACTATCCCCGGGTGACACAGGCTACTTTTTATCCCTGTATTCCCACGGGAACGGAAAAAACGCGGGTGAAACCGTGAAGCGTCCACTAGTTAAAAATAAAGCGTAAAACGCACGGTATTGCAGACTTCATAAAACTAAGTTTATTCGTCATAGCTACTTTGGTTTTTCAGGAATATGTAAGTGGGGGAATCCCTCATCATTCGAGGGAATGCTGGTACTGGTACAAATCTCTTAAGGAATATGGAGTACCTTTGCACTCTTTTTCATGATGGTGTTGTCTCTTTGTATTCACTTTAAAATAAATCTTACTACTATAATAAAGGTGAATGTTTATGAGGATGGATGGATGGACGTTTATACTTTTTTACGCAAAAACCACTGAACGGATTTTGATGATAGTTTACAGAAATATAGCTTACTAGCTTCTGCCAGTGGCTTTGCCCGCGTGAAAGTAAATACCCGAGGGCATATATTCCCGAGATAAAAAGTCAAAAGATATCCTGTGCTATTCCTGACTATAATCTATCTCTGTGCCAAATTTTATCTAGATCCGTTGTGAAGAAGTAACAAGCATACAAAAACACACACACACACACAAACTTTCGCCTTTATAATATTAGGGCGATTTGGTACATTAGAATAACACATAGGCTACAATTTATAAAGTAATAGGAGAAAAACTAACACCACACGGGCAGAACCGCGTGGCGTGGGCGGCAGCTACTAAGTAAATAATCCATCGAGTTTCTGTTTTTCCCCTACTGTTATAGCTATCCACGTTCACATTCAACACTTTCCTCGCGACATTTTCCTCATTCCTCCGCGTCACCATGCCATAACAAGTCATGAATATAACGTCTTTTTATAAGATCTACAAATAACAACGGCCTAACGCAATGATGCCGCAGATGAAATTGCGAAGAGGGACTCCGAGATGTTAGTGGTAGGCCCGTACCTTCTCCCCTTGCCACTCTCGCGATTTCGTGTTTGGATTCGCCAGAGATCAACAGAATTCCACAATAACAGATGGTCACGGCCAACAGACTGTAGACAGTCAAAAATGGCGCCCATGCAATCCTGGCATGCGAGGCCTCTCAACGTGAAGAAATCATCGGAACAGTGAGGTCGCTCCGTGAAGCGTGTGAAGCCCTCAGGAAGGTTCTGTGCTTTTAGACGGAGTTAGGTTGGCTATGTTAGCCATGCACAACGGACCGAATGGGAGTATGTGCGGAAACGGCAGTTACTACTACTACAGCGGCCAAACGTGCTTTTCATACCACGAAGGAGTCTTAGTATTTATCGGATGGTCACACATCCAGGAACCTCGGCAATCGTTGGTTCACCTTGAAGATCGACCCGTGCGACTATTACCACTTAGCCTACACTATTTTACTCACCATTGCCACAGTATTTGAGGTAGACCGCGAGATGTTCCATGCACTTGACGATGCAGTCGTACGCCTGTTTGTCATGATCTGGAAGCGCCTGGATGGAAGGTGGGTGGTAGGGCTGCGCCGGGGGCGTGTACCCCGCGAGCTGGAGGAGCGCGGTGTTCACCACCAGCTCTTCGGGGTCCACTTGGATGACTGCCTGCAGACGGGAGAAAACATTTAGCATAAGTGTGGCATGTTGATGTCACCGGTTTATTGCAAACACCCGTTAGTCTATACCAATATTATAAAGAGGAAAGATTGTTTTGTTTGTTTGTGTGTACCGAATAAGCTCCCAAACTACTGGACCAATTTTAAAAATTCATTCACCTGTGGAAAGCTACATTATTCCCGAGTAACACAGGCTATCATTTTGACGGGAGCGAAGCCGCGGGGATCAGCTAGTTTCTAATAATACTTGAGAGATAATAAACTCTATATTTACAGAAAAAAGAAAGAAAATGTATTTATTCGCCACAAAAAGACATACAAACATAAATAGATTGAACAGATCACAACAAATACTAGAAATCCTATCCAAATCCGATAGTTTTCAACATATCCGAATCCAATCGAGAACAGTTTATAATCTGACGCGATTTATTATAAATGTACGGGGTTTTTGTTTTGTTTCCGTAGTAAAACAGCAAATAACCCGTAGCCCTCTTACGCACTAGCGGTTAACCGCGGGGATAGCTAACCGCGCGGCTAGCCGCTTTTCCATTTTAATATGCAACCGCTTGTGATCGTACGCACTTAATCGCAACAAAATGTCAACCGTTGCGATTGAATACAGGGCCGCAGCCAGCTTCGCGGCTGGCCGCCATCTCGTTTCATCGGCGGTTTACTTTGCGGCGAGCCGCCGTTGATGTATGTTTATACACAGAGCGGGACCTTCGACCCTACGGCTTTGCACACCACCTAATTATTTAGTGCTCATTTTGTGCTGGCCAAATATTTTGGATTCAGATTTTGTGCTCCAAAGATGCAGGATCCTCCATTCACTTAAAGAAAAGCTTCCGCCAGCGGGGCTCTCCTAGGTTTACGTAAATAAAGGAACGAATCTTATGTAATTATTTAGTGCATTAGGCTATATTCAATATTTCTTAATGCCAAAAGAAAATACATATCACCTATAGAACAACAAAAATTAAAATTCGTAAAATTATAGAACAAGAATTAGTATTATAAAAATTCAGCTGAGTACCAGTGCTTTACATGGAGCGACTGCCTATCTGACCTCCACAACCCAGTAACTGGGAAACGCGATATCACTTGGCTAGACTGGTGTCACACTTTTTGGATTCTGACTATCGTATCGAATGTCCAAGATCTTCAAATGACAGTCGGAACTAACGGCTTAACGTGCTTTCAGAGGCACGGAGGAATTTCGGTATGTTATGGATTGCTTGTTACCCATCGAAGGACCTCGGCAAGCGTTGCTTTATCTTAAAGATCGACCCGTGCGGCTATTATAACTTAGGTCCGATTTCACCAAAGAAACTAATCGCGATTAATTCAACTAAACTCATAGAAATGATGATGATGATGGAAATACAGCGTTCTGATTGCTTTAGACCGAGAAACTACCAATCAGAACGCATAAACTGAGTTTAGTTGAACTAATCGCGATTAGCCAGTTTCATTGGTGCAATCGGCCCCCGACGCCAATCGCCTCCATATTTGGTAAATAATTACAACTCAATTGGTACCAATTAGTACTCGAACAACAAAATTGGTACCTTAGTAGTTTCCGAGAAAATCGATTTTGAAGGTGGTCCTGCGATATTCACGCTCTTTATTGCTCATCATAGTGTCTATCCCTTACGCACGTGTTGTCGGAAGAGATAGCATCATAGCATGTATTTTTAGCACGCCCACAAAATTGTTCCTACCACCGACTAGGATTTCCCGGATGGGCAGCAACAAATTCTTCAAAGGTTTGTACTGCCTCTCGGGTATTGAATTTTTTCCCGCCTAGAAGTTATCTAAATTCTGGAAAAAGTAGAAGTCTGTAGGCGCAAGATCTGGTGAGTATGGCGGATGACAGAGAGCTTCCAACCTCAGCTCTTGTAACTTGGAGACCCTCTGCTGTGCAGTATGAGGTCGAGCATTGTCGTGCGGGAGCAGCGGAGACGAGCGATTGAACAGAACTGGTTGGACCGACTCCATCATTGTGTTCAGTTCTTCACAGTTCAAATTTGCAGTAATGCTTATCCGTTTGGTAAGAAGCTGTGATGAATCACACCGGCCCTAGTCCACCAAACAATGACCATCACTTTTCTAGGGGTAAGTTTTCGTTTAGGGCATTGTTTAGGTGCTGAAACAGGATCCAACCTGAGCCAACTATCTGAGCGCTTGCAATTGTCAAATAGAATCCATTTTTTGTCGCAGGTAACAACGCGGTTCATAATTCCTTCGTTTGTGTGCCTGTTGAGCAATACAAGGCACATCTCGACGCGTACTTTGCGCCGGCGATCATTGATTTTGTGGGGCACCCTATTTGTGCCCCGTTCCGAAAACTTCCATTTTTCAGGTCGAAATTTCCAGAACGGAAGCGGGCAAACCATATAAAAGGTGATGCGGTTCGTTCATAGTGTTCAATACGTAAACATCGTTGGTGTTGCGTGCCGCATGTGCCGCGTTGCAACCACGACGGTATTCATATTTCATAATTTCTCGAATTTTTAACGTATCCATGATGACGAAGAAGATTCAAATGCGAAAACAGTTAGACCTTATTATTTCACATTTCACTCTTTGATATCGATATCATTTCTAGCGTTCGTTACACAATTAGTTGCCATTTACTGCATTAAATCGCAGGCTACGTCTAAATTATAATATTGTACTAACTAGGCTGTGAACAATAGAACCATATACAAATAGTTTTTTTTGAAATGTCATATAAAACACCAAAAAAAATCTATTCATCTCATTGCAAAATTACGTGTTTTTCTTTTAGTACGGTGCACTCGCCGTGTCTTTTAGTCCCAAAAGTATTGTCGCTTGGACATGTGCCTGTTCTGCGAACCCGGCACCCTCCTCTAATTTGTTTCCGGCAGAGCGAAAAGTAGCTTGCGTAACACTATCACTTGCATACTATATATAAAATATCGGTGTACGAGTGCAAGTACGAGTCGGATTCGCATACGAAATTCAGTTTTGCTCCATTTATCTTGGGTCTCTCGGTTCATGTGGCCGGCCCATCTCTACTTCTGTGGGTCTATTCGGCTGATTATGTCTGTTACCTTAGTTTTCTGTGTTATCTCGCAACTTCTTACTTTATCTTGCTTCCTTATTACTGTCATACTTCTCTCCATGGCTCTCTGGCATCGCTCCAACTTTTCTCTGTGGTGTTTAGTGAGGGACCAAGTTTCGCATTCATAGGTAATGACTGGCAGTACACAGGAATCAAAGAGTTTCCTCTTTATTGACATGCTTAGCTCCTTGGATTTTAAGACTTCTTTCAATGACGAGTACTGCTTCCATCCGTTCGCTATTCTTCTACTGATTTCTTTGGTGGTTTGGTCTTTGTTAGAAATAATCTGACCCAGATATATGTAATCTTGCACATATTCAAGCAACTGGTTGTCAATCTTTATAGATATTGGTTCGGAGTTTGTAATTTATTTGGTTTTGTCTTTGTTCATAGACCTACTTTCTCACTTTCGTATTTAAGCGATTTTATCATTGCTATCAGTTGTGCCGGATTTTTTTCAAACAGCACTATATCATCCGCAAATCTTAGATGTTTAAGTTTTATACCATCCACGTTTATGCCAAAGTCATTTCAGTCTAGTTTGCGGTAGATGCTTTCTAGTACGGCCGAGAACAATTTCGGTGACAGGGGTCCCCCTGTCTTACCCCTCTCTCGAACTTAAACTTCTTTTCCAGATTTTCTAGTTGTATCCTCGCTTTGGTATTTGAGTAGATATTTGTAATCATTTCGATGTACTTTGAAGGTATACCTTGTTGTTCCAGGCATTCCCATATGGATTTATAGCTTATGCTTTCGAAAGCTTTAGAGTAGCCGATAAATGCCATGTACAGGTTTTTGTTATATTCCTTATATTTCTCTACTATTTGTTTCACCGTGTGTATATGGTCTAATGTAGTTTTTTTTGTCTAAAGCCGGCAGGTTCTCTAATTGAAAATTAAATGACTAATTAAAACATGGTTAAATTATAAGCGGGCGCGGAAGACGTAAGGCAGCGGGGGTAGAAATCGTGCGAGCGGGATGGTGGTTCCTGACGGGAGCGTCGCCCCCCGCCATCCGCGCGGACCTTGGGGGTGTCAAGTCCGAATTTGCCAAGCTATAGTCATTCATGATTGAAACTTTAATCTTGATCATGACTAATTCATGCAATCTTATTAAAGTTATGGTCGAGGACTAATCTAAAAACGTACTGTTAATAGCGAAAAAGGGAAGATTCTACTTCGAGAAGATAGGTTGAAGTCTTGATATATTTTTATGTAAATGTCGTACAGATAGGCTACCCACTAATAAAATAAAACAATTGGAGTACAATTCAGTAACTGCACTGACTGTAGACTCTATCGAAAGAACGGTGTCTTATGCTACAATAGCCTTTCTTCCGAAATCTGTTTTTACCCGATGAAAAGTTAAAAAGTAGAGCGGTTTTGGAAAGATGTTTAAATAATATATTTAAAACTTTAGTAGAATAATAAGCCATTATTTTTCTTTTCGTTTCGACGTTACATTAAGTTAAATAGTTTGGGTCCAGTAGATGATCACGTTTATATCAATATCGAAGGATTATTAATTTATTAATTATTTTTAGGGGATAGCGATTAAGTAGCAGCATAATAACGATATAAAGTACCGTTACGATTTGAATACACAAACAAGATTATGATATCAAGTATACGTACTTCAATACAGAGAAGCGAGCCGAGCATGTCTGCATGCCAAAAAGTCACACTGGCGTGATCTCCTCGCGCTTAGGACCATGATACGCCGGGTGCACGCTAGACCGATCACATGGAAAGCATTGCACAACCAGCCCTAAGAGGCAGGTGGCAACGGAAAGAGAATTCGTCGCCAGCAGCGAACGTGTTACAACTAAACTGCACAAAACGCTGACGTACACGCTACTGAGTGTAGAGCCGCTGCGCTGACCCAATTCCTCGCTGGTCTCAATAGATCCTCCGCCCCGATGCCAATTATGGAGCATTGTCATATAAAAATGCGAGAACTGGGAATTTATCGAAGAAAGGATTTTTCTATAATAAGGTTTTTGCTGCCTCTCTTGATATAAAGACTTCTCCATGAAACTTAATATAATAAGCCTCGCCGGTCGTCGCAGCTGATAGGAATAGAATTTGAAATAAATCTGCAGAAAGTTTTCAATATTGCAAGAATACTTTAAACATTTCAGCCTGACATTAGAACTATCGTGCTCTAGTTATTGGATTTGGTCTGTTGCGAGGTCAGCTCTGTTCGGGGGAAGTTTTAGGGTTTGGCGTAGGTAATAGACGCGTGGGAAGCCGTTGGCGGCTTCTTGGTTAGTCAACATAACCTACCTATGCCTACGTGCACGTCATGTGCCTCACCCCGCAGGCGGTTTTAAGCAGCTAAGTATAACGAACACTTAAAATTGTTTGTAATATGTCTGTAAAAGGAGGTTTTTAATATAGCGTCATATATAATCATAGGTAGAGCATAACTTTAGGCTAAATTTAGAGTCAAAATGATTATGAATTTTATTTTAGGGTGATGTAATGATCAAATTCAGCCGTATGCTGAGGTAAAACTTAATCAACAAGTAATTCGTCTCACTTCGAAACTGGGACCAGGGACCAATTCCACCTTTTCTGATTTGATAATAGGCAGCTGGGCCCACGTTAGATTAGGTATTCGGAAGATTGGGCACAATTTTATATCGGCATCCTCTTAGATAAAAAGAAGAATTCAGAATTTTCAAACATTTAAAATAAATGAACATGAATATCATATTTCAGATGAATAGAAATGCGCGAGAAAGTTGAAGATCTGGATAAAATGAGAAAGAATAAACTCGTCTTTGTACGCCGCGGCATCAAAGGCTTTCCTCAGACGTCTAGGATTACTCGCGGATAAAAAGCAGCTGCTGCTGTAAGTTTTCTTTTGACACAATCGTTTTAAGTTTAGTTAGGATGAATTTCACCGATGTGAACGTGAATAAGACCAGCACTTCTGGACCGACTAACTAAAAACCTGATGAACTAAAAAAATACCTATATTTCCCAAAACAATAAACTTTGCACAATTGTTTCACAGTTTTAGAAGTAGACACTCTATAAGGTTGCAAAATGCAACAATTCTATGGGAAAGATGCAACTTTGCACAATTGTTTCACAGTTTTAGAAGTAGACACTCTATAAGGTTGCAAAATGTAACAATTCTATGGGAAAGTCTAGTACGAGAAAGTGTAGTAGTTCTATCACAGTTTCGTAAGTAAGCACTGAACAAGGTTGCTATAGAGTATAGGGTATACATAAAATAGTGTAATTTATTTTCAATTTTTAACCGACTGCCCAAAAAGGGGTTTCTCAATTCGACCGTATATATATAAAAAAAAAAATTATTTGTTTTCGTCGATAACTTCGTCGTTTATATATCGATTTTAATGATTATTTTTTTGTTCGAAAGCAGTTATCCCAAGGGTGGTACCATGAAATGGAAACCAGAATCTGATGATGGAATCCTAGAGAAATCGAGGGATCAATAATGCAATCATTTGCACTCAGAATGTATCATTTGGTGAAGTGGAACTGATAAAAAACACCAAAATCGAATAACGGAAAACAATAGGTACAAGAGAAAGTTAATTTTTAAAATATTTCGTTGCTTTGTTTTTTACAAAATGGTTTCTTCACTTTTACATAATTATAATAAACCTGGTTTTAGATGTGCTGATCGCTTTCAGTTTCCGTGGTGAAATTCGCTCTGAGTATAATTAATTATTATTTACTTACATGTTTTATTTCGTTCAAAATATGCTGGCGGGATCTAAGGAGCCAAGTTTAAATAGGCCCAGAGAAACAGAAATTGTTGTAGCGGAGGATGATAGTTAAATTTCATCGCTAAGCAGTGCGTGAGTCCTTTGTCCCGTCCCGTAGCGTGACAAAAGACGACTTTAAAATCGATTTCTTTTTAAGCTGGCCTTGACACTTAAATTATAATACGTACACCAATTCCACTTTACAATCGTCTGAGTAAGAACGACGATTGAAAACAAAAAATACCGAAGTCCGTCAAGTAAATCTTCAATAAGGATTTCATTGACAGATTTATTGAGAAGGATGAATTATAAGCAGGCTGTTCCCGTACAGGGGTTAGCGACCGTTTGCTATCCATAGTAGGCATGGCAGGCGCTCGCTCTCGATCCCTTCGTTCACCCTCTTCCCTTCTATTGCTAGCTCAGGGCCTGAACACATCTCCACGGCCGCCACCGTGGAACGGCAAGGCATCGCATCACACCACGGTGCCATGTACGGTGCGCCGCGCTCACGGCACGTTTTCTATGCGTTTTACAGATTATAATTTCTATTTTATTCCAACTGTATAAAACTTGTGGTGTTGTTTGAGATTTTTATCATACCTTAAGGCCTAGCGATCGAGCAACATTTGTCTAAGGAAGTGGCCATCCTTGTGGTATCCAAGACATTAAATACGAGGGGAGGTCCAAAAGTTCCAGGCATATTTTCTTCAAAAAGAAGATGTATTTCTTAAAGAGAATATTGCTCGAACTTTTGGACGTCCCTATTTAAATGTCAAACATATTTACGTATAGTTACTGCACTAGCATTGTTATTAAAGCCTTGTACTTAAAATAGCAAAATGTTGCGCAACACTGTTGCAGCAACATGCCTTTATGTTGCGGACAAATGACAACACGGCGAGTTGCAGTGGTAATATTGTTACAAGAGAGTGTTGCAAACATTGTTTCCAGCAACATTTGTGATGTTTCTGAAAACAATATATTTCGCAACTGTTGATTAGCTTATATTAGTTTCGTTAGAACACTAACCTGGTCGAACGGACATTGTTTTCTGTGGAGGTGTTTTAGGCAGTGTCTACATAATGTATGGCCGCATCCGAGGCTAATGGGGCTGCGGGGCGGCGCGCCGAATTCGCGGCAGCACACTGGACAGTTCAAATAATCCGTCCATTGAGGCGCCTGTATTGGCATTCTGAAACAAATGGTTTTACAATGAAAATCTATATAAATAAAACAAAGACGGGTTTGTTACAACACTTATAACTCGAGATCTGCTGGACCAATTTTCATGGTTTTTGATTTGTTGGATTTGTCTCCGCCCCGAATAGCAGAATACATCTTAAAAACGTAGGATAGGTAGGGTAGGGTATTTATGGTAGGTAGGTAGTTTACGGGAGCGAAGCCGCGAGGGTCAGCTAGTAAATAATAGAAACACGATAAGAGATGCACTGTTATGGTACACATGGGCGAGACACTATGCTTGCTCTCCGTAAAATTGGAGCTAAGCTCATATTTGCGGCAACACAGTTTTAATAAAAAAAAACACTCTTGCAAGGTACACTACAAAGTGAAAAATGTATTCAATTTCGGAAGACAGTGTTCCTGTTTTCGTTTCTTCGTTTTTTGACACCGACTTCCGAAATTGAAGTTATTTTTCACTTTGTAGTGTTTTTATTTGGAAGTCGGTTGTATTTTTTTTGTAAAAATGTTTTTTGTTTTTCTCTTTTGATGTACCTATAATGCCCAAAGTGATACCAGAATAGATTAACCCAATAACATGAAATTTAAGCAAAACCGGTGGAATGAGAGTATCTATACCAGGGTGAACTGTTCACACCTGCGCACCTCTTTAGAGCGTACCAGCGTGATGTTATGTTATGAAATGCTCTAAACAATAAACTGACATGCGATTTCAGCTATACCGAGTAATTTGTCGTCATTTATTGAGGAGTTCTGATGCATATCTCCGACGTTCTTCATCAGATCTTGATTAACTTTGAATGCGACAAGCGCAAACAAAAAAAAAGAATCATCAAAATCGGTTTACCTACTAAAAAGTTCTGAGGTAACAACCGTAAATAAAAATATGACGGATTGATAACCTCCTCCTTTTTGGAAAGTCGGTTAAAAAGGAAGAAGAATTGTGACACCGGTTTGAGTGTCAGAGACAATACGTATACTTAAAAAAAAAAATTGATGTGATATAATAAGTTGCACTACATAACACGATTAATGTATCTTTATTTTTAGAAAGTGTTAACCAGTAAAGAATTCTGGCACGCATGGTTTTAGCAGTCCATACTATAAAATTATAAATGCGAAAGTAACCCTTCTGTCTGTTATATTTTCACGATTAAGCCGCTGAACCGATTATGATGAAATTTGGTATGGAGATAGTTTGAGACCCTGAAAAGGACCAAGGTTATTGTCCCGGAAATATCATTAAGGGAGCTGGCAAGGAGGGTGGCAGTTTGTATGGTAAACTAATATTTTTTAAGTAAGGCGGCCCGCAACAACTTATCGCGAGATATAAAAAAAATATTATTAGAAGTTCTAAAATTATTCGCAGACGAAGTCACGGGCAACAGCTATTATGTATATATTTACTTAAAATGATATTTCAAGTAAGAAATATAATGAAATATGGCGACATTTTGGCTTCCTTTTATAGTTTTGTGCAGCATATTTAAACCACCTTGAGCTTGATTAAATCATGGTGAAAAAGTCACTGACTTCAGAAAACAAAGTAATTTTTCGCTTTGTAGTGTTTTGCTACAGAAATCGATTAATTTTTTTTATTAAAAAGGTTTTATCTTAACTCTTTTTAGTTTTAGTACTTCATATCAACAGAAGCCTGCGGAAAGCCTGCACGGAATTATTGGATCCTACTTCTTCGAAAATCGACAAGGCCAATCTGTCACTGTAAATTCTGACCGATACATAGCCATGTTAAGGGCTTTTTCTTTTCACAACTGCAACAATTTGAAGCCTATAATCGTGCGACATGGTTTCAACAAATTGGCGCGACATGCCATACAGCGAATGCCTCTTTGGCGGTCGTAGACGAGATGTTTGCTGGGAAACTGATATCGCGCCGAGGTGACATTGCATGGTCTCCTAGAAGTCCGGATCTAACGCCACTGGACTTTTTTTTTTGTGGGGATACCTAATAAGTAGAGTCTACTCCGATAACCCAGCCACAATTAACCAGTTGAAGACCAATATCCGGGAAGAAATGGCAGCTATTTCCCGTGCAATGTGCCAGCGAGTTTTTAGCAATTTGAGGTTCAGATTCTATGAATGTTTGCAGCGCGATGGTACACACCTGGATGACGTTATCTATACCAATATTATAAAGAGGAAAGATTTTTTTGTATGTTTGTTTGTTTGTACCGAATAGGCTCCGAAACGACTGGACCGATTTTAAAAGTTCTTTCACCTATGGAAAGCTACATTATTCCCGAGTAACATAAGCTATAATTTTGACGGGAGCGAAGCCGCGGGGGTCAGCTAGTTTTTAATAAATGAATTGCCCAGATGTCAATTTATATAGAAATAAAAAATTGTATGTGAATTGTTCTTAGTTTTTTTTTATGTTTTTTTCTAATTCGCAATTCGTTCTGGCCCACCCTGTACTTGCCATGTTATTGAAAATGCGCTACGCTATAATATGCCTATAACATTTAAGGATTTCCCACGATTTCCATGGGATCCCATCATCAGATTCTGATTTAGTGTCAATGGGAGAACCTCCAGATTATACCATTTCAAACAAAAAAAGAATTTTGCAAAACTGTTTATATAAGACGGAGTTATGCCCAAAATACATTAAAAAAACATTTTTGCAAAAAAATACTACCGACTTACAACTAAGTACTTCGCAACTCTCAATTTTACGCAATATTATTGTAGGTGTGTGAGACGACTTACTAAGAAATTATTGGTTCACCATACAAACTTTTGCCCTATATACTTCCCAGGGGCTCTATCTATCTCTAAATCGGTTCAACGGTTTAGGCGTGAAAAGATAACAGACAGACAAAGCTATTTTCGCATTAATAATATTAGTATGGATATGACATTGGCCATCAGGCAGCAGCCATATGCCTTCCTTAGTCTTAGAAAACCAGTCCACTTTAGCCACCCAAATCCAAAATCTTTGTTTGCATATCCTGAAATGTGGCTTGTCATGGAGCGTACTTCCATAGTGCATAAAGGGGTAGTCGTCGGTTGGTGCCTCATTTAATTAAAAGCGTCGAACGGGCTTTCTGCTATCAGTAAACACCAGGGAAACTCATTAATGTTTGGTCCAAACTACGTGCTCTCGAGCTAATCTCGACCGAGCTTGTCTGAGAGCTAACAAATTTTGACAGAATTTTAGTTTTTATCTGCTTTTGATAAAATTGTTTCCTGTTGTATTTGAAACTTAGAATACTGATCCGTTACGAAAGAGCAGTGGTGGCACAGTGGCAACGGCCGCGTTATACATGTTGTAGGTCGTGGGTTCGAACCCAGGCAGGCGCTTGACTTCGTGTAAATTATTTCATCACTACTGCTCTCATAACGGTGAAGGTAAACGCAGGAGTGCAGGTCTTAGAACCAAAAATTCAAAGACATGTGACATCCACCAACCCGCTCTGGGCCCGCGTGGTGAATTACGGCACCTTCCCTGTCACAGATAGTAGGCCTGAACGCACAACGAACCAAATAGGAGTCAAACCCCCAGTTTTCCACCTTAAAATTATCGCAGAATTAATGTGACAAATTGTCAAGCAAGTTAGTGGGAAACTCGGGGTAAGTGCGGCCAAGGGGGTCCATCAATCCTATCCTATCCATCCGATTACGAAAATTCTTTCACTTAAAGAAAGCTAAGCTAACTACGTGTCATTACATATAATGTAAGTTTTATTTTATTTTAGCCAATACTGTCCCGCTGCTGGGCAAAGGCCTACCCATCATGGTTAGTAAGTAAGTGATTTGCTCAAATCCCTTAACTACGAGTATTTTAGTGAAACGGTGAAATTAACAAGTCAAGCTCAGGACGCCCAGCTCTATGTTCTGCTTGTTTGTATATAAGGTTGCCCTAGCCGACGGCACGAACTATTTTGTGCGCAGGGTTAAAATGCATGCTATCTCATCCGACGACACGTGCGAAAGAGATAGATGCTGTTATGAGCAGTTAGAAGCTACAGGTCGTTTGACGTTTCGTAAACACACCCCTCCCGTACCGCTCCCATACCTCAGGAACTGACACAGTTAGGCGCTAGACCTGTAGTTCGCGTTCGAATATACACTTTTGCATTATTTTTTTTTGCGAAATGGATGATGATTTAGGATGAAAACGAGCGCGCGAAATTTTATAAACAGACCTTTGGGAATATGGATATCATAAAAAAAAACGACTAAATGTATCTGTTCAAAATAAAAAATTGTTTTCCTTGTTGAACTACTAATCTATCCCTGTATGGGGTGACTATAATGCAATTTTCCTTTTTCTTATGGTATTTATTGCCGCCCAAAGATGCGTTAAAATTAGTGTTGAATTATGGAACTTTCGACGCTCATAACTTAAAAATATATATATTTTTTACTTTTTTGTTTCCATACAGGCCTAGATAATGATGAGAAATTTTATTTTTATTTTGAACGTACATCGTCAAACATTGGAGTAATCGCCATCTTATCTTATCTTGTGGAGGGGCCGAGAAATAACTCGGACACTTCGACCCATTGCGATCTATTGTGTTCCCCTAGATAATTTACTCCTCCCCAATCTCGGTGAAAACTCTTTTCATTAGTTTTACAACGAGACTAGAAGATATGAGCCTATAGTCTTCTGGTTTTGGATATCCAACCCCTAGGAGACTCATTCGCTTACCAGCCAGTGCATCGCATGTGCACAGAAGGTGCTCCATGCGTTCCGTATGTTCTTCACACAACCTGCACATGAGTGTCGCGGTTAGACCCATCTTTATGAGCATGTCATTGACTCCAAAGTGCCCAGCAAAACCCCTGCTGGAGAGAGTGCGTAGAGCCTAGGAATTTCTTGGAGTGTTGTAGACCGGTATTAGACAGCCAATGTGTTCGTTGTCTGTGATCTGCAAACTCCCTAAATGTGGCTTTGACGAGACGTCGAAATGCCTACACATGGTTCTGGACCCACAAAATCATTTGCTGAGCCCTCTCTTGCCAGTTCATCTGCCATTTCGTTACCATGGATTACTTTGTGTCCAGGGACCCACATCAGTCTCACCCTGTTATGCCTCCCAAGCATGTTTAGGGTTTGGATAGCATCCAAAATAAGTCTGGAGTCCACTTTGTAGGATACCATGGCTTTTTTGCAGCCTCACCAAGAATATATATGGATTCACCTCTGGTTCCTCTATCTATATTCTCTTGAGCACAGGTTATTATGGCATATTTTTCTGCTTGGAATACAGTTGCCATCTTGCCTTAGCTTTTGCTACATTTGTAACCTTTTGCGTATATGCCCGCTCCTGTACCTGATTCCATTTTGGATCCATCAGTGTACCATACCAGACTATCTTGTTCTCGTGGATCGATTCCCTTCGTCCAGTCCTCTATTGTAGGGATTTGGACCTTGAAAGACCTTTCAAACACAAACATAGTTTGCATTTTATCGGATATCATGCTTGTTACCCGATCCAGGCCTTCATTCCCATCGAACTTTGTATGGTTAGTCTTTGGCTTAGAGGCATCCCATAGTCCAGCAACAGCAAGACTTCAACCATCATATGCAGAGGAAGGATATTGAGGTATCTCTCAATCACTGCCATAGGTGTTGTCCTGAAAGCACCCGTGATGCCGAGACACACTGTTTTTTGTAATAATGGTGAGTGGCGCTTTGCACGAGGCAAGCTTTTTTCTTGGCTATGCTGCCGTATGTCATAATAGGTATAGGTATCATTGTTCGGTACAGCCATCGTATCACTTTGGGCTTTAGCCTCCAAGTTTTACCGTAGGTAGAACGATTCATGCCGAACACTCATAGGGCCTTTGTCGTAATATTTTCTAGTAGAGTGAATACTTTAAGTGTGCCCGCTCTTAGGTACCTGTCTACCAGTTTCTTCAAGCTTTAATCGCCATACTACTTTTGTATGGAAGAATGATCGACTAGGACAACCTTAACAAGTTAGGCTCAGGACGCGCAGCTCTATGTTTCGCTTGTTTGTATTATAGATCAAAGGTAGAATGCTGCTTAATACCTAAAAAGATCCACTGAAAAATTAAAAAGACGTTTCTTTGAATTTGATTAAAAGACATGTTAGTGGATTCCACAATTTTGTTTGTTGAACCTAAGGTATGTGATAAATATTTCCATTACATGAAAGTAAATTGTGGCGATCGTTTTAGATACAGATAAAACATAATTTATGCCAAATTGTGATCTCAGTTGTAATTATAAAAGATTGGCTACCTAGAAACGCTCGTCAATAGGTACGACATTATTTACCGACACAGTTCCTGGGATCTTAAATATCAATTAAGATAAGTACCTACTTGTTTTGTTAATTAGTTTCGAATAAATAATTTCAATGACTATCCCTGTATTACCTACTCTACATTTAATAATGCGTAGTTCAATAAATAAATACTTTTAATATCGAAATGACCAGTGTGTGTTGCCAGTGATCACCTACGGGACCGAGACGTGGTCGCTTACAATATACCTTATGAGATAGCTTAAAGTCACCTAAAGGGCAATGCTCGGAGTTTCCTTGCGTGATCGCATCAGAAATGAGGATATCCGCAGGAGTACCAAAGTTACCGACATAGCCCAAAGAATTGCGAAACTTAAGTGGCAGTGGGCAGGGCATATTGCTCTCAGAACGATGGCCGATGAGGCCGATAAGTTCTGGAATGGCGACCGCGAAGACGATGCCTTGGAAGGCCTCCCACTAGGTGGGCCAATGACCTGGTTAAGGTTGTGGGAATGCGCTGGATGCGAGACGCACGGGATCGGTCAATGGGGTGACGCCTGAGAGAGGCCTATGTCCAGCAATGGACTAAAACACTTTTCACTAAAACAGCTTTAATCAAGTCACTTACGTGAGCTCATGAGATTAGTATTAAAAAATTCTATTAACCTAATGACCCCTCATTAGGTTAGCATGGATGCTTTTTGACAGAATGATGGAACTAGTGATCTCAGCAACGTAACATTATGATTATCGATTCAGTTATTGACACTTTAATTGGTATTTAGTATAATTTTGAACTATAATTTTTTGCTGTAAATTAAAACAGATTGCGGTTGCTATACCTGTGTATAGTTTATATTATACAAAATAATATAACCGCTTTGTTAACTTTAAATTAAATTTTACAGGTGTTAAATAAGACAAAAGACTATACTTTATTTCGATTAGGTCATTAAGCCGCACTTTTGAACGTCAAAAATTTAAATTTGCATGTAATAATAATTGATTCTACCGTCCATTCGCAAACATAGCTTGTTATGGAGAAGAACGGACAAGAAACGCCACACTTACTCTTTTAAAAAAAGATTTTCAAAATTTACAAACATACATAAATTAATATATGTAAGGATGATGCACACAGCCCTACTATACAACCTGGTATTGCAAGCACTAACAGGTATACTCATTCATTTGATAAATATGAACATGGTTCTCACTATATCTTACACACACTATTAAAAAAAAAAAACATTGTTGTTACTATAGGAAAACTTAGCAAAAATATAAAGCGGCAAATTTGCATTGAATAAAAAATAAACACAGATGCAGAAACCACAACCTGATTTAACCAACGGCAAAAAATTATATCTAAGGGGTACTCAATACCAATAAAAGTATCTGTTGAATAATTGAATCGACAAAATCAAAATGTTACATTGCTGCAAACACTACATGTTACTTTGAATGTACGTTTACTTGCTAACTCGGGCCGAACGCCAATTTACAGGAACCAGGTGTTAATTTTAGATTAGAAACCACTGAAATTTCTGAGGGCTCTAGAATCTTGGACTATTAGTACCATCTGTCAAAAAACCAGTAACCTATTGGATGGATTAAAGTAAATGTATTAAGATTCGTTACAAGTACCTACTATTGATTTTGATGACGAGGACCTGATGATGAACTTTGACCATAAATAACCACACCCATGAAAGGCTACTAGTAGCTCACTGCAGGTCTCCTGTTTCTGTATAAGGGTCTATGTTCTATGTTATGGATTTGGTTTCCGCACTTAGTCCTTCAGATGGACCCATGTGCGTGGGCCGTATAAGGGTCTATATGAATCTAACATGAAGGGGTAAGGTGGCTTCATTTGCTAACAATGGGTCATAGAAATGGCAACTTAGACAAAATGATGGATAATAACTTAATGCGTTGATGTTTTTTTTACTCATTTAGGTAAAAGAAAAAAATGTGTCACACAATGCACATTTCCTTGATAACTTACCTATTTTTTTTTCAATTTGATATTAAATTCTGCATAATATAGATATACTGATATGGGAAACAAAAATCAATGAACCAATAAAATTACAGATTACCAGCGTTGATATGATGTCTTGTTTGATGACAATGATTAAACATGTTGCATTATTGCCCTATGATTCACTACTTGAAAGAAAAACATCAGAGTGCCTTAACTATAAGTGGGCCATGATGTGATGTTGGCTAAAATAATGCATTATTCAGACAAAGACAAAGGGGGTGACGGTCACAGTGGCAATGGCAGAGAGTATAAGAGTCACTGTACTACCACTGCTCCTGTTCAAACAAAGCATAAACTATAAATAAACATTAAAAAAACAAAGCATAGAGGCACATTAAGAACTCATTTAAAAATATAAGCATTGAGGCAGAGCAGTAAACAGTTGATTAGTTACAGTGTGATATGCATGATAAAATATATTTGTAAATGATATAAAAATTCGCAAAAGCATAATTTTAATTATTGCAGACTTCATTATGGATAGTTTCAATTATAATGAACTAGTTTCTGCCTGTGGCTGCGCCAGTTCGAAATAAGTTTTAATATCTAAAGGGATATTTTCAACAAATCTGTTCAGCAGTTAAGACATGAAAATGTAACAGACAGACAATGAAGTGGATGAATGGGGAGGTAGAGAAAAACCAAAGAAAAATTTATGTTTGTGGGACACTGTTATGAATGAGAGACACAGTGATAGTGTGACCGTTGCGAGGAAATATGGAAGAAAAATATGTGTATGGCTGACCCCAAGTAACATGGTACATGTGCAGGAAAATGATTATGAACAACCTGGCAGCTTTAGGGACCCTATTAAAAAATCCCTCTAGATTAGTGTTGTGCATTATACATTTTTTGTTTTAGTATCACTGACCTGTTTTTCTAGATTAACATTATGCTGCCAGACAGATAGTAGAGATAGTTAGCTGACATGATTTGTTAACCAAAATAACAACAAATTTTATAGATGGACAACTAAGAATGTATTACAATAAATTATATACTTTCAGAAACCAGGAATAATGTAACAAAACAATTTCTGCTCATACATGAATGGGTAAATGCCCATTAAAAAGCTATGAGTAATGGCAAATTACTTCAAAGAGTATTTTATGTTTGATATTATGATAATAACATACTTAAATAAAACAAAGCTAAAATGTTAAACCATGCCTAAGATTAAAGACATAAAGTAGAGTGACACATGCAAGTGAAACTATGCCCACTGCTTTTAAAATCATGTTTTTGATAAGACAAGTGTTCTGGTAGAGACTGTAAATTTTGGCCCAGCTCTACAACTCTACTTGGTTATAATAATAATGTTTACACAGAATTAATTTTAAATAATATCTCAAAGAAAGGGGGTACAAAATTACATTTTAAAGCGAATAAAACCATGATCCAGGTAAAATAGTAATAAAAAAATGACAAATCATGCATTAGGGCTCATGATGAGATATGACTATTTTCTATTAATTTTTAATTATATTTCAGGGTCTAGATACGCTTGCTAAGACCAACTCCATACATTCTATAACATTATTGCTACTTAATTATATTTAAATACACCCGATTATTAGGCATAATACGTAAAAAGTAGAGACTGAACAAAAACTATGACATCTGAAAATTGCCACCTAGGCAGTCGTCTAGCGGTCTGAACACGCCATGATTCCCAATTTATTGTTTTTGTATAATAAATGAGGATACAAAGATGTTGTGAAAACAATATTTTTTTGTAATTACCTTACAAATAACTCGTACAGTCATCACAAAAGTAACACATTTAACTTCTACCCACTTCAAAACATGATCGGTCAGCAGCCGTGAAACATAGACTAGATAGAATTTTGCAATTTATTTATGTATGGTGGAGACAGGTAGAGACAGTAATGTAGAGCCAGCTCTACTTAAATATATATTTTTATAATAAAGGCGCTGTCTCAATTTTATGTAAGGTAGAGATAGTTAATTTATAGCCAGCTAAGTAGTTAATTTATAAAATACAAACGAATTATCTCAAAATTAAGGTTTTCTGAAATGATGTGCACTAGGTGGCAGCACTGAGACATCAGGTCCAGTTCCAAACAAAACGCATACTTTTTACTGTCGTCGTGACGTCAAATTGTAATTTTATCGCTTGAAAAATACCTATCAAAATCCCAGAATAACAAAAGTAAAACTAAATCCACAATCATTGACTAAAAAAAGGATTGGTATAATCTAGGAATGACTAATTCGTGAAATGACTACAGATTCTTTATTTGACCAATTCTACAAATGACCGATTCAAAACTGTTCTAAAGAACAATGGCGAGATTTTAGCTGACTATAATTTGAGCGTCTGAAAGTGAGTTATATACGAAAGACGTTCTATTAATTGTCTACATTTTTTAAATATATTATTGGGCTGGTTCAAAACGGATAAAAAAAAATCATAATAAATAAAAAGTTATTTGATTTTTTAGTTAATTTCTTTAGCTTAGTGTTGCCATTATATATTTTATCTGCTAAGTGACAAGTAGTAACTATATTAAATAATAATATAATTAATGTATTTATTGCAGTAAATGAGTTCACAATACAGTTTATGTCTAAGTATAGATGTTCCTCGCAGGTAGGTAAGAATATTGTAGTGCAGTAGAAATAAATGAATTACTTTTAATTAATGATTGGCAAAAAGACTAGTATCCAAGTTTAAAAAATATAGCTTGGTTGTTGACGAGGATGACGACATTTTGATAAACGTCAAAGTCGCTTAGTTTAAATAAATATACTCTTTCCAAAGAGAATATTATACATTTCATGCTGAAATAACTAGGTAAGGCAAATGCTAATGCGATATTACCCTTTTACTTCCACGAAATTGAATAATATTACCTATTAAACACATTATTAAAAGTCACCCAGACATAACCTACAAAAGTTTATGACTGAATATCTATTATTCTCGACATTCTCGAACAAAAATTCTTGCACAAACTAATTCAGAACATCACCCTGAGTTAAACCAGATATTTTTCATTTAAAGACGTAGGAATTTAATATCAGCTAAAAAAATGTATGGGCACCTGCCATTGTTCTTTGTAGAATCAGTAAACTTTAGAATCAGTAATTTGTTGAATTTGTCAAATATAGATCATTTCGCGATTTTTGTTTTTATTGATTGTTGTTTAGTACAATCATAAATATTTATGAAAATTTATCACTGCTATTGTAACATCAGCCTGTTGTCGTCAACATCCCACAGTTGGGCAAAGGTATAGTTTAAAACATAGGCTACTAATCGTATGTACTGTCAGCCTCTAACATTCCACAGTTGGGAAGAAGTTACTCCTCAGGACTGCCCGGTATTGCGAACCAGGGCTAACGTAGACCTACTACAAATATTTTGTACCCTCAGCCTATATCATCCCACAGCTGGGCAAAGGTTGCTCCCCAGGAGTTGCGGCTCTTGCGTTCAATGGCCAGGATCCCTTGGCCTTGGATCAGGACAGAAGAATATTTAAAAAATGATGCAATGGATGAGTTTTCTTTAAAATTGTTGGGCTTTATATAATGAAATTACAGTTATATAAATATCCGCTTTTGAAATATAAGCTATTTGCTGTGATACCATAAATGCTCTAAACTATGGATACCATGCACTGACCTCTATTCTACATTGTATGTTAGAGGTCAGTGAAACCATGTAATTATGACAGACTAACATTCTAGACGTAAACGCACGCGTCTGCTGCTCTGTTTAAAGGCTCCACAGAACATAGTTAGGTATATACCCTAAAGAGGGCAAGGCTCCCTTATTTTTTTTTGTTTTACTTTCTTGGGGTTAAAATGAATGTGTCATCTGTCAGTGTCTTCGGTTAGTGTCATGGCTGTCAATGCTGTCACCCAAAAGTTTCAAAAAGCTGTCAAATGTTATGAGTTTTGAAGTTTGATTTGATTGAACTATTCGGTGATGATGTGATCCAAGCTTGCAAAATGCAAACTAAAATCTAAGTCTAGAAATACAACACATATCTCGTTCGATTAGCATGACATGAGTAGGCTGTAAATCTGTGTTCCTGAAAACATGGTGAAAAATGACTAAATATGGACCATTAGACCATAGTTAATAGTTGAATTTGTAGACGTGGGTTTGTTTATTATTAACCAGGGTGTAGTTAATTATGTTTTTATCTATACTATTTATTCATAAATCACCTTAGTTAAAGTACTCAAGCCAATTCTTGAATTCCACCTAATTGCAGACAACTCCATCCGGGTAGAAAAGAAAATATTATAGGTAAGAACAGCTGTCAAAGACCGGATAACTTTAGATAACTTTTAAATTAAATTGTAAAAAATAGGACATTAATTATTACATAAAATTATAGGTGTGGGTCAAACCCAAAGGTGTAGACAACAGCTACCCTCCCATTGTGTTGAAGACTGCATTCAGATCCACGCGATAGGGTGAGCTAAATGCTGTTCTATCACACAATAAGATTGCTTACTCTTGAGCTATGCTGTAACACTGCTAGATCATGGACGTCATTCTTAACACATGCTGGTTGCTTGGTTCATCAGTTGTCTTGCAATACTGGCTATTGTAAATTATAGTTTGATACAATTGGCAGAAAAGTAATTTTATTCTGACATGTTTTGTTAAACAACAATAGACGTTAACTGTCTCTAAAATCATAAAATAGGTTGCTCTACTAACAAGATGTACCTTTTGCAACAACTAACACTACAATATCTCATCTGTTTGTCTTCTCAGTACCATCAAAGTCTGCGTTAGCATCTGCTAATGCAGACATTGATGGTAAAAAAGCATAGCATTAAAAAAAAAAAATTATATACAGACAAAAAAATATAAATGATTTTCTTGTTATTTATACTTTGTACCACAGATATAAATCTAACTAGATGAGGCGATTGTATATATTTCGCTTGTCAAAAACAGAGTAAAAATATGATCAATAATTGTACTTTGAGCTTTTCATTTAGCATTATCGGCACGGGAAATCCACGGAAATCTAGAAATATGCCTAGTTATGCCATATTGAGCTGTAAAGACTATAGAAAAAGTTGGCCGAGGCATTGGAAATTTTTCTTTCAAAGGAAGCAAATTTGTTATTAAATTGTGTGTGTAAAAGTGGCACGCTTGGTTTTCATACAAATGGAGGGACTTGGGTTATCTAGTTAGATTTATGTCTGTGGTGTATGTTCTATGTTATGGGGTTTGGTTTCCGCACTTAGTCCTTCAGGTGGACTATTGTGCGTGGGCCATGGCGGCCGTGTCTGTGCTATATATATACTTATTTTTACTAAATACATAAGTATAGTGTGTCTGTGGTGTATACTTATGTATTTAGTAAAAAGCTGTTATTTTGACGTTACAAACAGACATTTAAATTTAATTTTTTTGTAACTAGTTTCCCTCTCACAGAGAGGAGATTTGTGCTTAGAGTGTTTTTGATAGACACTACACGCCAAAAGAAGATGTACTATAAGCCTCGGAAATTGAGCGTTGACTGACTTAAACTAACAACAATTCATTTATAAGTTTAAATACTGATAAATTAATTGTGGTTAGTTTAAGTTAAGACGGGCTGGTGTCTGCAACTCCACGTCTAACCGCGTATTTTGCGTACGGGTGGGATTCGTCTTCCTCACTCGATCTATCGTACGGGTGAGATTCGTCTTCCTCACTCGATCTATCCCAGCCCCTCGAGGAAAGCCAGCAGGAACTTGGTGTTGCCAAGTATTATGTTCAGTAAAACACGAATTAGGTAATTCTCTGTTTTATTTTGTGGATAGCATAAAGTCTTACACTGAAGTGATATTTCCACATGTGGGGTACTTCTAAAAATATTATTTGTCAATAAGATTGCCAAGTACCTTCAATTTTGATACACAACATTCCTTTACCCCAAGTATGCATGAACATCGTAAACACATAATTGAAATATAAACAAAACATAAAACATCATAATCTTCTCAGATATAACAATTAAGGAAATAGGATCAAAGCAGTCTTAAACACAAAATTACACCAAATAATTGTTGTGGCTAGGCCTGGCATATGGTGACTTTGCTTATGAAACTTTGTTCTTTAGTTTGCCACCTTGGTAAGTGGTCTCTGCCCCACTAGGTATCCCCAGATCTCGGCCCATTCCTCCGAGCAAGGAATTTGGATAATTTGTTAATTTTTTTGAGTTGACTCTTCCGCCTGCTCCTGTATACTTTCTTTTTTTTCCTCTTCCGGTTTCCCTATCCTTCTTCCCCTCCTCTACTGTTTTTGAGCTTGGTGGCTTCTTCTTAATCGTTCGTTGGTCAATATGTCTGCTTGCAATATTTCCATTGTCTGATGTCACCTGATAGCTAGACGGGCCATCCTTACTTGTTATAGTGCCTGGTAACCAACGTGGTCCTCTTCCATATATTCTATACATAACACATTGACCAATATCTATTTCTCTGCGTTTCCTTTGTGCGTTATTGGTAATTTGTTGCTCGACTCTCTTGTGCTGTTTATAGACTGGATAAATGCTGTCCAATAAAGTCCTTAACCGTCTGTTCATTAACAGTTCTGAAGGGATCTTACCTGTTCCTGAGCATGGCGTTACACGCACAATCTTAACATTATAAGCTGGCACCCGCAGTTGACTCCTATTGAAGTTGTATATACCATTCAACTGAACATGTGAGTCATCCTCTTCGGTGAAATTTACTGTTCGAGGCTTTCTTCTTTGTAATGCAAACCTTTTCTATATGTCCTACCTTCTTGCAGTATCGACAAGTAACGTTGGCAAAACGACATTCGCCAGCATGGCGATCACCACATCGGTAGCAACGTTTCATGTTTGTTTGCACTGCATTGATGTCCATGGGCTCAGGAGCTGCTGGCATGGCCGTCGATGTACTCACTGTCGAATCGAATCCGCTTGCGACGTTGCTGGTGCTTCCATTTTGTATCATGCGAACATCTCTTACCGCACTCTCAGAAGACAACAGCCTCAACAACATTTTCATAACTTAGCAATGATATTCAAATAAACAGATACGTTATACACTCACAAAACAATTGAAAAAAGTGTTCCGCGAAGCAGCGGCAGCACACATACACACTTTTCATTCATCTGACATTTCACTACAATGTCGAAAGGGATGGCTTGATAAAACAAACAAGAAAAAAAGAGACAGCTAGTGTTTGTCACTTGCGTGTGAATGTAAACAAACATTATTCTGACAACCAATGTTTTTTCTTTTTGTAACCTCCAAATATCAGAAAATTAGGAAAAAATATTGAAATAAATTAGTAAATTGAGGTGTATTGCGTATTTACATATGGTATGAGATCCCTTCTGTTTTATGTAATTTGGTATTATAATTGGTACACTTTCTAAATACACACGATGGCATTTTTTTTATTTTGTTTTTTTTTCAACAAAGCGTATCGCTCTTCGCCATGCGTGACATAAACTAAAGACTAAATCATACAATTGTCTACTATTCGAGTCTTCACAATGCGCGCGCTTATAACATATCTGTTTATTTGAATATCATTGTAACTTAGTTTATCTCTTTTCAATAAACTATATTGCAGAGTGTGATCTTTCATTCCACACACGAGTCTGTCACGTAACATACGTTCTAAATCCGAAAAATTATAATCAGAACAAATTTTTCTCAGCTGAGTAATATATTACGATGCTGATTCGCTTTGTTCTTGGTCACGTTTATAGAATTTGTATGACACTGATATTTCGTTAGGTTTAGGGCTATAATGATTCGTTAAAACGTTCACAATTTCCTTAAATTAGATGTCATTAGCTTTTTTAGGAGTAATTAACGCAAGAAGAGTATCAAACACGTTCGATCCACAAACTGTGTAAAAGTTTGCTCTTTTACTTATGTCCGACACAACGCTATTTGCCTCAAAGCAAAACGTTAGCCTGTCTATGTAATTGTTCCAATTGTTTGTTCGAGAGTCAAATTCCGAAAACTTTACTGCCCCACACTCCATTCTTAAAAATTTATTCCTCGTCGCCACTATTATGTTCAGTAAAACACGAATTAGGTAATTCACTGTTTTATTTTGTGGATAGCATAAGCCCTAGATAGTCTTTTTTTGTCAATAAGATTTCCAAGTACTTGCATTTTAGATACACAACATCAACTATCCCCTGTATGGTACCTGGGTCACCGATGTATTTGGCCCTGTAACCAGTGATTAACCTGCTCCTAAGCTGCCCAGGCAGTTTAGGAGCAGGTATGATGCTGTCTCGTCCTCCTCCATGCATGCTCTGCTCAGTGGGCTGTCCGTGATCCCTGAGACAAAAAGATGCTTGTTAAAAGTCCCATGCCCAGTTGTTGCGGCTGTGACTGCACGTAACTGTGGTTTAGTCAGTCTCAGGGCTTTCTGAGCAAACCGGCCATCTAAAGAGCTTCCTACGAGTACGATGGGTTCTGGTCCCACCGCCGCCATACTGGAGCCCCTTCGGGCCAGCTAATCCGCTGCATCATTACCTCGAGAATCGCTATGCCCCTTGTTCCATTGAATGGTTGCTTTATTGTGGGTATCGACCTGGTTCAGGCGTTGATGACACTCGTATATCAGCCCAGAGCTAACCGTGTGGCTACTTAGTGCCTGTAGGACGACCATGCGGTCCGAGAGAATGCGTAAAGGGAAGTCTTCAACCTCCCTGGCTAGGATTGCTGAGGCTGCCAGGGTGATGCCCAAGCAGTTGGCAACACTGTGTTATGAACCCCAAGTGGCGTGGCTAAGTGGTTCGTGAGGTCCTCCGAAAACATCCCCACACCTGTGCCAGTACCTGTTTTGGATCCGTCTGTGAAGTTCCTTAGCTCGTCAGGGCGTAGCCCTTCGCAGCGGTAGTCCTCGTGCAGTTGGATCCTAGAGTTCGATGTGAGTTCCTCAAGCGGAGTGGTGTGTTGTGTCTCTCCCCATAGATCTAGTGCCTTGAGACGTACTGTCGCCATCGTTGCTTCTTGCTGTATAAACAGGTGGAGAAGGGGGAGTCCAAGCATGGCCTCGAGCGCAGCTGTCGGGGTAGTCCTCATGCGTTGTAATCTATTCACGGCTGTACTTACCTTAGTACGAGGCCACCACACCATGGCCCCGTAGGTGATCATGGGCCGAATCACCGCGTTGTACAGCCAGAGTATGATTTTGGGGAAGAGTCCCCACTTTTTGCCTATCATTTTCTTGCATTGCCAAAAGGTGATACATGCCTTGCTCAGTTTGTTGTCTAAGTTTAACCTACTGTCAAGTATGACTCTCAGATACTTGACCTCGTTGGACAACTGTAGTTCCGTGTTGAACAGTTTAGGTAGGCGGAAAGGTCTTAGAGCTCTTTTCTGAGTAAACATGACTAGTTCAGTCTTAGTGGGGTTTACTGATAGGTCGTACTCCCTGCACTATCGCTCTACTATACGCAGAGCTTGCTGACCGACATTGCAGATAGTTCCAGTCAACTTCCCAGGTACGAGGATTGCTAGATCGTCTGCATAAGCTATTGTGTAGTAACGGTGTTCGTCGAGTCTGGTGATGAGATCGTTGATTACCAGATACCATAGTAGGGGGGAAATCACCCCTCCCTGCTTTTCTCCCTCCAGACGAATTGCTCGTTTGCTTAGCATGTTGGTTATCCAGTGAATTAGTACCTGATTTATTCCGTGCTTGCTTGGAGAGTGCAGCACCGATACTGGAGAAGATTGTATTGTCGAAAGCCTATTCGATGTCTATGAAAGTGCCCAGGCAGGTGCCTTTCTGATGGATTGCTTCCTCTATTTGGCTTACCACCAAATGAAGAGCGGATTCAGTAGACTTACCCGAGCTGTAAGCGTGTTGGTTACCGTGTAGAGGTAATGATATCTAAAGGCCAGGCATGCCCTCATTAGTGGCACAAGTCTTTCTGCCACAGACTTATCTCCCCACTGCTGTAGCGCAGGGAACACTCCATCTGGTCCTGGCGCCTTGAAAGGATGGAAGCTTTTGATGGCTGGATTTTTTCCAGCGTGATCACCCTGTGTGCGTAGAGCCAATCATCGTTAGTTGGTATCTGAATAGTATCTTGCCATTTTGTTACCTGGACGAAGACGCTTCCTGGGAAGTGTGTTTCTACTAGGACGCGTCTAGCTTCTTTAGGTGACTTGGTGAGTGTGTTGTCGCGTTTACTTTTCTTATCCTGTTTGCTTGTGGGCAAGATTCAATGCTACCACAGTATTTGCGCGATCGAGCGGTACGTCTAAATCTGATGCATTTTTATAGCTGGATTTGGTCTCGTAATAGGCGTCCCAGTCCTCATCCGCGCATGTGTTCATAGCTCTGTTTAGGGCCTTTCTTACCTTGCCACGTTTGCGTTCCAACTAAGCGCCCCACCAGGGTTGTTTGCCCGGTGTTTTCCGTGGAGCTGTTTCCGGGCAGGTGGTATGGTAGCTGCTTATCATTGTCTCGGTAAGTTCGCTTACCTGCAAGTCTATCTGCGTTGTGCTCGCAGTAGTCAGTGCCTCGTATGCGGGCGCTAGCTTTGAATTAAGGGTGCGAGTGTAGACGGCTCTATCCGTGTTGCGCAGATTGCGCCTGAATTGTGGTTATACAGAAGAGAGATGAAACTGAAACAGATTGTTTTTAACACGCTTTTATTAATAGATCTTGTTGGTAACAAAGTATATGGTTTATGGTTTATGCTATCGCCAATTCAATTGGTTTTGAATTTCTTAAATAATAGGGTTTGTCCGTGAAATGGTAGATGTCACAGATACATCTGTAGTAGTTGTTTATTGACACACTGTAAAATTTTATGGCTTGAATGTATTTTTTGAATGTTGTATTTATTTATTATAATAAAAATATAGACACCAAAGCAGTCCGCCGCCCACGCATCGAAAGACCCATCGCGTGAGGAAGGATTAGCAAATTTTCATAGCGCGCCATCTATAGTCTTTTGATGATATCATCTCATCGTTTAAACAAAAATCTGCTTGTTACCATTGTTTAAATTATGTTGCTAAAACAGTGCTAATGAATTACCAAAATTATATAATACTAGCTGAACCCCGCGGATTCGCTCCCGTCAACTGGCTACCTACCTACCTACCTACCACCTACCTATCTACCTACCTTACCTACCCTACCTACCTACCTACCAATTTGATAAACTATTTATTTGAATAAGAATTAATAGGTACTACAATTATACGAATGTAACCAATTTTTGTTTCTACCAGCGATTTAATAAAATTTTAGAACACAAAAGCTGCTATTGTGACTTAACTATGATAGTTATATATATTTATTTATTAAAACTTTATGCATAAGTACAAAGGCGGACTTAATGCCTTAGGCATTTTCTACCAGTCGACCTTAGGTTGGTGCAGAGATAAAACAAGGCAGGTGCAACTAAATGATATGATGAATAGAGAAAAAATACGTTAAAAAAAAGGAATAACAAATATATACTTAGATACATACATACGTATATATATTCTCTCGCAGTCTTTTTTTTAGGTACTATTGAGTACTTTAATCATGTAGTACATAATTTTTATGTATCATCAATAGTTTTCTCAGAGCACGCCGAATAATGGATTTTATAGGCAAAATGTTGCTACTTTGGATTACATTATTGCAATTTTCATAAGGATCTCTAATATTTTTGAAAATATTTTATAGCCTATGTTACTCCGGAATAATGTGTATATTCATAGGTAAAAGAATTTAAGGAAAATATTAAATTTAAAGCTCCCGAACCTGGAAGTGACCAACTCGGCACCCCCTCTCTGCAATAACTGTTAGGGTACATCTCTGGGGACACTGCGAGGCGTATCCCCTGAGCTTACTACTGGTAGTAAGATTGGTAGTAACACGGGCGACAAAGGGCCTCGCTGTGCACGGCAGTACGTGACCACTGTGCCACCGTCTTACCTGGAGTCACATGCTGGGCGGACAGAGTTCCAACCTGGCTGCCCGTGGCCCTGGAGTCCCGCCTACCTATGATGCTGACTTTTAAGGCGTCGAGTCGGTTGCCTCCACGACGCCTTCTTCTTCGAGCAGGATCAGCCCTCTCACGATCCTGCTCCGCGGCCTCCTTGTGATGTGACCATCACGTTCTCACAGAAGGAGGCCATTTCCCTCCAGTTTTCTGTGTCTACCAGCATAGCCCTGACTACTGCTGGCAGAGGCAGGTCTCACCAGATCCTGGCGATCAGGACCTGCCGTTCAGAGGCCCACGCAGGGCACTGCTCGACAGTGGTGGCAATTTGCCGTGGCCTCTCGCCCAATTCATTCCTGGCGACACTTTTTATTTATATGAGAATTAAAATATTTCTTGGCTGAAGATCTATTAGATGATTCAAGTTGTTAACAAATATAAACTTTGTCTTTGCGGCCAAAAAATATAATTCCCAAAGTACCTATATTTCTTCAAACCCTTCTCTTTCATTACATTTGTGGTGTGGGAAAAAAGAGGAGTATAACATCACGCCTGTATTCCCTGAAGGGATGGGCAATGAATGACAATGTGGGTGTACTATAGATGCACCTCTCATCTATAGTACACCCACATTGTCCAGTTATAATGAAGTCCCATGAAATAGGGGCGGGCCTATTGCCATGAACCGGGCATAAATCGAGTCGTGGTCGCTCACAATGGGCCTCGTCAGAAAGCTTACAGTTACCCAAAGGCAGTGGAGAGGGCCATGCTTGGAGTATCCTTGCGTGACAGAAATGTAGGGATCCGTAAGTGAACCAGGGCTACCTACATAGCCCGAAGAATTGCCAAACTTAAGTGGCAGTGGGCAGTGCAGTGCACATTGCTCGCAGAATGGATGGCCGATGGGGCAGAAAAGTTCTGTAGTGGCGACCGCGAACCGGAATACGTTGCGTTGGAAGGTCTCTCACCAGGTGGGCCGATGACCTGGTGAAGGTTGCGGGGATCCGCTGGATGAGGGACGCACGGGACCAATGGGGACAATGTGGTGACTCTTGGGGCAGGCCTATGTCCAGCAGTGGACGTATTTCGGCTGATATGATGATGGTGATGATCGGCACGAATTCAGACTCCGAGCTGCTACTTTGAAATACTAGATGGAATAACCGAATAACACTGCCCGACCCGGGAATCGAAACCATAAAACATCATGCTCAGCAGCAGTAGTGCTTGCGACGACTCCACTAAGCAGCAGGGCAGCCGTTTATGTCCCCGGCATGTAACTTGGCAAGGTTATGACTTAGTGGTGGTAAGTTCGCGCATAGTATGCAAATTGACCAACCAACTTAAAGAGAAAAAAATCAAGCCATACACAAAAATCCGTCAAGTGGTTTAAAAGATACGAGGTAATAAAGAATATTACTTAAGTACATACAAACATACTTACATACATACAAGATACGCGCGAAAAACATAACCTTTCCTTGCAGCCGGGTAATTATACGGTATTTACAATAAACCGGTGATAATTATATCCGTATCTTAGCGAGATGAAAGAGTTTACAATCTCGCGCGATTCGTCATAAAGTTACGGTGTTCGATCAATCAATCTGCCTAGCCTTTTCCCAACTATATTGGGGTCGGCTTCCAGTTTAACCGGATTCAGCTGAGTACCAGTGTTTTACATGGAGCGACTGCCTATCTGACCTCCACAAGCCAGTAACTGGGCAACACGGTACCCCTAGGCAAGACTGGTGTCAGATCTCAAGCTTCTGAGTACCCGTAACGACTGTCAAAGATCTTCAAATGACAGCCGGGATCAACGGCTTAACGTGCTTTTCGAGGCACGGAGGAAACTCGGTATGTTGAAATGGCGGATGGTCGGTCCGTGGATGGGTGACATCCACGGACCGACCTCGTCAAGCGTTGCTTAAAATTGATGATCGACCGGTGCGGCAGTTATTATTTAGCCACGAGGCGCGGATCTAGACCTCAAAAAAGATTGTGGTCACAGCAACCTGAATTTCAGACAAGTGCGAGTCGGAATATCAACTCGCACATGATCGATAATTCGAGATGGTGCATTCCTACAAAGATGTTTACAAAATATAGTACGCCCTGATCACGATTTTGTAGTTTTTTTATTAAGTTACTTGATATAATATTATCATCAGCCTATCTCGCCGGCTATTCCAAAACTACGATAGTGACTTGGAGTGGGTTATGTTTTTCTCGCGTATCTTGTATGTTTGTATGTATGTAATATTCTTTATTACCCCATATCTCGCAAAGCATTAGACGGGTTTACATAAATAAGACATCATTAGTTACGTCTTGACCCCCCAAGTGTTCTTAGAAAGGTGAAGTTAAAAAAACGAAACATGGCGCATTTTGGGCGCCATATTGTGCGAGTCCCAATTTATTTTTACCCGACTGCCGAATGAGGGTAATGTGTTTATTAGTCTATGTATGTATGTATGTAAGTATGTATGTATGTATGTAAGTATGTATGTATGTAAGTATGTATGTTTCTTCCTATATGGCGTTCCAGAGACCAAACGCTTTGGCCGATTTTGATGATTTATACGTCAATCGATTCGTCTTAATCCTGCGAGTGGCTACATTAAAATTGGACAATATAAAAATGGCGGATTTTGGGCGCGTTATTGTGGGGGCCCAAATTTTCTTTTCTTCCGAACCCATCGTGTGGGGTATCAAAATAAAGGATTTTTGGAGCTGATTTCAAAAATATACAACACTTATATGTGTAAATGTATCTAATTCGAAAAAAAAATAACTAAAAAGTTATAAATAAAAAAAGTTACATAAAAAAATCAAAAAACCCGACTGCTTCAAAAGCGAACTAAAAAGTCGTAAACAAGGAAAAACTCATGCTGTGCAGGCGGAGGATAGACCATATTTTGGTCAGCCAGCCCGCGAATATGTATATAATATAAAAAACTTGACAGATTATGTTGTTCTTGTTGCAGTTCGTCAATTCAATTTAAATGACTTTCACACTCATCAGTAGGTAAACAATATTTTACTTCATTAGTCCGTGGAAAATGTCGATGTTTTCTAGCTAAAGTTATACTTTTCCTAAGTAGTGTACCTCAACTTATGGACCTTTGGCGGGCATGAACGAACCAAAATCAGTCTCCTTCAACCTTCTTCGTACCGTAAGCTCACTTACTGTTGCACCTTGAGCTTCCTACAGCTCATTTCTGGCTTGAACGGCCTTTAAACGCAGATTTGTGCGAATGGGAAACTGAATGACACGATTATTCCTGTTAGTAGTACGGGTTTTCTGCATTGTACTGTTGTTCTCACAAAAAGAAATGTGTCTCTCTGAATCATTGGAAAATGCAATAAATGGTTGAAACAAGTAAATGATGAATTTCGCATATCTTCTGTAGGCCCTCTCAGCTTGGATTAAGTTGGGCACAATGACGTCCTTAACTTAGAGAAAGATCTAAATACTAAAAATAACTCAGTATTTCAATAAAATGTTTGCCAGATTTTAAAACAGCCATATAGTGGCAATAAGCAAAATACTCTCAAAGTGATGTAAGAACGAATAAAGTTAAAACAATTTCATGAAATTTTATTATATCTTAAAATAAAAACCGGGTAGTAACGGTAAAAAAAAGCTTTTCGATATTTTTTTTTGTTCCGCGAATTTTGCCACTGTATGTAGTTGGAATCGTATTAGATGTACTTAGGTACTTAACTAACACTTTATATACAGTTCTTTATCTACTTTACATATGTACTAAGGTACTTGCATGAGTATGTATTGCATACGTTTCGTTGTTTTACCTAATCAGCTTGCAGATGTGGTTTCGTTTTTTAGTTGGACGAAGTCGCAAGTTTACCGAGTCGGTACAGGCGGTCTACTCCGTTACGGACTTTTCCTATTCCGTATCACATATAAACGCATGATTCGTTCGGGTCCCGAACTTCTAATGAATGACAACACTATTTGACTTTTTTGATAGTTGTACCTTTTCTCGATGTGTTTTTACCCGTCCGAAATTTGTTTGAAATTGAATCATTACGGCGTAAGGTTCACTCACGAGTACTTTCGGACGGGCCCGTAACTTCCTTGATGGAATTAGGGAGTAGACCCCAGGGTAGCCATGAACTTCAATAATTGCACTTTATTGTAAACGCACCCATAGTGCAGGATTCTTCGCCAATTAATGTAACCATAGCCTGAGGTCGTACTAGTTCTTGAAGATAACTGTATATTGATTATTTTTACCCCGTCTGAATCACAAATGAAATAAATTAATTAGGGAACTTTCATATTTATTTTTAAAATACACCATTTGGAATTTTTGTCCGAACAATGAAGAGCAGAACCCTCAGACTATCTTCCTCGCTCTCTCAGTTTCACGAGTTACTAAAATATGAAGTCTAGCGTAGATAAAATTAAGTCGATATCAGTTTGTCCACATTATAATACTCACAACGGATCTTTGTGTCTCTGAATTGGCTGCAAGAGGCTGCGCAGTAGCTATTTTTGTGTCAATATTGAAAGTGAAAATAGCATTGTATAACTGTCTCTTTCACTCGCATATCTTTGTCGCAACATCCTATCTCGCTTACTCTATGCAGTTAATCTGTTTCGTGCGCAATAGGAGACACATAGATCCGTTGTGAGTATTATACCTTTGGTATTTTAACCCCCGTCGGAAAAAATATGTGTGTCTGTTTGTGGCATCATAGCTCCTAGACAGATGAACCAATTAAGATTTAGTATTTTGGTTTAAAAGGTGATTTTGTCGAAAGTGTTCTTAGCTATGTTTGAATAAAATAGGTTACGCCATTTAAAAGTTATGGGCGTTTTACTGATTGAATCGGGGTGTTTTCGCAAGATATCGTGACATAATGACGTGTTCAATAGATTGCCGATCGAAGCGTTTCTACTATGTACTAGATAAATTATGTAGCATGAAATAAAAATGTGTCGGAGGATTTTAAAATGTTGAAATTTTCTGTTATTCAGGTGGTCGACAGCATTTTAATAATCACGCCGTGCAGTTTGCAGTTCGATGACCCTTCGAGTCAACACATGGATTTAATAATCATCGTAACGCTGTGGACGCTGGGATGTGTTCAGGTTCAGGTGAGTTATTCATTTATTTTTATTTTAACCCTCGCCGGAAAAAGAGGGGTGTATCTGTGTGTCTGTGTATCTGTGTATCTGTGTGTCTGCCTGTGGCATCATAGCGCCTAAACGGATGAACCGATTTTGATTTAGTTTTTTTTTGTTTGAAAGGTGATTTTGTCGAGAGTGTTCTTAGGTATGAATGAATCAAATCGGTTCAGCCGTTCAAAAGTTATGGGCGTTTTACCGTTTGAATCGGGGTGTTTTCGCAAGATAAATGTGCCGGGGGTTTTTGAAATTGTCCTTGTATCGTTCATTGAGGTAATAATGTGTATAGTTTTGATAGCAGGTGGGTACATAAAATATTGAAATCCAACGTTCTGTGAAAAAAAATATTATTATTAAAAGGGGTAAACAAAAACCTCTTCACGCATTCATTTTGTAAACTCCGCCAGGGTTTGGCAGAGTGATAAGTTGAACTCCAAGCGACTAAACCCCTGTCCCTGCCGCTACTAAAACCTCATGCAAGCATGCAACCCAAATGAAATCCTTGTCGTAAGTTTTGCCTAGGGAATATGATTGTGCTCTAAGTTCTCTAGAGAGTAGAGCTCGTATCTATTTAGTACTAGCTGACCCAGCAAACGTTGTTTTGCCATAAAAACAACAAACATTCATCTACCCTACCTACCCTACTCTACCTATCCTACCTACCCTACCATAACTAACCGACCAATACCGGAACCAGCATACAACACCATGTTCATTTTTAACCCCCACCGGAAAAAGAGGGGTGTTATAAGTTTCACGTGTGTTGCTGTGTATCTGTGTCTGTCTGTGGCATCATAACGCCTAAACGGATGAACCGATTTTGATTTAGTTTTTTTTGTTTGAAAGGTGATTTTGTCGAGAGTGTTCTTAGCTATGTTTGAATAAAATCGGTTCAGCCGTTCAAAAGTTATGGGCGTTTTACTGTTTGAATCGAGGTGTTTTCGCAACATATTTTTTTTTATCCTATTCCGGACGAAGATAAATCCAAAAACATCAAAATCATAAAAACTGGTCCAGTCGTTCTTGAGTTATTGGTGCGACTTTCTTTTATATATATAGACTAGCTGACCCGGCAAACTTTGTTTTGCCATAAAAACACCAAACATTAATCTAACCTACTCTACCTACTTTACCCTACCCTACCTGCCCTACCCTACCTACCCTACCATACCCTACCTACTTTACCCTACCCTACCTGCCCTACCCTACCTACCCTACCCTACCTACCCTACCTTACCTACCCTACCCTACCTATCCTACCCTAACCTACCTACCCTACCCTCCCTACCCTACTTACCCTACCTACCCTACTATCCTATGTCCGTCTCCTGGTTCTAAGCTACCTCCCCACCAATTTACAGCCAAATCGATTCAGCCGTTCTTGAGTTATAAATAGTGTAACTAACACGACTTTCTTTTATATATATAGACAAGCCAGTCGACCACTGCATCTCCCGGGGCCTTTCCATGAACTCCTAGAGCAAATTAAACATACAAAAGTAAACTACCTAATACAATATTAGCCAAACATAGTATAGGTATAGTTCTCGCCAAACTTCTTGGCCGCCCTGAAGTTGGCTACAATGGCTGCGCAGTAGAAAATCTCATACAAAAACAGCACCGTTTCGTCCCTCGCGCATCCGGTAAACCAACTTCAGGGCGGCCAAGAAGTTTGGCGAGGGCTATACGTCTATTCAATGCGTTGGGTCGGCGGCGACATGTTTGTGTTTTCGCGAAAAGCCGATATTTGACACCTGTCGGCCAAAACTCTTCCAATTAGCTAGCTAGGTCCCGGTCCGTACCGTGGTCGTGTGCTAATTTGCAGAATATATTGTAACTGGCATACGACCACGGTTATCCTCTGAGATGACAATATTTTCTTGTTTCATACTTTTTAGAGCGTGATTTTTGGGTCGGGTATTAGATTTTTTGATGTGGCTGTGCTAAAACCAAATAAAAACTAATTTTATTTGGTTTTAGCACAGCCACATCACATATTTTTTTTTTCTACGCTTCACAAAAATATGATGTAACTATACCTACCTTCATTTTAAAATTCATGATTCAGAAAACAAAAAATAAATAAAAAAATCTGGCCCTCTAGAGGGCGCCATATTCAATTTAATGTGGCTCACATAACCTATAACCAGCGGACAAACAAGACGCTTCCAACGAAACCTCATTTGTCAAATTATGATAAGTAGTTTAGAAGTTATGAGGCATCAGATGAATTTAACATACATACATACATACCGGTCAAAAACATAACCCTCCCTTTTGTATCGCCGTAGTCTGGTAAAAACTGGACTTGCATTAACCTTTCCGGCCGCGGCGAGGCATCAAGTTATGGGCGTTTTACTGTTTGAATCGAGGTGTTTTCGCAACATATTTTTTTTTATCCTATTCCGGACGAAGATAAATCCAAAAACATCAAAATCATAAAAACTGGTCCAGTCGTTCTTGAGTTATTGGTGCGACTTTCTTTTATATATATAGACTAGCTGACCCGGCAAACTTTGTTTTGCCATAAAAACACCAAACATTAATCTAACCTACTCTACCTACTTTACCCTACCCTACCTGCCCTACCCTACCTACCCTACCATACCCTACCTACTTTACCCTACCCTACCTGCCCTACCCTACCTACCCTACCCTACCTACCCTACCTTACCTACCCTACCCTACCTATCCTACCCTAACCTACCTACCCTACCCTCCCTACCCTACTTACCCTACCTACCCTACTATCCTATGTCCGTCTCCTGGTTCTAAGCTACCTCCCCACCAATTTACAGCCAAATCGATTCAGCCGTTCTTGAGTTATAAATAGTGTAACTAACACGACTTTCTTTTATATATATAGACAAGCCAGTCGACCACTGCATCTCCCGGGGCCTTTCCATGAACTCCTAGAGCAAATTAAACATACAAAAGTAAACTACCTAATACAATATTAGCCAAACATAGTATAGGTATAGTTCTCGCCAAACTTCTTGGCCGCCCTGAAGTTGGCTACAATGGCTGCGCAGTAGAAAATCTCATACAAAAACAGCACCGTTTCGTCCCTCGCGC
This sequence comes from Orthosia gothica, assembly GCA_949775005.1. Taxonomy (NCBI): domain Eukaryota; kingdom Metazoa; phylum Arthropoda; class Insecta; order Lepidoptera; family Noctuidae; genus Orthosia; species Orthosia gothica. Next base: position 6,739,386 of record OX459039.1, on the reverse strand, counting down.
ATCCGGTAAACCAACTTCAGGGCGGCCAAGAAGTTTGGCGAGGGCTATACGTCTATTCAATGCGTTGGGTCGGCGGCGACATGTTTGTGTTTTCGCGAAAAGCCGATATTTGACACCTGTCGGCCAAAACTCTTCCAATTAGCTAGCTAGGTCCCGGTCCGTACCGTGGTCGTGTGCTAATTTGCAGAATATATTGTAACTGGCATACGACCACGGTTATCCTCTGAGATGACAATATTTTCTTGTTTCATACTTTTTAGAGCGTGATTTTTGGGTCGGGTATTAGATTTTTTGATGTGGCTGTGCTAAAACCAAATAAAAACTAATTTTATTTGGTTTTAGCACAGCCACATCACATATTTTTTTTTTCTGTTTAGTTTTTGTTGTTTTACATGTATCTAGATAATGCATACGTTGCGAGAGTGGACTCTAACTAGATAACGTTTAACGATAACGAAGTTGATTTAGAAAATGTACTATTCACTAAAGGACAGTTATAGGTATGTGCTATCTGTGTGTATAAATCTCGCAAATGGTACGCTTCACAAAAATATGATGTAACTATACCTACCTTCATTTTAAAATTCATGATTCAGAAAACAAAAAATAAATAAAAAAATCTGGCCCTCTAGAGGGCGCCATATTCAATTTAATGTGGCTCACATAACCTATAACCAGCGGACAAACAAGACGCTTCCAACGAAACCTCATTTGTCAAATTATGATAAGTAGTTTAGAAGTTATGAGGCATCAGATGAATTTAACATACATACATACATACCGGTCAAAAACATAACCCTCCCTTTTGTATCGCCGTAGTCTGGTAAAAACTGGACTTGCATTAACCTTTCCGGCCGCGGCGAGGCATCATTCATTTTCGTGGGCGGCTTAAGCGAGCGAAGCAGGGGTTAGCTTCCATTGTGTATTACATAAGAGACTTTCAGTAAATACATTATAAAGGGGCGGTTGCCAGGGGCACAGGTGCGTCGGCAAGAGCGACCGCGCCCCGAGGCATGCACGGCAGGGGGGGTAGTGTGGGGACGATGCTTTATGGGTAGCTGCGGGGTGACCGCAGTAGTAGCTTGCGCTCAATTCAGCCGCGCGCGGTATCCCACCCTTCTAGTTCATTCAATTTCAGTGAATCTAGTGCTCTCGCTGCAGTCACGCGGTGCACCGCACGGCCGTAGCCGCCCGCCTGTGCATATCGGTTCTATTCATAGTTTCTGGTAAATAACCGGTAAAATAACTGGTGCAACAGATTTCGTAAAAATCGGGGAATAATTTTGGTCATTTGTGATTTGATGTTGTGCCCTTTGACATTCATGTTGTAGCGCACGACACGCCCGTCAATAACGTAATATCGTGGGCGGCATGACGCACTGGAGATGCGCACGCAGTGCAGGTCTCTGTTATTAAACTTTCTAAGCATTATATTAGGGTTAATATTGCTAGAATTGAATATAAATCCTTGTAAATCATAGCTTTGTTGAAATAAATATTATATTGCACTGTACCTGTATATTTTAATCGTAAATCAATACTGCGCTTAATTGGCGTTGGCGTCGAATAACTTGTGTTTCTATTGGTTTGTAGGGGCAGTTCTTTGAGGATCGGCGCTGCAGATGCGTGTGTCCCAACCCGGCTTCCATCCTTAATACTACAATAACAAGACAGATCTACACCGGCAACGTACCGCCTAATCAGTGGTACGTACCTAGCCTCGAGTAACTTATTATGTTTCTTTGTTTATTTAATATTTTTCATATGCAAATACATATTTGGGACACCTCGGAACGTGTGCCTTTATGTTTTTTTTCGGTGGCGAAAAAACCGGTTAGTCCCGCTAAGCTCGACCCGAAAAATACCTACTAATAAGTGCCGCTTTGCACGAAATTATTCGATATTCTACGTACAAACGAAGGTACAGTTGCAAAGAAAGTGTTTGAATTCAATTAAATTATGCAGGAAGCTGAAAAATATTGAAATTAAACTAAAAACATCGAAATCTTAGTTCAAAATATTGTACGGTTAGGTTTCTCTATAAAGGGCATTTCGATACATATAATTGGAGATCACCTTTTAAGCAAGGAATTGCTTGTTTTAGGAGACTCCGCACTTCCGCTTATCATTATTTTATGCAATTGAAATGTAGACAATGTAAAAATGCAAGACTACAAGTAAAATTTCAAAATTTAAAAACTCCCGACACATTTATCTTGCGAAAACACCCCGATTCAAACAGTAAAACGCTCATAACTTTTGAACGGCTGCACCGATTTTATTCAAACATAGCTAAGAACACTCTCGACAAAATCACCTTACAATTAAAAAAAAACTAAATCAAAATCGGTTTTTCTGCTTAGGCAGACACACAGATACACAGAGACACAGACACACAGATACACAGCAACACACGTGAAACTTATAACACCCCTCTTTTTCCGGCGGGGGTTAAAAAATAAAAGTAAAAATAAACCTTACCTTAAAATTATTATACAAACAGCTCTGCAAATGAATAAGCGTTATACCAGTTATACGTACCAAAAGGCCAGATCGTGTATGAACGTGTGGTATCTGTGTCACGAGTGAGTGTGTGAGTGAGTGCGTGAGTATGGGTGTGAGTGTGAATAGTGAGGTTGTGTGGTGTGCGAGTTATAATTAGCAAAGCTTAGTTCACATGTCCTAATTAATATCCTGTCTTTACAAATACGAAAGCGTGTCTGTTTATTTATTTCTCTGTTTATTAGACGGCTGAACAAATCCGAATGAGATTCATAATAAGGACACAAGATCCTTTCGACCCGACCCTCCCATGACATCGAGACACAGTTATGCGGGAGAAACCGGAATGTCATGCCAGTATAGCTAGGTGCAAGCGTAAGTCCAAATGTAGGTTGTCGGATTGTCGGATTAGCCCTGCGACAATGTCTTCGGATCGAAAAAAGCCCATGAAGACTTCTTTTACTAACCATGCTCACAACAGCCCAAATGTAACTAATTTGGTTATTATAAAGTAGTTACAATATATTCTAATGACGTTTCGTTTATTACAGTTCTATGGAATGGATGGACACTTTGTTTTTAAAATGAATGACGCGACGTTTTGAGTGGCGGCGAGGCGAGTGTGCGGTAGTACGATGAAACGGAGCGTTTATTAACTTTTTTTTCGCGAAAATAACGGAATTTACATACTAGCTTTTCTTAATTTACATGGTTAAATAAAATATTACACTGTAACACTTTTCTTCATAACTGCCCACGAATGTGATTTCGTGCAAAGCGGAACATTTTAGTAGACATTTTTCGAGTCGAGCATAGCGGGACTAACCCGTGGAAACAAAAGTTGGTTACATTCGTATTGTAGTATTCATTCTTATTCAAAAAATAGTTTAGGTAGGGTGACTGACAGCTGCAGACCCTACCTGCAGTCTGGGTCTCCAGCTGTCAGTTACTTTAATACTAGTTATGGCTCGTGTACATTTCTTCTGGGCTTTAAACACCGCTTCTTTATTAGTAGAATTATTCCAAATAATATCACAATACTTTAGAATTGGTGCAACATAGCCGTTGTAGGCTGTAAGGACTGTAGAAGTGTTGACCGTTTGTTTAAGTTTAAAAAATGCATATGAGAATGTGTTCAATTAATTGCAAAATGTATGATATGTTCTTTAAAATTCAAATTATTATCTATCTGTATACTCAGAAATGTCGTAACGTCAACTTCTTGGATGCTATTATTTTGGTAATTCATGTTCATGTTTGCTATTTTACATACTCTACTTCTGAACGTCATGAAATTTGTTTTGTTGAGATTAATATGTAAATTGTTTGATGTCAACCAGTTGTAATAATGTTATCTAAATTCATATTAATCTCAAGTTTCATGTGTGATTTATTATCTCCTGTGTACAGTACTGTACTATCATTAGCAAATAGGATTGTGTTGTATTTTTTCGCTTTTGGAAGGTCATTAATGTATATTATAATAAGAGGCGGACCCAATACACTTCCTTGTGGAACGCCAGATGTAACCTGTCTTACATGAAGATGAATAAGTTATTTTTTTCACATACGGACATATCCTTGTTATTTGTGTTATTTGCGTTCTATTACTTATGTAAGATTTAATCATGTCATAAATGTTTCATCTGGCACCATTAGCGTATATTTACTATATTGTGTTCCACATAATCGAAAGCCTTTGTGAGGTCCATAAACAGTGCACAGGTTGTTTATCTCTATCCATGTGGGTTAATATGTTGGGGAGAAAGTTATTTACTGTACTGCTATATTAATTGCTTTATTTTTTACGCAATCCTATCTGTACTTTGCAAAGTAAATTGTTTCTTTCAAAGTAATTATAAATACCACCATGGATCACTTTCTCGAATATCTTCGATATGACTGGTACAAGTGCTATAGATAGCAGCTCATGAAATTTTTATATTTTTTCTCAAATAAAGGTTTAATTAAAGTTAATTTTAACTTTTCTGGGTAGACTCCATTTGCTATACTAAATTTTATAATATGACTAAGTATAATTGATAACTTAACGGCTACGTGTTTTATGACTTTTGTTAATATATTGGCATATCCGGTACTATTTGTGTTCTCTCTAATTATTTGGTATATATCGTCTGGTATAATTGGATGTCCCGTTCGAAGCAAACTAATTATTTATGAGTTTGCTTCGAACGGGATTTTGCATATTGAATGGTTTGGTATGAAAGCTTTGGGTCAGTTATTATATTACCATCTATAGAAATCTGTCGTATTTGATCCTTTGGTATATTTAGTTTATTGGTATCTTGCGATTTATTTCGGGCAGTTCTTATGTAATTTTCATTGCGAGACTTTTGCGTTAACTTAATGATCTGATTAATTGTGTGGATAAATTTAGGAATTTAGTTTTATTATTTTCTGTCAGATTTTTTCTGTAGTCCCATAAAAGATGTCGCTTACATTTACAGCAAAATTTAAGACCTTTTGTAATCCATCGAAGGCGAGATCTTGTTGATATTTTATCTGTGTAGTAGGGAAGCAAACATTAAAGAATAGGTGGAATAATTCATAAAACTCATCAAATACTAGGTTTGGATCTGTATTGACAAAACGTTAGTGAAATAAAGAAAATTTATACATTTTTGAATTTACGAACTTTTACTTTGGAGTAGTCTCTTTCTTCTATGTGCCATGATTTACAGAGGAAACTAGACTTGACTGGACGTGTGAGCAACTGAGCAGTGTTATCAGAAAGCGCAAATTCAATAACCTACGCGGATTATCCCGTAATATTAAATATTACACCAACACTGAATATCTATTATCAATGCATGTTTTGCTTATAACCGTGTTGGTTCGTTGATGCCTAATTATAAGGTGTAGTTAAGCTGTGCAGAATTTGCATAAATTCAGTTACATCGTAAGTTTTCATAAGCAAATTTATATTAAAGTCGACACAAATTACAAGTTTCTTTTTACCGTAATAAAATTGACTGAGGGTGTCTAGTTTAAAAAAAAATATCATTCGTATATTTGGCCGTCGAGGTCTGTAGATGCATATAATGCTTATTTAATAGTCTAGAAACTCAATACCAGAGCATTGGATGATATTTTCAAGTGAGTAAATACAGAGATTTATTGGTGCATATTGAAACATTGTTCTATTACGATACAAGCTCGCCGCGCCGGTTCTTCTTCCTACAGAAAAAAGAAGCTAGTAACTGATGATGAGTTTTGTTCATTCTCAAGAGCTGACGTTAAAAGATCTGACTTGGTCTGAAATTTAATATGTTTAGACATGAAAAAGCTGTTTTGACGCTTGTGCGGTAGATGTATCATCTACATTCTGATTTTGTAATGCAAGGGTTGGATAGCAAGTATCGCTAAAATACGAGCATTGATTGATCTGTGTTTCCGATTTATTGCAATGTCCATTTGATTTAGCATCTGTTATTTTTTTTTTTTAATAAGGAATATTACCAGGTTTCCACTGACTGAATTTATTGCTATTCTCTGTATATGTAATTTGTGCAGGCAATTTAGTAAGTATATGCAAAGATACTAAAATACTAGCATAATTAGGATGGTTTTTTTCGCAGCGGCTGCCAGGGCGTCGTCTTACCTCTGCTTCAAAAGGAGCTTGACGGAAAGGTACATACATTTTGTACTCTGTGTGAGTGCATCTACCAAATTCGCAATACTACCGTGATAATGGTGAGTTACATAGTTATAACAGCCCGAATCTACCTGCTTATTTTTCCATATTAGTTAGCATTTTTACCATTTGGAACAATTCGTCCAAACATATCACGACTCGCTTCTGACGAGAGAGTCCAATCTACTCCTACATTACTACCCCATGACAATTCGATTCAGATAATTGCTGAACTAGAAACTTCTTAGGTCAGGGATGGCGAACCTTTATTTGAAAACGTGCCATTTAAATTATATATTTTTTTGTGACAATGAAGTGCCACCAAAACATTATGTCTTTGTCTTAATTGACAAAAAATAAAACTCAAAATGCTATGAATGAATCAATTCTTTATTTACCCAGAAATTCATACAGCAATCCTAATATTTATTTACAGTTTTATGATTTATTTAAATAAAAGTATGCGGTAGGTGTCGTTTCTGCTGTTGCAAATTACCTAGATTCTAAATAACCTCATTTTAGCGTGCCCAAAATATGTTGTGGTGTGCCACCACAGGCACGCGTGCCATAGGTTCGCCATCCCAGTCTTAGGTCATCGCGAAACGGAAAGAATAGGTTCGTCGAAGGGAATGACGGAGACTAGAGTGAACTAAGCCTGCGTCATTCTCTTCGTAGTATCTAAGTTTCTTTAAATCATGCAGTAGGTAATTAACATCCACGGCATCCACCGTAGAAGAGCGTTCCACTAGAGGTAATAGTTGATCAATATTACACTATACGGCACCGGCAGCTCCGCAGCCTACACAATGTCGTAATAACACGGGTTATTTCTTGCAGGGTGTTGTATTCCTGATACTCTTCAGCATCTGTATAGCCTTACTGTATATGGCAACTTACACCGGCTTAGGTTATTTGCTGAAGCGTTCACTCGAAAGCTTAAACCTCTTTGGTAAACCTGAACGACTCCTGGTTCCGGTAGACGATCGCGACTTTCTCCGAGAACATCGCGGAGAATATGTACGAGATCGCCAACACGCCTTGGAACGCGAGCGTCGTTTGGAACAGCAGCGCGAGCGCAAGCTCCAGCTCGAAAACGATCACCATGACAGCGAGCTGGTAAGCAATAATTTAACTAATAGTTTATGGGCCGATTTTTAACTGCCCTTTGGTTAATTTACCTTATAAATCTTACTTAGGCATTTAAACTCTTCAAGCAAAGAGAAACTATTTGTACATTCTTGAAAAAATAACAGATAGGTATTAAGCTCTGCAGGGTAGTAGCGTAAAACACAAATTCACACAATCCCTTTCATTGTGGAAATTCAACAGTATTCACTGCATGGTGCATGCTGTCGAGCAGACTTAGGTATTGTTCAACATAATTAGGTACATTAAGCAACTAGCTTCGTTAAAATGCATTTGCGTGAAAGAGTTACAAACATCTATCCATCCCATAGAGATCCATCCTCTCAAACTTTCACTTTTGTAATAGTAGGTAGTAGGATGGTAGGCACGCCACAATTGCAGCGATAAGGCCTCCTCTTTGAGGTAGTGACTTGAGAGGTACCACGTCGGCCTCCTTACTTGCCACCTGACGCAGGTCCTCACCGGACACGGCTGTTTCGAGAGATTCCTGTTAAGGATAAGGCGGGTGCAAACGCCCGGGTGTCATCATTGTGATGATCGCCCGGAGGACATGGGTTCGATTCCCGAAACAAGCATGTGACTTATTAAAAATAATCGAATAGGTATACTGTTATTTAGGCTAACTTATAAATAGTAGCTAAAATGTTAAGCTTGTTAAAAGTGTTTACGTACTTCCTTTAGAGGGCAAGCTTCCACTTTCTCATTCAACTTTTTCGATCCCTAACAATAGTTGAACTTTCAGGAAAATCTGCTGCGCCTCGACCCGGACTTCTAACGTACTGAGCTATCTACGAGTAACAAGCACTGGCTGGCGACAACGATGCGTACAAAACGAAAAGATCAATTTTATTCAATATTTGAATTTTAAATTATTGACTAGCCGCTGGCGGTTATTTTCCTTTTTTTCATGTTCTTTGTTCTCCTTCTTCTTTCTTGATTTAAAACTATTCTTAATCTTGACCAAAAATTTAGGAAATTTCAAATACGAACATTTAGGGTTGGACCTCATCTGGCAGCACGGAATCGCATTTGTTCCGCCTGTGCTACCACGTGCTGCAGTATGTTGCCGCATGCGAACGCGCGCTGTCGCATTCCGCAGACAAAAAAGGCGATCGCACGCGTCAGCATGTTGCAGCATGGGTGGCATACTGCCGCGTTCTTTCATGATCAGTTTAGTTTCAAGCGCGAGATGGATAGGACCACGGAAGAGAGAGCAGTGATTCTAGCGTGTATTTTTCAAGAAATGCAAAATCAAAATAATAAAATTTTCGTCAGTCATTGTTATTTCCATCCGTACGGCATGAATGAACAGGCTGGAGGCTGCACTGAGCTGACGAGCGGCCGCGTGCGCCATTGTACGATAGAGTGAGACAGCATGCGATAGCAAGTGATCGGCGGTGAAAGGATGCGTTAGCATGCTATCGCGCGCTTCAGCGTTCCGGAGTCTCCCTGCCGACCATTGCATTTTGTCCGTGATGCCGATCGCCTCGAGGATTCCGCCGCGTGCTATCGCATTATGCTTTCTGTCTCGGTCTAGCAAATGGCAGTTCTAAGCGACAGAAAGAGAAAGGGCGACGGAAAAAGGCGATTCCGTGCTGCCAGATGAGGTCCAACCCTTAAACTATAAAAAGGTTGTGATAATTACTTTTTAGAAAATTAAAGCTTTAAATATTTAGAACGAAAATTAAATTAAGTCTCACATTGAGACCTTTGGCCTTCGGTCAATAATACACTTTTGTCATTCAATACTTTAGGAACTTATAGGCTAAAACTGTGCGCCCAATGAAATTATGCAGCAGCATTATGCTCAATTCTAACATACTTTAAAGAAACTTTTGCCTTATGCTCTTTTACGTAAATTATTTATATGAAGATTCTGCCCGTGAGCTCGTGGCTAAATAATAACAGCCGCACGGATCGATCTTCAAGGTTAAGCAACGCTTGCCGAGGTCGTTCCGTGGATGGGTGACCATTTTCAATATACCGAGTTTCTTCCGTGCCTCGGAAAGCACGTTAAGCCGTTGATCCCGGCTGTCATTTGAAGATCTTTGACAGTCGTTACGAATAGTCGAAGCTTGAGATCTGACACCAGTCTAGCCAAGGGGTACCGTGTTACCCAGTTACTGGCTTGTGGAGGTCAGATAGGCAGTCGCTCCATGTAAAACACTGGTACTCAGCTGAATCCGGTTAGACTGGAAGCCGACCCCAACATAGTTGGGAAAAAGCTAGGCAGATGATGATGATTTATATGAAGCTTCTGCCCGCGCGCGACTTTATTTGCATTAAATTTGTTCAGCTAAAGCAGTAATTTAATGTTAAAATTATGAAATCTTTATGGTAGTTCTATTTCACCCTAAATAATCCCCCCTTTTTAGAGTTCTGTATTCAACAAGGAAACCTTATAGTTTCGCTATGTCCTTCTGTCCGTCCGCAGCTTAGCTCAGATACTTCTAGTACTAGAAAGCTATAATTTGGCATGGATGTACATCCCGACGGTTCCCCGGCTATTTGATCTAAGCGACATTTTGAGAAAGTTACAGGAGAGAGGTTTAAAATTATGTTTTTCGAAAAAAATCGTTAAAAAAATCTATTGAGTGGCTTTTAGTAAACTTAAAACAGTATTTCCTTAACTAAATGATGCAGCTAAGGAACCCTATTACTGCGCGTTGCCCGACACCCACTTGGCTGGTTTTTATATTAGGCATTAACTAATAATATTATTTGTAATTAATTAATTTGTAAATAATTTTGTTCAGTTTTGATTTTTTTGTTGTGTACGTGGTTAACTCCGTCACGGAAGTTACGGGCACATCCGAAAGTACTTCGGAACTTCGGATTGAACCCTACTCCGTATTGATTCATTTTTCGGACGGGTAAAATAACATCGGGAATAGGTACAACTGTCAAATTGTGTTTCATTTATTAGTAGTTCGGGCCCCGAACGAATTATGCGTATACGGAATAGGAAACGCCCGTTACGAAGGCCGAAACTACGGACTTTGTGTTTAAGGAGTAGACCTTCTGATAAAGATGTCCAGCCTCGTATTTATTATCTACGTCTTAGATATGCTATTCTTTTAACGGCACTAAATAAACTAACACACGAAGATCGAAAGACATCGAATCACTAACTAAATTATTTAGCATATGTTCCTAAATTACTCCTTGCATTTATTAATTTTATTATGTTTTATATACCTAAGCTACTTATATTTTTTCTAAGAAATTTTGTCAAAAAGTATTTTTAAGAATAAAAAGAAACATAGATTAATGGTAATCAATTTAGTAGGTATAGGTTTATAGAAGTTGTTTATAATAGTAGATAGGTAAACCCAGTTTCTTTTGTTAGCAGAAAATTCTATATTCATAATCTAATTAGTTTAATTCCTTTCCAAATGAAGGGTACAGGCAAGAAAGAGGCAATGTCCAAAATATTAGATTTTGAGAAAAACGCAGTTGAAAGTTTAGAAGTGTGTAATTTTTATCCTTCTTCTTTACCGGTATGTCATAGACATTCCCGGTTCTTTTCGTTTCGGCCATAAACAAAAACGTCTACGTCTTTCTGGCGCCTTACGTTAACTTTTTATAAAATTAGTGATTGAGAATAAAACTAAGTAAAGATTGTGTACGTTACCCCAACAAGAATGTGACTCCTAGAGAGATATGAGTGGAACGTATAATTCGTGCGTAATCTGCTGTCAATGTGCGCCACATAAAAAATAAGCGTGTGTCGTGGTTTTTGAAAAAATTGGGAAAAAATTGATTCCTGCTGGGGTAACGTTGTTCCAGCAGGAAAATTTTAAACGAATGATCGGAATGAGAAGTACTGTGCATTTGTACGTTTTCCCATTTAGGCGCTGCGATTTTTTTCGGGTTTTCAAAAAAGTGCAATTACTTGAAAATTATAAATATTTTCTTAAATCTAATTCCGCCATAAATACGCACAAATCAAGAGCTACTCGTGTATGTTTATTCTACAGGCGCATGTACAATGGTTTTAGAGATACACGATTCTCCAAAACGTTACTCCAGCAGGAAATGCAATATCTCGAAAACCTGATGACGCACCAGTTATATTCTCGGCGCACATTTTTGCACAAATATAAGCTCTCTGCTCATGCACAATACTTCTCATTCCGATCATTCGTTTAGAATTTTCCTGCCGGAACAACATTACCCCAGCAGGAACCGTTTTTTTCAAAAACGACGACACGCACTTATTTTTTATGTGGCGCACATTCACAGCAGATTACGCACGAATTATACGTTCCACTCATATCTCTTTAGGAGTCACTTTCCTGTTGGGGTGACGTACACGTAAAGATTAGCTTGCCAATTAAAAATAGAAAATGAAAACTTGTGGCATTCCTTGTTCTTTGCCTGTACCCTTCAAATATACCATAACCTCTTTCTTAAGTAGCTTAATTTCATTATGTTTTTATAGATTTATTCACCTATTGTGTATTTTACGGGTTTGCATGCCTGCAGCCTGCGTTTTGTAGTTGGCTTGACTTTAAAGTCGTTATTGTATTAGTAACTTACTCAATAAAATACATACTTAATATTAATCAATAAAGTTAAAAACTAGTACTTAATAGCGTTTTATTCGTAAAAACTTTAATTTTCCCTGAGTCCTTATATACTTAGCAGCAGTTCGACAAAATCTTTGTTCTCCCAAGACGGAGGGATTGTCCACAAATAAATGTTCTCACTCTTTCTAATAAGTAGGTAGCTACTACTTGTCAAATACAAAACTATTGGTTGTTATTATACTACCAATATTTGAAGCCAAAGAACATAAAGGTCATAAGGGTTCTTGTTACCGACTCCAAAAAAAGGAGGTTATCAATTCGTCAAGTATGTATGTAATATTGTTGGAATTGTATCAACGTTAATGGCAAGTACATCACTCACCTTCGGCACAGATTACTTAATAGTTACTACGTAACAGATCCTTCACTCAGTAGAAAATGTCCAATACCTATTGCTATAATAGCCTACTCCGTTGCGTCAGCAAACACTGCATGCTAAAATGTGCCTAAAGGCTCAAGCGTACAGTTGTGATTGCTTCGCACCGCGCGATCCCACAGCAATCGCAGGGCTGCCTTTTCGATAAAATTCTAGGGGTCTAGGTATGCATAAGCTATTGTTGTATCTATTGTGTCTGCTAATTAGACGCTCAATTGGACAGATGGGTAAAGGTCGCTGCTGAGGGCTTGTACACAAAACAGCGATGCGACGTCGCATCGTAAAAATCTCAGAGCATGTTGCTGTTTACTGCTTAGCTGTTTTCTGCGTTGCGAATTCGCATCGCTGTTTTGTGTACAAGCCTCTCAGATCCTCCACCATGAAGGTTGATGGAGAGTGGATGGAGGGTATTTTATTTTGTAGTAGGGCAGAAGTAAAATACCAAACATTATTCGAATCATATTTATTTAAATTACCAAACGATGACAATACATCGATTTCTTTTTTTACAATTTTTTCTAACAAAACCTACTGTACAGATAGCTGCAGAGCCAATACATTTACTACAATTGAATGCTGCACAGTTCCAGTTATATATTTTAACACTATTGTTTAACATAATAAATCTGAAATAAATATATTTTAACACTATTGTTTAACATAATAAATCTGAAATAAACTCAACTTTTTCACGAATCTATACCATTTTGACGGATCATTTTCGCTACATAACATTGTAAAACTTTTTAACAAAAAAATCAAACCGACTTTCGAAACAAAACACTACAAAACGAAAAATAACTTTCTTCTCCGAAGTCGGTGTCTTTGGTACATATTGTTTTCCGTTTTTCGATCCATTATATCTTCAAGGTATAATCAAACTAACTGAAAACCTCTTAATTTATTGTAACAGGCTTGCATAAATATCTGGTCATTGTAGCGTGGGCTTATTCAACTCACTTGTCCTAAGGAGGGCAACTTGTTGTATTTAAGTGCGCTCTGCTCCTCCTGGGATTGGTTTAGCGGGGATCCAGCAAGTTTCGCGTGATAGTTTCTACAAAGTACAAGCGACAATTAGATAGTTTAGGAAACTCTTCTCGCTGGATTAGGTTATAGCTGTAAACTAGAATTTTAGAGTTTTCCCATACTTAAAATTGTTAAACAATTGTTGATGGGGCGGGTCATAAAGAGGTCTTCAGTTCAGTAGAAAATATTAGTTAAGGTTTGAATGCAAGTTCTACATTTAAGGCCTGTTCGTGATGCTGATCAACTTAAGCTAAACGGTACAAATTATACACTTATAAGCCGATTTACAAGTAGGTGGAGGTATACATCTTAGAACATTTTATATCATGTTTTTACAAGTTACTATTTAGTGTTGAAACATGGGCTTTATTATCACTTAGCTCAACTATACGGTCGGATGTGCGATAAACACATTAATTGTCTTTTATGGAAGGGCTGCCTTTATAGACTCTTGATATAATATTGAATTAGAAATAAATGTTTAATACACAATTGTCTGAAAATTACACTGTGAATCTGCAGTGCTTATTGCAAAAGCTTCAATTTATAATAATTATACGAACTAATACGAGGACATATAAGATAAAATAAATAGTTTAATCTAAATATTTACATAGCGGTTTTGAATAAACACAACATAATCCTATAAAAACTTTAACGATTTATGTTATTACAATAATGTTTGCCTAGTTATTAAGTACAGAAGTGATCAAAGTGACGTTTTTATCAATACTGAGGATTCAAGTAACTTTTATCACATCTAAATTTGTTACAATTTTCCTTTTACGAATGGTAGTGAAATGTTTAAAATTGTGTTCAATATCAGTTGCACTTATTCATTTTATATGCTAGGTAGCCAAAAGTTGTCTTAAGACGGAAACATAATTACGTGTCGTGGCGTGGCGCAGTATCCACCAATCCAACGTAAAAGTGGAATCTAATTAACAATAACACACATACTCACACACCTACACTAAAGACACACACACATACACGCATATACACTTAAATAAATAAATAAAAAATACGAACGCGTAATAAAAGGGCAGGGGACATAGGGCGTCAAGTCTTACATACATATACGAATAATCCATACTAATATTATAAATGTGAAAGTAACTCTGTCTGTCTCTCTGTCTGTTACCTTTTCACGCTTAAACCACTGCACCGATTTAGATGAAAGTTGGTATGAAGATAGTTTGAGACCTGGGAAAGGACATAGGCTATATAGGTAGGGTAGGGTAGGGTATGGTAGTGTAGGGTAGAGTATTGTAGGGTAGTGTAGGGTCGGGTAGGGTAGGGTTTGGTAGGGTAGGTTTTGGTAGGGTAGGGTAGGGTAGGTTAGGGTAGGGTAGGGTAGGGTAGTGTAGGGTAGGGTAGGGTATATAAATGTTTGGTCTTCATATGGCAAAACAAAGTTTGCCGGGTCAGCTAGTAACTAATAAAATATAAAACATAAAACGATCCTTGACGTAATTAAATTATTCAATTAAATTTATGATCTCAGTAGTATCTACATATTGATACTCTATTCGCTGGCGGAAAAGTAAAGCTAAACAAACCATAAAAAGTGTCACAGTGTCTATTTTCGTTTTACTATAATCTAAAAAAAAATATATATCATGAGAAGTTGTTTAGTTCATAGATTATCCGAATATATACTATAAATTCATGACAAATATTGAAGCTATAATTTTCTTAACCTTGTTCAATTAAAAAAATAGAATTAAAGCCAAAACCAACATAAAAAGAATCATAAACGCCCGAGGTTTCAAACCATTAAGCGATTTTATTATGATAACAAATTAAAGAATAGTCAAAAGTAATTTGGCGTTGTAAGGTCGTATGTATTTTTGAAATTGGTCAGTTTATAGAACCATTGGTATGCTTGTGTTAGTTTTCCCCCAGGGAATAGGGTATAGCGGCGTTGCGATACGAAGATGCGCGACGTGCATTTGATTTTTGCTCTAGCTGTCCCCTTAGTGTGACCTTCTTTACAAGTTTTAGTTGGCCGTTTGAAGTACAGTAGAGTCCGTTTATTACAAAGACCTTATACTTCTTACTACTAGACTGTGCACCAAAAATTTTTGTATAGCTTAAATGAAATCTATTACCATACATCTAGGTTAGCTATTCCCTTATAAGCGGTAGCTAACCAAAAGCGGTCCTGAGCGAGAGGGTGCCCGCTGGTAGTGTGTCCTTGTCTGACATCTTGCCAGCTCAACTAATCATTGGGTTTGGTAGAAATGGTAGAAATTTTTATATTTTCTTTTTTATGTAATACCAAAACGAACGAATAAAAAATATATTTAAATACGTTTCAAAGTCTATGAAACTTTGAAGCGTATTTAAATATTTTTACAGTTCCTTTAATTCATCAATTCATTGTATTTAAAAAATAATTAATTAATACTGAGTAAGAGTAGTACTTTTAAATGTTTGGGCCTGGTAATACTAAATGTAGGACCACCAGGTTTGTGAAGTTTTTGGCGGGTTTTGTTCGAGTTAAATTCAGCGGCTGTTAATTTTATTCGCAAATTGATTCCTAGTGGAATAAAATTGGTAAAGTTAAGTTTCTCAACTGTCTACGCAACTGGACATTAAGTGAAATAATTGAGATCCTTTGGGGTATATCAAATCATCGTCTGAAGACTGCAGGATCATCTCACGCCTCTTCTTCATGAGCTTGAGAGTAAGAAGAGCTTTTTGTTCCTATCTATACGATGGGTCTTGAAGAACAAGACTTATCCAGACTTGGGATTTGAGGGTTATCGAGTCCCCCCCCTCTCTTCGAACTTCAGATAACCCTATAATACTCCATCGTAAACTGCTCAATTCCTCTTCGAGTTCGGTGATCTTATCGTCGGTCCGGAGTCCGGAGTGTGCACGTGTTGTACGTTGCCAGTTCCTGTCGGTATTTGTTGGGGTAGCCGGATCTCGTCCGGGATTCTTTGCAACCCCTTGCCATACTTTAACCTAGATCGCTACCGTAGTCGAGGGTAGGCAGGCTGCCGGGCACTAGGGGCTATGTTTTATTTGTGCTATTCATGGGGAGTGCTTTGCAGGCAGGTTGGCGATCCCAGTATGGTTGTTACAAATGCACAGAGAACGCTGCTGCCCATTCTCTGGTTTGTCCCTTAGTCACCTCTTATGACACCAATGGAAAAACTTGGGCTGTTGAAATTCTTTATGCCCGACACCATACGGTAAGTGATGTAGATTCCAAAAAATATACACACGTTTCTTTTTAGGGTTCCGTACCCAAAGGGTAAAAACGGAACCCTATTACTAAGACTCCACGGTCCGTCTGTCTGTCTGTCTGTCTGTCTGTCTGTCTGTCTGTCTGTCACCAGGCTGTATCTCATGAACCGTGACAGCTAGACTGTTGAAATTTTTACAGATTATGTATTTCTTTTGCCGCTATAACAACAAATACTAAAAACAGAATAAATTAAATATTTAAGTGGGCTCCCATACAAAAAACGTGTTTTTTTGCCGTTTTTTGCGGTAATGGTACAGAACCCTTCGTGCGCGAGTCCGACTCGCACTTGGCCGGTTTTTTTTCCTTGAATTTGGTAGGTTTAGGTAGCGTAGTTAGGTAGGATATATACATATATCGGGATACTTACACCATTGTTTTTACAATCAATTTGTCCCGTGTTATGTTTGGTCATGGTCACCTCATTAGAAAGTGACACACTACCAGCGGGAGCCCTCTCGCTCGGACCGTTTTTTGCGCCATAGTGCACAGTCTAGTAGTAAGAAGTATAAGGTCTTTGGTTTATTATGACATCGAAATGAATTGACAAACACGTCATAATATGCGGACGTCATACAAAGCGTTTTGTGAAAAAGACACTTTTTTATGTAAATATGTACTTAAGTATTTACAAATTTTCCCGCCACAATGTTAGGTCGAACTTTAAAACGACTGATCCAGCTTGCAGAACAATTGAAGTCGAGAATAACAAAACGCGCGGCAAAAACATTTGCCTTTTCATGTAGCATAGGGCCGCTGACAGGTATTCCTTTGTTTCTTATGATAAAATGGGTCATAATAAGCGACATATCCTGTAAGGGAAGTCATTGTATCCGACTTTTTTATAAAGAATTTTATATGAAAACCAAACTTCGTAGTATAGTTACGTCATAATAACCGGTTGGTCAATATAAGCGAAGTCATAATAAACGGATTCTACTGTAGATGCAAAACCTGCGAAATAGCACTTGGATAAGCAGGTACAAAGGATCTTTGGACTATACTTTTTGTAAGCGTTGATAGGCGGCCCACCCGGGGTACAGGCGACTTGGAGATTGTGTGCTCGTCAATGGATGCGATTTAGTGTTTGCTAGTGGCCTTTCCCAGGGAGCGACAAGCGCCAGACGACGGCTTTCAGACAGCTCGTTTATTTAACAACTTACTAACGCTATCAACGGTCTTTGGTATCAGGAATACAAAATTATTAACAAAATACTACTAGGAAAATTACAGCAAGACTACAAACTATATTTGGGTCATTTCCACATCACAATTTAACATTCCATCAGGTCGCGGCAGGCTATCACAGGCAGTCCTCCGATCTTAACTTCATTCATAACAATTTTATTATAATTAATTAATACGATACAACTTTCACTAAGTAGAATTCTTGTCTTTCATTTGTTAGTATATTTTACCGCACGAAACCTAACCAAAGCTGGTTTAGTTAAGCTAAATGCTGGCAAACCTTACATCTATATCTAACCTACGGTTTTTAACAAGTTGAAAAAAACTGTTGTACATCGAACAATTAAAAATACCTGAGCCGTGAAGTATACGTCAGAGATAGTTTTATCATAAAATACGATTTCAACCGAGAGGGCTAAATATGACGTCTATCCGCGGCTCGGTTGAAATCTTACATAAACTCCTTTCTGGTAAGCCAGAAGTGATTACTTATGGAATTGTACAAACAAGAATACTTGTAACAGTTTCAAGTCTAAATATATAGGTATTTATATCTAAATAATACGAGTTACATGACGTTATAGTAAATATATTAATAACAGTACCGTGAACACTCGGAATAAGTAAAAAAGTTCAAAAACTTGGGTGTATGATTTTATAAAAGTTTCATTGTTATAATTTCAAAATGTTTTCGAGTTGTAAGGTTAATATAGGTACAAGCATTTTTATAGTATAGTGATTTTATATAGTTTTGTTTTTTTATTTTGCTAGCTATTATTTTTTTCTGTCCTCGAAGCCTCGATTTTTTTTTTCTACGTTCATCCAAACGAAACGTAGCTGTAAGGACCCAGGTTTTATTTTGCACATATAAATTGTAGCGTGATCGCTACAAGACGCTTTGCTTTAGCCTTTTTTTAATTTGTCAAAGCAGGCAGGTTACATTTATTAAAATTTTCATATTTCGTTTGTCAAGAAAACAGAAGACAATTTTTCTGGTACTGACAGATGAGTTTTTTATAGAAAATGTTTGGCTTTGAAATCTTTTACTAAATTAATTATTGGTATTTTTATAGTAACTGTTTAAAATGACCTGTATATGTCAATTTTTGTGCGGGGATGGCACAATTCCTCGTCGGTAGGCCGAGGGTACGTGATATACAAGTTCCTGTTAAGGCGCCATAATGTAGCGTTATAAAATCAAAATAAAACTTTTTTTAACGCAACGATAGCGTATAATTTTAAATTTAAAAAAAAAATGCACCGCAAATAAAAAAAATTAAAAAGGCTAAAAACACTTTCTTTTAAAAAAGAAAAACCGCAATAGTCAATATAGTATTAATTATTTTTAAATATAAAGTAAACATAAAAGTGGAATTTAGAAAAGGTTTAAAGTTAAAAGCATCACGTGCCTAATCTTCAACGCAGTTGCAACCGGTTTAATGATGGCTCAAGCATACAAGAAAAGTACGAAACCAAAACGTGATATAAGTAAGGTAATAAAAGTATTTATACCATTCCCCCTCTAAAAAGCTTATTTTATTCACTGAAAACAGTGAATAAAAAGCACTTTTAATCACTGTTTTGGAGTTTGAATTTGGAACACAGCAATGTATTAGACGTCCATCTCAATGCTATGCAACCTCGTTGCGCAAAAAATACTCGAGTCAAACTTCTTGTGCAGAGAATATTCGACTTTCAAATTCCTTCTTCAATTTTAATTTTGTGTTTTTTTTAATATTTAGGATTTTAATAATGATTTTGATTTTAGTCTAGGATATTTATTGAATACTTATTTGGATTGTAATTCTATTATTAATTGCAATGGTGTTTAATTAACTAAAATTACTTAAAGTAACGTTGGTGGTCACTGGCCCATGAAACACAGGTAACAGCACCTAGCTCAGGGCTCAGGGTTTCACATTTTTTGTAAATTTTGAAGGAAATAAACCATTTATTTATTACTCGTAATATTCCTTGTGCTTTTCGCTTAGATCTTGCTTTTTCTCGAAGTCATGGTATAAAATTTAGTATGCAACTCTTGAATAAAACGGATTTATATCGAGGGCCATGAATCACTCGCGTCGCTCATGATTCTAACACTTGAATCACTCGCTATGCTCGTGATTCAGTCGTTAGAATCCTTCACTTGCTTGTGATTCATCTATGGCCCTCGCTTTAAATCCGTCTTTTATTCACTAGTTGCATAATATACTATTAACTACGGAAACTTAAAAGGTAAGCTACGTTAAAAATTAAAAACATGCTAACAGCTATTCATCGGGCATCCACGCTGAAGGTTGATTATTTACCTAGCTTAATGCTAAATTATTTCTTCAAATTACGTAAATTGACAACCTTCTCCATGTTAAACTCGTTGCTACGCAACTAGCTAATATGTACACCGCAGTTGACAGTTGGTGACGTTTAAGGCCTATTCAAACCTGAGCGATATTCGCTGCCGCTGTGGGTAGAGGTACATACCGCGCGGGTTTCGCTCAGGTATTTAGTATCAAGTACCGCGGCTAGAGCGACCTGAGCGATATTCGCTGCCGCTGTGGGTAGAGGTACATACCGCGCGGGTTTCGCTCAGGTATTTAGTATCAAGTACCGCGGCTAGAGCGACCTGAGCGATATTCGCTGCCGCTGTGGGTAGAGGTACATACCACACGGGTTTCGCTCAGGTATTTAGTATCAAGTACCGCGGCTAGAGCAACCTGAGCGATATTCGCTGCCGCTGTGGGTAGAGGTACATACCGCGCGGGAGCAGCGGCATGCATCCCGCCCCTCACTCCGCAAGCGGGGTTAACATGACAACAGTTACCACAATATTACCGCATACCCACTGGGTTTTCTCTGCCGCAGACGGTAGCGAATACCGCTTAGGTCTGAACAGTAATATTACCGCATACCCACTGGGTTTTCTCTGCCGCAGACGGTAGCGAATACCGCTTAGGTCTGAATAGGCCTTTATTTTGAAATCTATGTTCCATCTAGTGATGTACCGGTGTCGATAAAACCTCTTATCGATAAAAAATATGTGATGTATTATACCAGAGTCGATAAAATCTTTTATCGATATTTTTTCAATTTTTTTTTTTTTTTTCGAAATATCTGTTACACTGCCTGTAGTGATGTTCTTTTTAGCCATGATTTTAATTAATAAGATTTCCTTACCTAGCCTATTATCGATATTCTAGTATTTAGTCCTTACATATGACTCTTTGTTTTTGTTTTATAAGTTGTTCTTTCACCTTTTTATCTCATTCTTGATTAATTTCTGGGATTAATTTCTAGATTTCTAGATTAATTTCTGGGATACAGATGGCGCTGCCATCACGTAAACATCGCGCTCCGTTTAATTTTAGTTAAAAAAAATGTTTATAATGGTTTTTTCGTTCTAATTTTAGTATAAATATCAACCAGTTAGTGTAATGGATCATATCAAGTGTTATCTTAGCTTAAATAACTCTGTGAACCCTGAACCAGTCTATGTGATTAAAATAGTGCCATTCTTTCATTCATAGGTGATTCGATTTCAAACCAAAACCAAAACTGTGTTTGTGCTACTGAAATCAAAGACATTGACTCAATAAACGCATAAACAGACTTGTTTTATCAGTTCTAAACTAAAAATTATCTATAATAATCTGTGTTTTAAATTTTCAAACTGTGCGTCGGTTTTTGAATAGAAAGCTTGTTAACCGCCTTTCCAACGAACTTTTTAAAAAGTTGCCCATACACAACCGTAATTTGGACTGTTTTAAATCGTCACAATAGACAATATGCGAACGTCAAAGATCGCCGAGTGATAGTGCGTGAGTTCGGATCCCACTACAAGCGTGTTCTTTTTGTGATATTATTATCACAAAAAAAACTATATACAGTAATTATTTGAATTGAATTCAACAATTTTCAAGATAATATTGGATTTATTATTTAATAATAATAATATTTGACCGTATAAGCATGCCTCTTAAACGTACACCACCTACAACACCCAAGATTATTAAAATTACAAAAAACTGTGCGCCAGACACATCTACTAGCGCCACCAAAGACACTTTGGCTATGGGCACATCAATTCGTACGCGATCACAAAAGCAGACGCCAAATTCTCAGAATACGGATTTTATGTCGGAAATAAGAACCATTATTGCTGAGTTTAAACAGGAACAAAATAGTAAGCTTGACGCTCTACAAACATCGATAAGCGATATTAAAAAACAAAATATTGGAATTATTCAATCAATAGAACATCTATCTGAAGATTACAATAACCTAAAAAAACAGCTGGAATTGATTGAAAAGGAAAAGCGGGAAAATTTACAATACATTTACACTCTAGAAAATAGAATTGAAAACCTAGAAAACGCGCAAAGAATCTCCAGCATTGAGATTAGAAATATTCCTCCTAGGAGAGGTGAAACTAAAAACGATCTCGCAAAGTTAATAAATACAGTCGGACAAGCAGTAAACCTCACTATTGAAAATAGTGACATAAAAGACGTCTTCCGGATTAGTACAAAATCCGAAGAAAACAAACCTATAATATTGGACTTCAACTCAGTTTTACTTAAAGAAAAGTTTATAGAACACACAAAAAATTTCAACAAGCAACATAAAGAAAATAAATTGAATACATCACATCTTCATATCCACGGCTCCAGTAAACCTATTTTCATAGCAGAAAATTTAACCAGCAAAGGCAAGAGGCTGTTTTTCTTAGCGCGAGATTTCGCTAAGACCTATAACTTTGCGTTTTGTTGGGCCGCCCATGGCAAGATTTTTATTCGAAAAACAGAAGGAGACAATCGCATACGTATAAATTCAGAGGATGATATAGACAAGCTTAAGTCAGAGTATGTACAACTATAACTAGTCACTTTTTCTTTGCTGCAGTATTTTATAAAAAAACATGTGCCATTGTTAACGTTAATACCTAATATTTTGTTATTATGTTTAAAAAACATTCCTATGACTAGTCTATACTTTAAAAATATTATGATTTTAATATCTTTAAAAAAATAGTTCCTAATGAGATGCAATTGTTATAATATTCACTCACATTATACCTCATTTTATTCACTTACTCACACACAATTACACACCCGTTATTTGTTATAGCTATGGTTTTAATATCCTTTGTTAAGATCTTATGCGTTGGATACAGTGCCAGTCGATGGCTGCTTAAAAACATAGATCAATTAAATTGCACCCTAAAATATATATTTTTTTAAATAATGGATGACTTTAACGTAATATTTAACAATGAATTGGATTCTGTTACAGTAGCTCAATCTGCGGTTTGTGATATTGACGACTGCAACTCTTTGTTAAAAAATCCTACAAAAACCCTAAAAATATTAACTCAAAATATACGCAGTATTAATTGCAACACGCCCAACTTTCAAACTTTACTTGCCAGGTCTAATGTTGATTGGGATGTTATTGTCCTAACTGAATGCTGGTTGCAGCGTAACTCTAATCTTCCTGAATTAGATGGTTATATTTCATTCGCTACGCTCAATAATCAAACACAAAATGAAGGTGTGGTTATTTACTGCAAAAATATAGATCAGTACAGCGTTGAGGAACCGGAAATGTTGGATTCAAATTGTCTTATCTTAAAAATAAGCACAAACACTGTCATTGTTGCTGTCTATCGCCCACCTAGTCATAAAATCATCGATAACTTTTTAACATCCCTTAACGATTGTCTAAGCAAACTATCATCATTCCAAAATATTATATTAGTTGGCGATATTAATATTGATATTGTTGAAAATTCCCAAGACAACAGATCCTACACCTATCTCAACCTCATCGCTTCTCATGGTTTGCTCCCAGCTCACACAATTCCTACTCATAGTCGCACGTGCTTAGATCATATGATGATAAAGACAAGATTACCAGCTAAGTGCTATGTTTCTCAAACTTCAGTTACAGACCACAACAGCGTTTTACTATTTCTAGACCGTACCAGTAAGAAAAGCCAAGATATCAAAACGTTTAAAAGACTAGACGACGAAGGACTTGAAAAGGATGTTAAAAATATAAATTTCCAATGTATTTACAACATTTCAGATGTTAACGAGGCAACAAATTTTTTCATACACTCACTAAGTCAAGCTATAAATGATAACACGAAACTTATCACTACATCCAAACGTAAATTAATATTGAAGCCTTGGATAACACCGGGCCTTCTTAGATGTATGCGAAACCGTGATCAATTACAAATTAAAGTATTAAAAAATCCAGATAATGAAATAGTACGTGCCACCTACAAAAGATACAGGAACTTTTGCAACACCTTATTAAAGAAAGTTAAGCAAAATTACGAACAAGAACTGATTAAGCAAGCAGGGAAAAACAACAAGAAACTTTGGGAAGCAATTAAAAATATAACATATACCAATAAAACAAAACAGCAATCCACACAATTAATCTCAACAGACAATCCTATAGAGTCCATAAATTCAGTTAACTCATTTTTTGCAAATGTAGGAAGGAAACTGTCAGAAAAGCTACTCTCACAACATATAAATTTTCCAAATAACAATGCCAACAGCCATCTGATAAATTCTCCTCAAAGATCCTTTGTCCTTCTGCCTACTGACGAAGAGGAAATACAGTCCTTAATAAGTAATTTAAAAAGCGAGTGTGCGGTCGGCGTTGATAATATATCTGGATCCTTTTTAAAACGTTTTTCCAAAATTATTAGTCCCCCACTAACATACCTATGCAATCTATCCTTTTCTACTGGAATATTTCCGCAGGCATTCAAAACTTCCAGGATTGTACCCGTATTCAAAGCAGGAGACAGATACTGTGTAAATAATTATAGACCAATCTCCATACTACCAACATTGTCAAAAATATTAGAACGATTAATGAACACCAGGCTTACTAAATATCTTGAACAAAACTCTCTTCTATCTCCATCTCAGTTCGGATTTCGATCTGGCAGGTCTACAGCTGAAGCCGTCCACGAACTAACAGATCACATAATTAATAAGTTAGATAGTAAAAAGAAGACCTTAGCCATTTACCTAGATTTAGCCAAAGCATTCGACACAGTATCTGTTCCCATTTTGATTAAAAAGCTCGAAAATATGGGAGTTAGAAGTCTGCCGCTGCAACTATTCACAAACTATCTATCTAACAGAACACAAAAAACAAAAATAGGAAATTGGGTTAGTGATGAACTTTCGAACCAATACGGTGTTCCACAGGGCAGTATCCTCGGCCCAACATTATTCTTAGTTTATATAAACGATTTATGTAATATCAGTTTAGAAAACGGAAAAATTATCACGTTTGCCGATGATACTGCCTTGATATTTCATGCTAACACTTGGGATGAGGTTAGACAATATGCTCAACAAGGGTTTGATACCGTCTATAAATGGCTGCATTACAATTTGCTAACCCTAAATGTGGATAAGACGAAATTTATGATTTACTCACTTAAGCTGCAAGATCAACCTGATTTAGACTTAAAAGCTCACTCTTGTGATAATATCAACCAGTGTTCCTGTCCTGGCTTGGTTAAAACTAGTTCCATTAAGTATCTTGGTATAATTATAGATTCCAGACTCAGCTTCCAGCAACATATAGAATCCCTCGTTAAACGTATACGCAAATTAATTTATATATTTAAAAACCTACGACATATTTCCAATTCATCAGTTCTTAAGAAAGTTTACTTCGCATTATGCCAATCACTTATATCATATTGCATTACCACATGGGGCGGTTCCTCTAAATCATACATGATCAATCTAGAAAGAGCCCAAAGAGCAGTATTAAAAGTTAGTTGCTTTTTCCCAATCCTATACCCAACTTCTGAACTTTATCAACACTGCCAGGTACTTACAGTCCGGCAATTATTCATTATCATGACGGTATTAAAAAAACACGCTGAACTACCCCTAGATCCCGATC
Organism: Orthosia gothica; assembly: GCA_949775005.1. Classification (NCBI taxonomy): domain Eukaryota; kingdom Metazoa; phylum Arthropoda; class Insecta; order Lepidoptera; family Noctuidae; genus Orthosia; species Orthosia gothica. The sequence goes on along the minus strand of OX459039.1, from coordinate 6,713,695 downwards.
TCCTAACACAAAACAGAAGATCAACCAATGTTTGTCCAATCATCTGTTACAACACAAGTTTCTCTCAACGGTTTTTCTGCTTTCTTGGTACTTTTCTGTACAACTTTATGAATAATAAACTATTTCTATACACGCATACGAAAGAGGTTTGTAAAAGGAAATTAAGGAATTGGCTGTTAAACCTTGACTACATTTCTACGGAAAATATTTTAAAACCAGTGTCATAAACTCATACACGCACATTAACACTCACACTCTTACACTCACACATTTACACCCTCACATTACACTTATACAATCACTCATGCACATATCCTTCTCATTTCTCCATTCTCATTAGTTACATAGGTACCTAATTATTGTTTGTAGGTACCTACATACTTTTCAGGGAATAAGATACTTCTTTTGTATATTTTTCGCTAAATTTTAAATTTTATTTATCTTTGATTTTATTTTAATTCTCTTTAAACTTAATTTTCATTTAATTTAATTTAATTGTATTCTTCTTTAATCTTAAATTTCGATTTTGTAAAGACTAGACGTAAAATATTTCATGGTTATATTATTCCTCTATGTAAAATGGGTGATCTGTAACACAGGGCCTTACCTATCTCAGACACCCTTCTCCATATAAGGATAAGTTTTATGATAGTCACTGTATTTTGATGTCGAGATAAATAAAGATTTTTATTATTTATTATTATTATTTATATTTCCAGTGTTTTTTTTCTTTATTTATTTATTTATTTATTTAGACTTCATGCACAAAGGTACAAAGGCGGACTTAATGCCTTAGGCATTCTCTACCAGTCAACCAAGGGTGGTGAAGAGATAACATGGCAGGTGCATTTTTTAATAATAAAAACAAAACCAGTTATTATATAACATAATAAAATAGGTAAAATATACATACATATATATTGAAAATAATATATACTTATATAAATATATATATTTATAAAGTAAAAGAAAAGATGAAAGTGAGATGACTCTACTTAGTTGTTTTGAAAGTAAATCCGCAATTTCCGCTTGAATGCATACCGACTGGTGGCCGTCCTGATCTCGGGAGGAAGCGCATTCCAAAGAAGAATGGACTGTATATGAAAGGAAGAGTGAACAAAATCAGTCGAATGAGGAGGACAGAGTAAGAGGAGATTATTAGAAGAACGCAGATTCCGAGCATGTGAAGAACATAGATATTGAAAGTTAGACATAAGATAGGAAGGAGGGGTGGGGGAATTGAGTAGGGAGAAAAGTGTGGTCAAAGCTCGTAAACGTCTCCTCTGGCGAATAGGCAGCCATTTTAACTCAGACCTGTAGTTCGACACATGGTCATATTTTCTGAGGTTAAATATAAATCTGATACAGTTGTTCAAGACCCTATCTAGTTTATCAAGCAAGACCGCGTTCAAGTCGAAGTAGCATACGTCACCATAGTCGACCACTGGGAAAATTAAAGTCTGCACAAGCATTGTCTTTGTCTTTACGGGCAAAAACCTTCTCAAACGATATAAGGATCGCAAACTGCCGTTGGCTCTCTGACTGACACTGGCTACCTGACTTTGCCAACTAAGTGTCGAGTCAAGATGCAAACCGAGATCTTTCACACTAGGGCTGATGGGAATGACGGAACCATTAAAAATGATCGGAGGAAGAGAGCTAACCGCCACTCTACCCATCATGCGCGAGCTTCCAATCACAATGGCCTGACATTTTGAGGGGTTTACAGACACCCCAAATCTGTCAGACCAGTCTTTGATAGCATTCAAGTCCCGGTTTACATCATCTATGGCGTCCAATAAATCTTCAATCCGCGCCGATGTGTACAGTTGGAGATCATCGGCATAAAGATGATACGAACACCGAAGACAGTGAGTTATAAAATTAATGAAGATGGAGAATAATAATGGAGATAGAATACCGCCCTGCGGAACACCAGCCCCCAGATCACGCCAATTCGATGAACTCTCATCAACGCGAACCGACTGCTGACGTCCCCGAAGATAAGAAGAGAACCATTCCAGCGCCTCGGAAGAAACCATAAGATGGGAGAGGATAGATAGGAGTATATCGTGACTGACGGCGTTAAAGGCGTTGGAAAAATCAATTAATACCAATACAGTCACCTTAGTGTCCTCCATGGCTTCTCTAATGTCGCCAATCACTTTAAGGAGTGCGGAGGCTGTACTGTGCCCAGGTCTGAATCCAGACTGGAAGGAGCTTATAAGGCTGTTTCGGTAAACAAACCCCGAAAATTGCTTGTGTACGCAGGCCTCAAGCACTTTGGATAGAAAAGGGAGGATGGAAATTGGCCGAAAATGGTTAGGAAGGGAGGGATTTGAAATTTTGGGAAGTGGACGTACATAGGCCATACGCCACAGAGTTGGGAATTGACCGGAATCGAGGGAAAAGTTGATGATGTGTGTGATCGGTGGGAGAAGAAAGTCGAGGATCAAGGTGACCATGTAACGACTAATGTCATCATGGCCCACAGCTTTGGATTTTATCGATAGGATCATCTTTTTAATTTCATCTTCGGTGGCTGGAGAAAAGTGAAATGGTTCTATAATAGGACCGGGTAGGCTAGTAATGGAATCAACCGTCTGAGACAACATTTGGGAATCCAAATGGCAAGTTGTTGTGAAGTGACGGTTGATTTCATCCAGGCCAATCGTCCTGGGGAATTCCACATGACGATTCCTACCTATACCGAGAGTTCCTAGGAATTTCCAGATATCGGCAGGAGAAGAACATGAAATGTTTTCGAGAATATGGCGGCGCTTGGCGTTACGTATCATCTGATTACACCGATTTCTTGCAGTTCTGAAGAGGTTCTTATTATCTTCGCTGCGATCCATCTTAAATTTCCGAAAGGCGCGATCCCTGCATCTCATCGCCACACGTACTCCCGTCGTCAACCAAGGAGCAGGTGGCCGTCTAAGTTTTACTTTCTTTACAGGAGCATGTTTGTCGTAGAGAGCAAGGATAGTCTGATTAAAAATACGCAGCTTGTCGTCAACCCCCTCTGCCGTTGCAAGATGTCCCCAATCAAGTTCCGACGCATCCTGACGCAGCTTCTCAACATCCATGCGCGCAAAACAACGCATGCGCAGAACTTTAGGGAGAGGTTTGGGTGGTTTTAGGACATACGAGAGGAAAATGAGGTCATGGTGGGAAAAGCCAGGTGCAGGACACTGACCATGAGAGGAAACAAGGGAGGGGGTGGACGTAAGGATTAAGTCGAGCCACGTGTCATCGCCTGAGACATTTAAATGAGTGGGCTGCAGCGGTAGAACATGGAGACTAACGGACTCAATGATGTGAAGGAGTTTACGGGAACGAGGGGATGGATGACTAAGGTCTGTGTGTTTTCTTTATTTAGGCTAATCTGATATTGATTTAATTTTGTCTTGTTTCATGTTATTTCTAGTTTTAGTCAACGCGTCGGGAGATCGCACTGATATCGTTTAGGTGGAAATCATTTTCGTATCTATTCTGGTTCAGCTGTACTACGATGTCGTTTATGTAGGTTTAGTTTCGATTTAGTAAATAAGAGACACTTTAAATAACACTACTTTAATAATGTTAAGTTTTTGGTCATTCCTTTGTTTGACTCGTGTTCCATGTTTTGAACTGGAGTCTCATGTTATTTTATTTAGGTTATAAGATTTTTATTTAAGAATATCTTTAATGTGATAGTGTCTAGAATGGACAGAATCGCAATCTTGAAGAACAATCGTGGACCTAGTGATAACACTAGTCACACGACATATATTAAAGCGTGGAGCAATTATGGAAGAGAAACCCTTAACAAAACGTCTATAATAGGAACACATTCCAATGAAACCGCGCAGCGACTTTGCGGTAGGAGTTGGGTAGTTTGTTTGTACTATGACTCAAGTCGTATCTTTGGACTTGTCTTATTTTGTCTCTCCTCTAACTCCAGTTTCATGTTTGAACTGGAGTCGAATGTTTTTTATTTAGGTTGTAAGTTTTTTTACTCAGATCCTACGTCGTTTTTTGACTTAAGATATTTTTTCTGTCTGGTGTCGAAATTCAGGTCAAGGCGTGTCTTTGTCCGAAGCTGTTATTTCTGACCAAAGACGCTTTTTTAACTGGAAGCAACAGTTAAAATTTATTTGGTTTGTCTATTAGGGTCTAGGATATTGTCTGGATATTGAGTTAGGCTAGGTAATTTCATCTATTTTTCCTCTTGATTATCACACTGTTAGGGTTGTCAAACCTTTCCAGGGTTGCCACTCATTTATTTATTTTTTTGCTGGAAAGAGGGTATTGTAGCGTGATCGCTACAAGACGCTTTGCTTTAGCCTTTTTTAAATTTGTCAAAGCAGGCGGTTACATTTATTAAAATTTTCATATTTCGTTTGTCAAGAAAACAGAAGACAATTTTTCTGGTAAAGACAGATGGGTTTTTTATAGAAAATGTTTGGCTTTGAAATCTTCTACTAAATTAATTATTGGTATTTTTATAGTAACTGTTTAAAATGACCTGTAACATTATGACCATGGATATGTCAATTCTTGTGCGGGGATGGCACATTCCTCGTCGTTAGGCCGAGGGTACGTGATATACAAGTCCACGAGCGCGCCGGAGCTCGCGGACCGCATGTCTCTGCTACTGAGCTCTGTCAGAGATACCAAATATCATTTCGCTACCAGGGCATGCCTCATAGTTGCCGAGCGACAGACTGGAGGAGTGGGCGGTCCTGCCAAGACTGGTGACAAGCTAATCATAAGAAATCTTGTCGCTGACATGAGTTTATGCGTCATGAATCAAAACTGGTACGTAATGTGACTCTTCTTCCTAAATGTTTTTACGAATGTCGTTTTCTTCTGGTATTTCAGACCCTTTTGGTTCCATAATTTAAATGGTCCGTTTCCTTGTCTGTAGATATCAGTTGAGCCGATTTTGGTTTCTACCCCCGGGACAGAACAAATGACCCCTGGAGTACCTGCAGTCTTCGGGATTCCGAACATCTTTCAACGGGTTCCGTACATATTTCATTGTGTTTGGAGAGGAACTACCAAAAGCGGTTTTGTTCATCCAGCGTGGATGCCCGATGAATAGCTGTCATCATACTTTTAATGTTTAACGTAGCTTACCTTTTAAGTTTCCGTAGTTAAATACTTTTATTACCTTACTTATATCACGTTTTGGTTTCGCACTTTTCTTGTATGCTTGAGCCATCATTAAACTGGTTGCAACTGCGTTGAAGATTAGGCACGTGAATTCAGCTTTTAACTTTAAACCTTTTTTAAATTCCACTTTTATGTTTTATGTAAACTTTATATTTAAAAATAATTAATACTATATTGACTATTGCGGCTTTCTTTTTTTTTTTAAAGAATGTTTTGCCTTAATACCTTTTTTTTTATTTTGGGTGTATTTTTTTTTTAATTTAAAATTATACGTTATCGTTGCGTTAAAAAAAGTTTTATTTTTATTTTATAACGCTACAATATGCAAAATACCTAACAATAGCATACATACTATATCTTTTTTGGTAAATATTAATTGTCTTTAATTTATTTATAGATATGCGCCACAGTTCACACATAATTTTCCACAACAATATGGAACACTTATCAACGTAGGACATATCTAAAATCAAATCGAAAAATATTGACATATGTAATTGCAAACAAGTGTTGTATTTATTACGTTTGAGGACTACTCGAACTATGGCGAATCTTCAAGCATTTCCAATGTCAGCATACCTGCGGAGCGTTCAAGTAGCCCGGGCCCCGGAGGAGAGCACTCAGTGCGGCTCCGCCACGGACGAGTCCTAGTTGAGCATGGTGTGCCGGTCGTATATGTTGCGGCGCTGCTCGCGCACCTGGCGCTTCCACTTGTCCTGCTGGTGAGTCACTCTGTTCAGCACGTTGCCGCGCGCGCCCATCTGCTGCGAAGGTCCCCCCAGGGTGCTCTCGTCCTGTAACACAATCCACTTGCCTTACAACCAAAGCTCCACTCGACTCAAGAGGAAGTTGCTTTTCAGAGAACTTAGAATTAAGGGCCTTAAATAAACGAGCGTGAAGCTATACCAGGTGGTGATGACGTTATTAAATTTAACGAAAAATCAAGACATTAAATTAAACCTCTTATCCTAAATTACGTTCTTTGAACATTTGCAGTTTTTTATAATGTAATGATGAAGGACCTAAGTCTGGTGATGACAACTATATTTACTTTTATGGAGCCGTGTTATGCATAAGTTGATTTCGTTGCGACAATGCAGCACAAGCACTTTTCTCATTCTCACTCCGCCAGCGAACTAAATATCTGCTACGTCATTTTACAATTACACCTAGCAGATGGGACGCGTCTCCTCAAGTCGTGCGAACAACTGAAGGATATAGCATAACAGACAATTATGTAGCCTCTCCGCCCAACCCCGCTCCAACTTAGTGGACACAGCACTAAATGAGGCTATCACTGGTTGTCTTCAACCGGTCTCAGTACGGATGCTCTTTCCACTAATTGGCATTGCATTGCGACCTTAGTCGAATGAGGTGTTAGACTTCCCCCACGACGTCTAAGTGTTCCTGATGTGTGGGGGTCGAAGGACGTCCCCAAGTCCTTCGCCCCTGGACCCATTTAAAAGGGCTGGAAGAGGGCGTTATCCGCTGTCCATCGACGCCCGGTGCGTCTACTGCGGGCCGGGTAAGTGGACGAGATCTTCTTCTTCCTTTCCGCAGGCTCACCGCGTCCCAGAACTTCTCGCTGCCGACCATCGATTCGACTACGGCTGGCAGCGACAGGTCTTTGTATCCTGCTGAGATGAGGGCACTACAGGGCTCTTCCCAAGCGGCACACTCTGCCAGCGTATGCCGCACCTTCTCCTCCCGGCTGTCGACGCAGTGGTAACAGCGGGCATCTGGCCCCTGTTTATGCGACACAGCTACTTCCCGAAGCAACCATGCCCTGAGACCGCCTGCATCACCCGAAACGACAGGAAGCCGTGACAGATTAACCCAGCGAGAAGAATTTCTTCAACTATCTAGTAGTTGCTCACACTTTGCCAGCCATTATTATGCCAACCTTCAACATATCGCAATACGTCCATTGCTGGACCTATGTCCCTATCCTTGCCAATCGCCACATCATCCGATCCTGTGGGGCTCGTACACAGCGGATGCCCGCGATTATTACGTCATCAATCCACTCAAGATCTCAACCAATGAGATATTTACGTGGTGCGGTTGTCCAAATTAGCCTAGGAAATGTAGCGCGCTGTTTCAGTTTCATACGAGGACTGGCTATATCTTAAGAGCATGGCAGAGACGAAGGCATAAGCGAGCCATAATAAAATCGGTTCTAGCTTATTAGCTCACCAGTAACTGCCGCGATATGCTTGCTTAACTCGCTCACATCAAGCTCAGGGATAACAGGTCCTCACCTATTTAGAGGGGTCTCCTTACAACGCTTAAACTTGAAACCCCTTGTGCCGAAAACTCACTGGTAGGCGGCTTGCTTAGCGCCTAGTGATTCACCTGGCGAGTAGTGAAGTGAAACGAACGATCGAATCTGGACGCACTGATACACGCTAAAGGCGACTCACGAAGACGCCAAGCGCGCAATGCGATTTGTTGAAACCTAGACTATGTAGTTTCGTTTGGAACCCAAATTTGGCGAGCCCGTCTAGATTTAGGCCGGTTTTGTATTGTATACTCTTGTGATGTTAAAGAACGACGTCCAAATAACTAATTACCGGGCAGACTCAGCTGTGATCCCTGCTGCGCGAGCCGCAGCAAAGAACGCAAGACAGTAAGCCCGCGCCGCGGCGGACGCGGCACAGGCGGATCGTCCGCGCCGTGATCCGCTCAACGCTCCACTTAGCACGCCGCGCTAAGCTCCGCGTCTCCATAAACGAGGTCTAAGATAGGAAACGACCTCATTTACATTACATAAATATTTCGACACTCCGATTACGTTCTATTAAAATTTCCCTAAATATTAAGTATCAGTTTAACACCTTAACTGCCAAGTGACCGACAAACAATACATTTTCAATTGTGTCTCATTTCCTGGCAGTTAAGGTGTTAACTGAAAAGAATTGTAGGTAAATGTCTGCCATTGTTTTATTGTATAGAGTTTAATATTATTAGTTCGTAAGAAATTATATATTTAATTTACTGCCAATTGAAATCTCTTTTCTGTTTTCCTTTTTACCACAATGTTATCCTTTTCATAATGGTGGAGCAGTTTATTTCAGACAGTATTATTGTTATCACCTTAAAATTTCGAACATTATAAACAAAACTTGTACTTAAATAGAAAGTGAAAGAATTGATAAGGGGGGGGGGGGGGGATTTTAAGTATAGTTAATGGGTTCGTTTGCACTTAATAAATCACACGATGTTATGGTATTGTAGTAGAGTAGTATATACGCCGCCACATTCAAACTAAACCTTAAAATCCTCCATCGCGCAGGCTCAATCAACTGTCGGACAGTTGCCCGGACTAGACACAACACCCGTCCCGTGGTAGGAGGTACGATATGCCGAGGTACTTATGTCACTGATTCAGCTTTGAAACTAGAAAATTTGCCTACCAATGGCGCCAGGCTACAATATGCGGCATCCTCGGTGAATGCGTCCGAGACGCTTTGTGGCTGTTTTTCAATAAAATTGTAAGGTCATTGACTTACATCTTCATTAGTGTGCTCCTGGTACGAGGCCTTCGCGCGCTTGTTGATGAGCGGGTCCAGACAGATGAGGAAGCCCATGTACACCACCAGCAGCATGATGACCCAGATCACGATGATCACCACCACCTGCAAGTTGTGGGACGCGCTATGTTAAATTATGTATGTCTCATCTGAATAGCAGTGGTGGCCCGACTTTCAAGCTGTAGCTGGAGATTCAAACCCAGGCAGGGACTTGCTACAACATCTACAGCGCAACTACGCCCACGGCTGAACAAAAGGCCTGTCTTTTGTTGTGTCCCACGTTCCTGTGCAGATCTTATCCAGGTTCTATCTGCGATGACAAGATCAACAATGTCGTCTGCCCATATCTCACCACAGCCTCTTTGTGAAATGTATTTCAAAACTGCCCCCGAAACGGTGGAGGAAAATATCGTAAGGACAAAAAGTATGTGCTTTAGAACCAAAAATTTTAAGCCATGTGACATCAAAAAGCCATAAAGCATTTAACGAATGGAAAGGGTTCTGATATTATTCCAATTCAGACCATTCAAGCAATGGGGCACCGGGGCGTCCATATCTTTTACACCATAACAAGATATGGTTGGCAGGAAAATGGCCGTCGGAATGGACACACATGGTTGTCGTTTCTTTCTACAAAAAGGTTTTCACCATAAAGTGCAATAATTACCGTCTGATTGCACTGATTAGTCATGCAAGCAAAATATTGCAGCACATCTTAAACGAACGCGTAAAAGCGTACCAGTCGAAAGAAATTGCACAGGAACAAGCTGGGTTTGTGAAGGGAAAAGGAACTAGGGAGTAGGTTGTCGTCAAGTTATCTAGATGGCACGAGAATTCAACAAGCAGCCGGATACATATGCTTTGTTGATTTCTCAAAAGCGTTCGACTCCGTAACATGGCCAACCTTGTGGAAGACGCTACTGAAAATGGGCACACCAAAACCTCTTGTGCGACTTCTTAGAGAATTCTACGAAGGAGGAACTGCATCATTGCGAACAGCTAACCACATATCGGATATCTTACATCCCTGTGCAGGTGTCCGACAGTGATGTACCGTATCGCCACTTTTATTTAACGTCTACACGGAGCTCATTATGCTAATCACCCTCGAAGACTGGACTGATGGTGTCGCAATTGGTGGCATCAAAATTGCGAATCTTCGCTACGCTGATGAGACAACATTGCACTGGAAATTTGGTGCTGGAGAAGATTGCTTGGTATTTCATGAACATTACAAAACCAAACCAATACCGCACAAACGTCTCCATACTCCAAGAACTTGGCATCAAGCAGCGTCTATCAGCGATAGAACAGTCTCTTATACTTAAAAACTTTGGACATGTCTCGAGGCGGAATAACTACTCCATTGGACGCCTAGTGGTGCAGGGCAGTGTGGAGCACATGGCCACGCGGGCGTTTACCGATTAAGTGGACCGACCAAATTAAATCTTCGGTTGGAGGCCCTGTAATTGAAAGCGCCAAGCTTTCATCTAACAGAGCCAAGTGTAAAGAGATCGTGGGGCGAGTGTTAAGAACACCAGCGGTCCGACAAAATTCATCGTGACCACGAGCTTTGTCAAGACCGAAACGAAGAAGACACCAAAAACCAATATGACGGATGTTGCAGCCTGGGAAAAACTGAGAACTCAGGATTTTAAAGGTGTTACAATGGTTAATACTTGGGACACTGTTAAGTCATCAGAGGGGCTATTCCCATATTTTAAAGGTCGATCGAATTCTAATCACAAACTGATTTGAATGCAACGTCAAAACTTCACTGATTTCTCCACATTTTGTTTATTTTACAGTTTTTTTTTTTATTATATGTAAAGCTAATCATCCTTCATGTGACTATTGTTAGACTGGAAGATTAAAGATCCGTGTCCATTACATATTACTGCAAGCTCGTCGTGTCGGTTGTTACCGACAGTTACGTTCAATTATTGAGGACCGGATTGACGTACCTTGATAATGGTAGTGTTTCTGTTCTCGTACTTGCACTCGCATCGGGGACAGAACTCCTGCTCCCGACCCTTGATCTGGTCAGCCACGAGAGGTAGGATCACTGACTCGCAGTTGCTGGCCAAACACAAAGGGAAAACAAATCAATCGGTGTATTACCGCACGTTATGTTTCAATATAACAATGTTAAATTACATCCATATTTAAGTAGTGATTAATGAAAATTCTTATAAAAGACTTTTTGAAAATTACCAAAACTAGCGACATTTTTTTATTTCATTCTTATTAAACTATACAATTTATGTTATAACAGACACGCTTCGATCATCAATCTATTGAACACCTAATTATGACACGATATCTTGCAAAAATACCCCGATTAAAACAGTAAAATGCTCATAACTTTTGAACGGCTGAACCGATTTTTATTATCATAGCTAAGAACACTCTCGATAAAGTCACCTTTCATACAGAAAAAAAACAAAATCGGTTCATCCATTTAGGAGCTATGACGGCACAGGCAGATATACAAACACACAGGTACACACTTCAAACTTATAACCACCCTCTTTTTTCGTCGTATAAAAAATATGTGTTCTACATGTAATGGCGTTGTTACTTGTTACAGATATGTATTATATTTTGTTCAGCTTTTCGAAATTCTTGGCAAAATGTGTTTTAAAAAAACAAACACCAAACTATTATTATTGCAATATATGATGTTTTTTATACCATGATGTATGGGGGTCATCAGCACGAGCTTGCAATGCAATAGTAACACAAATAATTTAGCATAGCAACATAATAAAATACATATTCTCACTCTGTCCGGGGCCTAAGAGTTTCATAATAAGTATATTGTGGATGTTTATTGTAAAACTAACAAACACTAACATAAATAAATTAAAGTTGTTTAATAACAACAGTCTCCTTGAATATCAAATACACAACAAAGCATCTGCATGTAGCAAAAGAGAATACAATTGCAATATGCATGTACAATAGGCGAAATTAAAAAATATTGTAACTACAATGGCTTAGGCAGTGCAATGCTGATTGAGGGATCTAATTGGCTATTAAATGAGGTGAATCTAATATTAGCGGAGCAGAGAACATTTGCATAGGCATGATACACCAATAAATAGACTGGCCAAGTGCATGTCGGATCACTAGAGTTCTGTAGTAGCAGTTTTTTTTACAAATTCCCACATCATTATGTGCACAGCATTTTTTCACACTTATATTATACGGGCTCTCTCATAATTCAACATAATCCTTTCAGGACTGATAGTGTGACCCCTTTACAACAGAGAAGCCCCCATAAAAAATTAAAGGACTTTATAGAATAAGAGCCTTATGGCCAACTGCTCTAATTGAAACAGAACACTTCACTAGACTTAATATTTTGAGAATATCATGCCTCCATATACTAATGTTGAATATCAATTTTGTTAAGAATTTACACAAATCTGAAACTGATGAGTAACAATAAGTTAGAGATAATACATGTAAGAAGGACTTACCTAACCTAAAGCCCAACCAAAATTAAACATGGTTCATCTTAGTCCCGGATACCAATCAGTCTTTCTATACAACAAGCATCCCTTAGAATTCAAAAACATAAACACTGTAAACTTATTTAAAAACGAATTGACAACATATTTATTGAGGAAGGGCTATATCAATACTGTAAGCATTGATGAGTTCAGCACTTCATAGAATACACCTTTCTTCCAAGTTTCATTTCTATAGAGCCATTAGTGTCCAGTTAAAATGGTTGTAAAACACATGACAGCATTAGCATATGTATTTATTTGTGTTTCTAGAAAGTATTATTGTATCTACATTATGTTCATTGTTGGTATTGTCGCACCAATGACAACCCCATGTCATGTCCAGGTAATCTCTGTCCATTCCAGGTTGCCTGGAAGAGATCGCCGTATGCGATAAGTCCACCCATTGTATGTTTTTAGTATTAAGTTTCTTTTTCTTGTTTATTATGGTGTACAATAAAGTGTATATAAATAAATAAATGACAGATGGACAAATGGAGAAGGTAAGATTATAACAATTACTTTTTTCTACAGAATCTTACAAATGATGCTATGTGAGCTAGAAATAAATACAATATAACAAAAAAAAATGCTTTTCTAAATAAAAGTTCTGATGCTTCTGCTTCTAAGAGTCGCCAAAATTAACAGAAAATTGATACTTATTATTTAATTCTCTTACCATTTGTTTGGTGGTACATTGGCAGACTTCATGAAAGGGCTTCGGTCAGCTGCCACAGTGTTGTTCAGCACGGCGGCAGGGCTTGGGCAGACACATTTGCAACGGTTATCTTCATAAGAATGTCCCTATAATGTGGTAAATTGTACAATTTTACGGGTACAGTCAAACTTAATGGCAGCTCTGCACACTCCGTTAGTAGTTGGCCAGCAGCAAGTTAATCTTACAGCAGGGGTGAGGGATGGCAACTACACAAAGTAGGTAAAATTTGATGTGATTGGGTTTGTCTCAGAAAATCCGTCTTTTGTTCGAGATTTTCTGAGAAAAACACCTTTTTTCTCAGATAAATAGAACTATGAAAAAACAGTATTAGATGTATGTCCTCAAATCATAGTATGTTAATCTATTACCTTTTGAGAAGTGAACTTAATTTAATTAACAATTCTCGATTAGTACCAACAATCCCTGCCTGACCCAAATTTAAGTCAAATTGGAATTTTGTTTTTTTTAGTTTATTTAGTTTGTAATTTGTAATGTAAATCATAATTTATGCAAGTGACTTGGTATGATTTATATTCTCCTTTTCAGATAAATAAACGAACGATACATACACAGAGCATCTTATTAACTGGCACCATATATTAACGGTCGTTAACACAAAAATAAAAAGAGATTCTTTGTAAATAAAAGTGGGACGTGGGACCAAATCGCAGTTTGCTCAGGAAAAAAAGGTATGCCCTAAACGAAAATATCAATATTAAATGCAACCAAGAGTATTAATAACATCCTTAACGTCAATAACGAATGATTCGAAATTTAATAACATAATTAAATAAACTTTACGAATTAAAACATTCAAGAATGAAAAATATTGTTTATACTTACAGACACAAAAACGCCACAAGTCAAAGCAATAACCAGCACACATAACTTGAAATTCATTTTGGATATCTGGGTAAACTATGATAAAAAATAATTCAGATAGCGCAGATTTTGAAAAAAAAAACAATACAAATATTGGCTCCACCACCACGATTGCACGTACCACAGACTATAACAACAACAAGTTTAACAGACTCACAGATTGTACATTATGGTATACTATAGACCATCCATAGACATATTAAGGGAGTACAATACACAGTATTCAGGAGGAGCTCGTGGCTAAATAATAACAGCCGCACTGGTCGATCATCAAGGTTAAGCAACGCTTGCCGAGGTCGGTCCGTGGATGGGTGACCATTTCAATATACCGAGTTTCCTCCGTGCCTCGGAAACATAGACATACTAAATAATATGGACTGGAAATACCTACGAAAAAAACGTGCCTACCTAAACCTCAAAATGTCTCATAAAATGGCCGCCGATTCTAAGGTTGTGTCAATCAAGCAACACACACACACTCACAAATCTCAATAATACAATATGTAAACAACCATTTGACAGCAGGACTACCACGAACACAACCACAAAATTCGGCACATAAAATGGCGAATATGGCACGTACCTACAATCGTCACTACGTCATAACAAAATGTTGCCATAATGAGAAACAACTGAAATATTGTTGTCTCTTTCATCAAATACGATTACCACATTAGAAAGAATGAAACAAAACGATGTTTCACATTCTGTATCGTATTTCACTCATATTTGTATAAGCTAATGTATGTATAGAACATCGCGGCGTCTCCATATATTTCCTATCTCAATGCTCGGAAAGCACGTTATGCCGTTGGTCCCGGCTGTCATTTGAAGATCTTTGACAGTCGTTACGAATAGTCAGAAGCTTGAGATCTGACACCAGTCTTGCCAATGGGGACCGTGTTACCCAGTTATTGGGTTGTGGAGTTCAGATAGGCAGTCGCTCCATGTAAAACACTGGTACTTAGCTGAATCCGGTTAGACTGGAAGCCGACCCCAATATAGTTGAGAAAAGGCTAGAAAGATTGACTACACAGTATTCAGGACCCTGTAGTTACGGTAGGCGTGACCTTAAACCAGGTAGCTAGAGTGCGCGCAAGATAAGTCTGCGCGCGGCCAAAAACGGAACTAATCGTTTGTCATTTATGTCAGGTGTCAAGAGAGTGTGTTGTATACCGTGTTTTTATTAGTTTCCGCAGTAAATAATCGCCATCATTATGCTAAAAGTAATTTAAAGTGATGGCAGGGATGTTTTCTTCAATTGCACAAGACAATAACGGGCCTAAGGTACCGTTTTACAATGATAGAGCCCGCGTTGCTTATTTGACAGGTTACTTTTAGGGATACCACAATACTAAAATTTCCCTAAATTTTCGTACTACCGGTGCCCGACAGTATTGGTTTTTGGGTGGTACATAAATATACCGGCGGGACAGGACCGGCATCATGTAATTTAATGCATCATCGTTATTTTGTTTTAGGCGTTTCTGAACGCACCGTCACCCAAATAACTCAAGAGGGGTATGTTTTTCAGTTTGTAATATTTTTATTTGGAAGTTGGTTGTATTTTTTTGGAAAAAGGTTTTTATAGTGTTTGTATGCTTCCTGCCATAAATACGGCATTTCTTTATAAATTTCAATGACATTGGTTAATTTGAAACTTTTCTTTACTATCGACATACAAACAACTGCACTGACTCACGTACTCGAAACGTCCCTTAACTCCGCTCGTCTTGCAAAAACAAAAGCTCTCTAGCGCCCTTATCGATATTACACTGTCCGATAGTAAAAGAGTTTTCACGCTAGGGAGATCGAGCCGTACAGGGTCGCCCGTAAGGATCCTAACTCTCTTAATTATAATTACACCACCCAATATCTGCGTCTTAAACCCTGAATACTGTGTAGTGTAATAAGCACTATTGTCTCTACTTAAATGATGATACCTTTTCTTAAGTTTCTAGACAACCTGGAAGTTAACAATGATATTTAGCTCTGGGTTTGCTGTAATATAACCCAATTATGATAAGCTTGCCTACTGTATTTGTATATGTATGTTTTGTTTACAAAATAGAATATGAATATAGATACTAGCGCTTTGCCCATATAATCTGAAGCCATTTTTTGGCTTTTGCCGTAATCGCCACGCTTGGCAGGTGGGTCGGGGATCGCAGTATATTTGTTACAATGCACGTTGCTGCCCTTTTTATGGTAAGTCCCTTAGTTGCCTCTTACGACACCCACGGGAAGATATGAGATGGTGATATTCTTTACGTCCGACACGATACCTAAGTAAAAATTCTCCAATACCTACTGTGATGACATCTACGACTAACCAAAGAAATACAGAATTCCGTCGTCGCCCCAATCCTGCAATCAGGCCATTGAGATAGGAAATATATGGAGGCGCCGCGATGTTCTATACATACATTAGCTTATACAAATATGAGTGAAATACGATACAGAATGTGAAACATCGTTTTGTTTCATTCTTTCTAATGTAGTAATCGTATTTGATGAAAGAGACAACAATATTTCAGTTGTTGCTCATTATGGCAACATTTTGTTATGACGTAGTGACGGTTGTAGGTACGTGCCATATTCACCATTTTATGTGACGAATTTTGTGGTTGTGTTCGTGTTAGTCCTGCTGTCAAATGGTTGTTTACATATTGTATTATTGAGATTTGTGAGTGTGTGTGTGTTGCTTTATTGACACAACTTTAGAATCGGCGGCCATTTTATGAGACATTTTGAGGTTTAGGTAGGCACGTTTTTTTCGTAGGTATTTCCAGTCCATATTATTTAGTATGTCTATGAATCAGGCCAACTAACTAACTTAACTAATTCTAACTTTTTCGAAAAAATTGTCTATGCCCGATGTCTTGGCCAGGTCAAAGAAGACTCCAATCCAACCGCAGACCCCATCGATCCCCGAAGAGACAATGTCAGTCAAAAGCATGCGAGCATGCTCTGTTGGCTTTCCATATATGAAGCCAAAATGCCATATTGGAGTCCAGATACTATGTTTTTCCAGAGAGCTGATGAGGCAATTACGTGACGCATTCTAATGCAGATCAAAGTAACAAAAACTAAAGGCTTGACTTAAAAGCCTCAGGTAGCCACGTCATTAAAATCCTGATAAAATACAAAAAATGTCTGTGCTCTGCAATGGCCGCTTGGTCCAGTATACGTAGTATCTCTAAGTAGTCTGTGGGTCCAGTTGGTCCTGTCAATAGACTCCTGTCATTAAATAATTACAAAAAATAATTTACATTTACAAAATCGGCGATAGTATAGTTGTCTAGTTTAGTGCATTATATTTTGTTTGTCTACATATCCAAAATGAATTTGAAGTTATGTGGTCTGGTTTTTGCTTTGACTTGTGGCGTTTTTGTGTCTGTAAGTATGACCAATATTTTTTTCATTCTTAAGTCCTTAACTAAAGCTGCTGTTTTAAATCTATTATATCTAATTAAACATCTGAGTCATTCGTTTATTGATGGAATGTAGTGCTATAAATATTCTTTGTTGTATTTAGTATTGATATTTTCGGGCATACTGCGCAAACTGCTATGCAGTCCCACTTATCTATGGAAAGTAAAAATGATATTTGTTTCAAATCCCTCCTACCTATTCGGTCTGCACGAAAAATCAATGACAAAGCTATTTTGATACAAAATTATTATTTGGTCAGCAAGATGACTGAATCTGCAAGCTTAAAAGTAATATTTGAATGAGGGCCCACTCATTGAACAATTTCTTAGTCCAATAGTGAGTGAAGCTAATTCAGATATAAGCAACTCGACAGTTAACTTATCTGACACAGTCTCGAACATAAGAAAACTTTTTTAAGAGAATAACTTGCCTCACTCGAATTTTACCCATATTGCTTAGTTACCTAACCCTGGTGGGGTAAGGTAACTAACGGCTGCTACACATGAACTTGCTGCTGCCTAGCAACTCACGGAGTCTTCTAAGCCACCATTAGATTTGACTGCATCTCTAAATTGGTATGATTTATCACATTACAGGGACAGTCTTATGAAGATAAACGTTGCAAATGTGTCTGCCCAAGCCCTGCTGCCGTGCTTAACAACACTGCAGGTGCTGACCGAAGCCCTTTCATGAAGTCTGCCAATGTACCACCAAACAAATGGTAAGAGAATAATTAACCATCTGATAATACTACGGCATATCATACTTATAGCAGTAGATTTCTATAAGCAAAAGAGATTTTATTTAATAGTTCCATAGCTAAATTACAGAAAGAGATTGTTATAATGTTGTTCTCTTGTCCCTCTGTCCATCCGTCATGTGACTCCATTTACAACCATGTTAACTGGAGACTATTGGCTTTTTATTGACTTAAAAAAATATGGAGGGAAATAGGAGGTAATCAATTCGACACGTATGTATGTAATATTGTTGGCATTGCACAATATTCACATAAATGTTACTCTATATGGGCTTCTAAACATGTGTTCCAAATTCCATATCTTTTCGTATGTATGTTTGTCCACACATTTTTTGCAAACGTTTTTAAACTATAAGCAATGAAACTGCCAAACAGTGTCTTGTAATTTGGCATATTTCTTTAGGGGTTTTTATTTTGCGTCTATTTAACCCGTCAACAACCTGTGATAACTCTTTATTCTTTAAAGGGTGTTAGTTTTTATGGGGGTTTATTTTTTGTAAAGGGGTCCCACTATCACAACCTGTAAAGAATTATGTTGAATCATGAGGCAGCCTTTGTAACCTAACTGTGAAAAATGCTGTGCTCATAATATTTTAGGGTATATATCTAAAAACCTTATGCTATCTCAAGACCCTGGTGATCCAACATGCACTTGGCCAGTCTGTTTCGTTTATCATGCCTATGCAAATGCTTTCTGCTCCACTAATATTACTTCAATAGTTTAATAGCGAATTAGATCTCTCAATCAGCATTGCACTACCTAAGCCATTGTAGTTACAATATTTATTCAGTTTCTCCTATAGTCGATGCATTTTGCAATTGTATTCTCTTTTGTTGCATTCAGCTGCTTTGTCAGGTACTTGATATTGAAGTAGACTATACATTGCTTGCTGTCTGATGTTGTACAACTTGAATTTATTAGAGACAATAAACATTCACAATATACAATTTTAACAATAAAGTAATGAAAAAGTGTGAAGATCATAATATGATGGTTGAAATCATTTGAATTTTGGGATCCAAGGACACCATACAAGTTTATGCGCATGTATCTATAAAATGTGAGGAGCTTGCGCCTTTGTATAATATATTTTACATTATATTGTGTTGCTGTGCTAAACTATTGCATTGCAAGCTCGTGCTGGTAACCCCCATGTTTACATCAAGGTATAAATGATATATGATTGCAATGTTTTGTCTACTAGTTCGTAGAAAATAAATCTTGCCGAGAATGTCAAAAAGCTGAACATAATACAATATATATTTATAACAACGCTGTTACATGTAGGACACATATTTTTTTTTCACGACGAGTTTTTGACAAGTCTTTTATAAGAATTTTTGAAAAGGAGAATCATTACTTAAATATGTGTGTAATTGTACATTGTTATTTTGAAACATAACGCGAGGTAAAACACCAATTGATTTGTTTTCCATTTGTTCTTGGCCAGCAACTGCGAGTCAGTGATCCTACCTCTCGTGGCTGACCAGATCAAGGGTCGGGAGCAGGAGTTCTGTCCCCGATGCGAGTGCAAGTACGAGAACAGAAACACTACCATTATCAAGGTATGTTGGTGTCCAGTCCTCAATTGATCGTAACTGATGGTAAAGCCGACAGTTTGTCTTCCATTCTAACAATGGGTGACTATTGATGAAGGACAATTAGTTTTATTTATTATTGGTGTTCCTGAAATTGCATTCAAATCAGTATGTAATGAGTATACGAACATCCTTTCAATATATGGGCATTGCTCTCTGATGACTTAACACCGTCCTCAAGTACTTTTGTAAACACCTTTGAAATCTAGAGTTCTCAGGATGCAAGATCCCTCACATTGTTTATTTTTTCGTATAAAATATAGCCTATGTCGCACTAAAACAAAAGAACTACTGATTGGGTCCCAAAGATGGTGGGAAGACATGACTACTGAAAGCCTCGATGGCCCTCGAGGCTCGCACAGGAATGTGGGGATGGACACAAGAAAATACAGGTCTATGTTCAGCCGTGGGTGGAGTCGGGATGTAGATAATGATGCAAGTGCCTGCCTGGGTTTTGAACCCCCAGCTACAGCTTGAAAGTCGGGCCACCACTGGTGGTCAGACGAGACATACATAATTTAACATAGCGCGTCCCACAACTTGCAGGTGGTGGTGATCATCGTGATCTGGGTCATCATGCTGCTGGTGGTGTACATGGGCTTCCTCATCTGTCTGGACCCGCTCATTAACAAACGCGCGAAGGCCTCGTACCAGGAGCACACTAATGAAGATGTAAGTCTATGACCTAACAATTTTACTGAAAAACCGCCAAAGAGCGACTCGGACGCCCCCACCGGGGGTTCCGTACATTGCAATGAGCATTGGTTGGAAAATTTACAATTTTCAAAGTTAAATTAGCGAAATAAGTACCTAGTTTAGTTTTTCTTACAACATAAACTAAAATTACATCAACAGGGAGGGAGGGAATGGTGTTTTTACAGACACTTAATATGTGATATTACGGAGGTATGCGGAATAAGGTAGAAAGTCCCTTAACCTCCATTGAAATAAAAAAAGTTAATTCAAAAAATCAAAAAACCCGACTGCTTAAAAAGTGAACTAAAAAGACGTAAAAAAAAAGAAAGAAAGAAAGAAAATATTTATTTGTGACCCGCACAGGAGACACGAGAAATAAGCATACAATTAAACAATAATAAAATAAAAAACCCTGTGCGAGACCAAAAAGGTTCCTATTTCAGCATGTGCAGCGATATAAAAAAAAAGGTATTAACGCTGCGCTGATTTTCTGATAGGGCCCACTGTTGATGCCACGGACACACTTGCGGAAACGGGACTTATATAATAAAATAGAAGAATATTTTATAAAAAAAAATTCTTCTTGTTTATCGTGCGATCGGCCTACCAGGCCATTAGCAGATGGGCTGTGTGTATGTTTGTCGAGTAAGGTTCGTCCTCCCATCGAAAGAAACCACCTCTTCAGTAATTACTTGTTCTAGTTAACAATATCCCATATATACTGGCGCTTAAGCCTTCTGTTGCGCAGTGGTACACTTAGAGCGGTGGCTAGGCTGTTGGCACAAAATAGTAAGTATACAGAAGGGCCACTCCCGCCGTTTAGAAAATTGACAGCTAAACTTGACAGATTCACTAGGGTTGCTACTATATTGATTCCGAATTAAAAAAAAGAGTAGGTTGCCCAAGTTACAAACATAAATACATAGATTCGTCTAAACATACATCATACCATGCTGACATGCCTTAGAGGGTAGACAGGGCATCAAATATCCATTTAATATCACGAAACATTTAATATTACGCCACATACGATGAATATTGGAGAGTAAAAAGACGTAGTAATAGTGTAATAATGATCCCACTTAAAAAATTAAATTGTAGAAAGCTCCAAGCTCCACAAAAATATAAATGTGAAAAAACAGGTACCTAATAAAATCAAAAAACCAAAGATGATCTTAAACAAGAAGAAAATTATGCTGTGCAGTCGTAGGAAACATATTTGTAAGCTGTATGACTTGAACCTTATTATTATGACAAGTTCCCAATTTCATCTATGGGCTTAAAATAATTTATTATAATCCTAGATAATGAATTTCTAATTTTTCATCATGAAAGATTAATGACCTTTATAAATTAAAAATAATTGAAAGAAATAATTAAAAACAAAAAAGTAAATTCGGTCTATAACAAATAATAAAGGTAACCCATCCAATGCAACCAACCTCGTTACAGTACTTAATGTATGAATGACGTGACAAACGCCTGCACAAAGCAATCATGACAGCCGCGACTGAGCTCGGTCCAATATTGCCCAATATTCCCTGTAAAACCGAAATGTCAAAGTGAGAGTAGCCCCTCTGTCTGCGGCGCGCCGCCGCTTACGTACTTTGTGCTGTTGGTATGTGATTCTATACGGTCCTTGTATCTACTTGTCTTGAGCTCAATTTCTTCCTTCACAGTGTTTATTTCTAAATGCTCGTGTAGTTCACTGGTTTTAAGAAACCAAGGAGCGTCTGATACATTTCTAAGGACTTTGTTTTGAAATCTTTGCAATATTACAACATAGCAAATTTTTTGCAGAGCCCCACAGTTCTATACCATATGTCCAGACAGGTACTAATACTGCTTTATAGATAAGGAGTTTGTTTTTCAGGGACATGTATGAATTCCTTCCTAGAAGCCAATTAAGCTTTCTGAGTAGAATGTCTAACTCATCACGTTTTTTTTATGTGTACTCTCCACGTCTGTTTCCTGTCCAGGTGCATGCTAAGATATTTCGCCGTTTCTTGGTGAGGCAACACTTCGTTGCCAAGTTTAACAGGGAGGCAGTTTTCCTTTCGTAGAGTGAATGTCACATGCATTGATTTATTTGCACTCGCCCTAATAATGCCACTTTCCCATCCATGGATCTACTTTGTCAAGGTGTTCCTGTAGTATAGCAGAAGCCACATGAGGATCCTTATCACTGGAAAGGGCGGCAGTGTTATCTGCATAGGTTGCGGATACAACATGTTCAGACGTGGGTATGTCTGCAGTGTAAATCAGATATAAAGTTGGGCCCAGGACCGAGCCCTGAGGTACACCTGCTGCTTTTTCGTAGCATCTTGAGTAGTCGTCGTTTACTCTTACTCGAAATAATCTATCCTCCAAGTAAGATTTCAGAAGGGAGTATAAATTGTGAGGAAGCTGACTCTTCATCTTAAATAATAGTCCCTGATGCCAAACCTTATCAAAAGCCTGTTGTACGTCCAGAAAGGCAGCAGAACAATATTGCTTCTTTTCCAATGCTACTCTAATAGAGTTAACCACTCTGTGTACTTGCTCCACAGTTGAGTGGCCGGCTCTGAACCCAAACTGATGCGGTGGTATTATGTTATTGTCCTCTAAAATTTGCTTTAATCGCCGTGACACAAGCTTTTCAAATAATTTTGAGATTATAGGCAATAGACTTATGGGCCTATAAGACGCTACTTGGTGTGGAGGCTTGCCCGCTTTTGGAATCATGATGATTTTGGGTATCTTCCACACTTTTGGGTAATATCCTGTTCTTAAGACACCATTAAAGAGCTGAGAAATGAAGACAATGGCCTTTTTTGGAAGCTGTCGCAATATCTCTGCTGTCACCAAGCAAAATCCAGGCGCTTTCTTAAGCTTATAATTTCTTATCTCCCTTTGAACTTCTCGAGATGAGCAGCTAGGCAATGGGAGACTGAGTTGTAGGTCTGCTTGAAAATAGTCCTCGATATCTTGATCAGTACCTGTGTTATCGCGATTAGGACTGAAAACTTCAGCTAGAAATGAAGCAAAAGCCTCGGCACGATCTTTGTCAGTTTTAGCCCATGTGTTGTTTCGTAACTTAATAGGATTTTTGGCCAGTTGGGGTGCTAGTTTACTATTTTTTATAGTTTTCCACAGTGAATATTCGTTCTTAGCTGAAGTATTCAAGTTCTCAAGCCTATTCTTCATTGTCTCATCTTCAATTACCTTAAGGTACTGTTTCAATTCAGCGGCCGCCTTATTGAATGCTCTTTTGTCCGACGAATGCCGGCTGCTATGCCAAACTCGTCTTGGTCCATAATTTTAATCTCTGTAGGGACATTTTTGGTACCTGATTGGCGATTTGTCTCTGGCGTACATTTCCATGATGCAGTTTGTTTAACTGAGTAATATACACAGCAGCTTCCTCAATATCATCATTTGTTTTCAGAGGGACTGATTTGTTCCGGTCGGATCCCCTCGATCTGATCCCCTGCTGATTTTTTTTTTAATATTTCCTTTCTGATCCACTACAAACTTTGACATTCCGGTCTGATCCCCTTACTCTTTTTGACAGGCAAGTACAGTCAAGAGAAAACAGTTGTTTATGTAAATAATATTTGTTTTTTTTTTTGTAATTTTATAAAGCGCAAGTTCGGTCGTGCATGGAGTACTGCTCTCACTTCTGGGACGGATCTGCCAAATACCAGCTTGATGCACTTGAGTCGATTGACAGACGCGCCAAGAGACTTATTGGCAACGATGCACTGGTCGCGTCAAAGCTCCATGCCTCGAACATCGACGCCGAGTTGCCAGCCTGTCGGTTTTTTATCGGTTACATTTCGGGGAGTGTGCGACGGAATTGACACAATTTAATTCCGCCTAGCCCTTTCCATCATCGTACTACAAGACGTCCGGCCATGCGCCATCGGTACATGGTGGACATCCCACCCATACGCACAAAGCGTTTTACTAATCCTTTCATGGCATGCTTCTAGGCAAGCGTGCTTCACCTTCGACCACATCATCACTTAACATCAGGCGAGATAGTGGTCAAACGCGAACGAATAACAAAAAAATAAATAAAAAAAAATGGTGCGCACTGCTAAGGAGTGGAATTCCCTTCCGGAGTCTTTGTTGCCTGATAGCTACAACCTTGGGGTCTTGAGAGTCAAAAGTGAATAGGTTACTTCTAGGCAAGCGTGCTTCACCGTAGGCCACATCATCGCTTACCATCAGGCGAGGTAGTGGTCAAACGCGAGAAAACAGATAAAAAAAAAAAAATGATTCTTTGTTCCTTAATACTAGCGTACACGTTTTCATTACAATAAGATTTACGAACATAATAATGTGTTTCGACAAACCCTGTACCTATTTGTGGCTGACTGTCCAAAAATCTGTTAATAGGTAACTAGGGGATCCGACCGGAATAAAAAATTTAAATCAGTTTGTGATACCCTGCACGGTGGATCAGACCGGAATAGAAAACATTATAAAAAAAAACTGATCCCCCAGGGGATCAGATCGAGGGGATCCGACCGGAACAAATCTTTTAAATTTACATTGGACTCGATATAGTCTCTGAATGCCTCTCAGTCTGTGTTGTTATTGCAGAGATAGTGTCTTGAGGGTCTTTTAATTATATTTGTGCTTATGGTAGCTATCACTGGGGTGTGGTCTGAGCTACTATCTTGGCAACTTTCTACATGCAGATATAAGTTGGGAAGTCCCTTGTATACAAAGAAGTCCAACAGGTCAGGTAGTTTGTTTGGATCAGTTAGCCAGTATGAAGGTTCTCCTGTGCTCAGGGTACATATGTCATTACCATTTAGACTCTTCTGCAGTTCTCTTCCTCTGGGTAGAGTTAGTCGCGAACCCCAACTACTGTGCTTAGCGTTCCAATCTCCTCCACACAAGAATCTTTGTCCCAGAGTTCCAAAGTAGTCCGATTTTTTTTTCGCTTTTGTTGCATGCCTAGGTGGGCAGTATACCGCTGATAGCACAAGTGAACCTTGCCCATAGTGCACAATTATAGAGGTTGCTTGTAGTTGCTCAGTTTTATATCCCTGAAGAACTTCATGCTTAATGTGTTTTCTTATAACGATTGCGGTCCCTGCTTGTGTTGTTCCATCTGGATGTTGTGTAAAGTATGTACAATAGTACTTAATCGAAAACATATGACTAGAGGTTAAGTGTGCTTCCGATATAAGAAGCACGTCAATTTTCTCAAGATCAAGGAGTATTTCCACGTCATGTTTGTGATTTATAAGTCCATTACTGTTCCCCGTTGCCAGAATATATAAATAACAAACAAAATAGAATAAAACAAAACAACAAGAAGAAAATCATGCTGTGCAGTCGGAGGATACGTATTCGCGAGCTGGCTGACTAAACCAGATGTATCCTCCGACTACACAGCATGATTTTCTTCTTGTTTATGTCTTTTTAGTTCGCTTTTTATGCAGTCGGGATTTTTGATTTTTTGTATTAACTTTTTTTATTTATAACTTTTTAGTTTTTTTTTTTTTTAGATTTAGGTACATTTACACATATAAGTGATAGGTATATGTATTTGAAATCACCTCTTATTTTGATATCCGAAACGATGGGTTTGGAAGAAAAAAAAATTGTCCTCCACAATATGGCGCCTAAAATCAGCCATTTTTCTATTTTCGAATTTTAATGTAGCCAGTGACACTCGCAGGGTTAAGACGAATCGATTGACGTAAGAATCATTAAAATCGGCCAACACGTTTAGTCTCTAGAACGCCACATAGGAACAAACAGACATACAAAGACTGATAAACACATTACCTCCTTCGGCAGTCGTGTAAAAAGAGGATCTTCCGATCAGACGTGTGTTGTTTTTGGTCCGGGCAAGAGAAAGGAAAAGTGCTTCAAAAATGCAACGTTTTATATAAAAAGTGAAGCAATATTCACCCGCGTGCTCCGCTGCATTATCGCAACGAAATTAACTTATGCAAACGCGCCTCCATAAACGTTCAAGATACGTTGTCATCACCAGACTTAGGGCCTTCACCATTACATAATAAAAAAATGCATATGTTCAAAGAACGTAATTTAGGTCTACGTTTAATTTAATTATTTTAATAACGTCGTCACCAGCTGGTATAGCTTCACGCTCGTTTATTTAAGGCCTTAATTCTAAGTTCTCTCAAAAGGAACTTCCTCTACTCAGCCGCCATTTGATTGAGTCGAGTGGATCTTTGGATATAAGGCTGGTGGATTGTGTTACAGGACGAGAGCACCCTGGGGGGACCGTCGCAGCAGATGGGCGCGCGCGGCAACGTGCTGAACAGAGTGACTCACCAGCAGGACAAGTGGAAGCGCCAGGTGCGCGAGCAGCGCCGCAACATATACGACCGGCACACCATGCTCAACTAGGACTCGTCCGTGGCGGAGCCGCACTGAGTGCTCTCCACCGGGGCCCGGGCTACTTGAACGCTCCGCAGGTATGCTGACATGCTTGAAGATTCGCCATAGTTCTAGTAGTCCTCAAACGTAATAAATACGACACTTGTATGCAATTAAGTCAATATTTTTCGATTCGATTTTAGATATTTCATTCTGCGTTGATAAGTGTCCCATATTGTTGTAAAAAATAATGTGTGAATTGTGGCGCATATTTATAAATTAAAGACAATTAATATTTACCAGAGAAGATATAGTATGTATCCTAATTTTAGGTATTTTGTATGTAGAAGTGCTATAGTCGCTTGCATCAAAATAAAACCTGGGCCCTTACAGCTACGTCTCGGTTTGATGAAGGTAGAATAAAAAATATTTATAAATTGGAAGCTTCGAGGACAGAAAAAAAAAATGTAGCTAGCAAAATAAAAAAACAAATTTAACTTTAAGAAATACAAAAAAATAAAAAAAAAAAATGCTTGTACCTGTATTAACCTTATTATCTCGCAAACATTTTGAAATATAATACCAATTATAACAATGAAACTTTTATAAAATCATACACCCAAGTTTTTTGAACTTGCTACTTATTATGAGTGTTCACGGTAATGTTATTAATATATTTACTATAACGTCATGTAACTCGTATTATTTAGATATAAATTCCTATATATTTAGACTTGAAACTGTTACAAGTATTCTTGTTTGTACAATTCCATAAGTAATCACTTCTTGCTTGCCAGAAAGGAGTTTATGTAAGATTTCAACCGAGCCGCGGATAGACGTCATATCTAGCCCCCTCGGTTGAAATCGTATATTATGCTAAAATTATCTCTGCCGTATACTTCACGGCTCAGGTATTTTAATTGTTCGATGTACAACAGTTTTTTTCAACTTGTTAAAAACCGTAGGTAAGATATAGATGTAAGGTTTGCCAGCATTTAGCTTAACTAAACCAGCTTTGGTTAGGTTACGTGCGGTAAAATATACTAACAAATGAAAGACAAGAATTCTACTTAGTGAAAGTTGTATCGTATTAATTAATTATAATAAAATTGTTATGAATGAAGTTAAGATCGGAGGACTGCCTGTGATAGCCTGCCGTGAACTGATGGAATGTTATATTGTGATGTGGAAATGACATGAAAAGTATGCCACAGAATTAAACCCAAATATAATAAGTTTGTTATTTTGGTGCAATTTTCCAGTACGTCTTTTTTTAAATTTTGGTTTCCTGATACCAATGACCGTTGATAGCGTTAGCGAGTTGTTAAATAAACGAGCTGTCTGAAATTCGTCGTCTGGCGCATGTCGCTCGCTGGGAAAGGTCCCCAGCAAACACATAGTGACGAGCACACAATCTCCAAGTCGCCTGTACCCCTGGTGGGTTGCCTATCAACGCTTACAAAAAGTTTAACCTAAATCATTTCCTTTGTACCTGCTTATCTTCTATCTCGCAGGCTTTGCATCTCCTGCAGACGACAAAATAAAACTTGTAAAGAAGGTCACACTAAGGATGCAGCTATTGCAAAAAACAAATGCACGTCGCCCATCTTCGTATCGCAACGCAGCTATACCCTATTCCCTGGGGGAAAACTAACACAAGCTTACCAATGTTTCTCAAACTTCGTCTTATATAGGTTATAATCCGACCAATTTTAAAATACATACTACCTTACAACGCCAAATTACTTTTGATTGTTCTTTAATTTTTTATCGTAATTAAATCGCTTAAATGTTGGAACCTCGGGCGTTTTACTTTCTTTTTATGTTGGTCTGGCATTAACAATTTTTTTTTTTGGTGAAGGTTAAGAATGTATGTATATATTCGGTTATTCTATGAAATAAATAACTTCTACTCATGATATTTTATTTTATTTTAGATGGTAGTAATAGGGACATGGGCTGCTTTGATGTGTGGATGGAGGCAGTTTTGAAAGTTCGTATGTGAAGGGATTGATTAGGATAAATTAATTATATTATGTCTGCGGACACTTACATTCTCGCATTGCATAAGACAACGATGGTAGGTTATGCAGCCTATTGTTATTATCAAAGGCAAAATGCTATCTGTCCTCGAAGCAAGATATAAATCGCTGTGTATTAAGAATAAGTACCGCCATGGCCCATGCTACTTGATCGTTTGTAAGATTGAAAATATTAATTCGTCACACACACACACTCACACCGACTCACATCGTTGACAAGGACTTAGTGCTACTCGCCAACGTGAACAAATGAGACTTGAATCACTATATTTCATTCGAGTTAAGAAAATACTGAGTCATCGTTGACAGCCGGCCCCTCGACCAATCGGGTCGCAAGATTTCTAATTTTTTGTTTCCTGATTCAAGCGGCGGTCAACAATTCACTTGCTGTTATAATGAATAATAACGTGATTTTTGACGCAAAAAGTGCAGTGTAATGTAATAGTTTTATATAATTTTGATATTTTGTTGTTTACATTTGTATCGGCATCCAACATCAATGGTATGGCCAAACGTTGCTCGGTAACAATCGTCAAACGTCGAACATAGATATGATATGGCCAGTAACAACATAAAAATCAGGCAATGGCCAAATACTTTAGAAAATTATTCTACGCAATTAATTATGTATTGTATAGTGCGGTAAGACAGACATAAATAGATTAATCATGAACATTATAACGTGCACTCGATATTATACAACGTTCTTTATTGCACCGTATACATATTGTTCTCCACTTCATACATTAAGATTTGTAGCTATAGCTGTTTAAGTTACACGTCAATGTTTTAAGTAAAGTTTTTTAAGTAAGGATAAGGCCGGGTTTCTCAACGTAAAATTAATGTGACAAATTGTCAAGCACGCGTTATCTGCTATGATTGGTTGAATGCATTTTGCCAATCACAGCAGATATCCGGCGATTATTCGCTGTTTACCTTAACAGCCCTATAACCGAGTGTTGAGAAACCGGGGGGTAAGTCATTAACCGTATATTTGTATATAAGCTGAGGTATCTAAGGCAGTTAACTAAGCTAGCGAACGTTGGAGGTTGACCTACTGTTTTGGCAAAGCATTATGAGATTGTAAAAATATCGACTCTTCCTAACTGAAATAGTTGATCCCATAGTGATCCATGTCTAGTAACTCGCCCTGTAGGGATAAATGGCTGGTTAAGAACTAGTGTCCGACCGAAGCATGATTTTTAGCCGAAACCAGAACCATAAACGAATATTTGGCTCCTCTGTCAGTTTCGTCCGGAACCGAAACTTGCATTGTAACAAAAACACAGTCAAAATTCAAAATTATTCGGTAATCAAGTTATCGAACTTCAGTTTCATACAATTTTAAATAAATAAATCGCTTCATTATCACACTAAAGTATTCGTACCTATGTAAAAAAAAACATAGGTTTCGAAAAAGTGACTACAAAGAGAAACAAAGTCAACGACTCCTATAAAACTACAATTCAAACAAACAAACTTATTAATAAGATGTCAGTAACTATTCCCAGAAGAGATATACCTAGGTGCATAGTGCACCAAGATCTGGCCAAGCACACATTTTGACTGCAGGCTGGTGACCGACCTGGGGGGTGACCACAAGCTCTTAGAGTAAGGTTATTTTGAGTGTGTGTAAGGGACAGATGTATATGACATGTATACATCTGTCACTTACTCGATCTCAAAATAACCGTACTCTAAGAGCTTGTGGTCACCCCCCTGAGGGATCTACAAACGAATAGAACGAAAAATATTTTGGCCGAAACCGAACCTTCGGTCGGGCTCTATTAGGAACAGAAGTGATCTAAGTGACGCTGTTATCAATACTGACACCCTTTTGGCTTCTAAGCTTATAAAATTAGTGAGTGCAAAAGTAACCCAATTGATATTGAACACTATTATTAACAATTCTGTACCAATCAAAAAAAGTAAATTCTAAAAATAGATTGATGTGATCCAGGTTACTTAAATCATCAGTAATTATAAACACGACACTTGGACTAATTCTGTTCAAAATTAGCCAACTATTATTGAAATTATCAATATTTGCTAAAGCATACATATAATTTATTGTTAAAATATTGGACGTCTGCTGTATTTATTCCGAACCGCTATGTCAATATTTAGATTTAAATATTTATTGTATCATAATTGTCTTCGTGTAGAAATCTTATTGAAGCTTTTGCGACAAACACTGCAGATTCACAGCGTAATTTTCAGACAATCGTATTTAAAAAATGTATTTCTAATTCAATATTACATAAAGAGTCTGTAAATGTGACTGCCCTTCCTTAAAAGACAATTAATGTGTTTATAGTACATTCGACCGTATAGTTGAGGTATGTCATGAAACATGGCCATGTCAACACTAAATGTGAAAATTATATAAAATATTCTACGATGTATACCGCCACCTACTTGTAAATCGGCTTATAAGTACCTATATAATTTTGTAGCCTTTAGCTTAAGTTGATCAGCATCACCGACAGGCCTTAGATGTAGAACTTGTATTCAAACCTAAACTATGTCTACTAGGTGTAATTATAGAACTGGAAACCTTTTTATGAATCAACAATTGTTCAACAACTTTAAGTATGGGAAAACCCTAAATCCCGAAAAAAATAAACCAAGTAGGAGAAATTCTGGTTTACAGCTGTAACCTAATCCAGCGAGAAGAGTGTCCTAAACTATGCTAGTATTATATTATCTGTGCATAAACTATCTAATTGTCGCTTGTACTATGCTGCCACTATCACGCCAAACTTGCTGGGTCCCACCTAATTAGATGTGGTTCAGTCGTCACATCAAGCTGAACTAACTTAATGATTGGGTTTCCATGGGGAATGAGCTAGTTATGCGACCCTATGTACCCATTGAGAGGTTTTCAGTTGTTTCCATTACACCTTGAAGGTATAATGGATTTAAGCCAATTTGACGGATCATGGCGCTTTCGTTGTTTAGACACAGCTAAATACGCTTAAAAAGACCTGGCACTGGACAACGAAATATTTATGAAATAGCTGATTGGTTCAGATTTATAGGTGTAGGTACGTTTATATACAATAAAAATAAAGTATTCGAATAAAGTAAGTAAGAAGAAAATTCTTATTTATATCGGAGCTCTGAAATGTAGATGTTGAATTTTACGAAAACCTAGGTATACAACGATGCTAATATAGCTTTCCATAGGTGAAATAATTTTTAAAATCGGTCCTGTAGTTTCGGAGCATAATCGGTACAAACAAACAAACAAACA
The DNA here is from genome assembly GCA_949775005.1 of Orthosia gothica. Taxonomy (NCBI): domain Eukaryota; kingdom Metazoa; phylum Arthropoda; class Insecta; order Lepidoptera; family Noctuidae; genus Orthosia; species Orthosia gothica. Next base: position 6,681,748 of record OX459039.1, on the reverse strand, counting down.
AAAAAATCTTTCCTCTTTATAATATTGGTATAGATGAAAGTGACAATGATCCGTCACAATCGTCTAGATTCGTGAAAAAGTTGAGTGTATTGCAGATATGATAAACAATAGTGTTCAAATATATGACAGGATCTGTGCAGCATTCAATAGTAGTAAATGTATTGGCTCTGCAGCTATCTGTACAGTAGGTTAAGCATTTTTAATATTCATTGTGTTATTATCTCATGGTTAAATAAATAAATGTGTTTATATAATATGTTTGTTATTTTACTTCTTCCCTACTGCAAAATACCTACTTTACATTTTTTATTATTTAATCAATCGTGTATCTTTTGCTAGAATTTGAAGTAGCCCAGTAGAAATCGACACTAAAAAGGCTATAATCGCGAAGCATGATGTAGTTCTGATTTTTTTGTATGTTGTATGTGACACATACAAAACTACACTACTACATACTTGTTGTTTTGCGCACAGTTTGACTTATGCAGCAAAAATAAAAAATAGTACAAACATTTCGCGGGGACAAACGGTCCAGTTGGGTAGGTCCAACTTCGAGAAAGAGGTCAACCGTCGAATCCGACTCGGCTGGGCGGCGTTCGGGAAGTTGCGTGGTATCTTCTCGTCCAATTTACCGCAGAGTCTCAAGACAAAAGTCTATGACCAGTGTGTGTTGCCAGTGATCACCTATGGGACCGAGACGTGGTCGCTCACAATGGGCCTTATCAGAAAGCTTAAAGTCACCCAAAGGGCAATGGAGAGGGCTATGCTCGGAATTTCCTTGCGTGATCACGTCAGAAATGATGATATCCGCAGGAGAACCAAAGTTACCGACATAGCCCGAAGAATTGCCAAACTTAAGTGGCAGTGGGCAGGGCACATTGCTCGCAGAACGGATGGCCGATGGGGCCGAAAAGTTCTGGAATGGCGACCGCGAACTGGAAGACGATACGTTGGAAGGCCTCCCACTAGGTGGACCGATGACCTGGTTAAGGTTGCGGGAAGGCGCTGGATGCGAGACGCACGGGATCGGTCAATGTGGCGACGCCTGGGGGAGGCCTATGTCCAGCAGTGGACGTCTTTCGGCTGAAATGATGATGATGATTTCGCGGGGTGTACTCGCGAGCACACGTTTTTCGAAGTTGCGAATTCGGTTTAACCACTGGCACATACAACATACAAAAAACCAGAATTACATCAAGCTTTGCGATTTCAATTTCTACTGAGCTATAGGCCTAAATTACCTAATTGTAATTCGTCGGCGTTCCGGCCGTATTATAACCACTCGGCCTGGCACGTGATGCGGTAAAAGACCGGACGGCATTTCATTGTTTCCATGGAAGATAGGTAGCCCTTTGGTGTGGGATGCTACTTGTGTCTATACTCTGGCGCCATACCATCTTCCTAGCTCATGGTGCTATGCTGGCGCTACCGCTGCGGCTGCAGAGAACCTTAAGCGGCACAGGAAGTTATATTTATGACCCGTTTGGGGTTCTAGTTCCGTGGGATCCGAGTGCTCACGCATTATTTAAAGAACTGTCTAATCGCTTAGTTGACACTTCGTGTTACCCAAGGGCTGGCTTATACCTTGGTCAGAGGATAAGCATTGCAGCCATTTTTGTGGGTTGGTTTAACTAAATATCAACTTGCCGCGCTTGACTCGGTGGAACGCAGAGATAAGAGGTTCAATGGCGACGTTAAACTGGTGAATGCCAAGCTTCAAAGCCTGGCTCATCGTGGCAAGGTTACCTGCTTGTCGGTCTTCTACAGACTACTACTTTCTTCTCCTGTTTGTTCGGTGAGTATGCTCAACAACTGCACGACCTCATCCCACCTTCTACCATCGGACATCTAGACGCACTGCAAGTTACCATCCTTTTAGTACTCACAACGGATCTTTGTGGCTCTGAAGTTGGATCTGTCAACTATTGCGCACGAAACAGATTAACTGCATAGAGTAAACGAGATAGGATGTTGCGACAAACGTATGCGAGTGAAAGAGTCAGTTATACAATGCTATTTTCACTTTCAATATTGACGAAAATATAGCTCGGGCGCAGCCTCGTATTAAAGGTTGTCTGGTAGATATCGCTGTCAGCGATAAGACCGCCTTTGTACCCATTTTTATTATATTTTTTTTTTGTAAATGTCTATAATTTTATGGTGTACAACAGTTTTTTTTTTTTTTTTATTGGGACAATCCCACCGCACTATTCCCAAACAACTGCAACTCCTGAAAGCCAGAATCTGCAATGGCGACCACCAGAAAAGCGCCGAGGCAATGAAGCTCGACGAAGTCCCGGAGAATGAATTTACCTGTCTTGGATCCCGCAACGAAATTAAAACAACACAAACAACAAAGTACAATAAAGTATATTCTATTCTATTATACCTATTTGACATTTCGCCAATCGCTTCCAAACATCATTCATAATGTGCACAGCAGCAAAAGAGTGGAACCCACTGCCTGCATCTGTTTGCAACGCATTCAACCTGAATCTCTTCAAAGTTAGTGAGCAGGCAGACCACTCTAACAAATCTAGAACAAAGCGAGCTCATCTGTGCCACGTGTGAGCGACCCCTACTATTACTAATGAGCCGAGGAAGCGAGAGGTGAGCTGGGAGGTAAGATGCACAACATGGCTTTATGGGCGTAGAGGGTGGATTGTGAGCTTTGCTCATGTGTGTCAGTGGGTTTATTTTTCACGAAACTGTGCTCTCTCCACTTGCATTTATTTTTGTGAAGAGGCTCGCTTGCTTGACTTACTCTGTGTCATATATCGAATTTCTAGGTAGATAGTTCACGCCAAACTTCGTGGCCGCCCTGAAGTTGGTTTGCCGATGCGCAAGGCACGAAACGGTGCTGTTTTTGTATGAGAGTTACTACTGCGCTGCCATTGCCAACTTCAGCGCAGCTAAGAAGTTTGGCGAGAACTATAGACGAGGACATAACTCTTGACCACCAAGCCGAAGCTTTAAAGAAGCGTCTGTCCTTTTGGGGTAGCTTTGTTGATAAAAATACCAAACATTGAAAAAAAAATGTTTATTTATCAAATGTTACAGTTGGCAAGGTTACATTATGACAAATACTTTGTACCCGTTAGTCCTGACAGGAAATGAGATTGTAATTCCTCTGAATACACAATATATTTTCATACAATCTTAAGTTATAGGAAAGAATGGGCAATGATTGATGAGCTTACAATGATTACAGTGTTGAACTAGTCTATATAGTGAATCTGCACTTCTTGTCAAATAATTAAGGCGTAACTAGACTGTGATGTAGTATGTATAGCAGGCAGAGTGCAGACGATCGACTTCTACTGTTTGAAGTTGATCGATCGATAGTTTGGAATTAATTAAACCCCTGCAGACTGACTGAAAATACTGAACCAATCAAATATATTATGAGGCTGGTCGACGTCCATCTACCGCAATCTAGTTGCACCTTTATTCTGACCTGGAAGCTTTCATGATCGATGGTTGCATAGACACGCACCTAAAATATCAGTGTAAACCGTTACATTTGCTGCGGCTTTAAGCTTTGTTTTATACATCAAAATCAACTATTTATTTGTTAAACTAGAGTTCGAGTAAAATTCAGTCTATAGTGTACCTGTGGCCCGAAACAGTAACGTGGATATAAAGATCCAACGATATGGGGCCGGCAGAGGGAATGTGAACATACAATACGCCTAGACTTACAAACATTATATAAGTACGATCAATTACAGCTATGCTTATCCTAAAGAATCATAAAGTAGAAAATCTCGTAATCGAGGTGTTCTAAAATTGTGTCTCGATACTAAATGTTTAGTAGTTATATCTTAATCGTATACTAGAATGATTGAAGTGAGGTGGGCGCTTGCCTGAGAACAAGTGGTGTCGGCGCGCGGGAGCCGCTTTCGAAACAGTTGTTGTAAGTATGGCGACATATATTATATTTTATCGTCACCCGAAAATGCACTCGAGGCTCTCTAGATAGAAATACACTTATTTCTAGAAGAGATGTAGAACATTAATACAAGATACACTTTCTCCGACACCGTTACAAATTTCGCAGGACGGATAAAATTATATTATGCAAATATTCTATTGTCAATCACAGTGTAATAAAGTCTAAACTTCTTTTAACAATTTGATGAGTAAAAATAATACACACATCACATCACTGATTTTATGGACAAAACAGTGGATCCGGAGTTCAACAAGACATAATGGTAGAAAGATATTCCTTCCTATTATGACTTGTTGCCAATATATTAATTGGTGGAGCGTACGGTGACCGAGGGCTGGATCATATCAGCAGAGACTGAATAATCACCCCAAACCCAGAGGATCTGGATATGAATGATATAGGGTTGCATAAATTACCGAATATTTTAGAGCTTAATGGTCTATTTTTGTTCGTTTTACCATTGCTGCCAGCTCTACTGTAACAGTTTGTTCTGTTTGTGTATACAATAACAAGCTCATCAAAATGTCTGTTGAATGTCCCACAAAATTCGCACAGGCTCGACATCTATACCTACACATAATAATTTATTATTAATATTTCTTTAAATCAACTTTAATGTTTCAAACCTTACATATAAAAACGATTGCAAATAAAAATCGGATTTCCTAATTGTTATTATTATTGTAGAAAAACTTACTTTACAATTAAAAACATAATTCGATGGATTGTCTGCACGTGTACTTTGATGATCAGATTCTAACCAGCTTCAATATAATAATTGAGCTATACTTTTGTTTAACTTGATTGAAGTGTATGAAATTGTCCAAAATTACCACCACGGCATAATCAAAGAGAGGCCCAGCCCAGCAGTGGGCGTCGTCAGAAACACAGTAATTAATTAATCTGATAATCAAAGTACAAAAGTTTCCTCAACTTACACCAATACTAATTAATTACAAATAAAAAAAAAAGTGTTAAAAATTATGATATCTACTGGACAGTAATTAAAACGTAAGTCATAATCTAGTGATTGCAATAGGCCTGCTATTGTGAAGTAGTGATAGCTTTTATTTATTGAGCTTGAGATACTTCGATTACTATTCAACCTGTTTTTTTTTTACTATATTAAAATCGACTAATCCCTAAAATTTGTTTAGTCATGCAGCCTGGGCGAGCTCGATACCCTACATTGCAATGCACAGTACTTTCAATCAAAAACCTTACACGAAGTCGTTTATGATCAAGTTGGCATCGCCAACCATGGGTTCCTTTTTTACGATTTCTGTAAACATTACGTTGTTTGCCGATCAGCCCCCGTACCCTGACGTGTCAAAACTATCATAGTTCGAGTCTAAAAAACAGACAGATGTATATACATCTGTCACTTACACACACTCAAAATTACCCTGCTCTAAGAGCTTATGGTGGTAGAATGCTGAAAGTACCACCTTTTTATAAAGACCATCTCAACCTCAATAAATTGCGCCTAAATAACTAAGAGGCGACATTCTTATTCTAATTTAGTTTTTAATACAGCGCGGCTTATTAGTGTAACAATACTTTGAATTCGATAATGCTTATCTATAGTAGCAGTAGTACGATCTTTACGCACATAGAAAGTTATTTGTTCATGTTAAACCATAGAATTACTGTAATAACGTAACTTCTAGAGTTCTAGACAATGTGACATCATATTAGCGACTATTTGTTGACCGCTAATGTGTCAGCTTCATACACTCATTTCATGGGTTTTAATTGTTTTGAGTGGAGCCCTAATTCTTTATCGAAAACGAAACTAGACTTAGTTACTCCTTATAACACCAGCCGTGCCAGTGAGTCCAAACATTTGTTTTTTTTAGTATGTACTTTAGTAAGCTCTTATTATAAAAATATATTATTATTACAAACAGAACCAAAAATGTATGGGATAGTCATGTGCTACCGAAACGTCATGTGGACAAAGAATACATTTTTACAGTCGCTGTCGCCGATATGACGTCACAATGTGTACAGCCCTTGTGTTGTTGGCATTGTGTTTCACTGTAACAACAGCAACATTTAGCATCTTTTGTTTACTAAGAATCAGAGTATCTAGAAACGTGTTACGTAACGCCATCGTATGGAATAAAACTTTGTCTAGAAGTTCAGTTCTGAATTGAGAATTTGCTATGCTAGATCTGGGCAAGTTCTCAATGTTTAGCTTCAGAAAGTTAGTGTTAAGTACAATGTGTGCTGATAAATGCCGTCCCTTAGCGTGGGGTTGTATGCGTGTGTGGCGGGTAGTGTCGCCAGTTTACGGGCTGAAGGCGGGCAGGGACGCCAGCTTGGCCTTCACCTCCTCGCCGGAATCGTCGCACAACAGAAGCGTATGCGAGTAGCCCATGGTGACCTGCGTAATGTTCAGCCCGTCCATGCGGCTCACCTCTTTGGGCCGCGCGGAAGACTTGTTGATGTCACCAGTGCCCTGCAGGTTTCACAACGAAAGAATTATTAAGAGTGCTTGGCTTGATTTTGGATTCATTGAGAGCTTTATTGTGTGTAAATGTTCGTTTGTCTCTGTAATTATTAGGCCCATTTACTTATAACTATGCTGGTGTAGTTTTAAAATTAATAATTATATACATGCCATGGTATAACTAAAATGCCGTTATCCAATTTCTGTCGATTTTTAACGTTGATGCTATTTTAATGAGAAAAAAATATCTATTGATCTGTGTATTCGAATTTCCAAAACTAACCCAAGGTATTTAAAATTCGTATACACATATCGATAGATATTATTTTTCCCATAAATATAGCATCACAAGTAAAAAATCGACCAGATGTCAGGTAACGGCATTTTACTTATACCACGGCAGAATTATGTATAACCCGGCCACATTATCTCGAGACCTGGCGTCGATCGTCACGTCGCGTTTGCGCTCTGATATGGTGCGCAAAACAAGTATCCTCTAGTAGGATATTATTATAAACAATAAGATTTCCAACAAAACAAATATTGTGTAAATTAATTTAATGTAGGTAATATTATTATAATGATTCGCATACCACCGAGGTCTCGAGATAATGTGACCGGGTTATACCTTCACCAAACATGTATAAAACGGGCGAGGAGAGAAGTTTCTTATCGACTACGGTATATCCATCGAATCTATGCGGAGGTACAAACTGACTAGACCAGAGCCTGCAATGCTATCCACTAGGTCGAATGAATCTGCGGGCGGGTGTTGAGGATGGACAAACTCACGCAAGGTTTATCGCGTTATAACACTATAAAATTCAGTGCGAAAAAAAAAAGAAAAACAATTAAATAAAACTGAAAACCTCCCAAACTTATTTTTACTAATCTGTATAGGTTGAAGTCATTTTGAAAGGTCCTGTCAGATGTTAACAAATAAAGTGGAGTACAGACCAGTTCGCCGTAGGTCGGAGACACACCCCACGCGACCAGCGAGTCGTCCGCCGCGATCACGATCGAAGTGTTGCTAGTGCCCACGCAGCGGATGTTCCAGCCTGGTAGCGATACAAACACATCGTATTATACACAGCGCGTACGACTTAATAAAACATCGATATTATTACAAGTGAAACCTGGCCTACTTGCCCTGGAAATGTGAGAAAAATCTGCTATTGACACAATTACAATGAGACATTTGGCTTTTTGATCCGTAGTTAACTCAACCAATGTTTAAATATGCTAACCAATATTTGAAATTTTGGGTAAAACCCGTTTTTCCATCAATTTTAGGTCAAATAATTCTGCAACTTATTTGTCAATTTTAAGGCTAACAATTGATAAAAAAAAACATTTTACCGAAATTTTTAAACCAGTGGATAGCATATTTAACCATTGGTAAACTACGGATAAAAAAACTGGGCCTAAATGAGTTGCAAATGGAAAACCATTTACTAATTTTACGCCGTATTTTGGGTTTAATAAATGCAACTAGTGTCTGCTATTCCATTTTTGACACCTGGACTTTTTGTTAGTGGAATACTAATTTGCATTTCATTTCTAAAATCGATTTGCTTTGCAGAGAGGTATACGAGTGCGGGAGGGGATCCAGAATTCAAATGGTATAAGATGTAGAGATACTCACCACTAAGATCTTGCACCGGTTTCGGATACATGTTCGCTTCGCCAGTTCGTTTGGTTTGGCCGAACAAGAACAAACCACCTGGAAGGAATGCAATACATGTTAGTTTGTTATTCTTCCTTGATGATTCTTCTCTTAAAAGTTTGTCAAGGTGTAACCAGACACTGCTTTTGCGATGGTAAGCATTCAAGGTTTTTTGCTTGTAACAAAAAGTAAATAAAACCCTTGTTTTTTACCTTGTTTTAAATTAAAAGTGTTGCTCGCCACTATGAATTTCTCCTGTATTGTGGGTGCGTTTATAAACTCACGTACACAAATGATTGGATCCAGAACAACAATCTGTAGACCATGTATTTGTTCCATGCGGGAGTCGAACCCGCGACACGCAGCGCAGTACCCGATTGCAAAGCCACTGCGCCAACCGTTTCATCGACGTTTACTATTCATATACGTCAAAGTATTATTGCGCAACTTTGTCTGTTCGTCACAAATGCTTGCTTAAAACTTATCAAATCTTTTTAAAAGGGACTGTCATTCAAGCAGCAAGAGGATCCTCGTGGCATGTGAAATGCTTTTATTATTATTTTGGAATCGTATTCGAGCGTTAGGCACTCGTGGCCTACATCTGAAAATCAGCGTCAGGTAGCCCTTTAGCATAATTATGTACCAAATTCCCCTTTTTTAATGGGATGTTTATTTCTGCATTTAAATTACCTAGCTCGTTGACGGCGAGGCTGTAGGTGCCGCCGCAGTGGACGGAGCGTACGCCGCGAGACATCGACTCGAAGTACTTGATCATGCGCGGCACGCTCTCGTCCTTCTGCTCAGCATGCCCCAGCCGCCCGAACCCGCCGAAGCCCCAGCTGTAGGCGCGCTTGCGGGAGTCTATCGCAACCTGCGGGACAACCAGAACAACCATTTAGGACCGATCATCATCATCCTTCAAAACGACCAGGAACCTTACCCTGACGTATCAAAAAATATCACGGTTCCACTGTGAGAGAGATGGAGCTATACAATACGAAGAGCACTATCCCTTTTTTTACAGTAGCATCTTGATAATTTTGAAACGTCAGGGTACGACCACTGACGTCTAAGCTGCGTTTTCATTATTACTGCACTATTTTTTTTTTTGTTCCCATGAGGCTGGCATAGTCACCAAGAGTGCACTGAAGGCTCAAAACAAAAAAAACTGTGGTGTCGCCTTTTGAAACATTTGATGTGCTAAAAAACTTTTACGGGACACCGCAAATGAATCTGTTGAGATTCATTTGCGGTGTCCCATAAAAAAGTTCAAAACATCATCTCGGCGACAATATATGTCAATAACACGTTATAATGTATAGAAATGATAATTGTTTTAAATAGTTTGCGGCTGAGAAGCGAATGAGAACTTTCCTTAAAAATGCGAGAATTGCCCCCCTGAACAAATGAGACAAGAGATTAAACTCTATCGTTAACAATTGGATACAATATTCTTGTTAGGTTAACAACAACTGCCACAGAATGACCTACTTTTTGGAATGTTCCAAGTGCCCATACTAAACACTGGTCTTGATGAATGCCTCCAATGACACTATAAACGTGACCAGCTACTAGGGAGCCCAGACTGTCTAAGGAATAAATCATCAACTCAACAACAATATGAAGAAGGTTTCCATGCCACTGACACTCATAAGTTCTGAACAAACTGGCTGCATTTGAGTTAAACCAAAACTGCAAAGTTTTTGTACAGTTGACATAACTGTATCGAAACTGCCAACCAAGTACACAGACCCTTGTTGTCAACTTGCATTTTTTATGCGTACTCTGACTGCGAAGTCGGTTGGAAGTTTCGATGCAGTTGGTCAACCCAGCAGAAGTACAACGTGAGTCCTTACCGTGTGGTTATTTCCACAGGAAAAGTCGACGATCTCAACGTCCTTGACGATGTTGATGTGTCCCTCCTTGGTCTTCTCGAAGAAGTGCGCCACATGCTTGGGGATCGTCTCGAAGTGGAAAGACAGCTTGGTCGACGTCACGAAGTACTTGCCGTCGGTGTTGTGGCCTAACGAATAAAGATAAGTACTATTTTACTTTGGACATAGCAATAAATGTAAAATTTACAGGCGTCGTCGTTACTGGGTTATTCTTGTTTTCAGTGAAATATTACGATTTGACTTGGAATTATAAGTTTAAAATAAACTTTATATTTAAAACAATGCTTGTGACAAATTTTAAATGTGGCTCATACAATCTCAAATCTGTTTTTCAATATTTTTATTTAACACATTATCGAAAAATACTGCTGAACTAATACATTATTATTAAAAGTAAATATAAACAATTGCTTCAGATTTGTAACAACGGATTTGTCGTGGTTGGTATGCATCACAAAATCTAAGAAATGCCCAATAAAACTGGTGATACAGAAATACTATGCATGGTTGCAATCTGTTTGACGACAGTGTTGCTAGGCTTAGAATGAAAGGTATTGTCATTGTTACGCAACCAACCCGCAGCTGTGCTGTGTGACTTACCCAGCTGGCCATACTCGGGCAGCCCGAAGGAGTGCAGGGCTCCGTTGCAGTCCAGGATCATGGAGAACTCTGCGCCGCAGCCCACCTTCACCACAGGAGCGCCGCTGCAACCAGTACCACAATTATACTCCTTGCTAAGACTGGCGATAAACCACTTACGGTTTCTAGCATTCGTATTTTAGAACATGTAATCGAAGCCGTCGTGACACAACATCTATCGTGGGCGATACTTCTTACTATAAAAAAAACGATTTTTCGATTACCTACAAAGAGATATTAAGAAAAGGCCATGACCGCTACTGCCAAGCTAAAAGGGTTTCCTTTTACCCTTCGTAACCAATCGCTTGCGAAACTTCAATTTGTCTAGCATATTGAATTATGTAGGGGTTGTGATTTATAAAAACAATCAGTCAAAAATACATAACAGCGCCTAAGAATGAAACTTACTTTAAAATTACAAAACAAAAATAAACCATAACGTTTTTCGAATCTGACAGAGAGAATCCACAAAAGCGCCATACAAGCACCCAGTCCATTGAACTCAACGAGCCCAAGAGAAATAATTCAACTGTCTTGGGTATCCCGCAGCACAACAAATAAAAAATTAAATAGTGGAGAAGCACGATAGTCATAAATCCTACTTCCTTGTCAATCAGGATACAGAACTGAGCTAGGCCTATATGCACAAAGGATCTTTTGCAACTGAGGTAAGCCCAGCTGCTAAACACTAATCTGCCTAGCCTTTTTTTCCCAACTATCTTGGGCTTGGCTTCCAGTTTAACTGGATTCAGCTGAGTATAGTTCTCGCAAAACTTCTTGGCCGCCCTGAAGTTGGCTACAATGGCTGCGCAGTAGTAAATCTCATACGAAAACAGCACTGATCCGTGCCTTGCGCATCGGAAAGCCAACTACAGGGTGGCTAAGAAGTTTAGCGAGAACTATATCAGCGTTTTACATGGAGCGACTGTCTTGCCACGCCAGTTGCTAAGCACCATAGATTTATATTATCTAATATATAAAAATAAGTCGGGTTTTCCTCCCTGACGCTATAACTTCAGAACGCACAAACCGATTTCGATGGTTTTGCATTCGTTGGAAAGGTCTCGGGCTCCGTGAGGTTTATAGGTAGGGTAGGGTAGTGTAGTGTAGGGTCGGGTAGGTTAGGGTAGTGTAGGGTAGGGTAGTGTAGGGTGGGGTAGGGTAGGGTAGGATGGTAGGGTAGATAAATGTTTGGTCTTTTTATGGCAAAACAAAGTTTGCCGGGTCAGCTAGTAACTCAAATTAATAGACCTTAAATTATGAGCTGTTGACATTCGATTTCAAGTAGCAGCAAGATTATAATGAACTACAGTAGCCAGCAAGTAACTTGGTAAGAGTTGTTAGATGAGCAGAAGTCGTTTTTTAGGTCTCTTTGGTTACCAAGCGGGACGCGGGGTTCGAGGTAGCACTGTTCCGAGCGCGTGATTGATAATGTACACGTAACTTGGCAATAACCTTCGAATAATGACAAGCAATAAAGTGGCTGGTGTGAAGGTAGTACCTTGAAACCCTACCAAGCCAACCTTAAACCTTGCCAAGTTACGTGCCGGAGACTGTACAAACTTAAATTGAACAGCAAAGGAGTAAGAAAACGACATTTCTGCTTCCCTGCTTATCAAGGATGAGACAACAGAGTTAGCACAAAGGGACGTTTATGCCTAGTTGCCAAGCACCAGATTAAAAGCATGGGGTCAGACCAGGAAGATGGTGGTGAACTACTGACTTGTATCGCACGCGTGTTGGCTTCAGCACCTGCGGCGTGGTGTTCCCGAGGCCGCACTGTCCGCACTTGTTGTCGCCGCAAGCGTACACCGTGCCGGTGTCTGAAACCACATTTTATCAAAATGAAAAATCAGAATCAGCTTATAAGTCCCTCTACATTAACTCAAGTTTATTTCCAAGCTGAATAAATATTTTCTTACCAAGTTTCTTCCGATAACCTAAGTCATTTCTTCCACTCAAATGTTTCAAATTTTACATTTATCGAGGGTTTTTTACCGTTGTCATGGCAACTTAGTCAATTGCAGTAGGAAGAAGTTGCCTTCAAAACGACTTAGCCCCATACTACAAATTCCAAGTCTGTTTGAACGCGCCATGACAATGGAAAAAGTCCCTCGAATCAAGAATAATAAAATGTAATATTCAATATCGCTGTTTCGTGATCGCTACGCGAGACTGAAGCTTCCTGCCTCGGTCGCGTTCTTCGCTGGTGTGCTGTGGGGCGAGACCGCGATATGTGTCTCCTCGATATTAGTAGTTAAAGTCAGTTATATTGTTGAAAATTATTGTGCCTTATTGTAATGTAAAGCAAAGTTATCAAATAAATCACTACTGTAGGAAGAAGTATACGATGATATAAACAAATATATATCGTTTTCAATATAGGGGTCAATCAATAAATGCTTCTTTAATTGTTTAGTGAAAATATATTCGAGCATTTCGAGCGCGACACCACAAGCCGTTAGCCGGCGACGACTGAAGCGTGAGACCGGCTACCGGTCTTTTGTCGCGCGTTGCGGTCTCGCACGCAAACTCACTCCCATACAAAGCCTAAGGACAAGTAGTGTCGCGCGTCTCCTGCCCCGGTCGCGCCAAGCAACATACGCAGCAAATTTTTGTTTAAATAATTTTGTAATGTCTCGCCCTCGAGTACACCCGCGGCGAGAGAGACGTGCGACCGAGGTAGGGTGCATCGGTCGCGCGCGGAACTTTCACCATTAGACAGCTGTGACGTACCTGTGACGAAGAGCGTGTGGTGTCTGCCCACTGCCGCGTGGATGATGTTCTTGCCTCGCAGCGCCGGCACCGGCTCGGGGACGTTGCGTGTCACCGTGTCGCCGAAGCCCAGCTGCCCACAGCTGTTGCGACCTGTACCACATAAACTTCATATGGCGCCTCTTTGGCTGGCTTGCTTATATAGCACCTATCTAGACCATAGTCAAGCGAAAACTTTAGAGCAATTTAGAACGCTCGGTTTCACTTCTTTATTTACCGGCTGAATAAGCCGCCTGTCAGTTTGTTTTAGGCCGTACTGTAATATATTATAGGCATGTTTAAAAAACGCGAGACAGTTCAGCTCGCGTCAATTTGGCCTGACCCTTCGCAGCGAAACTGAAAGAACAATGGCAGAAGCCCATGCATTGTTTGAGCTGAGATCAATCATCTTCTGATTTAGTTTGTGCAAGAATTTGTAGTTGACACAAAATATCTATTTAATCCGTCAGTTAGATAACCTAAAAATATTGGACTCTTTTTTTTTCTTTTGCCACGTAAACAAAAAATACGTTGAAATATCGTGTGTCGACAAGGTTTGCTACACTTTTTACTGACAAAGTGACGTCACAAGCCCCCACTACTGAACTATGACGCGCTTTATCTTTGTCAATTTGTATTTATGTATTTGATAAAGCTAAAAATACGGGTCTAATATTATTTAATATAATATTATGTAAATCTCACTGACGGACTAAATAGAATTATCATTTTTCTACCCAGGAAACATCCCCATTGTTGTTCGAGAAGTCCGAGAATAATAGATATATCCAGTCATGAACTTCTGTAGGTTATGTCTGTAAGTGACTTTTAATAGGTTATTCAATTTCGACGAAATAAAAGGGCAAATACGCATTAGTATTTCCCTTACCTAGAAATAACTCAGTAGGCAATATGAAATGTCTTGTTAAAATATTTTAAAAAGTAGATAAGCCCAGTTTTATGTAATTTTAAGTAGGTAAGCCAGACTAGATTACTAGTCTTTTTGCCTAGTATTAATTTGAAGTAATTCATTTATTTCTACTACACTACAGTATTCTTGCATAAATGCAAATAATTATAAACTTAATACAGTTCCTACTTGTCGCTTGGCAGAATAAGTATAAAAAGACAACACTAACCCCAAGTTTCCCAGCTTAAAATTATCGGAGAATTAATGTGACAAATTGTCAAAGACGCGTTATCTGCTGTGATTGGTTGAATGAATTTTCAACAGCCAATCACAGCAGATAACGCGTGCTTGACAATTTGTCACATTAATTCGCCGATAATTTTGAGCTGGGAAACTGAGGGTAAGCTGATGAAAGTTAACGAAAAAATCAAATAACTTTTCATTTATAATGTTTTTTTTATCCGGTGTTAACTAGTTAATGTGATACTTTGGTAAAACGTAGCCAATTAATGCAATTTCCTTAATACAAAACTCACTTTTAGACGTTCAAATTTAAGTCAACTAAGACTTCGCCAAATTATTATTATTATTTTTTCATCTTGCAATCGGCTTTCGAAGCCATTAGCAGATGGGATGTGTGCGTCGTTGTCGAGTGAGGTTCGTCTTCCCAGCGGAAGAACCCACCTATTTACTACTTGCTTGCTTTATTCAACGAGGTCCCATATATATTGGCGCTTAAGCCTTCTGTTGTCCAGTGGTACATTTAAAGCGGTGGCTAGGCTGTTGGTGTGTGACATTATACGGTTTTTGTATTTCCTTGTTTTTAGCTCTATTTCCTCTCTCACAGTTGTAACTTGTAAATGCTCATGCAGTTCGCTGGTTTTAAGGAACCAAGGAGCGTCTGATATGTTTCTGAGAACTTTGTTTTGAAACCGTTGTAGTATTTCCACAATGGAGTTTTTTGCTGAGCCCCACAGTTCAATACCAAATGTCCAGACGGGTACTAAAACTGCTTTTTAGATAAGGAGTTTGTTCTCCAGAGACACGTGTGAGTTCCTCCCTAGGAGCCATTGAAGTTTTCTGAGTAGTATGTCCAGCTCATCACGCTTCTTCTTTATATGTACCCGCCATGTCTGTTTCCTGTCTAGGTGCATGCCGAGATATTTCACAGTTTCATTATGAGGCAGTACGTCATTGCCAAGTTTAACAGGGGGACAGTTTTGCTTTCGTAGAGTGAAAGACTTCGCCATTGTTCTTTATATATTGAAGTCTATCAAAAAGCATATACAGGCTTATAACGATTCCATTATTGGGACACAAGGCTTCTCTCTATGAGAGGGACTTACTTAAGGTACTGTCAATAGAGCTGACTCACGAACTGTCTTCATGTCTGATGAGCAAAGATAAGAAGGGTGCTTACCGAAAGTGTAGACCTCGCCGTTTTCGTCTACCAAAACAGAGTGTCCAGCGGAGCAGCTGCTGGCAATGAAGCGGTACTGCAAAGTACAATGACACTTTGTTACTGGTATCTATACTGGAATTCTCGTAATGCTGCTTAATTAACTCTCTACGTTAGCGTTATAACGTCTAAGTTGATTTTTGATTGATTTGTCTTAAAAATAACCCTAAATAAATTTTGATTGCAATCGAATATGAACTTAGTTGAGTATTACATTATCTCAGATGCGTTTACGTGACACATCAAGGTTTAGAACAAAACTATTTGACAGGTATAAGTGACAAAGACGTCCACGAAAACAGTGCGAATACTATAGCATGCAAAAAAAAAACATAAATATTCTTGAAGGTGTTTTCTTATATACCTAAGTCAGACAATATCTTTATGATTGGTGTCAGCTAAAATTATTTTTTAGTTGATGTTAGAGAACTCAGCTATATAAAATACCCAGCATATATATATAAGCCTGCAGACCTTAAAGGTTCCTTCCATATATATAAATCTAACTAGATGACGCGATTGTATGTAACTTCACGTGACAAAAAACGAAGGACTCTACTACTATAGGCACTGTCTCAGTTAAGCAGTGTGGTATGTCTATGAAACATACTCTACGTAAATGTCGATTGGTTACCTTGCGATCAGTAAACTTGTGGAAGGTGTACAAGTTGGGGTGCGACCTTTTCGAGGGGTTGTTGTCCCGGCGAGCCACCAGGTCCCAGGAGACCATACCGGCTATCATCAGCACGCCAGGGGTCTTGTACAGAGCTCGCAGGACTTCCTAAAACATAAAATAAATATGTAGTCTTTTTCTGTACATCTATACAAATAAATAAAATTGAA
The DNA here is from genome assembly GCA_949775005.1 of Orthosia gothica. NCBI lineage: Eukaryota > Metazoa > Arthropoda > Insecta > Lepidoptera > Noctuidae > Orthosia > Orthosia gothica. Next base: position 6,665,172 of record OX459039.1, on the reverse strand, counting down.
ATTTCTGTTGTTGTTTTATTAAATGCATATGAAAGAATATATGTACTTATATACTCTTTTTTTATTTTTGTCTGTCTGTTCCGGGTTATGTCCGAAAGAAGCATCGATTTTTTTACTGGCTACTTATATTTTGGAAAAAGAATTAAGAGTTCTGTGTAAAAAAAAAAACCTTTTTATTTTGACTGGTTTGACGCAGACGAAGTCGCGTCGCGGGCAACAGCTAGTATAAAATTATATAAAATTGCAAATTACTATACTGCAAAGACAACTAAAAGTTCCGAACATAAACACTTTTCAAGAAGTCTGATGCAGTTTGTGTCATCAAATCTAAGTCTGGGCCCATAATTGGTGCCACCAACTGCATCAATTGCTGGCATAGACTGTTATATTATTTGAGATTCGGGTGAAAGGATGGGTATGTTTTTCTGGTCGCTTACCTCGGGTAACCGAACAGTGGGTTCTTCCTGCATGGGCGAGGGGCTGCGCTGCGGTTGTTCCTCCTGCGGCTGTTCCTCCACTGGGGAGTCTTCACTCTCCTCGTCCTCAGAGACGTGCTTTTTTGGCTTCCGGTGCTTGTTGTGGCGGCTGTTGCGCGGGGCCGTGTTCCGGTACGGCGGCACCTTGCCGTCCTTTGTCATACTGCCCCTGGGTACTGCACAGAATACGTGTAAAGATCAAGCCTCGACAGACGCACATGTTTGTTACAGGGCTCGTCAGTATACAGCATATAGCATTCCAATACTGGACGGATTCGACACATACGCAAAATGATATATAAAAAATTCGCAAAAAGTCATATTCTCAAATTGTCATTATTTATGAAAACGCCATCGAAAAACGTCACATTAGCAAAAACCATTTTCGCAAAATTTTCGCGTACTGTCACTTCGGCATTTCGGACACAGTATTTTTTTATTATTTGGGCTTTAATATGTTTTTATGATTTTTCAGCCACCTAGCTAAAACTTGTGCAACCAGTGACTCCTGTGCAACTACATCATTGCTGAATGAATGAAGATAGAAGAAAATTAAGCTTTCTTGGCATTGAGGTAATAATGTACTACGCACTTTTTTGACAAATGTTACAATATTTTGATATTAAATGTTTATGATTCTCAGCGGCAATTTCATAAACTGACTGACTTTTAATTTATTTTATCTTTAAATAAATTGAAATGAATAAATAATGTAATTAAATACTGAAATAATTAAACAGTTTTATTTTTTATTAATTCGCAAAATGTCTTTTCTCAATATGCCACACTAGCAAAATGACACGTTCGCAAATTCTCTTTTCTCAAAGTGCCAAATTCTCAAGAAGTCATGACACATTCTTAAGAAGTCATCAACAATAAAAGATTATCAATGTCACCTAGTGACTTCTTGCAGCACGCCTGCTGCAAGAAGTCACTTTGCATTTTGAGAATTTGCGAACGTGTCATTTTGCTTGGCATATTGAGAAAAGACAATTTGCGAATGTGTCATTTGCGTCAATATGCGGACATAGGGTACTCTAATTCACAAGCTATTTAACTCAATCATCGTCCCACCCTACGAAGATCGTCGCTCCCCCTAATCCGAGCACGTTCTATTTACCTTTCCCTAGTCGTGGTTTAGAACGGTATTATTGTTTCAAGTTTGTAATGTGTAAAGAAACTCTTGAAAAGCAAAACATGATATTGAAAGTGAAGTGTTGCCTATTATCGCGATAATTATACATTAGTACAAACAAGTAATATTATTTTTTAAATAGGTAAATTCGTAGTAAAGAAAACATTTTCCTACTTCAAAATGGTGAAGGTTCTCAATTCGACTGCATGTTTGTTACGCGATTACTCAGCCAATTATGAACAGATCTTGATGTTTTTTTTTTATTAGAAAGCTGGCGTTTCTCATGTGGTGGTTTAAATTTGATCAAAATCTGACGCGCAGTGCGTATTATTATGGTAATATTAGGTACCAAAACTAAAAATAAAAAAAAATAAACTGTTTAACAAAATTAAACCGACTCCCATATAAAACATTACAAAGGGAAAAATAACTTTATTTTCGGCAGTCGGTGTCATAAACGAAAACTATAACGAGCTATGCAATTGAAACGTTATATATATGTTTAATAAGTTTTTAAGCTGTCATGGTCACAATCATTAGAATTAATATTTGTTTCGGGATATTTACCATGTATATTTAGATTTTGGTTGAGTCTTCGAACCCAAATATCTCAATAAACACACGAAAAGAAACACTTGGTCTAAATATACATGGTAAATTATCCCGAAACAAATATTAATTCATAGACATCATACCTATCCCGAGAATTATGTTTATCTGGTATAATCCAAACCCAAGTTATGAGGAAAAGGTAGGTCCCTTGAGCTTAGCTTGGCTCGTCTTGCCGGAGGCACTACGGTGCCCCCAGATTGCAAATAACGTAGGTGTCTATCACAACAAAATATGCTAATCAAAGTGGTCATTTACATCATTTCGCTAATCGACTATTTTAAAATATATGAATAAGAATTCATCTGAACTTGAAAAAGACTATAAAAGTTCGCATTCAGAAAAAGTGACCTACATTTTATATACTAGCCCAGGAAATAAAGACATTTGCTGCGAAAAACAATGAAACGTTCACTGGAATTATGTAAACTATGGAAATAGTAATGTTGCCCGAAAAGGCCATAATAATCGCGACACAGCAGAAAAGAAATGGGCACATAAATCAGTTTTTTGCTTAATTCTCGTAAAGTTTTGATTTTCTGCAATTTGTGCTAGCGAAAGTTTGTTCAACTATGCACAAAATACATATGGACCTACATAGTAATACACAAGTCCTACATAAGATTCACTAATGTGCATTAGTTTTCGATATATTATAAGCCAAAATATGTTTTTTGTGTAAAATTAAAAGTTTACTAATTTTTGGGACCTTTAAAAGCCCATTTTTTTTGCTGTGAATGGTTATTGGATTTCTCGGACAACATTACTAGATAAGTACTTCCATAATTAACATAATGCCGGTGAAAGTACTTAAGGCGCCGATTCCCTTGAGTAACTGATTTTAAAATGAGAATCACGTCTAAACGGCTAGTCGTAATTTTTTGGAAAAATATATGTTATAAAAGACCATCTTCTTAATAATTCGATCTAAGCAAAATTTGAGTTTTATTCGTACAACATAGTGTAATTAATTTGTAAAGTTATGTCTAAAACGGACAAAAACACGACAGTCGCACCAAAACAACTGAGCGTATTTTAATTAAATCAACACCATCTCAAAGACAATTTAATTATCTACATTTTGATCTGAAGCTTTTTTTGAATGTCATAGAATAATAAGGAAAGTACCCACAAAAATATACTAAATTTTGAGTCGCGCGGGTGTGAAACGGTTGCGCGTTTTGTTCCCTCAAGGTCGATGGCGTTAGTTGTCGTCTTAAATAAGACCTTTTTCGTAGATTTCCTCCTAATTACAATAATATCTATCGTGGGCTATACGGCATTAAGTCCAGTACTAATCAATACTTTTATTTGTAAGCGACTATATATAATCAGGCGGGGAACAAGGAAAAACAATCCGTTTCATATAGTGCATTCAATCATTCAGAGTTCTAGGCACAGATTAATTAATAGTTACTACGTAAGTTCTAGTTACAACACCAACGTGAAATACAGGTGAAGCTTTCATGTAACTTACCTACATATTGATCGCTCTTCTTTGAACGTCGACAATTAGGTACCTACCTACTTCTAAAGAACTTCATAAAAGCATTGAAAAGAAGCTTTTCAATGCTTCAATATGTAGGTAAGTTACATGAAAGCTTCACCTGTATTTCGTCGAGATTTAATGTTACTTTTATATGAAACTAGCTGACCCGGCAAACTTTGTTTTGCCATAAAAACCCTAAACATTTATCTACCCTACACTACACTACCCTTCCCTACGCTACACTACCCAACCCTTCCCTACGCTACACTACCTTACCCTACCCTACACTACCTTCCCTTACCCTACACAAAGCAAAAATAGCTTATACAATAGCAATAAAGCTCAAATTGACTCTACGTTTTAGTTAGAAAACTTTTGTATGGGAAAAAGAAAAGGGCTGTTTTTATTTTTTTGCCGGCAAATTATTAGGATTTTTTCTCCCCGTAAAAACCATCTTTGAACTTCAACGAACATTTAAAAAAAAGGAATTGGCCAAATTGGTCCAGGCGTTGTTGAGTTATGCGCTTACCAACACATTTTGCGATTCATTTTTATATTATAGAAGATGTGTTACAAGTAGAGATGTGCAAATGCCTGGGCATTTTTGGCAAATTGGCCAATTCCTAATAAGTGCCCTTACATTTCTGTTCTTGGGCATTTATCTGGGCACATGTTTTTTGTTCCAATATTAATTTACGATATAACCCTAGTTTAGTAACAGTTAATTCTTTAAAGGTGTATTTATATGAATTTGTACATTACATTTAAATTTGTTTTACAAAACCATGTTTACGAATTACCCGGCGGCGGCGTAAAAATACTTCATCGTGAGAAGGGTGCGGGGCGAGGGATACGTACACTGTTATGGTTAGTTGTTGACGATATTATATGCAATGATGCTGCTACGGGAGGTCACATGCGGGAGGATATGGAATCTTCACTTATCAAGGATAGACTGAAAGATATGGAACCAGTAGCTTCAACTTCACGACAAAAAAACGATAATCAATTCATAAATATAAGCTAACAGTTATACGATGCCGATAGTGATTAGGGCAATTGATCCTACAATACAATAAAAATATTAGATTGATTAATGGTGTCATAAATGGCTCTCTAGTGGAATTATAATTAAAATTATGATGAAGTTGATTATTAAATTTTTATCAATGTTGTTCCTATCAACGACAAAACTTATTTTTAACCCCCGATGGAAAAAGAGGGGTGTTATAGGTAAGTTTGACTTGTATCTGTGTATCATGCTTTTTAAACTACATATTTTATCTAGTAGTAGACACGCAGGTTCACACGTCAATCTTATAAGTACCTTACAACACCCCTCTATTTCCGCCGGCGGGGATTAACTAAGTGTTCAATCATTGACATTCCTTCTTTTATTTTGATAATAAGTACTATTTTACATGAAGAACTATATTAAATCTTCTTTAGCGACCCCATATTTATACCCTGCGATTGGGCATATCGGGCAATAACAAATTTATGCCCAAATAATTCATAGCCTTTTTCAAAATTTGGTCTAAACACAATTTTTCCATCTCTACTTACAAGTCACGGCCATGAAACAATTTTCTTTTTGTAATTAAGCGAAATACCATAACACACTTTTTTCGCCGTTTGTACTGTTTTTTTTGCCTTCACTCAGTTCACTCAAACTTAAAATCGGTAAAATGCCGGCTACTCACATTCGCACCACTAAACTCAGTTTATGCAAATACAGCAATCTGATTGGTTAAAACCGCTGAGAAACTATCAATCAGAACGCAGTATTTTCATAAACTGAGTTTAGTTTTTCTAATCGCGATGAGTTTTATTGGTGAAATCAGCCTTAAGAATATGCAATTTTTGGCACATTCGCGGTTTTCCAAGGAGTCGATTTATTGACGCATGAAAAAGCGCGCGAAGCCCAGCTATAACACACACAACAATCGATCAGTTGTGCTGCGAAATATAGGCACGTTCCGTTTTTGGTTACAAAACTAGGTACATAAAAGTAAGTTTTACTACTCCTAATAATAAATGCTGGAGGAACTAGCGCGTTCGAACCAAACAACCTATACAGGACCTGCGTGTTTGACAACGGCCGACTTCCTCCCAAAAGTGGCTTGATCTTGATTATCTCTGAATACTAGGCTGATCGATCATGTTACGTTATCAAGTTGCGCGGATGCAATCAGTTGAAATCCTTGATTCCTTTACATTGGATTGCCTGACCATTGTAACTAGTATCACAAGTGCATTGCACTGCTTGACAACGATCTATTAGTAAAGTGTTCAGTAAAGTGTGAAGTAAAGTGTGTTTAGTAAAGTGTTCTCCACTTCCGTTAGCCGTGCACACAACCTACTTGGTTGCTAACCTGCACGAACGAGCCGTGACGCAGACATGACTGCAGATTGCCCAGGCCATGCTAAGCTTTCGACTGATCGTACGTTTATAACGGCAAATTAAATAATATTGTCAACAGTTAAATGGCGAAGGGGAAGGCTAAAGAAACGATGAATAGAATAAATTGTGTGATACATGACAGGGCTAGAAAAAGATAACGAGGAATAGCGATAAAGAAAAATTGGTGCGCCGACCACAGATAAATTGGCATCAGTTTAGGAGGATGATGATGTTGATGTTTTACTAATAAAACAACTTAATTCAAAAAATCAAAAAACCCGACTGTTTCAAAAGCGAACTAAAAAGTCGTTAACAAGAAAAAAATCATGCTGTGCAGTCGGAGGATACATATTTGCGGGCTGGCTGACCAAAATCTGGTGTATCCTCCGCGATACATTTAAACATATAAGTGTTATATATTTTTGAAACCACCTCTTAAAACCCTTTATTTTGATACCCCACACGATGGGTTTGGAAGAAAAAAATATTTGGGCCCTCACAATATGACACCCAAAAGCCGCCATTTTTCAATTGTCCAATTTTAATGTAGCCTATGACACTCGCAGGATTAAGACGAATCTATTGACGTATGTATCATCAAAATCGGCCAACGCGTTTGGTCTCTGGAACGCCATATAGGAACAAACATACATACATACTTACATACATTCATACATAGACTGATAAACACAACACATTACCCTCCTTCGGCAGTCGGGTAAAAAGTAAGAACCTCTTTCCAATGCGGAATACAGCTTTGATCAACTTACGAAGAGACGCAAAACACCTCAGAATATTTTTAATTTCGCAGGGGGGTACCCTGCTTTATATGGTTTTATCATATGCTTTTTTTGGCTCAGTTTCCGAAAGGAAGATTCTTGGAAAACTGAATCTATCAAATTGTCAAACTGCGCTTTAATGCCGTGATTGGTTTAAATGATCGCCAACAGCCAATCGCATGACTAGTCTTGCGATTTACTTGTGATGCGTTAATTAAGTAGGTACTCTATAACATTAACCAAATCTATTAGATTTGGTAATTACCAGTACCAATAAATTTCTTAATACATATTTATCGGGCTTCCCCTGTAAAAACTTTATCCCTCGCCAGTGGTACTTGTAAACTTTTGCATAAAATATTCTGAAAAGTTTTCTTTTGTCACAAAAACAACAATCAAATGTTCCTTAACTTGAAATATACCTAAGTTACTATATAAAAATTGCGTAGCCCTATAAACAAATGGAAAACCAAAACCGTATCCGAATATGCGGCTCCTCATCAATTTTCGCCCGAAATGAAAACTTGCATTTTACGAAAAAAAGACTGCCAAAATATCAAAATTATGTTTTCAAGCATAGTCAACAACTTATAAAAAAGTTAGGTACAAAGGCCTAACAACTCTTAGGTAGATACCTAATTACTATTTCGAAGTCTGAAGTTATAATTTTATTCACTTATGTGAGCAAGTGTACTGAACGGCTGATATTTTATTGAGACCTGAATGCCTTGTTTTGGGTGAAATAGGCCATATGAAACTTGCAAGCTTACACAAATACACAACACCTAAGTAAGGAGGCTGATGAGGCTCAGCAAAAAACCGCAAAGCAAAGCAGTCAACAGTACCTTTTCGCCCGTGATACAGGGGGATATAATGCCCATCAACAGAAGCGGCTCGAAAAAAACAGCCATAACACGAGGAGGGCCACCCTTTGGTATGTGTACCTAGTTGTATTTTTTGTGATATAGTTATGCACAGTATCAAAGTTTAGGACTTCAAGAATGCAACTCACTAAAACACAACGTTCCAAACATGATTACTTTTCATGCAGTGCTGACGCAGTTGGTAGCATCAAATCTATTGATGAGATTGAACTAAAGTTTTGCATTTGGGTTGTATGTTTTTACCAACAAAAATTTATAAATAAACTAAAGCTGAAAGTTTATTGTAAAGTTAGTTTGTAAAATAACCTGCCAAGGGAATGTAAGACCATGCACAATCAAAGGTTCCATATAGTCCAGATAAGCATTTGGATATGCACAATATTGATTTTTGTATCAACTGCATATATAGGTTCATATTTCAAAGTATATATATCACTTAAAAAAATCATGAACTTGTTACAATAGAAATATGATTAATTAACATATTGTACATTGTATTTTGCATAGCACCGCAATTTTGCATTGTTAAAAAGGATTTATTTATTATTTAAGATACCAGCTGTATCTATGTTTATACATTGCAAAGCCGTTTTTTTTTAATATACTTGTGGCTCGTGCTTGACCATTGTCTCACCTGATGGTAAGAGATGATGTGGTTGAGGGTGAATCACGCTTGCATAGAAAAACCTATTCACTCATGATTTAAAGACTCCTGGATTGTAGCTGCCGGTAAAAAAAATAAGTTTCAGATTTATTACTGCTAAGGCCCAGTTTTTTCATCTCTAGTTAACTCAACCAATAGTTAAATATCTGCAAAAAGCGATTTTTCACAAATGGTTCACCTAAACAATGGTCAAATATTTAACAATTGTTAAAAAAATTAACTGCCTGAAGTTGGAGAGTCAACTCCAACAGATGGTTAGGTTAGATGATTAACTTCATGACAACCGTATTGTTTGATATATTATTATTGGTATACTTTTATGATTTATCACGAATTTGATACTATAATGATGTCGGAATGTTTCTCAGATGATTATATTTATAAGGAGTTACACCTTCATAGACATAATACATACACATCATGTACATACATCTCACCTTCTTCCCATGCAGGTGGGAATGAAAAACTGTGCCTAAGAGGTAGCTGGATGCTAACACTTCAACTGGCAGTATTTTTTTTGTACTACAATACTAATGTCATTAATGATAACAAAACACATTGAATTATCATGATTTAAGGTGTTTTGTTATGATGCAAACACCTACTTTCTACCAATATTCCAATTTATCCGGTTTATTCAGAATGTTTTAATCTTATTTATTTATGCTAATGCATATCCAGTTTAAAGCAGACCATTGGAAAAAAAATAATGATTTTATTAAATTATTTGTGAAGCAGGCTTTAATGATTGTAAGATGATTTCATAATTATGCTGATTGTTATCAAAACCAAGCAACCAAAATGATGGAGTACTATATCTATTTCAACTATTTTTTAATGACTAAGGTCACACCTATGATTATTGTTCTTAAGAAATTGATATCAACATAACAATGTTATTAAATGCTCTTACCCCAACCTATGCAACATGTAAAGAAATCTTTGGCAAAATCTACAGATAGTTAATGCAAGCAGCGACGACACTACAGTACATACCACATCCTGATATTATTATTATTATAAACGCGACTTTACCGGTTTTACTCGACGATCTCAATAATCCTACTTAATTGTTCTTAACCTACCCATGATGAGACAAAGGTAATAAATTATCCAACAGCGTCTTGTATGAGTGAGTAGGCATTAGCATCTTTGATACAACAATGAAAAAGAAAACCGTTATGTTAGGTACCTACATCGCTACATAATACAAATAAACGTTATATCTATGTAGTAAATGATTCGCAATACAACAATTACATACATAATCGGCTAAACGAATATTACTTGTTGATGAGAATTATTATACAAATATTTTTTCAACTTCAGAGAAAAAAATACATACGCCGACACGTGCAATCATATCGAATCTTACAATATTTACATAAAACAAATGAACGATAACTTAACAAACACACAAAAAGCAGAGAACATATAAAAATTACACTTACTACTCATTGTTGCAGAAGAAACAAATGTTTAAAAATAATTATTCAAAAATGTCTGTCACACAAGCTCGGCACGACAAGGACACACGACAAAGTTACTACTAGTGTTGGGCGCACACAAATCTGACAAACCAAACAGTTCATCAATTAATAGGGTTGGGGCAAAAAGTAAATCTACTAATATGTGACAAAAAAATAATTGCTAAATATCAAATCTATAAATAAATTGAATGTTCTCCAAAAACCATACTACTTGGACTCCTCATATGTTCGATCAAAAGTACTCTCTTGGAATTAGATGTTAGGATTTTTCTAGATTCAGGATTAGCTTAAAAAAACCAGACAATTATATAATTTGTTGCGAATAGTCGGAGGTAATGTTTCATTTCATTGGATGACGTACAGCCCAACCTAAATTGGTCGAGATTTCGAGTAAATACCACAATGTGTACAAAAACTTTGAAAGTAATAACTTTACACTCCGTTCAGCCCTTAGATATAGTACCTATAGATTTAGCCTTAAAATGAGCTTGATTGATAGAGCGAGATCGCTAATTGGCAGCCCCATGTAAATAATAAGGACAAAAGATTATTTTTTGTCTTTGTAACCATGGCCGGCTTTTGTTGTTTGTCAAACGCTAATATCATGGCAGATTAGACAAACTAAAAAAAAAAAAAAAAGGTTTGACAAATGAACTCGGTCGTGTTTGATTTTTTATTGATTTCGCGGGATTAAGTGTTTATTGAGACGTTATAGGCTGTAAAAGCCAAAGTGTATAGCTCAAAAACTAAAAAGGTATACCAATTCGATTTCTTCTTATAATAATCGACGAAAGCTGAAGATTTCAGGGCACTACATGGTATACAGGGTTCTGAATTCCGGGTCACCTTACCATTCAGAGTCAATAAGGTCGATATTTAGGGAACTCTAACTTCCTAACATTTATTACACCACCCTAAATAAGCACGTTAGGGCCCTGAATACCTTGTAGTGTAAAGACGGAACAACACTTACGTGGCGTGGCGTGTCGTGGCGCCTTCTGACGCAGTGGATTGGCTACAAAACAGAACAGAGTCGTTTGATTGCTGGATCCTGCGCCACGCCACGCCACAACACGTAAGTGTGGTTCGGACTTAATAAGCCCTTATATCTCAAACCTCATGCCAACACCATTATTATTATTGTTTTTAAAGTTTACTGTTTTGGATAATAGTCTTTGTTATTTTTAAATGGCGAGTGCATCGAACATCTTCGAAATAGCAGTTACTTATCTGTTATTTTAGTGTAATAATTTTATTACAGATTTTGAAAAAAATCTACTCGGGCTTTCACTCGGTAATTTTTTAGCGCACTCCCGGAGATCTTTAGGAATTGTAGTTACGGATCACAAATATTAAGTCCCCCCCCCCCCCCCTTCTTTGCTTAATTTAGTAACTGCATGCATTGCTGCTTGTTTCTGTTATTATTTTTCCTTTTTTTAAAAAATTGAATCTTCAGATTTCGTCTATTGTTATAAGAATAAATCGAATCGGTATACCTTTTTACTCGACTGCCGAAGGGGGGAAATGTGTTTATCACTCTATGTATGTATGTATGCATGTATGTTTGTTCCCATGTGGCGTTCTAGAGACCAAACGCGTTGGCCGATTTTGATGATTCTTACGTCAAACGATTCGTCTAACCCTACAAAAATATCACTAGCTTCATTAAAATTGGAACAGATAAGTAACTAATATTTCGAAGATGCTCGATGCACTCGCCATTTAAAAATAACACATCAAATCATCATCCTATTAATGTTCCCACTGCTGGGACACAGGCCTACTATCTGTGAGAGGGAATGGGCCGTAATCCACCACGGGTTCCCAGTGCGGGTTGGTGGATGTCACATGTCTTCGAATATTTGGTTCTAGGACATGCCGGTTTCCTCACGATATTTTCCTTCACCGTTTTGAGAGCAGTGGTGAAGAACTAATTTACACAAAGTAAAGCGCTTGCCTGGGCTCGAACCCACGACCTACAACTTGTAAGTCGCGGCCGATACCACTGCTCTAAAATAACAAAAGACTGTTATCCAAAACAGTAAACATTAAAAACAATAAAATTATTAGTGTTGGAATGAGGTTTGAGATATACTACACGGTATTCAGGGCCCTAAAGTCTAATTTAGGGTGGGCTAAAAACAGGGCACTAAATTTCTAACAGCTATTACACCACCCTAATTTCTTATAATAACCTAAATATAATTACATCTTTTGTTTGAATGGATGTAGTTCCCAGGTAGTTCCATGGTCATCAGGTCAGGATCTGATGATGGGATCCTGGAGAAATCGAGGGAACTGCTCAAATTTATAGGCATAGGTATAGCGATTTTGGTATTTTCATCAACAATGCAGGCATGTGCATTCAGAAAGCGTCATTTGGTGAAGTGGAAATGATGAAGAAGACCACAGAGGGTCACTATTCAAATCTTTTTCGAACATAACTTAGGTAACCACTAAAAACCAATGCAAGATCTTTATTTTTTATGAATTGTACAAGAAAAGCAAAATATATTTTATTTATATTTTAATATATTTTATTTATATTTCCAAAGTAAGTAGTTATCTGATTATGTGTGTATTTATTATACTAGCTGTTACCCGCAGCTTCGCCCGCGTTAATGTAGATTTTGTCAATCAATTCTGGTTGTCGACATACAGGGTGAGAAAATTCCAATGCTGCAGTTTTAATTTTAATCAAAATCGGTTCGCGAATCCTTTGATAGTTTTGTGCTATTCTTCATGGTGTTGATTTGGCCATCCACGCCCCCTTGGAAAACTCAGCCTGTATAGGTACAGGAAGTATTAACGTAATAACTATTAACTTATTTAATTGAAGACGTTGGTCAATACAGGTATAGGTTTAAAAGTTGCAAAAGGAAATAAATAAACTAAAGAGTCATTGGTTCTGCTTTGCTGCGAATTCTTTCATAAATGTTATCTACAGTTAATTGACATTCCTTAATTATGGCGTAAATCATGGGTACAACATTTTAGGACGCCGCTTTATACTATATGTATGTATGTATGTATGCTGTATGTCCTTTCATTTGGTGGTGCAAATACATATACATTCTGGGCCCTGGACATATGCGAACATCAGCATCCCCCATTTCTCCCCTTTCGTGTTTTATGCAAGTAGCCTATATCCTTCTCATGGTCTCAAACTATCTCCATTCCAAATTTCTTCTCAGTTTTATCTTCAGTAACTTTGAGCCAGTGTAATGACTCTTCCTGGATAATACGCGGCTTTTCTGTGCCACAGACATAATAGTTTTGCTTATTCACATATTCACAGCGTTTGCTCATTTTCGATGAAAAGTTGTCTTCCTCGTACAATGGCTTGACGCGTCGTAGGTAACACGCGCTTGGACGTTACAGCTATATTTTGTATCTGTTTAATTCACAAATTTCGAAGCAAAATAATTGTCGAAGAAACAGATAAAGCATCTTTGTATACCACATTGGTGGTTTTTCTGTCTAGTGCCCTTTAATTGTATTGAAGAGAAGAAATACTAAGTTTCAAGTAATTTTGATAATAAACAATTTATTTATTCTTACAAACTTTAACACCCCTTTTTAACCCTGGGATGAAACTCAAAAAAATCTTCAATACGTGTTTCTTTAATTGTATTGAAGAGCAGAAATACTAAGATTCAAGTAATTTTGCTGATAAACAATTTATTTTTCTTACAAACCTTAAAACCCCATTTTACCCCTTTTAGGGATGAAATTCAAAAAATCCTTAAGTACATGTTTCGTTAATTGTTTTGAAGAGCAGAAATAGTAAGTTTCAAATAATTTGGATGATAAACAATTTATTTTTCTTACAAACTTTAACACCCCTTTTTAACCCTTTCTGGGATGAAATTCATAAAATCCTTAAGTACATGTTTCTTTAATTGTTTTGAAGAGCAGAAATACTAAGTTTAAAATAATTTGATGATAAACAATTTATTTTTCTTACAAACTTTAACACCCCGGTGTACCCCTATAAGGGATGAAATTAAAAAAAAAATTAAAGTAGTATTTTTTTATATTTAGAGGCTAAATATAGGTCTACCAGAATCTCATGGCAAATGTGGAAATAAAAATTTGTTGTGTGCAATACTGGGGAAATTGGATTAAACGATCTTGATACTGTTTAATTTTTATTGATGTCTTTAGTATTAATGAACATGAGGTACCTATATTATAGTAGTCACAGCGGATCTTTGTGTCTTTGAACTTGGTCCTGCCAACCATGGCGTAAGTAACAGTTTGTCATCGAGTATACTGCATAGAGTAAGCGAGATAGGACGATGTGACATACATAAGCGAGTGAAAGAGACAGTTATACAATGCTACCTTCACCTTCAACACTGACACAAAAATAGCTACTGCGCGGGGTCTTGCAACCAATTCAGAGATACAAAGATCCACTGTGAGTATTATAGGTATGTGTATGAATAATGTTGTTATACATCGAGTTCTTAACATAGGAAAAAAAATCAATTGAATATTAATTTATGTACTAATTTATTATATATCATTTAAATAATACTAATAACTTAAAACCTCATTCAAAACTAGAAAACTAGAATACGATTCCACGAACTCCACTGGAATTTCAAAAACTTGTATCTTTGTAGTTTTATGTCATCTCTCTCCATAAAAATGGTTCTTTTTCATTGGCATTTAACATATTCAAAACCAATCTCTTTATGTATAAAGTCTGTAAAAAATAATAAAATGTATCATGTTACTATTAGTCATTCATCATCATCAGTCTATATATAGTTTTTGTTATGTAAGTTTTATGGCCTGATTGCTAGGAACTTTTAGCCACGTCTTTGGAAAGAGTTTTGGATCTTATATTCATTCTTTAGTATGCATTAGAATGCGGATGTAACTGATTCTAATGTTGTTTGGAGTATTTGGCAGCAAATTGTATCGAGTCAGTCTTCCCAGTAAGGTTTGCAGAGGCAGTCAAACTACAATAAAATACTCCGCTCCATTATCCCGAGATCGCTTCTCTCAATGATTTTACAAATTGTCCAGTTGCGTAGACAGTTGAGACACAAAACTACACCAATAATATATCACAATATCCACTAGGAATCAATTTGCAAATAATATTAACAACCACTGAACTTCACTCGACAAAATCCCGCCAAAAGCTCCCGTCTATTTAAACGTCCCACTGCAGGGCGCAGATTATTACTTAATATTTTTCTTACGTCAAAGATTCTCAATCTCCGTTAAAATCAATATCTTGTCGAAGAATTAGTAACAGTTACATTACAGCTTATAAGGGTCGTTAGTGAGGATTGGTCCAGTCCGATCCACAGGTATTGGCTCGGCGTTCACCAGAGTGCCAACCGAAGGTAAATATCTTTTAATATATACTACGACTATCGACTAATTTTAATGATTTCTACTGACCATGTATTTTATATGAATGAATTATTATTTTATAAAGAATTTTGTTTCAATGTATTAATTTTAATGAATGTATGATGATTTGTATCTATGAATTTGTAATTTTAAATAACTGGGATTGTGTGCCTTTTTGAATAAATTTATTATTATTATTACTGTTACCATTTCCTTCCGGCCATCATTCGATGTGCCCTGTGTATTAACCATATATGGAAAGAAATAAAAATTAAGTAAGAAAAATATAAAATAAACTAAAAGTATCAAAACAAGTCAGTCCAACTTACCGGTCCACTCTACGACGCACTTTAAAATCAAAGATTGAGTTTGATTTACGCCTTCTTCTTCCCTTATTTTATGATACACATTGAAAACAATATGTCTAGCTTGAGATCGAAGTGGGTTTTTCGAAATTTTCACAAAAATAACTTTTCAAGATAATATCAAAAATATTCAGCAGCGGTTGACACATCAAGTACTTTGATTTGACAGGTGACAATTGACATTGCCATATGAAAATCACAATTTAAAAAAAATAAAAAATTCCATGAGATTCTGGTAGACCTATACCATATTTCATTCATTTCAAATTAAAAATCACAGAGTTTCATACAAACTTTCATCCCTTATTTAACTCCCCTATGGGTTGAATTTCGAAAAATCTTTCCTTATTCCTTGTCTACGTTATAAAGGGAACCTCTGCGCAAAATTTCAGCTTTCTACGTCTAAGGATTTGGGCTGGGCGTTGATGAGTCAGTCAATCAGTCAGTCAGTCAGGACTTGTCTTTTTAACCGACTTTCCAAAAAGGAGGAGGTTCTATGTTCGACTTTGTTTGTTTTTTTTTTTTTTTTTTGTGTATGTTCACCGATATCTCCGTCAATTGTGGACCGATTTTGAAAATTCTTTTTTTGTTTGGAAGAGTATGTTTTGAAATTGGTCCCATTTTAATTTGGTGAAGGTCTGATCAAGAACTTCTGAGATATACAACAGAACTCTTTAATAAATAACGGCAACACTCTCGGGTTTGCTGCAATCGCATGTCTGTTTATTGTTTATACCATTTCATAACATAACATCACGCCAGTACGCTCTAAAGGGGTACGCAGATCTCTCATTTCACCGGTTATTTTCAAGTTTCATGTTATTCGGGTAATCTATTCGGCGTTATAGGGACCTTATGAAACAACTTGCGTATCTATTAGGTAGGCAAAACTAAAAAGGGAAAAATAAAAAACTTTTTTGCAAAAAAATACTACCGACTTCCAAATGAAAAACTACAAAGTGAAAAATAACTTAACTCTTGGAAGTCGGTGTCCATATAAAAAAAATGGTACCTACGTAAGACACCGACTTCCAAGAGTTAAGTTATTTTTCACTTTGTAGTTTTTTTTCACCGGTTATGTTCAAGTTTCATGTTATTCGGTTATCTATTCTGGAGTTATAGGGACCTTAATAAACAACTTGCTATTAGGTAGGTAAAACTAAAAAGGGAAAAATAAAAAATCTTTTTTGCACAAAAATACTACCGACTTCCAAATGAAAAACTACAAAGTGAAAAATAACTTAACTTTTGGAAGTCGGTGTCCATAACGCAAAAAAATTGTACCTACGAAAGACACCGACTTCCAAAAGTTAAGTTATTTTTCACTTTGTAGTTTTTCATTTGGAAGTCGGTAGTATTTTTTTGCAAAAAAGATTTTTTTATTTATATAGATTATGCTCTGTCGACGAAGAGTCCTGTCGGTAAAGAGTCCTGTTGACGCAGAGTCCCGTCGAAGCAAAGATTACTATTATATACTGGGTACGTCGAAGTAAAGTCTTGTCGGTGTTCAGTCTGTCGGCGTAGTGTCTGTCGGCGTAGTGTGTGTCGGCGTAGTGTGTGTCGGCGTAGTGTCTGTCGGTATTTAGTGGTACACTCTTATAGACCTTTATATTTGATATGAATTTCAATTTAATACCTCTACGCGTTCATGAAGAAAGGGGCAGTAAGTTTAAAATTATTAAAAAAATTATAACTAAAATTTACGGTTTTCGCAATTATTCCTTTATCTGTGCTATAAGACGTTGCTTCGTAACATATTTCAAGATTCTGATTTCACGGGCAGTACCCTGTAGGTTTTGATTCCCTTGCGAGTATCGAAAAAAACAGACGGATTGACGAACAACAAAGTAATCCTATAAGGGTTCCGGTTTTTCCTTTCGAGGTACGTAACCCTAACTAACTACTTCCCGTGAACTCAGAATCTTAAATTTTGGTACGAAGCAACGTCCCATAGCACAGCGATTTTCTGTGACCGGGCGATAGCGCAAAGTTGCGCAAAATGGCGCCGCGAAACTTGGACCGACGCCATGTTTTCGCCGAAGTTTTGGACGGTCTACCGGATAAAGAAATAATTGCGAAAACCGTACATTTTTAGTTATATCTTTTTAAAATATTTTTATATTTTTAAACTTAGATACTACCCCTTTCCTCTTGAACGCGTAGAGGTATTAAATTGAAATACATATCAAATACTCAGGTCTATAATACCTTTAGGCTGAGTTTTGTACAGAACCCTCGGTGCGCGAGTCCGACTCGCATGTGGCTGGTTTTTTATTTTGTTATAGCACCATTGAGGTTATAATGTACCTACTACGCGGATGCTACGTAGTACATATTATCTCAATGTATAAATGCATCTGTAGTTTACGGACGCTGGCAGTTGGCCGAATTTGGGAGCGCCGGCCTGGCCTTTGAATGTGTTTTGATATGGGTGTCCAGCGGCGCTTGAGTGGAATTTTGGTGCACTGGCCTGGCTCTTTAGCGGTTTAGTAATAATTTTGTATAATCATATTAGTCTTTCCAAAGAGTAGGTTTATTTTACATTTCATCCTGAAATTACTAGGTTAGGGAAATACTAATGCGATATTGCCCTTTTAATTCCTTAAAAATGAATGATATTACTTAGTAAACACATTAAAATAACCCAACCCTAGGCGCCTTTATTGATAATGAAGGTGCCTTCGACACTTCACCAGCATCGGGCAAGCATTTCCATGCACGGTGCTGCGCCCACGATGGTTGAATGGATTAACAACACAATCATGCTAAAAAACCATGGAATTCAATTCACTGTGAACACTACCATACGAGGAATCGTGAGTAGGGATTGCCCACAGAGTGAGGAGCTGTCACCACTTCTGTGGAATTAAGTCGTGAATGAGCTCATTGCAGAGCTCAACGCCAGCAGTTTATACTCGGTAGGATACGCAGATGAAATAGCAATTCTAATCTCGGGGAAATTTGAGGTCATCGTATGTGATCTCATGAGAAGGGCCTTCCAAATAATCGAGAGCTGGTGCACAAAGCACGAACTATCGGTTAACTCCTTCAAAAACGGAACTAATAATGTTCACTAACAAACGAAGCCTTGGACCGCTTAGGCTTCCAAAACTTTTCAGCATAAAATAACAGAATGGCACATTGGGTTCTTATAAAGAATCTTCCCTTTACAATTAATGATGTGAAATCTATGACAGCCTCTTGCCGTGTCTGCGCGGAATTGAAACCACGTTTCATGAATACTAAGAGTCACCTAATTAATGTTATCGAGCCTTTTCAGCGTCTGAACATTGACTTTAAAGGACCTCTACCGTCTACCACTCATAACAAGTACATTCTCACTGTAATTGACGAATACTCAAGATTCCCATTCGCTTATCCATGTAGCGATCTTTCAGCACAAACTGTTATCAAGTGTCTCAAAGACTTGTTTCTAACTTTTGGTTCCCCAGCCTATATTCATTCGGATAGAGGCACAGCATTTATGCCACAAGAGCTAAAACAATTTCTGTATTCTTATAATGTTGCTTCTAGCAGGACAACTCCCTATAACCCAGAAGGAAATGGCCAAGTAGAAAACAATCCAACTATTTCTTAAGTCGAGACAGATGCAAACTGCGGAATGGAAACGAGCGTTACCTACTGCGCTGCATTCTATTCGATCTCTTTTATGTACAGCAACAAATCAGACACCACATGAGTGATTTTTCTTCCACACGAGACTATCTCCGACAGGTGAATCAATCCCTTCATGGTTATTGTCACCAGGTAAAGTGCTTATGAAAAGAAATGTAAGAACTTCAAAATATGATCCAATCGTAGACGAAGTCGAGCTGTTACATGGGAATCCATCTTACTCGTATGTCCGTTTGACCGATGGTCGACAGACTACTGTTTCTAATAGACATCTAGCACCACTACCTACCGAGGATCTAGAATCTGATGAAGAAGATTCGGAACATGAGATTACACAATCAGAACTAGCTGTACAGCCAACGCAAGAGGCTCCGGAACAAGAAATTGTAGAATCATCAGAACTAGCTGAACAACCTCTGCGTCGATCCACCCGCGAAAGGCTAACTAAATTAGCAACGACATGAAACTGGTGAGGGTGAATGTAGTGTGTCTATTATGAAATTATTTATGGAATCTGCCGTCAACACTTGACGTCTTGTCATGCATAGTTTACTGTCTGTTACTATAAATTATTATCATGTATTTTAGCAGAATAAAGCCAAGATTTCTGTTGGTATTCTCGTTTAAATGTATCAGTTTTATAATAAATTATTGTGAATTATGATGATTTTGATAATAATAAATGTTTGTTTGATTTTATTAAGGATGTACACATTTATTTATTCCAATAACGTATATGGATTTTTAGCGGCATAAAATCTCTTTATTGTTACTATAAAAGAATACTGTATTACCCGGTTACATTGGAAATGCTCTCTTAACTCGCATTTAACATGCAGAAAGGTACTATTTTAACTTTGTAGGGATAATCTATTACGCACTAGTGTGTAATGTTAATACGCACGTGTGTGTTATAGCTCGGTTAATGACCCTAAAAGCGATGTGATAAGGCTCACTTTACGATCAAGTGTGTTGAAAATAATATTACGGGTCTGTTAAAACCATTTTTCGATTCAGGTATCTGTTTGCGCAAAATTAAGCTTTAAATTGCATATTTTTGTTAGAGTCAAGTGTCCCCCCCATGCCAGCTAAATGGTTGCTTTTAGATATGTGAAAAAAAAACTGGCAGTAGTATATATAACGAAATTAAAACGAAAACTATCACAGATAAGTAGGCTTTATAACTCTACGAGTAATAATCAAAAAACTTATAAAATAAACTTGGAAAAGTAAAAAAATTGTACAAATGTCATTCAAAAATTACTTATAAAACGTTGTTAGTTGTGTAAAACAGATAGTAAAATATACATTAATAAAATCATAACACCCTTAATAATAATGATTTCTAAATTAATAATGTTTACGCTTGAATAACGCATTGGAGCGGGCGGAGTAGGTACGGCACATGCGCGCAAGTGCAGAAGTAATAGTATTTACGATGTTTTGTTATCTAAAGTCAAACTAGATTCGATTGCTAAGCAAATTTCGCTACTCGACCCTAGATGGCGGTATTCTCAGTGGTCGCAATTAAAGACTTATAATTGCGTTTGCCGTAAGGTTGACATTCGCGTCATAGGTCGATATTTACCAAGGCCATATCAGTGCAGTATAAAACATTGCATTTTTATTTAATTACATTATCGATATCGATAGATACTCGATTTCTTAATTCGAAAAAATAAGACTTATTTCGTTGTTTGCCCGAGCAAAAGTCATT
Organism: Orthosia gothica; assembly: GCA_949775005.1. Lineage (NCBI taxonomy): Eukaryota > Metazoa > Arthropoda > Insecta > Lepidoptera > Noctuidae > Orthosia > Orthosia gothica. Next base: position 6,644,148 of record OX459039.1, on the reverse strand, counting down.
CAGTTTCAAAGCTGCAAAACTTGACGAACACTCAAGTTAAGGACCTACAACAGAGACATACGAACCAAAACCAGTTTCATTCAAGCTCCTTCGTTAGTTTAGCTCAGGGAGCTCGTACGGACTTGATGGTGATTGATAGAGGAAATCTAATTGTATATCTCTATAGAAGTGTAATTTAAGAATAAATGTGGTATAATTTGGTCCTTTATCAGAGGTCACTTCGTTTTGATCCAGTTCACTTTGATAGGAAACTACGAAGCGCCGTTGTAAATAATGATAGAGACTACCACAAGAGCCAATGTATAACACTGTATCGACCTATGCGAAAAAGATTCAGTTAAAACTGACTGTAGGATGCAAGAGCGAGCGAAGCGAGCTCGAAAATTTTGGCTCTCTGCGTTTTGCTCTACATAAGAATTAAGGAAAAATGAACAGAAGATAAGAGCGAGCGAAGCGAGCTCAAAATTTTATAGCATCCTGCCTTGGATAGGAACGATTAACTTTTGAAAGACGGGACGGCAGGCTAAAAGAGCCAATAGTAAGTTTGTCTCAAAAGAATATGCTATGCTACTAAGCCTGGATTGCGTTTGGTTTTGCTGTAACCGGCTAAATACGCTACCGCTTGACTCCGACTGTGAGGTGCACTAGATATATAGGAAGCAAAGACGTGTCCGGGAAAAGTAACACAAGTAATACGTGCTTTAGTTTTTATCCGCGCATTTGTAAATTTTATTCTATTGGTATGTAAGTAAGTTGTGGTTGCAAAGGCAATCTTGGTCCTGGCGCTGGTGCCCCAGCTAGTCTGGTTAGCCTGTGGATAAATCAGGCCCTGCTAATGGATGATCCTTTAAGGTAGGTAGCGACAATACTAACGGACTTTGACTGTGTGTCGACTGTTCACAGCGCCCGCTTGTCACTTTGCGAAATTCAAATGTAAGTACTTTAACTTAGTACTTTGTATACTTGTGGATAATAATATGATAATTATTTTTGTGGTTTCAAAAGTAACTAAATGGAATTTATTATGTAGGTGATAATAAATATGTAGATTTCTCTATCTAATTGAAAATATAGTTCTATATAGTTTTTCAATGCTAATCCAGTAGACTGGGGTGGAACTATATACGCCTATGTTTAGGAGGTAAACTCATAATACTCTTGTTACACCAAAAAGGTTGGCTTAGTAGACTTGTGTTTTTGTACGCTGTCACATTAATTATTGTCATTACCAGCACGTCACCGTGACTCGATTGACATGACAATTATTAGTTTTGTGTAGTGACTTTAAAAATATTAATGATTTTTTAAATAAATAAGTAATTTTATAAAAAAAAAAAACAATAAAATCACACTCCAAGTACTGTTAATGAGTATATTAGCTTGAGATTATCAACACATTTTAAATTGACAGGTATGTAAAATATTATAGATATACGGGTTAAGAAACACCGTGATTTCATGGGATGCATGTTTAGATAAATCTGGTAGTTTACAAAAGCGTAGCTTTTGTAGATGCTTTAAAGTACGCTGTGCAGTTTGTGCTGCTTGGCGTACATAACTTTATCCATAAAGCTTATTCAGCAAGCGTATATAGGTACCTACGTTGTGTGCAATTTGAATCTTCAGCAAGCGTATATAGGTACCTACGTTGTGTGCAATTTGAATCTTCAGCAAGCGTATATAGGTACCTACGTTGTGTGCAATTTGAAATTCCCGCCATTATGTAATAAATACGGTAGGCGTCATGAAAACAGCTTAAACAAAGCATGTGTGTTTACAGACTTTTTAAGAAATTAAGCTTAGAATGTGAATTTGGAACAATGCAAGACAGAATGCTGAGTGATAAAATAGTAACAGGCATAAGAGATGCAAGATTGAAAGGTAGGTTACTCAGAGGAGCAGACCTAGCGCTGACTAAAGCTATAAAGAAATGTGAAGTAGCAGAGCTAGCAGGAGAGCAGTTAAATAAGATAGAAACAAATGAGATGAGTACAAGCACAGTGCACACTTTGAAGAAGAAATTTAGCAGGACAATGTCTAAAGAAGAAGAAAGAAAAGGAACAGATAGAAAGAATATGGAACAAAGAAGAAATAATGAGAAAAATATTTACAAACAGATAGAGAGAGAGAAACCAGATAAGATATTAAACTGTGGCAGATGTGGATTTCAACATGAGGAGGAGCTCGTGGCTAAATAATAACAGCCGCACTGGTCGATCTTTATGGTTAAGCAACTCTTGACAAGGTCGGTCCGTGGATGGGTGACCATTTCAACATACCGAGTTTCCTCCGTGCCTCGGAAAGCATGTTAAGTCGTTGGTCCCGGCTGACATTTGAAGATCTTTGACAGTCGTTACGAATAGTCAGACGCTTGAGATCTGACACCAGTCTAGCCAAGGGGTACTGCTGTTACTGGGTTGTGGAGGTCAGATAGGCAGTCGCTCCATGTAAAACACCGGTACTCAGCTAAAATCCGGTTAGACTGGAAGCCGACCCCAACATAGTTGGGAAAAGGCTAGGCAGATGATGAGATGTGGATTTCAACATGCGGTGAGGAAGTGTCCTGCGCACGGGAAGAAATGCATGCAATGTAATAAATACAACCACTTTGCGAGAAAGTGCAGAGCGGACAGAGTTTAATCGGAGGGTTAGATTTATGTCTGTGGCCACCCACATACATAAATCTCTCACAATGCAAATTGAGCAAAAGTGAAAGTCATGATTCGACTCACATGTATGTTATTAATTTATGTAATGTCAACTCTGAAAATAATTGGTTAGTATGTGTATTTTATAAAATATGATAGAAATTTAAGATTTAAATTAGATTCAAGTGCACAGTGTAATGCCATATCTGCTAATGATTGTTACACATTTGGAATCAGTAAGTTTCAGAAAATAGAAAAGAATCAGCAAGAAATCAGACTGTAAACTCTCAAATAATAGTAATCATCTGCCTAGCCTTTTCCCAATTGTTTACATAGAGCGACTGCCTATCTGACCTCCACAACCCAGTAACTGGGTAATACGGTACTCCTTGGCAAGACTGGTGTCAGATCTCAAGCTTCTGACTACCCGTAACGACTGTCAAAGATCTTCAAATGACAGCCGGGACCAACAGCTTAACGTGCTTTCCGAGGCACGGAGGAAACTCGGTATGTTGAATTAGTCACCCATCCACGGACCGACCTCGGCAAGCGAGTTCGGCGTCGGCGTTCGTCAAGCGAGTAATGAAAAGACAAATACCATAGCAAATATTACATTTTCTGTTAGAATGGGTAATGAGGAACAAGAGGTAGAATTTAAGGTAAGGTAGGGTAAGCAGCAGTAAAACATGGAAATAACTTAATTTTTCATGTATTTATCGAGAATATTACAATATGCCTGCCTTTGAGCGGCTTCAATCCAATTCTGACACCTTGAAAATTAACAAAAAACATCTACAGCTATTCTGTTCGAAATTCATACATCTTTCAAGTAATAAATATTGCCAGTGTTTTAATAGGCAAGTAGGTTGCCTTCTCAAATGGTAAGTCCTTACATTACCTACATTAATGAAGTTTAATATTGTTCAAAGGACAAATAAGGATAAAATTCACAGTGTAAAAGCAGGAAATATAGATTTATTAGACAAATATAAAGATGTTTTCCAAGGATTAGGAGAAATACCAGGTTATGAGTATAAAATAACATTAAAGGAGGGCTGGCAAGGTAAAATTTAACGTAGTGGGCACATACCTTTTAGATCGTAGTCATAGTAGAGGGTCTTACAAATTTTGTTAGATCATAAGTAATGACTGGTTAGCCAGTTGCTTAGGATATGCTTAGATCCACAATATTTAAATACACAGATACAAAGAGAACATAAATGATGATACTTTAGATGAGATAATTGCCAAATTAAAAGGAGTACAGTACATGCTTTAGTATATTAGATGCTAATAAAGCATTCTGTATGATTAGATTGTCTAATGATAGTAAACAATTAACAACTTTCAACACTCCACATGGGAGATAGATTACCGTTTGGTTTGTCATCAAGTCCAGAACTTTTTAATAGAATCTTTAGTGAAATATTTAAAGATATTGATGGTGTAAAAATTTATATATATGATATATATATATTAATGCATGCTTAAACAGAGACTGAACATGATAAGATTTTAGAACAAATACCTACTCAAATTACACTCTTCTAGTCCGTATGCTATGTCGATAAAAATATATAACAAATTACCGGAATATATAAAACAAGTAAGCAAAACCAATATTTTTATTAATAAATTAAAACAATTCTTAATTAGTAAAAGCTATTACACAATTGACGAATATCTGACAGACAAATTAAAGTAAAAATAATGACAACAGTTAACTAAAAAATTTTAAAATGACATTAATAAATAATTGACTTAAAATATAATATGGACATTTTATTATGTATTAATTTTATTCAATATAATCTATCTAAATCAAATATACTTATTGTAATATAAAAACTTAAACGAATAATTAATATTTAAGATTAATATTTAATTTGACATGAAAATAAAAAGATTTACGTATTAGTACATTAAACAAAACAAATAGATAGCTAAAATGTTAATAGATAAGGAAAATATTTTTATTTGTAATAATATTAAGCGCTATTCCTCTCTCCTAGACACTGACTGTATCTAGAATGTTGCTGTGCCCGACAGGGTCCATAATTGTTTCTGTAACTTATATTTACCACCTGTGTGTGCATTATGGATGCAATAAATTTAATTTGAATTTGAATTTGAATTTACTTAAAAGAGCTCAGGGCTTCAAAATTAAATAAAATTTTAAACAAAAAGAGGTTAGATATCTAGGGCATATTTTAACTACAGAAGACATAAAAGTAGACTGAGAGAGAACTATATAATCAAAGTATGTACCATTGCTATCTATGAACTTTTGCCATCTCATAGGTAGTTCATTGATCCCTTTACTAAAAAAACCATTCGGACGGGAATCAATAAAATCTTTGAAGGCGCTTTGGACTGCCCCATCGGAGTTGAATTTTTCCATCCAAATTTCTAAAAAAATGGTAATCTGTTGGAGCAAGGTCGGGGGAGTACGGTGGATGTCTTAAACATTCCAATTGAAGCTCCTTTAATTTGGTAGCCGTCTGTTGTGCAGTGTGTGGTCTAGCGTTGTTCTAAAGCAGCAGTGGCCTAGAGCGATTGACCAGCCTCGGCTGTTTAGCAGCTAGCTTTCCATCATGGTTTTCAGTTGATGATAATAGACATCCGCCGTCATCGTCTGGCCAGATTTCAGAAAGCTGTAGTGAACAACACCGGCACTAGTCCATCAAACGCTCAAAAATATATTTTATTGAGCCGATTTTTGTTTGGGCAGGATTGGGCTGGTTTGCCAGGGTTCAGCCATTGCGATGAGCGTTTCCGATTATTGTACAGGATCCACTTTTCATCACAGGTAAAGAATCGAGTTTAAATCCCTTCATTATTGTGCCGTTGAGTAATGTAACGCAGCAATCGACGTGCATTTGTCGGTTTGCTGCACTCAATTCATGCGGTACTCACCTTTCAAGCTTTTTTACCTTCCCAATTTGCTTCAAGTGGATTAAAACAGTTTTATCACTAACACCGCAGCCTGCAGCTAACTCGGACATGGTTTGTGATGGATCCGCTTCCACAATAGCCTTCAATTCTTCATTATCAACTTTGGTCTCCAGCCGTCCACGGGGCTTGTTCTGCTGCAGTTCGAAATTTCCAGAACGAAAACGTTGGAACCAAAAACGCACTGTGTTTTCTTTTGCGACACCGTCGCCATACACATCATTAATCCTTCGAGCTGTTTCTGCAGCACTGGTGCCACGATGGAACTCGTATTCGCAAATAAAGCGATATTTCAATTTCTCCATTTTGTAAACTGACTAGCAAAGAAAAAACCAAAAGTGGAAAAAACAAATGAATTACGGTTTTCCAAACACAAAAGCATGGCTAAATAGCTGTATAAATTTTAAATTGGAATTCCAAACCAAGGAGGAGATATTTGAGATCATAGTGGTCAGTAGGACAAAACGCCAATTTCATAAGTAACTATTTATATATTGGGTATATATAAAAAGTTGAAAAACATACTAATTTTTTACAAGAAGATAGACCAAGCATAAGGTTCAAGGGCTTTAACAAAAACAGAAATACAGAATTTTATATGTTGTAAATAAATTTCACCAATATTTGTATGGTTGTCAATTTAAAGTGGAAACAGATCATAAACCCCTTGTGTCCATTTTCTCTAAACCATTGAATAAATGCCCAGCGAGATTACAGAAGCTTAGGATGTGATTACAACCTTATTTATTTGAGTTATATTATAAACCCCGTAAAGTACTTTTAGTAGCTAATCATTTAATTACATCACATTTATTAGATACTGAGGAGAACTCTGATTGGCAAGTTGAAACTCATGTAGCTATGTTATTAGAAAGTTTTAGAATAACAGATAATAAAATGAAAGAATTTATAGAAGAAACAGCTAAAGATGAGGAATTAATGACAGTAAAGATCCATTGCATCCTTCTAATTATGTATATATTAGAAGGATGGCCAGAAAATAAGTCTCGGATAGATAGTAGAATTAAGATATTTCATAGTCACAGAGATGAATTGAGTTAAATGATTGATTTGTAAGGGTAGAAATAAAATTATACCTAAGTCTATAAGAAAAGAAGTGTTACAGAATTTACATGCTCACTTAGGAATTAAAAAATGTAAAGTGATAGCGAGAAATACATGTTTTTGGCCTAACATGAATAAAGAAATTGAGGATTTGATGCAGAATTGTGAAACATGTAAAAGTTTTCTAAATATAAATAAGAAAGAATCTATGATTGAAAACAAAATTCCAGAAAAACCATAGCAGATTTGGTCAATTAATATATTCTTTTTATATTCAAAGCCATACATTTTAATTGACCATCCATCCATTGATAATTCATAGACCATAAAGGTGGTGTTCTTCAGAAAGGCCAAGTGCGCAGTACCCATAACCGGCGTGTGTGTATGACTAGATGTATGAATGTGTGTGAAGCAAAAGAAGTATGTAAGGATTGTAGCAGGTGGCGTTGTGTACTTTCTGCCTACCCCCATGGGAAAAAGGCGTGAGTTTATGTATGTATGTATGTGTACATATTATTTGTTGATGCTTACAGTAAGTTTGTAGAGATTAAGCAATTAGATAACTTGTTTCCAAATGTTACAAATAACAGTATTAAAGAAATTTTAGCTAGACTTGGTATTCCAGATATAATATATACAGATGCAGGAACTTAATTTACTAGTTTTGAATTTAAACAATTTTCAAAAGAATGGAAATTTTTGCATAACCTGAAAGATATAAACAAACTGTAAAGAAAATGTTCAAAAAGTTATTCTATGATAAAAAGGATGTATACAAAGGCTTGTTAATGTATAAAAAAACTCCTGTGACTAGTAATGGGAAATCACCAAAAAAAACTACTACTTAAACTACTAAAACTACTTTACCAAAATTGACACAAAATAGGAAGGAAGGATATAGACATGAACTACTAAAAAAAAAGGCAGTTCAGAGAAAATTCTCGTACTTTAATAAAGGAAGTAGAAACTTACCTGTGTTGGAAAAGGGAGAAGTTGTAGAAATACAGGATGAGAATAAAAAGACACCTAATGAGAGTGGGAATAGAAGAATGTTGACCAAAGGTGGAAAGTATTAGGATAGAAGTAGCTTAGAAGATGAAAGAAATAGTGATGTTATAATGAGACAGGAAGTACAAACTTCTTATGTACCAAGAGGGAACCCTAATGGTTCACCTGAGCAAATAATAATTAATAATGAAAACCCTAGTATTAAGGTGGCAAAGTCAGGGAGAGTGATTAAAATACCAAATTATCTGAAAGATTTAGTTTATTTATGTTAAATGATAACAGTTATGTTAACTGATAAGTTTATTTGTTTATGGTTTATATTATAGAGTGTAAGGGTCTCAAAATAAGAATTGTTTAATTAAAATGAAAAATGAGGATAACTTAATGAGTATTTAACTATAACTTTAACGTAAGGTACTGTGTAAAACTTGAAGATTATGAGAAAAGTAACGACGTTTTATATTAAATGTAGAACTAGTTTATGAATAGAATATTGTGTAGCTGGATATATTATTGTGTGTGGTAGATTCCATGGATCAGACATGATTCTAATAAATATATTAAAGAGTCATGAAGATCTTTTAATTAAAAATATTACACAAGGAAATAGAGCAGGTTACCGGATTTAAGGATTATCGAGTCCTCCCCCTCTCTTTGGACTTCAGATAACCCTATGATACTGCATCGTTACCTGCTCAATTCTTCCTCAAGTTCGGTGATAGTCTCGTCGGTTCAGAGCGTATGCGTGTTATATGTTGCCAGGGCCAGTGGACCGTTTGTATGTAGGTAGCCTGCTCTCGTCCGGGGATTCTTCGCACCCCTTGCTATGCCGTAACCTCGACCGCTACAATAGTCGAGGATAGGCAGGCTGCCGACCACTAGAAGCCACTTTCTTGTTTGCGCTGTCCATGTTTGGGGGTTTGCCATAATCGCCACACTTGACAGGCGGGTTGGCTATCGCAGTTTTTTGTGACAGTGCACAGAGAATGCTACTGCCCATTCTCTAGTAAGAAAAAACGAAGAAACGAGCAAATCAAATAGAACATCATCGGTCATATACATGACGACCCTCAACACGCGATCACTACGCGTGTTCAGAGAAAGGAGACGGTTAATTCACTTAAGGGAAGGGATTGAATATCTTAATGAAAAATAAATACTTTTTCAGCATCTGTTTACATGGCACGAAAATTTAATTGAGGCTGCCGCGCGGCGATTGCGGACCGAATTCGTCTCGTATAAAGAAACGGGCCCATAACATAACCTAAATTACTTAATCCTAACTAACATATTAATTATATATGCGAATGTGAGTTTGTTTGTTTCTTACTGTTTAGCGGCTGAACAGATTTGGATGAAACATAGCATATGGATAGATCTTTTCATCCCGTTTGGGGCTCTAAAACACTTTCCATGCGCGTTAAGCCGCTGGCAGAAGCTAGTTAGCAATATATTCTTTTGCACCGCTTATATTTCTGGGTCTATTCGATATTTATTGAGAAGGCCCAGAACTAAGCTATGAGTTTGGCGCCATCAGTAGCGTCACAAGTGTATTTAACGATAATAATTAATCTTTGTCTTATTTCAGTTGGAATTATTTGATCTAAGAAATTATTTTAATTTTTATGGAAATCTTAGAAGGTATGATAACCCGGTGACAGTCGCACAAACTATGCCAAAGCAAGTATTATGGCACACTAATGAAAGAAAAATAAAGCAAATATTGTTTATACCCCTTGTGAATTATAATATTTGTTAGCTCGTAGACTCATCGCAAAAAGTAAAGAAAACAATATGAGAGATCATTCATATATTAAGCATTTGTTTAGTGAATTTTCTAATACTAATCAAGAAAACGGGCCGTGCCATGGAATCGAAAACGTGAGCATAATTGTCAATAAGAAAAGATGGAAGAAACGCGAGAAGCACAATTTATTCAAACATGCTCAACAGTCACCTATTACTTTTCGTTTATCAAGACTCAGCAAACCCAATAAACAAGGTTTTATCAGCAGACACTCAAGCATGCCTGAATTAAGCAAATGTGCGAGGCCACCACAGAACAGTGGTCCTGGAAATGTTACAAAACAAAGCCCTTTTCAGTCAAAATTTATTGCCAATTTAGTTTCTGAGCATCGGTGCGACAGTTGGTCCTTGAACCCATTTAGCTATCCCAGTCAAACGAAATGGAAAATTTTCAGGTGCCAACTAGGTGCTGTAGAGGACAGTTGTTGTTGTTCTTGTAACTCTGATGCTATGTTTGAAGTGATGAAGGGCTTGTACGACTGCTACAAAGCCCAAAATTGCGACAATTGTGATTGCGTACTTTGCGGTCATAAAACAAGAGAGGAGAGAAAGCTTGGTGAATTAAGAAAATCTATGACATCTGCTGCAAGAGCAAAAGTATTAGACGGTAAGACGCCAGCAGAAAAAGAATTCATTTTAAAAGAAATGGCTCAAAAAAGAATTCCTTTACCGTCAGGGAAGACGGCATCGGAAAAATCTTTGATAAACAAAATAAGAAATGATCTTGGGTTACCGCCATCACCTAAAAATGCAGCCGAAAAGGCAAAAATGCGCAAAGCTGAAGCAGCAGGTATTATCACTCCTTTGGAAGGGAAAACTAACGAGGAGAAAGAGAAAATTTTAAAAGCGCAAGCTGATATGGGTTTGTCGCTTCCAGAAGGAAGAACTGATTCGGAGAAAGCTCTGATAGGAAAAGTTATAAGAGAAAAAAAAGCTCCTTCCATAAAAACAGCGGCTTTACTAACATCTCTAAAGGGGAAAACACCAGAAGAAAAAGAAAAAATCCTACAAGGGCGAGCCATGAAAGGTTTACCACTCCCAAAAGGTACATCACCATCAGAAAAAAAGCTTATTGACAAGGTTCGGTTGGATCTTGGCCTACCTAAGGAACCCACAACAAAATCTATGAAAGCCAAATTTGAACAAGCAGCTAAAGCTGGCTTACTACAGCCATTGGAAGGCAAGACACCTGAAGAAAAAGAAAAGATATTAAAAGGTCTACATGATTTGGGAATTCCATTACCTGAGGGACGAACGCCATCAGAGAAAGCTCTTGTTGCTATGGTTAAATCTTTACCCCGTGCGGGTTCAATTAAAACAGCGGGTATAATGACTCCCCTAAAGGGCAAAGCTTCGAACGTAAAAGAAAAAATTCTACGAAAGCGCGCGATGAAAGGCATACCGCTTCCTGAAGGTGAAACACCATCAGAAAAAAAACTTATTAACAAGGTTCGCGGCGACCTTGGTCTACCTAAAGAACCTACAACAAAATCCCTTCGAGAAAAACATGAACAAGCAGCAAAGGCCGGCTTACTGGAGCCATTAGAAGGTAAAACACCTGCACAGAAGGAACAAATACTAAAAGGTCTACGTGATATGGGAATTCCATTACCTAAAGGACGGACACCATCAGAAAAAGCTCTTGTGGCTAAAGTCAAGGCTGCTCCCCGTTCGATCGTAGCACATTCCGAGCAAATGCGTAGAGCAAAAGCGGAAGGATTACTTACTCCACTCACCGGCAAACCACCAGCACAAAAAGAGAAAATTCTCAAGGGACTCGCTATGAAAGGTTTACCCCTCCCAGAAGGTAAAACACCATCAGAAAAAAAAATTATTGTCAAGGTTCGCGACGAACTTGGTCTACCTAAGGAACCTGATACGAAATCTATGAAAGACAAACATGAAAAAGCAGCCAAAGCTGGTTTACTACAGCCACTGTTGGGCAAGTCACCTGAAGAGAAAGAAAAGATATTACTAGGACAACATAATTTAGGAATTTTATTACCTGAAGGACGGACGCCTTCTGAGAAAGCTCTTATAGCTAATATCAAAGCTCTTCCGGTGGGTTCAATTAAAACAGCAGACGCAATGGCACCCCTAGCAGGCAAGCCATCTGCATTTAAAGAAAAAGTTTTAAAAGCCCGGGCGATGAAGGGGATACCTCTCCCTGAAGGTCAGACACCATCAGAAAAGAAAATTATTGACAAAGTCCGTGCGGACCTTGGTTTACCTAAGGAACCCGACACCAAATCTATGAAAAACAAACATGAACAGGCAGCTAGAGCTGGCTTACTAGAGCCACTGGAAGGTAAAACACCTCCACAGAAGGAACGGATACTAAAAGGTCTACGTGATATGGGAATTCCATTACCTGAAGGACGGACACCATCAGAGAAAGCTCTTGTAGCTAAGGTCAAGGGCGCTCCGCGTTCGATCGTTGCACCTTCCGAGCAAATGCGTAGAGCAAAAGCGGAAGGTTTACTAACTCCACTTACCGGTAAAACACCAGCACAAAAAGAGAAAATTCTCAAAGGACTCGCTATGAAAGGTTTACCACTTCCAGAAAGTAAAACACCATCAGAAAAAAAAATCATTGACAAGGTTCGTGATGACCTTGGAATGCCTAAGGAACCTGATACAAAATCTATGAAAGATAAATATGAAAAAGCAGCTAAAGCTGGCTTACTACAGCCACTTGTGGGCAAGACACCTGAAGAGAAGGAAAAGATATTACAAGGTCAGCATGATTTGGGAATTCCATTACCTGAAGGACGGACGCCATCAGAGAAAGCTCTTATAGCTAAAATTAAAGCTGTCCCCGGTTCTATTAAAACAGCGGGTGTAATGACGCCCTTAGCCGGCAAACCACCAGCATTTAAAGAAAAAGTCCTGAAAGCGCGGGCGATGAAAGGTATTCCTCTCCCTGAAGGTCAGACACCATCCGAAAAAAAAATGATTGACAAGGTTCGTGCCGACCTTGGTCTACCTAAGGAACCTGACACGAAATCTATGAAAAACAAACATGAACAAGCAGCTAGAGCTGGCTTACTAGAACCAATGGAAGGTAAAACACCTGCGCAGAAGGAACAGCTACTAAAAGGTCTTCGTGATATGGGAATTCCATTACCTGAAGGACGGACCCCTTCAGAGAAAGCTCTTATAGCTAAAGTCCAGGCTGCTCCGCGTTCGATTGTGGCACCTTCCGAGCAAATGCGGAGAGCAAAGGCGGAAGGTTTACTTTCTCCACTTACCGGCAAAACACCAGTACAAAAAGAAAAAATTCTGAAGGGACTCGCTATGAAAGGTATACCCCTTCCAGAAGGTAAAACACCGTCAGAAAAAAAGATTATTGGTAAGGTTCGCGAAGACTTTGGTCTGCCTAAGGAACCTGATACGAAATCTATGAGAGATAAACATGAACAAGCAGCCAAAGCTGGCTTACTACAGCCACTGGTGGGCAAGACACCTGAAGAGAAGGAAAAAATATTAAAGGGTCTACGCGATTATGGCATTCCATTACCCGAAGGAAGGACACCATCAGAAAAAGCTCTTATAGCTAAAGTAAAGGCTGCTCCCCGATCAGTTGTGGCACCTTCTGAGCAAATGCGAAGGGCAAAAGCGGAAGGATTACTTACTCCACTTAAAGGCAAAACACCAGAACAAAAAGAGACAATTTTAAAGGGTTTGGCCATGAAAGGTTTACTTCTCCCAGAACCACAAACGCCATCAGAAAAAAAACTTGCTGACAAGATACGCGCTGATCTTGGTTTACCTAAGGAACCTACAACGAAATCTCTTAAAGAAAAACACGAAAAAGCAGCTAAAGCTGGGTTACTGCAGCCATTGGAAGGCATGTCACCTGAAGAGAAAGAAAAGACATTGAAATATCTACACGATTTGGGTATTCCATTACCTGAGGGGCGGACTCCATCAGAGAAAGCTCTTATAGCTAAAATCAAAGCTCTCCCGCCGGGTTCAATACAAACAACAGGTGTAATGACGCCCCTAGCTGGAAAACCACCTGCAGTTAAAGAAAAAGTCCTAAGAGCTCGAGCGATTAAAGGCATACCTCTGCCTGTAGGTGAAACACCATCTGAAAAAAAAATTATTGAAAAAGTTCGCGCTGACCTTGGCCTACCTAAGGAACCTGACACAAAATCTATGAAGAAAAAACACGAGCAAGCGGCTAGAGCTGGCTTACTAGAGCCACTGGAAGGTAAAACAGCTGCACAGAAAGAACAGCAACTAAAGGGTCTACGTGATATGGGAATTCCATTACCTGAAGGACGGTCACCATCTGAGAAAGCGCTAATAGCTAAGGTCCAGGCTGCTCCACGTTCGATCGTGGCACCTTCCGAGCAAATGCGGAGGGCGAAAGCGGAAGGTTTACTAACGCCGCTCACCGGGAAAACACCAGCACAAAAAGAAAAAATTCTTAAGGGACTCGCTATGAAAGGTATACCCCTTCCAGAAGGCAAAACAGCGTCAGATAAAAAAATTATTGATAAGGTTCGCGATGACCTCGGCCTACCAAAGGAACCTGATACGAAATCTATGAGAGATAAACATGAACAAGCAGCCAAAGCTGGCTTACTACAGCCACTTGTGGGCAAGACACCTGAAGAGAAGGAAAAAATATTAAAGGGTCTACGCGATTATGGAATTCCATTACCCGAAGGAAGGACACCATCAGAAAAAGCTCTTGTAGCTAAAGTCAAGGCTGCTCCCCGATCAGTTGTGGCACCTTCTGAGCTAATGCGAAGGGCAAAAGCAGAAGGATTACTTACTCCACTTAAAGGCAAAACACCAGAACAAAAAGAGAAAATTTTAAAGGGATTGGCCATAAAAGGTATACTCCTCCCAGAACCACAAACGCCATCAGAAAAAAAAATTGCTGACAAGGTACGCGCTGATCTTGGTTTGCCTAAAGAACCTACAACGAAATCTCTTAAAGAAAAACACGAAAAAGCAGCTAAAGCTGGTTTACTGAAGCCATTGGAAGGCATGACACCTGAAGAGAAAGAAAAGACATTGAAATTTCTACACAATTTAGGTATTCCATTACCTGAAGGGCGGACGCCATCAGAGAAAGCTCTTATAGCCAAAATCAAAGCTCTCCCGCCGGGTTCAATAAAAACAGCAGGTGTAATGACGCCCCTAGCTGGAAAACCACCAGCATTTAAAGAAAAAGTCCTGAAAGCGCGGGCAATGAAAGGCATACCCCTCCCTGAAGGTCAAACACCATCAGAAAAAAAACTTATTGATAAAGTCCGCGCTGATCTTGGTCTACCTAAGGAACCTGAAACAAAATCTATGAAAGACAAACATGCACAAGCAGCTAGAGCTGGCTTACTAGAACCTATGGAAGGTAAATCACCTGCACAGAAGGAACAGCTACTAAAAGGTCTTCGTGATATGGGGATTCCATTACCTGAAGGACGGACCTCTTCAGAGAAAGCTCTAATAGCTAAAGTCCAGTCTGCTCCGCGTTCGATTGTGGCACCTTCTGAGCAAATGCGGAGAGCAAAGGCGGAAGGTTTACTGACTCCACTTACCGGCAAAAAACCATCAGAAAAAGAAAAAATTCTGAAGGGACTTGCTATGAAAGGTATACCGCTTCCAGAAGGTAAAACACCATCAGAAAAAAAAATTATCGATAAGGTTCGCGATGACCTTGGTCTGCCTAAGGAACCTGATACGAAATCTATGAGAGATAAACATGAACAAGCAGCCAAAGCTGGCTTTCTACAGCCACTGGTGGGCAAGACACCTGAACAGAAGGAAAAAATATTAAAGGGTCTACGCGATTATGGAATTCCATTACCAGAAGGAAGGACACCATCAGAAAAAGCTCTTGTAGCTAAAGTCAAGGCTGCTCCCCGATCAGTTTTGGCACCTTCTGAGCAAATGCGAAGGGCAAAAGCGGAAGGATTGCTTACTCCACTTAAAGGCAAAACACCAGAACAAAAAGAGAAAATTTTAAAGGGATTGGCCATGAAAGGTATACTCCTCCCAGAACCGCAAACGCCATCAGAAAAAAAAATTGCTGACAAGGTACGCGCTGATCTTGGTTTGCCTAAAGAACCTACAACGAAATCTCTTAAAGAAAAACACGAAAAAGCAGCTAAAGCTGGCTTACTCCGGCCATTGGAAGGCCTGACACCTGCAGAGAAGGAAAAGACATTAAAACGGCTGCAGGATTTGAGTATACCATTGCCTGAAGGCCGGACGCCATCAGAAAAAGATCTTGTTTCTAAAGTCAAATCTTTACCCCGTGAGGCTACAATTAAAACAGCGGACGTAATGACGCCCCTAGCTGGAAAACCACCAGCATTTAAAGAAAAAGTCCTGAAAGCGCGGGCAATGAAAGGCATACCTCTCCCTGAAGGTCAAACACCATCAGAAAAAAAACTTATTGATAAGGTCCGCGCTGATCTTGGTCTACCCAAGGAACCTGAAACAAAATCTATGAAAGACAAACATGCACAAGCAGCTAGAGCTGGCTTACTAGAACCTATGGAAGGTAAATCACCTGCACAGAAGGAACAGCTACTAAAAGGTCTTCGTGATATGGGGATTCCATTACCTGAAGGACGGACACCTTCAGAGAAAGCTCTAATAGCTAAAGTCCAGTCTGCTCCGCGTTCAATTGTGGCACCTTCCGAGCAAATGCGGAGAGCAAAAGCGGAAGGTTTACTTACTCCACTCACCGGCAAACCACCAGCACAAAAAGAGAAAATTCTCAAGGGACTTGCTATGAAAGGTATACCCCTTCCAGAAGGTAAAACACCATCAGAAAAAAAAATTGTTGAAAAGGTTCGCGACGACCTTGGTCTACCTAAGGAACCTGATACGAAATCTATGAGAGATAAACATGAAAAAGCTGCCAAAGCTGGCTTACTACAGCCACTGGTGGGCAAGACACCTGAAGAGAAGGAAAAAATATTAAAGGGTCTACGCGATTATGGAATACCATTACCCGAAGGAAGGACACCATCAGAGAAAGCTCTTATAGCTAAAATCAAAGCTCTTCCGGCAGCGGGTTCAATTAAAACAGCGGAGGCAATGGCAGCACTGGCCGGCAAAACACCGGCACTTAAAGAAAAAATCTTGAAGGCGCGGGCGATGAAAGGCATACCTCTCCCTGAAGGTCAAACGCCATCAGAAAAAAAACTTATTGACAAGGTCCGCGCTGATCTTGGTCTACCTAAGGAACCTGAAACGAAATCCATGAAATACAAACATGAACAAGCTGCTAGAGCTGGATTACTAGAGCCAATGGAAGGTAAAACACCTCCACAGAAGGAACGGATACTTAAAGGTCTTCGCGATGTGGGAATTCCGTTACCTGAAGGACGGACACCATCTGAAAAAGCTCTAGTAGCTAAAGTCAAGGCTACTCCGCGTTCGATCGTTGCACCTTCCGAGCAAATGCGTAGAGCTAAAGCGGAAGGTTTACTAACTCCACTCACCGGTAAAACACCAGCACAAAAAGAGAAAATTCTTAAGGGTCTTGCTATGAAAGGTATACCCCTTCCAGAAGGTAAAACACCGTCAGAAAAAAAAATTATTGACAGGGTTCGCGACGACCTTGGTCTACCTAAGGGACCTGATACGAAATCTATGAGAGATAAACATGAACAAGCAGCCAAAGCTGGCTTACTTCAGCCACTGGTGGGCAAGACACCTGAAGAGAAGGATAAAATATTAAAGGGTCTACGCGATTATGGAATTCCACTACCTGAAGGAAGGACACCATCAGAAAAAGCTCTTATAGCTAAAATCGAAGCATCAGCAAGGGAGCCTACCATTACATCAGATAAATTAAAAAAAGCCAAAGCAGCTGGCTTTTTAACTCCTCTTGCAGGTAAAACACCTGAACAGAAACAAAAAATTCTGGAAGGTCTTGCTAAAACTGGCCTACCATTACCAGAAGGAAAAACTCCCTCCGAAAAGGCTTTGATAGACAAAGTAAAAAAGGAAGCCGGGATACGCGACAGAACACAATCAGAAAAATTGCGAAGGGCTAAAGCAACTGGTCTGTTAACTCCTTTAGATGGAAAAACGCCCAAGCAAAAAGAAAAGATACTAAGAGGTAGAGCAGCTGCTGGTTTGCCGCTACCAATGGATTACACACCATCAGACAGAGCTTTGATAAAGAAGCTTAAAGATGAAACTGGATACGTGACACCAGCTCCTTCAGAAGGATTACGAAGAGCCAAAGCTGCTGGTTTACTGACACCGCTTGAAGGAAAAACACCTGCCAAAAAGGAAAAAATCCTCAAAGGATTAGCTGAGGCTGGTTTGCCACTGCCGGAGGGTAAGACGAAATCTGAAAAATCTATGATCGCTAAAATTAAAGCTCGAACACCACCTTTAGGCATAACTCCATCAGAAAAATCTATTATTGGTAAAGCAAAAGCAGCAGGGCTATTCACGCCAATAAGCGGCAAATCACCAGCCGAGAAAGAAAGAATACTAAAAGGACTGGCTAAAGCTGGGTTACCATTACCTGAAGGTAAAACAGCATCTGAAAAAGATTTAGTGAAAAAAGTTAGAGCAGAGGCAGGTTTGCCATCTATGGTGACACCTTCCGAAAAGAAGGGAAAAATCAGAAAAATAGAGAAAAAGGTTGGTGTATCTGCATCAAAAAAAGTTGGTTTAACTGCATCAAAAAAGGCAAGGGGAATAGATGCTGAAGAGCTCGAAGAAATTATAAAAACAACAAAATGTGACCGAGCCTGCGGTTGCGACAAAAAGAAAATTAAATTTAAACATAGTTACGTTAAAATCAGAGTGACCTCTCCAGATATATCTTCCTTCTGCGATTGCCCTGATGAATGCTTCCCAGGCGTGAAGAGCGGTGCTTTCATTGACAACGATGGTATAAAAGTTACCGTTGGGAGCGCTGTTGGTATACCATCATATTCAATGGTGTGTATCAATCAAGTAATGCGTGACGAAATTATATCAAAAACAGACCTCAGTAAAACACAAATCAACTATTACAATAACGTTAATTTCTTTAAAAAATCAAAATACATAGGTAGCAGTTTTGAATCTGGTCTTAATAATTATAATAATAAAGTGAATGACAACCTCAACGTGAACAGCTCTGATATCAGCTATATTACCAAACCATTTAACACCCAAAGCGAAAATAGTAATGTACATTACCAAGGCAAAACTAGTCAATCTAAAAGGATTGTTGTAGGTATAAGAGACCTACAATCATTGCATAATATTTATAAAGAGCCGTTTTCAAATACTAAATCTGCAAGCAGTATTGAGACCATTCTCATAACAAGAAATGAGATGTCATTAAGTACAAGTACAAGCAACAGCATTAACACAATCAGTTTGACTTCGGTAATGCTCTCCAGTGCCACATCTAGTTCCGCGCGTTACTCGGGCTATCAATCTACTAACGAACTTCTAAGCTCGACTAACGACTCACTAGATGGACTTACAACAAGGTAAGTAAACCTGATTCTACAGGGATTATTTTAATTACTAAGTACATTGTAAATGTGTAACCACTCCCTTTAATATCATGTAGGGTGGATCCGCACGTGGTGTCTGTTAGCAAGCAATATAACGCAGTATCCTAGAAGTTAAACTCAATGATCGCATATATAAGGTACTCGATACTGTGCTGCGTTCCAAAACACAAATTACTGGTGTAGACCAGACCACATGGACAAATAAACTTAGTGCAAACTTATAAAAAATTATAAACTGAAATTACAATATATAATAATAATATAATAATAAGCTATGTATTCCCAAAAAGATAAAAGTATTACAAAATATATGACTCCTTATAATCTAATACATTTCTGTTGGAAATCACATAAATTAAACTTATTTTTTTTCTTTTCAATTTCTTACTAAAATTATGAGTTTCATGATTCTAGTTAAGTTAAATCATAAATTCGTTCAGGTACTATTGATCTAATTACAATGTCACATAGATAATCATTAAAATAAAATCATGCAATTAATTACCTAAAGATTTTAATCATGATTAGATAACACTGTGATATTAATTGATATAAAAAAAGTTAAAACTTAAAAACAAATACCATATCTACATTCAACATAATTACAATTCATCTTTCAAATTCACATTAAAATATATCTATTTAGAACATAATTCTTGATTTAAATGTTATTATATGATTAAATTTTAATCAATTTTCAAATGATTAAATTAGAATGAATACCTATAACATAAACAATTAAATTAGATCGCTATACATTTTAGGTTATAATTATGATAGATTCAATAAAATTGCGACATCTATATATCAGTAGCATTAAAATTTGAATCGCACACCTACATTAAACATACAGAGACACATTATAGAGAAATTACAATACGAGTACAAAATTTGCAATAGTTTTATAGGTTTTAATTTCGACAGCGACGATTTCATCGACCACTCCGGAATAAGAGAACGCAACGCATTAAGAAATATTGAAGCAGCTATTCCACAACGCTATACGATCTTGAGAATGTCTCAATCAGAGGATAACTTTGGTAGTAAAAAGTTGACGAAAAGTATGAAGAACTCTGAAACAGAAGAGCCAATCCTGCTCTTCAACCAGTTGCCGAGTAAGCTTGATGTATCAAAGACAATGTTCAAAATTAAGCCAGAGAAACGTTTTGCAACTGCCTGCTCTGTATTCATAGTAGTACCAATGACTGAGGATGAAGAGAAACAAGGCACCTCCAGTGAATGTCATTTGACAGCGAACGCTACCTGTCATGTGAATCCAGGTATATACGTATTCTTTTCTTATTCTTCACTAGAGACCCGTCCCGGCTTCGCTCGGGTAATAGAGCAATACCTACATGTTTTTTCTATAATAGACCAGAGACTATGCCTAATAAGCCTCACCAGAATTGACACCGACTGTTGTATCTGACCGAGCGCTGCGTGCGTTCAATCGGGCTAAACGTTTTTAATGATTAAGATAAGATTACATGATATTAAATTAGCATAATGAAGTTAGATTTAGATTACACTATGTTTAACATAAAGCTTTGTTATATATCAAGCTTGAAAGGTTGCGACTGATAAAGTCTACGCTCCGAACAGCACAGATTCAAATTCAAAGCCCCGAGAGCTTTCAGCTCGGTGCTGAAGCTCAGTGCTTGAAGTTCAAACGTGGACGAATAAAATGATGGATTCGTGGGAACCGTCCATACGGTTGGATCTAATATCTAATAATCTAGTTCTTCGAGACCCGTCGTACAGATAGAAACAAAAGCTCATAAGAGAGAGGCGTGAGATGATTCTGCTGTCTTCAGATGAGGCGTGCAAATACCGGCAGCTCAATAGACGGATCTCGCAAGTCCTTGAAAAGTGTACTCCGTCGCTTAAGTACCGAGCGTATTAAAGAAGCGATTGACCGGATTAAAGGCTCCAAGGTATTTTTAAGAGATTTGTCTATTGGACAGAGCCAGCTCACGAAACAAAAGGCGGGCGAAGGCAGGATCGTATCCGCCAATCCGGCGGTTCTGAGGGAGATCTAGAGATTCTATGGGCAGTTGTAAACGTTCCATGCCTGCAATTTCGATGTCTGAAATGATGATGATAACACTTTGTTTATCTAGTTGTAAGTGTAACGGTCTGTTGAGGCGAGATGTGACGACCGAAGTATCTATGTATCTATTCATCATCAGCATCATTTCAACCGAAAGACGTTCACTGCTAAACTAGTCCCCTCCTGTCAAGCGTCGCCAAATTAACTGATACCGCGTGACTCGCATCCAGCGAATTCCCACAACCTTAACAAGGCCATTGGCCCACATAGTGGGAGGCCTTCCAACGCAGCTTCTGCCGGTTCGCAGTCGCTACTCCAGAACTTTTCGGCCCTATCGATCACCCGTTTTGCGAGTAATGTGTGCCCACTGCCACTTAAGTTTCACAATTCTTCTTATGTCATTATTAGATTAATATAAACAGTGTTGGGTATTATGGCTCGTACAAACGTTCTGTCGCTAACCACCGCCTTTTATTGAAATCCCAGTGCGATCTCTTTGTTTCCTGATATTGTGGTGAGAGATAGCGCTATGCGATAGCAATTTAATGGGTGAAGTGAGTGGAAAGCTAAGCTAACATAGTGCTTCTCCTTGGGTCACAATGGTCCTTGCGCCCAGGTATAGCTAACGGTGTGTCACCACCCTGATGATTGCTAGAAATTCTAACGTCGTATCTCTTTCATATAACATAAGATTATATGGTCTTACCTTCTGACTGCTTATATGGTCTAGAATTCACTTTGTTTATTTTTTTAAATTCATAATAGGCATGTGCTTGCCCACTATCTCACCTGATGGTAAGCGTTGATGTGGTCGACGGTGAAGCACGCTTGCCTAGAATAAACCTATTCACTCTTGATTTAAAGACTCCCAGGTTGTAGCTATCGGGCAATACAGACTCCGGCAGGGAATGCCACTCTTTTGCTGTGCGCATTATAAAGAATTCCCAAAACGTTTGGTGCGTATGGGTGGGATGTCCACCATGTACCGATGACGCATCGCCGTACGTCTTGTAGTCCGATGATGCAACGGGCTAGGAGATATTAGTACATGCAATTCCATCGCACCCTCCCCAAAATGTAACCGATAAAAAACCGACAGGCTGGCAACTCGGCGCCGATGTTCAAGGCTCAGCAGCTTAGACTCGACCAGTATCTCGTTGCCGATAAGCCACTTGGCCCGTTTTTATTGGCAAAAAGATGCATTGTGCTTTAGTAATGTTTAATTTGTGTTATGCAGGTGTTTAAAATGAAGAGTTCCTTACAAAGAATTTTACTGAGGAGCTGCACTGTTCTTCTGTGTTGCACGCGCCGCTGCGCTATTGGGTGTTGTTCTCCAGTGTTGCACGTGCCGCTTTGCTGTGGTGTGCGGTCCTTCCCTGCTGCACGCGCCGCTGTGCTGTGGTGTTGTGTGCTGTTCTTCAGTCCTGCTCAGGCCAATCTGCTGTGGGGCGCTGTTCTCCAGTGCTGTACGCACTGCCGTGCTGTGGGGTGCTGTTCTCCAGCGCTATGATCGCTTAACATAGAATTGCACTTTCGAATGCTGAGAGACTATTCTGTTACTTTTGTAGTTAAATAATTATACATTTCATGTGGCGTAACGTAGCTCTTGGAAATAATAAACTTAACACAGTTAGTGTGATTTGCCTGTTTTCTCTCTAAACGCGTTATTATTGGTCTTCCATCTTTTGCCTGGCGGCGGCGGTGGCCAGGCCTCCTGTATTAGCAAGGAAAATAGACGAAACTTATGTAAAGTAAGTTGAGTTACATAAAAAGGGTTTAAACAGGCTGGCAGAGTGAGTTTGAGACCTTTGGCAGTTTGCATTCGAATTATAGAACGTCTTTGTTTTTTTTGGCAGACATTAAAAAAGAGCGGTTGATCAAATTTTCATCTCAAAAGATAATTCTATATTAATTGGTAGTAAGTAAATTTATTGTTATTGAATGTTATGCCAGTTCCTGAGGAGCAGCTAGCTACATTTATTTTTTTATAATTAGATGAAGTCCGGTCAAATTAGACATATCAAAGTGCATTAATTTGTATAGAGCTGAAAATTGGTACGAATGAAAAAAAAATCGGAACACCATAAAAAGTCCCCATCGATAAATCCCCATTTAGCATCGTGGGCTCCCCTACCATTATGTCTCAAACTTATATCGCAAGTCTTCATAACGGGCTTTGTGCGTATTATTACACCTCTAGTGTTCGGCAAACTTAGCACTGTTGAGTAAAATTTCGTTGTATTAGATATTTCGTGGAGTGATATGGATCGCGTCATTCGTCGAAACGTTACATTCTGCTGCTCATTATTATCCATAATAATAATAATTATTGTTACTTCGGCTTGTGGAAATCGTCAGATTATATATTTTTCGTTATCCTTGAATTATTTCCTATAAAATAAAAATAAAATGGCCACGCTCGAGAATGTCGAGATGACGTTTTTTTTTACAACTTTGTATCACTTTCCTTTCTTTACGTCACTCACAAATTGTCAGATTAGTGGCATATACACTTTTTAGCATGTAATTAAGTCACCCTACCTTAATCTGGCACGCTCGAGAATATCTGATGATCAATTTTTTTTACTAATCTGATCCTTTATCCTTGACGTGCGGCCTTATATATGGGGCTTATATTTGGTAGAGGTACTTAACCGGGTACATGGTATCCCCGCTTATGTTATTATGCCACGAAAGTAAATCCCTAAATCCCTTCTAGGGCTCTCCTACTATAGCAACAACCTGAGCAGCTTTCGCGAGTGTAGAGTTATTTTTAACCGACTTACCAAAAAGGAGGAGGTTCTATGTTCGACTTCTTGTATGTTTTTTTTTTTTTTTTTTTTTTCACCGATATCTCCGTCAATTGTGGACCGATTTAAAAAAATATTTTTTTGTTCGAAAGAGTATGTTTCGAAATTGGTCCCATTTTAATTTGGTTAAGATCTGATGAAGAACTTCGGAGATATACAACAGAACCTTTCAATAAATAACGGCAAATCATTCGGGATTGCTGCAATCGCATGTCTGTTTATTGTATATACCATTTCATAACATAACATCACGCCAGTACGCACTAATGGGGTACGCAGATCTCTCATTTCACCGGTTATGTTCAAGTTTCATGTTATTCGGGAAATCAATTCTGGCGTTATAGGTACCTACCTTACTAAACAGCTTCAGCTTGCCTATTTTATTTAGGTACAACTAAAAAGGGAAAAATAAAAAAAACCTTTTTTGCAAAAAAATACTACCGACTTCCTAATAAAAAACTACAAAGTGTAAAATAACTTTAATTTTGGAAGTCCGTGTCTATATCGCAAAAAAAAATGGGAAAAAGAAAGACACGGACTTCCAAAATTAAAGTTATTTTACACTTTGTAGTTTTTTATTAGGAAGTCGGTAGTATTTTTATGCAAAAAAGTTTTTTTATGGGATCTAACGACAAGAACCATCGCTTGGAATCGTTTGATATCACAATGATGCACAATCAGCAATGATCAATGCAATTATGCTCACGTAATTTAAGAGAATAGTTTTGGATACAGCGTTAGAAACTTGGACCTTTGGTTTTAAGTGTTTCAAACAAGAACTTACCGCTCTTCGAAAAGCATACAGTATTTTTTGAAAACAAACTTTATTTTTTAATAATGTCTCCGACATAATTTCGAAATAGGGTGCCTATGCGATGGTTTTGTACTCAAGGGTGGAAATCAAGTATTACACGGTCAACATAAAGCGGAACCACATTTACGTGGCGTGGCGTGTCGTGGCGCATACCGGCGTGGCGCTGAATATTCACACTAAGCTGGCGTGTCGTGGCGCGCTCCGTCGCTATTTCTGTTCAGTATACATCGAACCTTTACAACGTGTAGACGCACATAATGTTTACTTCGGAGACAGACGATGATTTCGATGAAGACCTTCAATATATTTGTATGCACCTGCCATATTATAATTATATCTCCACCACCCTTGGTTGACTTTTAGAAAATACATCAGGCTTTAAATCCGCCTATGTATGTACCTTTAAATTGCAGAAGGTTTTAATTAATAAATTTCTCCTAGCAATGAATCTTCGTGAGGGCAAAAACAAAAAAAAAAGGCAAGCAAGAAGGCAGCATTTTAGCACCCTAATTGCGTATCTATCATGAAGCACACTACTTCCCTTTCATTGACTTGACAACTCAATAGTATTCATTTCATGTTTTACGCTGTCGAGTACAATATATTTATGAAGCAATAAATGCAAGGAAAGCATATCTTGCGCTATTCTTAGAACACACAATTAGTGTACTTATCAAAATGATCCTTATACTCCCCAGACTTCGTGTCATACAAAACTGTATGTTGACGTACAAGTTCAATAAGCTCGTCGGTCATTTTCAACACGCAGCATACAAGCGTCCGCTACGAGTTCGTGTCGTTGAAGCCAACGCGCGCCACGAGCCACGCGATGTAGAAACACATATGCCTGGCGTGTCGTGTCGCGCCATAGCACCACCACCGCTCTGGCGCTATCGGTCGCAGGCAGTCCGCGCCACGCCTGAATGCGCCACGCTGCTCCACGACACTCAAATGTGTCTCTAACAATACTAAATGTATGAAACCGATAGGCATCTGGTGCGACACGCCACATTACTTCACCCAAATGTATTGCCGCCTTAACTGAGCACCCGAAATGTCAATGTCACTCTGACGTTCGACTCTCGCTATTGACTCAAGGCGGAACGAGGGGATCTACGCAGATAGGCGGGAGTGAGGTTATTTGACATTTCGTGTGCTCAGTTATCTTGACCATGCTGTATATTAAGTAGCCAGTTGCATATTACCATAAGGGGCACTTAAACAAATATCTCTTTAACATAGGTGCCACAGACATCCCAGTTTGGATGGCGGCTGCTTTAACGCCGACAAATCAGCCGCCTTGCATTCAAGGATATACATATATAGGAGTTATATTTTAGATATCATATATATCCTCTTCTTAACGTGCGCTAATCCTAGGAACAGTGAAGTCGCTCCGCAAAGAATATGAAACCCTGAGATAGCTTCTGTGCTTTAAACCAGGCCCCTACGCTGAACTACTACTCTATTGATGAAAATTTCCAAAAATAATTTCATCATCATCATCATCATCATACCAACTGGAAGACGTCCACTGCTGGACATAGGCTACCCCCAACCGTCACCACGTTGACCGGTCCCGTGCGTCCCGCATCCAGCGAATCCCAGCAATCTTCACCAGGTCATTGATCCACCTAGTGGGAGGCCTTCCAACGCAACGTCTTCTGGTTCGCGGTCGCCACTACAGAACTTTTTTGCCCTATCGGCCATCCGTTCTGCGAGCAATGTGCCCTGCCCACTGCCACTTAATTTTGGAAATTCTTCGGGCTATGTCAGTAACCCTGGTTCTATTGCGGATCTCTATATTTCTGATTCGATCTCGGCAGGAAACTCCGAGCATGGCCCTCTTCATCATTGCCGTTTGGGTGACTGCAAGCTTTCTAAAGAAGCCCAAAAATAATTTAAAGCTTGATCATTCGAAAACAACCCAATGATCTAGGGTCTAAATCGCTGCAAATTACTATAATAGGAGGGATCAAAAAGTAGTGAGAACGACATACTCCTTGGTAAGAAAAAAAAAATACTGGCAGGCATAGCTCAGATACATATGTGTAATATTAATAAAGAAAAAAATCTTCGATTCTCTTTTGTTTTTTTCTGAATGTAGTCATTTGTTTGCTTCGTGTCGGAACGTGTTCTCGAAAATGGAGAAAAACGAAGTGCGAGCCGTTATTAAATACCTCTGTTTAAAAAAGTTAACGACGCAAGAGATTCATTGGGATTTGGAGGCAACATTAGGAGAGTCTGCTCCGCCGTATTCCACTGTCGCAAGGTGGGCTTCTCAATTTCGAGTAGGGAGAACGACCACGGAAGACGAACATCGTTGCGGTCGTCCGTCGACGTCAGTCACCCACGAAAATGTTGTGAAAGGCGAGAAAATTGTATTGAGCGATCGAAGAGTTATTACCATCCGATACTTAATTCAAGAAACGGGCATTTCATATTCAATCCATATTGAAACTTCTTTGAATATGAGAAAAATCTCTACAAGATGGGTGCCGAGAATGTTAACCGACAGTCAGAAACAAAATCGACTTGACATTTCGAAGATATTGTTAAACAAGTTTCAAGAAGATTCTGAAAACATTTTGTCTCGTTTCGTAACAATGGACGAAACATGGGTCCATCATTTTGATCCCGAGACAAAACAGCAATCTTAGCAATGGAAACGGCCATCGTCACCGACCCCGAAGAAGTTTCGTGTCGTGGCATCGGCTGGCAAGGTTATGGCCTCAATATTTTAGGACTCAGAAGGGATATTGTTGATTGATTACCTCACTGTCACTATTACAAGCCAATATTATGCAGCTTTAATTCCCAAGTTGAGGAATGCCATCAAAGTAAAAAGGAGAAGGAAACTTCGAAGAGGCGTGCTGTTTCATCACGACGACGCACCCGCGCACTGGGCGGCAGTTGCGATGGCTGCCATTCAGCAAGCTGGCTTCGAATTGGTTGACCACCCCCCTTATTCACCAGATCTAGCGGCTAGAGATTTTTATCTGTTCCCGAGATTGAAAAATACTTAAGGGGAAACAGGTACGAAGACGATAACGAGGTGATGGATGCCATGGAGAGCTTTTTGCAGGACCAAGTCAAAACTTTTTTTGTGAAAGGGATTGAAGCCTTGGAAAAGCGCTGAACTCGGTGTGTATAGAGACTCGGAAATTATGTAGAAAAATAAGTCATTATATTCTATCTCATTCTCACTACTTTTTGATCCCTCCTCGTAGATACTGTACAACCAGATTTCGAGGGATGCATTGAATTTCCAGGTACTCTTGATACACCAACAAGGTTGGCTTGGTAGAGATGTGTTTTTGTACGCTGTCACATTAATGCGAGCATTAATGATTGACAGTGACACCATGACTTGTCATGGCATGCCAATTAGAAGTTTTGTAGTGACTTTTAATCAAATTTACGATTTTATAAAAAAATAAGTAATTTTTTAACAAAAAACATGAAAAGCTCCCCAAGTACCAAGTACTATTAATGAGTTTGTTGGTTTGATTTTCAACACATTTAAATTTACAGGTATGTAAAATATTATATGTATTTGGGTTAAGAAATAACTTGATTCCATAGGATGCGTGATCAGTTAATCTTGGTAGTTTATGAAGGCGTAGCTTTTGTAGATGCTTCATAATACGCTGCGCAGTTTGTGCAGCTTGGCGTACTCAACTTTGTCCATAAAGCGTATCCAGCAAGCGTAGGTACTACGACATTGTGTCCTATTTGAAAATGCACATGGTCGCGCGGAGTGGCTACGTCCCGTGTTTTAGAATACCTACGTGTGTAAGAATAAAAAGTAGTGAATACCGTGTAAATTACTAGGAATTGGTCGAACATCACTACAAAAGTAAATAATATTCCTTGTTTTAAGCAGATTAGAGATATTTTTAACGATTTTCATTAAAATACCTGTTACTAAAACTACTCACTAGCCGTCACCAGAATGTTTGTCTTCACGTTTTTCTGGCGTATGTCACATTAAAACATTACTAGAAACTGTCGGGCATGGCATTATTAAACATAGATTTACCTGGCCTGGACGGGGTCGCCACCGTCTGATGTCGGACGCGGTGAGGCCGCAGGGGAGGAGGAGTGTCGGTATAGCGCTGCTGGTCTCCCTATCCCCTGCAGCCGGAAAAAGGTAGGTGGCGGAGCCATTGACCTTCACCTGTCACCACCATATAAAATCGTTAGACTCGATGAATCTAGATCCGGCTAGATGGCAAGTACCGGCCAGAAACGTGACAGTGTTATGGGTATTTCTGCTATGTCAAAATAAAATTATTAAAACAACATTTTTTAAACCTTATCTTTTTTCGTTGGGGAGAGAAGCTAGGGTAAGTTTTGGTGGGAATCGCTGTTGGTGAGAACAGCATTACCTATAAAGTGCCAAAAAATACTTTCTGCTGTACTCGTGGTGGAGTACCGTAACAAGCAGAGCCCTAGCCAGTCCGAGTCATCCACGTCCCCGTCGTTCTCCCTGGGACCTGCTGCAACCGCGCCACCGCGCGTTCACCACCCCGAGTTGCAGCTGAGCTAACGGATGCAGGGCGAAGGGTGAATATTCTGCGCCTTAAAACAGAATCGACTCACTAGGGAGGATACCCGAAAAAAAAACGAGCAGATCCGTAGGCTCTAAAGCGGCAGCCCCGCTAGCGGATTAAGGCACAGTGGACTTATCACTCGCTTGCCCGACAGTAATAGATTAACGAAACTGAAACAGTAAGAAACCGGACCGATACCCTACCGACGACTTTTGACTTTAAAACTCGGACACGAATTGCTTTTTGGAATACGTGGGACACTCAGAAAGTTTTGCGAAACTAAAAAAAATTGTTCTATACGTACATATATTTTTATTAAATCTTTTCAAAGTACTTTCCACCAGCCTCTATACAAAGATTCATGCGCCTAAACCAGTTTTCAAAACACTTTTTCCAGTCCGCCGCAGACACCTCGTTTACAGCCTGCTCGAACGCAGCCAGCGCATCTTCCGGCGACGAAAATTGTATCCCTTTGAGCTGATTTTTTATTTTTGGGAATAAAAAGAAGTCACACGGTGCTAGATCAGGGCTGTAAGGAGGGTGACCCAGGAGTTTGACTGGCGTGCTGTCCAGGAAGTCCCTCGTTTTGAGTGCGGTGTGCGCAGGTGCATTGTCGTGGTGGAGCAGTAGCCCGCGGAGCCCTGTGTTTGGTCGCTTGTTGCTTATAACAGAGAAAACTTCTGGCAAACATTTGGTAGTATACCATTCGGCATTAATGCTTCTTTGATCCCGTAAGGGAATTGATACCAAGTGGCCAGTCAAATTAAAAAAGCTAGCGATCAAAATCTTACCCCCGCTTCTAGATCGCTTCACTTTGGTAGGCGTTGGCTCATTTTGAAACACCCAAACAGTCGACTGGCGCTTGGTTTCTGGGTCGTATTGATAAATCCAGGACTCATCACCTGTAACGATGTCGTAAACACGCCGAGACGAGCCTGCTTCAAATTTGTTAAGCATATCACGGCACCATTCCACCCGGGCCTGCTTCTGAGCATCGGTGAGGTTGTGCGGCACCCAGCGTGATACTATCCTCCTCACGCAAAGATGGCTGTGTAGAATCTCGTGAACGCTTCCCGATCCAATCTTCAATATGTGTTGAATCTCCTGATATGTAATTCGCCTATTGTCTTGGATTAAATTTTTCACTGCTAGCACGTTTTCTTCGGTAACAGCCGTCAAAGGGCGACCGCTTCTTTCGTCATCCCCCAAAGTTGGTCGACCGCGCTTGAATTCGTTATACCAACGATACACGGTTGCCTTGGAAGGGCCTTCATCCATGAATGCCATTTGAAGTCTATCGTACGATTCATCCGGTTTCAGGCGACACTTGAAATCGTATAAAATCATAGCTCTAAAATGTTCCCGGCGCAGATCCATATTTCAGTGAGACACAATACTTTGAATTAACTCGCAAAAAATGTGGAGGGAAATTTTGAAATTGGAACTTACTTATTTTTACTTATAAATAATCATATTTTCGAAAAACATTATAACTGGCCAGTCTCCCATATATAAAAACTTTTTTTCGCAATACTTTCTGAGGGGCCTGGTATAAGAACGCTTAGCGATGATAGCAGGCTGGCCCAAGCAGAAGCAGTAATGCTAAATTACAACTGGCAAATAGTCACAGTGCTCACTCAGCTGTGTGAGCGAGCGCACGCGCAGCGAGTGTCAGAACGAGCGGTCAGTGGCCCTGTGACGTGATAATGTTGAGAAATAAAGTAAAATGTAATAGTTGTAATGTAGTGATTAACGAGTTGCTTGCGTTTGTGCAAAACCAGGCAGCCTTTATGGACGAGGTTAGCATGATACGGTTATGTACTACTGCTTTCAAGGATGAAGATATAACGCTTGCAAAAGATTTACTTTTCGAGTCGGTTGATTCATCTCGCCGAAAAATTAATAGAAGGAAGGAGGGTAGGAGCCGAAGAGACATTGAGGATATCATTACAATGATAAAGGAAGTGGATCCGGAGTTACTTCCCATTTTTGTAGCCAGAAATCTCAGCAAACTGCCACCAGTAGCGTTTGATCACATTGACGCTACTAGACTTCTGAGAGATCTATTAAAACTGCAGGAAGAGGTGGCTGTGATTAAAGAAAAGTATGTCACATTGGATGATATTGCGGACATGAAGGTGACAAGTGATACATGTTATAGGAGCATGAATGTCAATCGTAAGAGAGGAGCTGCATGTTTATTAGAAAATAATTTTGAATACGACAGTGGACCAATTGGGCTCATTTCTCAAGTTATTCCGAAGAGGTCAACAAACGCTGCGATCGCAAAATGTGTGCAAGGTTTGAGCGAGACATGTAACGATACCATCATAAATAATGGTAACGTTTCGCCGCCGGCGCACACATATTCGGAGAAAAGCGAAAAGGGTTCCGAGTGCGGTGAGGCCCATACTGCGGTTTCGACGAGGATGGAAGTGTGCGCAACGAGGACAGCGACAATACCTGCGAAGGAAGGAGCGAGTGACAGTGCGATGAGGCCCACCGTGGTGACGGACAGTGACGTGTTGGTGCAAGTTGAAACTCCAAGCGCGTCAACTCCAAACCGTCGAAAGTGTAAAACATTCTCAAATGTAATGTGTTAGGGTAATTGGAAAAATGAGTCTCCTAGTGAGGGTTGGGTTGAAGTGCAACGTAAAAGAGTGCGAAATCGTTTTGTTGGGTTGAAGGGTACGGCAGATACGCTGCCTCATTGTTCATTTAAGGCAGCGGATATTAATGTGCCTTTTTATATCTATAATGTAAACAAAGACACCAAGATGGAAGATATTGTTACCTACATTAAAAACAAAACAAATGTGGACGTTTTATTGCATAAAATAGATATGAAAAAGAATAAGGGATATGCGGCATATAAGTTTTTGATACCTAAGCGGGAGCTGAATGTATTTATGAATGAAAGCCTATGGCCCGATGGTGTATCTTTCCGTAGGTTTGTTAATTATGGGAGCATGAGCGAGCGGCGGCAGGGTGACTTGCAGCCGAGTGACGGTACTTATAAAAATAAAAATCTTTAATGGTTAGTACACAAACAATGGGTAACAATAATGATTTTCTTACTAAGTTTGTAAGTTACAACTGTAAGTCGTTGAAGAGGTCAATCGTGTGTGTACAAGGTCTATGTAAGTCTATGGATGTTATCGCGCTGCAGGAAACCTGGTTGCTGCCTCATGAGGTGTCAATACTGGGTAGCCTAGATGTAAATTTTGGATATTTTGGCAAATCTGCGGTGGATACGTCATCGGGAGTATTGCGGGGAAGACCGTATGGGGGGGTAGCTCTTTTGTGGAGAAAGTCTGTATTTACGTATGTTTCTGTTGTGCCTTGTGTGAGTGACCGCGTAGCAGCTATAAAAGTGACATGCGCCGGTCGCACTTTGTTATTGTTTAGTGTGTACATGCCTACTGACTCAATAAATAACTTAAGCGAGTTCTGTGAGTGTTTAAGCGAGCTAGCGGCTGTTATTGAGAGCGAGAATGTGGAGAATGTTTATATACTCGGTGATTTTAACTCCCATCCAGGCGGTCTATTTAGTCGAGAAATGTTAAGTTTCTGTGATGAACAGAGTTGGCGTTGTGCGGACTATATTAAACTAGGCATCGACTCCGAATCATATACGTTTGTGTGTGATGCTTGGGGAAGTAGACGTTGGCTTGACCATTGCTTGGTTTCTGAAGCAGGCTGGAAATCACTTGAGAAGGTTGAAATTTATCATGATGTTTACTGGTCTGACCACTTTCCGCTTGTCATTCATGTTAACCTGGGCCTGGCCAGGCCATCGGATGCTTCAGTAATGCCACGTAATAACCGTGATAAGGCTATATGGGGTGAAAGAAATGCTGCCCAAATAGGTCGTTATTATAGGCTATGTATGGAGAATCTCAAGCATGTGGACTTCCCAGATGAATTGTGTGATTGTTGTGATAGTTTTTGCCAAAATAAGGACCATAGAATAGTAATAGACAGCATGTATAACGATATTGTAGCAGCGCTTCGGCAGGCGGCAGAGGGCAGTTCTGGCTTAGTGGGAAATAGGGGAGGTCAGCGTGCAGTCGTTGGGTGGAACAGGTATGTCAGGGACGCTCACGGAAGTGCCAGGAGGGCCTTTCTCAACTGGGTTTGGAGTGGAAAACCACATTCTGGGCAGCTTTTCTTAGAAATGAGGGAAGCGCGAAAGGCTTTTAAACGAGCTTTGAAGTTCTGTCAGGAGAATGAAGAACAGGTTAGGATGAACATTTTGGCTGCGGAACATCAAAGCAAGCGATTCCAGAAGTTTTGGAAATCCACCCAGCGTTTAAGCCCGAAACCTGTTGTTCCGGTGAGCGTTGATGGCAAGGCGGGAGCGGGGCAGGTTGCGGACATGTTCATGAGGCACTTCCAGGTAGCCTCGCGACTTCCATCGAAGGCGAGGGATCGTGACCCCAAAAGACAAGTCTCTGAGGTACCAATTAGCATTTCCTCAAAGGAAATCAGCAAAGTTATAAAGTCTATGACCAGGGGCAAGTCACCGGGTCACGATGGCCTCAGCATAGAACATTTTCAGTGTGCTGGTCCGCATCTTCCTAGGGTCTTGTCAATGTTATTTAACTTCAGTATCAGGCATTCTTATCTTCCCACAGAACTGATGAGGACAATAGTTGTACCCATAGTCAAGGATAGAGCCGGGGATCTCTCGGACAGACGTAACTACAGGCCAATATCCCTGGCGACTATAACTGCAAAGGTGCTGGATGGTGTGATTGAGCGGAGAGTAACTGAGCAGCTCAGTCTACAGGATGCCCAGTTTGGTTTTAGGGCTGGGCTTTCCACGGAGACTGCTATTCTGGCGCTCAAGCACACCGTCAGGTACTACACGGACAGAAGCACACCGGTGTACGCTGCCTTCTTGGATCTATCCAAGGCATTTGACCTGGTTAATTATGACATCCTGTGGTCAAAGTTACGCGAACAGGGTCTACCTGATGAGCTAGTTGACCTTCTGCAGTATTGGTATGACAATCAAATTAACCAGGTCAGATGGTCGGGTGTATTGTCCGGGACTTATGGTCTGGATTGTGGGGTCAGACAGGGAGGTTTGACGTCCCCGGCGCTCTTCAGCCTATACGTCGATCAGTTGATTGAGGAGCTCAGCGGTACAGGTGTCGGATGCTCCATCGATGGGCAGATGATAAATAGCATAAGTTACGCCGATGACATGGTACTGCTGAGCCCTTCAATTGACGGACTCAGACGGTTGCTTGAGGTGTGTGAAGGATACGCCGAATCACATGGCCTCTTGTACAATGTGGGGAAGAGTGAGTTTATGGTGTTCCGGGTAGGTACCAAGAAACCTCGGGTAGTACCTCCGGTGTGCCTTTATGGTGTACCACTAAAGAGGGTGGCAAAATTTAAATACTTAGGTCACATCTTAAACGAGGATCTGCACGATGACGATGACATTGAGAGGGAGCGGAGGGCGTTGTCAGTCCGATGCAATATGCTGGCCCGCAGGTTTGCGCGATGTACGAGGGAAGTGAAAATTACACTTTTCAAGGCGTTTTGCCAGACCTTCTACACGTGCAGCCTGTGGGTTAGACATACGCAGAAGACTTACAACGTTCTCCGTATCCAGTATAATAATGCTTTCAGGATACTGTTGGGGCTCCCACGTTTCTGTAGTGCATCAGGGATGTTTGCAGCAGCAAAAACTGATAGTTTTCAGGCGATAATGCGGAAGAGGACAGCATCCCTGATGCACAGGATGCGGGGGAGCGTAAACAGTGTCCTGAAGGTTATTGCGGATAAACCGGACTGCCCTTTCCTGGGGTACTGGACCCGCTTGCACAGCGGCGGCTCCATTGCAACGGGAAATAGATATATGAATTAATTGGATTATTTGTTAATTTATTTGTCAATTATTTATTTTTATGTGTTTATGGATTATTATTGTAATTAGGATGACATTATTAAATTGTGTAAATTTACTAACATAGTCGTAATTGTAATAATATTACTAACAAATTATGGATCATGGTCTGAAATAAATTGAATTGAATTGAAATACTCGGTCTAAGCGAAGTGAGAAGAAACGGCTTTGGTGAGCTGAGAACGTCCAGGGGCTTGACTTTGCTGTATTCTGGTAAAGAAAGTGAGGAAGATGTGCGCGAGTACGGCGTAAGGCTCCTCCTTTCTAATGCTGCTAAGAATAGCCTCCTGGACTGGAAACCGATCTCAGACCGAATCATGTACGCCTGTTTTTACTCGAGAGCCCGGAAGATCTCCATCGTACAATGCTACGCCCCAACTAATGCATCGCCAGAGGATACTAAAGACGATTTCTACAGCGCCCTCAACGCCACCCTTAGGAGCATCAAGAAACAAGATATCGTCCTAGTCATGGGGGACCTGAATGCAAAGGTTGGGAGCGTTAATATAAACCGCTAGTGGCACATGGGTACGCAGGGGCTTGGAGTTTGTAATGAGAACGGAAACCGATTTGTCGAATTTTGCCAGAACCACGACCTGACCATTGGAGGAACATTATTTATACATGGGGACCACCACAAATACACGTGGAACTCACCCAATGGATTCATTAAGAACCAGATTGACCACCTTGCAATTAGTGCCAAATGGTGTTCCTCATTGCTCGATGTCCGAAACCGCGGGGGCGCCGATATTGATAGCGACCACCATCTGGTAGTTGCTAAAATCCGGCTTAAGTTTACAGTGGCCCGTGCGGCTAGAGGACCCGGCAAGATTGAAAGAAGGTTCAACGTGAGCAAACTGCGTGACCCGGGCATCCGTAAAACGTTCCAAATCGTGCTAAGTAATCGTTTTTCGGGACTTGATACAGGTTCGGACTCATTGGACTAGGAGTTGAAACGCATCAAAGTGGCTTATACAGAAACCAACTCCGTCGTTCTAGGACACAAACCGACTCATTCTCGCGAAGACTGGATGTCACAGCACACTTGGAGCCTGATCGAAGAGAGAAGAAACGTTCATCTTAGATTGCTTGAGATCCGTAATGACGCCATGCGAGCCGAACTTAACATGCAATACCGTCAGAAACGCAGAGAAATCTATCGCAGCACCCGCAAAGATAGGAGGCATTGGGCTGATGGTATTGCTGATCGTGCTCAACAAGCTGCAAACACCGGTAACCTGAAGGAATTGTATCAAGCTACCAAAACCCTGGCAGGTAACAGCAAGTATAAGAAGAAGCCGCTCAAGTCTAAAGACGGTCAGCTCATAGTGACGTCGGAAGGGCAGCTCTTACGCTGTCGTAATCACTTTGAGGAGGTCTTTCGTTTGTCAGCAACCTCAACACGTGACACGCTGCAAAACATTTCAACACCATCCCGGCCTCTCAACATTGACACGGAACCACCGTCAGCTTCGGAAGTTGCAAGAGCAGTCCGCTCTTTGAAGACAGGCAAAACACCAGGACTCGACCTGATAACTGAAACTGAAATGCTACAAGCTGACTTATCCTCCGCCGTCAACGTTCTGACACCTCTCATTGAGAGGATATGGGTCACCGAAGAGCTTCCGGACGAATGAAAAAAGGGTCTTTTGATAACTGTACCCAAGAAGGGAGATCTTAGCCAATGCGATAACTGGAGAGGTATTACGTTGCTCTCAATTCCCTCGAAGGTTTTCTGCAAGATTATTCTGGATAGGTTATCGAAGGCCGTGGATCCTCTCCTACGCAAAGAGCAGGCTGGTTGCCGCGTGAACCGCTCGTGCACGAATCAGATCAATACTCTCCGTATCATTTTAGAACAGGCATCAGAATGGCAGAGGGAGCTATATCTCACCTTTGTCGATTTCGAAAAGGCATTTGATACGCTGTGTGGACATCGGAGTGCCACCAAAAATTGTCCGTCTCTTGGAGAGTATATACGAGAATTATTCCTGTAAAGTAACTCACGATGGCCTCATATCGGATGATATAGCAGTACACGCAGGTGTCCCTAAGGCTGTCTCCTTTCACCGCTCCTTTTTATAGTCGTTCTTGATGGGATCATGCTTCGCATTTTCGGCAACAAGCGCCGTGGGATAGAGTGGGGATTATCCAACGTCTTAGAGGACTTGGATTACGCCGATGGACTATGCCTGCTTAGTCATAACCACGCTGACATGCAAGCTAAATTGAAAGATTTAAGTCAGGAAGCGGCAGAAAAGAGACTAAAAATAAACACCCGGTAGACCCAAGAGATGAGATCTGGTGTGAAGAATACTTCACCGTTGCTGATTGGCACAGAGGCAGTAGAACGCGTCCACAAGTTTACTAACCTCGGGAGCGTCGTGTCGGAAACTGGAGGTAGTGAAGAGGACATCGCTTCAAGGATCGCCAAAGCACGAGCCACCTTCGCGCAGCTGAGACCTGTTTGGCAATCGCGGCAACTGACCCGAAGGATTAAACTCAAAATCTTCGGGTCAAATGTCTAACCCGTGTTGCTTTACGGGTGCGAAACGTGGAAGGTCACAAAAGACATCTCACGCCAAATCCAAGTTTTCGTCAACCGCCGTCTTCGTCGTATACTCGGCATTTACTGGCCCGAGACCATCACCAACGTGGAGCTATTGGAGCAATGCCACGAAAGCCCGATCGACCGCCAGATCGAGCGTCGCAAATGGAGTTGGATTGGCCACACGCTGCGAAGGGATTCTGATCATATACTGAAGCATGTGCTGGATTGGAACTCCCAAGTCAAAAGAAAGCGTAGCCGTCCCCGTCAAACCTGGCGTCGCACCGTGCGTCGAGAAGCGACGAGCATCGGTATGACGTGGAGCGAGGTGAAGCGTGAAGCTCAAGACCGATCGCGATGGAGGACTTCTGTGGACGCCCTTTGCCCCATCCAGGGGACGTAAGACATTAAGTCAAGTAAGTCAATCTTTTTTCGTATTTTCCTTAGAATACCCATATCATGGCAGTGCACAAAAAATAACTAGTCTGCCATATTGGATTTAGAATGACGTCACTTAGCTAACCATGCATTTTCATCCAAACTAAACGTGTATGCAAAAATTCTTCTTAATCGGTGGCGAATAACTGCTTTAAAATTCAGTTGCATGATTTGTCCCTAACACACTAACATACATATACCTTGTAACAAGTAAAATTTAAACATTAAAAAAATCCCCGACATAGTTTTATTCCCTGCTACATAATTTATCTAGTAATAGACATGCTTCGATCGACATTGTATTGAGCACGATATCTTACGAAAACCGCCCGATTCAAACAGTTAAACGCCCATAACTTTTGAACGGCTGAACCGATTTTCATCAAACATAGCTAAGAATACTCTATTTAATTTATTTAAAACGTCCTTCTATTTCAGTTCGATGACTTGGGGTAAGCTCTATATCTATCTATCTAATACTTTAAACAAGCAATTATTGTATAAATATGTATAGGTATATATATAATTTGAATCACGGAAACGGCTCCAACGATTTTCATAAAATTTTGTAAGCATCATTGGGGTTTCATTTTTATTAGGGTTTCGAAGTCAACAAGGAACCGTTATAGTTTCGCTATGTCCGTCTGTCCGTCCGCAGCTTAGCTCAGAGACTCTGACCCTCAGTTTCCCAGCTTAAAATTATCGGAGAATTAATGTGACAAATTGTCAAACACGCGTTATCTGCTGTGATTGGCTGTTGAAAATTCATTCTACCAATCACAGCAGATAACGCGTGTTTGACAATTTGTCACATTAATTCTCCGATAATTTTAAGCTGGGAAACTGAGGGTTAGTACTAGAAAACTATAATTTGGCATGGGTATACATATTAATAATTCCGACAAAGTGGTAAAATAAAACTATGTTTTTATTTTTTCTCGTACCTCCCATAGTCGTAAAGTGGGATGTTTTTTTTGTCTATCCCGTGGTGTGGGGTATCGTTGGATAAGTCATTCAAAAATATAACGGGGCTGTTAAAACCACTTTTCGATTCAGAGATCCGTTTGCGTTTGCGTAAAGCTTTAAATTGCAAATTTTTGTTAGAGTCAAGTGTCCGCACCCCTGCCAGCGAAATTGTTGCTTTTGCCTATGAGAAAAAAATCACGGCAGTAGTATATATAATTTTAGGAATTGGAATGAAATAACGATCCGAAGTTGACAAAAGTAATCTAATCAAATTAATAAAACACAAACACAAAATCAAATTTAACAAACGAATCTAGTATTAATGTTACAAAATCAAGAGAACAGAATCAAAGGGAACAGTTAGATAAGTGCGCGCCGCCGGATGCGGGAATGAGCCCTTGGCCACGGTACCCGTTGGCTTATATAGGCTCGATCACATGCTCCGGGCTTTCTGGAGGGGTCTAGGTTGGAGACGCAGCTAACAATAACGAAATTAAAAGGAAAACCATCAAAGCTAATTAAAAATCCGGAAGAAAGAAACAATGAGCCTGCGTGCGAGGATCCAGGAACGAACCATATCATTCCCCGTGTCCTTCATATAGATTATTTATTGCAGCTTATTTACGTTGGTTGTTTGTTCCTATCATTGAATAATTTAATTTTACTTTTTGGTAGTTGCGTAGGTTGTTCGAAAATACTCATATTAAAATATTTGTCTTAGGTTTGTGCAGTATTCAAATTATTAAGTGACGCTGGTTTAAATCATTATTATAAACGCTTGCCTCTATCCGCGGTGGTACTCAAATAGATACTATTTTTTTAACTTCACTTGTGAAGTTTGATTTTATAACTACTTCTCCAGTTACCACCGTCCGATGTGGGCTCGTTTTTAGACGTTGTGAGCCGCTGAAACCGTTTTAATATTCATGTAACAACAAAAAAAACCCTCTTCTTAGTCCGCAATATTATGCAACTACGGAACGCTATTACTGCGCGTGGGCCTACACGCGCTTGGCTGGTTTTTTAGAAAACGTCGTTTTCTCTATTTTCACACAGGTACTTAATCATTATCTGAGAATTAGAGAGTTGCTGCAAAATCGCCGCAATATGATTTTATAATGATTTCTTACTATTGCAAAGTAAGGTGCGACACTAAATTTGTCTGATATATTTTTTTACGTCTGGGCTACTTTTTACTCACATATCATAGCTTCCTGTCTTCAGACAGGAAGCTATGTTACCAGTAGGAGAAATTTTTCAACGCGGTCAAACGGTTTCAACATATAAATTGCTCACACTTTCTTCTGAAAATTGATTTATCAACCAATGTTCACTCCAAGACATGAATTTCAGACGGTTTGTTATGGGTATGTTTTTTTGCCTCTGCCTGTTTTCAGAGAAAGCAAGGAAAAAAAAGTCGGTGTCCTTGACGCAAAAGCTTCCAAAAATTAAGTTATTTTTCACTTTGTAGTTTTTCATTTGGAAGTCGGTAGTATTTTTTAGCAAAAAAGGTTTTTTTATTTTTCCCTTTTTAGTTTTACCTACCTAATAGGGAAGTTGTTTAGTAAGGTTCCTATAACGCCAGAATAGATTACCCGAATAACATGAAACTTGAACATAACCGGTGAAAAGAGAGATCTGCGTACCCCTTTAGAGCGTACTGGCGTGATGTTATGTTATGAAATGGTATAAACAATAAACAGACATGCAATTGCAGCAATCTCGAGAGAGAGTTTTGCCGTTATTTATTGAAGAGTTCTGTTGTATATCTCAGAAGTTCTGCAACAGACCTTCACCAAATTAAAATGGGACCAATTTCGAAACATACTCTTTCAAACAAACACATAATTTTCAAAATACGTTCACAATTGACGGAGATATCAGTGAACAACACAAAAAAAAAGAAAACAAAAATAAAGTCGAACTTAGAACCTTCTCCTTTTTGGTAAGTCGGTTAAAAATTTAAACTTACCTGTCAATCAATTCACTTCGATTATAATTTTGAAACTCAGGCGCTTATCATGAATAAGCTAACAAACAACTTGCCTATTAACACGTTCGAGAAAGGTGTATGGACGCACTTGGAATACTTGAAACTTGCAGATCCTGACTTTAATGTATCTCGGCAAATTGACCTATTACTAGGAACCGACGTATACTCCGAAATTATCCTAGAAGATGTATTGAATGCAATAACAGCTCCCCAGTTGCAAAACAAACGCAAATTGGGTGGATTTTATGCGGCAAGGTGACAAACGTTACTTTATTCAACTTAGGCCCAGTTTTTTGATCGTTAGTTAACTCAACCAATGGTTAAATATGCCAACCAGTGGTTTAAAATTTCGGTAAAACGCCTTAATTCATCAAGTGACGGCATCACACATGGTCAAATAAATTGAGGAAGTAATTATACACGTAATTACATATTTAACTATTGGTTAATTTAACTACGGATCAAAACACTGGGCCTTAGAGGATCTAACAAAATTTTGGAAGAATGAAGAAATTCAAAACACGAAAGATATCCCCGAAGATGAGCAGTGAGAACAATTTTATAAAGAAACTGTGAGAAGATCATCTGATGTAAAGCACATCGTCTTTCGTTCCAGACTACGAAGAGAAACTAAGTAAGTCGAGACCAATTGCAGTTTCGCAGTTTCTACAGTTGGAAAAACTGCTGGACCACCACAAAAAGCTTTTCTCAATGTACAAACAATTCATGGAAGTATGCGGATCTGGGTCACTTGAAACTAGCACCTCAGATCTACTTCTTACACGCGGCACGCATTACGGGGTCTTTAGAGAAAACTCGACAGTAACAAAGTTGAGATCATATTTAACGCCTCTGAACAAACTATGAGAGGCTTCAGTCTGAACAATGTCATGGAATTAGTCACCAATTTACAAAAATACATTCAGGCTCTTATACTGAAATGGCGAACTTATATACACGCATTTACGGCCGACATTGAAATGATGTACCGCTGCATTTGGATTTCAAAAGAACAACAACATCTACAGAGAATTGTGGGCCGGGACCCACGACATCACAATCTTCACGATTACCAGCTCTGCACAGTAACCTACGGGACCAAATGCGCACCGTGGCTAGCTATGCGAACATTGAAGCAACTAGCCATTGACGACGGTTACGAACATCCGGAAGCTGCCAAGACACTCATAGAAGAATACTACATAGATGACGTCATTAGCGGCCATAACAACCTCACAGAAGCGAAAAATCCGCCACAATCCTTGATCCAACTGTTAAGAGGAGGAGGCATGGATTTTGCGAAAGTGGACAGCCAATTCCCTCGATATAGTAAAACATTAGGACTCGGTTGGATTCTAAACAGCGACTCCTTCCACTTAAAGTGGCATATGGGAAACTCAAAACAACTAACAAATAGATCGTTAGTCTCAGTCCTTTTACAACTTTTTACAACCTACTGGGTTGGCTCTCGCCAGTGACGGTCAAATTGAATCAAAGTGGATCGCCTCGCACTATTTGAAAGTCTGAAACAATTTGTTTACGAAGGTGTTCCTCCAGCATCGTACCGAAATTACATGTGGTCCCTAGATGTTTCAATTCTTAAAAGATGCCCTGACTAACTGTCTATCTTCATAGACAAACAACAACTTTAAAACACGTGACGCTCGGCAATCTCCGATCGCTGTGGGTCTAAATGATCGGTCACCAAACGTACCAATCCATTATCAAGAGACTACGTATCTGGATCCACCGTAACACAAAGATCGTACATCAACGAATATGCCGTTTCACCCACTACAGTAATTAGCAACGGCATATGCAAATCGTCCTTGATTTCATTGACTAACAAATAAACATTCGAAATTAAAAAAACCCCGGCACATTTCTATTTCATGCTACATAATTTATCTAGTACT
The DNA here is from genome assembly GCA_949775005.1 of Orthosia gothica. Lineage (NCBI taxonomy): Eukaryota > Metazoa > Arthropoda > Insecta > Lepidoptera > Noctuidae > Orthosia > Orthosia gothica. The sequence goes on along the minus strand of OX459039.1, from coordinate 6,601,149 downwards.
TATTAAATACGCTTGGATCGGCAATCTATTGAACACGTAACTATGACACGATATCTTGCGAAAACATCCCGATTCAAACAGTGAAACGCCCATACATTTTGAACGGCTAAACCGATTTTATTCAAACATAGCTAAGAACACTCTCGACAAAATCACCTTTGAAACAAAAAACCTAAATCAAGATCGGTTCACCCGTTTGGACACTATGATGCTACAGACAGACACACAGATACACAGCAACACATGTCAAACTTATAACACCCCTCTTTTTCCGACGTGATCCGACGGGGGTTAAAAATTATTGTTTTACACGACAAATAGACGTTGGAGGTTAAAGTTGACCGATCGGCATTTCGGATAAAAAATTAACAATATCTTATCACGCAATTGGAATACGAAAAATTCTCGTCGCCAATGTAGAATATAGTAAAACGCCGCGCCCCGGTTGGAGTCTGTATGCCTCATAATAACAAATCGGGCTTACATTTTTATATCCTGCCATCAGTACTAACTACAATAGAGGTTGTAGGTACTCCAATGCTTCCCGCATTGTCGATGCGGGGGGGCTCAGTAACCGTGGCTTGGTCACCCACGGTGAAGCGAAGAGGAACCCGAGGAGGGGCCGCTCGTCAGGGCTTTTGCCGATAAGCCGACGACGTAGCGGCCAACATGTAGGTTGCGGTGCTGCCTTGGCGACATCGCAACTGAGGCGGGCCGCGATGTCGTATGGGGTCTCCCATACCCATACGATATCGCGGCTGAGGGTTGGAGGCCGCGGCGGGAGATGAGAGCCGGTATTGCAGTGCGCCGCTCTCCCTACCTTCCGCGGCTTAGACGGGGTCGCCCCTGTCTGATGGCGGACGCGGTGGGGCCGTAGGGGAGGAGGGGTGCCGGTATAGCGTTGGCCGCTCTCCCTATCCCCTGCGGCCGAAAAATGGTAGGTGGCGGGGCCATTGACCCTGACCCGTCACAAGGGGAACAAGGGTGCCATACACGAGAGTCCCACATAGCTGCGCTATCTCCCCGTGGTAGCGCAGTATGCATGAGCACTTCTCCGCGCTAAAAAAAAAAAAAAATTGAGAGAAAATAAAATAATCCAATTGTTGAAGCATTTTTATACATCAACAGTTGTACATACAGTCCACATTTGATTAGAATAAGTAACTAGCCGCCGAACCAACTAAGAGTGATGGATTCGTATTTTTAACTTTTGTTGCCAATAAACAAAGTCGAAGACAGCCGCTTTTTTTACTGGGATAATTACTCGCCAAAGTAAATTAAACCATAACCTATACAACATAATGGTAATTCAAACAATTTAATACAAAATAACCATTCCATTAGAGATAAGAAACCGGCGATTGAATAGTTAAACGTAAACAAAGTAATTAGTATTTTTAACAAGAAAACATGTTGTTGAATACATCAACTTTTGCATCGTATTTGCATATAATATTGAAGATACGTACTTAATTAACATTGAAATTTGTCTAAATCAGTCAAAGAAGAACTTAGTATATTAGAAGACACGGCAGAGTTACTAAAGAAAACTTTAGCTGCGCGTATCTGCTACGGGGATTGAGGCGACAAAAAAACGGTTGATTGTTTTTTTTTCTTTTCAAATTAATCACAGTGAGACGTGTCGTTTCTTGGGTAAAATTTTTGGAATAATGATCTCTTTCAGTTTTGCACTGTCATTACGCACCGATTGTCTATACTGCTTCAAGTCATCCTCTAATTGGTCCGATGACCGTCGCGCCACCACGTCGCAAACGAATCGTTGGCCAGCCAGGTTGGGGTGCACGATGCAACATGGCCCTTGGCCAAATGCAGTGGCGAACCGTGTCACGCAGCACGTCGAGTCGCAGCGCACGACCAATCACAGCAAACGGTCCCATTCAGCAACATACTCATAGCCTTGGAAGTATCAGGTTCCAATGAGAAGAGGGACGGTCATCAGTTTCAGCGCAATGCTATTAATCCTGCGTCAGAGGATGCGGACAAATTTTGTAAAATGCCCGTCTGTCGATGCCGTCCACCTTGCGTATGTCAGCTACTCTTGATATTCCATCTTTTCCCGGATAGGTTTTGAGAACTCTTCGTAGGCTCCACTTCAATGCCGGCAAGTTGTCGACTTTTAGCAGAACGATCATATTCTCTTTGAGGTCAGTTTTATGCTCATGCCACTTGCTCCTGGTCTGCATTTCTGGTACGATTCAGACAGATTCACTTACAGATCATGTAGCCTGGTGGCTTGAATTTGAACTAACGAAATCACTAGGAATTTTGTCAAAGTCTGTAATTATTTTATTCTCTGGCACTACCGCTGTCACTAGCATTTATATTTTGATGTATTATAAACGACTCATGTCGCTTAGTTTACTTACTAGTCCATAACCAATAAGTATTTAACCCTCTTTGTAAATACAACTAATGTTATCACAATTTGTTTTGTTTTTTTTTTAAATATTGGTGAAGTCGAATACGATTTCTTCTTCGTTCCTGTAAAAACAATAGTAGGAAAAAAACGCAGAACAAGAAATGGTTGAATCCACCGCGCTAGCGGTGTCTCGAGATGGCAGAACTAATAAAATTCTCCGTATCGATTAGTAGAACTGACCAAAATGTGTCAAATTCGCGTGAAATAGACTATCATCATTGTTTTAACCGAAATACGCCCACATTGTGGACATAAAGCTCACCAAGCATCACCACATCGATCGATCCTGTATTTCTCGCAATTAACAATCCAAACCGCAATGAAGGGCTACAATAATAGCTTGTTAAAGTATTCACATTGTTAAACTAATTTTTAATTGATCTTATCCTTTTGTCAAATTATGGCATTGATACTTGTTATTTAATGACAATGAATCTGCCAATCACCCTGAAATGTAAACTCATCGATATGTGTATTCTGTTCATTCGAACCTACGGTTTTCAGACATGGTCACTCAAAGAATTGCTCTTGGGGATTGTCAGAGAGTTACGCAGCTTTCTAGATGTAAAAATAACAGACCGAATACAGAATACCACGCTGTGCTTCATAACGGGCATAATAGAGGTGGGTAAAAAGGTTGCTAATATGCATTGCGGCTCACGTTAGTTGCATGCAAATTGTCCGCTGGGCAAGTCTCCACTAAGGTTCCTAACGATGGAACGCGCCGTCAAGGCCCATAAATAGGTGGCAAGATGATTTAGACGCGTACCATGAGGGCTGGTTTAAGACAGTGCGGGAAAAAAATGTCTGGCAACACTTGGGTGTGGTCTTTGCCCAGCAGTCTTACTGTGAATGAGGGTGGAGTCAACCACGTGACTCCACGTAGATCAAGTGGTTAAGTCAAGTTAAGTCAAGCGGTGGCGCAGATCAAGTGACACTAACTGGTGGTAGGTTTCGGACGGAGGCTTGTGATCACCCACTGGGCAAAGACGTACCACCAAACAAGTTTGCCCCTAAGCTATCGACGACAGTGGGCGTGCCTTAAAATCTCTGATGTCGAACTGTTTGTAGTCATGGTCTTAACGGTAAAGGAAGGACAAGAAAGACACACTTAAAAAAAGTTTCAAGGACTTACAAGGGTTTTCTTGAAGTATCGATCGCTGGATACGTCCTCGGCCGTGTCTTATTGAGTTCGGATATTCAACGGGGTACTTAAGAATACCAACAGCGACTGGGACGTCAGTAGATTAACGATTTTTGGAAATCCATACTGCGCCGTACACTGCCTCGAATATCCTACCGACTGTAAAACTGTTTGTAATGGATGGACTCAAAAACTACATAACCGATTTAAAAAAGTCTTTCACCAATTAAAACCTACATTATTCCGGAGTAACATAGGCCCTGTACGATAAGAGCGCCCATTGTACACTTATCTTTATAAATGTTTGTTCTGTAATTATAAAAGTGGTGTACAATAAAGTATATAATAAATAAATGAATAATAATAGGTTACTATTTATTTCGAAAAAAAAACGGCTCATGCAGGGTGGGCGGGCCAAGCCGCGGGCAGGATCTAGTTAGCGTAATAATATTCTCCTTAATGTGTAGATGGTTTATAGGTAATTATGTGTCTACTAAGGCCCAACAAAATAACAAGTTTGGCACCATTAGTAGCACCACAAGATTGCAGTTAATAATAATAAAATAATCTTCGTGTTATTTCAGCTGGAATAAATAATACATTTTAAGAAATTATTTTGAAATTCATGAATGATAACTCGGTGACAGTTGCACAAACTACACGCCAAAGCAAGTATTATGGCATACTGTTGAAAGGAATATAAAACAATATTTTTTTTTGTGCCGCTTGAGAATTATAATCTTTGGCAGTTCGTAGATTCATCGCATCATAAAAAAAAAATGAGAGATTCAGCCATCAAAAATTCATATATTAAACATTTGTTTAGTGAATTTTCTAATACTAATCAAGAAAACAGTCCGTGTCATGCAATTGAAAACGTAAGCATAATTGTCAATAAGAAGAGATGGAAGAAACGAAAAAATAACAATCTATTGGAACATGCTCAACAACCATCAATTGCTTTTCGTTTATCAAGACACAAACAAACCCACAGAAAACCCAATAAGCAAGGTATTATCACCAGAAACTCAAGCATGCCTGAACTAAGCAAATGTACAAGACCAGTCCCACCACAAAACAGAAGTGATCGTGGAAATGATACAAAACAAAGCCTATTTCAATCAAAGTTTATTGCTAATGTAGTTTCTGAACATCGCTTCGACAATTGGTTCTTCAATTCATTAAGCTATCCCAGTCAAACGAAATGGAAAATCTACAGGTGCCAATTAGGCGCTGTAGAGGACAGTTGTTGTTGTTCTTGTAACTCTGATGCTATGTTTGAAGTGATGAAGGGTTTGTACGACTGTTACAAAGCCAAAAATTGCGACGTTTGTGATTGTGTACTTTGCGGTTATAAAACTAGAGAGGAGAAAAAGCTCGATGAATTAAAAAAATCTATGACATCTACTGCAAGAGAAAAAGTATTAGATGGTAAGACGCCAGCAGAAAAAGAATTCATTTTAAAAGATATGGCTCAAACAGGAGTACCTATACCATCAGGGAAGACGGCATCGGAAAAAGCTTTGATAAACAAAGTAAGAAAGGAGCTTGGGTTACCGCCATCACCTAAAAATGCATCCGAAAAGTCAAAAATGCGAAAAGCTGAGGCGGCAGGTATTATCATTCCTTTAGAAGGCAAATCGCCCGAGGAGAAAGAAAGAATTTTAAAAGCGCAAGCCGATATGGGTTTGTCGCTTCCAGAAGGAAGAACTGATTCGGAAAAGGCTCTTATAGAGAAAATAAAAAAAGGAAAAAAAGGTTCCATGAAAGCAGCGGCTCTACTTACCCCTTTAACAGGCAAAACGCCAGAAGAAAAAGAAAAAATCCTACGAGGGCGTGCCATGAAAGGTTTACCTCTCCCAGAAGCTACAACGGCATCAGAAAAAAAAATTATTGATAAAGTTCGTGTAGAGCTTGGTTTACCTATGGAACCCACAACAAAATCTATGAAAGCCAAATTTGAACAAGCAGCTAAAGCTGGCTTACTACAACCTTTGGAAGGCAAGACACCTGAAGAAAAGGAAAAGACATTAAAAGGTTTACATGATTTGGAAATTCCATTACCTGAGGGGCGGACGCCATCTGAGAAAGCTCTTATTGCTATGGTCAAATCTTTACCCCGTGCGGGTTCAATTAAAACAGCGGGTGTAATGACTCCCATAACGGGCAAATCATTAGAACAAAAAGAAAAAATCCTGCGAAAGCGAGCGATGAAAGGCATATCTCTCCCAGAAGGTCAGTCACCATCAGAAAAAAAACTTCTTGACAAGGTTCGCGCCGATCTTGGTCTACCTAAGGAACCTGATACAAAATCTATGAAAAAAAAACATGAACAAGCAGCGAGAGCTGGCTTACTAGAGCCACTGGAAGGTAAAACAGCTGCGCAGAAAGAACAGCAACTCAAAGGTCTACGTGATATGGGAATTCCATTACCTGAAGGACGGACACCATCTGAGAAAGCTCTAATAGCTAAAGTTAAGGCTTCTCCACGTTCGATCGTGGCATTTTCCGAGCAGATGCGTAGAGCTAAAGCGGAAGGTTTACTTACTCCTCTCACCGGCAAAACACCAGCACAAAAAGAGAAAATTCTAAAGGGACTCGCTATGAAAGGTATACCCCTTCCAGAAGGAAAAACGGCTTCTGAAAAAAAAATTATTGACAAGGTTCGTGATGATCTTGGCCTACCTAAGGCACCTGACACTAAATCTATGAAAGAAAAACACGACAAAGCAGCTAAAGCTGGCTTACTACAACCCCTAATTGGCAAGACACCAGAAGAGAAGGAAAAGATATTACAAGGTCAATATGATTTAGGAATTCCATTACCTGAAGGACGGACGCCATCAGAAAAAGCTCTTATATTTAAAATCAAAGCTCTTCCACCGGGTTCAATAAAAACAGCGGGTGTTATGACGCCCCTAGCCGGAAAACCACCGGCATTTAAAGAAAAAGTCCTAAGAGCGCGGGCGAAGAAAGGCATACCTCTCCCTGAAGGAGGAACTCCATCAGAAAAAAAACTTATTGAAAAGGTTCGCGCCGACCTTGGTCTACCTAAGGAACCTGACACAAAATCTATGAAGAAAAAACATGAGCAAGCGGCTAAAGCAGGCTTACTGGAACCACTGGAAGGTAAAACCGCTGCACAGAAAGAACAGCAACTAAAAGGTCTACGTGATATGGGAATCCCGTTACCTGAAGGACGGACACCATCTGAGAAAGCTCTAATAGCTAAAATCAAGGTTGCTCCACGTTCGATCGTGGCACCTGCCGAGCAAATGCGAAGGGCGAAAGCGGAAGGTTTACTAACTCCGCTCACCGGTAAAACACCAGCACAAAAAGAAAAAATTCTGAAGGGACTCGCTATGAAAGGTATACCCCTTCCAGAAGGCAAAACAGCGTCAGAAAAAAAAATTATTGACAAGGTTCGCGACGACCTCGGTCTACCAAAAGAACCTGATACGAAATCTATGAAAGAAAAACATGAAAAAGCAGCTAAAGCTGGTTTACTACAGCCCTTACTTGGCAAGACACCTGAAGAGAAGGAAAGGATATTACAAGGTCAATTTGATTTGGGAATTCCATTACCTGAAGGACGGACGCCATCGGAAAAAGCTCTAATAGCTAAAATCAAAGCTCTCCCGCCAGTTTCAATAAAAACAGCGGGAGTTATGACGCCTTTAACCGGAAAACCAGCAGCAATTAAAGAAAAGGTCCTCAGAGCGCGGGCGATGAAAGGCATACCTCTTCCTGAAGGAGAAACACCATCAGAAAAAATAATTATTGACAAGGTTCGCGCCGACCTTGGTCTACCAAAGGAACCTGACACGAAATCAATGAAAAAGAAACACGAGCAAGCAGCTAGAGCTGGCTTACTAGAGCCACTGGAAGGTAAAACAGCTGCACAGAAAGAACAGCAACTAAAGGGTCTACGTGATATGGGAATTCCATTACCTGAAGGACGGACACCATCTGAGAAAGCTTTAATTGCTAAAATCAAGGCTGCTCCACGTTCGATAGTGGCACCTTCCGAGCATATGCGGAGGGCGAAAGCGGAAGGTTTACTTACTCCACTCACCGGCAAAACACCAGCACAAAAAGAAAAAATTCTGAAGGGACTCGCTATGGAAGGTATACCCCTTCCAGAAGGCAAAACAGCGTCAGAAAAAAAAATTATTGACAAGGTTCGCGACGACCTCGGTCTACCAAAGGAACCTGATTCGAAATCTATGAAAGAAAAACATGCAAAAGCAGCTAAAGCTGGTTTACTACAGCCCTTAGTCGGCAAGACACCTGAAGAGAAGGAAAAGATATTACAAGGTCAATATGATTTGGGAATTCCATTACATGAAGGCCGGACGCCTTCGGAAAAAGCTCTTATAGCTAAAATCAAAGCTATCCCACCGGTTTCAATAAAAACAGCGGGAGTTATGACGCCTCTAGCCGGGAAACTAGCAGCAGTTAAAGAAAAGGTCCTAAGAGCGCGGGCGATGAAAGGCATACCTCTCCCTGAAGGAGAAACACCATCAGAAAAGAAAATTATTAATAAGGTTCGCGCCGAACTTGGTCTACCAAAGGAACCTGACACAAAATCGATGAAAAAGAAACACGAGCAAGCGGCTAGAGCAGGCTTACTAGAGCCACTGGAAGGTAAAACAGCTGCACAGAAAGAACAGCAACTAAAGGGTCTACGTGATATGGGAATTCCATTACCTGAAGGACGGACACCATCTGAGAAAGCTTTAATTGCTAAAATCAAGGCTGCTCCACGTTCGATCGTGGCACCTTCCGAGCAGATGCGGAGGGCGAAAGCGGAAGGTTTACTAACTCCGCTCACCGGCAAAACACCAGCACAAAAAGAAAAAATTCTGAAGGGACTCGCTATGAAAGGTATACCCCTTCCAGAAGGCAAAACAGCGTCAGAAAAAAAAATTATTGACAAGGTTCGCGACGACGTCGGTCTACCAAAGGAACCTGATACGAAATCTATGAAAGAAAAACATGAAAAAGCAGCTAAAGCTGGTTTACTACAACCCTTAATTGGCAAGACACCTGAAGAGAAGGAAAGAATATTACAAGGTCAATATGATTTGGGAATTCCATTACCTGGAGGCCGGACGTCTTCGGAAAAAGCTCTTATAGCTAAAATCAAAGCTCTCCCGCCGGGTTCAATAAAAACAGCAGGTGTAATGACACCCCTAGCTGGAAAACCACCAGCAGTTAAAGACAAAGTCCTAAGAGCTCGAGCGATGAAAGGCATACCTCTGCCTGTAGGCGAAACACCATCTGAAAAAAAAATTATTGAAAAGGTTCGCGCTGACCTTGGCCTACCAAAGGAACCTGACACGAAATCTATGAAGAAAAAACATGAGAAAGCAGCTAGAGCTGGCTTACTAGAGCCACTGGAAGGTAAAACAGCTGCACAGAAAGAACAGCAACTAAAGGGTTTACGTGATATGGGAATTCCATTACCTGTAGGACGGACACCATCTGAGAAAGCGCTAATAGCTAAAGTCCAGGCTTCTCCTCGTTCGATCGTGGCACCTTCCGAGCAAATGAGGAGGGCAAAAGCGGAAGGTTTACTAACTCCGCTCACCGGCAAAACACCAGCACAAAAAGAAAAAATTCTGAAGGGACTCGCTATGAAAGGTATACCCCTTCCAGAAGGCAAAACAGCGTCAGAAAAAAAAATTATTGACAAGGTTCGCGACGACGTCGGTCTACCAAAGGAACCTGATACGAAATCTATGAAAAAAAAACATGAAAAAGCAGCTAAAGCTGGTTTACTACAGCCCTTAGTTGGCAAGACACCAGAAGAGAAGGAAAGGATATTACAAGGTCAATATGATTTGGGAATTCCATTACCTGAAGGACGGACGCCTTCGGAAAAAGCTCTTATAGCTAAAATCAAAGCTCTCCCGCCAGTTTCAATAAAAACAGCGGGAGTTATGACGCCTCTAGCCGGGAAACCAGCAGCAATTAAAGAAAAGGTCCTCAGAGCGCGGGCGATGAAAGGCATACCTCTCCCTGAAGGAGAAACACCATCAGAAAAAAAAATTATTGAAAAGGTTCGCGCCGACCTTGGTTTACCAAAGGAACCTGACACGAAATCAATGAAAAAAAAACACGAACAAGCGGCTAGAGATGGCTTACTAGAGCCACTCGAAGGTAAAACAGCTGCACAGAAAGAACAGCAACTAAAGGGTCTACGTGATATGGGAATTCCATTACCTGAAGGACGGACACCATCTGAGAAAGCTTTAATTGCTAAAATCAAGGCTGCTCCACGTTCGATCGTGGCACCTTCCGAGCAGATGCGGAGGGCGAAAGCGGAAGGTTTACTAACTCCGCTCACCGGCAAAACACCAGCACAAAAAGAAAAAATACTGAAGGGACTCGCTATGAAAGGTATACCCCTTCCAGAAGGCAAAACAGCGTCAGAAAAAAAAATTATTGACAAGGTTCGCGACGACCTCGGTCTACCAAAGGAACCTGATACGAAATCTATGAAAGATAAACATGACAAAGCAGCTAAAGCTGGTTTACTACAGCCCTTAGTCGGCAAGACACCTGAAGAGAAGGAAAAGATATTACAAGGTCAATATGATTTGGGAATTCCATTACATGAAGGCCGGACGCCTTCGGAAAAAGCTCTTATAGCTAAAATCAAAGCTCTCCCGCCAGTTTCAATAAAAACAGCGGGAGTTATGACGCCTTTAGCCGGAAAACCAGCAGCAATTAAAGAAAAGGTCCTCAGAGCGCGGGCGATGAAAGGCATACCTCTCCCTGAAGGAGAAACACCATCAGAAAAAAAAATTATTGACAAGGTTCGCGCCAACCTTGGTCTACCAAAGGAACCTGACACGAAATCAATGAAAAAAAAACACGAACAAGCGGCTAGAGCTGGCTTACTAGAGCCACTGGAAGGTAAAACAGCCGCACAGAAAGAACAGCAACTAAAGGGTCTACGTGATATGGGAATTCCATTACCTGAAGGACGGACACCATCTGAGAAAGCTTTAATTGCTAAAATCAAGGCTGCTCCACGTTCGATTGTGGCACCTTCCGAGCATATGCGGAGGGCGAAAGCGGAAGGTTTACTAACTCCGCTCACCGGCAAAACACCAGCACAAAAAGAAAAAATTCTGAAGGGACTCGCTATGAAAGGTATACCACTTCCAGAAGGCAAAACAGGGTCAGAAAAAAAAATTATTGACAAGGTTCGCGAAGACCTAGGTCTACCTAAGGAACCTGATACGAAATCTATGAGAGATAAACATGAACAAGCAGCCAAAGCTGGCCTACTACAGCCACTGGTGGGTAAGACACCTGAAGAGAAGGAAAAAATAGTAAAGGGTCTACGCGATTATGGAATTCCATTACCCGAAGGAAAGACACCATCAGAAAAAGCTCTTGTAGCTAAAGTCAAGGCTGCTCCCCGATCAGTTGTGGCACCTTCTGAGCTAATGCGAAGGGCAAAAGCGGAAGGATTACTTACTCCACTTAAAGGCAAAACACCAGAACAAAAAGAGAAAATTTTAAAGGGATTGGCCATGAAAGGTTTACTCCTCCCAGAACCACAAACGCCATCAGAAAAAAAACTTGCTGACAAGGTGCGCGCTGATCTTGGTTTACCTAAAGAACCTTCAACGAAATCTCTTAAAGAAAAACATGAAAAAGCAGCTAAAGCTGGTTTACTGCAGCCATTGGAAGGCATGACACCTGAAGAGAAAGAAAAGACATTGAAATTTCTACACGATTTGGGTATTCCATTACCTGAAGGGCGGACGCCATCAGAAAAATCTCTTATAGCCAAAATCAAAGCTCTCCCGCTGGGTTCAATAAAAACAGCAGGTTTAATGACGCCCCTAGCTGGAAAACCACCAGCATTTAAAGAAAAAGTCCTGAAAGCGCGTGCAATGAAAGGCATACCTCTTCCAGAAGGTGAAACACCGTCAGAAAAAAAACTTGTTGATAAGGTTCGCGCTGATCTGGGATTACCGAAGGAACCTGAAACGAAATCTATGAAAGACAAACATAAACGAGCTGCTCAAGCTGGCTTGCTAGAGCCACTTGAAGGTAAAACACCTGCACAGAAGGAACAGCAACTAAAAGGTCTACGTGATATGGGAATTCCATTACCTGAAGGTCGGACACCATCAGAGAAAGCTCTAATAGCAAAAGTCAAGGCATCTCCCCGTTCGGTGGTATCACCTTCCGAGCAAATGCGTAGAGCAAAAGCGGAAGGTTTACTCACTCCGCTCACCGGCAAAACACCAGCACAAAAAGAGAAAATACTAAAGGGACTCGCTATGAAGGGCATACCTCTTCCTGAAGGTGAAACACCGTCAGAAAAAAAACTTGTTGACAAGGTTCGCGCTGATCTTGGTCTACCAAAGGAACCTGATACGAAATCTATGAGAGATAAACACGAACAAGCAGCCAAAGCTGGTTTGCTACAGCCACTGGTAGGCAAGACACCTGAAGAGAAGGAAAAGATATTAAAAGGTCTACGCGATTATGGAATTCCACTACCCGAAGGAAGGACACCATCAGAAATCGCTCTTATAGCTAAAGTCAAGGCTGCTCCCCGATCGATTGTGGCACCTTCTGAGCAAATGCGGAGAGCAAAAGCGGAAGGTTTACTAACTCCACTTAAAGACAAAACCCCAGAACAAAAGGAGAAAATTTTAAAGGGTTTGGCCATGAAAGGTTTACTCCTCCCAGAACCACAAACGCCATCAGAAAAAATACTTGCTGACAAGGTACGCGCTGATCTTGGTTTACCTATAGAACCTACAACGAAATCACTTAAAGAAAAACACGAAAAAGCAGCTAAAGCTGGCTTACTCCGGCCATTGGAAGGGCTGACACCTGAAGAGAAGGAAAAGACATTAAAACGGCTGCAGGATTTGGGTATACCATTGCCTGAAGGCCGGACGCCATCAGAGAAAGCTCTTATTTCTAAAGTTAAATCTTTACCCCGTGAGGCTACAATTAAAACAGCGGATGTAATGATGCCCCTAGCAGGCAACTCACCAGAACAAAAAGATAAAATCTTGCGAGCGCGGGCAATGAAAGGCATACCTCTTCCAGAAGGTGAAACACCGTCAGAAAAAAAACTTGTTGACAAGGTTCGCGCTGATCTTGGATTACCTAAGGAACCTGATACAAAATCTATGAAAGACAAACATGAACAAGCTGCTAAAGCTGGCTTGCTAGAGCCACTGGAAGGTAAAACACCTGCACAGAAGGAACAACAACTAAAGGGTCTACGTGATATGGGAATTCCGTTACCTGAAGGACGGACACCTTCTGAGAAAGCTTTAATTGCTAAAATCAAGGCTGCTCCACGTTCGATCGTGGCACCTTCCGAGCATATGCGGAGGGCGAAAGCGGAAGGTTTACTAACTCCGCTCACCGGCAAAACACCAGCACAAAAAGAGAAAATTCTAAAGGGACTCGCTATGAGAGGTATACCCCTCCCGGAAGGCAAAACGCCATCAGAAAAAAAAATTATCGACAAGGTTCGCACCGACCTTGGTCTACCTAAGGAACCTGATACGAAATCTATGAGAGATAAACATGAACAAGCAGCCAAAGCTGGTTTGCTACAGCCACTGGTAGGCAAGACACCTGAAGAGAAGGAAAAGATATTAAAAGGTCTACGTGATTATGGAATTCCATTACCCGAAGGAAGGACACCATCGGAAATCGCTCTTATAGCTAAAGTCAAGGCTGCTCCCCGATCGATTGTGGCACCTTCTGAGCAAATGCGGAGAGCAAAAGCGGAAGGTTTACTAACTCCACTTAAAGACAAAACCCCAGAACAAAAGGAGAAAATTTTAAAGGGTTTGGCCATGAAAGGTTTACTCCTCCCAGAACCACAAACGCCATCAGAAAAAATACTTGCTGACAAGGTGCGCGCTGATCTTGGTTTACCTATAGAACCTACAACGAAATCACTTAAAGAAAAACACGAAAAAGCAGCTAAAGCTGGCTTACTCCGGCCATTGGAAGGCCTGACACCTGAAGAGAAGGAAAAGACATTAAAACGGCTGCAGGATTTGGGTATACCATTGCCTGAAGGCCGGACGCCATCAGAGAAAGCTCTTATTTCTAAAGTTAAATCTTTACCCCGTGAGGCTACAATTAAAACAGCGGATGTAATGATGCCCCTAGCAGGCAAATCACCAGAACAAAAAGATAAAATCTTGCGAGCGCGGGCAATGAAAGGCATACCTCTTCCAGAAGGTGAAACACCGTCAGAAAAAAAACTTGTTGACAAGGTTCGCGCTGATCTTGGATTACCTAAGGAACCTGATACAAAATCTATGAAAGACAAACATGAGCAAGCTGCTAAAGCTGGCTTGCTAGAGCCACTGGAAGGTAAAACACCTGCACAGAAGGAACAACAACTAAAAGGTCTACGAGATATGGGAATTCCATTACCTGAAGGACGGACACCATCAGAGAAAGCTCTAATAGCTAAAGTTAAGGCTTCTCCCCGTTCGATTGTGACACCTTCCGAGCAAATGCGAAGGGCAGAAGTGGAAGGATTACTTACTCCGCTCACCGGCAAAACACCGGTACAAAAAGAGAAAATTTTAAAGGGATTAGCCATGAAAGGTATACCCCTTCCAGAAGGTAAAACACCGTCAGAAAAAAAGATTATTGACAAGGTTCGCGACGACCTTGGTCTACCTAACGAACCTACAACGAAATCTCTTAAAGAAAAACACGAAAAAGCAGCTAAAGCTGGCTTACTCCGTCCAATGGAAGGCCTGACGCCTGAAGAGAAGGAAAAAACATTGAAAGGTTTACAGGATTTGGGTATTCCATTACCTGAAGGCCGGACGCCATCAGAGAAAGCGCTAATAGCTAAGGTTAAGGCTTCAGCAAAGGAGCCGACCATTACGTCAGACAAATTACGAAAAGCCAAAGCAGCAGGACTTTTAACGCCTCTGGCAGGGAAAACGCCTGAACAGAAAGAAAAAATTTTGCAAGGACTTGCTCAAATCGGCTTACCATTACCAGAAGGAAAAACTCCTTCCGATAAAGCATTAGTAAATAAAGTAAAAAATGAATTCGGGATACCCGAACGTACACTTTCAGAAAAAATGCGAAAGGCTAAAACAACTGGTCTGTTAACTCCTTTAGAAGGCAAAACTCCTGAGCAAAAAGAAAAGATACTAAGAGGTAGAGCAGCTGCTGGCTTGCCGCTGCCAATGGCTAAAACACCATCAGAAAGAGCTTTGATAAAGAAGATAAAAGATGAAACTGGATACGTGACACCAGCTCCATCAGAAGGATTACGAAGAGCCAAAGCTGCTGGTTTACTGACACCGCTTGAAGGAAAAACACCTGCCCAAAAGAAAAAAATCCTCAAAGGATTAGCTGAGGCTGGTTTGCCACTGCCGGAGGGTAAGACGAAATCTGAAAGATCTATGATCTCTAAAATTAAAGCTCAAACACCAGCTTTAGGAATAACTCCATCAGAAAAATCTATTATTGGTAAAGCAAAAGCAGCAGGGCTATTCACGCCAATAAGCGGCAAATCACCAGCCGAGAAAGAAAGAATACTAAAAGGACTCGCTGAAGCTGGGTTACCATTACCTGAAGGTAAAACAGCATCTGAAAAAGACTTGGTGAAAAAAATTAGAGCTGAAGCAGGTTTGCCACCTGAGCCGACCCCTTCCGAAAAAAAGGGGAAAATCAGAAAGAAAGAGAAAAAAGTTGGTATATATGCATCGAAAAAAGCGAGGGGAATTGATGCAGAAGAGTTCGAAGATATTATCAAAACAACAACATGTGACCGAGGCTGTGGCTGCGACAAAAAGAAAATCAGATTTAAACATAGTTACGTTAAAATCAGAGTGACTTCTCCAGATATATCTTCCTTCTGCGATTGCCCTGATGAATGCTTGCCAGGCGTGAAGAGCGGGGCCTTTATTGATAACGATGGTATAAAAGTTACCGTTGGAAGTGCAGTTGGTATACCGTCATATTCAATGGTGTGTATGAATCAAGTCATGCCTGGCGAAATTATATCCATCACAGATCTCAGTAAAACACATACCAAGTATTACAATATCGTTGATGTCTTTAAACAATCAAAATATATGTTAAGCAGTCTTGAACCTGGCCTTAATATTAATAATAGTAATAAAAAGAATGACAAACTCAACTTCAGCAATCCTGATATCAGCTACAAAGAACCATATAACATTCAAAGCGAAAACAGTCACGAACATAGTATTATAGCACATTACCAAGGCAGAATCAGTAAATCTGAAAGGACGGTGGAAAGTTTAACAGAGCTTCAATCATTGGATGATATTTACAAAGAGCGGATTACAAAATCTAAATCTTCAAGCAGTATTGATACTATACTTATAATAAGCAATGAGATGTCACTAAGCACAAGTGCAAGCAACAGCATCGACACAATCAGTTTGACGTCGGTAATGCTTACCAGCGTCACATCTAGCTCCGCGCTTTACTCGGGTTACCAGTCTACTAACGATCTTCTGAGCTCAACTACCGTATCACTAGATGGACTTACAACAAGGTAACTAACCTCGATTCTACAGGAATTATACTCGTATAATTAGCTGACATGGCAAACTAAAGTAAGTTGTAAATGTATGGGAAAATTAATTGTCTACATAGATATTATCTTCTTGTTAATGTTTCTGATGTTTTAATAGTTATTCTCGTATTTGGGGCGGAGACAAATCCAGATCTAGATCTAGCTGTTCTTGAGTTAAAAATCGAGTGTCTTACCAGTTTTCATTTTATATACGAGGCATATCCAGAAAGTTGGAGTACTAGATTTTTGTAGGTCAAAAAATTTTTTTTTCAATATAAAATAGGTATATCAGTAGATGAAGAACATTGTTGCCAACTCCTTTGCCCATTTGTTTTACTCCTCCTTCATATCCTCGTAATTTAAAATTTAGTTCCGCATATTAGTCTTCAGGGAGGTCAAGAGATGACAATCTGATAACGCCAAGTCAGGGGAATAAGCAATATGGTTCAAAATATGCCATCCGAACAACTCTGTTTTACCAACTTTCCAAAAAGGAGGAGGTTCTATGTTCGACTATGTTTATTTTTTGTGTATTTTCACCGATATTTCCGTCAATTGAGGATCGATTTTGATCTTTATTTTTTGTTTGAAAGAGTATGTTCCGAAATTGGTTCTATTTTAATTTGTTGAAGATCTGATGTAGAACTTGGAAGATATACAACGGAACTCTTCAATAAATAACGGCAAATCTCTCGGGATTGCTGCAATTGCAGGTCTGTTTATTGTTTATTCCATTACATAACATAACATCACGCCAGTACGCTCTAAAGGAGTATGCAGATGTATACAGTTCACTATTCTGGCATTATAGGTACCTTACTTAACAACTTGCCTATTACAAGTAAAAAGTGTTAAATAAAAATCTTTTTCTAAATAAAATGTACCGACTGTCTGAAAAAAAAACTACAAAGCGAAAAATAACTTTCTTTTTGGAAGCCGGTGTCCATAACGGAAAAAAATGGTACCTACCAGAGACACCGACTTCCAAAAATAAAGTTATTTTTCACTTTGTTGTTTTTTTACCAGAAATTCTGTAAATCTTTTTAGAAAAATAGATTTTTTATTCTTAATTGCTTTCGCCGTGTGAAGATGGGCATTGTCGAGGAGAAGGCGATTCTCCGCTGTAGAAGTCCCGTTCTCTTTTTCTGAATTGCACTTATATTTTATTTTAAGATTTCACTGTAACCAGAAAGCCCGGTTTCTGTCTGAAGTATAAAATCGATCAAAATTATCCTTTTCTGGTCCCAAAACACGGATACCATGATTGTTTTTTGGGAGGATTGTTTTTTGGTTCCAGGAGCATAGTAGATTATCCAATATAGTTTTTGTGCTCGTTGGAAATAGAGGAATCTATACTAAACGGCAGTGTGCCCAACATTGTAAATAAAACCCTCAGCCCGTAAAGGTTCTAGTAATCTTACTTTCTGGACATGCCTCGTATATAGATTACCAAGTCATTATTAACCACTCGCAGATAGCTCCATATCATTATACTAGTAGTAGGTTTACGGTATTGGCGACGTATGTTTTATGCTCGTTTATTCTGATTCGCCTTGATTTGTAGCTTTGGTAGCCGCATACCAGCCTACAAATTAAGGAGAGAGATGATAAAATTTTAATTAACACAACAACCCTAATCCCAATTCCGCCCGTGAGGCCCTGATTTAGCAGTGAACATTATTAAAGAAAAATTTTTTTTAAGTATTTAAATTAATATTCCCTCTCTCTTAAAGGAGTGGAAATCTCATAATAATATGTACGCTTTTATAGATTATGAAGCCTTACTCGTTGTCTGTTAAGGAATATTATTATTATCCCAGGAGTTAAACATTTTGTAGGCCACATGGTTAAAAAAACTCCGTACAATATATAAATAGTTTAATAGGTCCGTTTTATGTTCGACAGCGACGATTTCATCAAATACTCCGCAATGAGAGAACGCGGAGAAATCAGAAATATTGAAGCAGCTATTCCACAACGCTATACAATCATGAGAATGTCTGAATTGGAGGATAATTTTGGTAATAAGAATTTGAAGGAAAGTATGAAGGACCCTGAAACAGAAGATCCTATCGTGCTCTTCAATCAGTTGCCGAGTAAACTCGATGTATCGAAGACAATTTTCAAGATAATGTCAAAAAAACGTTTTTCGACTGCCTCCTCGGTATTCATAGTAGTACCAATGTCTGAAGATAAAGAGGAGCATGTTCCCTCCAACTGTGTTGATTCCACCACTAGTATGGGGTCAAGTGAGTGTGATTTCACAGCGAACACTACCAATCATGTGGATCCGGGTGTGTAGGTAATCTTTTTTTTTGCATGTAGCTTACGCAGGATGACTTACTCGTTGGTAATATTTCAGAGGGTCAACGTACTGATATGAACAAATTTTACGTTAGCATTTTCCCAAAAATGTGAAAAAAAGTCCTGTTATTCGAAGATTTCCAATGAAGTAAGTTCATATCTAGCTAGCTCTAGGCCGAAACTTTTTGGCTGGCATGGCAATGTCGCCCGAGATTACGTTCACGTTATTATTTCCGCAATGAACTTAACTTTATAACTAGTTTTCCGCCCACGGCTTTTCCTGTGTGTGCAAATTATTATCCAAACATAGCTACCCGCCCGCGTCGTGAAGACCACAAAATTTTCTCAACTTTATTATTTTATTGAATCATAAAAAATATTACACGTAAATTGATATAAAATTCTAATAGCTAGAGCGTTGGGCTATCTTTCCCGAGGTCTCGTGTTGAATAATGTTGCCAGCCTGTCGGTTTTTTATCGGTTACATATTGGGGAGTGTGCGATGGAATTATATGAACTAATTCTTCCTAGTTTAATTATTCCCGTTCCATCATCAGACTACAAGACGTACGGCGATGCGTCATTGGTACATGGTGGACATCCCACCGAGCGTTTTGGGAATACTTTTATTATGCGTACAGCTAGGGAGTGGCATGCCCTACCGGAGTCTGTGGTTCCTGATAGCTACGACCTGAGAGTCTTTAAGTCAAGAGTGAATAGGATTTTTCCAGAAAAGCGTGCTACATTGTCGACCACATCATTGCTAACCATCAGGTGAGATGGTGGTCAAGCGCGAGCCTTACAACAATAAAAAAGCTTTCTGGTTAGGCCCGTTTTGTGAGCGATCACGTCTCGAGCCCATAAATAATCACTAGCAACACACATCGGTCATAGAGTCTTGTCTTGAGACTGCGGTAAATTGGACGAGAAGATACCGCGCAACTTGCCGAACGCCTCGCAGCCGAGTCGGCTTCGACGGTTGACCTACCTACGGCTACTATACTTATTCTAAATATAAATAACGTTTTCGCAAAAAAAAACCGACATCAAAACCAAAACTAAAAAAAAACAAAAAATTGCAAATTACGTTTGGTTTCGGAAGTCGGTGTCTTTGGTACTTCTTGTTTTTTTAATTTTTCGACACTGGCAGTTTTTAGTGATTGGGTTTTGAATTCGGAGTATTTTTTGTGAAAAGTTAAAATTTCTCCGTTTTTTTAGTTTTAGTACACCGTCACTAAAAATTAGCAATTTCTATATTACGATACCTAAAGGATTGACAAAATGCCCATAATAGCTCAATTTACACATTCGTGCTGTTTGTCGCTAAGGGGTTCGGTTGTATGCTCCATATCTTGAAAACTGCTGGACCGATTTTGATGTAACTTGCACGATTCCCTAAGTTGAGAGATACGCAATCCAACACAAAAAGAATGATCACGATCACGTTCACGATCCGATAAGTAGTTTTGGAGAAATGCGTGGACCAACATACATACAAACAAACAAACATACATACACTTATGCAATTATGCACACATGTTTAGAAACCCACATAGAATTACATATGTGAATATTGTGCAGTTCCAAC
Source organism: Orthosia gothica (assembly GCA_949775005.1). Taxonomy (NCBI): domain Eukaryota; kingdom Metazoa; phylum Arthropoda; class Insecta; order Lepidoptera; family Noctuidae; genus Orthosia; species Orthosia gothica. The sequence continues at coordinate 6,581,084 of OX459039.1, read as the reverse complement.
AATATAACATAAATACGTGTCGAATTGTTTTTTTTTAAGTCGGTATTAAAGGAGTAGGTACCATTCATCGAAACATACATCGTGCATACACCATATCATGATATCATGCTTACATGCCTTAGAAGGAAGCTAGAGACCATCAAATTCACGACGCCACATACGACGAGGATTGGTAGGTAATAAGACGTAACAGCACCAAAAATCCAAAAATGTGAAAAGGCACCGAGCTCGGCAAAACATAAATTTGAATAAGGCGCCAAGTTCGACGAAGAAGAGTAATAAGTTTCATAGAAGTCACCTAAGAACTTAAAGTAATTTATTATTATCTTAAATATTGAATATTTTACTTGTCATCTTGAAAAATTCTATGACCGTCAGCAATTTTATGTAATTTAATACTGTACATATGATAGGAATGAACATCGTTCACTGACGTGTCTCTAAATTAATCTACCCATTGCCGACAATATAACCAACTAGCTTTCCGCCCACGGCTTCGTCTGCGTGGACTTTGCGATTTTGGTTGTTTCGTTTTTCAGTTCTAGCGGGAAATTGCAAATTATTATTCAAACATAGCTTTGCGCCCCCGCCATTGTACTATTTAACAACATAGAACTTGCTGTACTTTATTATTTTATCGAATTATACAAAATACATGTAAATTGGTATAAAATGAGCATAAACTGAACTGTCTTCGTGTTCTAATAGCTATAGCGCTGAGCTTTCATTCGGGATCGGTACATCGACATTCGGGGAGGTACAAATAGTGGAAGATCATTTTGTTTTCAATATCTGAATCCTACTACTGATGCGATAGAATATTAATACAGTATTGCGCAAAAGTTATCACCCTATATACTTTGATTCTGCTTGGATAATGATTATTTGGTGTCTTCAATTTTTTTTTTCATTTAGTCGAGTAAATGATACGGCTAAGTGACCGAAGTTCAAAAAATCCTTAAATACGTATTTTATATTTAGAGCCTAATAAATTCCACATTTCATCATTTAAAATAAAAAAATAACAGAGTTTCATACAAACTTTAATCCCTTACTTCACCCCTTTAGGGAGAAAGTTTTGAAATACTGTCTTAGATGACACGTACAGTATAAAATCAACATCCTTCAAAATATTAAACTTCTATCATTACTGGTTTAGGCTGGGCCTTTTATATTGGTACTAGCTGACCCGGCCAACATAGTTTTGCCACATAAATTATTTCAAATATTCCCAAAAATTTTGCATGCACTGATTATTAAATTATTTTTAATTGTCGTTTAAAAATGGAATGGTAAATACAGGTAACACAGTGGCGGGAGCTCGTGTCACGTGTTGAATACTATTAATTATATGAGATCACTTAATTAACTGTACGTGAGAACATTGGCACCTACCTACATACCTACCCTACCCTACCGTGCATACCTACCTACCCTACTCTACCTACCAACCTACCCTACCTACACACCCAACCTACCAACCTTCTTACATACCTACCTACCTTACAAAATTTTTTTTTGTACTTATTCCATCTTCTCATTGCCTTTGTAATGAAACCGGTTTGGGGCATATTGGTTTGATGCAAAGATTTCAAAGTCTACGGATATAGGTACAAACATTTTTTGTGTTTTATATCTTAGAATTATAGGATGCATTTCAGAAAAATCGACAACGCCATCTACTGGCAATACCGGAACCAGCATACAACGCCATGTTCATTTTTATGTGTGCTTTGTTTCTATCATGTATCAGAAGAGATGGCGCTGTGTTCGCTGTGTGGGAACATGATTTTATTATCGTTAATTGTGTCGATGTTTTATTACATATTATCCTATTCCGGAAGAAGATAAATCCAAAAACACTAAAATCATAAAAATTGGTCCAGCCGTTCTTGAGTGGTGTAACTAACACGAAAAACAAACGAAACGATATATATATATATGTATATATATATATATAAGATAAGATATAAGATATATATATAGAATATAGATAAGCTAAACGGAAAAATAATAACCAGCCAAGTACGAGTCAGACCCGCGTGCTGAGTATTCCTTAGGACTTAGGATATTCGATAAGTTTTTCTGTAAATTATGAGTGAGGCCCTTTTTACCACAAATAATAAATGAATCATAATAATCGTTACTATTTTAAAACAAGAAAGTGAATTTTATTATTTTAGTGAAAAACTACCTCTGTTGTGTTTAAAAATAATAGAGTGGTTGATTAGAATAATCATTTAAAATATGGCACACGTTTTACAAATAATTAACTGAAAAATATTTGTGAATTACGTGACAACAAACGCCCACGCTAGAATTCGCGCGCGACAGCCGCGATTGAGCTTTGTCTGTTACTGCCTGAGAATCTCTGTAAAATCGTAATGTCAATGTATGAGTGCAAAATGGCTCTTTGTTCGTAGTGGCCTCCCTGGCTGCTGCGTGGCTCTGTCTTATTGAAAACACCTCTTTGGCGTGTAACCTCGGCACTATTTAAGTTGATGCTCTAAATAGGGTAAGAAAATAAGGCTATAAAAAAAACCGACCAAGTGCGAGTCAGCCTCGGGACACCAAGACTGCCGTACAAACGGCTACATTCCCGAAAATAATTAAGTACTATTATTATAGTAATATTATTCATAAACAATGAAAGTACCCATTGCTCTAACGAAAAGAATAGGTCGCGATCAGTTTACTAACTGCAAATATAAATATATGTTAACTACATACGATTCACTTTTTATATTGTTACAAATGTAAAATTGCCGGATTGTTGCCAAACTAGTAAACTAGTGCTCATAAGACATTGCTTCTTGCCAAATAACATGATTCTATGTCAACAGTTATATTCTATGGGTTTTGTTCCCCTTGCGAGTTTTTATTGCGTTGATTTAGATTTTTGCCCAGCTACGAGTGATTGTAGATTAAGACGGTACCCTGACCAAAAAATCGGCATGCGATATGAGCATTCCTATTCGTCTAGCAGCACTGGTCGCGCATGAATTACAGTAGTGAATACGCACAGATTTTAGAATAAAATCTTTATAAAATCGAATTTCGGTCTTTTGAAAAAAAAATACTACAAAAATGTTCGTTACTAAATTGTCTATCCATTAGTGTTAGTACAAAAAATAATTAATGAACACTTTACGAGGAGATGCACGCTATCAATAATTATTTCTCAAATTTATGTTTTTTTTTGGAAGTAGATTAGTGAAATATATACAAAATAAAAAAAAAATAAAAAAAACCACCATTTTAGAATCAATATTATGTAGAAATTTGTATAATGTATTTTTATTAATTGATATTTCTTTTTAAATAACGAGTAGATAGCTCCTAAAAACAGCACGAAAAACGGTTTGCGCGGCGTTGTGCTCGGGGTACCGCCTTAAGAGCGGACTCTAGTCAACAGGAATTTGAAAAATAGGTATTTAAAGAAACTATTGCCGTCGCGCTGCGCCCGACCAAGCAAGCTATCAATGTTCGAATGAGTAGTGTATTTGTGTGCGTAAGAGCACGCCGGGGCGGCCGACAGATTTCGGTGCGTGCGCCCTCGCCCAGAGTCGCTTTTCACTTTACGAAAAAATTTAAAGAGACGGTGAGTTTTGGAGAAATGACGAACCAAATATTTTTTTAATGCCTTCCGCCAGAAATAATTGGTGGTCGTATACCAAAAAAAATACCTGTAAGTGAAAGGATTGAAATTAAGGCAGAATAAATGCACATTTTTATATGACTGCCCAAAAGATTAGTGTGATGTTTAACTTTAAACGGCTTAACCAATATCAATTTATGTGGTATTTTTAGAAATGTAGTAACAAAAATAAAATAGGCGAGCCATGGTTCATGTAAAAAAGGACCATCCAGAACATTTTACTATCATCGTCTAGGTAGGCTAGGGCTTGCTTTGTAAATAAATAAAAATATATAACAGTAGGTACTACCTATTCAATATCCCAATGAAAACTATAAAAACACATTACCCTCCTTCGGCAGTCGGGTAAAAATTTGTGCGTTTGCAAAAATATCGTTTTATCACTAAAACGTATGAAATAAAAAATAAATCAGTTCAAATAAATCAGTTAAAAATCAAATAAGTTCCGTGGAACAGTTTTTACAGGTCTCTCGACTTTTCTGAAAACATTGCTTTTCAGTTGAGCCCATTCATCACTAAAATCATTTAGCGTATTTTTAACCCCCGCCGGAAAAAGAAGGGGTGTTATAAGTTTCACGTGTGTTGCTGTGTATCTGTGTGTCTGTCTGTGGCATCATAGCGCCTAAACGGATGAACCGATTTTGATTTATGTTTTTTGTTTGAAAGGTAATATTGTCGAGAGTGTTCTTAGCTATGTTTGAATAAAATCGGTTCAGCCGTTCAAAAGTTATGGGCATTTTGCTGTTTGAATACAAGATACGATGAACGCAAGATAAATGCGTCGGGGGTTTTTTAAATTGTGAAATTTTACTTGTAAATTTTTTTAATTCACATTTTGACAACCTGCCTTGTCAAAATGTGAATTAAAAAAATTAAAAGTGTTTTGAATTATTTTTTATTGTTTTTATTTAAAATTCTATGTTTTCATTTAAATACCCACAAACCATGGCGTTTGTGGGTATTCCCGAAAATTCACAAACATTTTTAAAAGTATCTGCTTTATAAGAAATCAAAAATTAGTTTGCATGATACTGGGTATACTCGTAAGACCAACCGAAAGTATGCAAATCAGCAGACAGGAGGTAAGGTGAGTGAACGATTTAATACATCAGAACCATCATTTTGAAAGCCGTACGAAAACAAGCGTTTTGATTGCCTTCACGTGGTCCCCGGATGGTGCTAATCAGGTGGCATACTGGTGAAAGATTTCGACCGAAGGCTTGTGACCACATATCGGGCAAAGACTTACCTCCAAGCGGCCTAGCTGTGTTCCGATTACGATGCGCGGTGCAGCCATTAGAGGAGGTCGAGATCTAGCTGTTCCACTCAAGCCAGGCCGGCCAGACTCGCAATGTTATGGATGTATCGGGAACTGGTCGCGGACGGCAGCGGGATCCGAGGCACGGTGCGCTCGCCGACCGCAGGTAGTTGGGTGCCCAAGTAGTGTGCCAGCCACACACGAATGGCTGCTCCGCTAATTACTATGGAAAAATCCTGGCATGCACCATCGTGCTGGTTGGCGACCAGAAGACGTGCCCGATAGACATTTCTGGGGGAGCTCGGGCGTCCCCGCAGTCTCCAGACCAGTCCCCCAATTATGGCGTCCTGTCGGCGTGTGTCTGGGGGTTGCCAGCGTTGAACATTTCCTCACTTCCTGCTCCTGTCCTACCTTTATTTTCAACCATGGCAAGGAACAGAAGAATAAAAAGCTGTACAGCGGCAGCACTCACTTTCACATAAGGTGCACCTCTGTAACATCAGAGGTCCACCTTCAAACCTTGATGCAATCTACCATCACCTAGAGATTGACATACCGCTAATGTTCCTTTCGGAGACGCAGATCGGAAGTCCGTCAGACATGGAGTACCTTTCTTACCCAGAGTTTAGATCTATCAATTACCAGCTTCATGCACCAGAATTGATCAAAAAACGGGCCAAGAGGCTCATCGGCAATGAGGCACTGGTCGAGTCAAAGCTAAAGTCAAAGCCTTGAACATCGGCGTAGAGTTGCCAGGTTGTCGGTTTTCTATTGGTTGCATTTCGGGGATTTTGCAATGGAATTGCATGATCTAATTCCGTCTAGCCCGTTTCATCATCGGACTACAAGATGTACGGCGATGCGCCATCGGTACAAAGCGAACATCCCGCCCTTACGCACTAAACATTTTGGACATACTTACTTTCATTATGCGTACAGCTAAGAAATTGAATTCTCTGCCGGAGTCTATGTTGCCCGATAGCTACAACCTCGGGGTCTTTTAGACAAGAGTTAAGTTACTTCTAGGATATTGTTCAAGCGCGAGCCAATCAATAATAACAAAAATCTGCGATTTCTTTTCAACAACATTGTTAGTTAGTTCGGTTAGTCTGTACCTAGCGTTATTCTGGACCCTGGATTAATTTTCCTAACAACTTGTGATATGTGTGCAATCGCAACTGCACTTTCCAGTTCTCAAGCATGCATAATCATTCGCCAAGTGCATTCAACAATAAAAAGTAATACTTACAATCACACGATTTAATAAATACAATCATTGTATAGTGTAAATATCGACATCGGTGTATATCACTAGAGTATCGATAAAAATATCGACAATTACCACTTCCCTATTAGTGTACGTGTTAGCCTTACCCTCCCTCACCTCCAACCTCACCCCGTAAAGTGCGAAAGGGACAACTACAGCTCAGGCTGATTTTACCTACAAAAACTTTGACTAAAAGACGTTTCGTATTCTGCTGTTTTCTTCATCAAAACTGGTCTGATCATAAAAAATCTTATATCAAAATTTAGAGGAAAAGTATATCTATGCTTCTATCATTCTTTTTTGTTAAAAACTTGTCAATTTTGTCTGAAAGGCCTCTGAACCTGGCGGTAAAAACGGGAATTTTTTCGGGTTTTTGGATTGTCATATTTCTTTTTGTGATTATGTTTTGGAAAAAAGGAAATGATAGGGGCACGTATTAATTAGACCTAGATTTTATGGAAAAAAACATTGCTCTAGAGGCATTATCCACGAAGAAAACAGCAGAATGTGTTTGTATGGAGAAAGACTCACTAGAGTCCCCTCTTAAAGTATAAGATATTAATTTCAACTTATACCTCCACGCGTTCCTGAAAAAAGATCATGACAGACGGGTTATCGAACTTTTCGTTATTTTTTATGTAACATTATTCAGATTATTTCCTTTACTGGTGTTATAATAAGACTTTGCTTCTTGGCAAATTTCATGATTTTAGGTCAACGGGAAGTACACTATAGTCTTTGACTCCCTTGCGATTCGTCATAAGGGGCCGTACATTTTGAGTGAGTAGATTAAGAAGTTTTTTTTTTTCACAGCTCCAAGGGGTTGTAAACCTGAGTATAAGATATTAATTTCGACTTGATACATGCACGCGTTTTTATAGAAAGGGTTGGCACACGGACAGACAGACAGACAACGAAGGACCTATAGAGGATCACTCCTTTAGACGTCCTTATTCCCTTTTGAGGAACGGAATCCTAAAAACTAGACCGAAAAGTGGAGCAGCAAGATCGAGATTCTTATAGCTTGGCAAATTCGTACGTTACACTCCCATGATCCACGAGGGTGGCGGGGGACTTTAGTACCCAATGACTTGACGGCGCGATGACGCGACGACACACAAACGGAATAATGCAGAATGTTTTGATATATATAGTTCTGATTTACAAATAAATGCGAATTATTAAAATTCCATTTATTCATTTTGTTGACATACTTTTATATTTTGAAATATTATTCAAAAAAAAATAAAATAAAAATGATTAAAAATACAAAAATAGTAGCCCACCGGTATCGGGAACAGGGTCCAAGCTACCGGTGGTCAGGGCTCCTGAGAGAGGAACCTCCTGACTATATGCACTGTATCCAGGAGTACCGCTTTCTGGACCAAGACCTTGACCCAGCTGCCTAACGAGAGCTTCCTCAGATGTTCGTCCAGGCTCTTGGCTATTACGTCATAGGCCGTCACGACTATCGGCACAATGACTGCTGTATTCACCATATGTGTATGTAATGATGATTGACTGTTTAGTTCCTCGAAGGTATAGCGTAATGTTAATCATTCCTAAGGTAAACCCATAAGTATCTGAAATGTTGTAACATTTAGTGCCTTCTTATAACAATTCCACACTGAACTATAGAAAAATACGATTATACGTATGCAAATTGTTTGCAAAAATATTTTATTTCATGAAAATCGTTGGAGCCGTTTCCGATTCAGATTATATATTATATAAATGAATTTCTCGTTTAAAGGTACTAGATTAGTGTCACAGTTTTAGTTAGAAACTGAGTGTCTTTCGTTTGTTGAATTGAGAATTTTGTGTTAAGAGTGTATGCACTACCTGTTTTAACGCCAAAGTTTGATAGGTTTCAGGCTAACTAAATACTAAAATATTTTTGCAAACAATTTGCATATCAAATTGTTTGCAAAAATATTTTAGTAAATTTGAACAACTTCTGCTGTCCCGATTTTTCTATCAGTACAAATAAATGATCCTTACATGAAACTGACTTGCTCGACATCATCATAAAAATAAACGCAAATTCAGCTTATTTTCATGGAAAAAAAAACTTGACCAAAAATTTTACTATGGCAAAAATTGTTCACTCAACAAAGCACCAAAGGTTCCTGAGACAATTTTATGGTATCTCCTATGGATTCCAATTTTCTCGTACTGACTCAGTCAAGGAAAACACTTTTGTATGGACAACTCGACCTCTAGGCGGTGTATTAAGATAAAACATATTTTTTTTATGTTAGACCAGCAGAAATGAAATTGAAAAACCACTTCCAATTTTGGGCAGTAGTTTTTGCGCCAACCGCGACAAACAACTCCGTGACAAACAAACAAAAATACCTAAAATATCTTTTTTGCACATTTATTGTATATGTGATTTATATATTTTTAAGTATCTTCAAAACACAGACATCGCTGAGTTACAATTATATAAAGTTTATCTATACCAATATTGTAAAGAGGAATTATTTTTTTGAGTGTTTGTTTGTTTGTACCGAATAGTCTCCGAAACTACTAGAGCGATTAAAAAAAAATCTTTCACCAATAGAAAGCTACATTATGCCCGAGTGACAGGCTATTTTTTAATCCCGAATCCGGTTCTTGTGGGGTGGTCCACGGGAGCAAAGTCGTGGGGTACAGCTAGTATTATATTATAGTGCATGGGCGACCGAGCTCTACTCGGGTGAAAATAGAGAAAACGACGTTTTCTATCAATGAAACCTAGCTAGATCGATTTATCGCCCCCGAAACTCCCTGCATACTACATTTCATGAAAATCGTTGGAGCCGTTTCCGATTCAGATTATATATATACATGAATTTCTCGTTTAAAGGTACTAGATTAGTGTCACAGTTTTAGTTAGAAACTGAGTGTCTTTCGTTTGCCGAATTGAGAATTTTGTGTTAAGAGCGTATGCACTACCTGTTTTAACGCCAAAGTTTGATAGGTTTCAGGCTAACGTAGAGTTTGAGAAATACTCAAAAATATATTTGTCGCATCAAAAATGGGCGATCTTAATTAAATTTTCAGACAATCTTTAGATTGGTCCAGCGGATAATCCTGTGTTTTTTTACAACGCGGAGAAAGTCACGGGCAACTGCTAGTTTTTTAGGGTTCCGTACCCAAAGGGTAAAAACGGAACCCTATTACTAAGACTCCGCGGTCCGTCTGTCTGTCTGTCTGTCTGTCTGTCTGTCTGTCTGTCTGTCTGTCTGTCACCAGGCTGTATCTCGTGAACCGTGATAGCTAGACAGTTGAAATTTTCACAGATGATGTATTTCTGTTGCCGCTATAACAACAAATACTAAAAACCGAATAAAATAAATATTTAAGGGGGCTCGCATACAAAAAACGTGTTTTTTTTTGCCGTTTTTTTTGCGATAATGGTACGGAACCCTTCGTGCGCGAGTCCGACTCGCACTTGGCCGGTTTTTATAAACGTCTTAAAAAGTATTGAAAAATAAACTAATCCAAATAACCATGTAATGTTCAAGTTATTTTTCAATACTTTTGAAGCCATAAAACCATTTAAGATCCGGCGCTGAGACCAAATCTGGCGGTGAACAAGTTTGCGGAAAAGGAAAAAAGTTTTACTTGCGAAAAATAAAATCTATTAATGACAAAGAAGTGATGTTGCAAAATGAAACTATACATGTTCTCCGACGTATTCAGATGATACAATATGAAGTTTATCGAATCAGCCGACCGAATGAAAAAGCAGAAATGCTAGAAAATGCAGTCCAAGGCGTTGCGACTGACACAACTGCAGGTAGACCATGTTGCAGCTCCAAGGAAATAGTAGAAAATGTTTTATCTCGACAAGTAACACCATTTACTCTGAAAGGTATACGTTATAATATATTATTTATTAAACTCTGATTTCCGAGAATGCTACATTGACATGCAATTTACTTTTACAATTTTATGCAAGTTACAGTCGTGCATATTATCGCCTTCCCAGGGCTATTATGCACATTAAAATCTGATAGAAAGCAGATGAATACTTGTCATTAAGTGCCAAGTTATTTTGAAGCTATCCGGCACAACTATTATGTCAACTTGATGTGCCCTGTACGGAGACCGCACTGCACATGACTGGGTACGAGCACTCGATCAGCAAGAGGATGGAGTTTTGTTGCTTGAGAAACTCCACTTTAAATCATTCATCATCAAACTAGATTTGGAACGAACACAAATATTTTTATGGTCTACTTATTTGATATTATTCATTAACTTGCTTTTATTATTTAAGGTAAAAGTTTTAGCTGGTTCCATTTGCCAGGCATGCGAAAGGTATTTGCAGTGAGCGAAAAATCTACCGGTGACCCCAGCAGCCCTTGCCATCACCAACCTCTAGTAAAGAAGGTTCGATCACTCAAAGTACAGAAGCCCTCCATAGAGTCAATAAATCAGGAGGGTGAAATTACACCTAGTATAACAGGCAAGATTTTTTGGATTCGTTTTCACAAAAAAAAATAATTAAACTTTCTACTTAATAATACTATTATGCAACATATTAAAGTAAAGTTCATCCATCTCTGATACATGACAAAAAAAAGGCCAACAAAAATTTACATGACGCTTTAAGTGTAAGTGGTTCCGGTAAAGCCATGTAATTTTTTCTGAAATTCATCCTATATCAGTCTATATTATAAAAAGAGTATTTTTATTTATTGATAGGCTCGCGTTTGATCACTATCTTACCTGATGGTAAGCGACTATGCAACACGTGTGTCTAAAAGAAGAAACCTATTCACTCTTTATATAAATACCCAGGTTTAATATTCCCAGGTTTGTCTATCAGGGAGGCTCCAGCGTGGAATTTCACTCATTAGCTGTTCGTATTATAAAAATATTCCCAAAACGTTAAGTGTATGGGTGGGATTTACACCATGTACCGATAATGCATCGCCGCGCCGGACGTCTTGTTGTCCAATTATGGAACGGAAGGACGGGTAACGGAGGAGGAATTAGTTCATGCAATGACAGCGCACACTTCCTGGAATGTCCGACCGATAAAAAACCGACAGGCTGGTAACTCGGCGCCGATGTTCAAGCCTCTGGAGCCTAGACTCCACCAGTATCTCATTGCCGATGAGCCTCCTGTTTCGATCGACTCAAGTGCATCCAGCTGGTTCTTGGCAGATCCTTTCCAGGGATGAGAGCAGTACTCCATGCATGATCGAATCTGCGCTTGATACAAATTGAGCAACTGTTAAGGCCTGAAGTACCGTCTCATTTTTGCAAAGAACCTCAACTTTTTGAGCTTATGCCTCAATGAATGGATCATAATTGTGGGTCGATGTCAACGTATCGCCGAAAAGCTCAAGATGGTCCGTTATCGGCACGGTCACACCTCGCAAAGAAGGAGCCGGGTGGAATTGGCTCCTATAAGCGGAAAAAAGACACGCCTGGGTCGTTGCATCATTGAACCTGACCAGATTGGCATCACCCCATTTTCATTTACCTTTGAAATGTTCAAGTGAATTGCCCATTCAGTAACCGGATTTTTGTACGCGTTTTCTGTTTACTCTTAATTTGGCCAAGTCGGGGCGGTAAAACGTGCGCAGGCGGTTGTACTCTACAATAGAGCTCTCTTGTGCCTTGATTTGATGTGGATCTAAATTGATAAGATGTACTCCTGAGAGACTGCCTTCAAAGACAGATTCAAGCACCCAACCATTCTCTCCCGGAGAGCCCGGATCTAAGAGCCAGTAGCGCGATCGTCGGATACGTATCTCTCAGCAACAGTGCTGACATCTGCATACACAAAGGTCGGTTTTAGCAGAACTTTTATGTCCAGCAAGAACAATGTTGCTGAGAGTAGCAACTCCTGAGGGACCCCGGCGTTGATATACAGTTGGTCAGATGAGCGGCCATCAATAACTCGTATAGACCGGTCCCTCAGGAAGTCTGCAATCTAATCGCACAGACCACTGGGTAGACCGAATGAAGGAAGTTTACCAATAAGGCCCTCGTGTCAGACTCTGTCAAAAGCCTGTGTGATGTCGAGGGAGACGGCAAACGCTTGACCGTGCCTCTTGATGGCCTCATTCCAGATGTGAATGGCATATTCTAAAATATCCCAGTTGACCGATTTTGGCAGAAACTAGGGAGGTCACTGAGGATGTCGTTAGCTTCTACGTATGCCAGGAGCTTAGAGATGAGCACCCGTTCCATACTCTTGCAGAGAACGGAGATAACTCAAATGGATAAGCCCGATTGCCCGTTTTGGGCACAGGCTTAATAAGCTTGCTTCCAAGCATTCGGTAGTTTTCCAGTCTCATATGAAACAGGCGTGTCAGGATTGGAGCAAGTTGAGGCTCACAAGTTCTCAGAACTATTAGCTGTATCCCGTTGGGACTTCTAGCTTTGTTCTCGTCAAGGTTGTGCAGCACCCTACGGATGTTCTTCATCTGGCAGATCGTAAGTCGTCGTAACTCGGGTTAGTTACACCATTTTCCCATACATTTTTCTGAAGTGGTACAGAGTTTCCCGGGACAGCTTGGTATTATTAAAATACGAGTACAACGCGTTCATATAAACAGACTCGAAAAGTGAGTTTGTTATAAATAAATAACGAAGTATATTATTTAAATTTTCTAGGCGTTAGCGTCAGCTGGTCTCATTTGCCCTGCAAGCGTGACGGACCGGCAGCGAGCGACACATCTACCCGCGACCTCAAGAGCCTTTGCCATAAACAAAGTCTATTAAAGAGGGTTCGATCACTCAAAGTACAGAAGCCCTCCATAGAGTCAATAAATCACGAGGGTGAAACTACACCTAAAATGACAGGTAAATTGAAATGGATACGTTTTGACAAAAAAAAAACTAATCATTTGAAAAGCCCTTTTCTAGTTAATAATATGATCCTTATTAAAGCAAAATTTATCCATCTTTTGCTCTCAGTTTCAGCGGTCTCAAAATGGTCAAGCCGGAGCTGGTCTCGTTTATCAAGCCAGTTTAAAGATTTCTTCCGTTGGCCTGACTTGGCACGATCCACATCGGCATGCGGAGTTTCTCAGTACGTTGACTCCAGTTACAGTCACGTGCCATCGGACCACCCTCACCATTATAGTCGTCACCAGCAAAACCAGACTTCAGCATCGCTGACTCCTTGTGTCAGTTCACCTGGTCCACGGAAAGTGAAGAGTACTCAATCAGCTAAAGTACCGAAGCCATCCATAGAGTCAATATATCACGAGAGCGAAACTACACCTAAATTAACTGGTAAGTTGTTTTGGATTACATTATCCTAGGAAGTCGGCCTAGTCGTTACCTAATTGAGTAACGGCATGGTGTTGGGACTACAATAGTTTACATGCCTAGCAATATTGTGTAACTACGCAGTTACACAATACTTCTGGGGAAGAAAGGTGGTAAATTTTTCGTAGTTCGGTAGTCACTCATCCAAGACCCGACCTCGGCAAGCTTTGCCTAAGCTTGAAGATCGATCCGTGATAACTTAACCACGAGCTTCGCCTTTACGTATCGAAGTATTCATAATGATTACCCGAATGTGCAACAGCAAAGACACAAAAAAAAAGGATTGTGTTTTCACGCGTGATTTTTGTCGTTATTTGAAACATATTTGATTAAACAAAGTATTCGTTTACCCAATTTCTGGTGACTATTTTTTCCAAAATCTGTTAATGCAAAACAAACATAACAGACGGCAAAACAGGCGGTCTCCAAAAGCTTTTTCCTATTACTAAAATGAAATGTTTACTCATTTAATTCTGATGCTGCATAAAGTTGCGTTTGATTCGCTTCTCTCCACAGACCATGGGCAACCTGACAACATGCACCGCATGCCCTATCACCAGTGAGGACCTAATGGTTGCATCGGCGAATGGAGCTGCCGTAGTGGAATACTGGGTTAAAAATAATATTTAACATTCTAAGTGACGTCACGGACACTTTACACGGGGCATATCGGCTGTTCTTACTTTGAGCATAATAAATAACAAACGCGATCTATTCAGTGAAAGGACTGTAATCACTATTACCTCTAAGTGTGACTTATGTGCGAGTTTGTTTCCAAAATAAACTGAAAAGAGAAATAAATTTTGGATGTTTTTTAAAATAAGTGAAGTTACTTTTTTGGTGAGCTTGTTACCCCATTTGCGCTTAGATCGATATATCTTTGTGGAGCATCCATCTAGCGCCGCCGGAGGGACTAGTCCGATGAAAGTGCATGCCATCTAGCTGCTCTCATCCGCACAAGGTTGGAACATGGTAAAGTAGTACAAAATATAAAAAGTTCCTGTCGACGAAAGGGGGCGCCACGTGTGGCAACATTGCTTGCCATAATAAGTTCCACTTCGCTTGTTTGCCGACTGGAATGCAGATAGAGAGATAGTAAAAAGTTTGAATGATGATCTTGATAGAACAATGGGGAGCAAGAACAATTGAAGTAGTTCTTCGGAGATCGCTAGAGGTAGTTGTAGGATAGCGTGTGGTTTTAGGCAAGAATCTAAGACTGTGATGGACCAGATATATATTACGATGTCTACGCGCCATAAAAACCTTACTAAAGGTGATGAAACAAATTTTCAACACCATAAGTAAGGTTTTTATGGCGCGTGTTGAATATTTGTTTCATCACCTGCTGAGCATCATAGTCTTAACTGGCCAATGAGAGAATATGCCTTCAAGAACGTTTGTGACGCTCGAATAATTAAGGCAATCATTAGTTGTATCAAGCATCTCCTTTAATGTCGATGCAGACTCCACGTGCATACGTTTTTGCCTAAAGAGACGCTGTAATATGCAGTCAACTAGATATTTCCTATTACTATATCTCTTCTCTAATTTTTCCCAACATTGTTTGTAATTTGAATCAGACACGGGTGTTTGTCTCACTAACTGTTCAGCTTCACCGCTGAGATGGCTCTTTAAATAGTGCAGTTTTTGCACATTGTCCTGCCCATCATTTTTATGTACTAGTGAAACTAACAAGTCCCGGCATGTCGTCCACTTCGAATATTTCCCACTTAATATCGGCATGGCGATCTTAGGCAATCTTACAAATGTACATGACTTAGAAACATCACTTGATGAACCAGACTCCTTATCACCTTTGCAGCGGCAAATTTGCTCAGCATAGATTAATAAAACACTTATATGTAATGTATGTATCCTCTGTAGGTACTCTCATACATTTCTGCTATTTTTGTATTATCTTTAGTTGTATATAGTTTATGAAGTTTAGTATGATTATTTGTAAATAAATTCCAATCTCTTTCTAATAGTTCATCTCTGGTTTGTATGTAATCAACTGTTAACCTATCCTTTGGACTTTTTTTAAAGTTAGTTAAACCCCGTTGTATTACATTTTGAAGTTCCTTTTACACATTGATTAATCCTTCCATTTTAATAAATTAGTTACTAATTCACTATAAATAGAACGTGTAAATAATACTGTACCAGTTGATATAAATAAGTATCAATAAAATGTATAACCTACAATCCACATAAAAGAAAACCTATATATAAACAACAATATCAATAATACCAGTTACAAAATTTACTTAGTGTTAAAACAATAAAAGATAATTCTAAAACCTATTCCAATTTGTCTAAGTCCATGTAAACAAATAAATTAGTTACCTACCAGTATAAAACTTATAATCCTTAAAATTTTACTAGTTCAAAAATTTGCTTAAAAATATACAAGTTTTTAGAGACCAATTTCTATTTTGGGGAAAATCGGGCATAGGTTTCCCGTTCCCTCGTTTTTTATAAACTATTCTAAGTCCATATAACTAACATGCACAATTTTAAAGCTAAGAAGAATAAATGTTCGAAATAGTTAAAGTTAAAATATTCTTTGAAATAAAGTACAAATTTGCTTGGCAAAATATTTCCTAATCTAAGTAATGTTAATTGTCACTTCTCCTACGTATTATATTTGATTGTACCCACGTTTTTACTTCACTCATTCAAACACGAAGTTGAACTAGTGGCGCCACCTTGTGACGAGTAGCGACACTTTGAACTCTGGGTGTGACATCAGTCTTATGATGTCACGTTGAACTGGGTGTGACGTCCTTTATGACGACACGTTGAACTTCGAGGGTGACGTACACCGTCACCTCACAATAGAACTGAATGCAAGTAGCGGCCTCTGTGACGTCACTTTTCCGCCGCTGCTGCTGACCCCGTCCACAAAACTGGACTTAGCTGTCGCTGCCGATGCGGGGATCCGTGTACTCTAGCCGCAGCGATCCACTGCGAGTACCACGGACGAAGACACAAAAACCGGAACTTTATTTATCTATAACTATGTTTAGTACCAAACTCAAACTAGCACTCAATACTTGAAGGTTTGGACTAAAGAACTTATGTGCATACTAGAAGGGTTGAATGTGTAAATAAAACAACTATTATATACTGTATGCTGATCTATAGCTGAATATCTATATTTGCTAAAAATGTTAAGACCCTATACCAAATTACAAAACATTCTGACTTGCGACTTTTATTTCAAAGACAACGCCATCTATCGAGCTTAAACTTAAACTTTGCTAATTTCTCGGTATGCTTGATTTGACAGCAGGTTCTAATAATTTGACAGTCCTCCGGAGCAACTGGACAGATTCGCAACTGGACAGATTCTCAGCTGGACAGTTTCTCAACTGGACAGATTATCAACTGGACAGAACGTGTACAATCCATGACAAAATTAAAATAGATGAGTAAGGAATATAGACATTATGAAAAAGTGGTCCAGATAGGAAAGTGGACGATTTGCTCCGAGGGCAAGGGCTGACTCTTTTCAAAGCGACAAGATTGAAGATATTAAAATACCTGAATGTCTAGTTAAAGACTTCTTTATTAATGATGATGGTCATGCAGATAAAATAATTGTGTTTGGCAGTCAAGCAGCAAGAGAGTCCCAAACAGTAGGTAATAGCACAGGAGTCAGGCACATCACTGAATTGTAATCTTTCTTAAGCATTATATCCTTTATTTAACTATTATCTTATTAATTTCATTTTTAAATATTTTTATAAAACACATGCAAAAAAGAAAAACATTTAAAATATAAAAAAAATAGTAGCCAACAGGTTTCGGTAACAGAGTACAAACTACCGGCGGTCAGGGCTCCTGAGAAACGATCCGCCTAACATTTCCTCCTTATTATTATTTTTTATGAACTCATACATAATTTCACACATGACTTACGGCTTTAAATGTTTCAGGTATAACTTCCAGCTGGTTATATTTGCATAACTTTAAACAAAAGGATTCTCGAAAAATACACTGCCAATGTCCAAAAGAAGAAACAATGCCACAGCTGGCACTAACCCCGAGTCACTTGATGAGCCTTAAATCTAGTGACCAGGAAAAGAGAGAAATAGCATACGAATACAAAGAAGACAATCTAATGAGCCCTACATACACAAAAGGAACAAAATTTATCAAAAAGAATGAAGGGCAAATAGTTTGCCGATGGAAAGAAGACAAACCGACATTTAACTTGAAACAAGACTATTTCCCAGACATACGCTGCCCATGTGACCCATTGCCACAGCTTGAATTAAAAGATGAAAGAATGCAGCAAAAGCTGGCGAACTCGAACACAGTAGAACAGAAAGAGGACGAAATAGTATGCGACTGCAAAGAGAACAAACCTATAAGCCCTAAACACCTAAAGAGCACCAAATCTAGCAACCAAGAAAAGAGAGAAGTAGCATTAAAATCTAAAGAAGACAAACTAATGAGGCCTACAGATTCAAAGGGCCCTAAATTTGTCAAAAAGAAGGAGGGAGAAATATTCTGCGGATGTAAAGAAAACAAAACAAAACAAAACACAATGACTTTATCTGACTCCAAATCAAAACCTGATGATCAACTTCTGTCTGGGCAGATATCCCAGCCCCTAGAAAGGCCTCTAATTAAACAAAAAGATTCCCGAGTAATACGCTGGCCATTTAGAAAACATGACCCAATGCTACAGCCGGAACCATTAAAAATAATTAATCTAAAGGATTCCCCTAGAATATGCTGCCCATGTCCAAAACAGGGCCTAACAGGGCCACAGCTGGCATTAGCAAAAGATATAACGCCGGTTCAGCAGAAACTAGCAACTCGTAACACTGTAGAACAGAAGGAGAAACAAACACTATGCAAGTGCAAAGAGAATAAACCAATAAGCCCAAAAACTAGCAACCTGGAAAACAGAGAAGTAGCTTCCAAATGCAAAGAGGACAAACTAATGAGCCCTATGAACCCAAAGTGCCCTAAACATGTCGAAAAGAAGGAGGTAGAAGTGGACTGTGGATGTAAAAAAGACAAACTAAAACTAAACATCGTGACTTTATCTGATTCCAAATCAGAACCTGGTGGTCAAGTTATGTCTGGTAGGATACCTCAGCCCCTAGAAAGGCTTCCAATTAAACAAAAGGATACCCGAGGAACACGCTGGCCATTCAGAAAACACGACCCAATGCCACAGACGGAATCCGCAAAAGAAATAACGCCAGTTCAGCAAAACCTAGCGAAGTCTGAGTCTGTAGATCAGAAGAAGGAAGAAATAGTATGCAAGTGCAAAGGGAACAAACCAATAGGCCCTAAAACTAGCAAACTAGAAAACAGAGAAGTAGCTTGCAAATGCAAAGAGGACAAACAAATGAGCCATAGACACCCAAATTGCCCTAAATTTGTCAAAAAGAAGGAGGGAGAATTAGTCTGCAGATGTAAAGATGACAAAACAAAACAAAACACAGTGACTTTATCTGACTCCAAATCAGAACCTGGTGGTCAACTTATGTCTGGGCAGATATCCCAGCCCCTAGAAAGGCCTCCAATTAAACAAAACAATTCTCGAGGAATACGCTGGCCATTTAGAAAATACGACCCAATGCTACAGCCGGAACTATTAAAAATAATTAATCAAAAGGATTCCCCTAGAATATGTTGCTCATTTCCAATACAGGGCCTAACAGGGCCACAGCTGGCATTAGCAAAAGATATAACGCCGGTTCAGCAGAAGCTAGCAACTCGTTACACTGTAGAACAGAAGGAGAAACAAATAGTATGCAAGTGCAAAGAGAACAAACCAATAAGCCCAAAAACTAGCAAACTGGAAAACAGAGAAGTTGCTTCCAAATGCAAAGAGGACAAACTAATGAGCCCTATGGACCCAAAGTGCCCTAAATTTGTCAAAAAGAAAGAGGTAGAAGTGGACTGTGGATGTAAAGAAGACAAACACAAACTAAACACCGTGACTTTATCTGATTCCAAATCAGAACCTGGTGGTCAACTTATGTCGGGAAGGATACCTCAGCCCATAGAAAGGCTTCCAACTAAACAAAAAGATGCCCGAGGAGTACGCTGGCCATTCAGAAAACACGACTCAATGCCACAGCCAAAATTAGGTAAAGAAATAACTCCGGTTCAGCAGAAACTAGCGAAGTCTAATTCTGTCGAACTGGATGAGGAACAAATAGGATGCAAGTGCAAAGAGACCAAACCAGTAATCCCTAGAGAGCCAAATGGCCTCAAGTTTGTCAAAAAGAAGGAGGTAGAAATAGTCTGTGGATGTAAAGAAGACAAACTGTTAAAACGAAATTATTCCCAAACAACATGCTGCCCGTGTCCAAAACAGGTCGCAATGCCACAGCCGGAGTCAGCAAAAGAAATAACGCCAGAAAATCAGAAACTAGCGAACTTTAAAACAGCCAAACAGGAGAACATTATAATAAAATTAAAACAGTTTTTCCCGAAAGGAAAAAAGTTTTACTTGCAAGAAAAGTCAGGAATTAAAGACACAGAAGTGATGTTCCAAAATGAATCTGTACATGTTCTCCGACGCATTGAGATGATGAAGGATGAGTTTCGTGAAATCAGCACACCGAATAAAAAAGCAGAAATGCTAGAAAAGGCAGTTGAGAGGAGGAATAAAAGAAAAATAAAAGAGGTTGGAATTGACACAACTGCAGGTAGGACATATTGCAGCTCTATAGAAATAGCAGAAAATATTTTATCTAAACAAGTTAAACCACTTTCCCTGAAAGGTACTTTTATTCATAAAACTCCGATTTATACAATGCCATGCAATTTACTTACACACAGTAAAGAATTGATAGAAAGCAAATGAATACTTGACATAAAGTGAACTATCAAGCTATTTTGATTCTAATCTGGTACAATTATTACTGTCAACTTGATCTGCCCTGTTTGGAGACTGCACTGCATATGACTGACTACGAGCACTTAATTAGCAAGAGGATGAGGCTTTTCGCTGCTTTATAAGAAATTATGCTTTAAATCCTGCTTCTTCAACTAGACTTAGAACGAAAACAAATATTTTTATGATATGTATTTATTCATCACCTTGCTTTAATTATTTTAGGTAAGAGTTTAAGCTGGTTCCATTTGCCAGGCATGCGAAACGCATTTGCAGCGAGTAACGTTTCGCCAAGCCATGACTTCAGTTTCAATCCTGTGTCATCTAATTATTCTCACCATCATGGTCCTGGTCAGCAATTCCACAATAAAAAAAACCCAGCAGTTGATTTGAAAGTTTCAAGGAACCTATCAGCTAATATACAAAAGCCTTCCATAGAGTCAACATGTCACGAGGGAGCAACCGTGCTCAAAACTGCTGGCAAGTATATTTTATTTTATGATTACGTATTCTTTTTTTTTTTTTTTTTTTTTTTTTAAAACGTTTCCCCACACTAGGAATTTCTTCCTGTATCGTGGGTGCGTTTACAAACATATAAACTCACATACACAACACCCAGAGCCGGAACAACTATCTGCAGGTCATACAAATATTTGTTCCGTGCGGGAATCGAACCCGCGACACGCAGCGCAGCAGTCAATCGCTCAACCACTGCGCCAACCGTGCGCCCATTCTATATGAATAAAAACATTACCTAACTTCCAATACTAGATTATGTCTCAAGCAACTTATTACAAACAAAACAAACAAACAATAGCTTTTTTATTTCAATTTAAACGTAAGCGGCACTTTTGAACGTCAAAAAAATTAATTTAAAAGTAATAATAATTGATTCTACCGTCCATTCGGCAAAGTAGCTAGTTATGGAGAATAACGGACAAAAACTCCATACTTACTCTTTAAAAAAAAAAGTGTTTTACAACATTTAAATACATACATTAATTCATATACGTGAGGACGATGCACCCAAAACTAATACTACTATACTACGTATAGATATATAGTATTACAAGCAATAACAGGTAAATTCATTCATTTGATAAATAGGAACATGGTTCTCACATACTTACAAATATTGAGAAAATAGGTAAATAACCTAATTCAACAACAGCGGAACAGTATGCGAGTAATTTATTTAACAAGAAAGAGAAAATAAAATAGAAAATAGCATTACTAATTTAATTTAATTATGAATATAATATAAATTTCTTCTTCTTCTTCTTTCTTCTTTTTTTTTTTAAAAAAAAAACGTTGCCCCACACTAGGAATTTCTTCCTGTATCGTGGGTGCGTTTACAAACATATAAACTCACATACACAACACCCAGAGCCGGAACAACTATCTGTAGGTCATACAAATATTTGTTCCGTGCGGGCATCGAACCCGCGACACGCAGCGCAGCAGACAATCGCTTAACCACTGCGCCAACCGTGCGCAACCAGACCACCAGACCACCAGAACACCAGATTGGTTTTGTCTACACTAAAGATTGCCATATGGAGCAGGACCAGCATGTTTCCATTATACATACATTCTCATCTTGAGTATAATCATTTAATTTGTAATATGCTTGTTTACAAAGTGTGAAGTTAACAAAAGTTTTAATTTTCTTTTACTTAGTTTTAATATATCGGCAGGTATTTTGATACAGAATTTAACACAGTACCCTATGAAAGATGTGTGGACTTTAGCTAATCTATAAGATGTTTGATCTAACTTAGACATCGTATGTGCCGCACATCAAATAAGTACATCATAAAAGTTTTACTCTAAAGTATTTATGTGACTCACGTGCTGATCAGACATTACCTTTTATTTTATTTTTTTTGTTAACGGGGTAAACCTTCAAAAGGCGCCTGGACTTGGGGAAAAGACCAGGGAGTGTAGTGCGGGGTTTCTACCTCACTAAAACCCCGGTGATCACCATCAGCACCTGAAAGGGGCTCCGTAACCTCTTAAAAGACTACTCCGGAACCCCCTCTGTGCAACGCCTGTTAGGGCACATCCCTGGGGAGGCTGAAAGAAGTGCCTCCCCTGAACCCTGATCACTATGCCGCCGTCTTGCCCGAAGCCACTTGGTGGGCGGACAGAGTCCCTAATCTGACCACCCGCGACCCTAGGGTCCCGCTTGCTTATTACGCAGACGCAATTTCGGCGTTTTAGGCATCGAGGCGGTTGCCTCTCCGACACCTTCTTCTTCGAGTGGGATCGGCCCTTACACGATCCCGCGCAGCGGCCTCCTTCTGGGCCATCACAGTCTCACAAAAGGAGGCTATTTTCCTCCAATTTTCTGTCTCTGCCAGCATGGCCCTCACAGCTGCTGGCAGAGACAGTCTCGCCCGATCCTGGCGACGAAGACCTGCCACTCAGAGGCCCACGCCTGGCACTCCTCGAGCATGTGCTGTGCAGAATCAAGGTCGCCTCCACAATGGTGACATTTTGCCGTGGTCTTTTGGCCTATCCTATTCTGGTACTTACCAAAGCAACCGTGTCCGGTCAGTACCTGAGTAAGCCTGTAGGAGATGCGCTCCTTTCTTTTCAGCCAGGCTTCGAAGTGTGGCAGGATGGCTTCGACAACACGAAAATTGCTGCTGCTGTCGCCACCGCTCGAGAGCGTGTCGCCATTCCTGCCCCCTCAGCTTTACTATAGAGACCGCTGTCGCTGTCGTGCGGCACGCTGTCACCATGCCGGCAGATGGTGCGGATCCGGTTATAAACCCACGCATCCATATCCGCAGGAATGCCAAGCGGAGGAAAGCGTAACAGGAGAGTTGACGCCTCAAAGGATACCGTTCGGTATCTTCGTGCGATACGAATGGCCGTTTTCCGCTGCAGGCTATTAGTTTTAGTCCTGCAGCGTCGCACACCCGTCAGTCTGCTTGACTAAACAGGCGCCCCATAAAGGACCATCGATCGTACGATACCAGCGTAGAGGCGGCGAACTTCTTGCCGAGGTCCCCCGAGGTTGGGCAGCAGTCTGTTCAAAGCACCCACTGCCTTTTCAACGTGGCGGACCAGTGGCTCAAAGTGCTCTTCGAAGCCCCAGCTTGGGGATCGACGCCACGACTTTTGCCAACCCAAACTCGGAAAGCTGGATGGTCTCACCAAATGTATCCCCGCCGGCCAACACCAGGATGTAGTCAGCATAGCAAACGACATTAACGCCGACCGGGAGTTCGACACGCAGGACCACGTCGTATACGAGATCCCACAAGGGAGGACCTAAAACCGACCCATGCGGAACCCAACACGTAATCTCCCTCCGATGTACACTACCATCCCGACCCACATAGCGAATGTGATGGTCGCGTAGGCAAGCCCTGATGATGCACTGCAGGTAAGGGGGCACTCCGTGAATTACTAGTGCCGCCCTTATTGCATCCCAAGGCAAGGAGTTTAAAGCACGATGTCCAAACTTACCGCCAACGCCACCCCACCCCGGGACACCACCTGTTCTGACAGCGAGCGGACGCGTAGGATTGCGTCCACTGTAGAACGCTGCTGCCGGAAACCATACTGGCAATCAGCCAGGTCGGGACCTACTCGCGACAGGTGCCCGATGAGTCTATCGGCAATTATTCTTTCGAATATCTTGGAAATCTCGTCGAGCAGGCAAATGGGACGGTAAAATAAAGGAATGAAACAAAAAAAAAACCTGTTCATAGCTGGGATTCGAACCCGCAATCTTGGGCGTACTAGGCCATCGCCTTTTTCGCATTCTAACGGCAGCAGCGGCGTGAAAATTACGAAGCAAATTGCGCCGGCTATTTCTTTTTGGGTTATTATACGGAGAAAACGAATTTTCCCGGATATGTGACCTAGCTAGATCGATTTTTCGCCTCCGAAAACCACTTAATTGCAAATTTTATCAAAATCGTTAGAGCCGTTTCTGAGAACGTGATTATTATATATTACTACGTCCAATATCACGAGATTGAAACTACTCCTACAATAAAACGCGGGTAAAACTGCACCTAAAATTACACGCAAGTTGTTTTGGATTCATTTTGACAATAAACTAAGTATTTGAAAAGGCCTTTTTATTTAATAATGTGAAACTTATTCAAGCAAAGTTCATCCATCTTTTGCTCTCAGTTTCAGCTGTTTCAAAATGCCGGAGCTGGTCTCGTTTATCAAGCCAGTTTAAAGATTTCTTCCGTTGGCCTGACCTTGCACGATCCACATCGACATGCGGAGTTTCTCAGTACGTTGACTCCAGTTACAGTCACGTGGCATCTGACCACCCTCGCCATTATGGTCGTCACCAGCAAAACCAGACTTCTGCATCGCTGACTCCTTGTGTCAGTTTACCTGGTCATGGGAATGTGAAGAGAACTCGCACAGTTAAAGTACAGAAGCCATCCTTAGAATCAATATACCACGAGAACGAAACTACACCTAAATTAACTGGCAAGTTGATTCTGATTACTTTATTTAACGAAGTCTGCCTAGCTGTTGCCCAATTATGTTGGGAATACAATAATTTACATGCCTAGCAATATTGTGTAACTACGTAGACAGTAGGGGCCAACGTGCTTAACGTGTTTCCCGCTCGAGACGTGGAGGAGTCTCGGTACCTACTAAATGGTCACTCATCCATGACTCGACTTCGGCAAGCTTTGCTTAAGACCCGTGCGGTTATAACTTAGCCACGAGCTTCGCCTTTATGTAACGAAGTATTCATAATGATTTCCCAAATGAGCCACAGCAAAGACAGGGTTGTGTTTTCACGCGTGTTTTTTGTCCTTTTTTGGAAACATGCTTGATTAAGCAAAGTATTCGCATAAATAGACCAATTTTTGGTGCTTTTGAAGTCAGTTATTTTTTTTGCGAAAAAGATATATTACTCTCTTTTTAGTTTTGGTTCACCACCACTACAAATTGAGCAAGTTCCATAGTAAGATACCTAAAATGGCTACAGGTAAAAAAAACTGAAAGGTATTAATTTTCGGGTTCCTTGTCCATGTTTCCCAAAAGTATTATTAATTAAACTGTTTATCCGAATGCGGACTTTTAACCCGACTGCCGAAGGAGGGTAATGTTGTGTTTATCAGTCTATGTATGTATGTACGTATGTATATATGTTTGTTCCTATGTGGCGATCTAGAGACCAAACGCGTTGGCGAATTTAAATTTAAAAAAACAAACAAACAAAAAAAAAATCCTCTTTGTAATATTGGTATATATTCTAGGCGTTAGGTTAGGTACCAGCAGCGAGCAACACATCTACCCGTGATGCCAGCAGCCCTTGCCATCACCAACCTTTAGTAAAGAGGATTCGATCAGTCAAAGTACAGAAGCCCTCCATAGAGTCACTATATAACAAAGGTGAAACTACACCTAAAATAACACGCAAGTTGTTTTGGATTCGTTTTGACAATGAACTAAGTATTTGAAAAGCCCTTTTTTATTTAATAATGTGAAACTTATTCAAGCAAAGTTCATCCATCTTTTGCTCTCAGTTTCAGCTATGTCAAAATGCCGGAGCTGGTCTCGTGTATCAAGCCAGTTTAAAGATTTCTTCCGTTGGCCTGACCTTGCACGATCTACATCGACATGCGGAGTTTCTCAGTACGTTGACTCCAGTTACAGTCACGTGACATCTGACCACCCTCGCCATTATGGTCGTCACCAGCAAAACCAGACTTCTGCATCGCTGACTCCTTGTGTCAGTTCACCTGGTCATGGGAAAATGAAGAGAACTCGCACAGCTAAAGTACAGAAGCCATCCTTAGAATCAATATACCACGAGAATGAAACTACACCTAAATTAACTGGCAAGTTGATTCTGATTACTTTATCGAACGAAGTCTGCCTAGCCGTTGCCCAATTATGTTGGGAATACAATACTTTACATGCCTAGCAAAATTGTGTAACTACGCAGATACACGATACTCCTGGACAAATAGGTGTCAAATTTTCAGGCATCTAAAGACAGTAGGGGCCAACGGCTTAACGTGTTTCCCGCTCGAGACGTGGAGCAGTCTCGGTACTTACTAAATGGTCACTCATCCATGACTCGACTTCGACAAGCTTTGCTTAAGACCCGTGCGGTTATAACTTAGCCACGAGCTTCGCCTTTATGTAACGAAGTATTCATAATGATTACCCGAATAAGCCACAGCAAAGACAGGGTTGTGTTTTTGTCCTTATTTGGAAACATGCTTGATTGAGCAAAGTATTCGTATAAATAGGCCAATTTTTTGTGCTTTTGAAGTCGGTTATTTCTTTTGCGAAAAAGATTTATTACTCTCTTTTTAGTTTTGGTTCACCACCACTACAAATTGAGCAAGTTCCATAGTATACCTAAAGTGGCTACAGGTAAAAAGGCCACCACTGCTCCCGCGACCTAAGACCAAACGCGTTGGCTGATTTTGATGCTTTTTACGTCAATCAATTCGTCTTAACCTTGCAAATGTCACTCGTTACACTAAAATTGTAAAATAGATAATGGCGGCTTTTTGGGCCCCTTTTTTTTCAGACCCATCGTTTGGGTTAACAAAATAAAGGGTTTGAAGAGGTGATTTCAAAAATATATAACACTTATATGTTTAAATGTACCTTATCCGAAAAAATAATGTTGTTTAAAAAGTTATTAATGAAAAAGTTAATCCAATAAATCAAAAAACCACAAAGAACTAAAAAGACGTAAACAAGAAGAAAATCAGGCTGTGCAGTCGTAGGATACATATTCGCGAGCTGGCTGACTAAAACCAGATGTATCCTCTGACTGCACAACAAGATTTTCCTTTTGTTTACTTCTTTTTAGTTCGCTTCTTAAAAGCAGTCGGGCATTTTGATTTTTTGAATTAACATTTTTATACTATTAAATTTAACAATAAAGTCTTAGTCAAGGCGAAAATATTTTTCGATCTCAAATTTATAAGGGTAGTTTTTTTGTAATCACTTACACTTCCTATAGCATTCACAACGAATTGCATTGTTTATATAGTCTTGTTATACTTTTTTTTAACCATTGTGTAGATTCATTTACCGATTGATTTGTGAATGTGTGAACATTATAGGCCTTCTAGATTTCTAGATGCTTGTTAACAATTGTTCACTTTTTATCTCGTTTTGCTTTTTTTTTTTGTTTATTTAAATCTTTTGTTTTAGTTTCATACGACTTAATAAATGTCGGGCCTACGTTGTCCCCCCATATCTAAGTACGAATGCAGTAACATGGAAATATTGTAAAACCAAACCATTTTTTAAAAGAGTAACCGTGGAGTTTGCCGGTTCTTCTCCATAGGAAACGACCAACCCGAACCGTGCACCTTTTGTTGACGTTTTATAAGTGCCCATGTAGGCCTATGTGAATTAAAAAAAAAGTGTTTAATTTTGATTTTTGACATAAATACACAAACTTTTTTTCTTTTTTTCCATGGCGGTAGGCAGAAACAACAGAACGCCAAAAATATTTATTTACACTTTATTTTATTATTTATTGTAGACCACAAAATACATACAGGACAAACATTTACAAAAACAAGAGTGTATAATGGGCGATCAAATCGCACGAGGCAATAATTAGGTAACAAACAAACAATTTAACTGACTTGGTTTTACATATGAAGTCGACGGAGGTATTGTGTTTATTTTTTATGTTTTTAATGGGATCTCATTTCTTTTTTTAGGTCACTCTTTTTTTTCTATTCAGGTACTATTTCTTGTGCGTCTTCCATTAGGTAGGTAAACTAGGTACCTAGTTCCTATCTTTAATGTAAATAAAGCTAGCGCAGTTGATGAATTATTTTACACACTGTTTGTTTATAAGATTAAAATACCTTACTCAGTTTAATCTGTTAAAAGGTCGCTAAGATCTCAATACCATCGCGTCCGTCCAACACACTGCGCTGACTTATCAGTATGGTTTAAGTATATTAAAGGAGACCAATTCTAGGCGACTGTGACACTGGAATTTGACCCTGTCCTTGAAATAATTACCTACAGCCGCGTGGTACGTAAACAAGCAATATGGATACCCACCTCCACTATTTTAATTTTATCTACCTACTTTAGTTTTTTTCTAGTTTTGTGATTGTATATTATTTTTTTAATAAAACAATGAAATTCGTTGTGAATGCTATAGGAAGTGTAAGTGATTAAAAAAAACTACCCTTATAAATTTGAGATCGAAACATGAGGCACAAATGTTGTTATCAGTGCTGTAACTATTCTTAGCAAAGGGCTATAAAGATGATTGAAATCCATTTTACAATGGTTTTCAGTCATCTTTATAGCCCTACTTATTAGTCTAATTAAAAGAAGGAAAAAAAGAAAAATGATGTTGAGAATAGTTAGAGACATCCACATATTTGTGCCGTTTGTGAGTTACCAGGGAAGCCGCATGCACAGAAGGCGCTTAAGCCAAAATTTTAATCCCTTATTTCCTTGTTTTTATAATATGATTTTTTAATAAGGACACGTTTGGTGTAGTTTTTGAACTTTACATCGGTCAGTTCTATAACTGACTTAGGCAACTTGTTATATACTGTACTGACCACCGTACCGTACCGTACACTGTTTATAAGAATAGACTTACTAGTTTTTGTTAATTTGAATTTGGGTAGGTATTTCAATTCCGTGCTTACTGCGTGGCGTGTATTTAAATTATGGAAGTCGCTTCTAGTTTTGAAACGCCTCAATTTTGGGGACATACAATACATTCCAAAATATAAAGTAAAGGTAGAGTCAGTATATCGATCTCTTTAAATTTTTCTCTGCGGGACTCGCGAGGACCCATTTTATGGATCAAGCGGATTGCCCTCTTTTGTGAGATGAAAATTGAGTCAACTTCTGCTGCTGATCCCCACAGCAGAATGCCATAAGACATAATACTGTGGAAATAAGCATAGTATACTAACCTAGCTGTGGCTACATCGGTTAACTGCCTTTTTTTCCTAACTGCATATGTAGCTGAACTTAACCTGCCCGAAAGAGTTCTCATGTTCGCGCCCCACTGCAATTTTGAATCGATAGTAATCCCAAAGAATAGTTTCCGTTATAACTTCAAGATTTTTCCGTCAAGATTTAAATTTAGGTCACGTTGTGGTACATTTGGTAAAGAGAACCTTAGACATTTTTTTTTTCGCATACAGTAAAAGATTGTTAGCTGCGAACTATTTTGAGAGAAGAATTAGACTTTCGCTGACATGTAAGACATCCGTATCTTTCCTATCTATTTATATGTAAATATACCTACTGAATAAATTACTCGTATCGGACTTGGTTTTATATTAGAAAATCACAATTATGTCGACCTTTTATGGCTACTACAAGAAGGGAGTGGCTATTGTGATATCATGGTGGTGATATAGAAGTATCGAAGATGAAGACATGTTGCGCCGATCCGAGTACAAGTAAATCCATATTGTGACTTTAATTAATTTGTATGCCTTAAAAATATTTCAGGTCTAACTTTAAGCTGGTCCGGTTTACCAAGTAAGAGTATGGCATCTGAACCATCAGAACCGACGTGGGCCGTACCTCAGTACTTAAACTCCAGTTCCAGCCCCGCGACGCCTGACCACCCTCACCATCATGATTATAACAAGCAAAGCCAGATGTTAGAGCTTCGTACATATCCACCTAATGTTTTGAATGTGAATAGAACTCGCACAGCTAAAGTACAGAAGCCATCCATAGAGTCAATATACCACGAGGGTGAAACTACGTCTGAAATAATTGGCAAGTTATTTTGTATTCATCATCTTGATTAGTCACAGCCTGACTTCGCCCACTGCTGAGCATAGGCCTCTCTTTTTTGTGCCAATCCCCATGCTCCCTCGCCAACCTCATCCAGATTCTGCCCGCGATGGCAACAATGTCGTCTGCCCATCCCGCCGTTGGACGTCCAAGGACTGGCGGAAGAAATGTTGAAGAAGTGTTTTGGATTACTTAATATATAATATAATATAATATATATTATATATATAATATCATAATCAGCCTATAATGTTCCCACTGCTGGGACACAGGGCTCCTTTCTGGGGGAGCTTCCACCACTATTACTTTACTTTGGAATAATGTCACGCAACTTTTATCTTGTTATTATGCTTTCAGATGTCACTTTAATCTGGTCTCGTTTACCATGCAAGCTTCACACATCTTCTTCAACATCCATAACCAAGTGCGCAGACCTTGAGTGTTCAAACTTCCCACATGGCCATAGTGAGCAAAGTCAAACTTCAGAATTACTTCGTGATTATCCGTCAGATGATATGAGAGTAACGAGGCATCCAGCAGATAAAGTACAAACGTCTTCCGTAGAGTCAATACTTCGAGAAGATGGAACTGTATCCAAACAAAATGGTAAGTACATTTTGAACAACCTGTATTTTATAAGTATAAATCCAGTATCAAACGGCAAAATCACGCTGTTGATCCTGTTAAAAACGTTATGTCTAATGCTGTGGAACTTGTTATCCAACCATGTAGTGTGAACCTCGACTTGCAGTCAGAATGTAGGTTAACTAGTTATCAAGAAGTGAAATGTGCTGCAAAAGGCATGGACCTAATTCATTACGTCCACGGAGCTCCCTAGGCACTCGAAACGATTCTAGAGTTCGAGCTGAAAGGTTTCGGGGTTTTGGATCTGGATCCTTGCTGGACGGAGCGTGGACTTCATCAGTCGAGACCTTTCAAGCTTGATATGAATATTCAATGTGCCTCTTACCATGCGGTGATCGCTCCCGGTTTTCACTGAATTGATCACAGAGACATCATTGAACATTTGCGTCTTGGTTGACATGATGAAGTCGATCTCATTTTTAGTTGCACCATCGGGGCTTTGCCATGTCCACTTCCTGTGCTCACGCTTTCTGAAGAAAGAGTTCATATAGAGGCCTTCCTTCTCCATAAAACTGGCCAGTAGGTTACCCCGGTGGTTCCGACGTCCAACTCCAAATTGCCCCACTTGCAGCTCATCCTCGTCTCGTTTACCCAGTTTTGGGTTGAAATCGTATGTCGTTGATATCGTAAACCTGTATGACCTTCAGAGAATATCTTGAGGATATTCTGAGTATAAGGTACGCCACACTGGTCGACACATTCTCAATCGTTGTTCACAAGGGACTTGTGGACGATAAACCCGACACCACCCTGGGACTGCCGGTCACCCTCTCGGTAATAGAGCAGGTTACCGGATTTGATTATCGTATCCTTCCCCTCTCTTCGGACTTCAGATAACACTATAATACTCCATCGTAACCAGCTCAATTCTTCCTCGAGTTCAACTATCTTCTCGTCGGTCCGGAGTGTTCGCGTGTTGTACGTTGCCAGGTCCAGTCGTCGGTGTTTATTGGGGTAGCCAGGTCCACTCCGGGGATTCTTTGCACCCCTTGCCACGCCATCGCCTCGACCGCTACCGTAGTCGAGGGTAGACGGGCTGCCGGGCACTCGGGGCCGTTTTTTAATTATGCTATTCATGGTTTGGGAGGGGGTGGGTTGCCGTAATCGCCACGCTTGGCAGGGCGGTTAGCGATCGCAGTTTGTTCTTAAAGTGCACAGAGAACGCTGCTGCCCGTTCTCTGGTTTTTCCCTTAGTCGCCTTTTACGACACCCACGGGAAGATATGGGATGATGAAATTCTTTACGTCCGTCGTCACCATACGGTACTTTGGGTACACTACATAAATACGAAAAGATTTTTTCCGTCAGTCACAAATACGAATTTCATAATACCGATTTTCATAATTCCGAATGGTTCAAAATTCCGAATATAACAACTCCGATTTATCATTACTCCTATTTTACAATTCCTAAATTTCAAAATTCCTAACGTTTATAATTACTATTCTCAAAATACCGAGTTTCAATAGTTCGAATAACAAAAAGTCCGACTTAATGATAATTCGAATCATTAAAAATAAGAATGCCGGTTATTAAAATACCAATTAATACAATTCCGAAATCAAAATAGGATGCAATATGCAAGCAGGCATGCAACATGCAAGCAGGCATGCAACATGCAGCAAGCATTGTTTCTGTCACGGCTCCGGCGCTGCGGGTTTTGGGTGGCCCCACGCGAGCTTATCGTCGCAGTTGACTTGAACGCTCACCACCGCAGCTTCGGCATGCAGCCGGCGTGAAGTCGGTTTGGACTGTCCCATCGGAGTTGAATTTTTTCCCTTGCAAGAAGTTATCCAAATTTCGAAAAAAATGGTAATCTGTTGGAGCAAGGTCTGGGGAGTACGGTGGATGTCTTAGACATTCCGATTGAAGCTTCTCTAATTTGGTAGCCGTCTGTTGTGCAGTGTGTGGTCTAGCGTTGTTCTGAAGCTGCAGTGGCATAGTGCGATTGACCAGCCTCGGCTGTTTAGCAGCTAGCTTTTCCATCATGGTTTGCAGTTGCTGACAATAGACATCCGCCGTAATCGTCTGAACAGATTTAAAAAAGCTGTAGTGAACGACACCGGCACTAGTCCACCAAACGCTCACAAAAAAATTTTTTTGAAGTAAATTTTCGCTTGGGGCAGGATTTGGCTGGTTAGCCAAGGTTCAGCCATTGCGATGAGCGTTTCTGATTATTCTACAGGATCCACTTTTCATCACAGGTAATGATTCGATTTAAAATCCCTTCGTTATTGTGCCGGTTGAGTAATGTAACGCAGCAGTCGACGCGCATTTGTTGGTTTGCTGCACTCAATTCATGAGGTACCCACCTTTCAAGCTTTTTCACCTTCCCAATTTGCTTCAAGTGGATTAAAACAGTTTTATCACTAACACCGCAGCCTGCAGCTAACTCGGACGTGGTTTGCGATGGATCCGCTTCCACAATCAATCAATCTGCCTAGCCTTTTCCCAACTATGTTGGGCTCGGCTTCCAGTCTAACCGGATTCAGCTGAGTACCAGTGTTTTACATAGAGCGACTGCCTATCTGACCTCCACAACCCAGATCCGCTTCCACAATAGCCTTCAATTCTTCATTATCAACTTTGTCTCCGGGCGTTCACAGGGCTTGTTCTGCAGGTCGAAATTTCCAGAACGAAAACGTTGGAACCAAAAACGCAATGTGTTTTCTTTTGCGACACCGTCGCCATAAAAAAAATAAAAAAGCTTTTATTAATTCCTTACTACAGGTTTGAAGTTGTATCATGTTTATACGAACAACGGTTTAAATTATGTTAGTCTGTTAGTAAAATATAAATAAAAACTTAACTTAATATTTGTTAGTATTGTAAGTTAGTGTTGCCGTTGTCTGTCTCTATTTCAGTGTAAGGATCGCCTGAGACGGTAAAAGCCTCCTCCAAATGCTTCCATTTTTCGCGAAGTCTAGCTGTCCTGGCCCAAAGGTTTCCAGCAGTCTGGACAATTTCATCTCTCCACCTTTTAAAAGGCCTGCCTCTTCTCCTTTTAACAGATCTGGGGGTCCAGTTTGTTAAGATCTGGGCCCATCGTTGTGATTCCAGCCTCTGGATGTGTCCTGCCCATCTCCATTTGAGTTTGAGTACCTGTTCAATCACGTCCGTAGATCTTGTTGCCTTCCTTATCAACAAGGTTTTCACTCGGTCTCTTATGTTCATGAAACTTCGTTCTAGTCCTCTCTGACAAGTCCTAATTTAAATTTGTTGTCTCTTTGTTAAGGACCAAGTTTGACACGCGTAAGTAAGACAAGGTATTAAGCAGGTACCCATAGCTTTAGCTTTCAACCTCTTTGTGTAAATTATTTCTTCACCACTGCTCTCAAAACGGTGAAGGAAAACATCGTGAGGAAACCGGCATGTCCTAGTAGCAAAATTCAAGACATGTGACATCCACCGCACTGGGCCCGCGTGGTGGATTACGGACTATTCCCTCTCACAGAGAGGAGGCCTGTGTCCCAGCAGCGGTAACATCAATAGGCTGATGATGTGATGTGATGTGATATATAATATTGTTATTCTCTTTCTTCATTCATTTTATTACCATTTGTCTTCGGTGTTCGTATCATCTTTATGCCGATGATCTTCAACTGTAAGCAGCTGCGTGGGTAGAAGATTTATCGGACGCTATAGAGGATGTAAACCGAGACTTGGATGCCATTAAAATCTGCTCTGATAGATTTGGTGTGGCTGTAAACGTCTCACAGTGTCAAGTCATTTTAATAGGAAGCTCGCGCATGATGGGTGAAAATAAAAGGATGGTTGATGGTTAGCTCTTTTCATCCTTTTATTTTCGATGGTACCGTTATACCCATTTGCTCTAGCGTAAAAGATCTCGGTTTGCATCTTGATTCGGCACTTGGCTGGCATAGTCAGGTTACTAGTGTCAGTCAAAGAGTCAAGTGCGGTTCTGCTGGATAAGCTTGATAGGCTCCTCAATAACTGCATTCGGTTCATATTTATCTTGAGGCAATATGACCATGCGTCGAGCTACAGGTCTGAGCTCAAATGGATGCCATTCGCCTAAGAAGATGTTTGCGCAACCCTCCTTCTTACATTATGTCTCACTTTCAATACTTAAATTTTTCTTACGCTAGGAAACTGCGTTCTTCCAACAATCTTCTCCTACTCTGTCCTTCTCATACTACTGATTTTTAGCATAATTTCTTTCATATTCAATCTATTCTTCTTTGAAACGTGCTTCCTCTCGAAATCAGGACGGCCACCAGTCAGTATGCTTTCATGCGGAAATTGCGGTTATATTATCAGTGGGGGGAGGGGGTCATCTCGATAACTTATTTTTAATACTTAATTAAATATATATATTTATATAGGTAGGTATTATCAATACATATAATAAATCTGTAGAAAAGTCGTTTTTGTAAAATAAAAAATTGAGAATATTAAAATAAAAAATAGCCAGGGTGTTAAAGGATAACCTACAGAACCCATTTCCAGTTTTTTGAATTTTTTGTCTTTTTGTCTGTTTATTTGTGCGGGCATCACGTAAAATGTACGAAGCCAATGTAGATAAATTTTATACATAAATATTATGCGTAACTTGACGTATTACTTAGTTTTTGTTTCATCGCAATCGGTTCACTCTATCAAAAGTAAGATGAATTTAAAGTGTTCAAGAAGTAAAATATCACAACACTCGCCATGTTTCTGAACTGTGACACACGCAATTCAGATATTCGGACAGTTGAACTCCGTATTCGATAGGTGGCGTTGTGCATTTTACATCAGTTTCTGAATGGCGGTGATAGCACGGTAAAGATATCTATACAGTATTGTGACTAGGGGAGGGCCCTGAGCTTGAAATAAGTGCCTACAAGCGCACGCCACCTAAACACGCGTTAGGGCCGCCCGCCTCTACCTACTTGAGTTTCTTTCTAGTTTTGTGATTGTAAATATCTCAGATTATTTTCTCTAATCTGAGGTAAATATTATATTTTTTTATTGAACTTAATTTAAATATTACTAGGTAGGTACCTAACATTTATTAATCTCATAAGTACTTAATCATTTCATAATGATATTTTTTCCAATTAAATAATATATGTAAGTAGCTAAGTACATAAGTAAGTAGATAGCCTAGCCTAGGAAACCACCTACTAGTTTTTTTTTCAACCGAGCCTGTGCCGAGCATAGGTAGGTAAACTCGTGTGTGGCTTTATCACCTTATCCACTTATTTATATTTATTAATTCAGGTATTTTACTCGGTGGAAAAAGCGAAATACCTCACTATTAAAAAAAGAAACAAATTACGTATTATTAGGTTAGGTATTTTTTCTTATTGTCTTGCCTTACGGAAGTTTTAGGTAATTAAAAAAATGTTTTCTCTTGTTGCGATAAAGAAGAATTCAAACAAACAAAAAATAATATAGGTTATAATTGCTCTCTGACATATTAAGTAAGTATATCTGATATATTAATAAAGTGTAAATAAATAAATAAATAAGTAGTTGTGCGTATTTTAATAAAATATTCACAAATCCCACGCTTACTGCTTACAAAACCATCACACCGTTCGTTCGTCACTGCGGCGCGTTCGCGACGTAGTATATCGAGTGCGGGCTGAGCTCGAGTCACGTGGTCATGACTCGCGTTCCGACCGTTTGTATGAAGATAGAATACTGTATATATATCTTTACCTTGGTGATAGAGTGCGTGCGACGGGTGGCGTCCTTAATGTTGCCAGCTTATCTGATCTTTTTTCGTTCATTTAATCAATAGTAATTTTTCATTTTTCGAAACTTAAAGTAATTTAAGTTAAGCATAATTAATTACTAGTCTTTTCTAATTACATAGAATATGATGAAAAAAGCTTCATGAAATTATTGTAAATCTTCTATTGAACACTTAGTAGTACCTACTGTTAAATTTGGTCTAACAATGGTCCTGCAGTAGCTAATAATACCGTCCATTTCAAATTCAATTCGTTTTTAATTTCTTCTTCAACGGTGCGTTCAGAAACGCCTAAACAAAATAACAATGATGCATTATATTACATGATGCCGGTCCTGTCCCGCTGGTATATTTATGTACCACCCAAAAACCAATACTGTCAGGCACCGGTAGTACGAAAATTTAGGGAATTTTTAGTATAGTGGTAATTTAGGGTAATTTTATTCCTAAAAATTACCTGTCAAATAAGCAACGCGGGCTTTATCTTTGTAAAACGGTACCGTAGGCCCGTTATTGTCTTGTTCACTTCAAGAAATCATCACTGCCAGCACTTTAAATTCGTTTGGCTTAGTGATGGCGATTATTTACTTCGGAAACGAATAAAAACACGGAATACAACGCTCTCTCTTGACACCTGACATAAATGACAAACGATTAGTTCCGATTTTGACCGCGCGCAGAGATATCTTGCGCGCACTCTAATGTTCTCCGGGGCAGAATGACACCTGAAAAAAATTTGTAGGTAGGAAGGATAAGTAGCAAGTCAAAATAGGCAGGTAGGCAGGGAGTGTTAACTCTATACTTCGAATCAACATTTTCGTTTCGGTGTAGTGTTCTGGAGAGCAACTAGATGGCGGGCAGCAAAACTGTCTTTACTTTTTTAGGGTTCCGTACCCAAAGGGTTAAAACGGAATCCTATTACTAAGACTCCGCGGTCCGTCTGTCTTTCCGTCTGTCTATCACCAGGCTGTATCTCATGAACCTTGATAGGTTGACAGTTGAATTTTTACAGATGATGTGTGTTTCTGTTGCCGCTATAAAAACAAATACTAAAAACAGAATAAAATAAATATTTAAGTGGGGCTCCCAAACAAAAAACGTGACTTTTTTTGCCGTATTTTGCGATAATGGTACGGAATCCTTCGTGCGCAAGTCTGACTCGCACTTAGCTGGGTAAGTTGGATAAGTAGGGTAGGTAGGGCGTAGTTTGGGTAAGTAGGGTAGGTAAGGCGTTGGTTGGGTAAGTAGGGTAGGTAGGTAGGGTATGTAAGGCATAGGTTGGGTAAGTAGGGTACGTAGGTAGGGTAGGTAAGGCGTAGGTTGGGTAAGTAGGGTGGGTAAGGCATAGGTTGGGTAAGTAGGGTAATTAGGTAGGGTAGGTAAGGCGTAGGTTGGGTAAGTAGGTTAGGTAGGTAGGGTGGGTAAGGCGTAGGTAGGGTAGGTAAGGCGCAGGTAGGGTAGGTAAGGAATAGGTAGGGTAGGTGAGTAGGGTAAGTAAGGCGTAGGTAAGTAGGGTAGGCAATTGACGGGAGTGAAGCCGCGGGCACAGCTAGTATAAAATATGTACGTACGCGTATTTTAAGCAATTTATTATTATTATTATTTGGTTTTTTTTTTGTTGCCACATTTTAAACAATGCACCTGCCATGTTTTCTCTTAACCACCCTTGGTTGACTGGTAGAAAATGCCAATGTCAATGAGCCCCAATACGACGGTGCTATCTAATAACTGATTTTATCTAAAACTAGCTGACCCAGCAAACTTTGTTTTGCCATAAAAAGACCAAACATTTATCTACCCTACCTACCCGACCCTACACTACCCTACCCTACCCGACCCTACACTACCCTACCCTACCCTACACTACCCTACCCTACCCTACCCTACAC
This sequence comes from Orthosia gothica, assembly GCA_949775005.1. Classification (NCBI taxonomy): domain Eukaryota; kingdom Metazoa; phylum Arthropoda; class Insecta; order Lepidoptera; family Noctuidae; genus Orthosia; species Orthosia gothica. The sequence continues at coordinate 6,542,740 of OX459039.1, read as the reverse complement.
TACCCTACCCGACCCTACACTACCCTACCCTACCCTACCCTACCCTACCCTACCCTACACTACCCTACCCTACACTACCCTACCCTACTCTACCCTACCCTACCCTACCCTACCCTAACCTACCCGACCCTACACTACCCTACGCTACCCTACACTACCCTACCCTACACTACCCTACCCTACCCGACCCTACACTACCCTACACTACCCTACACTACCCTACCCTACACTACCCTACCCTACACTACACTACCCTACACTACCCTACACTACCCTACCCTACCCTACCCTACCCTATGTCCTTCTCCTGGTTCTAAGCTACCTCCCTGCCAATTTTCAGCTAAATCGATTCAGCCGTTCTTGAGTTATAAGTGAAGTAACTAACACGACTTTCTTTTATATATATAGATAACAAGAAATTTAATACCGTTTTTACAATAGATTTTGGCCATTGTACGACAACTACCGCCAATACTTCACCTAGTGGCGAGTAGAGAAACAAAAAAAAAAAACCACCACTACTAGTTGCCAGAGGACAAAGTGTTGGTTGGTGATACGATACTAAAAATTAGATTAGAAATTGGTAGAAAAAAGTTTTTCTTTTGAAAATTAATTATGGATAACATAACCTACCGTAGCCGTAAACTATTCAGAACGAGCTTTTTATGTTATATGATGGCAGATAGTTCTGCACTTTTTCATGCAACAATGATGAGTTTGCCTAATACGTCACTAAATACCAGCCAAATAGTTATAGAACTACAGGAAAAAAAAACAAACAGTTGTCCAGTGATTTACAGAGTGCTCATCAGGAAATTGAAAATTTAAATTCGGAAAATTTTAGATTAAAAACGGATATACAAAAATACATTAAAACTATACATGCATACAATGAGCTTAATATTACTGACTTAAAGAATATGACTTCGCACTCAAGACAAAAACGTAAAGTAAACCAGAATTGTAAACCAACGCCTGTGGCAAATAATAGGCAGACAATCACCTCTGTACAAAACAGAGAAAATGACAAACCAGCTTACGACAATAACAAGACAGTATCACCGAAATTGACTCAAAACGAAAGAATGCTAGGGCTACTGGACCGAACACTGAACACTGAAATTGACCTGTCCGCTAGCCACAACGTCAAACAGGAAAACCAATTGGCAGGAACCTCACAACAGACAAGCGCAATAAAACTGGTAAACATATCAGAAGCAAAACATTTACCTGAAAATGGACGGAACGAAACCTTAAACAATAATTGCACTCAGACTAAACCTACAGATCAGATTACGGTTAAAAAACTATCTAACAATAGGGAGAGCTTTGAAGTAAAAAAACCGGCTAAGTGCGAGTCGGACTCGCGCACGAATAGTTCCGTACCATTTTCGTAAAAAACGTCAAAAAAAACACGTTTGTTGTATGGTAGCCCCCCTTAAATATTTATTTTATTTTGTTTTTAGTATTTGTTGTTGTAGCGGCAACAGAGAGAGAAGAGAAATTTCAACTGTCTAGCTATCACGGTTCATGAGATACAGCCTGGTGACAGACAGACAGACAGACGGACCGCGGCGTCTCAGTAATGGGGTCCCGTTTTTACCCTTTGGGTACGGAATCCTAAAAAGAAGAAAATAATCATAATTGCTGATCAGCAGGGACGCTTCATTCAAAGGATTTTACAAAAATTAATCGGTAATGACTTTTTAGTCAGATGCTGGAAGCCTGGCGCATCACTAAAGGAAGTTCTAAATACGGCAAAAGTAGAAATAAGTCTACTTAATAAAAATGACTTTGTAATTGTTTTGGTAGGCGTGAATGATAAAAACCCGGCAGAAACACAATTGTGCCTCAGTAACTTTTTGAATAATGCCAGAAATACTAATGTTTTGGTATCTGAAGTGCTATTTAATAATCATTTAAATGAAAGAAAGTTAAATTATAAAATTAAGTTTATCTGTTGTCACTTCAGTCATTCAACCTTCGTAGACATGAATTACTCAACATATTTGCCAAAATATCGCTTTTTAGCGTTACACGCATCCCAATTAATATTGAAAGAAATTTTGAGCGCAGTATACAAGCAAAAATATAACCGGTATGTCTGTGAAAACTATATTAATACCAACACTGCTACTATCATTGTTGACAAATATACTCAGACAGAGTCTATCTACAAAGAAAGCGAAAGTCTCCCTAATAATTTTACCACCAGTACAAGTATAAGTTACCACTAATAATTTTTTTCGCCTATAAAATATTTAAATTCTGCACCAAAACATTAATGGCTTAATAACTAAACTAGATGAGCTAACGGTACATTTACATTCTTTGGGAGAGGACAGTAATTACAATCCGGTTGATGTTCTATGTATTACGGAACATAACATGACTATTGATGACACGATACTATTTAAACTGTCCAATTTTATAATGGGGGATAGTTTCACATGTAATAATAGAAATGGGGATCATGCATATTAATTAAATCTTTTCATAAATTTAAAATTGTACAGAGCAAATACAGTTTTGGACCCTTCACTTTCTGACCATACAGCACAATTGTTGACATGTCCCGTAAAGAAAACTTACACCACAATACACTAGTTTAAATCTGAAAGAGATTACGGTGAGGATAACATTTCTAAATTTATAAGCTGCATTGAGAGTCTTTGTTTTGCGGAATGTTTTACAAATAATGATCCTGAAATAGCTTACAATACTATTTATATTCTATTTAAATTATTTTATGATTTGTGTTTCCCTATAATAAGAGTTAATATACCAATGTGTTAAAAAGTGGACAAGAAACAATAAAATTGAAGAAACAGTGTGAAATCCTAAGATTAAAACAAACAATCAGTGAAAATAATCGTCGTAAATAACCTCACATTCATCCGTTAAAGTGTCAAATCATTACCAACTAAACGAAAGAACTCAGTGTTGTCATAGCAAATTAAAATAAATCAGTCTAGTGACACATCTGCACAAAGACCTTATACGTATTTCTTACTACTAGACTGTGTACCAAAAATTTTTGTATCGATAAAATGAAATCTATTACCATACATCTAGGTTAGCTATTCCCATAAAAGCGGTAGCTAACCAAAAGCGGTCCTGAGCGAGAGGGTGCCCGCTGGTAGTGTGTCCTTGTCTGACATCATGCCAGCTCAACTAATGATTGGGTTTGGTAGAAATTGTGGCAAATTTTATATTTTCTTTTTTATGTAATACTAAAACGAACGAATTAAAATATATATTTAAATACGTTTCAAAGTCTATGAAACTTTGAAGCGTATTTAAATATTTTTACAGTTCCTTTAATTAATCAATTCATTGTATTTAAAAAATAATTCATTAATACTGAGTAAGAGTAGTACTTTTAAATGTTTTGGCCTGGTAATACTAAATGTAGGACCACCAGGTTTGTGGAGTTTTTGGCAGGTTTTGTTCGAGTAAAATTCAGCGGCTCTTAATATTATTCGCAAATTGATTCCTAGTGGAATAAAATTGGTGAAGTTAAGTTTCTCAACTGTTTACGCAACTGGACAATATGTGAAATAATTGAGATCCTTTGGGGTATTTCAAAGCATCGTCTGAAGACTGCAGGATCATCTCATGCCTCTCCTTCATGAGCTTGGGAGTAAGATCAGAGAGCTTTTTGTTCCTATCTATACGATGGGTCTTGAAGAACAAGACTTATCCAGACTTGGGATTTGAGGGTTATCGAGTCCCCCCCCTCTCTTCGAACTTCAGATAACCCTATAATACTCCATCGTAAACTGCTCAATTCCTCTTCAAGTTCGGTGATCTTATCGTCGATCCGGAGTCCGGAGTGTGCGTGTGTTGTACGTTGCCAGGTCCTGTCGTCGGTATTTGTTGGGGTAGCCGGATCTCTTCCGGGATTCTTTGCACCCCTTGCCATACCTTAACCTAGATCGCTACCGTAGTCGAGGGTAGCCAGGCTGCCGGGCACTAGGGGCAATGTTTTATTTGTGCTATTCATGGGGAGTGCTTTGCAGGCGGATTGGCGATCCCACTATGGTTGTTACAAATTCACAGAGAACGCTGCTGCCCATTCTCTGGTTTGTCCCTTAGTCGCCTCTTATGACACCAATGGAAAAACATGGGATGTTGAAATTCTTTACGCCCGACACCATACGGTACACTTACCGTATGGTGTCGGGCGTAAAAAAAACGTGTGTATTTTTTGGAATCGACATCACTATGTAGATTCCAAAAAATATACACACGTTTTGTTTTCCTTGAATTTGGTAGGTTTAGGTAGCGTAGTTAGGTAGTATATATACATATATCGGGATACTTACACTATTGTTTTTACAATCAATTTGTCCCTTGTTATGTTTGGTCATGGTCACCTCATTAGAAAGAGACACACTACCAACGGGAGCCCTCTCGCTCGGACCGTTTTTTGCGCCATAGTGCACAGTCTAGTAGTAAGAAGTATAAGGTCTTTGCATCTGCAGGACAGGCAACATAAAGGAGAAAATTGCGTTCCAGTTTAACGATACGTTTTGTTATTGTGCATCCCAAAATAAAAAATACTTAGCGATGGCTGATGAAATGTCAATATCCACATTGTATAGAGTCTGGCAAACGAAAGTAGAGACTGAAAAAGCGCGACAAATTTAAAAAATCTCGGCATAGCAACCCCAAAACTAGTATGAAATACTTGGAATAACCTAATTTGATACTTTAGAATTAATAATAAATAATTCTCTACTTTCGTTTGCCAGACTCTAGTATGATGAAACTAGAAATGGAAAAACAAGCTACTCTAATTAAAGACAATACAGAGAAGATTATGATGACCATAGACGATAAAATTAAACCATTAATTCAGGAAAATGAAAAACTTAAATCAGAAATCCAATTATTAAACAACAAAATAAATTCCTTAGAAAATACGACAAGAAGGAACAATATCATAATACACGGATTCGAAGAAACAGAAGATAAACATATTGAGCTATTCAACAATATTACAGAATTGCTCAGAAAAATGGTTTATTATGGTTACAAAATTATTTTATTATTATATATATATTTTTTTTTTTAAATGGTTACAAAATATTGTCAAACTACCAGAACGAACTACAGAACAAAAGTATCCTTATACAATGCGACAACAAAACGGTGGTGGCATACATAAAGAATCAGGGTGGATCCTAATCGGTATCACTTCTAAAACTTGCTGGCGACATCCTGACTATGGCGATACGCAAAAATATAGACATACGAATAGAACATATTCCAGGTCAGTACAACGTAATATCAGATCATCTATCCAGGGGCCAAAGCTTGCCAGACTGGCACCTATCGGACTGGGTACTGAAAATTATTTTCAGAAAATGGGGTACTCCATGCATCGACCTATTCGCAACACAGAAATCGGCAGTCGTCGCAAAATACGTCACGCGATTTCCATGCCAACAGGCAGAATTTGTAAACGCATTCACAAGGACGTGGGACTACAAACTAGGATGGATATTCCCGCCTCCACCGTTAATACCCAGGATCCTACAACACCTCAACCAATGTCGAGGAACCTTCATACTGATAGTTCCCAGATGGGAGAATGTCTTCTGGCGACCGATACTCAAGAAAAGATCTGTAGACAAACCGTTCACAATACGGAACCTAGTCGACCATTTGATAGACCTCCAAACCAATCAACCACCCCCCAAAACACAAGATTTGTACTTGGAAGCATGGAAAGTACGGGGTGGGCTGATTTAGTGAAAAATTGGTCAACCAAAGAAAAACAAATTCTAGAGACTTCATGGCGCAAATCATCTTTGGGCACCTACTCGAAAGCATGGAAGAGCTAGCGCCTGTGGGCTAAAGATAAAAAGGTATCAATAAATAACCCGAATCCCACAGAAGTAGCACAATACCTTTGTTGCTTTTATTTTAAGAAAAACATGTCATATCGAACTATCTGTCTGCACAAATCAACAATAGCAACATTCTCAAATCCTCTAAATTCTGACAAAATAACAAACAACCTGCTAATAAAACATACCCTTAAAGGAATTTCAAATACAAATCCTCAGACCTTACGAGCAAAAATATGGGATGTAAATAAATTGTTAACCTGGATACACCATAATCCACCGGACCTAAGCAACCTTTTTCAAGTCTCCAGACATTTAGCGATACTACTGCTTTTATCATCTGGAAGGAGAGTACATGACTTGACCCTTCGGAGAATAGATGCCGATTTCCTGGAACAGTCAGAAAATTAAGTTATTTTCTGGCCACAATACCGGTCGTAGACAGATAAGTTGAAGAATATACAATCAGGATAGAAATTACTGAAAATGATCAAGAACTATGGGATATTGTAGACTGGGTTAAGAAATACATTGACATATCATATTCAAGGCAACATGCCAATAGTCAGATAATACCATACTTATTTGTGAAGACTTATTTGTGTGTTTTTCCGAACTCATTCAACCCGAATCTCTTCAAAGTTAGATTGAACAGGCTTCTTCTGGGTAAGCTCACTCCATCGTAGACTCTGTCTCTGTCACCTCTGACCTAGACTAGAGTCAAGAGCAAACCCATGATAATAAAAATTAAAAAATTAAAAAAATTACACGAGGAAAAACAGGTCTGGCCTCTCGATCTGTAATATCTGGATGGGTTCGAACAGCCTTATTGTCAGCTGGAATCGAAGCAGGTGCAGGTAGTACCCGATCCGCAGTAGCCACTTACAGATTTAATAATTCTCTGCCGCTAGATGAAGTATTGAAGAAAGGAAATTGGCAAGGCCCAAACAACTTTTTTAAACATTACTATAGAGAGGTTATAAGTCTACAACCAGTGAGGCTAATACTATTAATAAGAACATGGTGACTGATTCTTTTGTGCCATTGTAATAAGCAAGATCTCATTTATTTTATGTTTTTGAACTTGATTTTATAATCAGTATTAATTGTTGTATCTATACCTACCTAGGTCTAGGGGTGATTACTATTAATAAGTATTCAGAAGTTTGTTTATCTGATCACCATAATCCACCGGACCCAAGCAACCTTTTTCAAGTCTCCAGACATTTAGCGATACTACTGCTTTTATCATCTGGAAGGAGAGTACATGACTTGACCCTTCGGAGAATAGATGCCGATTTCCTGGAACAGTCAGAAAATTAAGTTATTTTCTGGCCACAATACGGGTCGTAGACAGATAAGTTGAAGAATATACAATCAGGATAGAAATTACTGAAAAATGATCAAGAACTATGGGATATTGTAGACTGGGTTAAGAAATACATTGACATATCATATTCAAGGCGACATGCCAATAGTCAGATAATACCATACTTATTTGTGAAGACTTATTTGTGTGTTTTTCCGAACTCATTCAACCCGAATCTCTTCAAAGTTAGATTGAACAGGCTTCTTCTGGGTAAGCTCACTCCATCGTAGACTCTGTCTCTGTCACCTCTGACCTAGACTAGAGTCAAGAGCAAACCCATGATAATAAAAATTAAAAAATTAAAAAAATTACACGAGGTTAAACAGGTCTGGCCTCTCGATCTGTAATAGCTGGATGGGTTCGAACAGCCTTATTGTCAGCTGGAATCGAAGCAGGTGCAGGTAGTACCCGATCCGCAGTAGCCACTTACAGATTTAATAATTCTCTGCCGCTAGATGAAGTATTGAAGAAAGGAAATTGGCAAGGCCCAAACAACTTTTTTAAACATTACTATAGAGAGGTTATAAGTCTACAACCAGTGAGGCTAATACTATTAATAAGAACATGGTGACTGATTCTTTTGTGCCATTGTAATAAGCAAGATCTCATTTATTTTATGTTTTTGAACTTGATTTTATAATCAGTATTAATTATTGTATCTATACCTACCTAGGTCTAGGGGTGATTACTATTAATAAGTATTCAGAAGTTTGTTTATCTGATCTGTTACTTTTATCAAGAAGTTATTTTGTTTTCATTTTATTACTCTTATAAAGAAGAAGACTGAGCTTTGATTTATGTCATTTACCTTAAAATATCACATTTGTGATGTTATAATAAGTCTAAAATGTCATTATTTGTTCCTATGGATATCATATAGCTAGCTCTAACAAATTCTTTCTTTTAATTAAACTTTAAAATCTATCCAGTAATTCAATTGTTCCTTCTTAATGAATTTTATCACAGTACGCTGCTGTGCTGATAACTAACATGCCGGCAGATTTAAGACATATCTCAGAGGTCAGGCCGTAGGCATAGAGCCGAAATAGACCAATTTTCCCCCCAAGGGGAAGAAAATTGATATTTCGGGTCTTGCCGTTGGCCTGACCGGGGCAATTACTTGTCGGCTGAAATAAGGTACTGAAGTAAACAAGCGGGTCTCTGCGCGGCCCGACTCTAGCCGCCAAGCACAGCATGAGAAAGAGACAGCGATAGGTAGGTCGTTTAGGGAGGGAACGGGATAGATAAGGGGTACACACACTGATACGTGAACGTAAATGGAAGAGGTAATCTCAGAGGTCAGGCCTACGGCAAGACCCGAAATACCAGTTTTCTTCCCCTTGGGGGAAAAATTGGTCTATTTTATCAATTCAGCTAGTAATAAAACTAACAGTTTCGGCTAATCTAACGGTTTTGGCTCTACTGGATTTCAGTTTTTTTGTATTTTTGTATTAAAGGCATTACTGAAATCCAGTAGAGCCAACTCTACTGGATTTCAGTAATGCCTTTAATACAGTAGATTTCGATGTTTTACTTGGCGTCCTTAGCTCTCTTAACTTATCTCCTTCGGTTGTTGACTGGTTTCTTAGTTACCTGTTTGGTCACCGACAACGTATTTGCATCGGAGAGACCTTGTCTTTCTGGTGTAGTACTTCTGCCGGGGTACCTCAGGGCAGCGTTTTGATCTCCCTTACTTTTCGCAGTTTTATTAACTCAATATCCAACGAATTAATTTCTTCCTACCACCTTTATGCAGATGATCTTCAAATTTACACGCGATCTCCGCTTGGTAATCTTTCTGAGGCTATCTTGACTATAAATAATGATCTGGCCCGTATATGCGACTTGAGCAAGAGGCAGGGACTTACGGTAAACCCTATAAAGACGCAAGTTTTGGTGGTGGGCAGTTCAAGGTTGGTCTCAAGGATCGACTGGACGACTCTTCCCCAAGTTTATTTTGATAACTCTTTTGTACTATTTAGCGAGACGGTGAAGAACTTGGGGATATTTATTGACAGAACTTCTCTTGGACTGCCCAGCTACAGGAAGTTAGCCGCAAGCTATTCGCATCTGCTGGATCTCTGAGAAGACTGCGTAATTTTCTACCGACTGCCACCAAGATTGCGCTTGCACAATCTCTTCTTCTACCCATCCTTTATGATGATTATGCTGATGCCAGCTATCTTGACCTCACTGAAGAACAACTTGATAAACTTGAGCGACTTCAAAATGTTTTTATACGGTTCATATTCGGTTTGCGCAAATATGACCATGTTTCTGAATTCCGCGAAAAACTCAAGTGGTTGCCAATTCGCCGGAATGTTCATATTCTTTTCCTCATGTATAATGTCCTATTTTTCCCGTCTACCCCTCTTTACCTCAAAAACCGATTTCACTTTTTATGTGACTCGCACACGAAGGTTCTTAGGTCATCGGATAACTTGAAACTTAAAATGCCAATGCATTCCACTATCTTCCTATACAAATCATTTACTGTCCAGGCCGCTCGTCTATGGAATGCATTGCCTGTGACAATAAAACGCGCGCAATCACTACCGATCTTTAAAATACTGGTAAAAGAGCACTACCTGTCACTGTAATCATATTCTTGTTGGAGATGTATTGTTTTCTTGCCTGTATATTTATAAATGTATGTATGTATTTATGTATCTATTTTAGTATTTTATATTTAGTGCTTCTGTTTGTAACTTATTATCTAATTTTAATATTGCATCAAGTGCAACCCCATGTCGTGTCCAGGCTATCTCTCTCCATTCAGGGTTGCCTGGAAGAGATCGCAGATCGCGATAAGGCCGCCTGTTGTATGTTGTTGTTATTTTAAGGTTTCCGTATGTAATGTTTTCATCTTGGTGTACAATAAAGTATATAATAAATAAATAAATAAAATAAAACCAAAGCAATTTGGAAAATTATAAATAATAGTAAGACAGTGACACCTAAAGAAGAAATAAATCAAATAAAAGTAAAAGACAAATTAGTGACCAAACCGGCAGATATAGCTCAAGCTTTTAACAATTAATTTATTGACGATATAAAACCAACTCCCAATGACGGTGGTACAGCTCTCTAAACACTGACATATAATAAGCCAAATTATAAAGTAAAATATAAATATAATAAGCCACAAGATGTTATCCAAATTATAAAAATGCTTAAAAACACGAACAGCACAGGTTATGATGACATAAACGTAAAAATAATCAAAAGTGCTCCATACAATAAACCTGTCCCTTGAGCATGGGGTGTTTCCTTCAAAATTGAAATTAACACTCATAATAGCTCCTGTATTCAAAAAAGAAGACAGAAAATAGATGAAATTTTATAGACCAATTGCACTAGTACCAGTTATTGCAAAAACGATTGAAAAGGTAATCTATAATAACTTGTACTTACATTACTCACTGGAGTCTGGCCAACGAAAGTAGACACTCGAATTATTTGCAAACTTTTTATATGGCAATGCTATACTAATATCAACCTCAGTTTTCCAAATCAAGATGGCGTGTTGTTTTGATTTGTTTTGGTCTTGATAATAGCATTTATTCAGTGAAAAATGAATAAAACAATTAAAAGTGAATTACGGGAGATGTTGTTTCGCATGATGTCTGAATATAAAGAAAAACAATAAGAGAAATACGCCGAATTCAAACAAAAACAAGGTTGTTTACGTGTGGTGTTAGATTTGATAGGATAGTATGACGCTAATAATTTGATACTTTGTTTTAATTCGTATTTACTATTGATGCAAAAACTATTTCTCTATTATTATTCACATTCATTTTATAGTAAGTTAAACACTTTCATAATAATGCATTATGGCTATTTATCATACCATAACAAAAGTTGCATTGTAATTTTAATTTTTTTTCTTTTACAGAAGATCTGGAGGATGTAGCAAGGGTTAGTGAGATAATGGAAACTATTGAAAAAGTTACGGATTTAGAGCAGAAGGATAGGATAAGAACCCTGAACCAGTACTTTGGTTAAAGCTAGCAGAGGAGTGGAAGAAAATGACTGACCATGTCATACTATGTTGAAAAAATATATAATAAAAGGGACAGAATTACAGAAAATAATTTATGAACTTTCATGATTAATGTACAAAACAGTGATTCCAGTGACTCTAATGAATCTATGCACTTTGAAGTCTTAGATTCACATTTTGATTATGGTCGTGAATAAACCAAAATTATTATAGAATACTGTTGTTTTTTTTTATTTGGATTGATAGATACATAATATCTAAAGTATTGCCTGCCTAAAGTAACTATAGTATTTTTATTCAGCCGAAGTAATATTAATAATTCTAAAGGATTAAATTTGGTTATTCCAAGTATTTCATACTAGTTTTGGGGTTGCTATGCTGACATTTTTTAAATTTGCCGCGCTTTTTCAGTCTCTACTTTCGTTTGCCAGACTCTACTACACTTACTAAGATAATAAAATATTTGCAAACGAGCAATTCGGGTTCCGTAAGGGTAGATCTACAAGTAGCGCGCTCTTTAAATTTTTAAAGCAAGTAATGACAGGACTAGATAAAAACATCAAATAACTGCGATTTTTATGGATATGTCAAAAGCATTTGAGCATTTCATCAAATATAAGAAGTATTTATATTTGATGGAAATAAATTGGAAAAATATGGGGTAAGAGGAATTGCATTAAACCTTTTAAAATCATATTTAGCAAACAGATTACAAGTGACACAAATAACTAGAATATCAAAAGGCTCAAAGTATGAACAAACTTATAAATCAAATCCCAGAATTATTCAATATGGAGTGCCACAGGGAAGCACACAGGGACCACTTTTGTTCATAATTTACATAAACGATTTACCCAAATCCATAAAACAGGAACTCATACTGTTTGCAGATGATAGCACAGCTATTTTTACGAAGGACCAACAAGATGATTATGAAACAAACGTTAACAAATCTCTTAGAGATATCATAAACTGGTTAAATGTAAACAAACTAAAAATAAATATTGCAAAAACAAATTACATGACTTTCAAAAATAAAAACTCAAAAGCAACAAAAAATCACATTAACTATGAAAACGAAACATGAAAAGAAGTTAATAACACAATTTCTAGGCTTTCACATTGACTCTGGGCTCAACTGGAAAATGCAAATCGATCATATCTGTAAAAAAATTAATCAATCTTCCTAAGCTCTCTATATGCTAAGAAAATTTGTACACGAAAGTGCATTACTAAGCGCTTACCATGCATATGTGGGTTCTACTCTCAAATATGGTGTTCTTTTTTGGGGTAATTCTCCCAACAGAGAATATGCGTTTAAAGCCCAAAAAATATGCATTAGGAGTATATGTGGACTTAAATAAACTGATACATGTGGAGCACTGTTTACTAAATTAAACATTTTAACTCTCCCTTCAATGTATATTTATGAGGCTGCAGTGATGATAAAACGCGATATTAGTAATTATGAAACATCAGGAAGTGCACGACATAAAAATATGTTGAGTGTTATTAGATGTAGAACAGATAAATTCAAGACGAGTATATTTGGGATAGGGACAAAAATTTATAACAGATTACCAAATTGTATAAAAGACATCGAAAGACTGAATATTTTCAAAAATAAACTTAAAGTATTCTTAATAAGTAAAGCATACTACTCGATCAATGAATTTTTAAATGATGAATTGTTGACCTTAAAACAATGATAAAAAGTGTATGTGACTGTTGAATTTATATCTGACTGTGGACTGTATAATGTGTATCGACATAATTAATGAATTACAATGTATTTTTCACAAGAGTGTAACATGAATGTAATTTTGACACGAGTTTTGACACATTAATTAATGAGATATGAATGAGTTTTTGTTAAGAAAATATTGTATTCTTGACACGACGTTTTGAAATATTAATTTATAATGCTATTGTGTTTTTTGACATAAGTAATAATATTAAAGGTAATTTTTATTCTTTCACTTTGAATAGTATAATAATATTAACTAATGATAATGTACATTAACATGAATGATGATTGAATAGATCTTAAATGACTATTAAATATTGTACGCCCTGTGGGTATGTTGCAGCGATCTAAATATATTATGATAATATCTGCTTTTACACCTGTGACAAACAATAAAGGAATTTGAATTTGAATTATCTTGCCAAGTTGAGGAGTTGCTTTGGCCACTTTCCTGCTCTATCATGAAACCAGTTCCGTATTACCATACTATTTCAATGTTTTCAAAGTCACATAAGTGCTCCAAGCTCTAAACAAGTGTCATTGGATGTTAGCGATGGCGAGGGTCGAAGTGACAAAATGTAAGAGAACGATCAATCACGTGACATTGATATTTTTCCAGTGCTATCGCCACGCTTTCGATGATGGAATGTCACTTGTTTAGAGCCTCAGGAAGTGCTTGTAAAATGGATTACTATTTGTCGGACACACGTACGAAAGCAAGATAATAGTAACGTAATATAAAGATTTTCTTTTTTGATTTTTTCTTTCTTTTCATGTTTTTTTTTTTTTTTTTAAAGAAAAGAAAGTATATAAAGATTGTAAAAGGATAAAAATAAAAAAGGAACCCTTTTTAGCACCTCGGACTCTGTTGAAAAACTTTTTAAAACAACTTTTTTTTTGTTTTTGTTTTCACTCAGTAAGTGTACCTATACTCTATAATTTGTTACCTACGTAAAAAGTAAAAACGTTACTAATGTATAAAAAAACTATAATTACAAAAGAAGTTAATGAATATAACGTTTTTATTTCAAAACTATTACTTCTATAGTTTAGGAGAAATTGCAATTTCAAAAGTGTGGTTACTAATTTTTGGAAGCTTTGACTGAGATTTGAGATTGACTTAATTTCATACATGACATACACTCTAAAATGTTTCAGGAATAATTGCCGGCCGGTTCTGTTTACCGGACATGAGTGAAGCACCTGCGAAATTTCGCGATACACATAAAGTCCCGGAGAACCCTAAACCAAGCAAACCGAAATCAAACACGATAGCGTTATCTGTTTCGAAACCTGAACCTGGCAGTCAACTAATGTCTACACAAATATTCCAGTTGCAACAAATATCTCTGATTAAACAAAATGATTTTCAAGAAATACATTGCCCGTGTACAAAACAGGACCCAATGCTACAGCCGGTATTAGTAAAAGAAATAACGCCGGTTCACCAGCAACTAACGAACTCTAACACTGTCGAACAGAAGGAGGAAGACATAGAAAGTACATGCAAAAAGATTAAACCAATAAGCTCTGTATATCTAAAGAGCCCTAAATCTACTACTAACAACCAGGAAAAGAAAGAAGTAGTATGCGAATATAAAGACGACAAGCTAATGAGCCCGAGAGACCCAGAGGGTCCTATTTTTATCAAAAAGATGGACGAAGAAAAACCAAAACATAACTTTAAACAAAAGCATTCTCGAGAACTAAGCTGCTCATATCCAAAACAGGACCCAATGACACAGCCAAAATTCGCAAAAGAAATGACGCCGGTTCAGCAGATATTAGCGAACTCAAACACTGTCGAACGGAACAAGGAAGAAATAGTATACAAGTGCAAAGAGATCAAAACAATAAGCCCTAAACTCCTGAAGAGCCGTAAATCTAGCTCCCAGGAAAAGAGAGAAGTAGCATGCGAATGCAAAGAAGACAAAGTTATCATCCCTAGAGAACCGAAGGGCCCTACATTTATAAAAGATATGGACGGGAAAACTGTTTGCGAATGTAAAGTACAAAAACCAAACTTTAAACAAAAGCAGTCTCGAGAACTAAGCTGCCCATGTGCAAAACAGAACCCAATGCCACAGCAGAAATTTGCAAAAGAAATGACGCCGGTTCAGCACAAATTAGCGAACTCAAACACTGTCGAACAGAACGAAGAAGAAATAGTATGCAAGTGCAAAGAGAACAAACCAATAAGCTCTAAACTCATGAAGAGCCCTAAATCTACCAACCAGGAAAAGAGAGAAGTAGCATGCGAATGTAAAGAGGACAAAGTAATCAGCCCTAGAGAACCAAAAGGTCCTACATTTATTAAAAAGATGGACGGAGAAACTGTTTGCGGATGTAAAGAAGAAAAACCAAAACTTAACTTTAAACAAAAGCATTCTCGAGAACTAAGTTGTGCATGTCCAAAACAGGACCCAATGGAACAGCCGAAATTCACAAAAAAAATGTCGCCGGTTCACCAGAAATTAGCGAACTCAAACACCGTCGAACAGAACGAAGAAGAAATTGTTTGCGAATGCAAAGAAAACATACCAATAAGCTCTCAACTGCTGAAGAGCCCCAAATCTAGCAACCAGGTAAAGAGAGAAGTAGCATGCGAATGCAAAGAGGACAAAGTAATCAGCCCTAGAGAACCAAAAGGCCCTACATTTATCAAAAAGTTAGACGGAGACACTGTTTGCGAATGTAAAGAAGAAAACCCAAAACATAACTTTAAACAAAAGCATTCTCGAGATCTAAGCTGCCCATGTCCAAAACAGGACCCAATGACACAGCCGAAATTTGCAAAAGAAATGACGCCGGTTCAGCAGAAATTTGCGAACTCAAACACTGTCGAACAGAACAAGGAAGAAATAGTATGCAAGTGCAAAGAGAACAAACCAATAAGCCCTAAACTCATGAAGAGCCCTAAATCTAGCAACCAGGAAAAGAGAGAAGTAGCATGCGAATGTAAAGAGGACAAAGTAATCAGCCCTAGAGTACAAAAGGGCCCTACATTTATCAAAAAGGTGGACGGAGAAACTGTTTGCGAATGTAAAGGAGAAAAACCAAAACTTCACTTTAATCTAAAGCATTCTCAAGACCTAAGCTGCCCATGTCCAAAACAGGACCCAATGACACAGCTTAAACCCGCAAAAGAAATGACGCCGGTTCAGCAGAAATTAGAGAACTCAAACACTGTCGAACAGAACGAGGAAGAAATAGTATGCAAGTGCAAAGAGAACAAACCAATAATCCCTAAACTCCTGAAGAGCCCTAAATCTAGCAACCAGGAAAAGAGAGAAGTTGCATGTGAATGCAAAGAGGACAAAGCAATCAGCACTAGAGAACCAAATGGCCCTAAATTTATCAAAAAAGTAGACGGGGAAACCGTTTGCGAATGTAAAGAAGAAAAACCAAAACTTAACTTTAAACAAAAGCATTCCCGAGAACTAAGCTGCCCATGTCCAAAACAGGACCCAAAGACACATTCGAAATTCGCAAAAGAAATGACGCTGGTTCAGCACAAAATAGCGAACTCAAACACTGTCGAACGTAACGAGGAAGAAATAGTATGCAAGTGCAAAGAGAACAAACCATTAATCCCTAAACTCCTGAAGAGCCCTAAATCTAGCAACCAGGAAAAGAGAGAAGTAGCATGCGAATGCAAAAAGGACAAAGCAATCAGCCCTAGAGAACCAAATGACCCTATATTTATCAAAAAAGTGGACGGGGAAACTGTTTGCGAATGTAAAGAAGAAAAACCAAAACTTAACTTTAAACAAAAGCATTCCCGAGAACTAAGCTGCCCATGTTCAAAACAGGACCCAAAGACACATTCGAAATTTGCAAAAGAAATGACGCCGGTTCAGCACAAATTAGCGAACTCAAACACTGTTGAATGGAATGAGGAAGAAATAGTATGCAAGTGCAAAGAGAACAAACCAATAAGCCCTAAACTCCTGAAGAGCCCTATATCTAGCAACCAGGAAAAGAAAGAAGTAGCATGCGAATGCAAAGAGGATAAAGTAATCAGCCCTAGAGAACCAAAGGGCCCTACATTTATTAAAAAGATGGACGGAGAAACTTTTTGCGAATGTAAAGACCAAAAACCAAAACCTAACTTTAAACAAAAGCATTCTCGAGGACTAAGCTGCCCATGTCCAAAACAGGACCCAATGACACAGCCGAAAAACGCAAAAGAAATGACGCCGGTTCAGCAGAAATTAGCGAACTCAAACACTGTCGAACAAAACGAGGAAGAAATAGTATGCAAGTGCAAAAAGAACAAACCAATAAGCCCTAATCTCCTGAAGAGCCCTAAATCTAGCAACCAGGAAAAGAAAGAAGTAGCATGCGAATGCAAAGAGGACAAAGTAATCAGCCCTAGAGAACCAAAGGGCCCTACATTTATCAAAAAGATGGACGGAGAAACTTTTTGCGAATGTAAAGACCAAAAACCAAAACCTAACTTTAAACAAAAGCATTCTCGAGAACTAAGCTGCCCATGTCCAAAACAGGACCCAATGACACAGCCGAAATTCGCAAAAGAAATGACGCCGGTTCAGAAGAAATTAGCGAACTCAAACACTGTCGAACAGAACGAGGAAGAAATAGTATGCAAGTGCAAAGAGAATAAACCAATAAGCCCTAAACTCCTGAAGAGCCCTAAATCTAGCAACCAGGAAAAGAAAGAAGTAGCATGCAAATGCAAAGAGGACAAAGTAATCAGCCCTAGAGAACCAAAGGGCCCTACATTTATCAAAAAGGTGGACGGAGAAACTGTTTGCGAGTGTAAAGAAGAAAAACCAAAATTTAACTTTAAACAAAAGCATTCTCGAGAACTAAACTGCCCATGTCCAAAACAGGAACCAATGACACAGCCGGAATTTGCTAAAAGAATGACGCCGGTTCGGCAGAAATTAGCGAACTCGAACACTGTCAAGCAGAAGGAGGAAGAAATAGAATGTACATGCAAAGATAATAAAATAATAAGCCCTAAACTTCGAAAGAGCCATAAAACTAGCACACTGGAAAAAAGAGAAGTAGCATGCGAATGCAAAGAGCAGAAACTAATAAGCCCTAGAGATCCAAAACGCCCTAAAATTATAAAAAAGAAGGAGGAAGAAATGGTATCCAAGTGCAAAAAGGACAAACCAGTAAGCCTTAAACGCCTGAAGAGGGTTAAATCTAGCAACCCAGAAAAGAGAGAAGTAGCATGCGAATGCAAAGAGGACAATTGGTCGTGTTTAAATCCGCAGACTAATTCCTCCTCCTTTCTGATGAACTTAGGGCCCTTTGGGTCGCTAGGACTCAAGTTTATCAGAAAGAAGGAGGTGCAATTAGTCTGCGGATGTCCTCCAATTAAAAATAAGGAATCCCGAGGAATACGCTGGCCATTCAGAAAACACGACCCAACGTTACATCTGCCATTAGCAATTGAAATAACTCCGGGTCAGCAGAAACTAGCAAACCCTAAAACTGTCGAACAGAAGGACGAAAAAATGGTATATAAGTGCAATGATAACAATACAATTAGCCCTGACCATCTAGAAAACCCTCAAACTAGTAAAAAGAAGGAAAGAGACATAGTTTTGGAGTACAACGAGGACAAACCAATGAATCCTGAATATCAAAAAAGACCTAAAACTACTAGCAAACAGCAGGAGAGAGAAACAGAATGGGAGTGCAAAGAAGATATACCAATAATATCTAAAGACCGAAAGAGCCCTAAAAATAGCAAACAGAGAGCGGAAATAGACATATACAAATGTAAAGAAGTTACACGCAAGTGTGAAAAGCACGAACCGAAAAAAGAAACAGTTACCGAAAAGCTACTGACAAGACCAAGACCGAAACGATGCCTCCCACGACTGCCTCCAGTTATCCTAGGGCTGCCACCTGTTGAAACACCAGAGGGATACCTTTATGAAGGTATTGGACCTAGTTGTAAGTGGTTAGATACTGGGGAGATCAAGAGAATTAGATCAGATCTGACCCAATCCACTTCAGGATTCAAAGCATGTAAAATGAAAAAACTACTAGAGTCACAAGTTTTAAAATCCGATGACGACATTGAATTAGACTTTGGAGATGCCATTCGATACTTTGCAAGCATGAATCCAGTACGTTGCCAGCAATTGATGCAGGAAGAACTAGAGAGCCAGCTCATGGCTGAGAATTATATGCGTAAAGAAAAAAAAATGGAAACAGCACGAAAAAAGTCAGAAAAAGTTGCGAAGAAAGGCAAAATACAGAAAACTACGTCAAAAGATGAATTTTCAACTTCTGATGAATCAGCAAGTGATCATCCGCAAGGTTTTAAATTTAGCATCGCTGTCAAAAACGGCCCTACTGGTCTTGCTGGCGTGGATTACTCAAAGATGAATCGTTAACTTTGAGACGTCCAGACATTTTTGCAGCGCTATTTATTTTATACTAATAGTCTTCTTTAATACAAATTAACTGGCGTAATTACAGACACAATAATAAAGCAATTTACAGAATAATTTGTAGATTTTTAACACTGATTATATTTTTATATAATTTCTAAATATTCCAAGAACCATTTGCTAATGTAAGTTTTATTATAAGAAAGTAATTATTTTACTAACTTGATTGTGGCTCGATTACGCACTTCGTGTAAAGTAACATGCAGTGGTTCCAAAACTAAATGTGTATCATTAAAATTATTTATTGTTTGTCGTTACAACTATCTGATTTATTTTATTTATTCGTTTGGTATGTTTTTTCGTGAACAAAAGGTAATTTAGTAACAGTTTAGTAATATTGCATTTGTTTGTGTTATTTTTATCATGAAAATCATGTAAACCAGAATTTATATCAATGATCTTATTTTGTATTATTAAATTTAGATTGTTGAATTTATTTTGTATTATTAAATGTGTATACTAGTTTACCGTTTTATTTGTTAATCGTTTTTTCATAACGGGTTCTCTGTCCAAAGAAGGACTTAGGTACATATATTACTGAGATCTTCACAATCGTGACAACACTGCGGGTTTGAACAGGGAGTACCAGTTTATAAGTGCTGCTAGCGATATAGGTAACCATTTCACGATATGATCATAAGATGCTTGGCCATGTCATAAAGTAGCGGCCGGTCATGCTTGGTCGTGATCGAGAGCCTTAAATGTGTTCATATGGACTGAGGAGTCATGTTTTTAACCCCCGCCGGAAAAAGAGGGGTGTTATAAGTTTCACGTGTGTTGCTGTGTATCTGTGTATCTTTGTATCTGTGTGTCTGTCTGTGGCATCATAGCGTCTAAACGGATGAACCGATTTCGATTTAGTTTTTTTTTTTTGAAAGGTAATTTTGTCGAGAGTGTTCTTAGCTATGTTTGAATAAAATCAGTTCAGCCGTTCAAAAGTTGTGGCCATTTTACTGTTTGAATCGGGGTGTTGTCGCAAGATAAATGTGTCGGGGGTTTTTTAAATTGTGAAATTTTACTTGTATATATTTGGACGTGAATCTCAGTACTCTATTTACCAGACTACCTTATCTATACCAATTATTTAATTTACTTTTGATAGCTCAAGTACTAAAATCTGATTATTATTTTAAAACTCAGAGATTAGTAATTTCAGGAACTGAAACTAGCCATAGCAGACATAAAATGGTACATAATAGGAATTAGTGAAATGAGAAGATATGGGTGTCATGCTCTGCCGCCTAAAATGATGTACGTAAAGCGTACATAATGTACGAAAACCGTTATAGCTGTACCTGCAAAAGGTAATGATAAAATAGACATTGATTGTGGCTCTGCTGCAGAGTATACTCTCTAGCAGAGCCACGCAGAACATGTACTCAGGAAAGATAAATGCGACTATTTTTTATGAAAACTGTTGTACGATTAGTCTTTATTGCGTACGTGTTGGAAAATATGTGTGTGTGAACTGAGGGACCGCACGGCGATGGTAATTCGAAAAATAAAAGTCGTAGGAGTTAGTAGTAGATTTAAAACAATTGTAGAACAAATCTGGGCATTTGTAAACAAATATATTAAAAACTACTAGCTGCTAGTGTACTTAACTTTTAGTTGAAAGTTTCTACTAAATAATAGTTATCTACAACTGTGTATTTCTTACTTCTTAGCTGAGCAAATATATATTTTTGAGTGACCACACAATGAAACAAAATGTAGACAGTACTATTATACTTCATTTAGTATAGCATTAAATGAAACGAAAACAATGTTGAACTGTTAATTTAATGTTATATTACATGACATAAGTGACTTTAATAAAAAAGTAGATATTAAAAAATATAAAAAATAACACTAATACATATATCTAAGTAAATGAAATTTGCATGTAGCTTAATGAATATAAGAATGGTGAGTACTTTCAATAATTTTGAAATGTTGATCATCATAGCAAAGAAACGCTAATTTGTAATTAATTTATGTTTAATTTGTATCAGCTCAGTGGTTTTTACGTACGCATAGTGTTTATGATGATAAATAAAACAGGAAACTGAGAACAAGTAATTACGTATGGCTGCAGTCGAGGATGCGAATAAAACCGATATAATTTACTTAATGAATTTAATTAAAGTAATTATTACATTTAGATCGGTAAAATTAAGATACGCGACAATTGCTTGATGGGAGAAACAAGAGTGAATCACTAATTCTTCGGTCCCACGCCATTGAATTTCTGAGAAGGCGAATCTCTCGGTGCAGAGCGCAATGTGGTGTTAGTCATTGTCTTAAGAATTTAGGGTTTCGCAAGTGGCTACATAACAAATTGGGTTTACACTTGACAACAACAATAGAGAATAAACATTACGAGTGTGTTATTGGTGTAATAAATCAGTTGGTAATATTGTGCATTTCCCTGTTGATACACCAGTAAATTTAGCCGTTTTATTTTTTTTATCTATAATTCTTTGTGGTCTGTTATTTAGTAAATATCTTTACGAATTCTTTACTAAAAGTCTGTAACCACAATTGTCACCTTAATTTTTCAGATACTTCCCTGATCTGGCTGATGGTCTGTGAGGACTGAGGGACCACACTTTAAGGGCTGTAGGTTTTAATATATTTGTGTACAAATTCCCAGATTTCTCTTACAATTGTTTTAAATCTACTACTAACTCCTACGATTTTTATTTTTCGAATTACCAGTGTGGTTCCTTAGTTCACACGCACATAAATATCATTATTAGACAGTGGCTTTATTTATTTTAAATTTACTAAAATTTTCATAGAAAGCTACTGCTTATTTTGTGTCCTGTCAACGACACCATGGACGACACCATTGGGGTGTCTGTTACATTTTTTTTGTAACCACACCACCTTAGTGAAGTTCTAATACTAAGTAATTATATACATATGTCGGGTTTAGTCAATAGTACGGATGTCAAAATCAATCGCAAGCACGCCATCTGGCGGCAAAGCAAGAACAACTACGCATTGGCGCGCTTTTCCTAACCACTTGCGTGGTGGGGACATCAGAATATGTCAGTGAAGTACTGACGGCCTTAGAGCTGTAACGTCGTAGAATCAGTGTCGATCCGTAATATTAGTAAGCAAGATTGTAACTGTGGGTTGTGACTATTTTAATAAACCAAGTGTATCGAGAACTTGTGTGATTTAATTTTTACGATGTACCCACCGACTTGCCCACACACGACGTCTTAACCTAAGGGAATACATCCTGACTGCCCGATGGTTTACATCTATCGGCCAGCTAGAGAATGGGTAGCAGCGTTCTCTGTGCACTTTAACAAAACACTGCGATTGCCGACCCACCTGCCAAGCGTGGCGATTACGGCATACTCCTCCAAACCGAAAAATGATAAGCAAAACGAAAATATAGTACCCGCCAGCACGTCTTCTCTCGACTACAGTAGCGGTCAAGGTTATGGCTTGGCAAGGGGTGTGAATCCGCGGACGAAGACCGGCTACCAAAATGCAAACCGACGACTGACCAACGAGAAGATCATCGAACACGAGGAAGAATTAAGCAGGTTACGATGGAGTATCATAGGGTTATCTGAAGTCAGAAGAGAGGGGAAGACTCGATAATCCTTAAATCCGGTAGCCTGCTCTACTGCCGAGAGGGTGACCGGTAGTCCCAGGGTGGTGTCGGGTTTATCGTCAACAAGTCCCTTGTGACCAAAGTAGTGATATAAGTTTTTAAACGGTTTTTCACTGTTTTTAAAAGAACAAGAAAGAGGGTAGACCGATTTGTCTCCTCATAAACACCTACCCGCAAGAACTTCAGTTTATGCGTGATCATGGTGCTTGCAACAGCACCGAAATATCGGAAACTCGCAACAAACAGTAAACAAGGTAAATATCCCGTTTCGAATGTTAATGTTAGTCAAAGTAGTAATGACAGAGAGTGCCGACCAGGGTGGCGATTTTATACTCTGAATATCCTCAAAGTATTCGCTAAAGGTCATACAGCTCTACGCCCCGACCTCGGCACACCTCAAAGACGAAGTAAAGACCATGTATGAGCACATTTCCAAAGCCATGCAAGGTCATAAAACTCACATCATCGTTGTCACGGGGGACTTCCAACGCGAAACTGGTCAAACGAGACAAGGATGAGCTGCAAGTGGGGCAATTTGGAGTTGGACGTCGAAACCACCGGGGTCACCTACTGGCCAGTTTTATGGACGAGGGCCTCTATTTAAAAAAATCCTCTTCAAAAAGCGTGAGCACAGGAAGTGTACCTAAAAGAGGCCCGATAGTGCAACTAAAAACCAATTCGACAACCAACAAGCAATGATGTCAATGTGATCAATTCGGTGAAAACCGGGCGCGATCACCGCATGGTAAGAGGCACATTGTTATATTAATATTAAGCTTTAAAGGTCTCGACAGATGAAGTCCACGCTCTGTTCAGCACAGGTCCAGATCCAAAACCCCGAGAGCTTTTAGATTGAACTCCAAAATCGTTTCGAGTGCTTAGAGAGCTCCGTGGACGAATACAGCGATGGGTTCGTGGAAGCTGTCCATTCGATCGGGTCTTAGTTTTTAAGACCCGCCTTACAGAAAGAAACAAAAAGCTCTCTGATCAGATCCTACTCTCAAGCTCATGAAGGAGGGGCGTGAGATGATCCTGCAGCCTTCAGTCAGAAGATACGTTGAAATACTGGCAGATAAATAGACAGATCTCAAAGTTCTTCGAAAAGGACCTCCGCCACTTTAATACCGAAAGTATTAAAGACGCGATTGAGCGGCATAAGAGCTTCAAGGTGTTTACATGAAATCTGGCTATGGGAAGAGCCAGCTAACGAAACCCTGCCATCGTTAAAGCTTCTGAGAGAGATGGAGAGGTTCTATGGGTTCTATGAGTTTTACACGTCAAACATTAAACCCATTGTGAATCAAGCGATCTACCCTAGAGCTAGATTGACCCGACACTATACCGAAGACATTCCAGACGTCAGCCTGTATGAGATTAGGATGGCTCTGAGACAGCTTAAGAACTCCTGAAGGCGGGTGGGAAACCGGTCCTTAAAGCCCTTCAGAAGGTGTTTGATTCCGTCATACTCGATAAGAGGACGGCACAGGCATGGTGCAGGGGGTGTGGTGGTACTCGTCTTCAAGAAGGGCGACAATGCCCGGTTGAAGAATTATAGGCCCATCTCACTTCTTAGCCATGTCTACAAGTTCTTTTCAACAATCACCACTAATCATCTCGCATGCAGGTTTGTCGTTTTCCAGCCCCCCGAACAAGCCGTTTTCTGAAAAGGTTTTACCATCGGCATCGTAGACCTTACACATACGCTTCGGCAGGTTATACAGAAGACCGAAAAGTATAACCTGACTCTTTGCTTAGCGTTTGTGTACTAAATAACATGCAAATTTTCCTCGATAATAATATTTAAGGCAGCATTTAAACACAATTTTTTTTTTGTATCCAGAAGCAATCCTAATTCCAATCAAAAATACTGATTGCACAGCAAAATAGTTACCTTAAAATATTATTATACTAGCTGTGCCCGCGACTTCGCTCCCGTTAACTGCCTATCCTACCCTACTTACCTACCTACCTGTACTTACCCTACTTATCTAGGTATCTATTCTAAGTATACAAATAATTACTACCCATAAATGTGACTCATTTGGTAAAAAAACCGAACTGACACATTTGTATTTAAATGATGTTAAATTTTCATTTCAAGATTTCCCTATTAAAAACTCTGTGATTTATTTTCAAATTTATACAAAAACTACTAGGCACTCTTAAAGAAGTTATAGCGACCAAAAATTAAGATACCTAAGTGTTGTTTTTAAGAGAAATTAGCTTTCATTACTTTTCCTATACAAACTCTCTGACTTTTCCATACTAAATTCTTGCGTATTACCCGACCAAATGAAGTTGTCAATGGTATTGAAGTGTTAGGATGTACACTCGTGCACATAAGTTTATGGATGTGGGAATAGTAATAACAACAGTTCACTATCTATTTTTTTTATACAATCTGTTTACCTAGACACAACAAGAAAACAATTACCTATTCTTACCCATGGCCTATAATACCTTTGTTAATGACGTGGGTAGATAGGTACTCTAATAATTATATTTCTATGATATTTATTTTAACAACACCACCACACCCACAGAAGGTAAGTACTTACAATAAAGAAAAATGGCACCCTGGCACTTGAAAAGCTACGGGTAAAAATTTAGAAAATTTTAATGGGAAATGAAATACCAAAACCATAAAATTTAAAAGGTATAGGTTGCAACAAGGTTGCAAGCACGATTGCTGAAGTCGACCGATACGTATACTTTGAGTTTGAGCGAATTTTTGGATGATTGTCTAATTTTTTCATCGACTAATTTGTACATTATTAAATTTAACTGTCGATGGTGCACGTGAGTGAATCCGCGGGCACAGCTAGTAAATATATATTAAAAAAAGGTTATCAAAATTTCTTTAGTTGAATTCTGCCGCGACAGGTCCTGTCAGTATAGCAGTGATGTCAATGGTGGATAGTTTGAGAGGTTATGAAAAGATAATATCTTGAGACTAAAGCTAGAAACAAATTATCGGACGCGGCTTACGGACCCGACTGACAGCCGCGACTTATTTATTTATTTATTTATTTATACTTTATTGTACACCAAAAAATACAGGAACAAAAGAAACTTAAAACTAAACATATACAATGGGCGACCTTATCGCTTGCCGCGATCTCTTCCAGGCAACCTGGAAGAGATCGTGATAGAGTATCTAGGTAATGAATGTACATTACATTGTGCAAACTATCGGACGTAAGTCGCGGACGTGACCTTGGGCGTTCGGACGTCTGATAGAGATCTGGCAGCCGCGTTCCATACGACTGTGCACACATATCTGCCGCGGCTGTAAGTCGCGTCCGTCAGCCGCGTCCGATAATTTGTTCCCAGCTTAAGCCTAATTAATTTGTTTAGATAATTGAAAACAGATTTAAAAAAGGAATTAACACTGAATAATAAACGTCAAATGTCGTTTCCTTGGTTACAGCACAAAATAGTAAGTATATTACAGGTAAGTTTTCTTAGGTTCAGAGTATTATGATGTGTAGTAATGTCATATAATGTATCTCATTCAAATAAAACTTTGGTTATAGAGCAAAACATCGTTTATTTAATTATATCAATAACAAAAATAACGTTATATATGTATTACACATTGACATTATTCAGGTTTTAAAAGTACCCTCAAAGTACGATAAAGTTTGTATCGAATAATCTTATTCTTGGCCGTATTTTAAAAGTTCGTGGACTGACAGTACAGCCACAGCCATATAATTAGCTACCCTCAAACTGACGTCAAACACATCTACCGCAGTGTAAAATTTATTTGCTTATTGTATTGACTTTATCCTTAAAGCAATAAGACTCATCATCACGATCGACTCAAGATCACGTTGATTTACAGTCAAAATCAAATGGTTTACGTGCTCTCAATATGTGCCAAGCCCACACATAATCTACAATGCTAGTACGGTTACAACCGGTTTAATAAACTTTAAACTTGACAAGAATACGTGCCCAAGCAATAAAAGTGAAATTATTTATTTTTAAACAAAACCCAATGGGGAATCTTAACCGCACGTGATCTGACGATAATTTAAACCTGCCATGAATACATTTTACTGAAAGGAGTGAATAACATATATGGATTGTTCAATCTCAATTCATTCGTTCAATCTTGATGTTCATTAGATCTCCCGGATCTATAGTAACAATGGGAGTCCCGTAGGGCTCAATTCTTGGTCCTTTCTTGTTTCTTATTTATATTAATGATTTGCCTTACCGCATAAAAGATGCCCATGATATAGTGTTGTTTGCGGATGATACTTCACTTTTGTTTAAACTTAAACGCCAGCAGCTGGTTACTGACGATTTGAATAGCGCGATCTCAAAAGTAGTTCACTGGTTCAATGTTAACAATTTACTACTTAATGAAAAAAAAAACAAATGCATTAAATTTACCCTACCTCACGTTAGGCAGGTGCAAACTGATAAGCTGATAAAGGGCGAAGAATTGAATCCTGAAAATAGCACAGTATTCTTAGGTATAACTTTGAATGCTAAGCTTCAGTGGGCCCACATATATATAAATTGTCAAAGAAGCTAAGGTCCGCAGCATATGCTGTTAGAAAAATTCGTAATTTAACTGACATAGAGACAGCCCGTTTAGTATACTTTAGCTATTTTCATAGTGTAATGTCGTACGGTATTCTGTTGTGGGGAAATGCCGACGTCATCCAGACTATCTTTGTTTTGCAGAAAAGAGCTGTTCGATCAATTTATAAATTAAGCCCGAGACACTCTCAGAGAGAAATTTAAGGAGATTAATGTAATGACTGTGCCTTCTCAGTATATTTATGAAAATGTTTTATATGGCCACAAAAATATAAAATTGTTTAAAAAATACAGTGATATCCATAATATAAATACTAGGAACAAACACAAATTAGTAGTACCTACAACAAGGCTCAAGAAAATAGGTGGCTCGTTTCGATGTCAATGTGTACGCTTTTATAATAAGCTTCCAAGCCACGTACAAAATCTCAGTCGTAATAAATTCAAATCATTCATTAAACGTAAGTTGTGCCAAAAAGCGTTTTATAGCATTAAAGATCACGTTGAGGATAAAACGGCTTGGGATAAATCTGCTTCAATTAATTTAGTTTTTGTTTTATATTTTGCACCATGAATTTTGTTATTTTTATAAAAAAAAATTATTTGTTTTCTTGCAATGACAAGAATATTTACTTTTTAAAGTATTATTTTATTTTATTTTAATTATTGTGAATGTGAAGACTATGTGAATTATTATTTTGTTTTTAATTTATCTTAGTTTTTAATCATGGTCTGGCAGTTTGAGTAGCTTATGCGGCCTACCCGAATGTCTTTTCTTTGGTCATTTAGGTAATAATGTACTACGTCTTTGGTATTGTTCGTCGAATCGTTGAGCTCCTTAAATTCTGAGTTGAGCTGCTTGTTTATTGACAAATGCGTGCTCTGACTGGACAGGTCCACTCAATCTGGCTGGTTCTTTCCTCAAAAGACCATTTCATACATCAGTCTACATGGTCTTCACATGATCTAACCAAGATTTTGTCAGGACTTTAAAAGAGACTGTGACCTCTGAGTTTGTTTCGGCCTTTCTTCTCAGAGTAGTCAGTTAAGAAACACCGACCTCATCTAGTTATAAAAAAAATATGTTAGACATGTAAAAGTGTTTGCACAAACCAACTTACAGAAATAAAATCATTTATAAAAAAATTACCTTCAACGTGGCAAAAACGAGTTAAATTTTACGTGGTTTGATGAATCCAAAACATAGAATAAATAAAAAATATTATTGAACTTTAGTGGCAGTGGGCAGGGGTAAATATGTCACTCGAAATCATGCGGCGGATAAAATTGTCCATATAATAAAAGTACTCTGTGGATAAAATGATATTCTGATTGATGACCAAAGACCTTATACTTCTTACTACTAGACTGTGCACTATGGCGCAAAAACCGGTCCGAGCGAGAGGGCTCCCGTTGGTAGTGTGTCTCTTTCTAATGAGGTGACCATGACCAAACATAATACGGGACAAATTGATTGTAAAAACAATAGTGTAAGTATCCCAATATATGTATTTATGCTACCTAACTACGCTACCTAAACCTAACAAATTCATTGAAAAAAAAAATGAGTGTATATTTTTTGGAATCTACGTCACATAACGAGTCGGTGTCGAGCGTACAGAATTTCGACATCCCATGTTTTTCCATTGGTGTCGTAAGAGGCGACTAAGGGACAAACCAGAGAATGATCAACAGCGTTCTCTGTGCATTTGTAACAACCATACTGGGATCGCCAACCCGCCTGCAAAGCACACCCCATGAATAGCACAAATAAAACATAGCCCCTAGTGCCCGGCAGCCTGCCTAACCTCGACTACGGTAGAGGTCTAGGTTACGGTATGGCAAGGGGTGCAAAGAATCCCGGACGAGATCCGGCTACCGCAACAAATACCGACGACAGGACCTGGCAACGTACAACACGCGCACACTCCGGACTCCGGACCGACGATAAGATGACCGAACTCGAAGCGGAATTGAGCAGTTTACGATGGTGTATTCGGGGAGGACTCGATAATCCTCAAATCCCAAGTCTGCATAAGTCTTATTCTTCAAGACCCATCGTATAGATAGGAAAAAAACTCTCTGATCTTACTCTCAAGCTCATGAAGGAGAGGCGTTAGATGATCCTGCAGTCTTCAGACGATGCTTTGAAATACCCCAAAGGATCTCAATGATTTCACATATTGTCCAGTTGAGTAGACAGTTGAGAAACAAAACTACACCAATTTTATTCCACTAGGAATCAATTTGCGAATAATATTAACAGCCGCTGAATTTTACTCAAACAAAACCCGCCAAAAACGCCGCAAACCTGGTGGTCTTTTTTTTTTTTTTTGTTCGCCCTTTTCGGGCAGGCTTAGGTCTTGGACCATACCGCCTCGTCTTCAGTGCAATTTTAACATTCTTTAGTATGCATTTGAATACGGGTGTAACAGATTCTAATGGTTTTTGGAGTATTTGGCAGCAAATTGTATCGAGTCAGCCTTCCCTGTAAGCTTTGCGGAGGTAGTCAATACTACAATAAAATTCTCCGCTCCACTATCCTGAGATCGCTTCTGTTAATGATTTCACAAATTGTCCAGTTGCGTAGACAGTTGAGACACAAAACTACACCAATTTTATATCACAACTAGCTGACCCAGCAAACCTTGTTTTGCCATAAAAAGACCAAACATTTATCTACCCTACCCACCCTACCTTACACTACCTACCCTACCCAGTCGAACGTGACAGCAACTGATTCAGTTGGTGTCACATTTCGCATGAAACGTGACACCAACTGATTCAGATGTCTTCACAGACGGCAACATTTGACGTATTTTTTTTTTTTAGAACTATGCCTATCTCAGTCGTATATGTACCAACATGTAGTGTAATAGACGAGGATGACAAATAACCACTCAGACAGCCGCCAACCCCAACGCTCGCTACTTTAGGCACCTAATCTTTATATCGTAGGCGGGGTCAACTACTTGAGGCGTTATTTTGAAAGCTTGTGTTATTAAAAAAATGTATGGGGCGGTGTGATCTAATGATTGATTTATGTAAAATAGGGTGTAATAATATATAAAAAATAATAAAAAATCATAATAATGGTTTACTTTCTTTTTTATATCTACTTTTGTAAAATAAACCTGAGAAAATTTCTTTTCTGCTGACTTTACAATTTATTTACCAATATTTAACAAGTCCAAACTGAAATAAACCATTTGAAATATAGCTTATTTCATTACGATTTTAACAACATAAGTTTCATGAAGGGTTCCCATACAAAACATTCAAGATAACGGCGTTTTAGACGCGCGCGGGCAATTCGCGCCATCGCGCCCGGCCGACCCGTCACGTTTCCGTAAAAATGACAAAAATGGCCGCCACGCTTGAGTGCTACCCTACACTACCCTACACTACCCTACACTACCCTACCCTACCCTACCCGACCCTACACTACCCTACCCTACCCTACCCTACCCTACCCTACACTACCCTACCCTACCCTACCCTACCCTACCCGACCCTACACTACCCTACCCTACCCTACCCTACACTACCCTACACTACCCTACCCTACCCTACCCTAACCTACCCTACCCTACCCTACCCTACCTACTCGTTGAACTATTTATTTGAATAAGAAATAAAATACTACTATACGAATGTAACCAACTTTTGTTTCTACCGGCAGCTGCGATCTAATTAAAATTTAGAACATAAAAGTTGCTATTGTGAGTCAATCTTAAAAGATAGACATATGCTGTCGCGGACTTTTTTGTAGAACTTTTAAAGAGGAACATTGCCATCATACATGCTATTTGCGTAACTTGAACCTTTTACGCAGCGCACGCAATGGAAGCTCTAAAAAAGGAATATCTTTGCCCGTTTTTGCAATATTTTTCATTTATGCTCGGCTCCTATTGGTTGTAGCGTGATGTTATACGTGGGACACTCAGAAAGTTTTGCGAAACTAAAAAAAATTGTTCTATACGTACATATATTTTTATTAAATCTTTTCAAAGTACTTTCCACCAGCCTCTATACAAAGATTCATGCGCCTAAACCAGTTTTCAAAACACTTTTTCCAGTCCGCCGCAGACACCTCGTTTACAGCCTGCTCGAACGCAGCCAGCGCATCTTCCGGCGACGAAAATTGTATCCCTTTGAGCTGATTTTTTATTTTTGGGAATAAAAAGAAGTCACACGGTGCTAGATCAGGGCTGTAAGGAGGGTGACCCAGGAGTTTGACTGGCGTGCTGTCCAGGAAGTCCCTCGTTTTGAGTGCGGTGTGCGCAGGTGCATTGTCGTGGTGGAGCAGTAGCCCGCGGAGCCCTGTGTTTGGTCGCTTGTTGCTTATAACAGAGAAAACTTCTGGCAAACATTTGGTAGTATACCATTCGGCATTAATGCTTCTTTGATCCCGTAAGGGAATTGATACCAAGTGGCCAGTCAAATTAAAAAAGCTAGCGATCAAAATCTTACCCCCGCTTCTAGATCGCTTCACTTTGGTAGGCGTTGGCTCATTTTGAAACACCCAAACAGTCGACTGGCGCTTGGTTTCTGGGTCGTATTGATAAATCCAGGACTCATCACCTGTAACGATGTCGTAAACACGCCGAGACGAGCCTGCTTCAAATTTGTTAAGCATATCACGGCACCATTCCACCCGGGCCTGCTTCTGAGCATCGGTGAGGTTGTGCGGCACCCAGCGTGATACTATCCTCCTCACGCGAAGATGGCTGTGTAGAATCTCGTGAACGCTTCCCGATCCAATCTTCAATATGTGTTGAATCTCCTTATATGTAATTCGCCTATTGTCTTGGATTAAATTTTTCACTGCTAGCACGTTTTCTTCGGTAACAGCCGTCAAAGGGCGACCGCTTCTTTCGTCATCCCCCAAAGTTGGTCGACCGCGCTTGAATTCGTTATACCAACGATACACGGTTGCCTTGGAAGGGCCTTCATCCATGAATGCCATTTGAAGTCTATCGTACGATTCATCCGGTTTCAGGCGACACTTGAAATCGTATAAAATCATAGCTCTAAAATGTTCCCGGCGCAGATCCATATTTCAGTGAGACACAATACTTTGAATTAACTCGCAAAAAATGTGGAGGGAAATTTTGAAATTGGAACTTACTTATTTTTACTTATAAATAATCATATTTTCGAAAAACATTATAACTGGCCAGTCTCCCATATATAAAAACTTTTTTTCGCAATACTTTCTGAGGGGCCTGGTATAGCCTATAACCTTCCTCGATAAATGGACTATCCAACACAAAAAGAATTTTTCAATTCCAACCAGTAGTTCCTGAGATTAGCGCGTTCAAACAAACAAACAAACTCTTCAGCTTTATAATATTAGTATAGATATCCACTAGAAATCAATTTGCTAATAATATTAACAGCCGCTGAACTTCACTCGGAAAAATCCCGCTAAAAACTCCAACCTGGTGGTCTAACATTTAGTATTACCAGGTCCAAACATTTAAAAGTACTACTCTTACTCAGCATTAATGTTTTTTTTTTAAATACAATGAATTGATTAATTATAGGAACTGTAAAAATATTTAAATACGTTACAAAGTTTCATACACTTTGAAACGTATTTAATTATTTTTTTTATGCGTTCGTTTTGGTATAACATAAAAATGAAAAATATAAAATTTTCTACCATTTCTACCAAATCCAATGATTAGTTGAGCTAGCAAGATGTCAGACAAGGACCAGCAGTAACCCTCTCGCCAGGACCGCTTTTGGTTAGCTACCGCTTATAAGGAGATAGCTAACCTAGGCGTATGATAATAGATTTCATTTTAGCTAAACAAAAATTTTTGGTGCACAGTCTAGTATAGGTCTACCAGAATCTCATGGCATTTTTTTTTTTTAAATTGTGATTTTCATATGGCAATGTCAATTGTCACCTGTCAAATCAAAGTACTTGATGTGTCAACCGCTGCTGATTTTTTTGATATTTTCTTGAAAATTTGTTATTTTTGTGAAAATGTCGAAAAACCCACTTCGATCTCAAGCGAGACATATTGTTTTCAATGTGTATCATAAAATAAGGGAAGAAGAAGGCGTAAATCAAACTCAATCTTTGATTTTAAAGTGCGTCGTAGAGAGGACCGGTAAGTTGGACTGACTTGTTTTGATACTTTTAGTTTATTTTACATTTTTCTTACATATTTTTTATTTCTTTCCATTACTATTATATGGTAAATCGTAGGTCAGGGCACATCGAATGATGGCCCGAAGGAAATGGCAACAGTAATGTATCTGTTACTAATTCTTCGACAAGATATTGATTTTTTACGGAGATTGAGAATCTTTGACGTAAGAAAAATATTAAGTAATAATCTGCGCCCTGCAGTGGGACGTGTATATAGACGGGAGTTTTTGGCGGGATTTTGTCGAGTGAAGTTCAGTGGCTGTTAATATTATTTGCAAATTGATTCCTAGTGGATATTGTGATATATTATCGGTGTAGTTTTGTGTCTCAACTGTCTACGCAACTGGACAATTTGTAAAATCATTGGGAGAAGCGATCTCGGGATAGTGGAGCGGAGTATTTTATTGTAGTTTGACTGCCTCTGTAAAGCTTACTGGGCAGACTGACTCGATACAATTTGCTGCCAAAAACTCCAAAAAACATTAGAATCTGTTACATCCGCATTCTAATGCATACTAAAGAATAAATATAAGATTCACAACTCTTTCCAAAGACGTGGCTAAAAGGTCCTAGCAACCAGGCCATAAAACTTACATAAAAAAATTATATATAGACTGATGATGATGAATGACTAACATGATAATGAGTAACATGATACATTTTATTATTTTTACAGACTTTATACATACAGAGATTGGTTTTGAATATGTTAAATGCCAATGAAAAATAACCATTTTGATGGAGAGAGATGACATAAAACTACAAAGATACAAGTTTTTGAAATGCCAGTGGAGTTCATGGAATCGTATTCTAGTTTTCTAGTTCTGAATGAGGTTTTAAGTTATTAGTATGATTTAAATGCTATATAATAAATTGGTACATAAATTAATATTCAATTGATTTATTTTTCCTATGTTAAGAACACGATGTATAACAACATTATTCATACACATACCTATAATACTCACAGTGGATCTTTGCGTCTCTGAATTGGTTGCAAGACCCCACGCAGTAGCTATTTTTGTGTCAATGTTGAAGGTGAAGATAGCATTGTATAACTGTCTCTTTCACTCGCTTATGTAAGTCACATCGTCCTATCTCGCTTACTCTATGCAGTATACTCGATGACAAACTGTTTGTTACGCAATGGTTGGCAGACCTAGTTCAAAGACACAAAGATCCGATGTGACTACTATAATAAAAATTAAACATTATCAAGATCGTTTAATCCAATTTCCCCAGTATTGCACACAATAAATTTTTATTTCCACATTTGCCATGAG
This sequence comes from Orthosia gothica, assembly GCA_949775005.1. Classification (NCBI taxonomy): domain Eukaryota; kingdom Metazoa; phylum Arthropoda; class Insecta; order Lepidoptera; family Noctuidae; genus Orthosia; species Orthosia gothica. The sequence goes on along the minus strand of OX459039.1, from coordinate 6,507,698 downwards.
ATTCCGGTAGACCTATACATTATTCGATTCGATTCGAATCAAACTTCAAATGTGTTGTTTTTTTACTTTACGGTTGGGCCACTCTATCCTTATGCACATACGAAACAGCGGTGCCGTTATAAAGAAAGTACAAAAAAAATCAAACGGAAAACTAAATTACAAATAGGGAAAGTATGCGTCACAACCACGCAAAATAGCCATCGTTCAGCATAACGCTGGGACTCGCCTCGTTATAATTTTGAACTGTAAAAATAACGATATAGCAAAAGACAATCTAAAAATAATAGATTTATTTTTTACACATAACGGTATCAAAATAATAGAACACGCAATATTTTTGTTTATAGCAGGTGGCTTGCTGTAGTTAATGTATATATATTATTATGTACAACTCTTGATTTTTATAAAACACAGACAAAAATGGTAGCTTTACATTGCTATCTAAAATTAACTCTAAAATATGAAAATAAAAAAATGGTGTGTGGCATTTAGTAATGTTAGAGCTGCACATTTGCGTAGCAGCATAGAGCGGCGACAGTTCTAGCTGGCACCCTGGCTGCATTGTGTCCCGCCGGGGCTGGGATGAGACCTGTGCCACCAAGAGAAAATTTCAGTCCTTTTGGATACAGTTTTGCTAGTTCAGCAGAAGCTTCCGGTATGAATTTAAGGCTATCGTAAGTAATTTCTGGGGGTACGGATCCATAAGGACATCTACAAAAATCTTTAGAAATGAAAGAGTCTTCGATTTTTTTGTTTTTCTGTTTCTGTTTATTTTTTATTTTATTTTTATTTGCTGCTTTCGCTTTTTTCTTGACTGATTTAAGCAGTGGCAACAAATCCTTAAATTGTTCTTGGTTCTTGCCTAGGTAGTACTTGATTGCATCTTCAAAATCTAATTCGATTTCCACTTCCTGTTTGTTTATATATTTATTTCTCTTTGTACATGCTTTGAATCCTGAAGTTGTCTCTGTTAATTCGGATCTCAATCTCATGAGCTCGACAAGATCTATCCACCCACAGTTATATTCGTAAGGGTATCCATCATAAACACACACACTAGATACACTTGTTGCACCTAGAGGTATCTGTTGGGACTGGGGGTTTGAATTTCTTTTCGTTTTAAAAGTCCCTAGGGATTTTTTTTTTATACTAGAAATAAATTTTGTTATTTTGCTGTTTTTAGTGCTCGCTCTCTCCTGTGGCTGGACCATCCCACTATTAGCGAATTGTATTGATTGGTGTTGACATTCGCAGTTCACTTTTTCACGGAAGTCTTTGGACAGATGTTGGCATTCACAGTTCACTTTAGTAGCGTAGTCTTTTGACTGTTGTTGATTTTTGTAATCCTCTTTGACAGTGTTTTTTTTTTTTTTAGTAAACTCCCGGCATATCTGAGAGCTTTTTAATTCTTCTTTTATAATGCCTGGATGCTCTACGCCTTGACATTCAAAATCTACTTTAATTGTGGAGTCGTTGAGCTTTTTAGACTTCTGAGTTGCATGGATACGTGGCTTCGGGCTTGCTGCATCACATATGCAATGGCCTTCATCGGAGGTATCTAATGGCATTTTAGACTCCCGGATCAGCTGTTGGGACAGGTTTGCCTGTTCTGGCATCATTTGAACACTTATGTAAGACTGAAGCTTTATATTTTTTTTTGTCGGTTTGTATGTTTCTAGGTCTTTAGAGGGTTTATCAATTTTATGAGATATAGATTTTCTGATACTAGAAATTAATTGTATTATTTTGCTATTTTTAGTGCTCGCTCTATCCTGCTGATGGACCTGGTCAGTTTGACATAATCTACTTCTTTCTTCTATCTCTCCACGTACGCTAACCACATTATTAGTGAAGTCTTTTGACTGTTGATGATTATCGTTATCCTCTTTGATAGTGCTTTTTTTTTTTGTAGACTCCCGGCTCACCTGAGAGGGTGTGTGCGGGTTTTTTAATTTATCTGATATAATACCTGGATGCTCTACGACTTTAATTTCAGAATTTACTTTAATAGCGGTATTTTTTAGATTTTTAGACTTCTGACTTATTTGGATACGCGGCTTCGGGCCTGGTATTTGGTTTGATATTGCGTTTGTGACCTCTTTGTGTTCACATATGCAAGGGTAGCTGTCAGAGGAGTCTATTGGCATTTTAGACTTCCCGCTAGCCTGAAACCGATGCATGCGGCTTGGTAATGTATCTGTTATTATGTCTGTGCCCTGTATGTCATTGTCTTCATCAGATGGGTCTATTGTTGTTTTAATCTTCCGCCTTGCCTGAAGACGAGGCGTTTGGCTTGATATTTGGTCTGTTACATCTGTGGCTTTTCTGTCTTCACACAGATAATCTTCATCAACAGTGGAGTATATTGGAGTTTTAGACTTCAGATCTGCCTGAAGACGAGGCTTCCGGCTTGATGTTTGGTCTGTTAAATCTATGCCCATGTATTCACATGGGCCATTTGCTTCATCAGTAAGGTATTTTAGCATTTTTGACTTACGATTTGCTCGAAACCGCCGCCTCCGGTTGGATATTTCGACTGTTATGATATCTATGCCTTCACCGGAGCTATCTCCTTCATCAGTGGAGTAGATTGGAATTTCAGACTTTGGTCTTGAATAAGAGCGCGCTTGTTGGATCCCTGTTCCGTCTGTTGTAATGCCTACTCGCTCTACGCCTTTATTTCCAAAATCATCTTTAATAGCGAAGTCTTTTAGTTTTTTTGAATTCTGTATTGCCTGACGGGGTGGCTGTCGTCTAGATAATTCGTTTGTGCCCTCTATGTCTTCACAATGGCAATGGTGGCCATCAGCGGAGTATACTGGCATTTTAGACTTCTGGCTTGACTGATGCCGCGGCTTCCGGATCGATATTCCGCCTATTGTAGTAGTAGGTATAATGTCTGTTTCTTCTATGTTTCCACATGGATAATCTCCTTCATCATCGGAAGATATTGAAATTTTAGACGCAAGGCTTGCCTGAAGCCGAGATTTCCTGTCCGATATTTCGTCTGATATGATGTCTGTGCCCTCTAAGTCATCACATGGATAATACTCTTCATATGCCGAGTCAATCAACTTTTTAGACATCCGGCTTGCATGTATTATGCTGTCTGTGCTTTCTACGTCGTCATATGGAAAATATTCTTTAGAAGCACAATCTATTGACATAGACTTTTCAATTGATATTTGGTCTGGTATAGCTGTGCTCTCTTTGTCTTCACATGAATAAACTTTTTTATCAGTGGAGTTTATTGGCAATTTAGACATCCGGCTACCATGAACACGCGGCTTTGGGTTTGAAATTGGGTCTGTTATATCTGTGTCTTCAGTGTCTTCACATGTACAATTTTCGTCATTAGTGGAATATATTGGCATTTTAGAATTCTGGTCTGGCTGAAGCCGCGGTTTCCGGCTTGACATTTGGTCTGTTATATTTGTGCCCTCTATGAGCTCACATGGACAATCTTCATCATCAGCGGAATGTTTAGTCACGTAAGACTGCTGGCTTGCAAGACGTTGACTTGGACCATTGGTTTTAAAAGTGTTTTTAAGGATATCGTGACTGTCACTAACTCTTGTCGTAGTGGTATGTGATAGAAGCTCTCGACGATTTTTTGAGGATCTGGTTTTTTCCCGTGAGTAATCTGAAATTGCAAGATCAAGTTTTAGAAAAGAAAAGAAGAAAACGTGATCATTATAACGCCTGTAACACAAAATGAAAAGTATACAGAAGGACCACCACATCCGTTATCCTCGATATTTTAACGACTGTCAAAGATCTTCAAATGATAGCCGGGACCAACGGCTTAACGTGCTTTCCGAGGCACGGAGGAAACTCGGTATGTTGAAATGGCCGCCCATCCACGGACCGACCTCGGCAAACGTTACTTAACCTTGAAGATCGATTCGTGCGGCTGTTATTATTTAGCCACGAGCTCCTACCACTAACTCCCGTATTTGCTATTCATCAAGAATCAGAAAGAGCGCGGTAGCTAATCATTTACCTTTAAGTTTGTTTAATTAGAATGAGATGTTTAATTTCACGCTAAACATAAGTCTAATAAACCAATATGACCCTGGTTCAAATCCCGTAACACAAAATAAAATATTATTTTATTTATTTTCTTCATTTATTTTTCTATACTCATTTTATACATATTTAAATATTATTTTAATCTTGAAAAATAAGTCGACTATTATTATTAAATTTTAATACACTTAATTTAAGAATAGGAATTTCTATTTCTTCCTTTAAATATTTTAAATGTTACATCTCTTTTTCTAATAATTATAAAATATATTATAGATTATAGATACTAGGAAGTCAATAATATAATGAAAAATAAATTTATGTGTATCCTACACTCATTGTATGTAAGAAAGAATTCAAAAAGGTTGCAAGATAATGATGCAACCTATAGATAGATTTACTATATAAAAATAATTCTTTCTCCCTGACGCTATAACTCCAGAACGCACGAACCGATTTCCAAAGTTTTGCATTCATTGGAAAGGTCTCGGGCTCCGTGAGGTTTATAGCAAAGAAAATTCAGGAAAAATTAAAAAAAAAGGCTTTTCAAGCGGGAAAATCATTTTTCACATATAGCGCCATCTCTGATACATAGCATGTACTACAAAGATGGCGCCGGTGCGTGATACATTGTTTGACAGCTACTAATTGTTCTCTGATCAGTTAATTTCAAGTGACAAACCGGTATTGTGTTCACTGTGAAATTGTGAAAAAAAAGTAAAAAGATAGAGAATAAACATTGAACAGATACATCGTTTGGCCTCTGCAGCAGAAGGACAGATAAGCAAAATCCCGGAATAGCAAAATCCCAGATTCGCAGAAGGACAGATTTGCATAATGGCAGAAGTACAGACCCACACAGAAAACAAAAATAAAATTGAATAGTCACAATTCGTAAAATTTTTTTTGAAAGTAGATATTATTAAATACAAAGTAGACATTCCATTGAGTACAAAGCCCAAGTTGCGGCCAAAAAACTGGGCATCCTAAATAGAATGAAGCGATACTTCACGCCTGGACAGCTTTTAACCCTATACAAAACGCAAGTCCGATCCTGCATGGAGTATTGCAGCTACCTTTGGGATGGCTCAGCAAAGTATCAGCTTGCCGCGCTTGACTCGGTGGATCGCAGAGCCAAGAAGCTCATCGGCGACGTTGAACTGGTGGATGCCAAGCTTAATAGCTTGGCTCATCGCCGCAAGGTTGCCTGCTTGTCGGTCTTCTACAGACTGTACTTCGGTGAGTGTGCTCAAGAGCTCCACGACCTCATCCCACCAGCCCCCTTCTACCATCGGACATCTAGACGCACTGCAAGTTACCATCCTTACCTTGTTGCCATTCCACCAATTCGCACCAAGCGCTTCCAAACATCCTTCATAATGCGCACAGCGAATGAATGGAACTCACTACCTGCGTCTGTTTTTCCGAACGCATTCAACCCGAATCTCTTCAAAGTTAGAGTGAACAGGCTTCTTATGGGTAAGCTCACTCCATCGTAGACTCTGTCTCTGCCACCTCTGACCTAGACTAGAGTCAAGACCAAACACATCATAAATAAAAATTAAAAAAATAAGACGAATTAATTCGTTTTTGTAACTTTGATCAAACGTATCAAACATTCTATTGCAGAAATTTTGTCATTGATCAAACTCGTGATAACTTGATCATAAGGTTACTCGGATTTGTAACTTTTTTGGCGGCGACAGTACATTATCTGCCATTATGCAAATCTGTCCTTCTGCGAATCTGGGATTTTTCTATTCCGGGATTTTGCTTATCTGTCCTTCTGCTGCAGAGGCATCGTTTGTGCTGTTTACGTAATCTAATATATAAAAATAAGTCGGCTTTTTTCCTGACGATAAAACTCCAGAACGCACGAACCGATTTCGATGGTTTTGCATTCGTTGGAAAGGTCTCGGGCTCCGTGAGGTTTATAGGTAGGGTAGGGTAGGGTAGGGTATGGTAGTGTAGGGTAGTGTAGGGTAGGGTAGTGTAGGGTAGTGTAGGGTAGTGTAGGGTAGGGTAGGGTAGGGTAGTGTAGTGTAGGGTAGTGAAGGGTAGGGTAGGGTAGTGTAGTGTAGGGTAGGGTAGGGTAGTGTAGGGTCGGGTAGGGTAGGGTAGGGTATTGTAGGGTAGGGTAGGGTAGGGTACGGTAGGGTAGGGTAGGGTAGATAAATGTTTGGTCTTTTTATGGCAAAACAAAGTTTTCCGGGTCTGCTAGTATGAAATAAAAATTAAACTTTTATAAGTATCGTTTATTATTACGTAATAATATTGTACCTTTGGTTTATAAACTACAATAAATTATTTTTTACATAAAATATGACTGTCATGATGGTTATAATATTTTTTATTGTAAATTTATTTTTCATTATATTATTGACTTCCTTTTATTGAGGTTATAGCTTAATTATTAATTTTCACAAGGAAAAGAGGATTGAAGCTTGACCTCAACAAATTATTAAATATTTGCTATATTTTATAAATTCTATAACCATCTATTTAAATTGTATGATACAATATTTCTTTCAACAACCTGCAGCGGAAAAAGGTTATTTCAAAAGCTTGTGGCTGGCTAAAAAGAGCGGAGCGCATCTCCTACAGGCACATTCAGGTACTGATCGGGCATGGTTGCTTCAGTGAGTACCTGAATAGGATTGGGTGAGAAGCTACCGTAAATTGCCATCATTGTAGAGGCAACTTGGATTCTGCACAGCACACGCTCGAGTAGTACCTTCTTGGGCCTTTAAACGGTTGGTCTTAGTCGCCAGGATCGGGCGAAACCTTTCACTGCCAGTGTTAGTGAGGAATATGTTGGCGTCACCATAAAATAAGAGGGAAATAGCCACCGAGTGGAATCGTTAGTAGTCCAATCCAACTCGGAGAAGAAGGCATCGTGGCGGCAACCATCTCGATGTAGACACGCCGAAAGCCCGCTTGTATAATTTAAGGCAGGTGGATCGCCAGGGTTTCGGGCGCTCAAAGTATGACAGAATCCCTGTCCGTCCACCGAGTGACCTCAGGAAAGAGTTTCACAGTGATCAAGTGTTGCCGTGCACATCGAGGCACAATGGAGACTCCTTTATAGTCTCTCCAAGGATCTAGTATTTTAAGAAGTGCTCTGGTGATCACTAGTTTGGTTTTAATGAGGTAAAAATACCACACTGCCCGGTTTTCCCCAAATTTCAGGCGCGAGTTCAGGCGAAGGTTTCCCCCGATAGCAAAGAAATATAGGCATTCCCAGCAAACGATTGTAGCCCTTGTCAAAGTATTCCCCTCACTGGCCACCATTATTATAAAGCTTGTTTTTTTTAATGGCCGAGCTTCTTCCACTCTTCTTTCTTTATTGAACACCATGGTTAGCCTTTGTTTTATTGCACACTTGGTCACAAGGTGGCCCAAACACAATGGTCTAATTGGCTTTAGATTCCTATTCAGACTCATTTTCAGATGATCCTCTTTTGGTTTCAATAAAAAATTTCATAAAATAACTTAATGTTTAAATTAAATCCAGTTTCGAAATTTCGAAATAAGGGGTGTCAATTTCGAAATTCATATACATGCAAATATGGGCCGAATATTTCGAAACTATGAAATTACGAAATTTCGGCATGCATGCCCTAGCAAGTACCCAGTTGGTTTTGATTCCCTTGCGATTCAAAGTCAAATATGTGACATAACCGGCCGTATCGTAGGATTTCGTTGATTTAGAAGTTTGATTTTTTCTCAGCTCCAAGGGATTGCAGACTTGTGTGTCATGATATTAATTTCAACTTGATATTGCCAGGCATACCAGAGAAAAAGGTATTGACACACGGACAGACAGACAACGAAGTGATCTTATAAGGGTTCCTTTTTTTCCTTTTGCGGAACGGAAATCTGAAAAGCTTTTTAAGATTTGAGGTCTTCCATGACCGGAACCTGGGGCGGACCCAAGCTGTTGTCACGTTTTTATTGCGCCAGTGTTCGGGCAAGGATTTTTTTAAATGACTGTACACTGATTTAGTCGTAGTTGCCGGTTAAATTTTCATGTTTTTGTTCGTAGACGGTGTGGTTTGTCCTACCGATCATGTACTAATAAACATCATATCAACAGTACGTCACGTAATTTATGGTATTTGTGACGCTACACTTACGTGGGCAATAGTTGAGCTCCAGAGCTGATAGTCCTGTAGATGGTGACCGCAAGTCCGGTAAACAGCCACATCCTAATTTTACACCTGAAACATTTTTAAGCTCAGGTTATGAGTAAATTCATTCTTTGTAGGTATATATTACTATAACTCTTATTTTATTTTTATTTAACTACATTTAAAACAAAACAGAGCCGATTTCTGATTTGAGTAAAGCAGATTGTTTTTATTAACTACTGACAAATATTTTTTTATTTGCACAATTGGAAATCGTTTCATTATGAAATAAATACACCACATAAGTATGACTTATCAAAGTTTCAATCATGTTCCCGTTCATCTTCTCTTACTTCTCGTACTTCCAGAAAAATCTGAATTCTGTTATTATAAATTTTGTACAGCCATTAAAAGTACGTAAGTATTACATTACCTCATTCAACCTTAAGAAATTCAAGTTACTAAAGTTTCGAATGCATGTATAGGCAATTTAATACGATTTATATTCCGTCCAGACATTTTTACATTTGGCTTGAGCACGATTATGGAGTTCCTTAATTATTTTCAGGCAACCATAGACAATAAAATGCAAAACTTCATGGACGCTTACAATAGTGAAGTGACGAGCTTTCAAGTCCCGATATTACTATGAATTAAAATTTACAAATGAATCGAATTAAAAGATAGCAGTGTTAATTGGGGACCGCGAACCGGGAGACCTTGCTTTGGAAGGCCACAAGGTGGACCAATGACCGGTGAAGGCTGCTGGACGCACGGGACCGGTCAATGAGGCGACGCTTGGGAGAGGCCTATGACCAGCAGTGGACGTCTTTCGGCATTGGCATTGTACTGGATTAAAAATGCGTTTTTAGGGTTCCATAGTCAACAAAGGACCCTTATAGTTTCACCATGCCCGTCTGTCCGTCCATCTGTCCGTCCGTCACTTGGCTCAGAGACTCTTAGTACTAGAAAGCTGTAATTTGGCATGGATAAACATATTAATCACGCCGACAAAATGGTAAAATAAAACGTAGTTTTTTTTTATGTGACGTTGGTTTTTTTCTCGTCTATCCCCTATCCTATCCAGGCATTCAAAGGTATTACGGGTCTGTGATAACCATTTTTCAATTCAGGGATTCGTTAAAAAAAAGTAAAATTAAGCTTCTAATGCCTAATTTTTGTTAGAGTCAAGTGTCCTGCCAGCAAAATTACTGCTTTTGGATATATTAAAAAAAAACACGGCAGTAGTATATAATAATATAACGAAATTAAAAGGAAAATTATCACAGCTAAGTAAGCTTTATAAGTTTACGAGTAAAAGTCGACCAATTTACATAATCTATTTAGAAAAGTAAAAATTTTGTATATTAATGTATGGGGACAACAGTTTTCGAACGGCAAAGTTAATTTTGTACATTCGTTAGAGCAATGTTCGATGTTTTCATTGTTTATGAACGTTAGTAATGTTACCTATTTATTTTGGTGAATGTAGCTGTTTATACGGAACACTCTGCACGCGAGTCAGACTCGCACTTGGCCGGTTTTCTTGTATGTGAAACGCAACTTACCGCCTAAGAACGAGTTGGTATGCTATCTGTCAATTGCCGCCCCCCCACCCAGTGGGTTGTGGTGGCATTGGCGAGGCGGGGGGGCTCAGTAGCCGTGGAATGGACACCCACGGTGAAGCGAAGAGGAACCCGAGGAGGTACCGAAGTCGGCTTGTCTGCAAGGCCGTAGTTGCCAACAAGCAGGTTGCAGTGCCGCTCAGGTGACATCGCGGCTCGGCTCAGCTGCGAGTCTCGGAGGCATTGCGGCTGAGGATTGGAGGACGCGTTGGGAGAGGACTGCCAGTATTGCTTTCCCGGGTCGGAGTCCCACTTAACTACGCTATCTCTCCGTGGTAGCATAGTATGTATGAGCATTTCTTCACACAAAAACTGTAAGTTTTGAGTAAGTTTACTTAAATTTTACTATACTTTGCCTACGTCAAATACTCAATTCAGAAATCGGCTATCGTAACAATAATTTAAACACTAAGACTATATTATGTTTACTTGGGCATATACTGGATTTCACGTCACTTGAACTGTGACATAGCTGTACTAATGATATTGCAGATGGCGAGTGCATGTCCGGCAACCGGCTACATCCGGCTTTTTTGCCTGAAACATTTAGAAATACAAGTTATGAATAACATAATCCATACTAATATTATAAATGAAAATAACCATGTTAGTTTGGTTGTAACCTTTCCACAACTAAACGTCTGAACCGATTTAGATGAAATTTACTATCTATTTACTATCTACATTTTAACCCGGTGGTGTGTTCCCTTGGGATGATAAAAACACTTATTACGCGGGTGAAGCCACGGGGAGAAGCTAGTTTCTTATAAGTAATTTTAGTTATTTAGTTTAAAAAAAAATGTGTTGTCAGACATTATTATCAGTTATCCACCGTAACGACTTGATGAATGGGGAGGAAAACGAAGGAGAAGAGATGATGAGGAACGGCAAGGCTTTCCTCTCGGTACAAGATTCTCAAAGCGTTCTTTATGATACAAAGGAGAGGTAGGATTGTGAAGAAATGAAAAGACAAAGAGTAGTAGAGAAAGAGTGTGGATATCTCGGTGCTTCTAGCGCTTCCGAAATTCCGACACATGGTCGTACTTTCGGAGTAAAACAATGAAGCGCATGCACAAATTCTGCAAACACTCGAGCTTATCAAGAAGTTTCTTAGTCGCATAAAGGAAGCAGACATCAGCAAGAAGAACGAACAGGAAGAAGAAAAGTCTAAGCAAGAGTAATTTTAGTTGAGAAAGGCTGGAACTTCTGCAGACGTTTGAAAGACCGAAACGAGCAAAACTATCCCCTGCTTATTTCAGCAATATGAACATTCCAAGAGAGGTGTTAGTCTAAGAAAACACCTAAGCTATTGACTTTTTTGGAGTAGGCTATAGTGACAGCATCGTAGATAACAGGAGGGAGAGAGTGGTTGCTCAATAAATTGATGAAATGCTGCCACCAATAATATTGTTGTGATTTTGTTGGGTTCACTAAAAGTCCAAAACGTTTAGCCCACTGACAAATATTTTCAAGATTTGAGCTCTTCAAGTTTGAAGTGGCGGTAAAGCTGCAGGTGCAGGTCGTCGGCATAGAGATGATGATATAATTAATTTAACATACATTATACTTAATAATAAAGGAAACCCTGTAATAAGACTTATTTTTAGTATGACTTGAAGCTTCTTATTAATTAAGTTCATAAGCATTGTGGTATTATTCTAAAAGGCACTTATGTGTGCTGTTCTTAACTAGGTAAAACTTGTAACAAATACGTATCAAATTTAAATTGTCAAATGTAGAAAAAAATATAAAATATGTTAGCTGCGTCTCCAACCTACACCCCTCCAGAAAGCCCGGTGCATATGATCGAGCCTTTATAAATCAACGCGTACCGTGGCTAAGGGCTCATTCCCGCATCCGGCAGCGCGCACTTAGCTAATTGTTCCCCTTGATTCTGTTCTCTTGATTTACGTAAATACTAAATTTGTTTATTTTGTGTTTGTGTTTTATTAGATTAATTTTGTCAACTCCGGATCGTTATTTCTTATATCATGTCGAATAATACTGGCCCCAGAAAAAAACGTAAACGTGAGTGCACGCCACCGCCACCCGACCTAACTCATCTTAGTATCACCTTAGACGCAATAATTAATAGGGTCTCAGCCTTGGAGCGAAGTTCAATTTCAGAACCACGATTGAATGTGGAGCAGCAGCCGCGCCCTACCATCACCGGCATGGCCAGCCCTCCTGCTATCACGGAACTGTCCCGACGCCACTGTCACCGGCGCTGTCGCTGTCGCCCTCGCCTTCAACGTCGGCTACCGGGGACGTTGCAGAGCGTCTCATCGATGCGCTAAGGAGCTTAAACCCGGTGAGATCAAACCATTATTACGTCTCTGACGTCAACCCTAATGTTCCTGACGTCATAGCATGGTGTGAGGAAGTTGACTATGCTAAGACACAAAATAGGTGGGACGACAAAGAATGTCTGGACCGTATCGGTTTGTGTGTGATGGGTGAATCTCACTCTTGGTTACGCGATTGGACCGAAACGGATTGTACTTGGTCTACAGTTAAAATCACTTTGTACACGACGTGTCGATGTCGCTAATATCCTGTATGACGTCATGTCACTGCACTGAGTCAGATAAATATTCCACATACGCGGCATCCTTGTTGCGTTTGCGTATTGTTAAAGGACTTAGTGACTCACCTTTTGTGTGCAATCATTGTGCGCGGTATTAAGGTTCCCCAGATTCGTGCTGCAGCTATGAACGCAAAATTAACTATCGAAACCATTGTGGAATTTTTATCAATTTATCTCATGCCAAGTAAAACCACTGCATATATGAACAAAAACAATGTTGATGCCCATTCTCATTCTAATCAAACTCCTAGCTGTCGCTATAACGGTTACCGTAGCAGCCGTAGAGCTAGAGTGTCTTTAAAAAAACTGCGAAGTGTTTTTCGTGCGACGCTCACGGCCATATATTAAGAGTAAAGCTTGTCTCAAACAATCTAAAAATAGTAAAAGCAGTTCAAATTACGAAACCAGAATAAATAGTCAGAACACTGATTTCAATTCAAATTCTCCGAACATAAAAAACTATAAAATGTTTTGCAAAACAGGGATCGGAGTCGCGCAATAAATCCAATGTATTTTTTATGTGCATAACTCCAGCTTCCTCATAAGTGTTAGAATAATTCTATCTATGTCAATATTTCAGGCATAATAGCAGCAATCAAAGTTCCAAGTCTTTATTTAGCTGCCACAAAAACTTCGCTAATATGTGTCGTTTAGTATGACTCAGCTGGAGTGACGTCACCCCAGCTTCCTCATTCAATACAGGCAAACTAGTGATGTTAGGGTTTTGGACTATAGTCAAAAAAATAAGGCATAATAGCTGCACATGGAAGGAAAGAACTGAACGATAATACTTAAAAAGTGTTGAAACTATGATAAAAAAACGTGTGTGTAAGCTGATGTGACGTCACCCCAGCTGCCATGTCATATCTTCTGAACAAAAGAAGATACGATTATGTATTATAGCTCAAAAATTAAGGAATAATAGCTGCCATTGGCAGCAAAATTTTCAAATCTGTAGTCAAAATACTCCATCAGTTATTAAACCGACAGATATGTGTAAGCTGGAGTGACGGCACCCCAGCTGCTCATATCATATCTTCCGAACAAAAGAAGATATGATTATGCATTATAGCTTAAAACATGAGAAATAATAGCTGCCATAGGCAGCAAAAATTTCAAATCTCTAGTCCTTGTAGTTTCCACGTAGTAAACAAAAGAATGGTTGCCGCGCCAAAAAGATCAAATTATTACTTCGGAGGAGGTACGGAGCGGCGCTGCCGTTCTGTGCGCTACAACAGCGCTATGCTATAAGTAAAACCGTTACATATTATACATATTGTTACAGAATTATATTTAGTTATGCTGCTTTGCTATTGAAGAGGCGCCTTTTACACAGCACTTTACAAGTCAAGCACGATTGTCTGGCCGTAAATATGACTATAAAAACCTGAATACTTACATAGTACCTACGATTCAAGTGTGTATTCGACTCCCAGTCTATAACCTAGTTTAAACTACTTCAAACTGATAATATAGCGCACAGAACGGCAGCACCGCTCCGTACCTCCTCCGAAGTAATAATTTGATCTGATTGGCGCGGAAACCATTCTTTTGTTTACTACGTGGAAACTACAAGGACTAGAGATTTGAAATTTTTGCTGCAGCTAAATAAAGACTTGGTACTTTGATTGCTGCTATTATGCCTGAAATATTGGCATAGATAGAATTATTTTAACACTTATGAGGAAGCTGGAGTTATGCACATTATTTTTTTGTCCTGAGATTAAGGGTGATACGGCAAACCGTGACGACTCGCAAGGCTGTGTACCTTGGTAGAACCATAAGCAATGGTCAGGTTAGGCCGAGCAATCATAAAATAGAAGCCTTATCTAAATCGCCGACGCCGAAAACAATGAAACCAGCGTCAATTACTCAGCCTTGCCGGGTATTTTAGACGGTACATACTTGCAGTATGCCACTTTGACTGACAACAACTTTCGCTGCACTTAAAATAAAATTGTTAAGTTGGTTTGGGGTATCGAACAGGAAAAAACTAGACAGTAGTATGCGGGGACCATATCGTATCACTAAAGTCCTACCGAATGGTCGGTGGGAGCTCCAGTTGCTGCATTCTTCGAATGTAAGTTTAAGTAAATTCTAAATGTGTTGTATGTTCATTGTGTTGATCATTTCATCCATATTTGTCGTAGGTACGTTTAGCCTCTTTGTTGACAGTTGACATAAATATTCACTGATTGAATTGTTATGTGAGTGACACAGCTTATAGCATAATACGACGACGCACAAATGCACGGCACTTATCGCTATGTGGTAAAGTGTCACAGTGAACTTGAGTCTGAAGTATGCTGTTCATAAATTCATAATTAACTAACTAAACAAACCTCTCAAGTGTTAAACTTTTGTTAAGCTTATGAACCGAGCTATGGTAATTGATCTAAGATTACGTTTCAAGAATTTTGCTTGAGTGTAAGATTTTTGTTTGTTTCTGAGACGTGAACCACTTAAATAGCGGACTCTCATGTTAGCTGCACTTTAACCTACGCCTTTAGCTTTGCTCCTACCAGTTGGTAACAGTCGTGACCCAGAAAGTACCCGTGTCCATCTATGACATTCGGGGCGTGACTGGCAAAGTACTGTGTAAATCCCGAGGACAAGATTTGCCATTTATACCATGTAAGCCCGGTGCAGCTGCATAAGGTTTTGGTTGGTATTATGGCAAATGAGCTCTTTGATGGCCTGTATGAGGTTTTGAGTTCGTATGGCTATGTGTTTCGTGCACCTGCTGGGTATTCGTTGTCAGGGTGGATTTCGCGTCTCATTAGCATTTGATCGAATAATCTCTTTCATCCAGGCAATAGCTCAAGTATTAAAAAAAATAAAAATAAAAGTTAATTGCTGTCACATCTAACATTTAGATGCTCACTCTTGGTTTATGATGTGCAGGTTCTGATGATGAGGAGAATGAAGTAGACGAACAGCCGAGCACCTCGTCAGCGACACCCAGTAATTCCGAGTCGGAGGTTGCTCCCGCTGAAGACGCTCCGGTGGTTGCCGAGGCCTGCGAGGACGCTGGCACGTCAGAGGCACTGTTAGCTGCGTCTCCAACCTACACCCCTCCAGAATGCCTGAAGCATATGATCGAGCCTTTATAAACCAACGCGTACCGTGGCTAAGGGCTCATTCCCGCATCCGGCAGCGCGCACTTAGCTAATTGTTCCCCTTGATTCTGTTCTCTTGATTCTGTAACGTAAATACTAAATTTGTTTATTTTGTGTTAGTGTTGTATTAGATTACTTTTGTCAACTCCGGATCGTTATTTCATTTCAATTACTAAAAATAATTTATAAAATATTAGAAACCGCGATCAAAACTTTGATGGGAACTCCGTTAAAAAAGATTTCTCCGCTTTTAAATATAAGCACTAATTTGTACGCATTTGAGTGACCCAGGTTAACCTATGTTTACTTAAATTGGCAAATCACTGGACCTCCGCCGCACTTGAAGTTTCACACGCCAATACAAATGACACAGGCGACAACGTGCGCATGTACGGTATAGGGCAACAACTGGTTGTTGCACCTATATAAAACAATTAATAGCACAGGGTATGACAAGACATTACCAAAGTTATGCACAGTAAATAACAGCTCTTATTTTTATTTAAAAAAAAATGCCAAACACTAGGAATTTCTCCTGTGTGGGTATCGTGGGAGCATTTACAAAACTGACAAGCTCTCAAACACAAACAACCAGACCGGAACAACTAGCCATCTATAAGCCGTACAAAAGTTTTTCGGTGCGTGATTAGTATATAATTACTTAGTTTTGCCGAACAAATCTACGGTTTCTTTTTTGGCGTGATCGTTAGTGTTGTATCGATAACTATGGAAGCATATCTCAACCGCGCATACGGCGCATCACAGTAACAGTACTGGAGAAAAACGTGTGTGAAAATCAGGCATAAAGCGCTATCCACAATTTTTAGGTCAGGGCCTTCCGTGCTCCATCCATCTGCTAGAACATGATACGGATCTTATCAACACTGACGGCTCGGCTGCACCTGACAGGGGTCTGTGTGAACAAGTTCATACATAATGTATAATAAGCATTTTTTTCCCATCACTAGCGGAGAACTGACGGGTTCTAGTCTTATCACACGGCTGCACTAATGATATCTGAGATGGCATACGCAAGTCCGGCAAATGGGATCGGCTAGTTGTTTAAACAAGAAAATATCATAGGTACTAAATAACATCATAATTTGTTTTATCATTCATTCATTCATTAATCGCAACCACTACATCATATAAACGATAAAAATACTTATATTTATTTAACAAAAAATATAAGTATTTTTAGTTTTTCTGAGCTTAGCGTTTCTCGCATTTTACTAATTAAAATTAAATCCTGGTTTGTTTGTGTCGTTTCACTTACTATACTCCCGAAATAATTCAAATACTCCCGAAAAGTATAAAACCGTGAGACGAAAGCATACAGTGTGTCCGTCTATTTTTGTTCAAAGCTAGCACAGTGTTTTTTTTTTTATTTCCTTGGTCCTTATGTATACAACAGAGTTAATAAAACCTTACATATCTAATCAATGATCAAATGTAAATGCAAAACTACTGTAAGGGACTGGCCTGCTGATGGGTTTGGACTATGAAGGTACAGAAAATATCAACCAAAAAATTAAATAATTGATACATACGTCCCTCTTAATTTTAATGATACCTAAGCACAAACACACGCACAAGAATTACACTCATATACTCAAATCACCCCTATACACTCACACACTACACAACAATCCTGCAATACTATAACTTTATATTACACTTCACAAATATAATCACCTTTAATATACGTTTACTATCAAAATTGTTTGAAATATTGTTTTAAATAATATGAATTATGTTGCCGTCAAATATGATTATTTTAAAGGGGTGTGTGCCTGTAGATCTGTCATACAGGCCCCGAACCTAGTTCAGACTCCAGCTCTCACAAAGGTTATAACGTAAGGCAAAATTGTATAAATATTTCTTATTATGTAACAGTGTCAAACTTTATGAGGGAAATTAAACAAATTTTGTAATTTTGATTGACTTACGTGGGATTTGGTTGGACCCCGCGCTGGTCTGCGTGAGTACATCGCACCATACCCGTAGATGTAATGATCCCGTAGATGGCGTCGGCATGTCCAGTAGACGGCAAACCCCGCATGCTTTAAACTGGCAACCTTAAGAGTAATCAGTTGATTAGGGCAAATTAATTATTTAGTAGTGTTCTGTCATTACTCATACTTAAGATTAAATTTAAACTTATATTTGAGAACTACTCTTAAGAATCACAACCGTTGCCGATTGGCACAAAGGCAGTGAAACGCGTCTAGAAAACCTAACTCGGGAGCGCCGTGTCAAAGACTGGAGGTAGTAAATAGGACATCGTTTCACGGATCCCTAGAGCCCAAGTTACTTACGCGCAGCTGAGATCTGTTTGGCAATCTCAAAAACTGACTCGAAGGACCATGTTGCTCTACGAGTGCGACACTTAGAAGGTCCCAAAGGATATATCAACGAAATCCAAGTCCTCGTCAACCGCTGTCTTCGTCAAATGCTCGGCATGTGCCAAAGCTGCACCAACCCCAATGAACCCGAAAACATCAACAACGTATAGATGATGAAGAAATGCCACGAGAGCGGCAGATCTAGCGTCGCAAGTGTAGATGGCTTGGCCAGATGCTCTGAAGGGATCCAGATCACAAACCCAAGAAAGCTTTAGATTCGAATCCCCAAAAAAGCCGTCCCTGTTCAACCTGGTGTTGCACCATATTGGCATATGGCACTAGTAGGGGTTATTCTTGTGGGCTCCAAAAATAGGTTTACAAGATTGTAGGACTGAAACAGACTTATTATTTTACTACAAGAACCTGAGTTTTCCAACAAATTAACATTAAAATCACCACAAGTTATAATGGATTTATTAGTGTTACAAATCTTGTGTAACACTTCATCCATTATCATTTCAAAGCAGTCATACAATCCTGAAGGGGGTCTGTATACACTTAATACAATAAACTGCTCCAATTCTATACAAGCTATTTCAACTGTCCGCTCAACAGATAGGCTCACAATATCCTTACGGTCTTTAAATTTAAGCTGGTACCTTACTAAAATCAAGGAGCCACCATTTATAGCATTAACTCTGCTGAATGAACTACCAACCTGGTGATTATTAAAATTGAACAATAACTGGTGGCTTTTAAGCCAATGTTCTGTTATACAAAGAATATCAATACTGTTAAAATTCATAAACAATTCTACTTCTAAATCTTTGTTCATAAAGCCTTGAATATTTTGATGCACCAGGTGGGGATTTCTGGAATAAACCGCACAAAGGCAGTGGAACGCGGCTAGAAAACCTACCTCGGGAGCGCCTTGTCAAAGAATGGAGGTATTAAATAGGACATCGCTTCACGGATCCCTAGAGCCCAAGTTACTTACGCGCAGCTGAGATTTGTTTGGCAATCGCAAAAACTGACTCGAAGGACCATGTTGTTCTACGGGTGCGACACATAGAAGGTCCCAAAGGATATCTCAACAAAAACCAAGTCCTCGTCAACCGCTATTTGTGTTCTGTGGGTTTACGGTAGCCGGCTTTTAAGTACATCAAATTTCCGTTGCATTCAGCAGTGAACTATGACGGAGCTGGGTGCATCGTGTTGCTAAACTTACGTGAATTGAAGTTGGTCTGAGAAAATGCATCGTACGTCGCGTGCAGATTATCTGACTCCGTAGATGGCGTGGCCATGTCCGGTGAACGGCAACCCCCGCATGCTTTAAACTGGCAACCTTTGGAGTAATCAGTTGATTAGGGCGAACTAATTATTTAGTAGTGTTATGTTTTTACTCATACTTTAGATAAGGTTTAAACTTATATTTGGGAACTACTCTTAAGAATCACATCCGTTGCTGATTGGCACAAAGGCAGTGGAATGCGTCTAGAAAACCTACCTCGAGAGCGCCATGTAAATAGGAGGTAATAAAAAGGACATCGCTTCACGGATCCCTAGAGCCCAAGTTACTTACGCGCAGCTGAGATTTGTTTGGCAATCGCAAAAACTGACTCGAAGGCCCATGTTGCTCTATGGGTGCGACACGTAGAAGGTCCCAAAGGATATATCAACAAAATCCAAGTCCTCGTCAACCGCTATTTGTGTTCTGTGGGTTTACGGTAGCCGGCTTTTAAGTACATTAAATTGCCGTTGCATTCAGCACTGAACTATGACGGAGCTGGGTGCATCGTGTTGCTACACTTACGTGAATTGAAGTTGGTCTGGGAAAATGCATCGTACGTCGCGTGCAGATTAACTGACTCCGTAGATGGCGTCGCCATGTCCGGTGAACGGCAACCCCCGCATGCTTTAAACTGGCAACCTTTGGAGTAATCAGTTGATTAGGGCAAATTCATTATTTAGATAAGGTTTAAACTTATATTTGATAACTACTCTTAAGCAGTGAAATATGACGGAGCTGGGTGCATCGTGTTGCTACACTTACGTGAATTGAAGTTGGTCTGAGAAAATGCATCGTACGTCGCGTGCAGATTAACTGACTCCGTAGATGGCGTCGCCATGTCCGGTGAACGGCAATCCCCGCATGCTTTAAACTGGCAACCTTTGGAGTAATCAGTTGATTAGGGCAAATTAATTATTTTTAAGAACATCAAATTTCCGTTGCATTCAGCAGTGAACTATGACGGAGCTGGGTGCATCGTGTTGCTACACTTACGTGAATTGAAGTTGGTCTGAGAAAATGCATCGTACGTCGCGTGCAGATTAACTGACTCCGAAGATGGCGTCGCCATGTCCGGTGAACGGCAACCCCCGCATGCTTTATACTGGCAACCTTTGGAGTAATCAGTTGATTAGGGCAAATTAATTATTTAGATAGGGTTTAAACTTATATTTGATAACTACTCTTATTACGTGAATTGAAGTTGGTCTGAGAAAATGCATCGTACGTCGCGTGCAGATTAACTGACTCCGTAGATGGCGTCGCCATGTCCGGTGAACGGCAACCCCCGCATGCTTTAAACTGGCAACCTTTGGAGTAATCAGTTGATTAGGGCAAATTAATTATTTAGATAAGGTTTAAACTTATATTTGATAACTACTCTTAATAATCACAACCGTTGCCGATTGGCACAAAGGCAGTGGAATGCGTCTAGAAAACCTACCTCGAGAGCGCCGTGTAAAAGACTGGAGGTAATAAAAAGGACATCGCTTCACGGATCCCTAGAGCCCAAGTTACTTACGCGCAGCTGAGATCTGTTTGGCAATCGCAAAAACTGACTCGAATGACCATGTTGCTCTACGGGTGCGACACGTAGAAGGTCGCAAAGGATATATCAACAAAATCCAAGTCCTCGTCAACCGCTGTCTTCGTCAAATGCTCGGAATGTGCCAAAGTCGAACTAACCCCAATGAACCCAAAAACATCGACAACGTATAGATGATGAAGAAATGCTACGAGAGCGGCAGATCTAGCGTCGCAAGTGTAGATGGATTGGCCAGATGCTCCGAAGGGATCCTGATCACATACCCAAGTAAGCTTTGGACAAGAATCCCCAAAAAAGCCGTCCCTGTTCAACCTGGTTTTGCACCATATTGGCAGGAGCGACGAGCATCATAATCGTCCAGCAGTGAAGTGAAGCGTGAACTTTAATACCATTCGCGACTGAGAACTCAGTGGAGGCTCTCTGTTCCATTAGGGCATACCAGGCCCCTCAGAAAGTATTGCGAAAAAAAGTTTTTATATATGGGAGACTGGCCAGTTATAATGTTTTTCGAAAATATGATTATTTATAAGTAAAAATAAGTAAGTTCCAATTTCAAAATTTCCCTCCACATTTTTTGCGAGTTAATTCAAAGTATTGTGTCTCACTGAAATATGGATCTGCGCCGGGAACATTTTAGAGCTATGATTTTATACGATTTCAAGTGTCGCCTGAAACCGGATGAATCGTACGATAGACTTCAAATGGCATTCATGGATGAAGGCCCTTCCAAGGCAACCGTGTATCGTTGGTATAACGAATTCAAGCGCGGTCGACCAACTTTGGGGGATGACGAAAGAAGCGGTCGCCCTTTGACGGCTGTTACCGAAGAAAACGTGCTAGCAGTGAAAAATTTAATCCAAGACAATAGGCGAATTACATATCAGGAGATTCAACACATATTGAAGATTGGATCGGGAAGCGTTCACGAGATTCTACACAGCCATCTTCGCGTGAGGAGGATAGTATCACGCTGGGTGCCGCACAACCTCACCGATGCTCAGAAGCAGGCCCGGGTGGAATGGTGCCGTGATATGCTTAACAAATTTGAAGCAGGCTCGTCTCGGCGTGTTTACGACATCGTTACAGGTGATGAGTCCTGGATTTATCAATA
Organism: Orthosia gothica; assembly: GCA_949775005.1. Lineage (NCBI taxonomy): Eukaryota > Metazoa > Arthropoda > Insecta > Lepidoptera > Noctuidae > Orthosia > Orthosia gothica. The sequence continues at coordinate 6,485,918 of OX459039.1, read as the reverse complement.
CGACCCAGAAACCAAGCGCCAGTCGACTGTTTGGGTGTTTCAAAATGAGCCAACGCCTACCAAAGTGAAGCGATCTAGAAGCGGGGGTAAGATTTTGATCGCTAGCTTTTTTAATTTGACTGGCCACTTGGTATCAATTCCCTTACGGGATCAAAGAAGCATTAATGCCGAATGGTATACTACCAAATGTTTGCCAGAAGTTTTCTCTGTTATAAGCAACAAGCGACCAAACACAGGGCTCCGCGGACTACTGCTTCACCACGACAATGCACCTGCGCACACCGCACTCAAAACGAGGGACTTCCTGGACAGCACGCCAGTCAAACTCCTGGGTCACCCTCCTTACAGCCCTGATCTAGCACCGTGTGACTTCTTTTTATTCCCAAAAATAAAAAATCAGCTCAAAGGGATACAATTTTCGTCGCCGGAAGATGCGCTGGCTGCGTTCGAGCAGGCTGTAAACGAGGTGTCTGCGGCGGACTGGAAAAAGTGTTTTGAAAACTGGTTTAGGCGCATGAATCTTTGTATAGAGGCTGGTGGAAAGTACTTTGAAAAGATTTAATAAAAATATATGTACGTATAGAACAATTTTTTTTAGTTTCGCAAAACTTTCTGAGTGTCCCACGTATAGTGGTCCTTTCTGCTTGCTCAGGGTCGCTTGAACCCTGAATAAGTAGAAATGATAACTATAAAAAGTAATCCACTATTGTTTTACGCTTTTTGCAAAAAGCGTAAAACAATAGTGGATCTATGGTCTATTTGTATTCTGTGGGTTTACGGTAGCCGGCTTTTAAGAACATCAAATTTCCGTTGCATTCAGCAGTGAACTATGACGGAGCTGGGTGCATCGTGTTGCTACACTTACGTGAATTGAAGTTGGTCTGAGAAAATGCATCGTACGTCGCGTGCAGATTATCTGACTCCAAAGATGGCGTCGCCATGTCCGGTGAACGGCAACCCCCGCATGCATTAAACTGGCAACCTTTGGAGTAATCAGTTAATTAGGGCAAATTAATTATTTAGTAGTGTAATGTTATTACTCCTACTTTAGATAAGGTTTAAACTTATATTTGAGAACTACTCTTAAGAATCACAACCGTTGCTGATTGGCACAAAGGCAGTGGAACGCGTCTAGAAAACCTACCTCGGGATCGCCGTGTAGGTAGTAAATAGGAGGTAGTAAATAGGACATCGCTTCACGGATCCCTAGAGCCCAAGTTACTTACGCGCAGCTGAGATCTGTTTGGCAATCGTAAAAACTGACTCGAAGGACCATGACGTAACTCAGAAGAAGAGAGCCTTCAATAGGGCTGCCAAGTCCTGCAAAAAGGCGATGGGCACGTTTTGACCATATTGGCAGAATCGGGAACAAACTAGTTTCATATCCTGCTGGTAACAAAGCGTTTTGGTCCCTGGCTAAGTCGGTTGAATCAAACTTCTGTCGCCCCTCACTACCACCACTGCTGAGACCCGACGGGTCACTGGCCCACTCCGCCGAGGACAAGGCAAACTTGTTTGCCTCCCTTTTTGCGGAAATCTTCACGTCTGAACTTGGCGCGTGGCTCCCTTCGTCTCCTGTTGGATGTTGGAAGAGTATGTCGGATATTCGCATCCATCAGAGGGAGGTCTTTAGGGTGATGCGTAACCTTGACGTGAACAAAGCTAGTGGCTGGCCCCTACAGGATACCGGCAATTGTACTAAAAACTTTTGCGCCTGAATTATCGCCGAGTTGAAGACCGACAAGCAGGCAACCTTGCGGCGATGACCCAAGCTTGGCATCCACCAGTTCAACGTCGCCGATGAGCCTCTTGGCTCTGCGTTCCACCGAGTCAAGCGCGGCAAGCTGATACTTTGCTGAGCTATCCCAAAGGTGGCTCAATACTCCATCCTGGATCGGACTTGCGCTTTGTATAGGGTTAAAAGCTGTCCAGGCGTGAACTATCGCTTCACTCTATTTAGGATGCCCAGGTTTTTGGCCGCAATTTGGGCTTTGTACTCAATGGACGCGCCGAAGTTGAGACTGGATGCCAACTCCATACCTAGGAGCTCGAGCCGATAAGTCACAGGAACAGACGTACCCCGGAAAGTAGGAGTTAGATCGAAAAGTCTCCTTTTAGCGGTAAAAAGGCACGCTTGTGTTTTGGTGGCGTTAAAGGAGACCTGATTTTCATCACCCCACTGGGAAACAAGGCTTAAGGTCAAATCTGTCCGCTTCACCATAGCCTCTCTCAAGGAACGAACTTCATCCACGCTGGTTTTTACGCTAGACAAGTATATCTGCGTACACAACAATACCAGGCTGAAGTAGGGCATTGATGTGCAGCAGGAAAAGAGTTGCAGAGAGAACAGACCCCTGAGGAACGCCGGCATCAATGGCCATAAGGTCAGAGGAGCAGCCGTCAATGACTACTCCGATCGACCGTTCATTATGGAAATCTGATATCCAGCTACAAAAACCAGCGGGGATGCCATAGGCAGGCAGGTTACTGAGAAGACTTGCGTGCCAGACCCTGTCAAAGGCCTTCGAGATATCGAGCGATACAGCAAGTGCTTCGCCAAGTCTCTCGATGGCTTCGCCTCAGCAGTGCGTGACATACACGAGAAGATCGCCAGTGGACGGTCCCCGGCGAAAGCCATACTGACGGTCACTGAGGAGATTATTGTCTTCAAGGTAGGTCAGCAACTTACTGTCCAGTACCCTTTCCATAACTTTGCACAGAATGGAGGTAATGACGATCGGACGGTAATGGGCAGGGTCAGCACGGTTGCCTTATTTGGGCACTGGTTGCACATTTGCAAGCTTCCACGAAGCGTTTCTTCTTGCTTTACGAAGAAACCGACAAGGTCGAATAGGATTAGATAAGGATCAAATAGTAGCTTCGTTATGAACGTTGTAAATATTTCTAAAGACTTCAGGCTTAAATGCCGACAGGATTTCTATCTATCTAGCCTATTTTGTCCACCACTGAGACTTAAAAGACTTCCTTTTCCCTCTCCACAAAATTCGGTTTTTTTCTAGTGCAAACCAGTCGTAGGAGTCGGCTCCAAACTGGTCATCATGTTCAGTTGTACTTAAATTCAATTGTCTATCATCAACGAATATTTTCTTTTCGTTTTTTATTCTTCTCAGTTCTTCAATTTTATAATATGTGACACTAACTGTAATGAAATGTTTGTTGTTTTTGACCTTTGACACAAATGATTAGACTATTAAAGCCACCCCAATGCATAAAGATGGCCATGGGGCGCTGTGTGGAGTAATGCAAAGAGTTTAAATAAAACTTAGTCAGTAAAACATTAAAGCACGTACCTTGCAGGCAAAGAGGTGTTTCTTGCTCTGATGTAACATTCGGTGAATAATGTCCACCGGAGCTGTAGTTTAGATGAGCACGTTCATTAAGATTACAGTAACATGACGTATTTGTAGTCGCGTCAGCCGCCATGATTTGGAATGGTACTGAAAATACTTGAGAAGTCGTATACATGTCCACTGTCGGCATAAGAAAAGCCGAGATATCCTATATAATTTATTTTACGAAAAATCTTTGACTTTCGATCAAGTTTTTCACATTTATGTTAGAATATATTCCAAAATATTCAAAAGAGTCTGCGCTCAAGCAAAATCTCAAATAATAATTAACAAAATTGGTGTTTCTAATAGTTTAATAAAAACTGTGTGGCAAGTAATTAATAGAGAAACTGGAAAGACACAACAACGCGAGCAGAATGAGTTGTCTTTGAAAATAACTAATCAAACCATTTCTGATAAGCAAGAAGTCGCTGAGACATTAGAAAATTTGTTAACCAACATTCCGTTAGAGGTTACGAAGTCTCTTCCCTCCTCATCCAAATTAGCTGAAGCTCTTCTTAAAGAAAACTTTACTAAAGATTTACCAACCTTTAAATTTAAACCAATATGTATTGATACAATAAAAAACAGATTAACGAAAACTAGCAAGTCTTTTCTTATAAACAGTATACGCTTTTATAACAAGTTGCCAAAGCCAGTTATAGAACTGACCGATGGAAAGTTTAAAAATTAAATCGAACATGTCCTTATTAAAAAACCGGCCAAGTGCGAGTCGGACACGCGCACGAAGGGTTCCGTACTTGGTAAATTGCGGTTTACGATTTATGACGTATTAAAAAAAACTACTTACTAGATCTCGTTCAAACCAATTTTCGGTGGAAGTTTACATGGTTTACATGCACATCATATTTTTTTTTTAGTTTTATCATTCTCTTATTTTAGAAGTTACAGGGACACACACACACACAATTTACCACTTTGGAAGTGTCTCTCGCGTAAACTATTAAATTTAGAAAAAACTGGCCAAGTGCGAGTCGGACTTGCGCACGAAGGGTTCCGTACCATTATCGCAAAAAACGTCAAAAAAATCACGTTTGTTGTATGGGAGCCCCCCTTAAATATTCATTGTATTCTGTTTTTAGTATTTGTTGTAATAGCGGGGCAGCAGAAATACATCATCTGTGAAAATTTCAACTGTCTAGTTCATGAGAAACAGCCTGGTGACATACAGACAGACAGACGGACCGCGGAGTCTTAGTAATAGGGTCCCGTTTTTACCCTTTGGGTACGGAACCCTAAAAAATGATATTAGTAACCTCAATATAATTTTTCAAGACCTATACATAGATACCCCACAAGTATGGGTTTGATGTTTTTTTTTTTTTAGTTTCAAATTCAATTATGGGAACCCCAAAAATGTATTGTTCTTTTTCTATTTTTGTTGTAAAATCTTAATGCGGTTTACAGAATACATCTACTTACCAAGTTTCAACAGCATAGTTCTTATAGTTTCGGAAAAAAGTGGCTGTGACATACGGACGGACAGACAGACAGACAGACATGACGAATCTATAAGGGTTCCGTTTTTTGCCATTTGGCTACGAAACCCTAAAAAGCGTATTATACAATCAAGGACTACATTGAAGATGAAAAATTTGGCTTAAGCTTCTTCTGCGCATGCGGCTGCTCTGGTAACTCATAAACGGCACAAAAATGTGGATGTGTCTAACTAGTCTTAATCTCATTTTTTTTATTCTTTTAATTAGACCTTTTTACAATGGTTTTCAATCATCTTTATAGCCCTTTGCTAAAAATAGTTACAGCACTGATAACAACATTTATGCCACATGTTAAATTTAGTCTTGTTAAACTTTTTTTTTTACCTTGGTATAGATTCTTTTATAGATTGTTTTGTGAATGTGTGGACATTGTAGGCCTTCTAGATTTCTAGATGCTTGTTAACATTTGTTAATTTTTATCTCGTTTTACTTTCTTTTGTTTATATAATATATAATTTATTTTACTTTCTTACGACTTATTGTCGGGCCTATATTGTCCCCTCATATCTATGTTTTAATGCTGTAACATGGAAATATTGTAAAAGCAAACCATTTTTTTAAAAGAGTAACCGTGGAGTTTCTTGCCGATTCTTCTCCATAGGAAACTACCAACCCGAACCGTGCACCTTTTGTCGACGTTTTAAAAGTGCCCATGTAGGCCTATGTAAAAAAAAAAAATATTTTGATTTTGTCCGAATGCAGGGAACAGACACATTTCCTACCTGAAAAAAATCAAAGCGTATGCAACTTTAGTTCGTTGCTATTTTGATGCATGTTTTAAAACATTGAGATTTTTGTAAATAATACATGCATAATTTTATAAGTACCCTATCAAGATTAAATACCTATTTCTATTGTTCCATTTCTCTCTAAAGTCTTCGAACAGTTAGCTCATAGACAAGTATCATATTTCTTGACGTCAAACTCGTTAGTATCTCCCTTTCAATCCGGTTTTCGTACGGGTCACAGCACTGTTTCTGCACTTTTAAAAGTAACTGACGATATCCGCTGGGCTATAGAGAATAAGTCCCTTACTGTACTTGTATTGCTTGACTTTAACAGTGCCTTTAACTCAGTGGATTTTGACATTTTACTTGGTGTTCTGGAAACCATCAATTTCTCTTCTTCCGCTGTAGCATGGTTTAATTCTTATCTTCGGGGACGTTCTCAGTGTGTTCGCCTTGATGAGTTCTTCTCTGATTGGTGTAGCCTCACTGAGGGGGTTCCTCAGGGTAGCATTCTCTCGCCTCTTCTTTTTTAAATCTTCATAAACTTTGTTACCAGAGTAATCTCATCTAGTTTCCATCTTTACGCAGATGACTTGCAGCTGTATCGACATTTTACTTTAAACGACGCTGGTTCTGCTATTGCGGCTATGAACCGGGACCTGGCATGTATCAGCTCATGGGCTAAGTCATTTGGTCTACAAATTAACCCAAGTAAATCACAGGCCATGGGCATAGGCAGCAAATTCGTGCGGCTAACGTTGCTTCTTTGATGCCTCTATATCTCGACGGTGTGCGCATAGAATTTACCGAAACCGCAAAGGATTTGGGGGCAATCATTGACTCCAATCTTTCGTGGCATGCGCAGGTCAACGAAGTCAGTCGTAAGGTGCATTTTTCATTCCATTCGCTAAAGTGCCTTCAGAGTCTATTGCCCTTAAAGACGAAAATTTCTTTGGCGCAAACACTTATTCAGCCGATTATAGATTATGCCGACGCCTGCTACTTGGATGCCACAGAGGAGCTATTAAACAAGCTTGAGCGCCTCCAAAACTTATGCATTCGCTTTGTTTATGGTCTATGTAAGTATGATCATGTTTCTCACCTTCGCAAGGAACTCAAGTGGCTCCCTATCCGTCTTCGCAGGAACACTCAACTTTTATGTCTCCTCTTCAACATCTTACACAACCCGTCTTATCTTTCCTACCTTTTTTGTTGCGTGGAGAAATGCTCATGCATACTGCACTACCACGGGGAGATAGTGCAGTTATGTGGGACTCATACCCACTAAAACTTCACGGTGTCCTCCTGTGCCGCTTATGGCAGGAACACGGGCACGCGTTAGCACTCACTGCGAACCCGCCGCGGCTGTCCGTCACTGGACCCTCCTCGGGGGAGTACCCCCCATCACCGGCGCACCAGAACACACTGTACGCCGTGACGGGGATCAAATCAGCACATGGGTGCCAGACGACCCCGTGTATGGCACCCTTGGTCCCCCTGTGACGGGTCAAGGTCAATGGCCCCGCCACCTACCATTTTGCGGCCGCAGAGGATAGGAAGAGCGACTTACGCTATACCGACACTCCTCTTCCCCTGTGGCCCCACCGCGTCCGCCATCAGACGGTGGCGACCCCGTCTAGGCCGCGGAAGGTAGAGAGAGCGGCGCATCGAAATACCGGCACTCCTCTCCCACCGCGGCCTCGAACCCTCAGCCGCGATATCGTATGGGACCTGGGACGCTCAATAAGAAATCGCGGCCCGCCTCAGTTGCGATGACGCCTGTTACCAAGCGGCACCGCAACCTACAAGTTGGCCGCTACGTCGTCGGCTTAATCGGCAAAAGCCCTGACGAGCGGCCCCTCCTCGGGTTCCTCTTCGCTTCACCGTGGGTGACCAAGCCACGGTTGCTGAGCCCCCCCGCCTCGACAATGCGGGAACCCACGGGGGGGTATCCTTCCTACCTGCGTGAGCGATTTTCTTATGCTCGCCTTAGAGATGCATTATGTAGGTCACATCTTAGATCCCTCCTTAAATCCAATCCTCATAAAACTAGCTATTATTCATATTCCTTCTCTGTCCATGCTGTAAGATTGTGGAACTCGTCTGCTGGTAGAAATTTCTAAAGAAATTAAGCAGTACCCTTGTACTCCTTTGTCATGTGTTTTCTATATGCATTTTCTTTGTCATGTGTTTTCTATATGTATTAATAATAAAATAAATAAATAAATCTTATTATGTGATCGATTTTTCAAAGATATAATATTTTTTGGTCTTTAAAAGCAATGTGTGTTCCAAGACAAAAAAACTTAGATAAAGTACCTATAGATGGAGCCATGGCCTGGCCGCACATGAAACAACAATAGCAATAACACTTTGGCTTTAACAGCCTAGAACACTTAATACACCTAATATTGAATGAGGTTGAATGCTAACACAATTACCTTTGAAATTATATAAGTACATTGCAAATAAATTTAAAAAAAAATTGTTTTGGACATCGCGCGATGAAGTTATTCCAGTTGTTTGCTCGCGAGTGTAGATAATAATCATAAATTATAACTACCATTAAATGTCATGATTCCAAGAAATATTCAATAAATATGTTATTTTAAAACGAATCGTGTTGTAGATTTTAATGCTTGTAACTAATTAAATACTTATTTGTTACAGTATATATTTTTTAATAACTTTTAACCTAATACTGAACTATAATTTGCAAAAAACCTACGAAAATTATAATTACCGGCTCATCTTAGTTTTTTTTTGTTTTAACGAAGAAACCGTCAAGATGGAATAGGTTTAGATAAGGATTAAATAGTACCTTCGTTATGGACGTTGTAAATATTCCTAAAAACTGCTGGCTTAAATGCCGACAGGATTTCTATCTATCTAGCCTATTTTGTCCACTACTGATACTTTACTTGTGCAAACCAGTCGATCTAAACTGGTCATCATGTTCAGTTGTGGTTAAATTCAATTGTTTATCATCGACGAATATTTTGTTTTCGTTTTTTATTCTTCTCAGTTCTTCAATTTTATAATCTATGACATTAACTGTACCGATATTTTTTGTCGTTTTTGACCTATGACACAAATGATAGAATGTTTATCTATACTAGACTATTAAAGCCAACCCAAAAAACATAAACTAAAACTTAGTCAATAAAACATTAAAACAGGTACCTAGCAGGCAAAGAGGCGTTTCTTGCTCTGATGTAACATTCGCTGAATAATGTCCACCGGAGCTGTAGTTTAGATGAGCACGTTCTTTAAGATTACAGTAACATGACGTATTTGTAGTCGCGTCAGTCGCCATGCTTTGAAATGGTACGGAAAATACTTGAGATTTCGTATACATGTCCGAGTCCAGGGAACAGACGCATTTACTACCTAAAATAAATCAAAGCATATGCAACTTTAGTTCAATATTGAGATTTTTGTAAATAAATACATGCATAATTTTATAATCAACATTAAATCTTATTACATGATCGATTTTTTTAAAGATGTTTTTTTTTTCAAAGATATGTTTATTTGTCAAAGATATTTTTTGGACTTTAAAAGTAATTGTGACCTCTGAGTTTGTGTCTTCTCAGAAATGTTGGAAAGGGAACGCCGAACCGATCAATATTTTTTGCGGTGCTTCTGTTTGACGAGTATAAGTGTTTTTTTGTATCAACTAAAATATTTTTTATCGTAGCAATGACCTATGAGTGTGAGAGAATCGAGAGTGCACCTGAGTTAGTATACACACATTTGCATTGTAATATTATATCCCGCGTTACTAGCTTGTGTCTGTTGAGAGTGGCCGCCGAAACCTAAATTCAATCTGGAGGACCTAATGCGGCAAAACCGAAAATTGAATCCATATTTTTTCAAATCTGCGACATTATTTTAAATTCAGCATAATATGTGACCGCTTACCTAATGATTCTTCTGTTGTGCTTGTCCCTACGCAAGAACAAGCGTTAGAGAAGTCGTACTGCATAACTGAAGAAACTAGAGGTGGCCTATGCATGCCCGGAAAACCGAAGTTGCCGGTTGTTCCATCTAAACCAATAAAAAAATACTTACATTAATATCAAAACAAAGCAAGACCCAATTATTTTATATTAAGGGGAATGTGTTCATCAAGTCTACGAAATTCCCAATCCATAGAAGATTATAAATTAGAATAATCATCAAATGTCCCTATAATTTACGGTTTGCCCCAGGGTAGTATCATTGGGCCGATCTTGTTTCTCATCTATATTAATGACCTCCATCGTTTTAAACAGCGGAATGGAACAATCTTTACATACGCCGATGATACTGTCTTAATAGTTATTTAATATATACTTTATTGTACACTACTTAAATAATTACAGGACTAAACATTTATAAGTGTACAATGGGCGGTCTTATCGCACAATAATAATAAAAATATAATAATAATAATATTCGTGGGTATTACTGGGAGTCCGCATTTCAATACGCGCCAACTAGGACTCGACACGGTTACCGACTGGTTGTTCGCAAAACCTACTCACTCCAAATATGTAGACAAATCTAAATATCTAACCGTTTCTCTCTCAAAAGCTGGTAGACTTTCATCATCCCATTTTTCATTGACCACACATTCTTATAATGCATCACCATGCAGCTGTCCTCATCTAAGTCGCATAGACAATGTAAGGTATTTGGGTGTTCAGATAGATGACTCATTAACATTTTATAATCATATAGACGAACTTACCTCCCATCTCCGCAAATTGTTTTTTTTTTTTTTAATCTCTGTCATGTGGCCGAGATGCAGATGCTTAGACAAGTATATCTTAGCATCTGTCAGTCATTGCTCAGTACTGCATAGTTGTTTGGGGTGTGGCAAGGAAAACACATTTGTTAAAATTGGAACGTGCCCAAAGAGCCATCCTTAAAGTACGAGGAGGGTGATCAAAAAGTAGTGAAAATGAGATAGAATATAATGACTATTGATAACCTAATAATTTATTTTTCTACATAGTTTCCGAGTCTCTCTACACTCCGAGTCCAGCGCTTTTCCAAGGCTTCAATCCCTTTCACAAAAAAAGTTTTGACGTGGTCCTGCAAAAAACTCTCCACGGCATCCAACACCTCGTTATCGTCTTCGTACCTATTTCCGCTTAAGTATTTTTTTCAATTTGGGGAACAGATATAAATCGCAAGCCGCCAGATCTGTCGAATAAGGGGGGTGGTCAACCAATTCAAAGCCAGCTTGCTGAATGGCAGCCATTGCAACTGCCGACCCGTACGCGGGTGCGTTGTCGTGATGAAACAGCACGCCCCTTCGAAGTTTCCCTCTCCTTTCTCTCTTTGATGGCATTCCTCAATTTGGGAATTAAAGCTGCAATAATATTGGCATGTAATAGTGGTTCCACGTTCCAAGTAATCAATCATCAATATCCCTTCTGAGTCGCAAAATATGGAGGCCATAACCTTGCCAGAAGATGCCACGACACGAAACTTCTTCGGGTTGGTGATGATTGCCGTTTCCATTGCGACGATTGCTGTTTTGTCTCGGGATCAAAATGATGGACCCATATTTTGTCCATTGTTACGAAACGAGACAAAAAGTTTTCAGAATCTTCTTGAAACTTGTCCAACAATGTCTTCGAAACGTCAAGTCGATTTTGTTTCTGACTGTCGGTTAAGATTCTCGGCACCCACCCATTGCGGAGACTTTTCTCATATTCAAAGATTGTTTCAATATGGATTAAATACTTCCATATGAAATGCCCGTTTCTTGAATTAAGTATCGGATGGTAACTCTTTGATCGCTCACTACAATTTTCTCGACTTTCGCAACATTTTCTTGGGTGACTGACGTCGATGGACGGCCGCAACAATGTTCGTCTTCCGTGCTCTTTCTCCCTACTCGAAATTGAGAAGCCCACCTTGTGACAGTGGAATACGGCGGAGCAGACTTTCCTAATGTTGCCTCCAAATCGCAATGAATCTCTTGCGTCGTTAACATTTTTTAATAGATGTATTTAATAACGGCTCGCACTTCGTTTTTCTCCATTTTAAAGAACACGTTCCGACACGAAGCAAACAAATGACTACATTCAGAAAAAAACAAAAGAGAATCGAAGATTTTTTTCTTTATTAATATTACAAATATGTATCTGAGCTATGCCTGCCCGTATTTTTTCTTACCAAGGAGTATGTCGTTCTCACTACGTTTTGATCCCTCCTAGTAGGTTAGTCTCTTCCTTATTAATTTCCTACTACCGAGCTTTATAAAATATTAGCTTCTGCCCGCGGCTTCGCCCGCGTTCAAAGTTAAAAAAAAACATACATACTTTCTCTATTATATATACGAGCTGTGCCCGCGATTTCGCTCCCGACAACTGCCTACGCTACTTACCTACCTACGCCTCACCTACCCTACCTACCTACCCTACTTACCCAACCTACGCCTTACCTACCCTACCTACCCAACTTACCTACCTGCACAGAATATTATTTAATCTAGGGAGAAGAATATCGACTTTATAAAAAAAAACGGCTAAGTGCGAGTCGGTCTCGCGCACGTAGTGTTCCGTACCATTATCACAAAAAACGGCAAAAAAACACGTTTTTTGTATGGGAGCCCCACTCAAAGTTTTATTATATTTTTATTTTTATTTTATTCTGTTTTTAGTATTTGTTGTTAAAGCGGCTACAGAAATACATCATCTGTAAAAATTCAACTGTTTAGCTATCACGGTTCATGAGATACAGCCTGGTGACAGATAGACAGACAGACGGACCGCGGAGTCTTAGTAATAGGATCCCGTTTTTATCCTTTGGGTACGGAACCCTAAAAAAAGTAAAGACAGTTTTGCTGCGCGCCATCTAGTAGCACTCCAGAACACTACACCGAGACGAAAATATAAAAAAATACCTATCCATAGCTGACATTTGACCCGGAACCGTGGGCGTAGTATGGCACCGAGCTTTTCATTAGTCTTATTCAGGCGGTTAGTAGCGGCGGCAAAATTCACATTTGGAACCACATTGCACAACTTATTTTTTTGCCTCATACATTAATTAGGTCCCGAATTATTAGTTTTACTCTAGCCACACCTGAAACAGCCCTTGAAGGTAAGTCGTTGATTTCTCTCCCTCCGAACACCCCCTGCCTATCTGCCTACCCTAATTGACTTGCTACCAAGCCTTCCTTCCTACCAATTTTTTTCAATAGTCATTCTGCCGCGGAGAACATTATCACCGCCATCCGGAAAATGACATCAAATGCACAACGCCATCTATCGAATACGGAGTTCAACTGTCCTAGTATCTGAATTGCGTGTGTCAGAGCTCAGAGGCATGGCGTATGTTGTGATATTTTACTTCTTGAATATTTTAAATTTATCTAACTTTTGATAGAGTGAACCGATTGCGATGAAACATGCAATTCACATACTAGGACAGTTGAACTCCGAAAAACGAAAAACCCATAGGTAACAAAGACAGACTTCGGAAAATAAACTTTTTTTTTTTTTAATAATGTCTTAGTGTTAAAAACCTATGTAGATAACGAGATAGGAGGCGGCCGTGCGCGTTAAAATCTTTCTAACCAATTTCAAGAACAGCTCTTTTCCGATTGATATGGAGGGTCGCTGTCTCATATTTTCTAATTTAACAGGGCTGTTTAGTGTAGATTCTTCAGTTTGATTTCACTATTGGTTCACGATGAGGTTTATGTCACGCAGTTTCTGGGTATGTAATGATTTTTAGCACTTAAGCCTGTTTTGACTTTTAGTTTTTTTCAAACAAAATTCAACACCAGCTCCACCCCCTTTTAAATTACTCTTGGAATACAAATCGTTACGATCTTTATTATTTACCTAAATAGGTATTTGCACCAAATTTCAATTTTATAAGCCCAAGCCATTAGAATAATGATTTTGTAAATATCCTTTCTTATATTTAGACTACAAAGTGTCAGATAAAGATGTGAGATAAGACTACTGTCCAAAATTCAAGTTTCTACTTGTAGAGGTTTAGCCTGGTAGAGCGTCTTACGACAAAATCCTATTCTTATATACGAACTTGTTCACATAATTCCGTGTTAGGTGCACCGGGGCCATCAGTATTCTGGATGATGCTCTGACGAACGCTCGCTTTGTCATTGCAGTTCTATATAATTATCACGGGCGGATTGACGAATCTTCTGCTACAGAACAAAATTCTCCAGCGCTATTGCAAGTATAGACAATTATTCTGTACTAGCAACTGTTCGCGCCTTCGTTTGCGTAAAATGTGTTTTAACATCCTAAGGGGATAAAAATAAACACCCTACCGGGACAAAAATAGCCTGTCCTTTCAGGGTATCCCGGGATAAAATACACTACTGGGATGAAAATAGCCTGTTCTTTCAGGCTATCCTGGGATAAAAATAGCCTATTCCTTCTCTGGGCATAAAGTTATATCCATAACATATTTCATCTAAATCAGTTCAGCCGTTTAGTCGTGGAAAGGTAACAAACTATAATAAGTACTAAGTATTTTTTTATCATGCTATTTGACTGATGGGTATTAAATGTAATATCACTTCTCAATAGACTCCAATGATGCTGGTGCTATCCCCTCTGGTTAAGGAGTTGCTATGGTCACTTTCCGGCTCCATCAAAAGACCAGCTCCTTAGTACCATATTATTTAAATGTTTCCAAAGTTATTTATTTATTTATGTACACACAAAACACTTAACAGAGAAAAAAACGAAGAGAGATAGAAGAGTGCACTGCTTATTTTAATAGAAATTTCTGCCAGCAGACATGCGACAGGAAAGTTGGATGATTTTTATTTATTTATTTATTGATTAAGGATCACCAACGAGTAACATAACAAAACTTTCAGAAAATATATACATTGTAAAACATTATCATGTTATGCACACTCAATTAAAGGTGACCACAACTTACACATTATTGAGTATACATGCTCTACATAAAAATTAATACAGATTTAAGTAATTAAATTAAATTCAAAATAACACTGAAATACAATTAGATTAAATTAATAAGATTAAGGTGATGTAAAAAATAAAAAACTTTTTTGCAAAAAAATACCACCGACTTCCAAATGAAAAACTACAAAGTGAAAAATAACTTAACTTTTGGAAGTCGGTGTCTTTCGTAGGTACCATTTTTTTGCGATATGGACACCGACTTCCAAAAGTTAAGTTATTTTTCACTTTGTAGTTTTTCATTTGGAAGTCGGTGGTATTTTTTTGCAAAAAAGTTTTTTATTTTTCCCTTTTTAGTTTTACCTACTTAATAGCAAGTTGTTTATTAAGGTCCCTATAACTCCAGAATAGATTAACCGAATAATATGAAACCTGAACATAACCGGTGAAATGAGAGATCTGTGTACCTCTTTAGAGCGTACTGGCGTGATGTTATGTTATGAAATGGTATAAACAACAAACAGACATGCGATTGCAGCAATCCCGAGAGTTTTGCCGTTATTTATTGAAGAGTTCTGTTGTGTATCTCCGAAGTTCTTCATCAGACCTTTACCAAATTAAAATGGGACTAATTTCGAAACATGCTCTTTCAAACTAAAAAAGAATTTTCAAAATCGGTCCAAAATTGACAGAGATATCGGTGAACATACACAAAAAAAAAAAAAAAAAAAAAAAAAAAAAAAAAAAAAAAAAAAAAAAAAAAAACATAAAGTCGAACATAGAACCTCCTCCTTTTTTTGTAAGTCGGTTAAAAATTAGATCATAATAATAAAAATAAAGTAAAATTACAGGTTTTCTCAAATTATCAAAGTACAGGAGTCAAATAAAATAAAAATAAAACTTCAGATTATGTCAAAGTAAAGTAAAATTAAAACAAAATCAAATAAAAATAATGTCAAATTAAAATAAATTAAAAATAAAATATTAAATTAAAAAATAAATTAAATTAAATTAAATGGAATAAAATTGATAAAATTAAAATCAACATTAAAAAACAGATTCAATACAAAAGTCAATTTTATTGGAGTGGAGTGATAAATCAAGTCAATTGTTCTCTGCCTGAAAATAACTATATAACTTCCTTTTAAATGCGTTAACTGTGTCATGATTGATATCGATGTCAGCTTTGCGGCATACAGCATTGTACAATTGGGTTGCCCTTGCAAGGGGGGAGTTGTTGCCTAAGTTTGTTCTGCGGGAAGGTTGTCTGAACAAATTGTAGGTATGGGACCGTGGCAATCTACTAGGGACATTAATCGTTACTTTTGACAGAAGGTCAGTATTTAGCCTAGATGTCATTAATTTGTGAAGAAAGCACAGATCCAGTACTTTTCTACGATTAATGAGGCTTTGAAATTTAAAGTGATTAACGCGGTCTTTATACGATGTGAGTTGATTCGACGTTTTATTTTGTAATGACAGATGGTATAAGAATCTTCTTTGGATCCGCTCAATTCGCTGCTTATGGACGTTGTAATGAGGTGACCATACCTGCGAACAGTACTCCAGATTACTACGAACTAACGTCTCATAAAGGATAATTTTGGTCTTTGGATTGTTGAATGGTTTTGAGGTCCTTAGTACAAAGCCTAGCATTTTGTTTGCCTTAGATATAATCTTATCTATATGATCATTGTAGGTTAATTTACTGTCCATCACGATTCCTAGATCCCGGATGCTAACCACTTCCTTGAGTTTTTTGCCCGAGATACTGTATATTGTGTTATGAATCTGTTTGTTCCGACAAAATTTGATGTGCAAACATTTTTCTAAATTTAGGCTCATCTTATTATCTTTGCACCACTCAACTAATCTATCCAAGTCAGCCTGTAGCAAATAAGAATCCTCCAAAGATTTAACAGGCAAGGACAGCTTGAGATCATCAGCAAATAAAAACGATTGTGCATGATGAAAACAATGTATAATGGTGTTGATGAAAATATTAAATAACAAGGGTCCCAGATGTGAGCCCTGTGGTACCCCAGATGTTACATGGAAGTCCTCAGATCTAGCCCCATTCAAAACAACGAACGACACACGATCCTCAAGGTATGATTGAAACCAATGCAATAGTGGACCAAAGATTCCGCATTTCTTAAGTTTCTGTACTAAAAGTTGGTGGTCTACTTTGTCAAACGCTTTGCTAAAATCCGTATATACTGCATCAACCTGAATCCTTTGATCCACAAACTCAATGACGTTTTCCGAAAATGCTACCAAATTGGAATGCGTCGATCTGCCCCGAAAGAAACCATGTTGATTGCCCACTATGTGATTCTTCAGATGGCCATACAGGTAAGGATACACTAACAATTCGAAAACTTTAGGTATAATTGATATAATCGAAATTGGTCTATAATTTTTTATATCGTTCTTACCACCATTTTTAAAAATAGGAACTATTTTAGATGTCTTCCACGCGGATGGGAAGTAGCCGGACTTTAGGGAGTGGTTAAAAATTAAGGTTAAAGGCCTAGAGAAGGATTTAGAACATCTTGAGAGTAGAATTGGGGGAAGCTCGTCAGGACCCGGTCCCTTGCGTACGTCAAGACATTTCAGTTTGCTAGCAACCAACTCCTCCGTTAACGATATACAACTCAAAACATTCAAACCCTCGGAGCTTAATAAGTTGTTTGATTTATTGGATAGCTGTGTAGGGCGTGAGGAGGTGGGGGAGTTCCGTTGATTACTATACACAGATGAAAAGTTTTTTGCAAATAACTGACAGATATCTGTATTATTGTCAGCTCTTTCATTGTTCAACTTCATTTGTTCCGGGATTGTGCTTTTATTTTTACGTGTATGCTTAATATAAGTCCAAAAGTATTTAGAATTTGTTTTAATTCTAGCTTCTATTGTATTGATATAGGCTGTGTAAGATGTTCTATTCAATAACCGGCATCTCTCCTTCAGCAGTGATAGACTTATTCTATCCATAGCATTGTTATATTTTTTCACTCTTATTCTAAGGTTGTAGGTTTGTTTTAGTAATTTTGTAAGATCTTTCGTGAACCACGGTGGTCTTTTGTTGTAATTTACCTTATGAGAAAAAGGAACGTGGTTGCTTATAGCACTCGTAACCCTTTCGTAAAATATTTCAACCATTTCGTCCATGGTTTCACAGTTTTCAAATGTTTTTATCCAGTTAACAGAGTCAAGATTTTGTGTTATAGCTTCAAAATCAGCCTTATGGTAGTTACGGGTAGGCAAAGCACTTCCGCTGAGAGTTCTCTCAGGAAGTATATCTACAATGATTAGGAGAGGAGGGTGGTGCATGTCTACCTTGGAGAGAGGGTCGTTGCAAGTATTCACTTTAACATTCGTAATATTAGCTAAGACAAGGTCCAAAACCCTTGATTTATCATTCCTTACATCATTAAACTGTTCCAAACCATTCAGTGCAACGAACTCCGTAAAGAGGTGGTTAATTGAGCAATTGGTAATCTCGGGGACTAAAAAACTACTTTTATCACTGTTTAGCCAGTTGATGTTAGTTATATTGAAATCGCCTGCTATGAAAGTATCACCCTCTTTACTAATGACTTTTCCTGCATTCTCAAAGTAATGCTCCAAAACATCAATTTTAACCGGTGACGGAATATAGACAGCACAAAAACATAGACTGACTACACTGTTGATGGTTTTAACTTGGATTTTTACCCACAGATCTTCACACAAGCTGTTGTGACACGCCAATTGAACAGAGTTATGCCTTTTTAAAACAGCAATCAGTACCCCGCCACCAGTCTTCTTCTTACAGAGTTCATTAAGTACACGGTCTCTTCTATAAACATTGTAACGGTCATCAAATAATTCTGAACTAGAGACATCATCATTAAGCCAAGTTTCAGTAACAATAACAACATCGTAATGATTAATTAAAATATTGTGATAAAAATCATGCGTTTTTGTCTTTAATCCTCTGGTATTTTGATAATAAATATGGAAATCAGAGAATTTTATAGAATTTGTGCATTAAAAATACAAAAAACACCAAGCAAACAACATCAAACCAACCTAATCAAAGAGTCCATGTCTTTTATATGAAGCCGTTCCGAATTTTCACTTTTCTTCGCACATATGCGACCATTACGCACCCATACAAACTTGTAGTTCTTCTCTTTAGCCGCCATCCTCGTAGCATGGTGTAAAGTTCTATTATATGGGGACAGGTGTTCAGCTACATATATAGGCTTTGTATCTCCCCCTATTCCAAGGTGGGCAGTGTTAAGCTTATCCGTCTGATTAGCTTTGTTAAACTTGATCACAGCAGCTAGAATTTCGTCACGCACCGCCGGAGAAGAAAGTTTGACAATTATTGATCTAGGACGCGTACCCTCTGAGTTTTGTTTGGCAATCCTAGTAGACATAACGATATCATTTTCCTTGAGGGGATATGATACGACCTTACATAGCTGCATCATTGTAACATTTAGATTTTCAGATTTGTACTCAGGCATAGATAAGATTTCTATGTTACAAGATCGCGCGTGCTGTTCCATCTGAGATAATCTTGTAGTTAGATCTTTCACTACCGGTTTCAAGTTGTTATTTTCTTTTTGTAGCTGATCTATCTGCTTCGATTTTGCTTCTAAAATGGTCTGCATATCGTCGTACTGCTTACTTGTAAAGTCCAGGGAATCTTTCAACATGTTTAGTTCTAAACGGACATCTTTTAGCTCAGCTCTCACGCTCTCCTGCACAATTTTTCGAATATCGGTTGCTAGGAGGCTACCTAGTTCGGTGCGTACGATATCTCGAATCAACTCTGGTGTGATTGCCTGATGAGTAGCCTTGTCGCCGGATTTCTCGGGTGATTGTTCAGTAGAACTGTTGTTACTCCTTTTTCTGGGACGTTTATTGTGACGCGTTGTTACGTTCTTGCCCGATTTTACGTCCAAGTCGTTCGATTTGCTCACATGAGGCGGCGCACATTGTGAGTTTATCATTTTAAACAACTTAAACAACTTTAAGAACTCACAAAAAAGAATATGCCCGTTTTGTGAGATTTGATCTCGGACCACTATGCACGCCAGTCGTCGTTAAAACCAACGCGCTGTCTGGTACTATTGGGAGGTGACGAAACAAGTGGCCATGTCCGTATGTCAACGACAAGGATCGACGGCTAGCCAGATGATGTTGTTTCCATCTACCTTCGCCACTAATATTGAAGAATTATTTTATTTTATTTTTATTTTCAATATGTTTAGGTATTATCTTGCTTCAACATAACACTAACACAATTACATTCACTGTTATATTTGGTGATGAAAATCGATGTAAGAAGCACTTTGTTGCTGCAATTATTGTTCTAGTTTTTGTCACTGTTTACAATATTCACTGTTTATGTATTTACTCAGTCACTTCGCCTTTTCAACTGAAGATAACACTTGTGCTTATGGTGCTTGTTGAAATCCAGCTAATAAACGTATTATGCAAACACTTGAACAATTTTACTATTTTTAAACAAAAATTATTCGCGGAGCCAATGTTTACTCGGTAAGCGTAGGGTAGTTTTTTGATAGACGAAGACACAGTGTGTAGAAAAAAAATAAGGAAGCTTAAAATAGACTATTATAACTTAACTAATTAATATATAAATTACACATATATCTTAACTATATATTACATAGAAGATAAAAATATATACATAAATAAAATTATAAGATGGTCGAGAGATAATGTTCTTTGACCTGTTTCTTGAATAACGATACATTTTTAGAGTCACGCATTTTAGATGGAAGTGAGTTCCACAGTCGTACTTCATGAACAGAGAAGGAGTGGGAATATAAATTGGCAATATGAGAGGGGAAGTTTATATGACGCTTTAGGTGGGATCTACACTGGACATCGGCAAGGCGAGTAAAGGAAAAGCGATCACGCAGGTATCCAGGGTACGTAGGGTTTAAAAGGAATTTGAAAAGGAGACATAAAACTCGAGTGTTCCTGTGAAGACCGATAAGGAGCCACTTGCGATCCTTGTGGAACTGAGAGACATGATCATATTTCCTCAGACCCAAAACAATATGGATGCACAGTTTTGCAAGTGATCAAGTTTATTTAAGAGCTCCTAATCCGTAATCGATGGTCGGCTGAATTAGAGCTTGAGCTAGATAGATTTTGGTTTTAAAGGGCAAAAGGTTTTGAAGGGATTTGAACGAGTGAAAGGAAATGTGCACCTTGCGACTTTATGATTTACTTGAAGACGCCAAGAGAGATTACCGTGAATTAAGATACCAAGGTTCTTAGCTGATTCTGTGTATGCGATGGTCGAGCCGTCAAGGGATAAAGGTGCCAAAGTGGATACGCCAAGCGCACTGCGATAGTAGCGACTGTCTATGATCATAGCCTGGGACTTTGATGGATTGATTACCGATCCATAAGAATTACCCCATTCACTAATACTCTCCGGGTCAAGATTCATGGCGACGTCGATAAAGCTGCCAATCGTCTGCGTAAAGGTGGATGTTGGAGCTGATTACCTTGGTAACAGTGTTTATGAAGATAGAGAAGAGAAGAGGAGAGAGAACGCCATCCTGAGGAACACCAGCAGTTATATAAGTACCTGTGTAATTGGATGCTGGCGGAAGAGCTTAAAAGTGGATTACTAGTTGTCGGACACACATAATATACAAAAACAAGATAATATAAATATAGAGCTTGTTAAAATACATAGTTATTTACATACATACATACATAAAACTCACGGCTTTTCCCCATGGGGGAAAAAGAGATAGAGAGAGAGAGAGAGTTATTTTTGCATTTATAATATCGATATAGGGGGTGGGTGGATTAAACGAGTGCATTGCAATCTGTGCACACCTAACGCTGAAATACAACACTGGAGGGGTTTCCATAATATGTGTGAACACGGGTAACGGAAGCTATCATATGTCTCTGTCGGGAACCCGATCCCGACCGAACCCGGTCGGCCCGGAGCTCGGAAGATTCGCACATATATGGATAACTATGGCTTTATTCCTCATAACTATAAAATAAGTAATATCGTAATATTCGAAATGTCAACAAAATTTAACTTATTATGATAAATTTTATAATTAACTACGATTAACCTATTTAACTGTATATCTACTTTTTGAAATTTTTAACTTTATAAGAAATTATAGTACTAGGTTGAGATTAAACCACGAAAGCCACCCTACTAAATAGAGGTGTCCATGCTATATGTTGAATAATGCAAAGAGTTTAAGTACAAATCAGTCAATAAAATATTTTAACTTGTACCTTTCATGAATAGTGGTGTTTTTTGACCAGATGTAACCTTGGCTGAATAATGCCCACCGGAATTGCAGCTTAGATCAGATCGTTCTTTAAAATAACTGCAACATGCCGTATATATAGTCGTCTCAACTTCAAAGCCTTTGACTGCTTTTTCTAGCATTACTGGTACATGTATTTCATTTGGTCTGCTGATTTGTCGAAATTCATCTGTCATCATTTTAACACGTCGGAGAACTTGAATGGATTCATTTTGGAACATGGTGTCTGTGTCATTAGAAGATGATTTCTCTTTCAAGTAAAACTTTTTTGAGGTTCCACAAAGCTGTCCATCACGTTTGTTAGAGGAACTTGGTCTCAGCGCCGGATCTTAAATGATTATTTTATATTATTGTAGATGTAAGTAAAATAAGCTACAAGACAAAGCTACATACAGTATTCGGCATTTTTTTAAATTTCGGCTCTTTTGGGCGTTGTGCTTGTCACTCACACATGTGTGTTATGGTTTCTGTCCAAAAATCATTGGCTTCTATGCGCTAATTGTAATGAGGGATCTCGTTACAGTTAGCTCAAACAGAGCTGATAATGATTGAGCACACAAACATGTGAAAATACGCATTAAGCAAGCATGCACGATCAAAGGCCTTGGGAATCATCTCTTTCACTTTATTTTGAACTCTATTCTATTTGTTTATTTTGCAAAATAAATATAAAATATGAAGTATTTTGCTGCTTTTTTTGAGGTAACTATTACCGGCCGCTTACTGTACATAGCTGATAGAAAAGTATAAAGAACACAGACCCTAAATAGATCACTCTGAAGTACTCACTCGGATCCACTTGACTGGTATCTTTCAGTATGCTCTCAGTTTTACTTAAATGAGTACTAGTTTTGGAATCTACACAGTTGGAGGAACTTTGTTCCTCTTCATCTTCCGACAATGGTATTACTATGAATATCGAGGAGGCACCAGCGAAACGTTTGTTTGATATAATCTTGTTCATTATTTTCGTCACATCGAGTTTACTCTGCAAATTGTTGTTAAGCAGGATAGGGTCTTCTTCAAAGTTCAGCTTATTCGTAATCATCTTGTCATTTAGAAAATCCAGTTTTGTTGGAGACATTGTCATAATTGTATATTCACGTTTTGGGTATACTGCTCCAAAATTTGAGAATTTCATGCGTCCTCCAATAGTTGCAGGGTGGTCGATAGAGTCGTCGCTGTTGATTATAAAACATTATTACCTAATTTTATTTTAGTTTTATACGAAAAAAGTTAAGTAGGCTCCAATATCAGATCTTATGAGAGCCCTTTCCGGTCTATCTATCGTCAATGCGTGCATGGTCAAAAAGATTTTTGTTTTAACCAGCGCAATTGAACAAGCAATGTGAGCAAGAGAGAACGCGACAACAAAGAACAAAAAGTAGTGTTCGAAAATTTCATGAAACTCGTTTCAGGAAATACGTGTTTCTGAATAAGCCTTACAAGTTTGTGAAATAAATATTTATCATTTAGAATCTCCATTACATGTGCAAGGTTTATATCACGATGTTTTCTTTACTTTTACAATGTATGAGTATATTAAGAACTTCGAAATTTTAAATAAAATTTGTGAGCAGCAGGTTTTTGGAGGCTTTTACTGAATTTTTATCTCCAAATCATGATATCTATAATTTAATATCAAATAGATTTGTTTCAAAGGCATAATCACGTACGAGCGTTTATATGAAAAGTATGAAGGGTTGGCCGCTCTTAAAACAATAGACATAAAATGAATTCTTAAAACTACAAAAATTACACTTTTTATAAATGTATGGACGTGCCATGTGTACTTCTACCTGTTTTGTTATAGTACCCCTGGTACGGTTGATTATTATAGCTTTTAATTAACTTGCAATGTATGTATGTATATTTGTATGTATGTAAATGTGTTCGAGTCAAATCTTGCAACTGAATTTTAAAGCAGTTATCCTCCACCGATTCAGATGAAATTTTGCATACACGTTTAGTTTGGATGACAATGCATGGTTAGATAGGTGACGT
This sequence comes from Orthosia gothica, assembly GCA_949775005.1. Taxonomy (NCBI): domain Eukaryota; kingdom Metazoa; phylum Arthropoda; class Insecta; order Lepidoptera; family Noctuidae; genus Orthosia; species Orthosia gothica. Next base: position 6,462,064 of record OX459039.1, on the reverse strand, counting down.
CATTATTTTTTATTTTTTTTAAACGTTGCCCCTCACTAGGAATTTCTTGCTGTATCGTGGGTGCGTTTACAAACATATAAACTCACATACACAACACCCAGAGCCGGAACAACTATTTGTAGATCATACAAATATTTGTTCCGTGCGGGAATCGAACCCGCGACACGCAGCGCAGCAGTCAATCGCTCAACCAGTGCGCCAACCGTGCGCCCATCCTCAATCCAATATGGCGGACGGTCCAAGATGGCGGACTAGTTACTTTTTGTGCACTGCCATAATATGGGTATCAAATGAAAGGGTTTGCTAAGATGAATACGAAGAAAGCTTATTTAAAAATATATTTTTATGAATAATTTATTTAATGAATGATTTCTAGGTCTGACAAGGCAGTATTTGTGAAGTTTTGAGTACTTACTTTTGGAAGGAAAACTCTGAAATTTTAAGAAGTAGGTATGCATAAAAGGCAATGGGAGAAAAACCGGGCAAATAAGAATCGGACTCGCACGCAAAGGGTTCCGAACTCATACCCATAATTTATTATGAATTTTACATCCAATTTCTAACTACGTCAGTTTTTTCCTTAATAATTCAACTAAAGGTCTATACACCATGCTTTTGTAATTGAGGACTTACAAAGGACTTGAGGACTTCAAGTGGTCAGGTGGTTGATGAAATTTCTGGGTTTTCTTAGCTCGCCCCATGGGACTTACTTTACTTACATAACTGGTGAAATATGGGTGTGTTTTAAATGCACCCTTCCACATAACATCACGTCTGTATGGTGTTCCCCAAACAGGTGTGAAGTTATGTTTGATGATATATTATGGAATTGGAAATGGCTTTAATGTATGTTGTTCACAAGTATGGTCAAACGTGAGCCTACCGATAGGCAAATAAAAAAATATTTATAAGACGATTTTGCCTTCCTATCAAACCAGCTTGGAGCGTAAATTTTTTGTGTATTTAGCAGGTCTTATTTAACCTGTCTGCGACAGTTAACCACCGAGAATGTGACAGTTTTTCTGGATATTTGTTAGCTAAGTTTGATGAGACCGTACCAGGAGAAATTGCGGAGCACATCTATTCTGATACAGGTATATTTTTTCGGTGCTTAACTAATCAGTGTGCAGAGCCGGCAATTCTACCGGAATGGATTCAAATGCTTCTACTTTCAAGTTGAGACACTTGCCGATATTTTTACAAGCTTTTATTTAACTTGCAATGTACGTATGTACGTAAGTGTGTTCGGGTCAAATCTTGCAACTGAATTATAAGGCAGTTATCCTCCACCGAATAAAATGAAATTTTGCATATACTAGTCCGCCATCTTGGACCGTCCAAGATGGCGGACTAGTTATTTTTTGTACCCTCCCATGATACGAGTATTCAAATTAAGGGATTGCTGAGAAGAATACCAAAAAAGATTTATAATGAATAATTTACACACACACACTCTTACTTTAGAGCGAGAATAAAAATATTAAAAAAATATAATGTCTAGCAGTACTGCTAGACACGGCTCGTATTGTTAGAGTGAGGTTCATCTCTCTGGAGTCCTGACCACCGGTAGCTTGGACCTTGTTCCCGATACCGGTGGGCCTCTATTTTTATATATTTAAATGTTTTTAAAAAAATGTATTAAATAAGAAATAAGTTGAATAAAGGACATAATAATAATAATACATATTGTTGAACTTATGGGGAGTATTAGGGGGGCGGGTTATTAGTAGGGAGTTATTACGAAGAAAAATCCTAATATTTAAATATTTGCTAAACCAATTAATGGTAGTTATATGTTTATATGCGAAATACGGCTAAATGACAAAAAATACGAAATTACTTAAATTTTGCGGCTAAAATTTAGAACTGATAATGTTTTTTTTTTGTAAAATACACTCACGGTGAGCCACCTGAAAATCAATTAGTAGAACTTTTAGATTTTCGTACGAATGAAGCTTTCCTATCGGGTCATCGCGATACAGGAGATACAAAAAGAAGAAAAAATATGATTGTTTCGCTCCACCCTACTGTTTAGCGGCAAAACGTCGGTATCATGGTCATAGGATTCATGTTCCCTAACAGTTCTCTCGAACAGTAAAACATGACGAAGCAGCTTTACATTTGAAAACCCTCATTGGTTGTTCTCCGCCTAGGGGCGGAGGGGTCTAGACTCCTACTGAATAAAAACCACCACGGTGTTCCATCTCACACTTATGCTGGGGTTCGCGGGAACATACGATACTGCCGCAACCCCCGGCTAGTGCCGGCCCGCATCTCGGCCTTCCCTGCGGCAACCGTGCGACCATCCTCGTCCAGCAATGGAGCGACTAGTTCTAGCGACATGGTGTCGACATCATTTTCATAAGGACCATGTTCCCTTACAGTCTTTAGACTGTATAACAATAGATAGATAGGGTCACCCAACCCCAAGGAAGTACACCTTTCATACAACAAGTACATCTGCAAGACACAATGCTTGTATCTGACCGAATATTGGTCGCAGATAGTGAATATAAATTCAAGAATGAATACAAATACTAGTAGCTATCATGTCCGAGAGTCTTAGCTCAGCATGTAACTAGAGTTGTTATATCAACTCTCTTATTAACTTACAGATAGCCCCAACCCTTCATCGCTTCCTAGTGTTTGGCCTGGAGAGAAGAAACGGTGCAAGAAACTTACCCTTAAAATAAGCGTGCGGCCCAGTCCCAGGGGTCGTTTTTATTGTAGGTCTGTATAGCCCCAACACATGTTGGACGCGTAATGTTTAGCCGCAACTTTTGAAATTCGATATTTTACTAGTTTCTTTTAGAATTTCGTTGGAACATTACTTTGTTTCGATAGCTTTCACATAAAAAGGGAAATTTAAAAGTTTTTAAAAGAAACAGTATTATTTAACTATACTAAAATGAATATAACATTCTGTAGTTAATTACGATCTAGTTGTCCAGTAATAAAACTCAAATTTTATATCTTCCTAAATGGTTTACCCATTCTGGCATGAGGGAATTTTCGGTATAAATAATACTTTGTAATTGAAAAGTAATACCACAAAGTACGTAAGCGGCGGCGCGCTGCAGACAGAGGGGCCACTCTCACTTTGACATTTCGGTTTTACAGGGAATATTGGGCAATATTGGACCGAGTTCAGTCGCGGCTGTCATGATTGCTTTGTGCAGGCGTTTGTCACGTCATTCATACATTAAGTACTGTAACGAGGTTGGTTGCATTGGATGGGTTACCTTTATTATTTGTTACAGACCGAATTTACTTTTTTGTTTTTAATTCTTTCTTTCAAATATTTTTAAGTTATAAAGGTCATTAATCTTTCAAGATGACAAATTATAAATTCATTATCTAGGATTATAATAAATTATTTTAAGCCCATAGATGAAATTGGGATCATAGGATAATAAGGTTCAAGTCATACAGCTTACAAATATGTTTCCTCCGACTGCACAGCATAATTTTCTTCTTGTTTCATCATCATCATGAGATGATGATGAAACAAGAAGAAAATTCAATTCAATTTAATTGTAGATGATCATGAGATCATCTTTGATTTTTGATTTTATTAGGTACCTGTTTATCACATTTATATTTTTGTCGAGCTTGGAGCTTCTTACAATTTTTTTTTTTAAGTGGCATCATTATTACACTATTACTACGTCTGTTTACTCTCCAATATTCATCGTATGTGGCGTAATATGAAATGTTTCGTGATATTAAATGGATATTTGATGCCCTGTCTACCCTCTAAGGAATGTAAGCATGATATGATGTATTTTTTTTAATTCAGAATCGATATAGTAGCAACCCTAGTGAATCTCTCAAGTTTAGCTGTCAATTTTCTAAACGGCGGGAGTGGCCCTTCTGTATACTTACTATTTTGTGGTAATACGTTACATACCGTCACATTGATAACTTGATGTTCCATTGCAATGTTGAATAATAACTTTTAACGATATAACTGAATTTAACAAATAAAATCATCAAATGTTTGTGTGCGACACAAGTCTCGGTCGCAAGTCACCGTCTCGCGTCGCGGTCGTGCACCGAAATTGCACCTTTTATCGTTTTGATATCGAGTCAGTTTATTTTTTGTAAAAAGTTTTTCTTATGAATAGCTGTGCTGTTTCAATACATTAAAAACTTGTTTGTTCCCACGGCTTCTCTCCCGAGGCATATTTTGCGAAGACCGCAAGCTTTTCTGGATAAAAGTACGCCTATGACACTCAGCGATAGTATATTTTTCCATTAGTAAACGAATTTAAAAAAACAATCAAAACTAATATTTTTCAAATATTAATGTTAGTTACCTTGGTAATAGTTCCTCTAGTGAGCTACTACTGAGAGGGTCGTCGGTAGAGTGGTAGTCCGAGAAATGCGTGGTGCTAGATGTGATGCTGCTGTCCATTACTGACGTCAAACTAATTGTGTCCATGGTCTTGTTTGAAATTGTGCTTTTTAATGACATCTCACTTTTTAATACGAGAATTGAACCAAGACTGCCTACAAGAGATTTAGTTTTTGAACACAGGCCTTTTTTGCCTCTATCACCTAATGGTTGAAGCCGTCTGAAACTTCCCTTGGTTTTATCTAATTTACTGGTCTCGCCCTCGTAGAGTGCTGTACTACTCTGCTGGTAGATATTCTCGCTGTCAGTGCTATATAGTCTGGTACTACTGCTTCCGATATTACTAAAGATGTTTAGTATGCTATTTACTTTATAAGAACGAAGACTTGATTTAAAATTCAAATCTTTATGTTTTGAGTCTATTGAGTTTTTAAGACGTACACCCTCAATATGAGTATGACTGTAGTTCGTTTTTGATGAAATTTTCTTAAATGTCATATGTTTTTTGTATCCCGCTGTAAATGACGGTACACCAACAGCACTCCCAACGGTAACTTTTATACCATCACTGTCAATGAAGACACCACTCTTCACGCGTGGGAAACATTCATCAGGACAATCGCAGAAGGAAGATATATCTGGAGAGGTCACTTTGATTTTGACGTAGCTATGTTTGAATCTGATTTTCTTTTTGTCACAACCGCAAGCACGGTCGCATTTAGTTGTTTTTACAATTTCCTCATACTGTTCAGTCACTCCTGCTGCTTGTTTCTTTGACTCAGCCACACCATCACCTTTTTCTGCAATACTTGCCATTATTTTGGCTATAAGAGCTTTCTCCGATGGCGTCCGCCCTACAGGTAATGGAATACCCATACCATGTAGATCTTTTAATATCTTTTCTTTTTGTGCATGTGTTTTTCCTTCTAGTGGCAGTAGTTTGCCAGCTTTTGCCGCTTTTTCGTGTAAATCTCTAATAGCTTTAGATTTGGGCTCAATAGGTACACCAAGGTTGGTGCGAACCTTTTCGATAAGTTTATTTTCGGATGGTGTTTGACCTTCAGGGAGAGGTAAACCTATCATAGCTAGTCCCCTAAGAATTTTTTCTCGTTCTGTAGGTGATTTTCCCTTGAAAGGAGTTAGTAATCCTTCCGCTTTAGCTTTACGCATTCGCTCCAAAGGTGACAGTGTCGCTAAAGATTCCTTTGGAGGGCCACGAGGACTTGCTGCTATTTTGGCAATAAGAGCTTTCTCCGATGGCGTCCACCCTACAGGTAATGGAATACCCATACCATGTAGATCGTTTAATATCTTTTCTTTTTGTGCATGTGTTTTTCCTTCTAGTGGCAGTAGTTTGCCAGCTTTTGCCGCTTTTTCGTGTAAATCTCTAATAGCTTTAGTTTTGGGCTCAACAGGTACACCAAGGTTGGTGCGAACCTTTTCGATAAGTTTACTTTCGGATGGTGTTTGACCTTCAGGGAGAGGTAAACCTATCATAGCTAGTCCCCTAAGAATTTTTTCTCGTTCTGTAGGTGATTTTCCCTTGAGAGGAGTTAGTAATCCTTCCGCTTTAGCTTTACGCATTCGCTCCAAAGGTGACAGTGTCGCTAAAGATTCCTTTGGAGGGCCACGAGGACTTGCTGCTATTTTGGCAATAAGAGCTTTCTCCGAAGGCGTCCGTCCTACAGGTAGCGGAATATCCATATCGTGTAAACCTTTTAATATATTTTCTTTCTGTGAATGTTCTTTTCCTTCCAGTGGCAGTAGTTTACCAGATTTTGCCGCTTTTTCGTGTAAATCTCTAATAGCTTTAGTTTTAGGCTCAATAGGTACACCAAGGTCGGTACGAACCTTTTCAATAAGTTTATTTTCCGATGGTGTTTGACCTTCAGGGAGTGGTAAACCTATCATAGCTTGTCCTCTTAGAATATTTTCTTTTTCTTCTGGAGTTTTGCCTTTGATCATAGTCAGTAACCCTTCTGCTTTAGCTTTACGCAGCTCAGAAAGGGAGACAGCTGAACGGGGTGACTTCTTGATTTTTGATATAAGAGCTTTCTCCGATGGCGTCCGTCCTACAGGTAGCGGAATATCCATATCGTGTAAACCTTTTAATATATTTTCTTTCTGTGCAGGTGTTTTTCCTTCCAGTGGCAAAAGTTTGCCAGCATTCGCCGCTTTTTCGTGTAAATGTCTAATAGTTTTAGTTGTTGGTTCAATAGGTAGGCCAAGATCGGTACGAACTTTATCAATAAGTTTATTTTCTGATGGTGTTTTACCTTCAGGGAGTGGGAAACCTAACATAGCTAGTCCCCTAAGAATTTTCTCTCGTTCTGTAGGTGATTTGCCTTTGAGAGGAGTTAGTAATCCTTCCACTTTAGCTTTACGCAGTTGTGCAGAAGGTGAGAATATTGAACGGGGCGTCTTGTTGATCTTTGCTATGAGAGCTTTTTCTGATGGTGTCCGTCCTTCAGGTAATGGGATGCCAAAATCACGTAGACCTTTTAATACCTTTGCTTTCTCTGCTGGTGTTTTGCCCTCCAATGGCTGAAGTAAGCCGGCTTTAGCTGCTCGATAGTGTTTTTCTTTCATAGATTTCGTTGTTGGATCCTTTGGTAGACCAAGGTCGGCGCGAACCTTGTCAATTAGTTTTTTTTCTGACGGTGATTGAGCCTGAGGGAGGGGTAAACCTTTCATAGCTAGTCCCTTTAGAATTTTTTCCCTTTGCTCTGGTGGTTTACCTTTGAGCGGAGTAAGTAATCCTTCTGCTTTAGCTCTACGTAGCTGTTCAGTGGGTGAAAAGGTAGAACGAGGCGAGGCCTTGACTTTTGCTATGAGTGCCTTTTCTGATGGTGTCCGTCCTTCAGGTAATGGGATTCCTAAATCGCGTAGACCTTTTAATGTCCTTTCTTTCTCTGCAGGTGTCTTACCTTCCAATGGCTGTAATAAGCCAGCTTTAGCTGCTTGTTTGTGTTTTTCTTTCATTGACTTAGTGGTGGGATCCTTAGGTAAACCAAGTTCAGCGCGAATTTTTTCAATAAGTTTCTTTTCAGATGGTGATTGAGCCTCAGGAAGAGGCAAACCATTCATAGCTAGTCCCTTTAGAATTTGTTCCTGTTGCTCTGGTGCTTTACCTTTAAGCGGAGTAAGTAATCCTTCCGCTTTAGCTTTACGCAGCTGTTCAGAAGGTGAAAAACCAGAACGGGACATTACCTTGACTTTTGCTATAAGAGCTTTCTCTGATGGTGTCCGTCCGTCAGGTAAAGGTATTCCCATATCACGTAAACCTTTTAATACCTTTGCTTTCTCTGCTGGTGTTTTGCCCTCCAATGGCTGAAGTAAGCCGGCTTTAGCTGCTCGATAGTGTTTTTCTTTCATAGATTTCGTTGTTGGATCCTTTGGTAGACCAAGGTCGGCGCGAACCTTGTCAATTAGTTTTTTTTCTGACGGTGATTGAGCCTCAGGGAGGGGTAAACCTTTCATAGCTAGTCCCTTTAGAATTTTTTCCTTTTGCTCCGGTGGTTTACCTTTGAGCGGAGTAAGTAATCCTTCCGCTTTAGCTCTACGTAGCTGTTCAGTGGGTGAAAAGGTAGAACGGGGCGAAGCCTTGACTTTTGCTATGAGTGCTTTCTCTGATGGTGTCCGTCCTTCAGGTAATGGGATTCCTAAATCGCGTAGACCTTTTAATGTCCTTTCTTTCTCTGCAGGCGTCTTACTTTCTAATGGCTGTAATAAGCCAGCTTTAGCTGCTTGTTCGTGTTTTTCTTTCATTGATTTTGTGGTGGGATCCTCAGGTAAACCAAGTTCAGCGCGAACTTTATCAATAAGTTTCTTTTCTGACGGAGATTGAGCCTCAGGAAGAGGTAAACCTTTCATAGCTAGTCCCTTTAGAATTTTTTCTTTTTGCTCTGGTGGTTTACCTTTGAGCGGAGTAAGTAATCCTTCCGCTTTAGCTCTACGCAGTTGTTCAGAAGGTGAAAAGCCAGAAAGGGACATAACCTTGACTTTTGCTATAAGAGCTTTCTCTGATGGTGTCCGTCCTTCAGGTAATGGAATTCCCATATCACGTAAACCTTTTAATACCTTTGCTTTTTCTGCTGGTGTTTTGCCCTCCAATGGCTGAAGTAAGCCAGCTTTAGCTGCTTGATAGTGTTTTTCTTTCATAGATTTTGTGGTGGGATCTCTAGGTAGACCAAGGTCGGCGCGAACCTTGTCAATAAGTTTTTTTTCTGACGGTGATTGAGCCTGAGGGAGGGGTAAACCTTTCATAGCTAGCCCCTTTAGAATTTTTTCTCTTTGCTCTGGTGGTTTACCTTTGAGTGGAGTAAGTAATCCTTCCGCTTTAGCTTTACGCAGCTGTTCAGAAGGTGAAAAGACGGAACGGGGCGAAGCCTTGACTTTTGCTATGAGAGCTTTCTCTGATGGTGTCCGTCCTTCGGGTAGTGGGATTCCGATATCACGTAAACCTTTTAATATTTTTGCTTTTTCTGCAGGTGTCTTGCCTTCCAATGGCTGTAGAAAGCCAGCTTTAGCTGCTAGTTCGTGATTTTCTTTCATAGATTTTGTGGTGGGATCTCTAGGTAGACCAAGGTCGGCGCGAACCTTGTCAATAAGTCTTTTTTCTGACGGTGATTGTGCCTCAGGGAGGGGTAAACCTTTCATAGCTAGTCCCTTTAGTATTTTTTCCTTTTGCTCTGGTGGTTTACCTTTGAGCGGAGTAAGTAATCCTTCCGCTTTAGCCTTACGCAGCTGTTCAGTGGGTGAAAAGATAGAACGGGGCGAAGTCTTGACTTTTGCTATCAGTGCTTTCTCTGATGGTGTCCGTCCTTCAGGTAATGGGATTCCTAAATCGCGTAGACCTTTTAATGTACTTTCTTTCTCTGCAGGTGTCTTGCCTTCTAATGGCTGCAATAAGCCAGCTTTAGCTGCTTGTTCGTGTTTTTCTTTCATTGATTTTGTGGTGGGATCCTTAGGTAGACCAAGATCAGCGCGAATCTTGTCAATCAGTTTCTTTTCTGATGGCGATTGGGCTTCAGGGAGAGGTAAACCTTTCATGGCTAGTCCCTTCAGAATTTTTGCCTTTAGTTCAGGTGGTTTATCTTTGAGCGGAGTAAGTAATCCTTCAGCTTTAGCTTTACGTAACTGTTCAGAAGGTGAAAAGATAGAACGGGGCGTAGCCTTGACTTTTGCTATGAGTGCTTTCTCAGATGGTGTTCGTCCTTCAGGTAATGGGATGCCCATATCACGTAAACCTTTCAAAACCTTTTCTTTTTCTGCAGGTGTCTTCCCTTCCAATGGTTGGAGTAAACCAGCTTTAGCAGCTTGTTCATGTTTGTTTTTCATAGATTTTGTTGTGGGATCTTTAGGTAAACCTAGGTCAGCGCGAACCTTGTCAATAAGTTTTTTTTCAGACGGTGACTGAGCCTCAGGGAGAGGTATACCTTTCATAGCTAGTCCCTTCAGAATGTTTTCTGTTTGGTTTGGCGTTTTTCCTTTAATAGGAGTTAGTAATCCTTCCGCTTTAGCCTTACGAAGCTGTTCAGAAAGGGAAAAGGCTGAACGGGGCGACTTTTTGATTTTTGCTATAAGAGCTTTCTCCGATGGCGTCCTTCCTATAGGTAGCGGAATATCCATAAAATGTAGGCCCTTTAATATCTTTTCTTTCTGTGCATCTGTTTTTCCTTCCAGTGGCAGCAGTTTGCCAGCTTTTGCCGCTTGTTCGTGTAAATCTCTAATAGCATTAGTTTTCGGCTCAATTGGTAGACCAAGTTCGGTGCGAACCTTTTCAATAAGTTTATTTTCTGATGGTGTTTTACCTTCAGGGAGTGGTAAACCTATCATAGCTAGTCCCCTAAGAATTTTTTCTCGTTCTTTAGGTGATTTTCCCTTGAGAGGAGTTAGTAATCCTTCCGCTTTAGCTTTACGCATTCGCTCCAAAGGTGACAGTGTTGCTAAAGATTCCTTTGGAGGGCCACGAGGACTTGCTGCTATTTTTGCTATAAGAGCTTTCTCCGATGGTGTCCTTCCTACAGGTAGCGGAATATCCATATTATGTAGGCTCTTTAATATCTTTTCTTTCTGTGTCGCTGTTTTTCCTTCCAAAGGCAGTAGTTTGGCAGCTTTCGCCGCTTTTTCGTGTAAATCTCTAATAGCTTTAGTTTTAGGCTCAATTGGTAGACCAAGTTCGGTGCGAACCTTTTTAATAAGTTTATTTTCTGATGGTGTTTTACCTTCAGGGAGTGGTAAACCTATCATAGCTAGTCCCCTAAGAATTTTTTCTCGTTCTGTAGGTGATTTTCCCTTGAGAGGAGTTAGTAATCCTTCCGCTTTAGCTTTACGCATTCGCTCCAAAGGTGACAGTGTCGCTAAAGATTCCTTTGGAGGGCCACGAGGACTTGCTGCTATTTTTGCTATAAGAGTTTTCTCCGATGGCGTCCGCCCTACAGGTAATGGAATACCCATACCATGTAGACCTTTTAATATCTTTTCTTTTTGTGTATGTGTTTTTCCTTCCAGTGGCAGTAGTTTGCCAGCTTGTGCCGCTTTTTCGTGTAAATCTCTAATAGCTTTAGTTTTGGGCTCAATAGGTACACCAAGGTTGGTGCGAACCTTTTCGATAAGTTTATTTTCGGATGGTGTTTGACCTTCAGGGAGAGGTAAACCTATCATAGCTAGTCGCCTAAGAATTTTTTCTCGTTCTGTAGGTGATTTTCCCTTGAGAGGAGTTAGTAATCCTTCCGCTTTAGCTTTACGCATTCGCTCCAAAGGTGACAGTGTCGCTAAAGATTCCTTTGGAGGGCCACGAGGACTTGCTGCTATTTTTGCTATAAGAGTTTTCTCCGATGGCGTCCGCCCTACAGGTAATGGAATACCCATACCATGTAGACCTTTTAATATCTTTTCTTTTTGTGCATGTGTTTTTCCTTCCAGTGGCAGTAGTTTGCCAGCTTGTGCCGCTTTTTCGTGTAAATCTCTAATAGCTTTAGTTTTGGGCTCAATAGGTACACCAAGGTTGGTGCGAACCTTTTCGATAAGTTTATTTTCGGATGGTGTTTGACCTTCAGGGAGAGGTAAACCTATCATAGCTAGTCGCCTAAGAATTTTTTCTCGTTCTGTAGGTGATTTTCCCTTGAGAGGAGTTAGTAAACCTTCCGCTTTAGCTTTACGCATTCGCTCCAAAGGTGACAGTGTCGCTAAAGATTCCTTTGGAGGGCCACGAGGACTTGCTGCTATTTTGGCAATAAGAGATTTCTCCGATGGCGTCCGTCCTACAGGTAGCGGAATATCCATATCGTGTAAACCTTTTAATATATTTTCTTTCTGTGCATGTGTTTTTCCTTCCAGTGGCAGTAGTTTGCCAGCTTTTGCCGCTTTTTCGTGTAAATCTCTAATAGTTTTAGTTTTAGGCTCAATTGGTAGACCAAGTTCGGCGCGAACCTTTTCAATAAGTTTATTTTCTGACGGTGTTTGCCCTTTGGGGAGAGGTAAACCTTTCATAGCAAGTCCCTTTAGAATTTTTTCTCTCTCTTCTGGGGTTTTTCCTTTGAGAGTAGTCAGTAATCCTTCTGCTTTCGCTCTACGCATTTGCTCCGACGGAGCCTTAGCCTCTGAAACTGCTTCAGACGGTGTTTTGCCAGTAATTTTAGCTATTAAAGCCTTTTCCGATTTTGTACGTCCTTTTGGTAATGGTATATCCATATCATATAGATCCTGCAATATGTTTTCTTTCTCAGCTAACATTTTGCCTTCCAATGGCAGTAGTTTGCCAGCTTTAGCTGCTTGTTCATGTTTATCTCTAATAGCTTTAGTTGTCGGTTCAATAGGTGCACCAAGATCGGTGCGCACCTTGTTAATTAGTTTTATTTCTGATGCTGTTTTACCTTCAGGAAGAGGCAAACCTTTCATAGCTAGTTCTCTTAGATGTTTTTCTTTTTCTGAGAATTGCTTTTCTCCTGGCTGTAAATGACTACAAAGGATACAAGTGCAATTTCTACAATCTTTTTTTTTATAACATTCGTACAAGCTTCTCATAATTTCAAACATGGCATCAGAGTTACAGGAACAACAACAATAGTCTTCTGCACCGCCTACCTCACACCTGTAGATTTTGAATTTTGTCGGTCTTGAACAGTTAAATAGGTTTAAGCGTTCGTCAAATCGATGCTCAGAAAGTACATTGACTATAAAATTCGAATGAAACGGGCTTTGTTTGTATTTGTTGTTTATTGAATCCTTTCCACGCCCGCTTCGTTTTCGTGGTGGGGCTAGCCTTGTACATTCATTTAGTTCAGGCAAGCTGGAGTATCTGGTGGATGCACCTTGTTCCTTGGATATGCTCAATCTTGATGAAAGAGAAGAAGCTCTAGTTTGTATCAATACATTTTTCTTTTTGCGGTTTTTTAATCTTTTTCTAGTAACAATTATTATGCTCATGTTGCCGATATCATGGCTTGGGCTGTTTTCTTGATTAAAGTAAGTTAACTTATTTTTTAAATATGTACATGAATTTAAGTTGTCCAAATCTCTCATATTGTTTTTTTTCCGATTTTAAATCTCAGGTTTGACTAATCGCTCAGATAAAAAGGGTGTTTACAAAAAAAAAGAAATTAAATGCTTTTACATCAGTATGCCATAATAATTATGGCAGTTTCTTGGTGAAGTGTTTATCGAGTGATCATTACTATTATGTGCTCAAATTTTGTATTGTGTTTTCTTGGATGTAGTTATACTTATAATGGGGCTGAAACAACATGACAGAATAGGTCAATATTTTTGAAATGACTAACTGTTGGGAGGCCAACTCGGATGTGTATATTTAACATATCTTTACCACAATTTTTTATTAATTTGACAAGCTTTTAATTAACTTGCTCCGTTTTAAGTATTCTAATTTTCTAACATTTTCCGGCATCAGATTAAGCTTTGACTTGGGATACCTAATAACTTGGAAGACAGCATTGACTCCCAAGTTACAAAGTATACATTGTGTGACATTGCAACAGATCAGGTACAGCTAAGTCAAATCAGCACTCAATAAAGATCCCTCACATAGAGAGGAGGCCTGAATCCCAGCAGTGAAAACATTAAATGGATGATGATACAGGTATACTGTTGAAGGGAACCTTAAATCGAAAACCACATGTGCGAATATTAACGTCTTCGGAAGAGTCGCAATTACCTAGATAATATGAAAGGTCTATTACTACAAAACAGCTGCAGTTATTATACGTCATTATTCTGAGTAGGCGTATGTAACTATGTGATAAATCGACCTTAATAAACGTTTGGCTTCACGCCGTGGGTCAGAGATGGTGTAATATAGTTCGCTACTGCAAACAATGAAGTTTATTAGATTTAATAGACTAAATTCAGTGAATATTGGATAAACGTGTTTACCGATTTACGTTTTTTGCTACTTCTGTGGTTGTGTTACAAAGTAAAAAAAAGAATAGGAAAGAAATACGTGCTGTACAATGCCGTGAGAAACCAGCCATCAACCGACATTCGTTTTTCATACACAATGCATGATGACGACGCGCCTTCACACAATTTTTTTTTTACATACAGTGCGAATACAGGCGCGCCTTCAACAGATAAATCAATAAATCGTTAATTTGTTCTCAAGTGACAAACCAACATATTTTGTGCCCTCCTAAGAGGGTTTATCCCTTTGGGGTGATGTGACAGTGCGTTGCCACGCCACGCGATACCGCACAGCAGCGAAACTGGTACGGCTCCGCAGAATGTCGATAAAAGACTGTCTGACACCAGATTCAAGCTAGGCGATTTTTGAGGCACCCGGAACAGGGTGTAAAGTTCCACAAACCATTGAAAACGAGGGATTCTCCGAACGCGGCAATTACCTAACGGTTGTTGTCGGACTTTAGTATATGTTCAAGCCACACCGAAAACTTTGCTTGTGCGGTGCAGGATTTTGTGTGACAACAGGTCATTAGTTCGTATGTGGTATCCTCTTTAAGGTATATATGTTCTGTGGTGGTGGCATAGGTATTTAAATTAGAGAAGTCAAAGCATCGCGGCGATACATTGCATTTGCTTCGTGTGAGATACTGTAGCCTTTACTATTTGGAACTCATTGGAATAGCAACACAAATATTTTATGTTCACATACCTGTCATATCCTAAATTAAATTATGTGGCTAATAAACTGCGAATATAGTATTTCCTAAAATATAAAATTAACTCCAGTTCTTGAGTTCCTTTTATGTGTTTTTTTATACTTTAAAATAATTTGTGTACCGATAAAATAATTTATTTCATGTTCATAGACCACAGATAATTTATCCAATTTTAATTCTATGGACGTTTACCCCGGATAAAATATTTGATGGTATAACTGGTGTAAACCAAGTTTAACACATACTTTAAATTAGTTTTATGTGGTGAGAGGTAGCCCCTGCGACATGCCACGTTTGATATTCTGGCGTAGATACTGATGAAGCTTCTCTTCTATACCATAAAATGGACGACTACGTTTGATTGTAGCGTGTAGGCAGAAGATAAGATTCACATATCCTAACATAATGTTTCAATGAATATAGGTAGATGTATAATATCTACTATATACAGTGTGCGAGTGGATTTGTGTCACTGATTTACCTTACCTTATTGCTCTATTTGCGGATACCATCCTAGTTCAACCAAAAACACTTATTAACACGTTCACTGCTAAGCCAGGTTCTCAATGCCTTCTGAGGATCCTTCCACCAATGTGATCGTTAGATTCACGGCTCATGTTTTTAATTTGCAGCACCACAGTATAACAGTGCATGAAAATTTGCGCGGCTAATAAACGTGTAAAGGTGGCCTATGCACTTGGTGTTCAGTTATGTCTAAATATCCTAATAGGGAAAACTAAATTAACAAGATTTATAAGGCCGTTTATTCACGACGCGACACACGACACAACAAAATGTGGTCACGATTCAGAGATCCATATATTTATATGGACCGTTTGTTCATTGCACGACACCGCACCACACGTGACACGATTTAAGAACAGTTTGGGCGCGTTCCCACTTTGTCGTAACGACTAATTTATCGTTATTTTTCGTTCCTTCCTTTCGTAGACGACAGTAAATTGTGTCATTCTAAATGTGAACACCTCCATTTAAACATATAAGCCACGACACTTAAAACTACACGATTATCTGTCGTCACGACACGGTGGGAACGCGCCCTTTCTCGGTTATGTGGTCGATGCCGCTATGTAGTCGCGACTTTCTTGCGGTGACCATTTAGTGGCTGTACAAAACAAGTATGAGTTTGTTGACGACACGACACACCGCACCGCACCAGAACACGCGTAATTCGACACTCACGTAAAACAATACAAGTGCACTGCAGTGTCGTGCAGAATCGTGTCTAGTGAACAAACGAACGGACGACAGAACGTCTGCGGTGTGTCGTGTGTTAAAAATCGTGACTCCAAATCGTGTCATGCGGTGCCTCGTGAACAAACGACCTTAGAGCTGTCTAAGGTCGTTTCGCAAACCTCAAAATAGCCTAAAAATAACACACAGTTTTTTTTTCCCGCAGCTTAGCAGCCAATGAAAAAAAAAATCAAGCCATTATAGGTGTACCAGAATCTCATGGCATTTTTTATTTTTTTTAAATTGTGATTTTCATATGGCAATGTCAATTGTCACCTGTCGAATCAAAGTACTTGATGTGTCAACCGCTGCTGAAATTTTTTGTTATTATCTTGAAAGTTTGTTATTTTTGTGAAAATGTCGAAAAACCCACTTCGATCTCATGCGAGACATATTGTTTTCAATGTGTATCGTATAATAAGGGAAGAAGAAGGCGTAAATCAAACTCAATCTTTGATTTTAAAGTGCGTCGTAGAGTGGACCGGTAAGTTGGACTGACTTGTTTTGATACTTTTAGTTTAATTTATATTTTTCTTACTTAATTTTAATTTCTTTCCATTACTATTATATGGTAAATCGTAGGTCAGGGCACATCGAATGATGGCCGGAAGGAAATGGCAACAGTAATGTAACTGTTACTAATTCTTCGACAAGATATTGATTTTAACGGAGATTGAGAATCTTTGACCTAAGAAAAATATTAAGTAATAATCTGCGCCCTGCAGTGGGACGTGTATATAGACGGGAGTTTTTGGCGGGATTTTGTCGAGTGAAGTTCAGTGGCTGTTAATATTATTTGCAAATTGATTCCTAGTGGATATTGTGATATATTATTGGTGTAGTTTTGTGTCTCAACTGTCTCCGCAACTGGACAATTTGTAAAATAATTGACAAAAGCGATCTCGGGATAGTGGAGCGGTGTATTTTATTGTAGTATTGACTGCCTCTGCAAAGCTTTCTGGGAAGACTGACTCGATACAATTTGCTGCCAAATACTCCAAAAAACATTAGAATTTGTTACATCCGCATTCTAATGCATACTAAAGAATAAATATAAGATCCAAAACTCTTTCCAAAGACGTGGCTAAAAGGTCCTAGCAACCAGGCCATAAAACTTACATTAAAAAAAAAATATATAGACTTAATACTGATGATGATGAATGACTTTAAGTAACATGATACATTTTATTATTTTTTACAGACTTTATACATAAAGAGATTGGTTTTGAATATGTTAAATGCCAATGAAAAAGAACCATTTTGATGGAGAGAGATGAAATAAAACTACAAAGATACAAGTTTTTGAAATGCCAGTGGAGTTCATGGAATCGTATTCTAGTTTTCTAGTTCTGAATGAGGTTTTAAGTTATTAGTATGATTTAAATGCTAAATAATAAATTAGTACATAAATTAATATTCAATTGATTTATTTTTCCTATGTTAAGAACACGATGTATAACAACATTATTCATACACATACCTATAATACTCACAGTGGATCTTTGTGTCTCTTAATTTGTTGCAAGACCCCGCGCAGTAGCTATTTTTGTGTCAATGTTGAAGGTGAAGATAGCATTGTATAACTGTCTCTTTCACTCGCTTATGTATGTCACATAAGCTTACGGAGTTTCTTGTGCATTCTTCTACATAACAAGCTACTTTCCGAATGCACGGTAGAATCAACTTTTATTCCATGTAAATTTAAATTGTGACATTCAAAAGTGCCGCTTGGTGGCCCAGTTGAAATAAATATCTTTTGTCTTTTTTGTCATCGTCCTATCTCGCTTGCTCTATGCAGTATACTCGATGACAAACTGTTTCTTACGCAATGGTTGGCAGGACCAAGTTCAAAGACACAAAGATCCGTTATGACTACTATAATATAGGTACCTCATGTTCATTAATACTAAAGACATAAATAAAAATTAAACAGTATCAAGATCGTTTGATCCAATTTCCCCAGTATTGCATACAACAAATTTTTATTTCCCCTTTTGCCATGAGATTCTGGTAGACCTATACTTCGAGGCATTACATTTTACAATCAATCTATTACCTCAATGAATCAAACATATAATTTTAGAGCTCTTTATAATATCAGTTAAGATAACAGTCAGCCACAACGAAACGTCTTGGCCTGTAAATATGCAGGCTGCAGTTGTGGCTGACTTTTATCTGTGACTGTTACTCGCTTGCGTGCTTAGTTTGCGTGGTATCCAAGTCATTTTGCATATTGCAATGACTATTACGATAGAGACAAGCGAGTTAGTCCATCAGCCCTACTTCAGATTGCATCTAAACTACATTTTCTCATGAAACCATATCATGGCCTGATGGCGTCTCTGTTCTTAGATAATTATGGCTGTAATTTTCTAGTGATACGGCGACAAAAAACTTTTTGAGCCAAATTCTACTAATACATACGAGTAGTTGCTTACTTTTCTTTAAGAAGTACAATCTTTTTTACCACTAGTAGTTCTTTTTGAGAAACAAAATCCCAGGGCGTCTAGACAAATTTGAGGAGCTTTCAAAGACCACAATGGGATGAAAGTCTCGTCGTTATGTTCATTGAACTAATGCCCGGTTCATATTATTCCAGTAGCATTCTAATCCAGCAATCGAAATCAGCACTGGAATGCCACTGGATTAATGTAAGCCGGCACTGGAATATTTTCATTCCAGTAAGCAATTCTGTCCAGTGACTGGATTGACGGTCTACCTTTTCATTCCAGCTCGCCCATTCTAGTGCCTCCTTAATGCCAGTGAGTATATTGATACAGTAGCTGGATCTAGCATTACTGCAATCTAGTACTGGATCGGCATAGCCACTGAGTCACGCCATTTATACGTGTCAAGTAATAATCGCTCATTTACTGCGGTAACAACACGTTCGCAAAAATAAGTAACAAAAGCGACAAAAGCGAAAAAGTTTTGCGCATTATTACTTATTGAGCCGACTGTGATGTTTGAAAAAGTATTACGAAGCACAAGCGAATATGGGTAAGGAAATTTGAAAAGGATTGATGTCAAAAATATTCAGACATTGCAGAAAATTTAATGGCTAATAAGTGTCGGACGAGTTGGGAAAGAGACGAAATACGGCTTGAGACTACCTACTAACTAACTTTTAGATAAGGCAACTTAATACGGTTGGAATAAGAATAAAATTACGTTTCATTTGGTATATAATTTGATTAAAAACTGATGAGTTACTCACCGCTGCGTAGAGGAGACAAGTAAAATTTCAAAACGTAAAAAACCCCCGACACATTTATCTTGCGAAAACACCCCGATTCAAACAGTAAAACGCCCATAACTTTTGAACGCCTGAAACGATTTTATTCAAACATAGCTAAGAACACTCTCGACAAAATAACCTTTCACACAAAAAAAAAAAAGATCAAAATCGGTTCATCAGTTTAGGCGCTATGATGCCACAGACAGACACAGAGATACACAGCAACACACGTGAAACTTATAACACCTCTCTTTTTCCGGCGGGTTTAAAAATAGGCAAACTTTATTTAAAATTGTTGGCTTCGACAGAAAATTAAAAATCTAAGCTTGGCGGGCTGCTGATGATGAGAAAATGTTACACTGCCAACCATTGGTCAGCTGTAACAACTTCACTAAAACAAAACAAGATGTTGTAGGATATTTATATTACTTGAAAATTAACAAAGTTAAAACATAAAATGATAGTAAATAAATCACAAAAGCTACATGCGATAGGAATACATGGTTACTGAACAAGAAAAAAAAAACAAAAGAAAACTTAAAATTTATGTTATGGAGAAGTACTTATTTATGTGTTTTCCTCGAGTAATGTGTCACCATGGTGTAAATGATTCTGTAAGCAAATCGAAGCAACAGACACCAGCCAATCCTTTGGATCCGGAACCTTTGCCACCTATTTTGAACTTCAAACCTTTAAACGGGCCTTCGCCTGCTGGAGGTGGTGTCGATGGTGGCTCTTCCACAGAAGGAGGTGAGAGTGGTGGTATATATGTCCCGTCGAGTTTGGCCTGTTATAATTAAATTAAAAAAATGTTAATTTTCGTACTATATTGTTTTTCTTACATTCCAGGACTGGGAGCTCAAGCCTTTAAACTTGTAATGGCATACACATTTGTAAAGATATTATAATGGTGATATTATTTCTTTACCAATTTTCATATTTTTTATTATTATTCAGATACACATTTTTAGGTCAATGTGGCGACACTTAGGCGTAGAGGCTTTGTCACATTTTTTTTTTGGACATTTTTCGGCTGAAATGATGATGATGATGATATGTTTTTTTTTAAATGAATTTTCTAAGTAAAAACAAAGTATTTTTATTACGTACACGTAATAAAAGTTTAATGACGAAATAAAGAACTGAAAAACAAAAAATAAAAAGCTTTTAGTGTAGCATTTTGAGTTGGCGCCAACTAAATAAACAAACATGCCACTTATTTACCTATAGCGTTGAATTATTGTAGCTAGGTTGATCTTTGCTGATTGTTTTTTTGGCGCCGCCTCAAAATGCTAGACTAAAAGATTAATTTTTTGCTTTTCGGTTCGTAATTTTTCTGTTCACTTTTTTGTCAAAATGTTATTTTTCTGTTTTCCAACAGAATCCGTTCACAATTGAAAATTCAGTGGGAAAATTATCAATAAGTAAACCTTTTGGGGTGGATTTTATTATTTAAATTTAAATGATACCAATTTTGAGGTATACTCATACCGGTAATAAAAATTGAAATCGCACCACTCTATAAAAAGTTATGCGCAAAAGAGAACTCCTTCTTTTTTCGTCGCTTAAAATTACTCTCTCTGCGTTTATGAACATAATATAAAGTGTACGGAAAATGTAACGTTAACTCTTTTTTTACGTATTTTAAGTACCCAAAACATTGACATACATTCTACCGATAAACAAGGGCATTCATGAAAACGATTTGTTCAAATTCTGGCGAATTAGAACTAAAGTTCGCTGTAGTACTAAATATTTATT
Organism: Orthosia gothica; assembly: GCA_949775005.1. Taxonomy (NCBI): domain Eukaryota; kingdom Metazoa; phylum Arthropoda; class Insecta; order Lepidoptera; family Noctuidae; genus Orthosia; species Orthosia gothica. The sequence continues at coordinate 6,441,318 of OX459039.1, read as the reverse complement.
TTATCTAATCGAACTGATAAAACATGCAGCGCTAGATCGCTTATAGAGTTTAAGTCTAATCGACCTAAACGTCGTAAGCGCCTTCGCCAAGGCACTAGAAAAAATAAAACTAGAAGCGTAAAACTAGAGTTAGTACCTACCAATTACAATTGTAAGAGAAGCTAGTTCAAGCAAAAAGCTGAAATACTAGACAGTGAATTTGTATTGCCCATGCCAACTGAAGATTGAGCCTTAGGATAGTTTATTTAATATTTTCCTTCAGACTTATGAAGAAATTGACAATAATGTGAATCTATATTCTGTTCAAAATACTGGACAATCAATAAATATGACAGAAGATGAGCTAAAAGATTTTATATGGATACTCATACATACTTGGGCGTTGTAGACATGCCATGTTACCTAGCCTTCTTACTGGTTTACTGAATTGTGATATTCAGGCATTTTTGATATTATGAAGTTGAAAATATTAATAATTTTTGATAAAGCGTAACAGTAAAGATTACAAGGCAAAATTGACGTCGAGTGCCCGTGGCTTATCAAACATTAAAATTGCCACAAGGTTGGCGTGTATCTGCCGGATATCCTAGAAGCTCTACACCGGACCACATAAAAAAGTAGATGTTGGTACACACCCATATTTTCCCAAACTCAAGATATTTTTATTAACCTTGCCTGCCTGGCTCCTTTACCGTAGAAACTGTAGTCGCCAGGGAGTGGAGCATATAAACTTGATATCTTTTCGTCTTCAATTACTTAGAGAAGTCTAACAAAAGGGCGATGTAGAGCATGGGTTACCAGTCGAAACGATGACAGGTGATACTGATGTAATCTGCACTAAGTGTGAACAGATGCAGAGATATGCTTAGGTAGTATGCAAAATAAATTGTTTTTTATTATCATAACAAAATTTAAAAGAATACTAGCTGACCCTGCAAACTTTGTTTTGCCATAAAAAGACCAAACATTTATCTACCCTACCCTACCCTACACTTCACTACCCTACCCTACCCGACCCTACACTACCCTTCCCTACCCTACCCTAACCTAACCTACCCGACCCTACACTACCCTACCCTACCCTACCCTACCTATAAACCTCACGGAGCCCGAAACCTTTCCAACGAATGCAAAACCATGGAAATCGGTTCATGCCTTCTGGAGTTTTTAACACAGGTTATCTATTAACCTAACTAGGAATGCAGCACCACACCCTCCATTTTATTGTATTACACTATAAGGTAAACGATAACTGTAAACTGCCATCATATACTAATTTTTTTTTTAAATGAAAAAAAAATAATTATTACAACTATGATTGTAACGTAATAAAGTTTTTAAAATAGTCATTATTATCAAACCTTAATTTGGAAAAGTACGACATCATACTGTACACCAATATTTGCACTCACTTCATTTATTAGATAATTTTCAACATACTTAAAAGGCATTTTCAGGAAATGTAGAGACAGAACTTTTTTTTCCTGTTTTTATTGTACCCCAAATTTATAAAGAAAAACTAGATTTTCAGAAAAAAAGAATGCCTGCGTAATTAAGAATTATGTGGCAATTGAACAAGGAATAAACTTGCTCTGAGAACAAATTGCAGTAAAATCAAAATTTTACGAGAATTAAGTAATTAACTGATTTTGGGCCCATTGACAGCCCTTAATGTGTTTAAAATTTTAATGTGTTTTGCTGTGATGGGATGTTTATGGACTTTTCAGACAACTTTACTACTACATTAATAAACACGATTTCGGAGAAGTTACTTAACTTGGTATTTTTTTGCAGATTCGCCGCTAATTACAGGTATTTTCCTTGGCTAGAATTGCATGATTTGAATTTTAGGGCTGATACTTCAATTCTTTATTTGTGGTTTTTATGGAGAGTCTCCCCAATTTCTCCAATTTTATGACGGTGCTATTGCGTTCAATGATATTTTTGACGGTGAAATCGTTAGATACCTTCATCCGTATCCGTGGAATTAAGTTGACATTTGATGGTTTATATAAAGCGTTTCCTCGGATGAAGATATCAGACGCTATAAAAATGTGTACTAATAGTAATTCAAGCTAGTCTGTTTTTCAGATGACGTAGAATTCTAGGTGTACCTGATGTTCTGCCACGATGCTTTGAAACGTATCCGGGTTCATCATTGCTAAGTATCTGATGGCATCCTCAACAGTGTAGTCTGATTCAGGCTCAGGCGGTTCTTTTTTTTCCTGTACTAGTCTGAATCCCGAAACTCTTTCTGTTTCAAGTGAGTTTTTTTTCAGAACTTCTGCTGATAGAATATTACTATCTTTTTGACTAAAATATGATTCCAATGTTAAGAATGGTTCTGGGTCCAGTTCGGGCATCCATTCGGGGTTCGGTTCGGGCTCCTTGATTGGCTCAGGCTCGGGCTCAGCTGGGGGACATTCACAGACGTTTTTTCGCCGCTTCCACCATGCGTTTTTGCGTGATAATTTTGGGCCAGTGGAAGTACCAACGGTAGACATGAATCTTGTTTGCCTTATACTGCCTTGTTTCTGCTTTGTTTCTCCCATTTCAATTTGCATTCTTCTCGGTGGCAAGTACACTTCACAGGGACATGATGACCCGGTTATTTTTGGTTTTATACATTTAGGAAACTGCTGGATTGTACCTGTAAAATATTAAGCGTATGATTCAGATCATATGCTTCATTAACCACAAAGCATAATACGCATAATAGCCTGGTTAAAAGAGTTTACTATATCCAACTACTGGCATTATGTTAAGATACGTAGTATCATATTATAGCTAACATTAATAGGTATTTATTCTTCATAATTTTAGGGTTCCATACCCGAAGTGTCCAAACTGAACGCTATTGCTGTCACTCACGTGTCCGTCTGTCTGTCTATCAAAACATTTTGCTCCGATTGATCTATAAATTTTAAACTTGGTGATAATGTTTATTATTACGTTTACTAACAAATACCAATATATTCTACACTAGCTGACCCAGCAAACTTTGTTTTGCCATAAAAAGACCAAACATTTATCTACCCTACCTACCCTACCTTACACTACCTACCCTACCCTACCCTACCCTACACTACCCTAACCACCCTACCCTACCCTACCCGACCCTACACTACCCTACACTACCCTACCCTACACTACCCTACCCTACCCTACCCTACCCTACACTACCCTTCCCTACACTACCCTACCCTACACTACCCTACCCTACACTACCCTACCCTACACTACCCTACACTACACTACCCTACTCTACACTACCCTACCCTACCCTACCTATCCTACTCTACCTACCCCACATACATGATTCAGCGCACGCAATGGAAGCTCTCAAAAAGGAATATTTTTGCCCGTTTTTGCAACACTTTTCATTTATGCTCAGCTCCTATTGGTCGCAGCGTGATGTTATATAGCCTATAGCCTTCCTCGATAATTGGACTATCCAACACAAAAAGATTTTTTCAATTCCAACCAGTAGTACCTGAGATTAGCGCGTTCAAACAAACAAACAAACTCTTCAGCTTTATAATATTATATAAGTATAAGTATAGATTTGTTACGGAACACTAAATGTGCGAAGTCCGACACGTACTTGGCCGGTTATTCAGGAATAGTACGAGTAAGTTACAAATTATGTAAGTCGGTAACTCCATAAACATGGGTCTCCTGACTGTGGTTCACCTGTTGGTTCAGCTGGTGGTTTAGTTGGTGGTTCTGCCGGTGATTTGGCGGGTGGTTTGGCTGATGGATCGGTTGGTGGTTCTGGGACTTTAGTCTCAGGTGGTTCGGGACACGGATCGCAAATCATCCAGTCCATGTTATATAAATTGCCCCCTGTTACTGCTAGCTTTAAAAGTTTTAGCATAAGTTCTGGAGAACATTGACACATCGGGCAAGCTTCGGCACGATGTTGATCGGGGCAAGTTTCAGCACGATTTTTATTGGGGTAATCTTCGGTTTGATGTTGAGTGGGGCAAACATCGGTACGATGTTGATTAGGGCAATCATTGACGTGATGTTGAGTAGAACCGGCTTTGCCTAGATGTTGAGTAGGGTAAGCTTCGGCACGGTGTTGGTTGGGGCAAGCTCCGGAACGATGTTGATTGGGACAAGCTTCGGTACGATGTGTAGTGGGGCAAGCTTCGGTACGACGATCGTGGGCCCAAGAAAGTTGATGAGAAGGGGCGCAGGTAAGTTGTTGAATGGGGGCCCTGATATGTTCTTGAAAAGGTGCCGTGGTATGTTGTTTTTCGTAATGAGGTCTGCACGGTGGCATGTTGCGCGGCGCGAGCTGTCTAGTTCTAGTTGCCGATCTTACCAATTTTTGCTGTTTCACGCCCAATTCCTTATAAAATGGAGTGCTAAAAATACCTAAAACATTGTACACATTCGTTATATTAATTACCAGCTAAAAATTCGCGAGAAATCATCAATAATAAAGAATATAACATATATAAACTATAAAGTGCAGTATGTGAACACGTAAACCAGATCAAAATAATTTAATAAATAGTACCTGGTTTAACTAAAAGTGGCGTATTAAGGTTGGACATGACTTTCGCTACATATCTATCGTTTGCATTGTAGTCATTTGTTTTAACAGTACAGCAACATGGTCTATCGACAGTCGTGTCCACGCTGACAACGTTTGACCGACTTCGTGCTCTCTGTACAATTTCATTAGGTATAGTAATTTGACACAGTTTGTTTTTCGTTGCTTTTTTCCAATTGTCTTTCGGCATAGAGTTTTTACGATCGAACAGAACCTCTGCATTGTGGTTCAATAACATTTCTGTCCTTAAGCCCTCCACAAAATTGCTTTTCCCTATTGAAGATAGTTTCATGCCGTGATGAGTATAAGAATTCCTGTGCTGCCTTGGATCTTGAAATAATGAATTTTACCAATATAGTTCACTTTATTGGAATTTGGTTTTAATAAATATATACTATTTAAGAAACTTTAAAACAGGACATATAATTAAAAGAGCCTGTCATAAGACAACATATTAAACAAAATATGCAAATGGACAAAAACTAACCATAGCAATAATTTGTGGACATCAAGCCATTAAAACATTTAAAAATATTTACCTCGTTCCACCGGATTGTCCTTTTTTTTCCAAGTCACAGTATTGCCACTCATTTGCATACAAACACTAGAATTTCGGTGATCAGAAGAGTCAGCCTCATTGTCGATAGATGGTACTACTACAAATATGGAGGAATCATCAGAAAACTCGTTTTTCGTTAGGACTTGTTCAACCATGGTCAGCATATCATGTTCACTGTTATTCAAATCATTGATGACTACGATGGGATAACTGTTTTTAGCTTTTTGTGTACTTTCTTCTCTCTTTTCATGTACTTCCCATTCTTTTTGATGAGTCTGACTTTGAAGCCATTCTATTGCTTTTTGGTTGGGTTGAGATGTATAAAATACATTATGTTTTTGTCTGAATTTCGTTTGATGCCCTTCCAATTCTATTTTAAAAGTTTGTACTTGAGACATTTCGAAAACTTTGTTTATGTTTTGTTTTTTTTTGCTTTTTACAACTTGAGCTCCTTTCCCTGTGAACTTTGTGGATACTGTGGATTCCTCAATAAAAATGACACTGAAAGATTTATTTGATTTCAGTACACAATAGGATTTATTAAAATGACATCAATGAAAAGCAATATATATGTAAATCGACGGCGGTTGACGTGGTATAAGTTTTAGAGAGAGTCGGGTCAAGGTTTAGTTACAGAGATGACACTCTACAAAGCAGCTGGCCTAATCTTACCTAGTTTTTATTTCATCGACATCGTAGACAGTTCTATTTATAGAGAAGTTTGAGTCTTTAGTGGAGATATAGCTCAAAAGATGGTTGAATAGCTGGTAACCGAAATAACACATTAACTTTGAAATATTTGTTCTAAAGATGTGACACTATGCCTCACAAAAGCTCAGTAATATTTCACTTTATTGATCATAGCAGTAAGTAGAAGATCAGTTCATGCAGCTTTCTCTATATCTTTTGTGAAGTTATTTAGTGGTTTCAAGATAGACTTAGTTCCAGTATAAATATTGCTTACCTTTCATGTCGTGATTTTATTATTAAATTTTATCGTACCTCTGCAAGCAAGGAATGATAATATTATAGACTCATGTGAGATGTTACATTATTTTTACATAATTGTTAATATTTTGATAAAGGACGACGTTACACAAATGTCATTATTTTGACAGAAGATGGTGATAGATGGTATCAAAGAGTAAAATAATAATATATGCGTAGACAGAGAAACCAATAGACACCGGCAATGCGTGTCGCAGAAAGAGACAAAAAAGAATACGTCACAATATTAAGGGTTACCGTGTGAGGAAAAATTTACCCCACAATTTGTGAGAATTACAAATTGTGGTAAATAATAGAACATGTTTATTTTTAATTGGTTTTTATTGATTTAACACGTTATTGTCCTTTAAATAAAACAAGCTTCGTATGAAGGTTTCTAATTTTTTGCTTGGGTTCAAATCCTTTTGTTGCGTGATGTATATATACGCAGTTCAAAATAGTGCATGGAAATTGCCTTAATAAGTAAAACTTTGTGGTTTCCAATAAAAGGTTGACTTTCGAAATGATCAGTCATTATATACATCCTTACATCGTTTAAAAGTTGCTAAAATAAGTTTGGGCAAAATATTTTTTCTGTAAAGCATGATATTCCATGAATCCTAAATATTCTTTCAACGTACTTACTTTAATAGCATCGCGTGAAGGATAAATAAGGCCAGCCTTATCTTTTTTAAATATTAGACCTAAATATTTGTCGCTAATAAGAGCTTGTAGACAATCTTCACATTTTATAGCTTTTTAACCGACTTACAAAAAAAGGAGGAGGTTCTATGTTCGACTTTATGTTTTTTTTTTTTTTGTATGTTCACCGATATCTCTGTCAATTGTGGACCGATTTTGAAAATTCTTTTTTAGTTTGAAAGAGCATGTTTCGAAATTGGTCCCATTTTAATTTGGTGAAGGTCTGAGGAAGAACTTCGGAGATACACAACAGAACTCTTCAATAAATAACGGCAAAACTCTCGGGATTGTTGCAATCGCATATCTGTTTGTTGTTTATACCATTTCATAACATAACATCACGCCAGTACGCTCTAAAGAGGTACACAGATCTCTCATTTCACCGGTTATGTTCAGGTTTCATATTATAACTTGCTATTAGGTAGGTAAAACTAAAAAGGGAAAAATAAAAAAACTTTTTTGCAAAAAAATACTACCGACTTCCAAATGAAAAACTACAAAGTGAAAAATAACTTAACTTTTGGAAGTCGGTGTCCATATCGCAAAAAAATGGTACCTACGAAAGACACCGACTTCCAAAAGTTAAGTTATTTTTCACTTTGTAGTTTTTCATTTGGAAGTCGGTAGTATTTTTTTGCAAAAAAGTTTTTTTCTTAAATTCCTAACAACAAACCCACCGATGTATGAAATTATTTCTTCAGTATAGGTTGTCAATTTTGAGGGATTAAAAATATACTCATGGTCATCATCGACAAAGAAATTATTATTAATTGGGAAATCTGTAATCGAGTCTTCGACTTGTTGAGCATAGTACATATTAATTTTATTTTCATATCGGACTTCTGTGTGTGTTAACATTTTTATGTCTTCTAGAGGTATACAGTTTCCTGACTCAATACCTTTTATTTCCCCATGTATCACTAGTCTTTTGTAGGCACTTTGAAATTGAAAGGCTGTTGGATTGTTGTTATAGCCGCCTTTTGAACGAATCGAGCTAAAGAAGCACTCCAGGTGATCTTGGCTAAGTTTGTATACAGGTAAAAATTTTAGTTTGTCCGTCACTATGATATCAGCATAAATTTTTTTTAGACTTCGTATACATATCAAGACACCCATGAATCCAACTTTCCTATTTGTTTGCAGTATTGGTTTCCCTCAAGTTTTAACCCTCTGATGTAGATATCCATTACATTGATGCAGTCTAGTATGCTATCGCCATTTTTACTATTAATAGGTTTTTTAAAACCATACGTATTCAGATTCCGACTATTAAAAATATCAAATAGGTTGTTAATTTTCCTTATAAAATCAACAGTATCCTCAGAACCCGAAAATTCTGGCAAATTCAACTGTTTATCACAAAATTCTATCGCATCTGCCACGGAATTACTGAAGGTTTGTGCCGCCAACTTAACTTTCATTATTTGTTTTGAAAAGTTGATATGCTGATTTTTAAGACGGTTAGCGAGATGGAGACCCTCCTTTTCTTGCAGATTATGAAGCAATTCGATAAAATGCCATACCATAAAATACCACCATTTAGATTAGTTAATTTATGTTTCTGACCTAGTGTATTTCTCACAAGTTTTAGCATATGCGCTAGATCCGGAAAAAAACTATGTGCTGTTTATCAGCAACAAAGTAGGAAGTCATATTTTCTAAGTCATCGAAATTGCAACCTAAGCTTTTTGCCATCGAAAAATTGGCCGGACAGCCATCAAAAGTTAGGGAAACTATAATCACACCACAATCTCCTAACAAGCCCATATATTGTTTCATCAATGTTGCCTTCTGTTCGCCAGTACAGCCATTAATAAAAAAAAACGGATAGGCATCTTCCATCCACTATTTATAAATGTTACCATAAACACCAATGCCTCCCTAGCTTCAGCTACATTGTGACCATCCAAAGCTGCCCCATAATTTACCAAACCTACACATTTTGTACCATCCCACTGGACGTGCCTCCTTATAGCCATCTCATCCATGCTTACTGCACAATACAGTTCAGTTTTTTTGTTCTTTGCCACCAATTTAATGCATTCTAAAGATTCTGTTGTAAGCCCTGGGTTTGCATCTACACTTTTGTACCATGTAGTAAGTGTGGATGGATGAGGCAGACAAGTATTAAATTGTTGTCGTACCTATTTGTAAGCCCGAGGACTTATAAATTGTAAGCAAAGAGCAAATTTGCGTAACGATGGTGAATATTTTCTACCACTGGAAGCGGGGTTCAAAATTTTTTTCAAGAAGTCTCTATTGGCAGGGTCAACAGATTCCAATAAATCCCCATCTTCTTCACTTATCAAAGACTTTGTTTTAAGTTCTGCAATAACATTTTCTAGTTTATCTACTTTTTTCGTTAAACGTCTGCTTTTTTCTCGAAGAGCCTTTAATTTTTTCAGTCGTTCGGATAATAGTTTTCCTGAGATTTCCATTTCTTTCGCAACGTTTGAGGAGTGTACTCTGGAGTCTTGTCCTAAAGTCCAAAAAAACCGTTTAATAACCATAACTTTGTTACAGACACAAAATTTTCGGTTGTAATACTTACTATTGATGGCTGTTGAGATATTGGAGGGTTTACTATTTCAACTGGCTTTTGACCACTAGTAGACGGCAGTAGGTCAACTGCACAATCAATCTGGAATCATACGATTTGTATGTTAAATCTGCCACACTTTTGGTTTCATAACATCCCTCAATTAAAGTGCTTGATAATGAATTAATTTACCAAGATTATTACGACGATAATTTATTTTAATACTGTAGTTTTGCTATGTACAAAATACTGTATATATTCGAGGGTAACATTTTTTATTTTTATTTAATATAATGTACTTACATGAACGTTCAAGTTGTTTTCAATTTCCATAATTGTTTCTTCATGCACACTGAAGGAGGAAGATGATGGTATACATGCTTTGGTTTCCTAAAAAAAAAATTTGTTTTATATTTATACAAAAAAGGTTTGGGAAGATGATGTTTACAGAAAATAGTATTTTAAGTTACTTTGAGTCTTAGAAAAGCCTGTCTCAGTCGTTTATTGCTAATAAATTGCAAAAAATAATGTTTGCTACAGGTACTAAATAGAAAACACTAAACATATAAAAATCTTATAAAACCTGGATTGAAACTTAATATGTTATTAACTGAATAATTACCAGAATAGGAACAGCATTAGGGAATAGCAGTGTAAGTTTTTCCTTTTTTCAACATTTTTTTCTCAAAATGTATGCTGCAAATTTTTGATGACGGTTTTGGTGACCAATCTGTTCGTCCAGTGCTATTCTCTAAGGATACAGCCTTGAGCGCAGTGCTGTGCCAGCGACGAATCTACAGTTTGGTATTCGCTAAGCCGCGAATAGCGACACTAGCGCTCTAAGCTGTGACGGCCGTGAGTTAGAACTACTCAATGTCGAGCAAGTTGACAGTTCTTCATACATTTAGTAGTTTTTACAGTATTCCGTAAGAAAAAACAGCATCAAATAGGCTCGCAGCCTGGCTTACAGCCTCGTTTTTATCTGTCAAATCCAAAAGCCACTATTTTTGCGCGTAACGTAATTCTTCTTGGTTTTTAATCTAACTAATAATAAAAATGTGAAAGTTTAGATGGGAAGTTTTGTTGGTTTGGATGTGTGTGTGGATGTATGTTTGTTACTCAACTACGCCCAAAGACCTTATACTTCTTACTACTAGACTGTGCACTATGGCGCAAAAACCGGTCCGAGCGAGAGGGCTCCCGTTGGTAGTGTGTCTCTTTCTAATGAAGTGACCATGACCAAACATAATACGGGACAAATTGATTGTAAAAACTATAGTGTAAGTATCCCAATATATGTATTTATGCTACCTAACTACGCTACCTAAACCTAACAAATTCATTGGAAAAAAAAAATGTGTATATTTTTTGGAATCTACGTCACTTACCGAGTCGGTGTCGAGCGTACATAATTCATTCAAAACATCACATGTTTTTCCATTGGTGCCGTAAGAGGCGACTAAGGGACAAACCAGAGAATGATCAGCAGCGTTCTCTGTGCATTTGTAACAACCAAACTGGGATCGCCAACCCGCCTGCAAAGCACTCCCACAGCCCCTAGTGCCCGGCAGCCTGCCTAACCTCGACTACGGTAGCGGTCTAGGTTACGGTATGGCAAAGGGTGCAAAGAATCCCGGACGAGATCCGGCTACCCCAACAAATACCGACGACAGGACCTGGCAATTTACAAAACGCGCACACTCCGGACTCCGGACCGACGATAAGATGACCGAACTCGAAGAGGAATTGAGCAGTTTACGATGGTGTATTCGGGGAGGACTCGATAAAAATCCCAAGTCTGCATAAGTCTTATTCTTCAAGACCCATCGTATATATAGGAAAAAAACTCTCTGATCTTACTCTCAAGCTAATGAAGGAGAGGCGTTAGATGATCCTGCAGTCTTCAGACGATGCTTTGAAATACCCCAAAGGATCTCAATGATTTCACATATTGTCCAGTTGTGTAGACAGTTGAGAAACAAAACTACACCAATTTTATCCACTAGGAATCAATTTGCGAATAATATTAACAGCCGCTGAATTTTACTCGAACAAAACCTGCCAAAAACGCCGCAAACCTGGTGGGCTTTTTTTTTTTTGTTCGCCCTTTTCGGGCAGGCTAAGGTCTTGGACCATACCGCCTCGTCTTCAGTGCAATTTTAACATTCTTTAGTATGCATTAGAATACGGGTGTAACAGATTCTAATGGTTTTTGGAGTATTTGGCAGCAAATTGTATCGAGTCAGCCTTCCCAGTAAGCTTTGCGGAGGTAGTCAATACTACAATAAAATTCTCCGCTCCACTATCCTGAGATCGCTTCTGTCAATGATTTCACATATTGTCCAGTTGTGAAGACAGTTGAGACACAAAACTACACCAATTTTATATCACAATATCCACTAGGAATCAATTTGCAAATAATATTAACAGCCGCTGAACTTCACTCGAAAAAATCCCGCTAAAAACTCCAACCTGGTGGTCTTACATTTAGTATTACCAGGCCCAAACATTTAAAAGTACTACTCTTACTCAGTATTAATGTTTTTTTTTAAAAATACAATGAATTGATTAATTATAGGTAAAAATATGTAAAAATATTTAAATACGTTTCAAAGTTTCCTAAACTTTTAAACGTATTTAAATATTTTTTTTATTCGTTCATTTTGGTATAACATAAAAATGAAAAATATAAAATTTTCTACCATCTCTACCAAACCCAATGATTAGTTGAGCTGGCAAGATGTCAGACAAGGACACACTACCAGCAGGCACCCTCTCGCTCAGGACCGCTTTTGGTTAGCTACCGCTTATAAGGGAATAGCTAACCTAGGCGTATGATAATAGATTTCATTTTAGCTAAACAAAAATTTTTGGTGCACAGTCTAGTAGTAAGAAATACGTATAAGGTCTTTGACTACGCCAGAATGAAACTGGATGAAATTATGCATAGAGAATAGAATAGAATATTCTATAATGTACACCATAAAAGTTATAAACATTTTCAAGGAAAACTTATTAATACGGGTACAAAGGCGGAATAGAGATAGATTATAGCTATAAGAACGGCGAAGCGAAGAACGGATGGCTGATGGGGTAGAAAGATTCTGGAGTGGCGACCTCAACCGGAAGACGTTGCGTGGGAAGGTCTTCCACCAGGTGGACCGATGACCTGGTGAAGGTTGCGGGGATCAGCTAGTTGCGAGACGCACGGGATCGGTCAATGTGGCGACGCTTGGGGGAGGCCTATATCCAGCAGTGCACGTCTTTCGTCTGATATGATGATGATGATAGCTATAAGATTAGCAGAAAGGCTACTTTTCTGCCCAATATGTTGTACCCTTAGGATAAGGTTGTATATTGTTGATATGGTTGAAGCCGCTGGCAGAAGCTATTAATAAAATATTGTATTAAAATAAGCTATTTCGATTAATTAAAAAAAATGGCAGCTTGGTTAAACTGAAGCAACATTTATTAAAAGAAGCTAAGAAAATTAATGATTTTTACAGCTCGACAGGTGTGAGAATTTTAGCAACATTGAAAACAACATTTGGGGATAAAGACTTTATCCATAGTTACAGGCTTTCTCAGCATTTAATAACATATTGGAAAACGACTTAGTTCTTAGCGTACAGGTGTTTTATGTTTCATGTGAATTTATTTAATATATAACTAGCTGTTGCCCGCAACTACCTCTGCGTAGCATTAGTACTTTGAATAGCCAATTTTCTATATAAGGCAAAACAATTTTAATTCACTATAAAAACTTCCACTCCCTTAAGGAAGATTTCTATAATAAAAATTATCCTATGAAGGACATAAGATAGTTACCTACGGTCTCAAACTGTTTCCATACCAAATTTCATGTAAATCAGTTCAGCGGTTTAAGTGTGAAAAGGTATCAGACTGGGTTACTTTCACATTTATTATATTAGTATGAATTGCATAGGTTAATTGGTAGCTTCTATAATTAAAATTATATGTCATAAATTTGAGTACATTAAATTATATTTTTTGTGATGATTAGTCCGGCTATATCATCATCATCATATACGCCGAATGACGTCCACTGCTGGACATAGACATCCACCAAACGTCGCCACATTGACCAGTCGCGTGCATCTTGCATCCAGTGGAAGCCCGCAACCTTAAAAAATAATTAGACATAATATACATAATGACTAATAAAACAATCTCAAAATTATAAAACTCAGATTTATTTATTAAACAATTTTCCAGTAATATAATTTTATTCTATAATATAGACCCTTTTTGTTTCTAATCTGAAGTATCTTTTTTATAATCTTTTATAAATATTTAAGTAAGTATAATTTAAGTAACTTAGACCACATAGTAGTGATAATTTGCCAGTATTTGCCCTTAAATTTGTATTAAAATTTCTTAACATCTCTCACAATCTAAACTATAATAATAACTATATTTATAATTTATAATAAAATCATGTTCCAGGCATTCAACTTCCTCTTCTGATGAATGCACATAAATCCTGCAGTGCTCAGGTTTCTCTTGACCACTTGCTTATTTCCTTATACATATCCAATTTCGTCTACTGGTTGCCAATAAGGAGTTGCTGGTTTTCCAAATGCCTCTCTTCAATAGTTAAGCTCCATTTGTGTCTGCCTTTGTGAAGGTTGTTGAGAAATGAGCATTGGATTAGATGGCCTCGTACTGTTAGCAAACGCCGCCTACGAGGAGCTGTAAACATAAAAATGCAAAAAATTACTATTAGAGGTAAAAATATGTGCAGGATACTATGTAAACCAGCATCACATCTACTCTCTTTCTGAAGGAAAGAAAGAGAGTAGATGTGATGGATGGATGTGATGGATGTTTCAGATATTATAGGCAGATACATTATAGTATTGCAGGTTAATTGAATTTTTGGCTTCTGTTAAAAATAAAACCCCAACGACTTGGTCCAACCTGGGTATGAAAAATGAGAACACTATTTAATTATCTAGAGCTTCTTACACTGAACCAACAATTAAGCTAAACTTACATAAAGAGGCAATTCAGGCTTCTCTCCTATGAGGCACTGCAGGTGGTCATCTAGCCTCAGACTGAAATACGATATATAAATAAATTAGTGAAATACAAAAAATATAATATACCTATTAAGACTTTTCTAAAAAACCTCACCAATTGTTTTGTGTTCGGCTGGTTTTCCATTGTCATATTGTTCTTATGCCAAGATAGCCCTGGTTTACATCCTGCAAATGTATTTCAACGCAGTACTATTATATTTTATCTAAAGATAAACATAATATGTTTATCTTTAGATAAAATATAATAGTACTGCGTATATAATATATAATATTATTATATAATTATTGGACAACAATAATATCGTCACATTTTGCAATACTTACATTTCTCACAGTCACAGAACTATGTTAAAATCAATCGCTGTGTCACAGAACTATGTCACTTCACAGTTTTTCAACTTGAAAATACTTTAAATAAAAACGAACAACAAATTATTAAATAAAAACCGTCGGTTGCGATTTTGCAAAATTTTCTATGTTTGGGTGTCATGTCTGGCAGCGTCACAGCGCGTTGTTTTTACTTACGAAATAGGCAAAGAAATTGTCATTCAGCCTTAAAATGCAATCATAAAAATGCATTATTTAAACTCTTATGACTATGAAATCGTTTGTAGTTTCACTCTATTACTTAAAATACTTGAAAATTGACGTTAATTATACGTTTTAAGTCCATGAAACTCTCAGTCGAGATTTATCGATTTTAATTTTAATAATTTGTTTCAAGCCCTAATTCGTCTACGAAATTGTGACGGGCGATGTCAGGCCTAGAGTTCGTCGACGACCATAACCGCACTAGAGAATACCGTTTGAATCAGCGCTGCACGATCGGTCGATCTCAAGACTGTCTCGCTGACGAGCCCGTCGACGAGCACAGCCAAGAAACTGTCTCTTAGAGAATAGCATGGCTGTAGCTACAATCCAACTCCGGCGTAAATTATCAGGTTCAGGCAAACTGTAACAAGCCATTTTAAATATTTCAGATATTTAATTAATACACACTGCTGAATACATATTATTATTTCCCATAATAGTGGATAATAATTTATAGAAAAGTTGGCAACACCAAAGTTTAGAGGTTAGAATTTATAATTGTTATTTTTGTGGTATTTAAACGATGAATTTATGTCTAGAGTACGTTAAACACATTATATGAACATACTAAAATATAACTGAAAGCCTTTTAACTGATAGAGAGTGGTATACTTACGAATGAAAAGACAATCCTGGCATTTTCGTTCCGCTATCACTTTGACACCCTTTAACACTACACCGCACCATGTTTAATTTAAAAAAGGTTGAAATAGTAAGTCAAAATAATTCAAACAAAATATAACATGAATTACTTAACATAAAGCACGTAATAACTGTATTTTTATGGAAGACGATAGCTAGCTGCCTGTTAGCTGTCAAACTTTGTTTATCAAAGTAGTTTGCTATCCTAGAAAAAACGTGGCACGCTCGTTCTGTTTCATTTCTTAGCACGACGTCGGCGTAAGTTGCTTTTTTCTTGTGTGAATGCGACATAAGATATCAATTTGTCTATTGGTTTCTCTGTCTACGAATATATGGGACAAAAAGTACTCTGTTACGGTATACAACATGTAGGGTAGGTAGGGTAGGTAGGGTAGGTAGGGTAGGTAGGGTAGATAGGGTAGGTAGGGTAGGTAGGGTAGGTAGGGTAGGTAGGGTAGGTAGGGTAGGTAGGGTAGGTAGGGTAGGTAGGGTAGGTAGGGTAGGTAGGGTAGGTAGGGTAGGTAGGGTAGGTAGGGTAGGTAGGGTAGGTAGGGTAGGTAGGGTAGGTAGGGTAGGTAGGGTAGGTAGGGTAGGTAGGGTAGGTAGGGTAGGTAGGGTAGGTAGGGTAGGTAGGGTAGGTAGGGTAGGTAGGGTAGGTAGGGTAGGTAGGGTAGGTAGGGTAGGTAGGGTAGGTAGGGTAGGTAGGGTAGGTAGGGTAGGTAGGGTAGGTAGGGTAGGTAGGGTAGGTAGGGTAGGTAGGGTAGGTAGGGTAGGTAGGGTAGGTAGGGTAGGTAGGGTAGGTAGGGTAGGTAGGGTAGGTAGGGTAGGTAGGGTAGGTAGGGTAGGTAGGGTAGGTAGGGTAGGTAGGGTAGGTAGGGTAGGTAGGGTAGGTAGGGTAGGTAGGGTAGGTAGGGTAGGTAGGGTAGGTAGGGTAGGTAGGGTAGGTAGGGTAGGTAGGGTAGGTAGGGTAGGTAGGGTAGGTAGGGTAGGTAGGGTAGGTAGGGTAGGTAGGGTAGGTAGGGTAGGTAGGGTAGGTAGGGTAGGTAGGGTAGGTAGGGTAGGTAGGGTAGGTAGGGTAGGTAGGGTAGGTAGGGTAGGTAGGGTAGGTAGGGTAGGTAGGGTAGGTAGGGTAGGTAGGGTAGGTAGGGTAGGTAGGGTAGGTAGGGTAGGTAGGGTAGGTAGGGTAGGTAGGGTAGGTAGGGTAGGTAGGGTAGGTAGGGTAGGTAGGGTAGGTAGGGTAGGTAGGGTAGGTAGGGTAGGTAGGGTAGGTAGGGTAGGTAGGGTAGGTAGGGTAGGTAGGGTAGGTAGGGTAGGTAGGGTAGGTAGGGTAGGTAGGGTAGGTAGGGTAGGTAGGGTAGGTAGGGTAGGTAGGGTAGGTAGGGTAGGTAGGGTAGGTAGGGTAGGTAGGGTAGGTAGGGTAGGTAGTGTAATATCTTACTAAATATATATAATATAAAGTTATTTTCCATGTTTAACTGCTGATCACCCTATCTACCCCCTTACATATTGGTGGAGGCGCCGGGTAAATGCGAAATCCCAAAATAAATAAAAATTATAAAATTCGCGTGTATACGGCGTACAGTATACTTAAAAGTGTTTAAAGACGAAAATTCGCGTTGTGCACGGCGATATACAGTGCACGAAGCCCTACCGGCTGACCAGTATCTCGCCTGATGATAAGCGATGATGTAGTCTACGGTGAAGCACGCTTGCCTAGAAGAAACCCATTCACTCTTGACTTAAAGACCCCAAGGTTGTAGCTATCAGGAAACAAGGACTTTGGAAGGGAGTTCCTCTCCTTAGCTGTGCGTACAATGAAAATATTAGCAAAACGCTATGTGCGTATGGGAGGGATGTCCACCATGTACCGATGGCGCATGGCCATACGTCTTGTACTCCGATGATGGAAAGGGCTAGGTGGAATCAAGTTGTGCAGTAAAAAACCGACAGGCTGGCAACTCGGCGTCGATGTTCGAGGCTCTGGAGCTTTGAGACGCGACCAGTGCATCGTTGCCAATAAGACTTGGTCCGTCTGTCCATCGACACAAGTGCATCAAGATGGTATTTGGCAGATCCATCCCAGAGGTGAGAGCAGTACTCCATGCATGACCGAACATGCGCTTTATAGATGGTCCGTTAACAGCACAGTTACACCACGGAAAGATGGAACCGGGTGGAATTGGCTCTTTCTAGCGGAAAAAAGACACGCCTGGGTCTTAGCAGCATTGAAACTGACAAGATTGTCATCACCCCATTCGGAGACCGCCTTCAAGGACAGGTTCAAGCATTCAACTATGGTCTCCCGTAGAGACCGAACCTGAGGCCCAGCAGCCCGAATTATTTTGATGAGTATCAGGGAAAACCTTTATTTTTATGTGTGGCAGTACCTAAGTAAAAACCACATCAGTTCCAGTAACCCAGATAATTTCGGCAAGTCAAACTATAGAAACTATTTATATGTGGTTAAAAAAAGTTGGATTAATAATATGTTTAAGCGAAAAGAAATAATCACTGATGACTCAAGTGCTTTAATCGGAGCATGCGTGAAGGCTTTTACTAATTTTAAATCAACTAAGGAATATGCTAGTCACAGTTTTTAGGTCCTTGAAGGGAAGACCGAAATTATTCCTACATGCTATTTACGCTTAGATTCGTCTCATTTCATAAAATGCTTGTATGGGCTACAGTGTTTCAAGTTGGTAGACGTACGGCAAAATCACAGCAGTAGTATATATAACGAAATTAAAAGGAAAACTATCAGAGCTAAGTAGGCTTTACAAGTTTACTATACCGCCACCATAGCTGACCTTTTCTTCAATACAGCATTGTGCAAAGCGTTCTCGATCTCTTCTGTAAACCATGTTTCTTCCGTCGTTACCATACAGCATAATTTTACACTCATCAGAAAACAGGACTTTGTTCCACTGGAGGTATGACCAATTTAGGTGCTCACGGGCAAACTTAAGGCGCGCTCTTCGATGGTTTGCAGTTAATTTCGGCCCATTTGCTGAATTGTGCGGTACCAGTCCACGTTCCTTCAACCTTCTTCTAATTATAGAGTCACTTACAGCCACCCTACGTACGACATAAAGCTGCTGCTGCAGTTGAAAAGCATTAAGGCGTCGATTTCGTAAAGAAGTTGTTACAATAAATCGATCATTTCGCTCAGAAGTGACCCGATTCCTGCCAGATCCTGAACTGCGCGTAAACAAACCAGACTCCCGATAGCGTTTGTAGTCTCTATGAACAGACGACAGGCTTAGATGCATTATTTCAGCCACAACACGCTGACTAAGTCCAGAATCCAGCAATGCCACCACTTGGGCGGATTCTGCGGGCGAAGTATCCATATGTTTTAGAAAAACTTTTTCAGACTCAAGTACACACAGTAGAACACAGAACAAAAAGTTTTAAGAAAAGCGCTAATTTTTAGTTTTCAAAGGTGAAATGTACACACATTTGTCTCAAAACAGTGAATCATTTCATTTATAGGATAAACAAATGAAATTCTAATTTTGAATTTTCGCTTATCACTGTAATGGCCAAACTGCCAGCTGTACAATCATGTGATTTTTTTCATAGAATGAAAACTCTTTTGTCTTAAATTAGGACAGAAACCATAAAAACAGAAGTGTTTCGATTTTTCTGATGAGAAGTGTACCTATTTTGCTGACCTAAAATAACCTATGTATTGTCAACGACACCGCTGGGGTATCGTCCAAAAATTTTTTTTTTGGTAATTACACCACCACCGACTGCGGTAAATGTATATGATTAGTTTAGAACTTCATTAAGGTGAAAAGACACAGGTGGTGTCGTCTAGAGGTCTCGTTGACAATAGGTACACAAAATAACCTAGCGCTTTCTATGAACATTTTAGTAAAGTTAAAATAAATAAAACCACTGTCTAAAAATTATATTTTGCAACACGTACGAAATAAACACTATTCGTACAACAGTTTTCATCAAACAACAGTATCGTTTAACTTGCCTGCGTACATGTTATGTGTGGCTCTGCTAGAGAGTATGCTCTGCAGCAGAGCCACAATCAATGTCTATTTTATCATTACCTAATGCACGTACAGCTGCAACGGTTTACGTACATTATGTACGTTTGGCGTACATCATTTTAAGATATAATAGATCGGTTTCTAACATGGTGGCTCTGCGGCAGAGCATGACACAAATAAATGCTATGAAAGCATAGATGTCATTTTAAGAAATGGTTTGACACATAGTCCCACAGATAATACAAAAAAGGACAGTGTCAAAACCTTGTCAAAAGTAAAGCATAGTTTTCATTAAAAGAATTAGTTGACATAGTGCTATAAACAACATTATAAAGCAGTGTTCAGACTATAATAGTTAAATAATACTCTATGCGCCGTATTAGCCACAGATTAGTTAGGCCGGACCATAGATAGGAATAGTTATTTAGAGATAAGGTCCATTATAGATATAAAGTTGGCAAATATGAGAGTTAAGCCTAGAATACATGTAAATAGATTAAAACCTTTTAATGTTAGAATAGAATAGATAAGAATAGGTTATGATTATTAAGGTTTATATATAGGAAAAGGCCCGTTGTCAATAAAAAAAAAAAAAAAAAAAAAAATGACAACTATCGAATTTGACATAAGGAAGTTAATAGAGATGGGAATGTAGGAAAAATGTATCGATAGTTTTCTTGTCGAAATTTTCAAATAGTATCGATATATATAATAAAATTATTTCTTTCCGTTGCATGAGCTGTTGATGTGCTGATGGGTAGTATGCTGCTGGGCGAAGAAGAGGCTGGCAACATTAACTATGCATCGAAGAAACGACTATTTATATAATGAGCAAGTTTGTAGGTGCGAAACTTCCACCAGGCCCTAGAGATAAAATACAATAGATGAGGAATAGTTGTAACTGAATCCGACTTTGCTAACGGGGCATAGCCTTTGCAAAGGATGTCGAGTTGACATCATCGGTCCAGTTGATGACTGTTGTTTAAGAAAGTAAATATATTTATGATGTTAAGCCCTGGTGTAAGTTTGATGAGTAGAATTTAAATTCGATGCGATCCAGCCTTTCCTTCTCTGGCCTGATAAACGCACGAGATCGAAATATTGTATCATATCTGAATTTTTGAATTTAAACCCCATCCGGGTCGATGTGAGTTGACGCATCATTCTTATTAGTGTTAGGAGGACGCCTTGTACCTTTTTCAGAGGTTTTGGCCAAGGAGGTTCAAGCATGACTGCGTTGATTTGTTAGTGCGTATGTGCACGTCAGCTGAAGTTAAAAGCACATATCGGAGTATCCGGTAATTCGTTTGTCATGATTAAGCCTTCCCCTTTTAAGGGTCGTACCTCAATTGTACTTTGATTCCTCTGTTAGGTAAATATTCGGGTTAGGATAAGGTAGGATTCATATATCCTTTCAAGACTTAGAATAGGAGCACCTCATATGATTCTGTGCGCCTATTCGTAGGGGCGTAGCTCATGTAAGGACTTACCATTTGAGAAGGCAACCTACTTGCCTATTAAAACACTGGCAATATTTATTACTTGAAAGATGTATGAATTTCGAACAGAATAGCTGTAGGTGTTTTTTGTTAATTTTCAATGTGTCAGAATTGGATTGAAGCCGCCGAAGCCGCCCAAAGGCAGGCGTATTGTAATATCTTACTAAATATATATAATATAAAGTTATTTTCCATGTTTAACTGCTGATCACCCTATCTACCCCCTTACAGTAGGGTAGGTATGGTAGGTAGGGTAGGTAGGGTAGGTAGGGTAGGTAGGGTATGTAGGGTAGGTAGGGTAGGTAGGGTAGGGTAGGTAGGGTAGGTAGGGTAGGTAGGGTAGGTAGGGTAGGTAGGGTAGGTAGGGTAGGTAGGGTAGGTAGGGTAGGTAGGGTAGGTAGGGTAGGTAGGGTAGGTAGGGTAGGTAGGGTAGGTAGGGTAGGTAGGGTAGGTAGGGTAGGTAGGGTAGGTAGGGTAGGTAGGGTAGGTAGGGTAGGTAGGGTAGGTAGGGTAGGTAGGGTAGGTAGGGTAGGTAGGGTAGGTAGGGTAGGTAGGGTAGGTAGGGTAGGTAGGGTAGGTAGGGTAGGTAGGGTAGGTAGGGTAGGTAGGGTAGGTAGGGTAGGTAGGGTAGGTAGGGTAGGTAGGGTAGGTAGGGTAGGTAGGGTAGGTAGGGTAGGTAGGGTAGGTAGGGTAGGTAGGGTAGGTAGGGTAGGTAGGGTAGGTAGGGTAGGTAGGGTAGGTAGGGTAGGTAGGGTAGGTAGGGTAGGTAGGGTAGGTAGGGTAGGTAGGGTAGGTAGGGTAGGTAGGGTAGGTAGGGTAGGTAGGGTAGGTAGGGTAGGTAGGGTAGGTAGGGTAGGTAGGGTAGGTAGGGTAGGTAGGGTAGGTAGGGTAGGTAGGGTAGGTAGGGTAGGTAGGGTAGGTAGGGTAGGTAGGGTAGGTAGGGTAGGTAGGGTAGGTAGGGTAGGTAGGGTAGGTAGGGTAGGTAGGGTAGGTAGGGTAGGTAGGGTAGGTAGGGTAGGTAGGGTAGGTAGGGTAGGTAGGGTAGGTAGGGTAGGTAGGGTAGGTAGGGTAGGTAGGGTAGGTAGGGTAGGTAGGGTAGGTAGGGTAGGTAGGGTAGGTAGGGTAGGTAGGGTAGGTAGGGTAGGTAGGGTAGGTAGGGTAGGTAGGGTAGGTAGGGTAGGTAGGGTAGGTAGGGTAGGTAGGGTAGGTAGGGTAGGTAGGGTAGGTAGGGTAGGTAGGGTAGGTTGGGTAGGTAGGGTAGGTAGGGTAGGTAGGGTAGGTAGGGTAGGTAATTTTTTTTTTTTTTTTTTTTATATAATTCTAATCCCGCTCAACAAAGTTGGCGTCTATTCTGTGCAAATCCTTTCATTACATTCCTCTTTCATGCCTCTCGTACTTTCATTCTTCATACTAATTGTTCTTCTTGCTTACATCTCTTGTATACGGTGGGTGGGACTCCCACTTTCTTTAATTATGTAAAGGCAGCTTTATTTATTTAAAATTTGGGTCAAAAGACAAAAAGTGCTAATATACAAGGTTACAGAAAATTACAAATGTGCGAGAAGTGCTGTTTATAAATACAATATGCAAAAGTGCTGTTTATCACAGTCAGAAAATATATCACAGGGGAAAAGATCAAAATTTTATTGTTAGTGCCTTACAAATAGGGATGAGAAGCACAACAGTGCTTTTCACCATACAGACAATCTGTTTTCTTAGGTACTACCCCAGTGCACAGTTCATCATTGCAGTTTTGTGCGTGCTATTCTATGCTTCTTACAAAATATTCTTATAATACTAGTGAAGCATAGTGCCGCTTCAGCTTCGGTTTCGTGCGATGACGGTGGAGGCCACATTAACACAGTACACTAGGAACTTTTCCCTGTGTTGCTTAGTCATGAGCCCATGCAGGCTCTCCTTCGTCAGTCTGTTGTCCAGCTCACATTCGAGTTGGTAGCGTTCCCTGATAAATAACGGACAATCTACAAGTATGTGCTGGACAGTCTCTGCCACGCCTGGATCGCAGACGCACGATGGGCTCTCCTTACACTTGAAGCGATTCAAGTATTCAGAGAACCCGCCGTGCCCCGTCAAAACCTGCGTGAGAACGCCTGTAGGCCGCACCTGTTTTATAATACGGAAAGCCGCTATGGCATCCGGAAGAAACATTTTCGTCACAGAGGCTGTCTCGCCCGACACATATCTTCGGTTCCATTCATCAAGCGATTCCAAACGGATCTGTCGCTTGATAAATGACACCGGACATTGGTCGTAGTCCGGCTTCCTCCGCAACGACAATGCTGCCTTCTTTGCCAGCTCGTCCGCTCGCTCATTCCCCGGCAGGCCCGCGTGGGCCTTGATCCAGAACAAAGACACAACTTTGCTCTGGCGCAGGGCTTGAGCCAAATTGGCGTGCGCTTGAACCGCCAGGGGATGGAGAGAGCCATGGCTTGCAAGCGTCTGCAATGCTGACATTGAGTCACTGTACAAGCCATAGCTCGTCTCTTGCCGCGTGAGGATCACGTCCGTCGCTTTGCAGATGGCCAGGAGTTCCGCCTGGTAGACTGTGCAGTACGCGGCTAAGCTAAGTTTGAGATTCCGGACTTCGCCTTCACTATCCCAAATGGATAATGCGGCTCCGACCTTCCCCTCAATCTTGCTGCCGTCGGTGAAGATTCGCACCTCCTGCATATTGTTGCTATCTAGCAACTGTTGGTCTGCCAGGCACATGAACTCCAGGGGCATTTGTGTAGCTGGATGAGGAGCCTCTGCAAACCTTACATCACTTTCGATCTCCCTATCTCCTGGCACAAACCGGGATGGCCCTCTCCTCGCTTCATACAGGGCAGCTGCCTCCTGTATGCGCAGATCTAGAGGTAGTATTCCGGACAGTACCAGTGCCGAGTTCAGGGAGACAGTACGGTAAGATTTACAGATCTTCTGGACGAATCCTCGTTGGACCGAGCCTAGCTTCTGCCGTATTCCCAGCTTCTTCGTAGCGGGAGCCCAGGCTGCGGCCGCGTACGTTATTATGGGCTCAATCATCGCAGTGTAGATTGTGTGTATGATCTGTGCGTCCAATCCCCAACTCACTTTAGCGGCGCGGGACAGCTGTTTATAAATGTTAGCTGCTCTCCTGCAGACGTTCGCGGTGTGCTCGTTGAAGGTGAGCTTCTCGTCTATGGTTAGACCCAACAACTTCATCTTCTTAACCATACCAATGTCGACCCCGGCCATGCTCAGCCTTGGGGTATCATACTTGCGCTTGTTGGTTACGACCATCGCACAGGTATTGTGCGGTGCGAACCTTAGCTTGTTTCTGACGCCCCAACTCTGAACACGGGCGAAGGCTGATATTTACCCCTTTATCCCTTTTAACTTTAATTTCAAAAAATATTGTGTTATGATCCGAGGATGTTGCTCCTGTGTCGACCCGCCAGCCGTCCACCAGGTCAAAAAGGTCGAGCGAGCATGCCGTGACGTCCACGTGGCTTGTATACACTCGACCACCTCGGACAGTGTCAAATGTGGGAGCGTCACCAGTGTTCACCACCTGAAGCTCTAAGTCCTCCAGGGTTCCGGACATTTCCTCGCCCTTGGAGTCTTCGACGATGCTGCCCCACCAAGGACTCTTTGCGTTAGCGTCGCCGCCTATAAGCAATCTACCGGTGGCCACTTCCGATTTGATCCGGGTCAACTGGTCCAGGAATGACCCTATGGGTTGGTTTATTTACATAGTTCAGCTTTTCACATTTTTCGAATTATTTAACAAACTAAAAACTAATTATTGTAGGTTCTCTTATTACATAATCTTATTTGCAATACATCATTATACATATATTGAATAAATCTACTTTACACATAAATTACAATTTGTCTTATCCTACTGCATACGCTATTTTACAATTATTGTGCTTTTTTCCTATGTTTACTGAACTATATACATAATATAATAGTAACATAGTTGTCTTATCAAGATTTATTTTTACTAATCACTTTCTCGGCTATATTCACACAGTAGTCTATTAGAATATTACGATTTTTGCCTGACATAACTTCTCGCACGCTTTCCATATGCAGTTCCACACCCAACTCCTGTTCCAGGTTATAGCGCTCTTTGGTGTACACCGGACATTCCAGGATGATATGTGGGACTGATTCCGCGACATTAGGGTCGCAGGTGCACGATGGGCTCTCCTTACACTTGAAACAATTCAAGTATTCTGAGAACCCACCGTGCCCCGTTAGGACTTGCGTGAGTACGCCTGTTGGCCTCACCCGTTGTACAATACGGTAGGCAGCCACGGCGTCCGGAAGAAACATTTTCGTCACCGAGGCCGTCTCGACCGACACATATCTCCGATTCCACTCACCAAGCGAATCCAGACGGATTTTTCGCCTAATGTATGAAACCGGACACACCGGGCCGCTCTCTTTGCCAACTCGTCCGCGCGCTCATTCCCCGACAAGCCCGCGTGGGCCTTGACCCAGAAGAAAGATACATCTTTTTTCTGGTCCAATGCCTGAGCCAAGTTTGCTCGTGCGCGGACCGCTAGGGGATGGAGAGAGACATGGCTTGCAAGCGTCTAAGCTTGAGGTTTTGGATTTCACCCTCATTATCCCACAGGGATAATGCGGCTCCAACCTTCCCCTCAATCTTGCTACCGTCAGTGAATATTCGCACTGCCTGCACGTTCTGGCTGTCCACAAGCTGTTGGTCTGCCAGGCACATGAATTCCAAAGCCATTTGTTTGGCAGGGTGAGACGTCTCTGCAAATCTCACCATACTCTCAATCTCCCGGTCTCCTGGCATGAACTGGGACGACCCTCTCTTTGCCTCATACAAGGCGGCTGCCTCCTGTATGCGGAGGTCTAGAGGTAGTATGCCCGCCAGTATCAATGCAGAGTTTAATGAGTCTGTACGGTAGGACTTGCAGAACTTCTGGACGAATCCTCGTGGACAGAGCCCTACGTATACCCAACTTTTTCGTAGCGGGAGCCCAGGCTCCAGCCGCGTACATGACAATCGGTTCTATTGTTGCAGAGTATATGACCTTTATAACCTCCCTATTTTGGCCCCAACTAACCTTTGCCGCCTCCGTTGCCTTTTTGCATACATTTTTGGTGTGCTCGTTGAAAGTTAATTTGTCGTCGATGGTTAAACCCATCAGCTTCATACTCCTTACCATACCAATGTCGACCCCAGCCATGCTCAGAATTGGCGTGTCGTACTTACGTTTATTGGTTATAAGCATCGCACAGGTTTTATGTGGTGCAAACCTCAACTTATTTCTGACGCCCCAACTCTGAACATGGGCGAGGGCTGCATGGGCAGTTCGGGAGACTTCAGCCGCTGTGTCACCATCAACGACTAAAACTATATCGTCGGCGAACGCCTGCACGAAGTATCCAGTCTTTTCCAAGTCTTGCAGTAACGGGTCCAGTATTAGGTTACAATATACTGGACCACCAATTGACCCCTGGACACAGCCCTTGTTGGTTCCCTTCATGCAATCCTCCCCAGCATACCTTACTCTTACTTTTCTGCAGTCGAGATAGCTGTCAATTAGCCTTCTGGTGTTCACGGGGCACTTTTCCTCAGCCAGCCTGCATTTGATTGCCGGCCACCAGGCGCTATCGAAGGCCCCTTCTATATCCAATAACACCAGGACAGTTAGCTTCTTCAGCCTCAACTTGTCCTGCACGTGCTTTATTAGAGTATAGAGGGCGTCCTCGGTGCTCTTCTGGGGCATAAAGCCAAACTGACGAGTACTTAACTGCGGCACCAGCTGCCACTTGATTCTCGCCACCATCATCCTCTTCAGGACCTTCCCCAAGACCGGAAGAAGACCTATCGGTCTGTATAACTTGGGGTTCGTATAATTTTCCTTGCCCGGTTTTCGGAGGACCACCACCGTTGCCTCTTTCCATGTGTCCGGAAAATGTGCTAGTTCTAGGCACTTGTTGTACAGGGCAAGGAAAGCGTCCAGGTCCTGGTAGATTGCTCGACTGCAGATGTCCGACGTAAATCCATCCGCTCCAGAAAAAGGAACGGTTGCGGCGGTTGCAAGATGGACTCCATTGTATGCTTCGTTTTTAATATTGTTTCTGTTTCTTGGAATCACTGCTACTTGTCATCTACATTTTTCTTTTATTTCACTTAGTTTAGTTCTTCAAACGGCTTGCTTACTTATTTAGCTACCGACTGCACCATGTTGTGTTGGAAGCAGGGACACAGCATTAAAACTCGGTGGTTGAGCAAAGACTGGTTTATTGTTCTATATCTCCTCCTACCTTCACATGCAGTAAAATTATGTAGAAGTAATTTACTAATACCTACAAGCACTATGAACAATGAACTGGAAACAGTTAAGTCAGAAATGAAGGAAATGGTAAAATTTATGCAATTCATGAACAAACAATTTGAAGACTTTGACAGGCATCAAACGTAACCATTAAGAGGCTTGAGATAGAAAACACGGAAATGAAGACAACTATGGTAAATCTTAATGTGCGAATTAATAACTTAGGGCAGTCTCGATCGAGTTATCTTGAGATACAAAGTATGCCTGAAACAAAAAACGAGAATGTGTACACTATTCACACAAAACTCGGGCAAGCTGTTAACTGTGATTTTCAAGAAAAATATATATTGAATTGTACGCGAGTTGCCAAAACCAATCCATCCAGTACACGTCCGAAATCCATAGTAATTCAGTTGGCATCACCAAGGCTGCGCAATCCACTATTAGCGGCCGTTATTAAATACAACCAAAATAACCCTCAGAACAAACTTTATCGTGGACATCGTGGATTTGCCGGTCAGAAAGCGCCTGTTTATGTTGTTGAACACCTTTCGCCCAGCAACAAAACTCTTCATGCTGCGGCTAGGGTTAAGGCTAAGGAACTGAACTACAAGTACGTTAGGGTCAGAAATGGTAAAATATTTGTGAGAAAGGTGGACGGAGCAGAATACATACACTCTTTTGCAAAAAAACGGGCACCTAACGAAATTTACATTCTAAAGTCATCATCATCATATCAGCCGAAAGACGTCCACTGCTGGACACAGGCCTCCCCCAAGCGTCGCCACATTGACCGGTCCCGTGCGTCTCGCAACCAGCGAATCCCCGCAACCTTCACCAGGTCATCGGTCCACCTGGTGGGAGGCCATCCAACGCAACGTCTTCCGGTTCGCGGTCGCCACTCCAGAACCTTTCAGCCCTATCGGCCATCCGTTCTGCGAGCAATGTGCCCTGCCCACTGCATTCTAAGGTCGATTTGAGTTAATAAAATGAAATGTAATTGTTTGAAGTAGTCTGTATACTTATAATCGCATAAATTAATACGTGTGAAGTGAACTCTGACAATTAAAAAAAAAAAAGATGAATTCTTTAAAACAGATGTACACGGCCAAACAATAAGAAGTTGTCGGTTTTTTAATTAAATAAAGTTACTAATGTAAAAACCTAATAACGAGTATGATCCCCTTATGTCAAAGTCACAGCTTGAAGAAAGGAACAGGTCCTGACGGAATCCCAGCCATGTTTATTTCTGCCTGTCCTTCTGCCTTGGTTACCCCGCTATTAAAAATATATAAGGTATCTCTAGCTACTGGAACCTTATCATCTGAGTGGAAAAAGGCCAAGGTTGTTCCTTTATACAAGTCGAACAAAAAAGACGCAATTTCCCTATTGCGATTCTCTCCACATTTGCCAAAATATTTGAGTCGATGATCTGTCCTTGCATCCAACGCCATTTCAGACTTTATCTCAGTGATTACCAACATGGCTTCGTTGCCTCAAGGTCTACCGCCACAAATTTAGTGGTTTTCTCGGAGTCCCTAGACAAGGCCTTCGATAAAATTCCTTATTCCATACTGATTCACAAACTAGCAACGTATGGCATCACTGGCCCCTTGTTGAAATGGCTAACATCTTACCTGTCAAGTGTGAATTTTATGTTTTTGTTAACGGTTTTCGATCTGCCAGCAATTATTGCATGATTTCCGGTGCCCCACAGGGGCCACACCTTGCTCCTATATTATTTATAATAAATATATGTACGACCTTCCCCACTACTTTTACTTTTCCGATTGCTTTCTCTAAGCTGATGACTTAAACTTTGCTCGAAGAATTGAATCCTTGAGTGATATTGCGCTTCTACAAGAACATCTAAACAGAGTTGTTGAATGGTGTGAGACTATCAAAATGGAACATAATTTTTAAAAATGTTACCATTTGTCATTTTCAAGAAAGTCTCATCCAATACACTCGGAGTACTTCATAAGTAATAAGAAAATACAAGAAGTGGATGCAATTAGGGATCTGGGAGTACTGTTCGATAAAAAACTAACCTTTGTCCCCCACATTGAGAACATTATTAAGAAAGCATCGAAAATGCTAGGGTTTGTGATAAGAAACAACAGGGGCTTTAGACAGGTTAGTACCAAAAAGATGCTGTACTATAGCCTAGTACGAAGCGTCCTAGAGTACTGCAGTGTTGTATGGAGACCACACTACGCGACACATAAGTTACTTTTGGAAAGAGTTTTAAAACGGTTTCTGTGGCACCTTGCATTTTCTAAAGGATAAAAAAGGATAAAAAGTTGAGGAGCCAGTTAAAATGTGCCATATCTCCGAAAGCACTCATTTTTAATTACTGATTCTTGTCCTACAAATCTAATATACTTACTACTAAACGACGAAGAAATTGCGCATTAATTGAACTTCTTTGAAAAATGATAAGTCGTATGTATGGTCTGAGGAGCCACATATAATGTATGATAACTTTTTTAATTTGAATGCAACCGAGCTCAGATTTTGTCTACTAAATACTCTCAAATACTACAAAATCATACCAAATTATGATAAATATTAATCCATGATGTTCCTAGTTCTGACGTGGCTCCTCAATCCAAACATTTAGATTGAGGAGCCACCTTTATGTCCATATAACTTTTGAAGTATTATACTACAAAATCGAGGATTGAACCTACAAAATTTTTATACTTACTACTAAATAAGTAAATAAATTTGATTAAGATACAAAAAGTGGCTCCTCAATCCTTACGGACATCAGGCACACATCGACATTACTATTTTAAAAGGATGTTTGTGCTATATTGGACCAAAGCTCAGTCGCGGCTGTCACAAATTCTTTGTGCGGGCGTTTGTCACGTCATTGAAAAAGAACTGTAACGAGGTTGCATTTGTGTAGATTTTAAAGTTCATTAAATTTGTCAAGATGACAACTTAAGTCCATAGTCCGTAGACAAAATTACCTACTCCTTTTTAAAATTCAGAATCAATATAGTAGTAGTAGTAACTCTAGTGAGTCCTGCAAGTTAAGATGACAGTTGTCGAGAACGGCGGGAGTGGCCCTTCTGTATACTTTCTATATTGTGCTAAGACCACAAAATACAGCTGCGGTGCGCGACGTACGAGGTAAATCGACCCAAAATAAACGAAGTATCCTTAAGTAGTCCCTCTCCCACAATTATATTCAACGGTGCTTTTACGACATGGTGATGTCCCATATAACCTGTGATCGTGTCGATGAAGGCTATCTGGAACATTCATTCTAAGTATATAATTATCACGAAGTCGAGTACATACTGAGAGTAAAGTTATAAGCGCACGCACAAACAGATAAACAGACAGTAAGATTTTTTTTTTTAAAAAGGGTTTAACAGTTTGGCTGCCAGAGAACGAGACACAATAGAAAATGTATTGTTTGTCGGGCATCTGGCAGTTAAGGTGTTAAGGATAAGTATGAACACATTTTTCTCCAAATCTTGTTTACTTACGAATAATGAAATTATTTCCCGAAAGACTTGACTGTTTAAAAATACATACACAATGGGAAATGTTAACACTATTACCAAACTGTATTTTCATTAATCCAAAATATTTACCAAACTTAAAACAACAATGGTGTTATTAATTAGTATAATTAGGAATTTTTAGTTCTTGAATAGTTCGGTTTTTTGAATCATATCGAAGCAACAGACGCCACTGAGACCCTTAGACCCAGAACCTTTGCCGCCAATAGTGAACTTGAATCCACCGGAGGGACCCTCGTCTTGAGGCTGCTCATCAGGCGCAGGTGGCGTAATAGGAACACTCACAGCAGGAACACCCGTAGGAGGAGCACCCGTGGGTGTTACTCGCGAGGGCGGACGAACATCTATTGGCGGACCAGGTGGACACTCACATTGAACATTATTTTTCTTCTGACTCTTACCTGACTTCATACTGAGTAGATCTGGCATAATAGGCAACTCACTACACGGACACTCTTTAGGTTCCGGCGAAGGAGGTATAAACTCCTTTATGAAATCCGGATTCATAGCTACGTAGTACCTGACAGCGTCTTCCACGGTAAAATCGGGCTCAGGTGCTACCGTCAGTTTTTTCTTTTTATACATTCTGAATCCTGACTGTGTCTGCGTCATATCCGATTTCTGTCTCAGAACTTGCTTCTCATCAATATAATGATAACTTTGGTATTGGTAGTACCCTGGCTCTATTTCTGGTTCTTCTTCTGGTTCTGGCTTTGGTTCGGGTTCCAACTGAGGACATTCACAAATTACATTTTTATTCCTTGAGAAGAAGCCTTTCTTTTTTTCAGGTTGAACATTAATACCATTGACACAGACACAGTTTTTTTTTCTTTCTGCTAAAGTAGGTACCGGAATTCGGCCTGCTTGACAATAAGTTCCTCCTGGTTCCATTTGGCATACACCACCGGTGGGACCCAGCACTTTTATCGGGCCTCGGCCGCCTTTCTCTTTCTCGTCGCAACAACAACACTGGCAGCCCATGGACCTGGTCCCAGGCTTCGGCCCTGCCGTTTCCTTTGACACTGGTGGCAGATAATTTTCGCAAGGGCATGAAGGTGCTGTCTTTTTAGATCTTTTCTTAACGTTACATGCACAATCCATTTTGTGGTCTTTTATATACTTGTCAGGAAAACAGTAATCTTCATCTTCACCTGAAAATGGTACATAACAAGGTAAGAACTATAGAGATAATATGTACTACGTAGTACATAGTACATTATTACCTCAATGGTTAGAACATGACTTTTAAAGTTAAAGCACGGCGTAACGGCTGCGACGTGATACTTCGAGCACATTTTATGGCAGCACTAAACAAAAAGTGCCGGCAGTAAAGGTGCTTATAAACGGGCCAGATTTTTGTATAGCCTAAATTGCCAGTTATATCACTCAACACAGTGCAACAATTGCTTCAATCTTGCAGTGTAGCACGGCGATATTGCCAAGATATTTCATAGTAGTCGCATGTAGTCAATGTCTAGCGGGCTAGATTTCGAATGATTTATCCCTTATATCCTAATTTTTGACTTTACTGCAATATCGCCGTATTTTGGCTTTGCTCTGATGTATAGGTCATTTCTTTTTCCTCGCCCGCCTCATTCTGCCTCTGCCTGATTAGTGGAATTGTTTTGTATCCGTTGTTGATGATCAGAGATCCCTAAATTTCTGATTCAATCACGCAAGGCAACTTCGAGCCTAGCCCTCTCCATTGCCCTTTGGGTGACTGTAAGCTTTCTGATGAGGCCTGGGCCCATTAGTAGACTATGCTTTATAAAATTATGCTTCATTATTATTATTATGCCAACAGTATTTATAATGGCAAAACATTTATGCCTAGTAATGTTATGCGTATTGATCATTATGCTGAATCTCGTAATTCCAATGAAAATTATGACAATATATTTTATGCTTGTCATATGTAAACCGTTTCCAATAACATATCGTTTCCTCACAAGTATGTTGAAATACGTCGTTAAAAACAAATAAAAATGCTCACACTTGCAACAATATCTAAGTACATTTGGAATATCACGAAACAGATTATTTGCAAAAGAAGAAACGCATTGAATGTATATTTACATTAACGGGCATACGTCGTTTCATGTGACTGTGTGTGTGGTAGTATGCTGGAACTCTAGTTATAGTCTCTGTTTTCGGGGTTCCCCATAGTGTTATGCGTATTTGACTGGGTTTGCAGGAATTTGACAAAACAGTTACGATTTTGATTTTCTTCTTTATTCTAACAAAGTTAGGATTCAACTTAAAATTAATTTTATATCTTTAGTAAGTACTATTAGATAAGACTTCAGAGTGAGAATCAATAGAAGGATAAAACGGGCGTGGTCTTGAAAAATATATTATTACCTGAATGAGTAATGATGTCAAAAGCTTGAGGCAGTTCGGCGATTTTTTGGGTGGTTGGTGACACTGATTCAATAGCATTACATTCACCACCACATCCTGTTGATTTCAAATTCGGTGTTTTTCCTCTAAGTACTTGTTCGAACATTTCTTTTATTTTTTCTGGACTGCACTGACAAGGTTCCGACTGTTTCACGGAACAGGAAACCGGTTTCCAAATCGAAGCTGAAATCTGTGTTATGTTTGATTCACTATCACGCGGACAGACGACTGGCGGCTTGCTGTCGCATGTCGTGTCAAAAGGCCTTTCATATATATCGGATTGATGAAAGGTAATATGATGCTGTTGACACTGTGGTTTCACAGATGGACTCACTGGCGTTTGATTTCTGTTGACGGACACAAAAGATGCTTGCTGAGTCACGTTTACTTTGCGAGACTGGTGATATCCGTCGCTGTGTGGACCTAAAAATATTGTCACGTAATAAACAACAGTGAAATTATCAAAATGATGTTAGGCCAAACACGTTGTGACCGGTGACTTGCTTACCCCCAAGCACCTAATGTACGTACGCAGAGCGAGACTCTCGTCCCTGTGGCTTTGCAGACAACCTAATTATTTAATGCATATTTTGAGCTTTCTAAATTACTTATTAGATTTAGTGCTCCAAAGCCTTTAGGTTCAAAACGAATACTTCCCAAAACGTTCACTCTCCCAAAACGTCCACTACCCAAAATGGTAATTCCCTAAATGTCTGTTTCCCATTTCGTCCACTTTCCCAAAACGACCATAAATCTACAATGCCCAAAAAGTCCACTTCTCATAACGTCAACTCTCAATAATTCCACTCTCCAAATAGGTTTATTTTTTATCAGTGTTACTGGTTTCTTCATGATAAACTGCAACAGTTACAAACTCTTTTGCAGGTGACAGTGGCTTCCCTTTCATTGTCATTAAAATATTTATATGCTTCATAAAATTTATGAATTAAATACAAGAGTGAAGCTCACTTAAAGAAACGCTACTGCTAGGAGCCTTTTTATGTTTACGAAAATAAAGGAACTAAACTTATGTAATTATTTAGTGCTCTGGATCCCTGTCACATCTACATGAAAAGATTTTTCTTGCTACATTTGGTTTTAGTAGCTAGTTACGTTTTCATAATTGAACTTCAAGATGGCCCGTTCTTGTTTGTTAATCGATATTGCTGTAATTACCGTTGACGTATTACTGTACGTCAAAAATGGTCAAATTTACTTACTTAAAAATTAATTTACAATCAATTATAAACATTTTTGCTGCTCTGTGTACGTTGTGAATCTTCATAATCAGCAAATTCAGTAGATGCTTAAGAATAAAAATCAACCTAAAACAATCAACCATCATAATAATTCATGAAATTGTTGTCCTAATTTCGTTCGCTCCACTTCGCTATTACAGAAGTGGACCCCAAGAAGCTAAATTGGGATTTACTTGGGCGTCTTGGTTACCTATTGGATTAAGAAGATTAGATGCTAAAAAGAAAACCGGCCAAGTGCGAGACGGACTCGCGCACGAAGGGTTCCGTACCATTATCGCAAAAAACGACTACAAAATGTCGTTTTTTGTATGGGAGCCGACTTAAATATTTATTTTGTTCGGTTTTTAGTATTTTTTGTTATAGCGGCAATAGAAAAACATTATCTGTGAAAATTTGAACTGTCTAGCTATCACCGCTCATAAGATACAGCCTGGTGACAGACAGACAGACAGTGAATTCTTAGTAATAGGGTTTTTACCCGTCAGATATTGAGAAAGTATGTTAAGTAAACACATAAGGAGCACCAATTCTAAAGACTTGGAAGATTTGGACGCTACCAAAAGTCATGGCCTATTTCTGAAAACTCAAAACAATATCGTGGCATTGAAATACTCGAGTGCGTCAGATTTAATACACAGACGCTTCAGCTTGACGTCCTTGTCGTAATGACCCATAATCTGACAATTATGTGGAGGATTTTCATTAATCTGACGTTTGCTTTTTTATAATTATCTGCTGCATGTAATAAATATAATATAAATATATATGTATATGTCGAGTTTAGTCAATAGAACGGACGTCAAAATAAATCACAAGCACGCCACTTATCGGCAAATCAAGAACAACTAAGCTTTGGCGCGCTTTCTCTAATCACTTGCGTGGTGGGGACAGCAGAATATGGCAGTAGACGCCTTAGAGCTAAGTCGGAGGATACATATTTGCGGGCTGGCTGACCAAAATCTGGTGTATCCTCCGCCTGCACAGCATGATTTTTTCCTTGTTTACGACTTTTTAGTTCGCTTTTGAAGCGGTCGGGTTTGATTTTTGAATTAAGTTTTTTTATTTATAACTTTTTAGTTAACTTTTTTTCGAATTAGATACATTTAAACATATAAGTGTTATATATTTTTGAAATAACCTCCTTTAACCCTTAAAAATTAACCCTTTATTTTGATACCCCACACGATGGGTTTGGAAGAAAAGAAAAATTTGGGCTCCCACAATATGGCACCCAAAATCCGCCATTTTTCTATTGTCCAATTTAAATGTAGCCTATGACATTTGCAGGGTTAAGACACGTCGATTGACGTATCAATCATCAAAATTAGCTAACGCGTTTGGTCTCTGGAACGCCATATAGGAACAAACATACATACTTACATACATACTTAAATACATACATACATAGACTGATAAACACATTACCCTCCTTCGGAAATAATTCTATCAAAATTAGCTAACGCGTTTGGTCTCTGGAACGCCATATAGGAACAAACATACATACATACTTACATACTTACATACTTACATACTTACATACTTACATACTTACATACTTACATACTTACATACTTACATACTTCCATACTTCCATACATACTTACATACATACATACATAGACTGATAAACACATTACCCTCCTTCGGCAGTCGGGTAAATAAGACTAAAAGGGAATGATTATGATTAAATTATTTAGGCCCTCAATCCAGACGCGTGCCACTTTATGCATAGATATTCACATCAGAATCAGAAATCGTTTATTTGCAAAGAATGTAGGTAACAAAACATAGTTTGATGGTGTGAAAAAGAAAAAACAATTGGATCCAGTACATTCTACCGTATGGCATGCAACATTAAGCACTATAACAATCATAAGCATTGCAAATCTATATTAATCAAAAATGTCAGGTGATCAGTTTCTAATGTAATAATATTCTTAAAAGTCAAATTCAATTAATCAAAAATTGTAAGGTACTCAGTTTCTAATGTCATATTCTTGAAAGTCAAATTCACTGGAAAATAATAGTCTTAGTATATAAAATTAGAATATAACAAACGTAATAAATTGAAATATTATTGAACAATTTCATATGGTATTGTCATTTAAAAACTCGCTAACAGTGTAATAGCATTTTTCAACTAGAAGTTTCGTTAATGAAGCAAAAGAAGTGTGTAAGGATCGTAGCAGGTGGCGTTCTGTAGTTTCTGCCTACCCCCATGGGAAAAAGGCGTGAGTTTATGTATGTATGTATGTATGTAAGTTTCGTTAATTTCTTTTTGAAAAAATGAGATGTATCATTTTTAATGTCATTAGGTATTTTATTGTAAATAACTGGTCCCATATGCATAATATTCTTTCTTAATAAAGCATCAAACATGTCCTCATTAAAAAAGCATATTATAAAATCAAGGACTACGTTGAAGATAAAAATATTTGGTTTTAGCTCCTTCTGCGCATGCGGCTTCCCTGGTAACTCATAAACGGCACAAATATGTTGATGTCTCAAACTATTCTCAATCTCATTTTTTCTTCATTTAATAAGACTTTTTACAATGGTTTTCAATTATCTTTATAGCCCTTTGCTAAGAATACGTGGGACACTCAGAAAGTTTTGCGAAACTAAAAAAAATTGTTCTATACGTACATATATTTTTATTAAATCTTTTCAAAGTACTTTCCACCAGCCTCTATACAAAGATTCATGCGCCTAAACCAGTTTTCAAAACACTTTTTCCAGTCCGCCGCAGACACCTCGTTTACAGCCTGCTCGAACGCAGCCAGCGCATCTTCCGGCGACGAAAATTGTATCCCTTTGAGCTGATTTTTTATTTTTGGGAATAAAAAGAAGTCACACGGTGCTAGATCAGGGCTGTAAGGAGGGTGACCCAGGAGTTTGACTGGCGTGCTGTCCAGGAAGTCCCTCGTTTTGAGTGCGGTGTGCGCAGGTGCATTGTCGTGGTGGAGCAGTAGCCCGCGGAGCCCTGTGTTTGGTCGCTTGTTGCTTATAACAGAGAAAACTTCTGGCAAACATTTGGTAGTATACCATTCGGCATTAATGCTTCTTTGATCCCGTAAGGGAATTGATACCAAGTGGCCAGTCAAATTAAAAAAGCTAGCGATCAAAATCTTACCCCCGCTTCTAGATCGCTTCACTTTGGTAGGCGTTGGCTCATTTTGAAACACCCAAACAGTCGACTGGCGCTTGGTTTCTGGGTCGTATTGATAAATCCAGGACTCATCACCTGTAACGATGTCGTAAACACGCCGAGACGAGCCTGCTTCAAATTTGTTAAGCATATCACGGCACCATTCCACCCGGGCCTGCTTCTGAGCATCGGTGAGGTTGTGCGGCACCCAGCGTGATACTATCCTCCTCACGCGAAGATGGCTGTGTAGAATCTCGTGAACGCTTCCCGATCCAATCTTCAATATGTGTTGAATCTCCTGATATGTAATTCGCCTATTGTCTTGGATTAAATTTTTCACTGCTAGCACGTTTTCTTCGGTAACAGCCGTCAAAGGGCGACCGCTTCTTTCGTCATCCCCCAAAGTTGGTCGACCGCGCTTGAATTCGTTATACCAACGATACACGGTTGCCTTGGAAGGGCCTTCATCCATGAATGCCATTTGAAGTCTATCGTACGATTCATCCGGTTTCAGGCGACACTTGAAATCGTATAAAATCATAGCTCTAAAATGTTCCCGGCGCAGATCCATATTTCAGTGAGACACAATACTTTGAATTAACTCGCAAAAAATGTGGAGGGAAATTTTGAAATTGGAACTTACTTATTTTTACTTATAAATAATCATATTTTCGAAAAACATTATAACTGGCCAGTCTCCCATATATAAAAACTTTTTTTCGCAATACTTTCTGAGGGGCCTGGTAGTTACAGCACATATAACAACATATGTGCCACATGTTAAATTTAGTCTTGTTTTACTTTGTATAGATTCTTTTACCGATTGTTTTGTAAATGTGAACATTGTAGGCCTTCTAGATTTCTAGATTGTTAACATTTTATCTCGTTTTACTTTTTTTTTAAATCTTTTGTTTATTTAATATATAATCATTTTTTGTTTTAGTTTCTTACGACTTATTGTCGGGCCTGCGTTGTCCCCCCATCTAAGTACGGCTGTAGCATGGAAATATTGTAAAACCAAAAAAATTAAAGAAAAGACTAACTATGGAGTTTCTTGCCGGTTCTTCTCCATAGGAAACTACCAACCCGAACCGTGCACATTTTGTCGACGTTTTATAAGTGCCCATATAGGCCTATGTGAAATAAAATTTATTGATTTAGATTTTGCCTTAATCTCAGAAAGTACTATCTCTGGATTAATCATTTTTATTTAAGCATTTAGTTAAGTTCCGTATGGCGCCGGACGTTAAGAATTTCACCATCCCATATCCAGATGCCCGTGGGAGTCGTAAGAGGCGACTACGGGACATACTACAGAATGGGATAGCAGGGTTCTCCGTGCGCTTCATAACATACTGCGAACGCCAACCCCCCTACCAAGCATGGTGATTACGACAATCCCTCCCAAACCGATGAATAGCGCAACCAAAAAATGGCCCCTAGTGCCCGGCAGCCCGTCTACCCTCGACTACGGTAGCGATCGAGGTTACGGCGTAGCAAGGAGTGCGACGAATGCCCGTGCGGGAACCGGGTACCAGGATACAAACCGACGACTGGCCCTGGCAATATTTAACACGCGTACTCCGGACCGACGAGAAGATTATCGAACTCGAGGAAGAATTGAGCGGATTACAATGGATTATCACAGGGTTATCTGAAGTCCCAAGAGAGGGGGAGGACTCTTAGACTGATCAGTATGTACCCTCATACAAGCAATTTTTTTTTATTTTTTTTTAAGTTTTTTGCATGAACTGTCGGAAGCGGTAGTATTTTGTGTGATGCAATATTTTGTAGGGAAGACCGTGCATTTATCAGGCAAAGCCATTATTGCATAGATCGTTTTCGGGCGAGGATATAACAAATAAATAAACGTCTATCTTGATAATGCACGGTTACAAAGTAACTAATCACATTGTGTAATGGAGAATAACGTAAACAACATTCCACTAGGCACGTGGTTTGATCTATACGAACAATCGTTAACTATCACGTCTCTTCAAGTTTTATCACCAATCTATCACTGCTTAATCTCGCCATCTTTCTATTTAGATCTCCTTGTGATCACAAAGTACGTAAGCTAGCCAAAGCAGGCTTTAGAACATAGGGATTGTTAAATTAATTTAAAATCTTAGTTATATTTATTATTATTAACTTTGTATACCTACGAGGCTGGCATAGTCGCTTCGCGATTAAAGCCTTTTTTTAAAATAAAGATATAAAAAAAAAAAAACAAAAGTACGTAAGCGCCGGCGCGCCCCAGACAGAGAGGCCACTTCGAACAAAACGTCATTTTGCACACACACATTGAAATTGCGGTTTTACAGGGAATATTGGGCAATATTGGACCGAGCTCAGTCAAGCAGTCATGAGTGCTTTGTGCGGGCGTTTGTCACGTCATTCATACATTAAGTACTGTAATGAGGTTGCATTGGCTGGGTTACCATTATTAATTGTTACAGACCGAATATACTTTTTTTTTAAATTCGTTATTTCATTCATTTATAAGTTATAAAGGTCATTAATTTTTTCGAGATGACAAATTAGAAATTCAATATGTAGGAATATAATAAATTATTCTAAGTCCATAGACGAAATTGGAAAGGCTATGAAACTTGGTCATAATAATATGGTATTTCATTTCATTTATTTATTCACAAACAATTAACATTGTGTCGAATATTGGTTACATAATTACAAAAAATGATGAAACATAATTGCAGTAAAATTATTACTTGAAGATTAATCAAATTATTGAAGCAAAATGTATATTGATTTAAAAATATTTACAAACAGATGCAATGTCATATTAATCTTACAGATATAAGTTGCAAACCATTATAGTGAATGATAATTCAAATATTTCAGAAAAAAACAAATTAAAAATGTCAAATCAATCAAATATGTCACAAACAATTAGCATATCAGTTCAATAAAATATATATTTCACATGCAAATATAATATCAAATTAATTAATTTTGACAAAAAACAATTACTAGAATATCGATTTATTCCAAACAACAAGTCAAATCAATCAATATGTCTCGAACAATTAGAATGTCAAAATAATCAATTAGTATGTCAAATTAATCAATAAGTCATAAACATTATTAGAATGTCAAACTATTATATATGTCCCGAGCACTATAATGCCAAATTAAATAAAAAAATAATAATAATATGTCAAACAAATTAGAATGTCAAATTAATCCAATATATAATGTCACATACAATTATAATGTTAAATTAATACAAATATTTCTTAACCAATTACAATGTTTAATTAAATCAAATATATTTATAATGTCAGAATAATTCATCTATAAGTTTAATTCCTTGACATAAAATCTGATATCGAGTAATAACATTATGCCAACAAGAAGGACTTTAACTTGGTTTTAAATATGTGGAAGCTAAAAATTTATAGTTTTAACTCCGTCGGTAACCCATTAAACAATTCAACAGCTTGGTATCTGGAGCAGTGTTTAACCATATTAAAATTTAAGTCATCCAGCTCACAAATATGTTTCCTCCGACTACACAGCATAATTTTATTCTTGTTTAAGTACATATTTTTAGTTCGCTTCTTAAGCAGTCGGATTTTTTGATTTTATTACCTTTTTTTTTCACATTTATATTTTTGTCGAGCTTTTCACAAATTAATGTTTTAAGTGGGTTCATTATTGCACTATTGTTACGTCTTGTTACCCTCTAATATTCGTCGCATGAAGCGGTTTTTGGTGTTATTAAACCGATATTTGATGCTCTGACTACCCTCTAAGGCATCATCATCATCATCATCATCAGCCTATTAATGTTCCCACTGCTGGGACACAGGCCTCCTCTATGTGAGAGGGAATGGGCCGTAATCCACCACGCGGGCCCAGTGCGGGTTGGTGGATGTCACAAGTCTTCGAATTTTTTGGTTCTAGGACATGCCGGTTTCCTCACGATGTTTTCCTTCACCGTTTTGAGAGCAGTGGTGAAGAAATAATTTACACAAAGTAAAGCGCCTGCCTGGGCTCGAACCCACGACCTACAACTTGTAAGTCGCGGCCGATACCACTGGGCCACCACTGCTCTAAGGCATGTAAGCATGATATTATCAAAATATATATACTCATATATATTCAAAATATTGTGAGGGAAGGTGCATAATGCAACTGTTTTAGGACACGTGGGTCTGTGTGTTCCGGACAAGTACGTCTGGCGACGCCGGCGGCCGCCGACCTTGCTAGTTGAGCCGCGCAGTCGAACCAACCTTTTATGAGAGGCGCCGCTGACGCGTGCACTCCGCACGCTCAACCTCGTGGGTATTGAGACGGACCTATTCTGCTGTACTCTGGGTGAATTCACAAGGAGTGCATTGTTTAAAATATGTTATAGTTAGATACTGTTATGTAATAGATTAAGTTTACTGTAGTTACGAATGTGAAGTAACTTAGAATAAGCGCATTTATCGTATTGGGTGTAATCCTGTAAAGATTTTATGTGATAAGGTTGAAGTAAATAAATAAATAAAAAATAATGTATGTTTAGACGAATCGATGTATTTATGTTTGTAACATAAACAACCAGCTGTTTTTTTTAATTCGGAAAAAATTATAGTAGCAACCCTAGAGAATCTGTCAAGTTAAGTTGTCGATTTTCTAAACGGCGGGTCTGGCCCTTCTGTATACTTTCTATTTTTTGTTGTGATCTTCACTTGATCGCGCTTAAACTAGCTAAAGAGTGTGTGTAGTCTATTGCTTAGTGTTATGTCAATTAGATATCTGTCAGAGTCATTCGAAACCAAATCTGTATTCATATCTTTTTTTGTACCTGTTGCACCAGAGGGTACTACAGATATTGTCCATAGATACGATGACTACTGGGGGGTAACCACAAGCTCTTAGAGTAAGGTTATTTTGAGATCGAGTAAGTGACAAATGTATACAAGTCAGATACATCTGTCCCTTACTCGATCTCAAAATAACCTTACTCTAAGAGCTTGTGGTCACCCCCCTGGTCGGTAAGTCAATCTTTCATTTTATGCAAACACTAAAGCTAAATAAATGTTCTTTTTACCGACTTCAATAAACGGAGATAATTAATGTTCCATAGTCAACAAGGAACCGTTATAGCTTCGCCATATCCATCTGTCTGTGCGTCCGCAGCTTAGAGCAGTAACTCTTAGTACTATTTATCACGAATATTAATCACGGCGACAAAGTATTAAAATAAAACCAAGAAAATAAAACTTATTTCTTAGCCCACAAAATAATCAGTATAAAGTGAAGGTTAAGATGTTGTAAAAATTATGATAGAACGGTCGGCTTAAATACGCTAGTAACAATTTTATTAAGAAACTTCGTGATTATTTGTTTACACATTAACATTGTTTACTAGAGAGGGACCGCGAGCGTTCGGGGACGTACAAGTGGATATGATAATTTCAACTTGATACATGCCCGCGGTCCTGAAAAATGGGCTTGACACACGGACATCAAAGTGATACAAAAAGGGTTACTTTTACATTTTAATGTACGGAACACTAAAAAACCCA
This sequence comes from Orthosia gothica, assembly GCA_949775005.1. Classification (NCBI taxonomy): domain Eukaryota; kingdom Metazoa; phylum Arthropoda; class Insecta; order Lepidoptera; family Noctuidae; genus Orthosia; species Orthosia gothica. Next base: position 6,397,968 of record OX459039.1, on the reverse strand, counting down.
TTATTACGATTCGTTTTCACGATTTCAGAATCAATCCACTCAAAACTTCACTCATAACTTTCATTCATAACTTTAAATAAAAGTTTTGGGATTGAAACACAATCGTTTGCTAATATCTTCCTACAATTCAGCCCTACAAATGAGATACAGTATTTTATTTTATTTTAGATGCTATTTTTTGCGACATTTGCCATCATAACAGGCCAATTTATAATTTTTACAAACAATAAAATATTTTACAAACTTCGTATACGTAACTAAGTATATTTCGTCATCAAATACCTAGCTACAGGCTAGACTGTAAGGCATGGCGGCGGAAGAGCCCGTTAAAGGTCAACGGCGGTGGCACCCAAATGTCTTCACGAGAAGGATAACCTTGGCGTCAGTAGGCAACCGGTCGCCAAAAACAAATTATACAATTACAATGTACAATAATCAATGTAAATCTCCTTGTACAATTATTGTACATGACAGCAAAAGCACGGAGATGAGTGAGTTTAATGTGCTAGGCGAGCGAGGCTCACCTAGCACACAATAATGCACCTGCCCGGTGCATTATTTATTTCCCCAGGGATGTGCCCTAACAGGCGTTGCCCAGAAGGGGTTCCGGGGTGGTCTTTTGAGAGGTCACGGGGTCCCTTCTACGTGCTGATGGTGATCACCGGTGTGGTTTTAGTGAGGTAGAAATCCCACACTCTTAGGTCTTTCCCCAAAATTCCAGGCGCCTTTTGCAGGTTTCCCACCGTTAATAAAAAAAAGGGCGTGAATGATATTATATTTTTACATCGGCACTATTAGTACACAGAGCAGCAGAATGTTTTTTAGTTTCGTTTTAAAATAAATATGTCAATTTTTATTATTATTGGATATCTGGTAAAGAGTACTAAACGTCCAGTTAATTTCAGCGATATAGATTGACAAACAAGAAAGGGTCCCACTAGAAGTTCAAATGTGAAAACGTAAATAACTTTCATACATACATACATAAACTCACGCCTTTTTTCCATGGGGGTAGGCAGAAACTACAGAACGCCACCTGCTACGATCCTTACATACTTCTTTTGCTTCACACACATTCTTACATCTAGTCATACACACACGCCGGTTATGGTATATAAACCAAAAGACACAGGAACAAACTTTTCAGGTAGATGGGTAGGGGGTCCAGAGCACTAAATAATTACATAAGTTTCGTTCTTTTATTTTTATAAGCATAGAAGGGTTCGCTGTAACTTTGCTTCAAGTCAGCTCTCCATCTTTGGAGCACAAAATCTAAACCCAAATAATTTGGGCTACACAAAATGAGTGCTAAGTGGTTTGCAAAGCCGATGGATGGTCATGGGACCCGCTCTGCGTACGTACATTAGCACCTAGTGAGTCACCTGGCGAGTAGCGAAGAAAAACGCACGTAATGTACCTTGATACCCGCCAAGTAGGCGCGGCTAGGTTCTAAAAGCGATTTTATTCTGATTTTATTTTGTATTTACTAATTACTGATTATTATGGATGTACGTACCATGATTTACAAAAAGAGGAGTAACCAGCTCCAAAACACATCGATGCTCAGGCGTGTTGTAATGGTTTTCATGATTTTTAGGAGCACAGCAACATGGCCTGTCCGATGTCGTGTCAGTGCTAACGCCATGATAACTTAACATATTTTGGTTAGGTGTAGAAATCTGACAAAGTTTATTTTTTGTTTTTGCTTCGGTTTTGTGTGAAGATAACTTCGGTAGTTTATAGTGTAAAAAGTTTTCTTGGTTGGAAATGTTTTCTTTGTTGTGAAAAGATGCAACGGTTTCTTGCATTCCATCCAAGCAATACATTTTTCCTTTTGCTGATATTTTCAACCCACAAGCTGCCATGCTAGTTGATTCCCTTCTAGACGAAGTTTCTGTAAATCAATGTTTTTGATATTATAGTTAGTTAGTTTTATAAAGGTAGTAGGTTGTTATGACGCAGTATTTTAAATTTTCGAGACAACTACTTATTCTTAAATAAAGCTAGAATTCAAGATACAACAATAGCGAGCAGTTGATATTTTTAGCCATTTTTAGCCGAACTAAATATATTACAAAAGGTTTTGTTTTTAAATAGGAAAACCATAAACACAAGGTTTTATGTCCTATTTCTAAACTTATATCGTAAAGAAGTATTATTTGTCTGTTTGATAACCTATGTTTTTAAAAAGTGTTGTCCAGTTGTGAAAAAGTATATCTGGAAGTACAGATCCAGTTGCAAAAAAAATTCACTGATGGCAAGCTACTCTATCGCTGAGTCGCAGGTTTTAATTCATTTTGTACCCACAGGTTACAAAATAAATTAACCACCTGTTTGTGGTTTTGGTCCCGAGGCCTCGGGAACGAAAACCTGCGTTTTCTAGTCATCAGTAAATCTAGTCATCAATTCATATTCTTATAACAGAATGTAATTTATTAAAAAAATGGGAGGAAAGCTGCTAAAGCTGCTATTTTTACAGCTCTATATTTCTCATTTATTATAGACATTAAGAAAATTGTTGTACTGTATCTCTATAGAGGACGCCCTGAAGCTCACATTTAAATGAACACAATTTTTTTCCCGGGTCGGATCGTCGTATAAGTCGGCTACGATCTTTGTGCGAGCTTGACTAGTTTCACAAATTATGTCTACCGAACTACAAATATTGATTTAATACATTTGTATTATCAAAATTAATGAGCTACAACCAAGGAGTTTTCGCTATTCACATTTTCCCCGGTCTTCCCCAATAAGGAAAAGATATTATGTTGACAGAATATGGATTTTAACTACGGAAACATCTTAGCGGTCAGCCTAAGAGCCAGCGCGTACTAACGACTTTTTGTTGACCGATTGTTTGAACGTTCAAGGAATCAATATGGAGCCATTATCGGCAAATGTGTGCCCTTCAAAATAGTTCCATACTGATTCCAACGATCAAACTATCGGTCAACAAAAAGTCGCTAGTGCGCGCTGGTTTAGTTCAGGCAACGTTTCGAGAGTGGTATATTTGGAGTCCGATTTCTTAGATTCTGATTTCACCTCCGCAGCTTCGGCTTGCTGGTCTCCTCCGGCACCTAGTCTCAGCCACTACTGCTCGCACAAGAGCCTATGCTTCGTTACAGCGAGCGAAAGCTGCTCCAGGCTCGGATTAAATGTATTTTGGTATCCCCAAATTACAGTCAATCAGAACCTGCAGTTATGTAACGTATCTAGTTATATTATGTTCTCTTATTGCCACACTAGTACAAAATTTATAGTAAGGAGCGCGTTAAGTAACCGTTAAATGTCTCTGAGTGCGGCAGTTAGTCACAAAAATATTCTGCCTTCTAGCATTATCCACAACGTAGTTACATGAGGTCGAAATTGCCCTGAATGGCTTCGAGAAAAGGATGGTTGTGTTTGCTCGACTTGTTCAGATGATTTGATAAGAAATGAATACTTACCCGGTTCTACAAAGCCACGTTTCTTTTGGTTCCAATTGTGTTGATGTTTAGATAACTCGATGCATATAGTAGAACAATCAGACGAGAGATCTGAATCATTGTCGTCTGACGTGGGCACTACCACAAATATGGAGGAAGCATCAGAAAGTTCATTGTTCGAAAGAAGCTGATCTACCATCGTTGTTATATCTTGCTCACTATCCAAATTACTGATCACTACGACATGTTCCTCATAAGTTTTTCTTGTACTTGTTTGATTCATATTCTGTTTGATTTCCAATATAGTTTTTGGCATTACATAGGTAAATAAATCGTTTACTTTTCTCGTGGTATAATCCGCTTCATAGTCTGGGTTTCCTGTGAGAGCATTAAAGAGTACCTTGCTCTCTTGGTTGTCGCTTTCGCTAAAGGAAAAAATAGATTTAGTTCAGTAGGGATATTATTATATTCCACATAAAATTTGATAATTCTAAAGATTTTATTATAGCTGGGTGGATAACTTATGTGAATTAATTGCTATGTACAAAAATGCTAACAGTTTAAAGTTATGCAATAGATATGAAGTTGGTAGTGTCTATTATTTTGGGTGCACGGCTGGCGCAGTGGTAGAACGATTGACTGCTGCGCTGCTAGTCGCGGGTTCGATTCCAGCACGGAACAAATATTTGTATGGCCTACAGATAGTTGTTCCGGCTCTGGGTGTTATGTATGTGAGTTTATATGTTTTTAAACGCACCCACGATACAGGAAGAAATTCCTAGTGTGGGGCAATGTTTTTTATTTAAAAAAAATAAAAAAAATCTTTTGGGGTTAGTTTTTTTAGTTAGTTACTTTTCGAAAAACTAACAACGAAATCTTTTATTGTTTATTTATGTCAAGCTTAAAGTTTATTAACTGAAGTAATAAGATTCTTCAAAAAAGCTTTAACACCCCTAAATCGTCTTTTGGGGGTAGTTTCAAAAAATAATAATAACAACCTTTATTATTCATTTAGGTTAGTATTTGTGGCAAGTGTAAACGACAACAGCTTTCACGTGGTGATTTCAGAAATGGACACTTCCCACGCTAAATTCCTTAATGGCTTTTTTTTATAACTGCACGTTTCTTGGGTTCTTACCGGGTCTATGAATGGCGGCCATATAGACCTTCTGTCGGCCTTTTTCAATGTTATAAAATGTAATTTAAAATCAATGCTTAATGTTTCGGGCTCAGCTCGACCGTAATTAAAATTTGTATGTTAGTATGGCCATATGCCGCGAAACGGCGTGAGAAAATAAGACGAACTCCGTCCCTTGTAATGTAGCTACCTGATGGGGCCGGACACAATGTACCGTAAGCATTGTCTCTTAGCTTTCTTGTAACTTAGAAATTAACACGTGAATATTTAAAGTAGGATTGACGTAGGTGCCATGTGAGTAAAGCTATCTACACTTGTAATGTGTATAAGAACTAGAGAAAAGGTAGATAGTTAGTTGGGATTGTCTCGCAGTTTTCTTCTTTGTTACAAAAATAAATGAACACGTTATGTCCACGTGTTTGACCACGTGTGTAAAATGACACATGTATGTGCCATGTGAATTTTAGAGTAGTAGTAGTAGTATAATAAAACTTGAAATATACATAAGATTTAGAGAAAAGGTAGCTAATTAGATAAGATTATGTATATTGTCATAGTTTAATACTTGGAGTAAGGAGGAATCTAGATTAAGATTTTTGTGTTGACCTTTGTACACCTTTTATATTTTTCCTATGTAGAATTAAGTATGTAGATTAAGGAAATGTATAACTTGTGTATATTTAAGTAAGATAAGTTTTATAAAATCGGCATTTCTGTGGTGCCATGCTTGAATACAGTTGCAAAGTAGGGGCGCCATTGTTCTCGCCGAGCGGTTTTTGTATAAAAGCCGGTCCGCTTGTAGGCAGAGACACAGTCGGTCTTCCACTCTACAAGGAGTAACAAGTGAGGAATAAATTGAAGATACGAATCAAGACAGTATTTTCATTTCCTCAACGAGTCTCCAACCGAACCAACAATACAGTCCACTTCAGCAAGTTTCAAATTTATTAACCCAAAGATTTTTCAAAAATATTTTAACATCCCCTAAATCATCTTTTGGGGTAGTTTTGAAAAACTTATAATATTTTGGTTGCTATTTATGTCAAGTTTTAAATTTATTAACACAAGAAATAAGAATTAAAAAAGAAAACTGAATATTTTGGGCATTATTTCTTCTTTTTAAATAGTTTTCCTTAGTTTGATTGACAAATTGTGCCACTTTATTTTTTATCATTTCACTTGATGGATATACAAGCAAATATGTTATCAAATATGAAACCGTTATATAACTACTTGAAAAAATAGTTTTTTTTTTGTTTCGGCACTGCTGTGTCGGCTAGGTATTTTTTCCACTTTTAATTAAAAAAATCTAGTTCTACGAAGTAATCTGAACATTTTGTATTATTTTTCAGTCATCAGTCGCTTCAATCCATTTTCCTTTTCTGTCTGGATCCTTAGCGAATCTAAGGTCACAAAATAATACGAAACCCACTTTTTTATAGGTTTGAGACTTTGTGAATTACACTTTTTCGATTAACCTTTTCTCAATTTGAATATTACGAATGTTTTTTTTATTTCAATATAAAAAATGGTTTTGGATATGGAAATGTGTTTGATCACTTAAACTGAATCTCCAAAAAAAACGGTTTATTTTTTTTCCAATAAACAAACAGAAAACATTGTAATTTTTAGGGTTCCGTAGCCAAATGGCGAAAAACGGAACCCTTATAGATTCGTCATGTCTGTCTGTCTATCTGTCTGTCTGTCTGTCTGTCTGTCTGTCCGTCCGTATGTCACAGCCACTTTTTTCCGAAACTATAAGAACTATGCTGTAGAAACTTGGTGAGTAGATGTATTCTGTGAACCGCATTAAGATTTTTACTCAAAAATAGAAAAAAAACAATACATTTTGGGGGTCCCCATACTTGAAACTGAAACTAAAATATTTTTTTTCCATCAAACCCATACATACGTGTGGGGTATCTAAGGATAGGTCTTCAAAAATGATATTCAGGTTTCTAATATCATTTTTTTCTAAACTGAATAGTTTGCGCGAGAGACACTTCCAAAGTGGCAAAACTTCAAACTTCAAACTTCTAAAATAAGAGAATGATAAAACTAAAAAAAATATATGATGTACATTCCCATGTAAACTACCAGCGAAAATTGGTTTGAACGAGATCTAGTAAGTAGTTTTTTTTAATACGTCATAAATCGTAAACCGCAATTTACCAAGTACGGAACCTTTAGTGCGCGAGTCCGACTCGCACTTGGCCGGTTTTAAATATCGATAACTCATTATCGATAATGGCAATCTCTAATTAAGTAGCTGATTGTGACTTGTGCATAGAACTTAAATTTAACAATATAATATCAACTTTTACTTGTCTTATTTATTAAAATATAGTTTTGCAAATTTTAATCGAAATAAAATCAATGAAGATTGCCAGATGGTATCATATACCTCCAATTGTTAAATTTTTGGTTCTGCAATCGTGTTTACATTCCAAAATAGCACAATAGGACATTTTTGTAAACATAATCGAGTTCTTTTCACCGTGACGGTTGTAACAAGGCTTGTGTGTAGTGTGGGCGGGGCAGCTGACATATGCGGAACTGCGCAAAACTCGGGGTACGCTGGCCCCGCCTTCTTGCGATTTCTATTGTAGAAGGCGTTTTTTCAGATCTATGCTTACATACATACATACATTGCAAGTTAATTAAAAGCTTGTAAAAAAGAACTTATTGTTCAAGTATTTTTATCTATTGGGTTGTAGTCGGGCTTACTCTCTTTCATGTGTCCCATTTCCAGGAACTCTAGCATGAATTTTATGTAGTTTTCTGATAGTTTGATATGCCTGCATAATCTCTTTTCTAATTGCATTAATTGTGCCACTGCCCGTGGCTTTGATTTTGCTAATAGCTGATCGTAATTAGGCTTCATTGGCAAACGAACAGCATATTTGCAATTTTGCCGACGTTTTGTTGTTGCAGTATCTCTCCGCTGACGTCATTGAACTGCATGCATCCCCAATGATGTCTGCCACTGCCCAGTATTTTGTCAAGTCATCCACTTGGTTTATTACCACGTTGCAGTTGAATGTCTTGTTGACATTGCCTGATAGAATCCACCCTAAGCGAGTCTGTTGTGCTATGGGTTCATTAGTCTCTCCCTTAATCTGGCCATTCATCAGGATTTCAGAAAATACCTGTGCATCTAAAAGTATGTCAATGAGCCTCGATATGTTGTACTCTGGATCGGCTAATGTGATGTCTGTTACGTGAGTCCATGTTCTTTTTTTTAAAGGTTGCGTTAGGCAGATTGTTTACCACCCGGGGCATGACTAATGCTTCCGTGGTAAACTGGAATTCGTTGTGTACGGACCTACAAAGTAGGTTCACCTTTCCTTTGCTCCTGTTGAATAGGGTGCCGATCCCACTTATGCTCACGTTTAGCTGTTGACGCTGTACTCCCAGCCTTTGAGCTGCATTCTCAGTGATCAGGGTTATTTGTGAGCCTTGATCAATTAACGCCCGTAGTGTAACGTAATCGCCATCAGCTGTTTCTACTTGCAATAATGCAGTGGCCAATAGTATCTCGTCATCATTATTCGATGCGAAGTTATTTTGCATACTTTTAGCTGTCCTAGTTGCAGTTGACTTCGACGGTTTATCCACCTTTGTGTTGCTGAGGGCATTTGCGCTGTCTGGACGATGTCGTTGTGCAATAGCGTGTTGTGTGGTTTCTGACAGTTTCTGCAAATCATGTTGTTTTTTATGAATTCTAACTTTTCCGAACCTGCCATGTGAATTTTGGAACACTGGAACAATGCGTGGTTAGTGTTGCATAATGCACAAATGATCATAAATTGTCCAGGTTTGTAGGCAAGGAAGTTTCGAGGATTTGCTGGTTTGAGGGTTTTGCTGAATGGATGAGATGCGTTGGATAGTGGTTTTTGAGGAGGTTTGCTGTTTTCTGGCTTTTTTTTCTATGTAAAAGTTCTAATGCCATAAATTTGTTTTCAATAAAATCCATAAACTGGTTGAACGTAGTTATCTCTCGCAGATCTGCCCTTGACTGCATGTATTCCGCGTACGTTTCGGAATCTAGTTTTTCGCATAACACGTACACTAGGACAGGATCCCATGAACCTGTATCTACGCTCAAATAGTGTATTGCGTTTATGGTTTCATTGCTCGTGTCATATAACCCAGATTTTAGGAAAGCGTTTGATACCGTCGTCGTCGTCGTTTGATACTGCAAATGAAGCTGGCAAAAATTGGCTGTACATCTCACCTCTAACGGTTCTTCGCCACCTACTTGAAAGACCGACAGCAGTACGGACCGACAGACTACAACGGGTTCGAATCCGAGCCATACTACACCAGATATGGCGTAAGCCAGGCCAGCAATTTGAGTCTTCTCGAATTTATTTTAATGATAAATGACTTACCAGACGTAGTCAAACATAGTTTATGTTTATTGTTTGCAGATGACCTCAAATTGCTGCTCGGAATTTTGTCGGACTGTGATCGATTACAGGAAGACAGAGATAGAGTGGTAGAGTGGAGTCATAAAAATAAACTCTATTTCAAAACAGCGAAATGCTCAGTCATGCCATTTACGTAAGTAAATGTAGTAAATGCAGTAATACAAAGTAGTCGAGTGTCTCAGGTGCGAGATCTAGGAGTACTGCTTACCCCGGATCTCACTTTCCGGGATCATATAGTTAAGATGTGTAAGAAAGCGTACAGAAACCTGGGTTTCGTGCTGCGGCAGTCACAATGATTCACAAATATTACCACGCTCAGGGTACTGTATGACGCTTTGGTAAGGAGTCATTTGGAGTACAGTGCGGTGATTTGAGCTTCTCATGAAGCGAAATACAATGGCATGCTGGAGCGAGTACAAAAAAAATTCAAGACACTTGTATTTCAAACTTTATGGAGTTTACCCATTTTACCCGCTAATGAATCCTACACTGTTTGTACTGGGAATGGTGGGGTACAACGCACTCAACAACAACAACAACAACTGTGCGCCCGGAATTTACACTCGCGGCGTATGCACTAAAGCTCCTGCGTGGAGTAGCACATAACCCGGGTGTGCTGCGTCACCTGAAGCTGTGCGTGCCAGATCGGTACGTGTGGAGGCGGCGGCGGCCGCCACTGCTGGCCGTGCCTGCTGCTAGAACTAATCTATTGGCAAAAACACCTCTCACCTGCACAATCTGTGTGCTCAACGAATTGCATGAGAGGCTAGACATATTTTCGTGCAAATTAAGTGAATTCGCAAGAGTTTTGTTGAATTTTGCTAGTTATAATTAAAATTTAGATGAGTAAAGTTTTATTTTACATTATACATTTATGTAAAAAACTGATTTTAGATTAAGATTTCAACCACTCTATTGTATTGGGTTCAATCTGTAAGATAGTGTGTGTATGTTAAAATAAATAAATAAAAATAAATAAACTGCCATTTCTAACTCCAGAACCCTATACACGTACGTTCCGCCGCCAACAGCGCTCCGCAGACTGATTCCGTATTTTTTAAAGAGCAAAACGATAGCTTTCACTTTATATCATAAAAGTCGTTATTATCTGCAATGTAGGTATATATGGTAAGTCTTACACAATCGTTTGGTAATCGCTCGCTGTTTTTCAAATTCACTTATTTATAAAAAAACCTCCAACAACTTTAAAACTTTTGTATTGAAGAGCAATTATTGCGCTAAAATCGCTATCGGTTTGCTCTTGCAAAAGATACGTAATAAGCCTGCCGATGCGTAAGAAGAGCGCGCTCGACTAAGTGCGCTTCGGACTGCGCGCCAATTGCTTTTACACGTACCCTTCTAAGCTCGCGACGGAGTGGTGCGTGGTATTTCGTTCGCTCCTATGTCAACGTGTACTCAATATACATAAAACAAACTGATGCGTGAAATTCTCCTTATATTCTCAATTAATTTAATTAATTATTCCATTTTCACTTGTAGCATTTGCCATTGAAAGTAAGAATGTGCTATTAAAAATAACCTTTGTTCGCATAAGGACAGAATCTCATAAAGACAGATTAGCAGAAGGACAGATTCTCATAATGACAGTTTCACATAAAGACAGAGTACAGTTAAGTTGAAAAGAATTTATATATTTATTTTCTTTTATACTTTACAAACTAAACCTAAACAAAATTATTTTAATGTACAAAATTATTTTCATATACTATATTCAATTCATAAAAAAATACTGTTCTTAAAATAGTCACTGTAGGTTTGGTACGGTTCACATTTTGCACCTCTCAGTATTGCGAGGCGTTGTAAGCACTATGGCCGATATTTAATCGTTTGCGAAATGCAAAATAATGTTCTCAATTTTATTGTCAACCAAAATATCAAATTTCCTTCTTCGGTTTGCCTGCATAATTAAATAAGTAAGTAACCACCACAGACTATTTTTAGATCGGACAGTTTTGCTTCCTCTTTCAAGAGCGTGATGAAATAAAATAAAGGTGGTATTTTAGGGATCTTAGAATTAATCCTTTTGTGCCACCCTTCATAGATATTTTGCTTATATTCATGCCAAAGTCAATCAATCTGCCTAGCCTTTTCCCAACTATATTGGGGTCGCCTTCCATTCTTACCGGATTCAGCTGAGTACCAGTGTTTTACATGGAGCGACAGCCTATCAGACCTACACAACCCAGTAACTGGGTAACACGATACCACTTGGCAAGACTGGTGTCAGATCGCAGGCTTCTGACCACTCGTAACGACTGTCAAAGATCTTCAAATGACAGCCGGGACCAACGGCTTAACGTGCTTTCCGGGGCACGGAGGAAACTCGGTATGTTGAAATGGTCTTCCAGCCACGGACCGACCTCGTCAAGCGCATATTCATACCAAAGTGTTCTTTTAAAATTTTAAAAAGTCTCTCGTCTCGTCTTTTTTTTATAAATAGAAATGTTCCCGAGATGAAAATGTCAAGTCAGTGACAAGTAAATTAGTTTTTATCTAATCTCAAACTAAACAAATTGCATATCAAGAAGAATGCATTAGGTATCTACTATTGAATATATTTATGTATGCCTACAAACACAAAAAACGTACGCGGCGTGCTACTACCTACGTCCTTTCCAAAAAACTAATCTCATTTAAATAAATGGGCAATTACAAATTTATCTACACCATTCACAGTAGCTACAACTTTCTTATTAACACTTACCGCCTGGCCACATGTCCTGCTGCTTTGGAAAAGTGTATAAACGCGTGGCGGTGAGAGTGATAGTGCAATGTGCGGCACTGTACCTTTTCTGTCTTTATGCGAAACTGTCCGTATGAGAATCAGTCCTTCTGCTAATCTGTCTTTATGAGAATCTGTCCTTATGCGAATAAAGGAAAAATAAATCTTCTTCATCCATATTACATTTTGACAAACACTGGACACGACAACACTCGGAACCAAGCCGCGCTCGACTGCGGACAGGTATAATCGCGCCGTCCCCCGCACCGGGCTGCCCTAATCTGGCCAGCAATATCGGGCGGGTCCCTGCACCTGCGGCGCTCCCCGCACAGCGTTGCCAGTCTGGCCAAGCACTCAGACATCGCTTTTTTTTAATAGACGCAAGCAGATAGATATATTTTTTGCAAATTGGACCAAAATACGTCTGCTTTCGAACACTGAGTCGGACGGATATTAGTTTAACATACAGAAACATGTCTTGCGAGTTATAACAAAAAGGGTTACAATTTGACAAGTAGTGTTTTCTTACAAAACAATATTTTGAAAAATAATTAACCATGCTTACATTTTTAAAACTTTACGAAAGATAAGTTTAAAAATTACCTCATCATTATATCTTCGTCATAGTTATCATTCCAACTACTGTAGTCAGTTTCGTTCGGAAAACATTTTTTTTCTTCAATTTTGCTGCCACTGAAATCTTCGTTTGATACCGGCAAGCATAAATACTCAGTAGAATTCGATCCGTAACTGTTGTTAGAAAACGTCATCTCGCTTGATTCATCCAGACTATCACCCGACTTCGTGTTCAAGGAAAGCGATGATTCGCTTTTTATCATAAGAATCGACTCACAACTAAGGCATTCACAGGCAGTTGAATCGTAACTGATGCATTCATGTGCAGTGTAAGATGAACTTCCACAAATTTCTTCTGATAGTTCTTTATTTCCCAATCTGTCGGTATCATCACTGTCTATTTCAGTGGTGTAACTTTCTAATAAGTAATTACTTGTATCATTTTTTATTCCGTTTAGTTTGTCGTAAGCGTAACTGTCGTAACAGTCGCTAGAATACGAACACGAAGTATCAATATAAGTTTTCACTTCATCATCATTAATAGGACATCTAAGTAAAGGACATGCATCAAATAAAGATTTTCTTAAATCATTTGTCTCACACTTAATATCAAAGGGTGAATATATAGAATCAATGGATGTATTACTACTGCAACCGTCTGTTACTTTTTTATCATATATAGTTACAATATTTTCAGGTGTTTTTAGGCTATGGTTGCTAAACTGAGTGGTATACGACGTCGCGCCATTTACTCTGCCAACAGTTACTTTTATACCCTCGTTGTCAATGAAAGCTCCAGCTTTAACGCCAGGAAGGCACTCGTCAGGACAATCGCACAACGAAGATATGTCCGGAGATGTTACTTTAATCTTGACGTAACTGTGTTTAAATTTGATTTTCTTCTTATCACAACCGCAGCCACGATCACAAGTTTTTGATTTAATTATGTCTTCAAATTTTTCAGCAATACCAGCAGCGGCTACCGACTTAGCTTTTCGCTTTGATGGTAATCCGCCAACTTTTTTCGATTTGGTTTTTATCTCTCCTCTCTTTTCTGAAGGAGTTGGTTCCAGTGGTAAGCCAGCTTCAGTTCTTATTTTTTTTATTAATTCCTTTTCAGAATCAGTTTTACCTTCAGGCAATGGCATTCCAGTTGCGGCCAAACCTTTGAGTATCCTTTCCTTTTCTTTAACAGGCTTGCCAGTAAGAGGTGTAAACAGGCCTTCTGCTTTAGCCTTGCGGACTATTTCTTTTTCTGAGGGAGTTTTTGCTGGAGGGGGCAAACCTAATTCTGTCCTAGCTTTCTGTATCAATGCTTTCTCCGAAAGGGTTTTACCTTCGGGTAACGGTAGGCCAGCCTCGACCCGACTTTTAATAATTTTTTCCTTTTGAGACGGTGTTTTTCCTTCCAAAGGTGTAAGTAAACCGGCAACTGCTTTGGCCGACAGCTTTCCTTCCTCCGTTTTAGCTTTTTTTATCATTGTTTTTTCAGAAGCAGTTCTACCTTCGGGTAGAGGTACGCCAGCCATAACCATGCCCTTGACAATACGTTCCTTCTCAGATGGTGTTTTACCTTCAAGTGGCGTAACAATACCAGCCGCTTCAGCTTTACGCATTTTAATTTTTTCTGATAAAGTTTTAGGTTCAGCTGGAAGACCAAGTTCTTTGCGAACTTTCGCCGCAATTTTTTTCTCTGATGCTGTTTGAGATTCAGGAAGTGGTAAACCTTGTTCTACTAAGCCTTTTAGTATTCTCTCTTTCTCCTTTGGCGGTTTTCCAGACAAAGGAGTTAACAAACCGGCCTCTTTCGCCTTTCGTAACTTTTCCGCGGTGACTTTTGACGGTACTTTACTTTCCGCTTTAACTTTAGCTATAAGTTCTTTTTCCGAGGCTGTCTTTCCTTCAGGCAAGGGTTTTCCAGCTTTACGAAGACTCTTCAATACTTTTTCTTTTTCTGATGGTGTTTTGGCTTCTTTTAATCGTATTGATGGTGTTTTTACTGAAACGGGTTCTCCAGCTATGATTTTCTTTATCATTTCCTTTTCGGACGGTGTTTTGCCTTCTGGTATACTGACGCCTGCAGCCACTCTGTCTCTTAAAATCTTTTCTTTGGCTGAACGTGTTTTACCTTCTAAAGGAGTAAGAAGTCCTGCTTGTTTTGCCCTTTTCATTCTTTCTGATGGTGTAGGTGATACATAACCTGTGTCATCCTTAATTTTTTTCACTAAAGCTCTTTCAGACGATGTTTTACCTTCTGGTAATGGCAAACCTGCTGCTGCTCTACCCCTAAGTATTTTCTCCTTTTGTGAAGGTGTCTTACCTTCTAATGGTGTTAACAGACCAGTTTTTTTTGCTTTTCTGACTTTTTCCGATGGAGTCTTTTCAGGCACTCCTAACTCAGTCTTAATTTTTTTTATCATTGCTTTTTCAGAAGCAGTTTTACCTTGTGGTAATGGCAAACCAGATTCGGCAAGGCCAGTAAGAATTTTTTCTTTTTGTTCTTGCGTTTTACCTTCAAGAGGTGTTAACAAGCCAGCTGCTTTAGCTTTTTTTAATTTTTCTGTGGTGATTGACGGAGCTGGTACTTTGGCCGATGGCACTTTTACTTCTTTCGCTGGTGGTACTGGTAGTGTAGATATTTCCCTTTCTGATTCTGGTGTTAACAGTCCACATATACAATCGTCAGCAGGACCCTTGCCCTCTATCATTCCCTTTGCAGTTTTTTTATCTAGTTTTATTCTCTCCTCTAATGGTAAACTAGGAGCTCCAAATCCAGCAGCTATTGGTTTTCTCGGTTCAATAACTTTAATTTTTTCTAACTCTCTAACTTTAGCTATCAGAGATTTTTCAGATGCCGTTCTTCCTTCAGGCAACGGGATTCCTTTATCCTGCAAACTTTTAAGAATTTTCTCTTTTTGCGACGGTGTTTTACCCTCCAAGGGCTGCAACAAGCCAGCACTTACGGCTTTTGCGTACTTTTCTTTCATGGATAGAGTTTTGGGTTCTGGAGGCAAGCCAAGTTCGGCACGTACCTTTTCGCTGACCTTTTTTTCTGAAGCTGTTATTGGTTCTGGAAGAGGCAATCCTTCCTTTACTAATCCTTTCAGTATTTTTTCTTTTTGTGAGGGAGTTTTCCCTTCCAACGGCGTAAGTAATCCTGCAGCTTTTGCTCTACGTAGTCGCTCGGATGGCTTCACAGACGGCACACGTTCTCCTGCTTTCACTTTAGCTATAATAGCTTTCTCTGATGGCGTTCGTCCTTCAGGCAATGGAATACCTTTGTCTTGCAAACCTCGTAATATTTTTTCTTTTTGTGAAGGGGATTTCCCTTCAAGTGGCTGCATTAATCCTTCATCTGCCGCTTTAGCGTACTTCTCTTTCATAGATGCAGTTTTAGGTGCCGGAGGCAGACCATGGTCAGCGCGGACCTTATCGATAATTATTTTCTCAGAAGCTGTTTTCCCTTCTGGAAGAGGCATTCCTTGCATTGCTAATCCTTTTACTATCTTTTCTTTTAGTGAAGGTGATTTGCCTTCTAAAGGCGTAAGTAAGCCTGCAGCTTTTGCTTTACGTAATTTTTCAGATGGCTTTACGGATAGCTTTCGTTTTCCTGCTTTCACTTTAGCTATAACAGCTTTCTCTGATGTCGTTCTTCCTTCAGGCAATGGAATACCTTTGTCTTGCAAACCTTGTAATATTTTTTCTTTTTGTGACGGTGACTTACCTTCGAGGGGCTGTATTAAACCTGCTTCTGCAGCTTTGGCGTACTTGTCTCTCATGGATGCAGTTTTTGGTTCTGGAGGTAGGCCAAGATCAGCACGAACCTTTTCCATAATCTTTTTCTGAGAAGCAGTTTTTGCTTCCGGAAGAGGCAGTCCTTCCTTAGCTAATCCTTTCAGTAGCTTTACTTTTTGTGAGGGCGATTTGCCTTCTAAAGGCGTAAGTAGGCCTGCAGCTTTTGCTCTACGTAGTCGCTCGGACGGCTTCACAGACGGCACACGTTCTCCTGCTTTTACTTTAGCTATAATAGCTTTCTCTGATGCCGTTCTTCCTTCAGGCAATGGAATACCTTTGTCTTGCAAACCTTGTAATATTTTTTCTTTTTGTGAAGGCGATTTCCCTTCAAGTGGCTGCATTAATCCTTCATCTGCAGCTTTAGCGTACTTCTCTTTCATGGATTCAGTTTTAGGTTCCAGGGGTAGACCAAGATCAGCGCGGACTTTATCGACAATTTTCTTCTCAGAAGCAGATTTCCCTTCTGGTAGTGGCATTCCTTGCATCGCTAATCCTTTCAGTATCTTTTCTTTTTGTGAGGGCGATTTGCCTTCTAAAGGCGTAAGTAGGCCTGCAGCTTTTGCTCTACGTAGTCGCTCGGACGGCTTCACAGACGGCACACGTTCTCCTGCTTTAACTTTAGCTATAATAGCTTTCTCTGATGCCGTTCTTCCTTCAGGCAATGGAATACCTTTGTCTTGCAAACCTTGTAATATTTTTTCTTTTTGTGAAGGCGATTTCCCTTCAAGTGGCTGCATTAATCCTTCCTCTGCAGCTTTAGCGTACTTCTCTTTCATGGATTCAGTTTTAGGTTCCGGGGGTAGACCAAGATCAGCGCGGACTTTATCGACAATTTTCTTCTCAGAAGCAGTTTTCCCTTCTGGAAGCGGCATTGCTTGCATCGCTAATCCTTTCAGTATCTTTTCTTTTTGTGAGGGCGATTTGCCTTCTAAAGGCGTGAGTAGTCCTGCAACTTTCGCTCTTCGAAGTTTTTCAGATGGCTTCACAGACGGCACACGTTCTCCTGCTTTAACTTTAGCTATAATAGCTTTCTCTGATGGCGTTCGTCCTTCAGGCAATGGAATACCTTTGTCTTGCAAACCTTGTAATATTATTTCTTTTTGAGAAGGGGATTTCCCTTCAAGTGGCTGCATTAATCCTTCATCTGCAGCTTTAGCATACTTCTCTTTCATGGATTCAGTTTTAGGTTCTGGGGGTAGACCAAGATCAGCGCGGACTTTATCGACAATTTTCTTCTCAGAAGCAGTTTTCCCTTCTGGAAGCGGCATTGCTTGCATCGCTAATCCTTTCAGTATCTTTTCTTTTTGTGAGGGCGATTTGCCTTCTAAAGGCGTGAGTAGTCCTGCAGCTTTCGCTCTTCGAAGTTTCTCAGATGGCTTCACTGACGGCACACGTTCTCCTGCTTTAACTTTAGCTATAATAGCTTTCTCTGATGCCGTTCTTCCTTCAGGCAATGGAATACCTTTGTCTTGCAAACCTTGTAATATTTTTTCTTTTTGTGAAGGCGATTTCCCTTCAAGTGGCTGCATTAATCCTTCATCTGCAGCTTTAGCGTACTTCTCTTTCATGGATTCAGTTTTAGGTTCCGGGGGTAGACCAAGATCAGCGCGGACTTTATCGACAATTTTCTTCTCGGAAGCAGTTTTCCCTTCTGGAAGCGGCATTGCTTGCATCGCTAATCCTTTCAGTATCTTTTCTTTTTGTGAGGGCGATTTGCCTTTTAAAGGCGTGAGTAGTCCTGCAGCTTTCGCTCTTCGAAGTTTTTCAGATGGCTTCACTGACGGCACACGTTCTCCTGCTTTAACTTTAGCTATAATAGCTTTCTCTGATGGCGTTCGTCCTTCAGGCAATGGAATACCTTTGTCTTGCAAACCATGTAATATTTTTTCTTTTTGTGAAGGGGATTTCCCTTCAAGTGGCTGCATTAATCCTTCATCTGCAGCTTTAGCGTACTTCTCTTTCATGGATTCAGTTTTAGGTTCCGGGGGTAGACCAAGATCAGCGCGGACTTTATCGACAATTTTCTTCTCAGAAGCAGTTTTCCCTTCTGGAAGTGGCATTCCTTGCATCGCTAATCCTTTCAGTATCTTTTCTTTTTGTGAGGGCAATTTGCCTTCTAAAGGCGTAAGTAGGCCTGCAGCTTTTGCTCTTCGTAGTCGCTCGGACGGCTTCACAGACGGCACACGTTCTCCTGCTTTAACTTTAGCTATGATAGCTTTCTCTGATGCCGTTCTTCCTTCAGGCAATGGAATACCTGTGTCTTGCAAACCTTGTAATATTTTTTCTTTTTGTGAAGGCGATTTCCCTTCAAGTGGCTGCATTAATCCCTCATCTGCAGCTTTAGCGTACTTCTCTTTCATGGATTCAGTTTTAGGTTCCGGGGGTAATCCAAGATCAGCGCGGACTTTATCGGCAATTTTCTTCTCAGAAGCAGTTTTCCCTTCTGGAAGTGGCATTCCTTGCATCGCTAATCCTTTCAGTATCTTTTCTTTTTGTGAGGGCGATTTGCCTTCTAAAGGCGTAAGTAGGCCTGCAGCTTTTGCTCTACGTAGTCGCTCGGACGGCTTCACAGACGGCACACGTTCTCCTGCTTTAACTTTAGCTATAATAGCTTTCTCTGATGGCGTTCGTCCTTCAGGCAATGGAATACCTTTGTCTTGCAAACCTTGTAATATTTTTTCTTTTTGTGAAGGCGATTTCCCTTCAAGTGGCTGCATTAATCCTTCATCTGCAGCTTTAGCGTACTTCTCTTTCATGAATTCAGTTTTAGGTTCCGGGGGTAGACCAAGATCAGCGCGGACTTTATCGACAATTTTCTTCTCAGAAGCAGTTTTCCCTTCTGGAAGTGGCATTGCTTGCATCGCTAATCCTTTCAGTATCTTTTCTTTTTGTGAGGGCGATTTGCCTTCTAAAGGCGTGAGTAGTCCTGCAGCTTTCGCTCTACGAAGTTTTTCAGATGGCTTCACTGACGGCACACGTTCTCCTGCTTTAACTTTAGCTATAATAGCTTTCTCTGATGGCGTTCGTCCTTCAGGCAATGGAATACCTTTGTCTTGCAAACCTTGTAATATTTTTTCTTTTTGTGAAGGCGATTTCCCTTCAAGTGGCTGCATTAATCCTTCATCTGCAGCTTTAGCGTACTTCTCTTTCATGGATTCAGTTTTAGGTTCCGGGGGTAGACCAAGATCAGCGCGGACTTTATCGACAATTTTCTTCTGAGAAGCAGTTTTCCCTTCTGGAAGTGGCATTGCTTGCATCGCTAATCCTTTCAGTATATTTTCTTTTTGTGAGGGCGATTTGCCTTTTAAAGGCGTGAGTAGTCCTGCAGCTTTCGCTCTTCGAAGTTTTTCAGATGGCTTCACTGACGGCACACGTTCTCCTGCTTTAACTTTAGCTATAATAGCTTTCTCTGATGGCGTTCGTCCTTCAGGCAATGGAATACCTTTGTCTTGCAAACCTTGTAATATTTTTTCTTTTTGTGAAGGGGATTTCCCTTCAAGTGACTGCATTAATCCTTCATCTGCAGCTTTAGCGTACTTCTCTTTCATGGATTCAGTTTTAGGTTCCGGGGGTAGACCAAGATCAGCGCGGACTTTATCGACAATTTTCTTCTCAGAAGCAGTTTTCCCTTCTGGAAGTGGCATTCCTTGCATGGCTAATCCTTTCAGTATCTTTTCTTTTTGTGAGGGCGATTTGCCTTCTAAAGGCGTAAGTAGGCCTGCAGCTTTCGCTCTACGAAGTTTTTCAGATGGCTTCACTGACGGCACACGTTCTCTTGCTTTAACTTTAGCTATAATAGCTTTCTCTGATGGCGTTCGTCCTTCAGGCAATGGAATACCTTTGTCTTGCAAACCTTGTAATATTTTTTCTTTTTGTGAAGGCGATTTCCCTTCAAGTGGCTGCATTAATCCTTCATCTGCAGCTTTAGCGTACTTCTCTTTCATGGATTCAGTTTTAGGTTCCGGGAATAGACCAAGATCAGCGCGGACTTTATCGACAATTTTCTTCTCAGAAGCAGTTTTCCCTTCTGGAAGTGGCATTCCTTGCATCGCTAATCCTTTCAGTATCTTTTCTTTTTGTGAGGGCGATTTGCCTTCTAAAGGCGTGAGTAGTCCTGCAGCTTTCGCTCTACGAAGTTTTTCAGATGGCTTCACTGACGGCACACGTTCTCCTGCTTTAACTTTAGCTATGATAGCTTTCTCTGATGCCGATCTTCCTTCAGGCAATGGAATACCTGTGTCTTGCAAACCTTGTAATATTTTTTCTTTTTGTGAAGGCGATTTCCCTTCAAGTGGCTGCATTAATCCTTCATCTGCAGCTTTAGCGTACTTCTCTTTCATGGATTCAGTTTTAGGTTCCGGGGGTAATCCAAGATCAGCGCGGACTTTATCGGCAATTTTCTTCTCAGAAGCAGTTTTCCCTTCTGGAAGTGGCATTCCTTGCATCGCTAATCCTTTCAGTATCTTTTCTTTTTGTGAGGGCGATTTGCCTTCTAAAGGCGTAAGTAGGCCTGCAGCTTTTGCTCTACGTAGTCGCTCGGACGGCTTCACTGACGGCACACGTTCTCCTGCTTTAACTTTAGCTATAATAGCTTTCTCTGATGGCGTTCGTCCTTCAGGCAATGGAATACCTTTCTCTTGCAAACCTTGTAATATTTTTTCTTTTTGTGAAGGCGATTTCCCTTCAAGTGGCTGCATTAATCCTTCATCTGCAGCTTTAGCGTACTTCTCTTTCATGGATTCAGTTTTAGGTTCCGGGGGTAGACCAAGATCAGTGCGGACTTTATCGACAATTTTCTTCTCAGAAGCAGTTTTCCCTTCTGGAAGTGACATTGCTTGCATCGCTAATCCTTTCAGTATCTTTTCTTTTTGTGAGGGCGATTTGCCTTCTAAAGGCGTGAGTAGTCCTGCAGCTTTCGCTCTACGAAGTTTTTCAGATGGCTTCACTGACGGCACACGTTCTCCTGCTTTAACTTTAGCTATGATAGCTTTCTCTGATGCCGATCTTCCTTCAGGCAATGGAATACCTGTGTCTTGCAAACCTTGTAATATTTTTTCTTTTTGTGAAGGCGATTTCCCTTCAAGTGGCTGCATTAATCCTTCATCTGCAGCTTTAGCGTACTTCTCTTTCATGGATTCAGTTTTAGGTTCCGGGGGTAATCCAAGATCAGCGCGGACTTTATCGGCAATTTTCTTCTCAGAAGCAGTTTTCCCTTCTGGAAGTGGCATTCCTTGCATCGCTAATCCTTTCAGTATCTTTTCTTTTTGTGAGGGCGATTTGCCTTCTAAAGGCGTAAGTAGGCCTGCAGCTTTTGCTCTACGTAGTCGCTCGGACGGCTTCACTGACGGCACACGTTCTCCTGCTTTAACTTTAGCTATAATAGCTTTCTCTGATGGCGTTCGTCCTTCAGTCAATGGAATACCTTTCTCTTGCAAACCTTGTAATATTTTTTCTTTTTGTGAAGGCGATTTCCCTTCAAGTGGCTGCATTAATCCTTCATCTGCAGCTTTAGCGTACTTCTCTTTCATGGATTCAGTTTTAGGTTCCGGGGGTAATCCAAGATCAGCGCGGACTTTATCGACAATTTTCTTCTCAGAAGCAGTTTTCCCTTCTGGAAGTGGCATTGCTTGCATCGCTAATCCTTTCAGTATCTTTTCTTTTTGTGAGGGCGATTTGCCTTCTAAAGGCGTGAGTAGTCCTGCAGCTTTCGCTCTACGAAGTTTTTCAGATGGCTTCACTGACGGCACACGTTCTCCTGCTTTAACTTTAGCTATAATAGCTTTCTCTGATGGCGTTCGTCCTTCAGGCAATGGAATACCTTTGTCTTGCAAACCTTGTAATATTTTTTCTTTTTGTGAAGGCGATTTCCCTTCAAGTGGCTGCATTAATCCTTCAACTGCAGCTTTAGCGTACTTCTCTTTCATGGATTCAGTTTTAGGTTCCGGGGGTAGACCAAGATCAGCGCGGACTTTATCGACAATTTTCTTCTCAGAAGCAGTTTTCCCTTCTGGAAGCGGCATATCTTGCATCGCTAATCCTTTCAGTATCTTTTCTTTTTGTGAGGGCGATTTGCCTTTTAAAGGCGTGAGTAGTCCTGCAGCTTTCGCTCTTCGAAGTTTTTCAGATGGCTTCACTGACGGCACACGTTCTCCTGCTTTAACTTTAGCTATAATAGCTTTCTCTGATGGCGTTCGTCCTTCAGGCAATGGAATACCTTTGTCTTGCAAACCTTGTAATATTTTTTCTTTTTGTGAAGGGGATTTCCCTTCAAGTGGCTGCATTAATCCTTCATCTGCAGCTTTAGCGTACTTCTCTTTCATGGATTCAGTTTTAGGTTCCGAGGGTAGACCAAGATCAGCGCGGACTTTATCGACAATTTTCTTCTCAGAAGCAGTTTTCCCTTCTGGAAGTGGCATTCCTTGCATGGCTAATCCTTTCAGTATCTTTTCTTTTTGTGAGGGCGATTTGCCTTCTAAAGGCGTAAGTAGTCCTGCAGCTTTCGCTCTACGAAGTTTTTCAGATGGCTTCACTGACGGCACACGTTCTCCTGCTTTAACTTTAGCTATAATAGCTTTCTCTGATGGCGTTCGTCCTTCAGGCAATGGAATACCTTTGTCTTGCAAACCTTGTAATATTTTTTCTTTTTGTGAAGGGGATTTCCCTTCAAGTGGCTGCATTAATCCTTCATCTGCAGCTTTAGCGTACTTCTCTTTCATGGATTCAGTTTTAGGTTCAGGGGGTAGACCAAGATCAGCGCGGACTTTATCGACAATTTTCTTCTCAGAAGCAGTTTTCCCTTCTGGAAGTGGCATTCCTTGCATCGCTAATCCTTTCAGTATCTTTTCTTTTTGTGAGGGGGATTTGCCTTCTAAAGGCGTGAGTAGTCCTGCAGCTTTCGCTCTTCGAAGTTTTTCAGATGGCTTCACTGACGGCACACGTTCTCCTGCTTTAACTTTAGCTATAATAGCTTGCTCTGATGGCGTTCGTCCTTCAGGCAATGGAATACCTTTGTCTTGCAAACCTTGTAGTATTTTTTCCTTTTGTGAAGGGGATTTCCCTTCAAGTGGCTGCATTAATCCATCATCTGCAGCTTTAACATACTTCTGTTTCATGGATTCAGTTTTAGGTTCTGGAGGTAGACCAAGATCAGCGCGGACTTTATCAACAATTTTCTTCTCAGAAGCAGTTTTCCCTTCAGGAAGAGGAATACCGTGCATTGCCAATCCCTTTATTATCTTTTCTTTTTGCGAAGGTGATTTCCCTTCTAAAGGCGTAAGTAAGCCTGCAGCTTTCGCTCTTCGAAGTTTTTCAGATGCCTTCACTGACGGCACACGTTCTCCTGCTTTAACTTTAGCTATAATAGCTTTCTCTGATGGCGTTCGTCCTTCAGGCAAAGGAATACCTTTGTCCTGCAAACCTTGCAATATTTTTTGTTTTTGTGATGGCGATTTACCTTCCAAGGGCTGCATTAAACCGGCTTCTGCAGCTTTAGCGTACTTGTCTCTCATTGATGCAGTTCGAGGCTCTGGAGGAAGACCTAGGTCTGCGCGAACCTTTTCCACAATCTTTTTTTCTGAAGCAGTTTTTGGTACAGGTAGAGGAAGGCCTTCCTGTGCTAATCCCTTTAGTATCTTTTCTTTTTGCGAGAGAGTTTTTCCTTCCAATGGCGTAATTATTCCAGCAATTTTTGCTCTACGAAGCTTTTCAGATGCCTTTACAGAAGGTGCTCGTACCCCAGATTTAATTTTAGCTATAAGAACTTTTTCAGATGGTGTTCGTCCTTCTGGTAATGGTATTCCCTTGTCACGCAAACTCTCTAGAATTTTTTCTTTTTCTCTTTCTGATTTACCTTCCAAGGGTTTGATTAATCCAGCACTTGCTGCTTTTTCGTATTTCTCTTTCATGGATGGAGTCTTCGGTTCTGGCGGCAGGCCAAGTTCAATGCGCACTTTTTCACTAAGCTTTTTCTCTGAAGCAGTTTTTGCTTCAGGAAGTGGCAGACCTTCCATCACTAAACCTTTCATTATCTTTTCTTTTTGTGAGGGAGTTTTCCCTTCCAAAGGTGTGATTAATCCTGCCGCTTTTGCTCTGCGAAGCTTTTCAGATGCCTTCACTGATGGCGCAAGTTCTCCTGCTTTCACTTTAGCTATAAGAGCTTTTTCAGACGGCGTTCGTCCTTCTGGTAATGGTATTCCCTTGTCATGTAAACTCTCTAGAATTTTTTCTTTTTCTCGTTCTGATTTACCTTCCAAGGGTTTGATTAATCCGGCACTTGCTGCTTTTTCGTATTTCTCTTTCATGGAGGGAGTCTTCGGTTCTGGCGGCAGGCCAAGTTCAATGCGCACTTTTTCACTAAGCTTTTTCTCTGAAGCAGTTTTTGCTTCAGGAAGTGGCAGACCTTCCATTACTAAACCTTTCATTATCTTTTCTTTTTGTGAAGGAGTTTTCCCTTCCAAAGGTGTGATTAATCCTGCCGCTTTTGCTCTGCGAAGCTTTTCAGATGCCTTCACTGATGGCGCAAGTTCTCCTGCTTTCACTTTAGCTATAAGAGCTTTTTCAGACGGCGTTCGTCCTTCTGGTAATGGTATTCCCTTGTCATGTAAACTCTCTAGAATTTTTTCTTTTTCTCTTTCTGATTTACCTTCCAAGGGTTTGATTAATCCAGCACTTGCTGCTTTTTCGTATTTCTCTTTCATGGATGGAGTCTTCGGTTCTGGCGGTAGGCCAAGTTCAATGCGCACTTTATCACTGAGCTTTTTCTCTGAAGCAGTTTTTGCTTCAGGGAGCGGCAGGCCTTCCATTACTAAACCTTTCATTATCTTTTCTTTTTGTGAGGGAGTTTTCCCTTCCAATGGTGTAATTAGCCCTGCCGCTTTAGCTCTGCGAAGCTTTTCAGATGGCTTCACTGATGGCGCACGTCCTTCTTTTTTCACTTTAGCTATAAGAGCTTTTTCAGATGGTGTTCGTCCTTCTGGTAATGGTATTCCCTTGTCACGCAAACTCTCTAGAATTTTTTCTTTTTCTCTTTCTGATTTACCTTCCAAGGGTTTGATTAATCCGGCACTTGCTGCTTTTTCGTATTTCTCTTTCATGGATGGCGTCTTCGGTTCTGGCGGCAGGCCAAGTTCAATGCGCACTTTTTCACTAAGCTTTTTCTCTGAAGCAGTTTTTGCTTCAGGAAGTGGCAGACCTTCCATTACTAATCCTTTCATTATCTTTTCTTTTTGTGAGGGAGTTTTCCCTTCCAAAGGTGTAATTAGTCCTGCGGCTTTTGCTCTGCGAAGCTTTTCAGATGGCTTCATTGATGGCTCACGTTCTCCTGCTTTCACTTTACCTATAATAGCTTTCTCTGATGGCGTTCGTCCTTCAGGCAACGGAATACCTTTGTCCTGCAAACCTTGTAATATTTTTTCTTTTTGTGATGGCGATTTACCTTCCAGGGGCTGTATTAAACCAGCTTCTGCAGCTTTAGCATACTTGTCTCTCATGGATGCAGTTTTTGGCTCTGGAGGGAGACCAACTTCAGCTCGTACCTTATCAATAAGCTTCCTTTGAGAAGCAGTTTTTCCTTCCGGAAGAGGTAGCCCTTGCATTGCTAGTCCTTTCAAAATCTTTTCTTGTTGTTCAGTTGTTTTTCCTTCTATTGGGGTAAGTAGACCAGCAGCTTTTGCTTTACGTAGTTTCTCAGATGGTTTTGCAGAAGGTTTACGTGATCCCGCCTTCACTTTAGCAATTATAGCTTTCTCTGATGCCGTTCGTCCTTCAGGTAATGGAATACCTTTGTCTTGCATACCTTGTAATATTTTTTCTTTTTGTGTAGGTGATTTTCCTTCAAGCGGCTGCAATAATCCAGCTTCTGCAGCTTTGGCGTGTTTTTCTTTCATGGATGCAGTTTTAGGTTCCGGCGGTAGGCCAAGTTCAGCGCGTACTTTTTCAATGAGTTTTTTCTCAGAAGCTGTTTTCCCTTCAGGAAGTGGTAAACCTTGCATTGCTAACCCTTTGATGATTTTTTCTTTTTGTGAGGGAGTTTTCCCTTCTAATGGCGTTATGAGACCTGCTGCTTTAGCCATTTTAATTTTTTCTGAGGGTGCTTTCACTTCGGCTTCTTTGATTTTTTTTAGTTTTTCTAACATCGTTGCGGTTTTAGACTCAGGTATTCCTAAACTAGCTTTGACTTTTTTGATCAAAGCTTTTTCAGATGCTGTTTTACCCTTTGGCAAAGGGTGACCTTTTTTGGCCAATTCTTTCAATAGCTCTTCTTTTTCTGCTGGTGTCTTGCCTTCTAACATTTTTTCAGCTTTCCTTGCCATAGACTTCCTTTCTTTTGCACCTACGGATACTAATGACTTTCGTACTTCCCCAAGGCGCCTTTCTTCACGTAATAAATGACTGCATAGTATGCAATCACAATTATCACAATCTTTTTTTTTATAGCAATCGTAGAGGCCTTTCATTACTTCAAACATTGCATCAGAGTTGCATGAACAGCAGCAGCTGTCCTCCACAGCCCCTAGTTGACAACGGTAAACTTTCCATTTTTTCTGCGTTGGAAAATTAAAAGATTTCATGTATTCGTTCAAACGGTACCCTTTAACTCGATTCACTAAGAATTTAGAACTGAAAATAGACTTTGTTTTAATTGCATCAGAACTTCTTGTTTTTCGATTGTTTAGTTTGGGCCGTTTCAAAGTGTTAGTCATGCTGATGTGTTTAGTAAGCTTTAGAAGCTTTTGGGTTTTACCCATACCAGAGTGTGATAATCGGAAAGCGATTATTGGTTGCTGGCCGTATTTTAAAAGTTCCAACTTTCTGCGAAGTTTTATTTTATTCTTATGAACCATTATGCTAATATCATTTATTTCATTGCATTGGCTATTATCTTGATCAGATGGGCGTAAATCATATTTGAGTTGCCTTTGTTTTTTTTCGAGATCTTTCATTTTGATATTAAAACTGCAAATTTTTCGTGAGTTTTATCTCTGTATTTAATAAAAATCTCTTTGTGTTAATCGATTTTGTTTCTTTTTGTCAATTCTTCTGTTCATACCCTTCCTTTTCTTGCTGTTTGTTTCATGTTTGATCGTTTTCCTTTTGGCCAGGTTGTGTTTGAATCATTCTTAAAACGTGATACCTGTTTTTCATTAAAGCATTTTCTGAAAGAGTAATTTTATTGAGTATCTACTTACATGTTTAACATGATGGAGGTTATTGAAATTACGGACTTAAAAAGCGCATACATTTGCGGCATACCAACTTCCTTCATCTGCATAACAGTTGGATGACAATTCAGGGCTCATTTAGTGAAAGACTATCACACATATAACAAGCAATAGGAAATACTCTTGATTTGCCTTGAATTAAGTATACACAAGAGCATATTTCGAGCATTTCCATTTAATGTTAAACAATAACACTTGTTTGTTTGCCATATCAAGTTGGCAGAAAGCCGCAGGAACACGGAAAAAACGGCAGGAACCGAACACCGAGCGTTATGCTCGGTGTTCGGTTCCGGAAAGGGTGCCTCGATGTTGAATTACGAATACGAGTAAATGCTTTAGTATATAATTACTTTTAATACTAATGAAATAGATTTTGTTAAACCTAGAACTCAAGAAAGGTCATTCAGAACAACTGAGCTGAATTAAATTTATTCGTCTCTGGGTAGGTCCCTCGATTATGTCGGGAACAATATGTAACAGAGAAGATGGCGCGGGTGATAGAACACACAGTTACTTAGGCGAACGCTGGTAAAGGCATAATTTTCATACGTTTCTAAGTAAACATGCTACCGTTATATCGCATTTAAGTCACATACGACATGAAGAATCTGGCAGATTTTTCGTGAAAGATGTTGTGCGCAAATTAATTATCGAATCGATAATCAAAATGTAATATTGCTGCAACCATTAGTTCCATCTGTCATAAAACCAAAAACCCGTGGA
This sequence comes from Orthosia gothica, assembly GCA_949775005.1. Taxonomy (NCBI): domain Eukaryota; kingdom Metazoa; phylum Arthropoda; class Insecta; order Lepidoptera; family Noctuidae; genus Orthosia; species Orthosia gothica. The sequence continues at coordinate 6,369,916 of OX459039.1, read as the reverse complement.
GTGATTTAATAGTCCAGGAGGTAGTGTTGCAAATAAAAAAGTCGTAGTATGATATAGCTGACGGTCTTTCCACCGCTAACCACGCAGCTAATTGTTGTTTTCGTACTTTTGATAATTTAAACAATCACTTAGCTAAATTTCATCTGGCGTACTATAACCTAATTTTATGTGCTTCTTTTACAAGTTCATGCGAGCGGCTGACGCATAACCCCCCCCCCTCCACCATGCAGCTAACGGTTTTTTTTTTAGCTCAGTATGATGTAAAATATTTATGACTTAATTTTTTTCACCTCTTCCGTAACATTTTAGCTGACGCTTGGTTCACTTATCAGTCATTCGAGATCTATTGAACAAGATGGCAACCGATTGGCGTAAAAACACTACCTAAAATGCAACGCCTAATAGTAGTATGAATTCGCCTTTATAATTATACTAGCTGTTCCCCGCGGCTTCGCTCCCGTCAACAGACTATTTAACTAACCTACCCTACCTATCTACCCTACCTACCTACCCTACCTACCTACCTATCTTACCTACTTACCCTACCTACCTACCCTACTCGCGCTAAAGGATGTAATATTCAACATTTCATTCATTGCTTTCGATCCCCCGTCTGTGATACAGTCGTGCGTATCCATCAATGCAGAAATGATTTAAATAGTAATAATGGCAATGTCACGTTGTATTGGGATCGGTCTATCATCACTGACAGGACTATTGTTGCCAATAAGCCTGACATAGTGGTGATAGACCGATTAGAGCGTCGCGCAATGATTGTTGATATAGCGGTCCCCCATGACGAGAACCTCGTGAAGGCTGAGAGAGATAAGAAAAGTAAGTATCTTGATCTGGCTCGCGAGGCTGTCGACATGTGGGATGTGAATACAGCAGTCATTGAGCCGATAGTCGTGACGGCCAATGGCATAATAGCTAAGAGTCTCGATGAACATCTGAGGAGGCTCTCGTTGGGCAGCTGGATCAAAGGCGTGATCCAGAAAGCGGTACTCCTGGACACAGCGCGTATCGTTAGGAGGTTCCTCTCTCAGCAGCCCTAACCACTGGTAGCTTGGACCTTGTTCCCGTTACCGGTGGGCTACTAATTTTATGTTTTTATTTTATTTTTATTTTATAAGCTAATATTTAAAAATGTAAAAACTATGTACAATAATTAAATAAAGGAAATAATAATAATAATAATTTAAGCGCTTTGGAATGTGCATTCAGCAGTATCGCTCCACACCGCCTGAGCTTAGACCTCGACTACCTCGTCTGCCCATGCATAAAAAAAATAGGGCGCTGGTGTGTGCTCTAGATTCGCAGCTATCTAATGTTTTTGATAGCAGCAAAGATCTAGCCGATACCCACTCAATACTGTACTGTGCGGCTGCTGCGGCATGTCGTGTAGCTAACGTCAAATGCCCAAAAAGTGACAGAACAACACGACCAGCTGTACCAGCTTGGCAGTCCAGGATTGAGCGTCGTATCGGTGAAGCTAGAGCACTCATGGGCAAGCTTATCTGCTTCAGGAATGGTAACACTCGCCCTAGAGTGATGCGCTTTGTGAGGCGGGCTTTGTCGGGGACTGATATCAGTTCTCGAGATTATCTGTCCCACGTCACAGAGCGTATCGACTTCCTGAAGCAGAAAATCTATGCATGGGCAAACCATATTCGTCGGTACAAGCGGCGAGTGGAGCGATACACGCAGAATCGTACATTCCAGAACAACGAAAGGTGGGTTTATAGGGCTTGGGAGCGACCCATCCAAGGTGTGACTGATGTGCGCCTACCAGATGATGACGCCATGTATTCGTTCTGGCGCAATATCTGGTCGGTGCCTGTCAGTCACACCGAGGGTGACTGGACTCGGGAGGTCGAACAAGCGTGCGATCCGATACCACAAATGGGGGCAATTACCATCAGCCCCCAAGATGTAGCTCGTGCAGTCCGTCCGTTGCCTAACTGGAAATCTCCAGGGCCGGACGGACTGCACAACTTTTGGATTAAGTGGTTCCAAAGGTCGCACGCTTGTTTGGCAACTCAGTTCCAGTCTGCCTTAGAGTCAGGATCGCTGCCCCAGTTCCTAACGACAGGAATAACCCACCTGCTCCACAAAACAGGTAGTACTGCGGAGCCTAAAAATTATAGACCGATAACATGTTTACCGACGGTCTATAAAGTTTTTACATCCATTCTGAGAGCTAAAATTAATCAACATATTGACACGAATTCAATCATGTCTGCTTCTCAGAATGGATGTAGGAACGGGTCCTGCGGTACTAAGGAGCTGCTCCTTATAGACATTGCCATTAGCCAGCAGGTTCGCCGTTCCCGAAGGGATCTGGTGACATGTTGGATAGACTACAAGAAGGCCTATGGCTCAGTGCCACATACATGGCTCATGAGGGTGCTGGAGTTCTATAAAATTGATGCAACTCTGCGCACCTTCCTGATGTCGTGTATGGGGCAGTGGAGGACGGTTCTTCGTTATCCAGGATGTCAACAGATTCAAGAGGACAGCGAACCTATAAGGATCGAGCGTGGAATATTTCAGGGCGATAGTCTGAGTCCACTGTGGTTTTGTTTAGCCCTGAACCCTCTTAGTACATTGCTGGAGGGTTCAGGCCTGGGCTATTGGTTGAGAAGAGGAGGTCAGGTCATATCTCACCTCCTTTACATGGATGATCTGAAGCTCTTTGCCTCCAACAACTTGCAACTGATGAAGCTACTGAAGGTTACAGAAACCTTTAGTGACGCCATCAGAATGGAATTTGGTGTGGACAAATGTGCAGTCATGCATGTAAAGCGAGGGGTGATTATGGAATCCGTGGGAATACAACTCTCGGATTCCATACACCTTCGATCCCTTTCCTCAACCGAAACTTACAAGTATTTGGGTATGTCGGAAGCACTAGGCATCAACGCTACTGACGTGAAACAGTCGTTGAAGGAACGCTTCTTTGGCCGCCTGAAAAAAGTACTAAACAGTCTTTTATCAGGCGGGAACAAGGTGCGCGCCTTTAACGGCTGGGTCATGCCAGTCTTGATGTATTCTTTCGGCATACTCAAATGGACTCAGACAGAACTTGACGCCCTGGATAGGAAAGTCCGCACATTGCTTACCGCAAATCGTATGCATCACCCACGATCATCGGTTATGAGACTGTATATCCCGCGGAAGTGCGGTGGTCGTGGCTTTTTAAATGCTAAGACCCTGCACAACCGCGAGGTATGCAGTCTTAGGGAATACTTCCAGGCCGTCGACGTGGGTATGCATCGAGATGTGGTAGCGGCGGACAAGGGCCTTACCCCGCTCTCCTTGGCTAACGAGAACTGGCGCAAACCTATAGTACTAGATACTAATGACCGCAGGGAGGTATGACAGAGCAAGGAGCTTCACGGACGCTTCTACCGGGTCGTACATGGGCCCGATGTAGATCTTTTAGCGTCCGTGGCCTGGCTGCGATTTGGTGACCTTTTCGGGGAAACCGAAGGTATTGTCTTTGCGATTATGGACGAAGTTATGATGACGAACAACTACCGGAAATACATTGTGAAGGACGGCACAGTTGACATCAGTCGGGCATGTCACCGCCCGGGGGAATCTATCCGTCACATTATCTCCGGTTGTTCTAGTCTGGCTAACGGAGACTACTTGCATAGACACAACCTTGTAGCCAGGATTATCCATCAGCAACTTGCTCTTAAATACAATCTTGTGGAATCGGAAGTGCCTTACTATAAGTATGTGCCCGACCCAGTTCTCGAAAATGGCAATGTCACATTGTATTGGGATCGGTCTATCATCACTGACAGGACTATTGTTGCCAATAAGCCTGACATAGTGGTGATAGACCGACTAGATGAATAATATTTAAAAATGTAAAGATATGTATATATAAAATGAATAAATGGAATAATAATTTAATGATTTAGGATTCATGGAGCCTCGAACGGAATCATAGACCATATTTGTGAACGAAGGACGCATGACGATAGAGTAGCACTATTTTATCGGTCGATTATCGGTTTACCTAGTTTGCGGTAGCGCTAGAGCACTTCTAAGGTGTAGTTTTCTCGCAACCAAAAAGACGGAAGCGCCGTGTTTTCATGGCGTTTATCGATTTGCACGTCCAATTTGCCCTTGGCGATTATTTTATTTTGGCTCAATCTCAGAATACCAGATTCTCAATATACCAGATTCTCAAAATACCAGATTAACTAAATACCAGATTCGCAAAATACCAGAAGTACAGTTAAATGAAAAAAAAATTCAGAACAAATAATCAAATTACAGACACCTAATTATTCGCACAAAAAATAACAATAAATCGTGAACAACAGAAAAAAACTAAAATAAACTCAAATTCGTATACAATTTTGATGAAATCTCACTAGCCGATGCCATTTCACTTATAGCGAGGTACGCTTCGGGAATTATTACTGGAGAAAGCAATGCTAACTGTGAGAAAAGATGTGTTATTTCGCGACCTTTATCGTATTTACTTAATTTTAACTTATAGCTCATCCTTTCGACAGCTTTCCAGAAATGGTAATCACCCTTTGATTTTCACATCCGGATATACTTCTTTCACGGTTTGTATTACAGCAACTTCATAGTCACATTTATATACTGCCAACTCCAATCCAAATTGTTCTTTTAATATCGAAAATAGCCGTTCGTATGTGCGTTGACTTTTATTAGGAAGCAACACATAAATTAAAGGTACAAAACTAATTGTATCTTCACTGCGTGCTAAGTCCACATGAAAAGTGTACATCTGATAGAACGGTTTTGGAGAAACTTTAAAGGTACCGCACTGTATAACGTATTTACTGACTTTAAAAAATCGCGGAGTTCTTTGATTTCAAAGTACCAAAAATCAAAATTGTGTCTGTGTTTCAAAATCATAGTCACCATACAAGAAAAAAAATCAACAAAGTGTTCTAGCAATCATTAAGTCCTTAAAATTTGTACACGCTGTTCGGACTAAATTAAAATATTTGTTTCGTGCCCTATAAAATAGTTGTCCTTTTTTGAAGTAAATTCCGGTATTTCATGCTCTAAATATTTAAATTTGTCTCCTTCCATGAATTGATTTTCAAAAATGAAAATTCAAAGTTCCGATTGAAATTCACGCATACCTCATATGATCGACGATGACATGATGACGTGATGTGACATCCAAAAGTATCGAGGTATTACATTCCTTTTGTCGGAAACAACGCCTTTTGTCGGAAACAACGCCAGTTGTTTTAGTTTTAACCCCACTGTTACAAGAGGTGTTTATCAGTCATTGTATGTATATATGTTTAGACATATTATTATAATAAATATTAATTATTTTTTTAAATTATATTAACTTATATACAATTGAATATTTAAAAAAAACAATCATATATACAAATACAAAGGGGAGAGGGAAAAGAGCTCATTTGTACATCAAAAAATTCGTCCACATCGATGTCAATGGAAATCGTGCCCAGAATTTGCCCAGCATTGCCACGTTGGATGACAATGCTGATTCTGTGGCCGAAGAAAAGGCCACAGAATCAACCTCTGGTCACGTGAAGAGTTGACGAGCTTTGTGTTAATTTCTCGAAAAACTCGATGCGCACTCGGACCCCATGGATCTAATGTTTCAACCCCAAACGGCTCAAACATATAACTTCCAGTAAGGTTGTTATATTTACGACATTTGAGGTTTTCTGCACCGGCAGCAGCCGCACCAGCACAGCCCGCCGTGCTAAGAAGATGGGATGGCACAGGGGTGTCGACACATGTTGCATCCCACACCAAAGGCATTATGGCCATTCCTACCGACCTTCCAAGGCATTATGGCCATTCCGTCTGCTCTCAATAAATATTTTGATTTCGACTGTTCGAAATCTGATATATTGAGAATCTGTTGTTTAGATAATCTGGTGTTTTGAGAATCTGGTATATTGAAAATCTGGTATTCTGAGATTGAGCCATTATTTTAACCATTAATCGATGTCCCCATTTGTACATGGCGACAATATTAACCATAGCGACACTGGCCGGTTTCTACCAATATTTCTCGTATTGTTAGGATTTGGAGCATTGGCTGACGTTTAATCCAATGGAAATATCCTTCTCTAAGACATGTTTAATGCTCGAGAATCGAAAAATGTTAAATTGGAATTCATCAGATCAATAGACAAGAGTTTAAAGTTGTCATTCTGTCAGTGTCAACAAAACCTTTTGGTGTCGAACTCTGGCTAAATGCACAAACCGTGCGAAGCCATAACAATAAAAAACTTATCTCGTTAACTCCTCAACGGATCGCCACAAATAGTTCAAGATATTAATAGTGAAAAATAACTTTATTTTTGGAAGTCGGTGACCATAACGCAAAAAATGGTACCTACGAAAGACACCGACTTCCAAAGAGAAAGTTATTTTCCACTTTGTATTTTTAACCGCCTTCTTTTATTTGGAAGTCGCAAGTATTTTCAAGCAAAAAAAAAAATTCTTAAACTAAACCAGGACTCAAAATTGGCAACAAGTTTGGAAGATCTGGAGGTGCTGTTCAATTCATGTATGGCAGTCTATGAGAAAAAGCTCGAGAATGCGTCCTCTGAAACTCGGCCTACAGTGGAGATAACAGCACTAGCAAGTGAGTTTGCAAATTTTAAATTATTAGTATGGCAGGCACTCTCCAAATGTAAAACCCAGATAGAGATGATTGCTTTCTCAGTTTCAATAAAACCACTGCAAGTATGATTTTTGATTTGATATGATTTTTTATGTAAAGATATTAGGCATTTTTAATATGAAAAGCATTGTAACTACCGTTACAATGGCATCATGAAAACATTTAAAAATTCGGTTCCGTTACACGGATATAGATGGTGATCTATCTATCGCCGTGGAACGGAACCGAAGACGATCGATTTACAAAAAAATAATTGGTGTAATCAGGTGAAAAACGCTAGTTACGTCGGCACGGTCTCTTAGTATGGGATGAGGCATCTGTATGTATATAATACTAGATTATATTATCTCTGTCGATACTCTGTGTTGACAAGTTCACCTTGGGTAGCGACTAACTTATGTCGGAAAATAAAGCTTTCAACAGCGCTGCCTAGTCCTGCAAAGGTCTCGGTCCGACCACATTACTGCAATGCCACATAACTACATTCGAATAGGGACATAACTTGCTTCTTACCCAGCAGGTAATAAAGAGTTTCGGTCCCTGGGTAAGTCGGTAGAGTCGAACTTTTGCCATCCCTCACTACCACCACTGCTGAAACCCGACGGGTCGCTGGCCCGCTTTGCTGAGGAGAAGGCAAACTTATTTGCCTTTTTTTGCGGAATCTTTGCGTCTGCATTCTGGTGATGCGTGGCCCCTTATTTCTCTTGGTGGGTGTGAGACATATATGTCGGACATTCGCATCCATCAAAATGACGTTCGTAGAGTGCTGGGCAACCTCGACTTGAACAAAGCTAGTGACCCCGACGGTATACTAGTACTTATTCTTAAAACTTATGCGACCGACCTGTCTACGATCTTGACACTTCTATTTCGCCTTTCGTATGAAACTGGAAAAGTGCCGAATGCTTGGTAAGTAAGCTAACGTACAAGTCCAAGAAGGACAGTTGAGCTGACCCGGCCAATTACAGACCTATCTATACGTGTGCTTAATATTAGGCTCCTGGCATACGAGTACCTAGAAGCTAATGACGTTCTAAGTGATTGCCAATACGGCTGGCGCCGAACTCGTTGTGCAGGGGATCTTCTAGCGTATACCATTCACATATGGAGTGAGGCAATCGAAAAGCACGGGGAGGCGCTTGCCGTCTCCCTCGACAACTCGAAAGCTTTCGATAAGAACCGGCACGGAAGCCTTATTAGTAAGCTTCTTTCATTAGGTCTGCCTGGTGATGGTATGTGTGATTGGATTGCAGAATTCAAGTGGTTATAGATGGGTGCTCGTTGGACGTAGGACAAGGATGGACAAGTACCTCTCAGCAACAGTGCTGTCGTCAGCATACCCAAGTTTTTAGCAGATCATTTATATGCAGCAAAAATAACGTTACTGAGAGTACCAACCCTTGAGGGACCCCAGCATTAATATCCAATTAGTCCAGCGAGCACCCATATATAACCACTCGAATTCTGCAATCCAATCACACATACCATCACCAGGCAGACCTAATGAAAGAAGGTTATATATATATATATGTTATATGTCTCATACCCACCAGGAGAAATAAGGGGCCACGCATCACCAGAATGCAGACGCAAAGATTCCGCAAAAAAGGCAAATAAGTTTGCCTTCTCCTCAGCGAAGCGGGCCAGCGACCCGTCGGGTTTCAGCAGTGGTGGTAGTGAGGGATGGCAGAAGTTCGGCTCTACCGACTTACCCAGGGACCGAAACTTTTAATTACCTGCTGGGCAAGAAGCAAGTTATGTCCCTATTCGACTGTAGTTATGTGGCATGTTAGTAATGTGGTCAGACCGAGACCTTTCCAACACCTTTTTGCTGGACTTGGCAGCGCTGTTGAAGGCCTTATTTTCTGACATAAGTTAGTCGCTACCCAAGGTGAACTTGTCAACACAGAGTATCGACACAGATAATATAATCTAGTATTATATACATACAGATGCCTCATCCCATACTAAGAAACCGTGCCGACTTCTAGCTTCGGCTAGTAACTAGCGTTTTCCACCTGATTACACCAATTATTTTTTTGTAAATCGATTGTGTTCGGTTCCGTTCCACGGCGATAGATACATCACCATCTATATCCGCGTAACGGAACCGAACGCGATTGATAATTTGTACACTGACAGCCCTAAATTCTTCTCCTGTTGCTCAGTCCATCCAAAGGTTGTCTGTAAAAGATTGCCTAGTGCGATAAGACCGCCAATTCTGCCCCCGATATCATAATTACAGTAAGTCAAAAAAATTCAACTGTGGGTAATCGCACTTTTATTTCGAGATCTTCAAATTGCTGTATGTTGATAATTATAGCAGATAGCTTAATATTTAAACGGATAAAAAAAGATAAATTTGTTTACATTAATCCTGAATATAACTTATTTGTTCATTATTGATGGTTTATTTTTTTTCTAATGTATTGTATATATAATTACCACCCCTATCAGCCCAACTAACACTTTCTTAAACATATTTACAGCAAGTCGGTAAGATACTGTAATTATATTTAACCAAATATCCTGTGAATGTAAGTTACTGTAACTATGTTTACTACAACCTCTTTATCTAGCCCACAAATCCAGCGACATTTCTAGCAAACTTCGCGTATTTTGGAAATAAGAGGGCGGGCGGCGGGAGGAGATGTCTGCAATCTAATTCCGTATAACGATACATTAAGTTGTTTTAGGCAAAAAAAAAATAAAGGTTTTATGAATAAAAAACAATTTGTGTAATAGGAAAAATATTTAAAGAGCCGTCAAAGTTGCACTAAAAGTTAACTGAAACTACTCGTAATAATCTTTAATACTAAGTATGAGTTATTATCAGTTACAGTCTTGTATCTCATCTATTTATCAATTGTTCTTAAGTAGCAATCATTTTTAACAATGTATCCCAAAGGATATAAAAAAAGGTTTTGCACACTTCAATTCTGTCATCATTACTATGTTTCAAATGAGATGCATATAAGTAATATTCAGTGCATTTTCCTTTTGTGAAGTCCTTCTCGTTTTAACTACTTTTGTGTCAACCATTCCTTTGAATATACCTTGAGATTATTTTGTCTTTCTATTAATGGTTCGGCAATAACCCTTCTTTTTCGCGGCAAACCGCGAAAAATGCGTGCTTTATTTAATTCCTCTATCCATTAGAGTTTCAGTGGATGGTGAAGCATTTACTGGCAAACCTGGTAACACTGTTAAAGTTCTGAAAGATGTTGAAGTGAACCAGATCTTGAACGTAGCAGTGGTAAACCTTTTTTTTTTTGCGTGGAGAAATGCTCATGCATACTGCACTACCACGGGGAGATAGTGCAGTATGTGGGACTCTAACCCACTAAAACTCCACGGTGTCCTCCTGTGCCGCTATGGCGGGAACACGGGCACGCGTTAGCACTCACCGCGAACCCGCCGCGGCTGTCCGTCACCGGACCCTCCTCGGGGGAGTACCCCCCATCACCGGCGCACCAGAACACACTGTACGCCGAGACCCCCCCTGGGACCAAACCAGCACAAGGGTGCCAGACGACCCTGTGTATGGCACCCTTGATCCCCCGTGACGGGTCAAGGTCAATGGCCCCACCACCTACCATTTGTCGGCCGCAGGGGATAGGGAGAGCGGCTAACGCAATACCGTCACTCCTCTTCCCCTGCGGCCCCACTGCGTCCGCCATCAGACGGTGGCGTCCCCGACCAGGCCGCGGAAGGTAGGGAGAGCGGCGCATCGCAATACCGGCACTCCTCTCCCGCCGCGGCCTCCAACCCTCAGCCGCGACATCGTATGAGATCTGGGACGCTCCATAAGACATCGCGGCCCGCCTCAGTTGCGATGTCACCTGTTACCAAGTGGCACCGCAACCTACTAGTTGGCCGCTACGTCGTCGGCTTAATCGGTAAAAGCCCTGACGAGCGGTCCCTCCTCGGGTTCCTCTTCGCTTCACCGTGGGTGACCATGCCACAGTTACTGAGCCCCCCCGCCTCGACAATGCGGGAACCCACCGGGGGGGAGCAGTGGTAAGCCTGATCCAAGTAAAGATAGCGTACCTGGCGTTAACTGATTCGAATAAAGATGGCGAACATCTCAGTGAAAAACCTGGTGGTGAAGCCGGTGTTTAAAGCCTTGGTGGTGAAGCTGATGGCGAGCGTGGCGGAAGAGCATGAGATGTTTGAGATGCTGCTGTCTTACAATTACATTCTTCATCTGATTCCGAAGATGAAAGATCCACAGGAATATAATCTTTATCTCGGACGCTGACATCTGGTGCTTCACAAGGTTCTTCATCTTGTTCTGGCATAAGTTCATCACAAAGCAAAGCATTTATGACTGGTAATTTAGAATTAGTTTCAGTATTATCTCGACTGGAATTTGGTTCTCTGTTAGATTTCTTGGCTAATTCTAATATCAAATCTCTTCTTGAACTCATTGCGGACTAAGCAGGGTTCAGAATTCGACAAGATTTATTCCCTCCCCACCCCGCACCACCCGCGCACGCTCATGAATTTGCGAGGACCAAAAACATAATAACAGTAACTATCGATTTTACTGTTAGATTGATAAAAATAGTTTGATTTTTACCTATTATATTTATTTACCATACTTAAAGTAAATAGTGATACTTTGTTAAAAATATAAAGTGTATACGACTATGGTAACGTTTTTCTTAGAATTGTTACAGTAAGTATGTCACTTACTTGATGTATGCTTACGGATTCGTTTAATTTTTTGTGAATTACAGTAGTTATAAATAGAGTAACTATACTTACTGTGGATATGTGTAGCGAAAACACCTTAGTTAATCTACCGGGACATTAGTTACTGTGAATATGATAGTAAAAATACGAAATAAAACATAATTTTGATGCAGTAATTCTACTTACGGTTGCATCTTTTCTGTTGTTGAGCGAATCAACAAATACTGTGATTGTGCTTATCGTAACTTTGTTAATAATAAAGATATAAAAAAAATTAAAAATGTTCCATAAAGGACTTGATTTTAGGATCACAGTCCTATAAAAAAGTCATAACACCAGTAACTCAACTTACTGTAATTATGACAACGGGGACAGAATTGTACACTTGTTATTGTGAAAGTTTGTCCTGTATTTTTTTGTGGTGTACATTAAAGTATATAATAAATAATTAAATAAATAAGATGACTTTCCATAGGCTAATTCATATTTCTGCGCTATCCTGGAAAAATAGTTTAAGGCATTTATTAGGTTTCTATGTACAGCAGCGTGCGGTACGGTCACGTGGTGCCGATTTTTCTGTTTAATAGAGTTTAAAAACAAAAAACACGATCTTGTAAAACGTATCTACCTATAAACAAATGCTCTATGTGGTGGTAAGGGAACGGCTGAACCGAATTGTCATTTTGTACGGCTGAACCGTATTGGTTTTTGGGTGGTACATATATATACTAGCGGGACAGGACTGGCATCATTTATTTATTTATTTATTTATTTAGGAATAACCAACAGTTACACATTAAAACTTATGACTAATATTATAAGAACATGATATAAATGCGCAACTTACACCGTTATCCACATCATATAAATTAGAAAGTTAGTTTTGAGCAAACAATACAAAACAAAGAAACAAATGATTTCACATTCTGTTATATAACAATTTAAAGGCTCTTTATTGCTTCAGTAAGGCAGTTGCGAAATTTATTAGTGGGCATTGCAAATATGTCCAAGTCAGTAAAAAGTTCATTAAAACCATTACAAATACGACGCAGGGGTGCACGGGCTCCAGCGTTTGTTCGACAGGAAGAAACAGCGAAGAGCGGGCGCGCGCGCACCCCCCGCCTCAAAACACTTCTAGGAACAAAGTAATAGACTCTATTGATAATATCAGAGCAGTCGTATCTGTGATTACACACATCATAAAGGAACATCGTTTCAAGGTATAATCTTCTAGACTTTAGGCTCATTACATTAAATTTTTTTAGCAAGTCATTATACGACGGGAAGTTCCGGTAACAGCGGTATTGTACTGATTTCAGAAATTTTCGCTGGACCTTTTCCAAACTATCTGCATATTTATTATAATAAGGGTTCCACACTACCACAGCGTATTCAAGTTGAGACCTTACAAGTGACCTAAACAGATGGATGAAACTACTAGCACGTTTAAAATCAGTTGTAGCTCTCATGACAAATCCATACATACGGTAGGCACTGCTAATTATGTTATGAATGTGCTGGTCAAAGTGTAATATAATGCATCATTGTTATTTTGTTTTAGGCATTTATGAACGCACCGTCACCCAAATAACTTAAGAGGGTTATTTTCAAAGCTTCTTCAAAAATTGTTGACGAAGAAATTAAAAAAGATTTGAAAAAATTGTATTAGCCACTGCAGGACCATTGTGAGGGGTCGCGGATAAATTTGAAAAAGAGTTACCGTGGCCCTGGCTCAAGCAACTGAAGGAACACGGGTGGGTTTTAGTCAGTAAAAGTCTGATACGCCCTCTCGCCTCACCCTAAATAAAATAAATAAATAAATAAAAATCGTTTATTTTCAGGCATGACACCCATACATTTACAACTACAAAATTACTAAAATCCTAAAATGAGACAAGATTTTACACATTTAAAAATAATCATAAAATAAAAATTCTCCAATTTAGGTAACCAAAAACAATTACATTTTAAAATAATCAAATACACATTTAAAAACATTCATAAAATTATACAAATTCTGAAATAATCAAACAAGTAACATAATTAAAATAATCAAATTTTAATCAGATAATACACTCAGATCAAATATAATACAACACATATGTAACATGGTTACATGGTCGTTATATATACCGGCAGTTCAAAGAGACCATGTTAATTTTCAATACTATAAAGTACAGGACGCTTATTTTGATCTGTACTAACGCGTCTTTCTTTATACCTTCTGTACAGCACACCACGAGGCCAGAACTTTGCGTCTAGGAAGATGGATTCCTGTTCTTGTTCTATTGTAATTTTGAATGAAGAAAAAGCCGTATCTTTAAATTGAGATAGCTTTTCAACCTTCACAGCCGTGTGACCGCCGTCCGCTATAAATTCGCAAATATCTTTTTCTGAGGTGTGGGTATCAAATCGTGACGCGTATATGTAGGATAACTTAGGCACTATTTTTATTTTGCTTGACTTCAGCACAGCTTTTCCTTGCAGATTCCTGTTTTTCCTTCCTGTTTTGAACTTATGATGCTTGTTTACTACAGTAGTAAAACGATGTTCATTGAAGGTATCTATCATGATCCCACTCTGGCCTATATTGGTTATTTTAGGACTTCTAGTCCTTTGTTGTTGAACAGCTTCGGCAAACGTCTTCTCCGTGTTCGAGCGATCAGCTGGCGCGTGGTCCGTATCACGCACTTGCGCGGACGCGTGACGCGGTGCGGGAGTAGCGGGCGACGGGGGAGCGGCTGGCGCCAGCGCTGGGCTAGACTGATTACAGGCAGTTTTCATAAATAAATCATTTCTTAATTCAATCACCGATTATTGTTTACTTTGCGGGTTGATCTTGATGTCTTCTAATTCCATTTGAACTTTAGTCAGCTCAGAAGATTTAACATAATCACACTGAATACGGTGGACGTCTTGTTTAAGCATTAAAATACTTTTAAGTAGGCTCGAGACATCCACGTAATCGAAATATACTGGCGGTAGGCGGTTTAGATCTTTAGCAACGAAGGTAGAGAGAGATGTTGGTTCAGTTTCTTTAAGAGTCTTTATTATGTCTTGAAGTAGACGCTTATTTTTGCCATCCCCCTTTCGTATGGAACGGGCATTATTGGCCTCTCCGAGAATAGTATTTGCCTTTAGAATCTTGTCTTCGCTAAAATTTGATCCGCAAATTTGTATCAAAGTAAGTTCGTCCATAAGATCAATCTTACATTGTAGAAAACATAGAAGCTCGTTGATCACCAGGTTGCATTGATTCGACATTACTAATGTTGATGCGATGCGACTAGATCATAGCACAGGTGCTGCAGCGGAGTTGCGGGTAGGCAGGCAAAAAAGCATTTGACGCGCTTGCCGCGGGCCGTTGAAAATGTTATTTCGCACTTTACACTTAATTCGCAGTTCATTTTCACGGACTAATTGCACATTTAGTTTGTTTACTTCATTCCGAACCATGGAATGTATGTTACACTATTATGTGTTCACTTTAAACATTTTTCTTTCGTATTTAATTTACGGAGTGACAACGGACGACATGCCGCCATTAGCGTGATGCGCGTACTGAAACGTAAACCTAAACGGGAGAAGTCATTGGATGATTTCCCAAACCAAAAAAAAAAAAAAAAAGGACCGTTGTGAGACCAAATTTAACAGTAGGTAGGTAAGTATTCAATAAAAGATTTATAATAATTTCATGAAGCTTTTTCATCACATTCTATGCAAGTAGAAAAAACTAGTAATTAATCATGCTTAACTTAAATTACTTTAATTTTCGAGTAATGAAAAATTACTATTGATTAAATGAAGGAAAAAATATCAGTTATGCTGGCAACATTAAGCACGCCACCCATCGCGCGCAGACTTATCTTGCACGCACTCTAATACCATTCCGTGTTCTGTGAATATTTCTTTCATAGGCAATCATTTTTCTTTTTATAAGAACGAAGAAGGTAAAAATCGTATTCGACCTCAACATTAAAAACATAATTTTGACATAAAATTAGATTTTATCAACGAGGTTTAAATACTGATTTGACAGTAATGAAATGATTTCGCGCCTCATTCAATTCGTTTGGAGTGGAGAATCACCAATATCGTACATGCCTACACCGAGCCCCGCAATATCCAAATTGTATTTTATTTATAACTAAAGGCATGACTATCATAGCACATAAATATTTAAACTTTTGTTTGGTGGCAGAGTTTATTATCACGAATATGTAGGCGCAATATTATAACCATAAATTCAATTTTCGCATATCGCAAAGTAAAAATACAATTACCTGTGCAGCATAATACTTAGTTGTTAGAACTTTTATTCTTAGGTATAACTAATCCCTCTATGCAAATAGAAAATGATTTGAAAACTTAAATCTTTTATTGAGTTGCGAGCCATTTTCAGATTTCTATCCACAGTATCTATCTGTTAGCATTTTCACAAATATAAAGTTTACATAATACTGATAAAGAAACAGTAAATTATTTAAATTTAAATATTATATTGTTGTTATAATACGAAATAATAGGAAATACCTATTTCATACCTATTGCATAACTCTAAACTGTTAGCATTTTTGTACATAGCAATGAATTCACATATATAATCCACCCAGCGAAAATAACAAACTTTTGAATTATCAAAGGTTATGTGAAAAATATTTATATCCCTACTGGTCTAGTAGTATATATTATGTCAATGACTAGCGCCACCCAAAATCGTTTCAGCGGTTTAAGCGTGAAAAGGTAAGAGACAGACAAAGTAAATATCGCATCAATATATATAAAGCAAAGTCGTGTTAGTTACACCACTTATAATTTAAGAACGGCTGGACCAATTTTTACTATATATTGTTTTTAGGGTTCCGTACCCAAAGGGTAAAAACGGTTACTAAGACTCCACGGTCCATCCGTCTGTCTGTTTGTCTGTCTGTCTGTCTGTCACCAGGCTATATCTCATGAACCGTGATAGCTAGAGAGTTGAAGTTGTCACAGATGATGTATTTCTGTTGCCGCTATAACATCAAATACTTAAAACAGAATAAAATAAATATTTAAGATGGGCTCCCATACAACAAACGTGATTCTTGTTCCGTTTTTTGCGATAATGGTACGGAACCCTTCGTGCGCGAGTCCGACTCACACTTCGCCGGTTGTTTTTAATTTATCTTCGTCCGGAATAGGATAATAAGTAATAAAACATCGACAAAATTAACGATTAAAAAAACACATTTTCCCATACATTTTGCGAACACAGTGCATCTCTCTCACATGTCATCAAATTTCTTGGTTTCATTCACTGGTTCATTCTGTTTACTTTTAAATTCGAGTGGGTTGCCATAGCTTACGCGTAAATCCAAGAGTAAGTAATGAATAGTTAGCCAGAGAATATTCCTTGTTTATTAATAACATTGCTAAAGCTAAGTTAATCCGAGGAGGAGGATCTAGAGGAGTGAGCGCTGGAGTGTACTGTGTCAAGGACTGTTGCTTGATCATGACCGCCAGAACAAACAACTGCCGTACAGTCAATACTTGGCGAGGTTTGAATCAGCTAAACTCGAGGCCTGCTATTTGGGCGCGCTCAACCTTGATAAGGTTAGATTTGACAGCACCGTCCCATGTGGTACTGCAATAATTCATTACCGAAACAATACACGGATTACTCTCTTTGGAAAGCTACAAGAAAACTAAAAGGCTGATTATGCAAATACCTCCTATCAGAAACAGCGATGGAAAATGGGCCATAACCAATAAGCAAAAAATTATTAAGGTTTGCCCAATACTTAGAAGATACGTTTCAACCCAATGGAAGTTCCATAGCAATATCTGAGAGTTGAAATTATCACAAAACCAAATAAGCCGGCTTGTAACTTCTACAGAAGTTGTGAGAGAATTTCCAAACAACATAATCTCGAAGAAATCCCCGGGTTATGACCACATAGCAGGCGAAATTCCAAACCACCTCCCGCGCATAGCCCCCATAGACCCCATGAAGCATTATCTTATAGATACATTTCCCTGCTGCCAGTATTATCAAAACTATTATTAAAACTGCTAAAATAAAAAAAGGATGAAAAATAACTTTTCCATACCATAAATTTGGCTTTAGGGAGAAACATTCTACCATAGACCAGGTACACTGAATAACAAACATCATCGAAAAACCGCTCGAAAACAAGCAAGTCCGCGCCACCGTATTTCTAGATGTCGCACAAGCTTTTGACAAAGTGTGGCATGAGAATCTTATATACACACTAAGACACATGTTCCCTGAATTTTTAGATATTCTATAGATAGTAACATTAAGCAACAGAATGTTTAGGCAAGAGGACGCATATTCTGAGTTAATGACTAATTATGGCCGGAGTAGCACAAGGAAGTGTGTTAGGCCCAATCCTATACTTGGTATACGCATGTGATATCCTAGAGCTGGAAAACAACACCATAGCGACTTTTGCTGATGTTACTGCTATTATGGCTACTGTGCAAAGCCACAATGAAGGAGTAGAAAAAGTTCAACTAGCTGCGAACAAAGTTTACGACTGGACACAATAGTGGTAGATCGCACTGAATGCGTCAAAATCGGTTCACATTGACTTCACTTATAAACTCTGCGATTACCACCCAGTCTATATAAATGGCATGCAAGTGTCTTATGTGAATACAGCAAAATACTTTGGTATAACTCTTGATGCCAATTTGCGTTGTAAATCTCAAGTCAAAAAGATAATAGGGAGAATAGGAACTCGATATACGGTACAAAAATATGTATTGGTTACTCGGAAGGAAATCCTGTCTATCAATTCACAGTACAATTATAATATACACGCATATTTTTACGCCAATTTTGATGTATATTATCCAACTATGGGGAGAAAGTAATGTCTAAATTATACAACAATTTCAAAATAAAGTACTCAGAGATACTGTTAATGCACCATGGTACATCAGAAATGACGATTATTCCCGATGTCCACCACTTGGTTGGCCACCACTGGGGGACAGCGGGAAAACTTTTAAAAAATATTCTCGCTGTCCCCCGGTGGTGGACAGCGAGAATATTTTTTGAATATGACCATTGTGTGTTGCCAGTGATGACATATGACTCTGAGACGTGGTCGCTTACAATGGGCCTTATCAGAAAGCTTACAGTAACTCAAACTCAAAGGGCAATGGAGAGTGCTATGCTTGGCGTTTCCTTGCGTGATCGAATCAGAAATGTAGAGATCCGTAAGAGAACCAAGGCTACCGACAAAGCCCGAAAAATTGCCAAACTTAAGTAGCAGTGGGCAGGGCACATTGCTCGCAGAACGGATGGCCGATGGGGCAGAAAGGTTCTGGAGTGGCGACCGCGAACCGGAAGACGTTGCGTTGGAAGGCCTCTCACCAGGTGGACCGATGACCTGGTGAAGGTTGCGGGGATACGCTGGTTGCGAGACGCACGGGACCGGTCAATGTGGCGATGCTTGGGGGAGGCCTATGTCCAGCAGTGGACATCTTTCGGCAGATATGATGATGATTTATTTATTTATTTCAGGTTAGCTTACAATTGTTTACACATTACATTCACAATAAATACACGATATACATTTATAAGTGCAACAATTATTTACAAACTTACACCACATGCACTTATTTGATTTGATTATAAATATAAATTATTGCAATTAATTATGACAAAAAAATAGTTTACGACTAAGCATAAATCGAGGAATTTAACAAACAAATCAAGATTAATTAATTACATTAAATTAAAAATATTATATTGAATGATTATAGAATAGCAGATGAATAAATTAAATTAAACTAAGATTCAATATTTGGTTTACATTAGATATTAATAAAAATTAAATAACGTTAAATTAGTATATAAATGAATAAATTGGCAATCATATTTGGTATCTCTTATTTGAGCGAATAGTATTTAATAATTAATTTACAAAATTTGCCTATGCTATCGTGGTGCACGTCAATCAGGTCACTGCAGCTATTTAAGATTTTGCACATTCGCGGTACTGGTGAGTTAGCACCTAGGACAGTTCTACGCAAGGCTGGGTAAAGCGGAGTGATGGGATTTCGAGGATAGCGGGTTGGGGCACGAAACTTGAGGCGACTCAGTAACTGTGGGCAGTCTATTTGCTTTCTGAGGAGTTTGTACAGAAACAGAGCATCCATTACTTCTCTTCGAGTTGTTAACGAGAGCATTCTGAAAGTTTGCAGCCGGGACACATAAGAAGGCAACTGCTTGCTTTTCCCTTTGGAAAAAGCAAGGTGCCATAGAAATCGTTTCTGGACCCTTTCTAAGAGAAGTTTATGAGTGGCGTAATGCGGTCTCCACACAACACTACAATACTCCAGTATGCTTTGGACAAGACTATTATACAGCATTTTTTTAGTGCTGACTTGTTTGAAACCCTTGGTATTGCGTAGTACAAATCCTAACATTTTGGAAGCTTTTTTAATAGTGTTTTCGATGTGGGGGATAAAAGTAACTTTTTTATCAAACAGAACTCCCAGATCCTTTATAGTATCCACCTCATGAATTTTATGTTGGTCTATAAAATAGCTCGAATGGAAGGGGTGAACTTTTCTAGAAAATATCAGGTGGTAGCATTTATTGAGGTTTAATTCCATTTTGTTATTGATGATGATGATGATGAAGTGTAGTATATAAATAGTAAAAATAATAGCAACAATACACACAGTATTGCTATTATTTTTAACGATTTACATATAACACGTGAACTAAGTATTTTAACATATCAGACTCGTAAGAAAGTGCTACCGAACTGTATACAAGTGCAAATTGACACTATTCTTAGTCATAACATTATACAATATAATAATAAGTTGGAGTTAAATTGCTTGTTAGTCAGTTTAGACTAGATTGTAACCTAGTAGTGAGAACTTTAGTTTTTATTAATGGGTGTACTAAGCCAAATCGAATGCCAAATAATCGAATTTCAATTGATCGAACACTATAAATCGAAGGCCTAAATACTCGAACGTTCATAATATCGAATGGCTAATAAATCAAATATTCATTATATCGTACACTCAATACATCGAGTGTTCAAAATATCGAATGTTTGTTTGATTGAGCGTTCAATGCATCACATATTCATTCTATCGAAATATCAATACAGTGAATACTTTTTATATAGAATACATACCTCAGGAGGCGCCTAAAAAGCCATAAAAGAAGTAATTTGTCATTTGCATGAGTCAATTTGGTTTTAGAGATAAAAAACAGACTTTAAGTACTGCATTACTAGAGAATTTTGTTAAAAATGTCTGTAGGGTCTTATTACATACATACATACATAAACTCACGCCTTTTTCCCATGGGGGTAGGCAGAAACTACAGAACGCCACCTTAGGGTCTTATTATAAGCCTGAATTGTCTCAAAAACTCAAGTCGGTCTTAATTTTGGATGGCTATGTAATGGCAATAAACAAAAATATTAATAACAAGTTCTACTGGCATTTTTCCTAAAAATATAAATACCATTGTAATAGTACAGCAACAACAAAATTGCAAGGAAGTTAGGAGCATTTGTTGGAAAGCTATGCAACACGGCATAATCATGCAACAGATCCTGGTAAGGTAGATGAACTACGTTTTAGGAATGCCCTAAAAAGTTATGCTACCTGCTTGCTTGATAGACCAAGTCAAATTTTTCAGCGTTATGAAGCCAAAATTACGAAATCTAGTTCGTGTGCTCTTGCAAACAAAAAAGCAGCATTGCAAATTATACGTCGGGCAAGAAGAAAAGAAATGCCAAAGGAACCGACTACTTTGGATGATATAAAAGTCCCCGATATATTGCAGAAAGTTGATGGTGAAAGATTTTTAGGGCGTCAGGTTAAGTTTGAAGAAAACTATGTTATGTTATTTGCTACTAAATCAAATTGAATAGTATTAAATAAATCACAACTTTGGGTGATGGATGGTACATTGAAAACATGTCCTATACTTTTCAGACAGATTATAGTATACATGGTTTGGTGGACACGGATACAGATCGCTATTTCGCTATTTAGTATATGCGTTTCTAACGAAGAAGACGTTAAATTGTTACTTGTATTTTTTTCAAGCACTAAAGGAATATGTATATGATATCGAATTAAACCCATGAGTAACAATGACGGATTTCGAGATGGCGGTCATTAATGGTGTAAAACAAGAATTACCTGATGCGCAACACAAATGCTGTCTATTCCACTTAGGTCAAAATGTATGGTTTCAAATTCAACAAAATGGTTTGCAAAGTAAATATGGCTAAGATGCTGAGTTTGCTATCTAGTTAAGACACATTATCGCACTTGCTTATTTACCCCAAGAAGAGATACCATATGCTTTCGATAAATTGTGGGAAGAAGTGTTACCTATCGAGACAAATGATATCACAAACTGGTTTGGAAAATACTATGTTTGGGGAAATATTCATTCTCATGAGACGGGCAATAATAAATTACTCAAAGCAAGCTCATCACCGATGTTTCCACCTTCCCTGTGGTCTGTGTTTCAAAATAATACACTGGGGTTTACGAGAACTCAAAACAACATTGAAGGGTGGCTCAGAAGATGGAACGCGTTACTTGATAAGCACAAACGGGGTCTTTATGCTACTATAAAAATTTTAGTTAAGGAGCAAGCTATAACAAATAGAACAATTGAGAAGGCAAACGGGGGATTGAAAAGATCTACTCCACAAAAAAGAGGCACAAAGGATGAAAATGCTATAGCAAAATTATTAATAATAAAAACAACATGGATTTATTAGAGTTTCTCCGTGCAATTGCAATTTACACAAAATTTTAAATGTAAGAACAAAAAATGAGTTTTCTTCTATTCTATATAAAAAAATATTCACTGTATTGATATTTCGATAGAATGAATATGTGATGCATTGAACGCTCGATCAAACAACCATTCGATATTTTGAACACTCGATGTATTGAGTGTACGATATAATGAATTTTCGATTTATTAGCCATTCGATATTATGAACGTTCGAGTATTTAGGCCTTCGATTTATAGTGTTCGATCAATTGAAATTCGATTATTTGGCATTCGATTTGGCGTAGTACAGTATATAAAGGGTTTTATTAATATAGAAAAAAAACCGGCCAAGTGCTAGTTGGACTCGGGCACGAAGGGTCCCGTACCATTATCGCAAAAAACGGCAAAAATATCTCGTTTGTTGTATGGGAGTCCCACTTAAATATTTATTTTATACTGTTTTAGTGTTGTTATAGCGGCAACAGAAATACATCTTCTGTGAAAATTCCAAGTGTCTAGCTATAACGGTTCATGAGATACTGCCTGGTGACGGACGGACTGACAGACGGATCGTGGAGTCTTAGTAATAGGGTCCCGTTTTTACCCTTTGGGTACGGAACCCTAAAAAAGTATATTTGCCAGAAGTACTTTAGACGAGTAAAATATTCTAAAATTACCAAAAAAATTATGTACCCAAAACAAAAAACAATAAATACATATATAAATTCATAAAAGTACAAATATTCACTAACTTAAAAACCTATTAGGTTGGTAAGGTATGTTATTTTGACATCTTGTAAAAAGATTTTTTGTTTTGATCTGATCTTGAAGATGGAATCTCATGACAAATGTGGAAATAAAAATCTGTTGTGTACAATACTGGGGCAATTGGAATAAACGATCTTGATACTGTTTCATTTTTATTTATGTGTTTAGTATTAATGAACATGAGTTACCTATATTATAGTAGTCACAGCGGATCTTTGTGTCTCTTGAAGTTGGCCCTGCCAACCATTGCGTAAAAAACAGTTTGTCATCGAGTATACTGCATAGAGTAAGCGAGATAGGACGATGCGACATACATAAGCGAGTGAAAGAGACAGTTATACAATGCTATCTTCACCTTCAACATTGACACAAAAAGAGCTACTGCACAGGGTCTTGCAACCAATTCAGAGACACAAAGATCCGCTGTGAGTATTATAGGTATGTGTATGAAGAATGTTATTATACATCGGTCGGTTCGGGTTCGGGTTCTTAATATATCATGAAAAAAATAAATCAATTGTATATTAATTTATGCACTAATTTATTATATATCATTTAAATCATACTAATAACTTAGCACCTCATTTAGAACTAGAAAACAATTCCAAGAAACTTGTATCTTTGCATTGAGATAATATGTACTACGTACTAGAGAAGCTATCCTAAGCAAAAAACATGCCCCATTTTGTCAATTTTGACAAGAGTTTAAACTAAAAATTCGCTGCAGCGCTGAAACAATAATTAGTCGTCTAACAAAACAATATAAACATGCAGCGCTAGAGCGCTTCTAAGGTGTAGTTTTCTCGCGACCTAAAAGACGGCAGCGCCGTGATTTTAATGGCGCTTACGCGTTTCGTTCAACGTTCTGCAACACCTTGTCATTCATATAGACTAATTTGCTGACTGACTTCAGAAGCAACATAGCTTTATACCTAACAAGCTTCATTAGAATTCACACTTTTTCAAAATTTATTACATACATACATAAACTCACGCCTTTTTCCCATGAGGGTAGGCAGAAACTACAGAACGCCACCTGCTACGATCCTTACATACTTCTTTTGCTTCACACACATTCATACATCTAGTCATACACACACGCCAATTCAAAACTTATTATTAGTTGAAATAACCGACTGTTAAAGTATAAGTCAAATGCGCTTACAATAAGTTAAAAACATATCAAATCGGAAAAGGGAATTTTAAAATTCGCTCGAAACACGAATCTTCTGTATTTTTTATTATAATTATTATGTTTATTTAGTTACCCCTAAACAATATAAGATAAGTTAACTTTTGACGCTTCGATAAATAATTATTAGTCTGATCAATTTTAGCCATGTGCTTTAAGCGAATTGATGTGTATTTGTTTTTGGTCGTATCAAATGTGTTCGGTGATTTAAAGTGCTTGGTTGATCAAAAGAATGTTGAAGCAAAGATGTAAATACTTCCATGTGAATAAAATATGCCAAAGTATTAACAGTAATATAACTCCTCCTTTGTCATGGTGCACCAGTATGACGAAGCTCCTCAATAAGGAGAAACAGCCTAACCCGACAACCCTCGACAGAATGTCTTGGCTCCGTGAAATAAGGAGAGCCGACCCCACCTAAAGTGGGAAAAGGCTAGGAAGAAGAAGAAGAGATTAACAGTAATATAACTAAAATGGTATTTAGTAAAGAGACTGATTCAGAAAACGCCTGCCCCTTTTTGTGGTATATTTATTCTCTTCGCGAAAATGCAACAAACATACATATGTATGATTAGATGGTAACCAGGAATCTTCACTGCGGTTGATTTGGATAAATTTCATGCATTTTTTCCTATCTTTACTGCCCAAACGTGGCAACCCTAAATAAACACAAACAAAATTTAACAAAATTGTCTTAGATTATGTAATAATATTTTTTTATCTTTCTACATTGAATAGTCAGTTCTTTTCTAAATATATTGTTAGATTATTATTTTCCACTTTAAAAAGAAACGTCAACCAATTCTACCTACACTTGTTACATAAATTGTCACATCTTTATTTTTAGTCTATTTGAAAAATGACAGAACATGGCGTCCATCAAATATTTTGTTCAAATTATATTTTAAAATTATTACCTAGTTAGTCACCGATTAAAAATTATTCCTTTGAACTTCGCCGTATTCGTTAAATTATTAGTGCAATACCTTAAAACACACGACGGCATATTTATTGCGTTTGAACGTTTTTTCGTTTAAAAACAAAAAATGACTTAAGCGCTCAAGATCTAGAAAGCAAATGAGTGAAATGCGGCTGGCAGACCGCAAATGAACGGAACACAACAGTGATGTGTGGCGACTTCTCTAGTGCGTAGTACATCATTACCTCAATGTATCTTTGTAGTTTTATGTCAACTCTCTCCATTAAAATGGTTCTTTTTGATTGGCATTTTACTTATTCAAAACAAATCTCTTTATGTATAAGTCTGTAAAAATAATAAAATGTATCATGTTACTTATAGCTTATGCTTAGTCATTCATCATCATCAGTCTATGTACGTCCCACTGCAGGGCACAGATTATTGCTTAATATAATAATATACTGGAAAGCAAAGTTGGTTTCCTGCAAAAAGTAATACAATTTGCTGAGATCACTTCTAAGAACTATATTTTTTAACTAAAAGCGGGAAAAAAAATCCTAGCCTACACAGCAGTACCTAAACAAAAAAGTCTGAATTTTCAAGTGCATACATACATAACTATGTTATTATTTCTCTGTTGTTCTTAGGACAATTGTCTGTATCAAAGGTATACAATTTGGTCATTTTTACGGTTTCAAATATCATAACATATTTGATTGTATATCTGTGATAAAAAAGTGGCTGAAGTTGTCATTCGAACTATGGATGGAAAACTATTTAAAAAATAAGAAATAATGGCCAAAATGCTAAGAAAATATAATGGAGAAAAATAGTTTGTAGATATAAATTTTCATCAAATTGAAGAATTGCCCACATCACATCATGTAATTGACGTGATAAAAGCTATTACAGAACGCTAAATACAAAAAAAGTAATAAACATAATAATATTTATTGAATCTAGCTGTTCATTGTATTTTGTTTGAAAATAAAATGGAATGTCGATAAATAAGTCAACGACAGTGGTACATCCCCAAAGAAAGACGAGTTGAAATAAACTCATTACGCAAATATAAATCTTATAGGTAACGAAATACAACTTTAAATTGAATGCATTTATTATATAGACATCTAGCGGTGGGTAAAGTAACTTGCTTATTAAACTATTCCGTGTGCGCTTTAAACGGCAAATGTAATTAACAATATGATAATACATTGTTGCATCTGAATTCAATCTTACCTAGTTATTGACCCATCGACGTTGTAGACAGTATTATTTATAGAGTAGTGTGAGTCTTCAGTGGAGATATAAATCAAATGATCGTTGGATAGTGGTAACTGAAATAACAAGTGCAATTAGATGAGACAAGATAAACGACATCACACGATCGGTGCGTACTTGAATGTCTTAACGAATGTGCGTCTGGACCGAGAGCCCATTTTTTGAATCGTTGCGAAACGAAATAAGACTTAAAGAGCAATTAGTTAAAAATAGTAAACTTATAAAGCAATGAGCTTAGAATTTCATAAACATGCATTAAAACAGTTATGATTAAATTACTTGGGCCCTCAATCCAGACGCGTGCATAAACTGGCATAGCCTAAATCTCAGAAAGGACTATCAATGGGTTAATCATTTTTATTTAGGAATTTAGTTAAGAATTTCTTAAATATTTTAAGAAATTCCCAAATCTGTGGAATATGACATTATAGATTTATGACGGTATATCTAGGGCCCTCAATCCTTTAATGTCTTTACTGAGGAATCTGCCAAACATGAATTTATTTGAAGAAACAAATTTAAATTCAAATAGCCTTTATTTCTGATACATTACAAAAATAAGTATTACAGTTTTACATAATGCTTGCGTTTATTTCATGGCAGGTTAGTAATAAAATGCATGAATGAGTTAGTTATTTTTAAGTGGTTTAAACAAATAGTAATTGTATTTATTGAATGTCAATTAAGTTATCAAATTTTCCTATTAAACATTTATTTTACACAAATCAATTGTTACGATTCTAATTCTAATTTTTTAATTATATTTCAGTCATTTTGCTTCAATTTGTTTGTCATTCTGACATCAGTAACATTTGTATCATCATCAACGTTTGTATCCGATAGCCCTTTGGCAAAGGCCTCCCCCAGACTTTTCTGTTAGTGGCTATTCTTCTCCATAATGGTCCTGCTATTTTTCTAATGTCTTCTTGCCATTTTTCTTCTGTCACTCCTTTTTCCTCTTCCCTTCGCGATGGTACCACATGGCGATACTCCTGGACCATTTTTCTGTCTTATTTCTGATCATATGGCCTGTCCATTTCCATTTAAGTTTGTTTATTGTGTACGTGAGATGTCACATACACAATAAACAAACTTAAATGACTGATGAGTAACTTTAGTGTTTTGTCTTATAACAGTAAGCTTTATCTTGTAATCTGATATGAAATATTTTTCTCCATTTTATTCTGGAAGATCTCGAGAGCTCTCTTCTGCACTTATCAGTGAGGTTTCAGGTTTGTGATCCGTACGTCAAACATGGCAATATGCATGAGTTGAATATTTTTGTCTTCTCTTTTATTTTCATGTGTGGGTTTTTCATGATCTCTTTGAGGGACCAATATCTTTGCCATGAATTGCTTATTCTTATATTTATTTATTTTTGCATTTGGTCCTCTAGTGATATAATTTGACCCTAGTATGTGTGCTAACCAACATATACTATACTACTTTAGTATAGTGAGATAGGTGCTTTTGTGTGATTGGATATCAGTTTTGTTTTATCTGTGTTCATAGTCAAGTCCACGATTTTGCTTTCTCTTTCTAGTTGGATATACATTTCTTGTAGTTCAATTAGTGTTTCACTTATCAAAATTAAGTCATCTGCGAATCTTAGATGATTTAGTTTTTCTCCGTT
This sequence comes from Orthosia gothica, assembly GCA_949775005.1. Classification (NCBI taxonomy): domain Eukaryota; kingdom Metazoa; phylum Arthropoda; class Insecta; order Lepidoptera; family Noctuidae; genus Orthosia; species Orthosia gothica. The sequence continues at coordinate 6,341,963 of OX459039.1, read as the reverse complement.
TATACTGATCCCAAAGAAGCTCCAATTCATTTTCCTGAATATATGTTCCAAAACCGCCAAGATTAGCTTAGGATATAGAGGATCTCATTGCCTCACTCCTTTCTTAATTCGAAATGTTTCCCCTATTCTCTCAGTCTGTATCTTTGCTGTTGAATCTTTATATATTTTTTGAATTATTCGGTTGTATTTATTATGTATGCCTTGGGCTTCTAGAGCTTCCCATATGTGTATATGTCTAAGAGAGTCGAATGCTTTGTTATAATCGACAAAGGCCAGGTAATACTTCCATAATCATTACTTATTTCTATGACTTGTTTTATGGTATGGATATGGTCCATTGTTGAGAAGTCCTTTCGAAATCCAGCTTGTTCTTTCGGCTGCTTTTCATCAAATTCTTTGCTAATTCGTTCAATACAATTTTGGAGAATATCTTGTACAAGTTTGATGCCAAACTAATCGCTCTTTAATTGTTGATTTCACTTATGTCGTCTTTCTTATGTTGTAATATATTAGTGGATGTTGTTCATTGTTTTAGTATAATTTCTTCGCAGAGTATTTCATTGAATAGAATTGTAGTGGCTCTAAGTATAGTTTCTAGACATCCCTATTTTTTTTTATCGCTTGGCACTTTGTATTTCTTTTGGTAAAGAATTGCATGTCTTACTTCAGACTCTAATATTGGAGGCGTCGAGTCTTCATTTTCCTTAAAAAAAGGCCTGTGTATCTCTATAATAGGGCTCATCATATAGGTTACTGTAAAACTTTGTGGCTATTTATGTAATTTGAGGTCTTCTTGCTTAATTTTTTGGTTGGTTTTTTGATATTAGGTATCCAGGTAGAGCTTTCTCTTAGCTCTTTCAGAGCTTTTTTGAGACCTCCTGATTTTTCTAAATGGAATTCCAGCCTCTTCTTTCTCTCTTCTTTTCTGTGTGTTCTGATTTTTCATTAATTTCCTTACCGCTAGTTGCCTTTTATCATGTTTTCTATTTTCCAAGAGAGTTTAAATTCTTAATTCTATTAATAATCAGGGGGGTGACCATAAGTTCTTAGAGTAAGGTTATTTTAGAGATCGCGTAAGTGAAAGATGTATACAAGTCATATACATCTGTCCCTTTCACACACTCAAAATAACCTTACTCTTATGCGCTCTTATGAGCTTATGGTCACCCCCCTGGCCTCTTCTACAATCTTGTCTTTTTGTTGCTTTATGGAATACAGTTGCCTAGATATACTTTGAAGGGCATCTTTTATATCTTATACTTTCCTGAGTAATCTGTACTTTTGGCTCTCATAATTTCTGCTAGATCATAGTTATTAAGTGCCTCTAATAGATTTGCCGGAATGGGGTGTAAGATGTGGCTTGCTTGAGAACGGTTTGTATGTTTTCTCTTGTTCTTTGGTTTGTGGTCATAGATTTCTGCTCTTACCATTCTGTGATTTGTGTTAAAGTTAAATTGTTTCAAAATATCATATTTTTTTTAAGAATTGAGGTTTGTTGGAGAGCATAAAATCAATCTCATTTTTCACTTTTCCATCCGAGAATATCCAGATTCATTTCTTATTTATGTTTTTCATATAGATGCTATTCATAATTGTTAAGTTATGTGCAAGTTCTAAATTGACCAACCTGTGCCCGTTGTCATTTCTTTTACCTTTACAGAATTGTCGCAGTATTATGTCTTCATTTGGTAGTCTTTCACCCACTTGACTATTGAAATCACCCATGAGATTTATTCTTTTATGTGCTTTGTCGATAGTTTCCTCTAACTGTGTGTAGAATGAATCTTTTATATGCTGTGGTGACTTTAATATATTAAATAAATGAGAATGGAATTTTGAAACGTCTGTACTGACAGCCCAATATTTTCGGCTTTATTGACTAGGCTGAACCTCATAGATTAGGTTAATTAAAATGCAATACTTTAAGAGAAAATTGTTTTTATTTATTTATTTAATACTTCATGCACACAAACGTACAGAGGCGGACTTAATGCCTTAGGCATTTTCTACCAGTCGACCTAATTTTTTATCGGAGATAGTTTTGTAGAACTATCTATGAAACTAACTTCAAAATCATATTATGATTTTGTTACTTTTTTGGACTGATCAGTATGTATCCTCATACAACCTATTTTTTAAGGGACTAAAGTAAATATTTATTGCTTTAACAGTCGGAAGCGATTGTGTTTTTTGTGGTCCAATATTTTGAGCGGTAGAAAGTTACTCTAAAACTTTATATTTTTTTATATTTAAACAAAGATTTCAAGACACAGAATTGAACAATTTATGAAAATTCATTTGGAAAATTTTGACGGGAATTAAAAATTGTGTCAAGTTGGTTGTGTCAAGACATAACCAACAAAAAAACTCCGCTAACGAAAATTGCCAGAAAGAGAAAAATATAAACATTTTCAGATCAAAACAGCAAAAATTCCTAAATGTAGAAGTCGTCAAAGTTTTTTATCTGACTCGATATTTTCTGACGAACCTTCGTTTAACGAGAATTGGAGAGCAAAAATATTGAAGTCGCCAACTCAATATCAGAAAAAAAATATGTATAAATTATTAAAAATGGTAATTTATGCATTTCCGGTTGCCGTTACGGTCAAAATTAAATTAAATTAATGAACACGTGTGGCCTAGACTCCGTATTGTACCATTGTCCTTAGGATACATTATAAATCAAAGTATCAAAAAGAGTATCGATATTTTCAAAAATATTTCGATTGCAAAATGCATTGAACTTATCTGTCACTCAGCACACCAAGACCTTTATGAAATAAGGTCACAAATAGCACTTGAATATTTTTTTAAATCACAAGAAGGTAAAGTTACAATTTTCACAAAACAGTATTTGGCTTTTTTGCCGATTAATATAAATATGACTAGCGGACGCTTCCCGCGGGGTAATTACGTATCTTTTGCAAGAGCAAAACGATAGCGATCAAACGCTTTATGTCATAAAAGTCGGAATTACCTGCAGTGTAGGTATGGTAGGTCCTACACAATCGTTTGCTAATCGCTCGCTGTTTGTCAAGTGCACTTATTAAAATAAAAAACCGCCAACAACTCTAAAACTTCTGTATGGAAGAGCAATTATTGCGCATAAATCGCTATCGTTTTGCTCTTGCAAAAGATACGTAATAAGCCTGCTGGTTTCACCCGCCTAGTTCCCATTACCGTGGGAATACAGGGATAAAATTTAGCCTATGTCACCCGGGGATAGTGTAGCTTCCCTACGGTAAAATAATTTTTGAAATCGGTCCAGTAGTTTTTAAGTTTATTCGTTACAAACAAAAATACAAATCTTTCCATAGAATTTTTGGGTTTTCCAGCCTTGAAGATGCAATTTGTATTGGGAATGAAAATAGTACCTGTGTGTCATGTAAATGTGTGGCAAATAAAAATTACGAGCTCTCTGATTTGATCTCATTTGATTTGAGTGGAACAGATAAAGTTAGTTTGAAACCCGAAACAATCAGTTAAAAGGCAAATATTTTAAAATATTAGGTGTTATTGAATTGGTCCCCCGAGTTGAAACCGGCTGATCTTGGACACTACAAGGGGCATGGTTTTGTAAACGGCCGCATGGTCTGTTATGATGATTTAATGCTTAGATTTTACAATAGAAGAGAAGAACAACCTATTTATTTACACATTGTGACATGCGGTTTGCCTGATCCTAATTTTGAAGAGTAAAGATAAAAAATATTAAAAATACATGACTGGGCTGCTAAAATCAATCACGAACTACAGTTGGGGGACTGCAATTCGTGTTTTTGGAAGCGCAATCGTGTTTTTGGTAGCGCAGTCGTGTTTTACCCAGAGATAGTACTTTCTGAGATTTAGGCTATGCCAGTTTATGCACGCGTCTGGATTGAGGACCCAAGTAATTTAATCATAACTGTTTTAATTCACGTTTAAGAAATTCTATGCCCATTTTTAACCAATTTCCCTTTTAGTCTTATTTCGTTCCGCAAGGATTTAAAAATGGGCCTTCGATCTAGATGCTAATTCTTCACGAGTGGTGAATAAAAACTGCCAGAATTCAAAAATAATAAAACTGGAGGAAACGTATTCTGTTGCCTTCAGTTTTACCATTTTTTATATTGATTCGTCGTTTTTTACTGTTATGCAAATTTATTTGAGGCCGATGCAGCATGTATTCTTCTTCTATTCATCTCTTTTCTTTATCCGCCGTCTCAATAATCACCTTTTCTCTCTCCATAATCATTTTTCATACAAAGTATCCATCGTTTCGTTGATCTTCCTCTACTCTTATAACCATTTGCATTCATACTCATGCCATATTTAAGACAAGTACATAATTCAGACAAGTATAAGCAACATACCATCGACTAATGTCTTTTAAATACTGGTAAAGGAGCACTACCTGTCACTGTGATCATATTATTTTTGTTGAAGCTGTATTGTTTTCTTGCCTGTATATTTATAAATGTATGTATGTATATATGTATATATTTTAGTATGTTATATTTAGTGCTTCTGTTTGTAACTTATCATTTAATTTTAAAATTGCACCAAGTGCAACCGCATGTCGTGTCCAGGCTATCTCTCTCCATTCACGATTGCCTGGAAGAGATCGCAGATTGCAATAAGGCCACCTGTTGTATGTTGTTGTTATTATTATAAGATTTCCGTATGTAATGTTTTTATCTTGTACAGTAAAGTATATAATAAATAAATTAATAAATAATGTCTTATAAAACACAATAAATAAGGAAACACCTTTTGTAATCTGAGATTTTGCAATATCAAAAAATATTTTACATCACTTAATAGGTATTTTTTGGTCGAACATATGGATCGTTTTGTCGATTGAAAAGTTAACAAATAAATAAAGGTAGATTTTTATCCTGAACATTTATCACCCGTACTACAGAATGATAAAATCGCACAAATCTGTATAGTAGGTATTTAGGAACGGCCTATTTTTAAAGGTGTCACAATAGTGCAGTCCTTCTTGGTATCTTATCTACTACCTAATTCTAAACTGATAGTAAGATAGTTTGTTTGAACCCGTCACAAAAATGCTTTCCCAGACAGAAAGCTATGTTGCCGCGTTTACAGTGTATTATGGTATAGTTGAGTTTCATGTGGATGAAGACACGGGAGGAAGCTATTATTTTGGATCTAACTACCACCATTAAATAAGTATGTAGTCTAAGAGTGTTGTGCTATGGATGATGAGTAGGTAGGACTATAACTACAAAAACCAAGGATCGGATTCAAGTATAATTTAGGTATAACATTTTTTTTATTTATTTACCTGACATATTGAGAATTGATAATGATTTAACAAAACATCACGCTTGATTTTACTGAAACTGGATTAGAATCCACTGTTTAAAACTATGGACTCATGTTAAAGAGTTTATTTTTTGTAGGAATGGCAGCGAGGAGAACATTAGAAATGTCATTTGACACGTGATCAGTTTTGTCAATGGTTTTGGCACTGTTTATGATTATGGCCAGTGACAGCCAGAAGTAAAAACACGCAACCAAAGAGTAAAATAATATAGTATGCACGCAACCTTGCATCCGTTTTGGAATGTTTTCAGCAGGGTTGCAGCAAATTTTATTTATATTTTCACATTGCGTGCGTAGCTTCGCGACCCATCATCTTTCTAGCCCTTTCCCGTGATCAGGAAGAATAAATAGGTCGTATTGCATCAGCTGTTGCAAGTCATGCAGCGATTCACCTAACGATGACGATGTGATCTGCAAATCTCATGTGTGAGGTATTCCCAATTCAGCGTCTTAAAAATATCCTCCAATGAGTTAGTGAAGAATTTAGGGGCAATTACGCTCTCTCGTCTCATCCCTCGATACATTTGGACGGTTGTTGTCGCGTCTTCAGAGACATTTAGTCAAATCAGATAAGCTCGCTGCATGGGTGACGATATAATCAACATCCTTCTAATAGTCCCCAAACGCAGAACGAATGGGCTGATTCTGCTCATAACCTAGAGATTCTAGTCTTGCTCTTCGTTCTGCTGAATGATTTTTCGCTCTGTGTGCATTGATCTCTGGTGATGCCTCCGCTTGTGTTAGAGCATTTAACCTATGGAGACAGCAAGCCGCGAATCACCGAACAACTTTTTCAGCCACTTTCTGCGAGAGGCGAGGCAAACACCACACCAACAAAATTTTACTATTACTCACAGATACATGGATCCTATTGCTACAAACGCACACGAAAAAATAATAATCAAACATTCAAAAAAACACATTTATTGACAAATTTGTGTGTATTTATGCGATTATCCGTTGAAAACAAACACAAAGTGCTAGTGATGTGATACTAAGAATGAGTGGAATTTCATTTTAATGCATGAGTGAATGAGCAAAATGTTAATGCCTTTTATTTAAGGTATACTTACAAATAAACTTAAGTAAATAATTTCACAAATAAAATAAAAATACGCAATATGATTTGTGGTCTGCGAAACTACGTAGGTAGGTAGGAAGTAATGACAAAAGAATTTAAGATACACTAGAAAAATAACGATTGTATTTATTTTTAGTCAATAATATTTCATAATTATATAATATATATTGTTGGAGCCGTGCCTTTTCATTAGAATGACGTTACAAATAAATTTAATATCCAAAAATCCCATGCATGGTAGACGAACTGGGGATAGTACCTAATAAAATGGTGGCATAAGTATTGCAACAATGTTAATCATAAACTAGTACCTACAGAAACAGCTTAGAATAGTATGAAACTGTCACTGTTATTTTGTTTTATTTAGGGTCGTCTTTAATACGGACCTAATGTATACGTGTTAAATATTAGGAAATGGTAAATAATATATAATACAATCAACCGGACAGACTTTTATTTGACACTTTTTTATATAACACTTTAACACGTCAGTTTTTCGTTTTTTTTTAACTATTTGAGTTCGGTGTTTCCTAGCTAAGCTAGTTTGATATCTTAGATAGGTGATCATAGATAGCATACGGGTATGGTTTAATATCCAAAATCTAGTTCATAGACATATGTCTCAATGATCACGACTAGAGGCAATCACTGTTTTTTGAAATGTACCAGTTTATTATATACATGTCGAACACATTTCTGTGGATCATCTTTTTTGGTTAAAAAGGATATACGAAAATTTGTGTATTTTTCCCATATCACATTCGCAAATTCTAAAGTATGGTTAACTTATCCGTCATCATAAGCATGATGTGCAATATTAGGAATAAGTTATTTTCCCACGAAATGTTTCAGTGAATTTGAAACGATAAATTGAGTGGTTATTTTTGAACTGTGTTGATTTTAATCGTTCAAATTGTTACGAATCTCTTTTTCGCATATTCGTCATAAATTATTTACTGGTCGTGAATCATATAACAGATACCCTATTTTGGTATATAAGGCTCTTTTATCGACAGGTCCTAACATTCTTCTTATGCAGGTGGCACATTTTAAAGTTTTTAATGCAGCAAATGATGAGAACCCTGCAATATATTCAATTACTTTCTCTACAAAGGGTGAAATAAATATTTGACTTTCAATATCTTCTAAAATATCTTAATTACTTACCCCCAGTTTCCCAGCTCAAAATGATCAGACAATGAATGTGACAAATTGTCAAGCACGCGTTATCTACTGTGATTGTGTTTTGAAAATTAATTCAACCAATCACAGCAGATAACGCGTGCTTGACAATTTGTCACATTAATTCTCCCATAATTTTGAGCTGGGCAACTGAGGTTAGGGTTATGTTTATCTGCGGTTGCAACTTATCTTCTTCGCCGCATAATATGACAGTCTTGTTGTTTTTTCAATAGCTGAGGTACAGTTGAGAATTGTAGTTTTTCTAGAGGAATGCAATTTGTGCCCGTAGATGTTGTTTGAAGTTCTGTATGTATTACATTTTTTATTTGGACATAGCTTCGAATTGACGTGCAGTAGGGTTGTCATTGTAACCACAATGGCTGCGATAGTCTCCTCTCGATAGAGTCCCCTACCAAACAAAAATTCAATAAAAAATAAAAATTGCTTCATCTGTTTAGGAGCAATGATGACACAGACGGACACACAGATACACAGCAATACACGTCAAATTGATAACACCCCACTTTTTCCGTCGGGGGTTAAAAAATGATTGAAAAACTCACTAACGAAACGAACAAACTTACTTTTTATTAGCCTAAAACTTTAAAAGAAAAGAATTTAAATCTATTCACAAAAAACTGAAATATATTACATTTATAAATAATATTTTTTTTAGTTTAACCTGACTTGTCCAGATACAAACACAAAAAAATATATTTTTCACCTCAGCACCTCAAACAAGCAGGTTTTGCTGCTTAAAGACAGTGAGCAAAATTCGATTTTGCTGCGAGCGTGAGACAAAGTAACTTTTTAATTATTTTTTTTAAATGCCGAGTCAGTGCTGGGTCTACTCACAACATTCGAAAGATTTGAACTTCACTTTGTTCTGTCACTTTCACTTCGATACGAAAAGAGCGAGAGATAGAAACAAGTCGATTCGAAGTTCGATTTTCAAATTCCATATATAATAGGCTCAAAAAAGAAACCAACAATAAAACGTTCGGCAACACGTCATCTATAAAATTTCAAATCAAGGTTTAAATGTAATTATTATACTTTTCTCATAATAATCGAATTATATTTTTTTATAATCAAATAAAGAGATGTTGAAGTAAAAAATACGAAGTTTATCATGTATCTACATAATTATTTAAAGTTTTAACAATCTTTATTGTGACAGAATAATTTAGTAATAGTGCAATTTCCGAACGCATCTTTAAAAATAGCGGGCTTTAAATTTTTATTGTTTTCTTCTTCTGTTCGCTAGCTACAAAGTGCGATACACGTTGGATATTATTAAAATAATAATAAATAAATATGAGTGAATCCAGTGAGGATGTCTGCAATTTAACACCGGAAGAATTGAAGCAGTATGTAAAAAGCGAATCAGTGAATACTCAAACTGAAGTCGCTAAAACAACAATATCGGTTCCATTGGTTCCAAACAAAACTGGTAGGTACTTTTAATTTGCAAAACTGCAATAATTTTACTTTTAACTTTTAATTTTTACAAATATACATGTGGTTTAAATATTACCAAGTTGTATTTTTTACCTTTAGATTATTTGTTCTCGCTGCTGAAGTGAAAAGTTGTATGTGCTACACGAGACCAAAGTTATTTGCATCTCGTGTCTTTGAATCCCTCGCTGCACTCAGGATTCTAACCTAGAATCACTCGCTACGCTCGTGATTCAAATATAGAATCCTTCGCTTACTCGGGATTCAACACTCGCGGCAAAAACCAACTTTGCTCTCTTGTTGCACAAATAACTATTGTTACTGAACATACAGATTTAAAAAAATCATTTAATTTTTCAATCATTAATTCACGTTGTCCCAGCACTATGCACATCGCTACCCTGTCAGCCCCTGTACTGCGTTTGTGCTACCAACGTACTACTGATTTTTTCTACCGTAACGGCATTAACGATTATTTCGACATTGTTATTAAATAAAACTATGTTGATGTATAATTTATACTCATACTAGCTGACCCGGCAAACTTTGTTTTGCCATAAAAAGACCAAACATTTATCTACCCTACTCTACCCTACCCTACCCTACACTACCCTACCCTACCCTACGTTCCCTACCCTACCTACCCTAACCTAACCTACCCTACCCTACCCTACATACCTACCCTGCCCATTAAAAAAAAAAAAAAAAAAATTGATGTTGACCTATTCTCAGACCTACTGAATATACATATAAAATTTCATCAAAATCGGTCAAGCCGTTTCGGAGGAGTTTGGCAACGAAAACTGTGACACGAGAATTTTATATATTAGATGTGGTAGAAAACACCATGGTTTCGCAAATTGAAAGCTCGCTTTTTGCAAAAGGAAACTGCACAATTAACCATTTTTGGGAGAACTTACTTGCGACTAGTAGTGTTCAAAGTTGCTATATGACAATAACTTGCTTAATGCTATAAGTTATGCGTTATTTTACACGCTTTATTACAACGCGCTTATTTATAACGCACGGGCGCGGGACGTGCACGTATAAAGCAAGCGCGGTTACTGTTAACTCGCCGCTAACAGGCACCGCGCTACCCTAGCGTTGGACTTGTTGCACAGACAGCATGCTGAAAAATATTACATCGCTTCTATGAATTTATTACGATAAAATGGAGCAGTAAAAAACAAACAATGTATTTTCCTTCATACTTTCAGTTCTACTACATTAAGTTCCATATTGGTAAATCAATATTTATTTCACACACAAAAAACAAAACATTAAACGACAATACAATCACTCAATCAATCGTCCTTACTTACACAATTATACTTAGTAAATATTACGGGTCCTATTACTGTTTACACTAAAAAACACGAAGCAAAATAGCGTAGGTATATTACGTGAGCCGCGCGGAATTGCAAATTACGCGTGCGACCGATAACACGACGACCAGCAGCCGCCGCGATGCCGCGCCCGACCGGCGCCCCCTGCTTTATTTACGTTTTTGCGTTGCGCGCGATTCGTGCGATACTGCGTTATAACGAATTAAGCAAATAGCGCCAAGTGAGCGCCACGATAGCATTTGCTTTATGGTATGTATAATAAGCACGCTGGTTTAAGTTATATTTACCACTTACAATTACTTGCGACACAATAAGATAGACAATGGCGGCGGTCGGCGAATGAACTAGTTTTATATAACGTGCATGGACATATGGCCAAGCGACTTTGGCATAGGGGTTCGCTTAGCTATGCCATTTCCATAGGATAAATGCTCTAAGCTGCTTCTATATGAAATGCTACATTATTATTCTCAAAAACAACTTATAATTAGGCACGTGACTAAGAAGCGAAAAAGGTCTGAAGTTCCTTAAAACGGTCTTGTCACTAATTTTATAGAAAAGAACGACTCGTGGTCGTTCTTTTCTATAAAATTAGCTTTCGATATTTTTCTTTCTAGACTTCTCCCAGAGTTGAAGAGCTTCCGGTTCTTTCAGGAGCTTAGTTGTAATCCCGTACTTACCAAGGGCTTTTCCTTTTTAAATTTGTGTAAAAGCCACCTAGATTTTGTCTATCTTTTTTGCCCTACCAAGTACTTCTGGCGATTGGCGTTATAACACACGCTGGGTTGCACCCGAACTTATTGCCTCTTAGTCAAACGGCATCTAAAATACCTTTAAGCCCAGTAGAAATCGACATCAATAAAATAATTCAATAAAAAAAAAATAAGGTCCTCACGTGAACAGGCAACAGGACATGCGGCACAAGACGAAAGGTGGGTCATGGACTGCGGGGAGACGCCGCACAAGCACCGAGGATCGGAACCATCCGAGAACCCCCATCTATGGAGATTGTCTTTGCTGCGGCCGACCTGACTGCGGAGTCTATTCAGAGTTTTCCAGGCCGGCCAAGGTAATGCGTGCCCAGGTGAAAGGGTCTCCGATGGCTCTAAGAAATGATCAGGGCGTTTAAATTTCTCTCGCCAAAGATCGCATCTTTCCGTGGTGATGTTTCCGGTAAATGGACTCACGCAACCAAGAAAACATTTGTGACTTTTAAGCCTCTGGGGCACCGAGGTGTAGTTGTGTATTGGGTGGCGTGAGTCACTTTCTCGCTTTGCCCTTTCTATACGGCTTCCCATAGTCCTAGGCACCCCGGATGTGCCTGTGCGATGCCGATAAGTGGATACATCAATCGTACCGGGGTCGGTTTAAGGCAATCAATGGATATTCAGCATTTCCTTTTAGCTGTATCCACCAGGCTGCAGTGGGCGGAGCGGCTCCACACAAGACAAGCATATTCACCAACGGAGAAACAGAGCGTCATTCCAGTTGCTCGCAGGACTTGGGGAGATGCTCCCCATCTATCGAATGATGTAATAATGCATCAGGCTGCTCCTTGCATGCACCTTTCGCTTAACAATCTCACAATTTTTCCTGTAGTTTTCCTATCCAAAGTGACGCCGAGGTACTTTGGATGGGGACTATGAATGATTGGTAGCCCCTGCCATGAGATGTTGAGTGTTCGACCCGCTTGTCTGTTACGGAGGTGGAATGCGCACGCGTTTTTGAGGGATTTGGTTTCAACGCATATTCTGCATAATAGACGCTGAGTGCTGAAAGTGCGATGGAAAGTCTGGTTTAAATCTCCTCAAAATTAGTGGCTTGGCAAGTTAATGCCAGGTCGTCTGCATACAGAAAGCGGGTCGTGTTAGGACTCATCGGTTGGTCGTTGGTGTATATGTTAAACAGCAATGGAGCCAGTACACTGCCTTGGGGCAATCCATTCTTCTGGGTCATCTACTTTTATCACGCAGAAGGTTTACTTGAAATCGTCGGTTACTGAGGAGCTCTCTAAGAATTCGAAAAAACTTTGGATCCTCTGTTAGGTTGGTAACCTTCCATAACAAGCGCCTAATATTAACGATGTCATAGTCTGCCAATAAATCCACAAATACTGCACCCGTCACTTTCCTGGTTTCGAACCCGTCCTCAATATGTTGCGTGAGGTTAAGGACCTGACCGCAGCAAGACTTCCCAGGTCTAAATCCTGATTGCTCTGGTATAATCAAGTTCGGTCGTTGCAACCGCGGACGACCGACGCGCGCATCAATGTATCTGCGCACACGCAAACTAAAATGGCAGAATCGAAAATTATAATTAATGAGTTTCTAACATTCGTGCAAAACAAGATAGATTATATCGACGAGCTGATTGTAACTCAATTATGTAATAGTAATTTCTCCGAAAGCGAGATTAATAAGTACCGACTCAATTGAATTACTATTTTTTTATAGTAGATTGATTGGTTAGCCACGGTTCAAATGAATAACGATGAGACTCAAAGAATTAAATGGGTTTTAGAGGACGCAGATTCGAACGAAATCAAATTTATTAAACAAATTTTACTTTTTAACGTGGACTAGTTTATATAATAACTAACGAAGGACTTAGATGGTATGTGCCAAAAAGTCAGCTAGTGCACAGCAGCCGCCCACTAAAGTACACGTAACTCGTGCCGGTCGGCTGGTGAAACTGCCCTGTAAGTATTTATAAGTTTAAAGATTTTATTTCGTTTTGTTATTACTGAACAGTGCTTTAGTTTTATAGAGATTTCTTCCGCTTTCTCGCGGGGCCGGAGGATGTTGTGAAATTGTCTATGATTCATTTTTAAAAAGAAATTGTTTTAGAATAAAAAAAACTGTCACTACAGAATAGAAATATATGAAGGTCTACATTTTTCGGTGATCCTTTTATTTTCCAATCGTTGTAGCAATTAAAGTTATTCCCGACCCATTCTGTATTAGCTAGCAAGTTTTACGTGCTTGTCATGATGATATAGGTATTTTTTCCAATGACAAGACTACAGACAAAATTAAAACGACTTACTGCTTTCCAAAAATTAATAAAAATGTTCAAAAGTATTGCCAAGCATGCATTCAATGTGCTCGCGGAAAAATACCAGCTGCAAAAAGGTCCGGCTTTTTGCACTATAGACGCGTTTACTAAGTGTATTATTCTTAAACTAGTTAAAAACACAAATACTTAAACGACTATCATGTTATCAGGTTTTAATGATTATTTTAATTTGTTTGGTGTTCCTTCTTGAGTAATTACAGACCGAAGTACTACTTTAAAACTTATCAGAAAAGAGTGTAAACATATTTTAAATGCAGTTGCTACTCCTCGCGCAAACGGTCAGATAGAATGCTACAAAATGAAAAATTATGGAATGAGTATTTACAAAAATTGCAATGGGGTTAAAATAATACCATCAATAAAACAGTGGGTAAAACCCCAGCGCAATTCTTATTTAGGTTGAGATGGAAGGGGTTGACTGAGAATGGACTGGCTTAATCAGCTCAGAAAAATATTCCCACAGATACAAATAGTTTAGAAGATATTAAAACCGAAACATTAGATAAAATACAACGTGCTCAGGAAAAGCAAAATCAAATGTTTGATGAGGCTAGAATTCTACCGCGGCAGTTTACTGTAGGACAACTGGTTTAGGTAGAAAGAGAAGTAGGTCAGAAAGGAAAGAGTAAAAAGTTAGTTCCAAAATGTCTAGGCCCGTATCGTATTACCAAAGTTTTACTGAATAATATGTACGAAGTAGAAGATACGCCTCTCACAAAAAAGGACAAATGATGACGTTTTCCCGGTAGATAAAATTTACTGGGGGGTGACCACAAGCTCTTAGAGTAAGGTTATTTTGAGATCGAGTAAGGGACAGATGTATCTGACTTGTATACATCTGTCACTTACTCGATCTCAAAATAACCTTACTCTAAGAGCTTGTGGTTACCCCCCTGGCACGGTGTATCAGTCAGTAAATGAGAATATTGATAATAAAAATAATAATATGGATATGGATAAAGATAAGTGATCTTGAATTGGGAATGCACGAAGTATGCCTTACTTCTAAACATACGAGAACCAAAGCGGTTTAATTCGCAGAGATTCTTATAAAATATTAGTTTCGTTTCGTTTCATTTCATTCGTTTAGAAAAATATTTTTCTTCTGCAATCGAATAGTATAAGGGCATGCAGTTTTGAACATTTTCAATTTCGAAATAAGCTTACGAAACTGGACTCCTCAGTTTCGAAATTAGGGGTGTCAATTTCGAAATTCATAAACATGCAAATATGGTCCGAAATTTCGAAACTATGAAATTTCGGAATGCATAAATAGTATGATAGGCCATTCATATGGTAGTATGGTAGGCCATTAATATGGTAGTATGGTAGGCCATTTATATGTTAGTATGGTAGGCCATTAATATGGTAGTATGGCAAAGCAAGCCTTTAATATGGCAGTATGGTAAGAAAGTGAGTCTTACTACGGCTAAAGCAAGTGTGGTTAAGTAAAAAGTGACAAGTATTAACGCAAAAGTTATAAGTATGAATAATTAAGATGATCTGCCTTATTAAGGCAAAAGTGTGTATTAATTGGATTGTTACTGGATTTTTTTATCAACAAATTGTTGTTGATAAATTGATTTTATTTAAAGTAAAAGATTACTTATTTTTATTCTTATTCTTATTGTTACCGTTAATATTTATATCACTTGATTGTTAATTGTTACAAGATTTTCCATAATTATTTATGAGTCCTTTGTGTGGTATTTATTTTTATTTTTTTTAATATATATCGCGAGGGCGCGACTAGTATAGGTCTACCGGAATCTCATTGCAAATGTGGAAATAAAAATTTGTTGTGTGCAATACTGGGGCAATTGGATTAAACGATCTTGATACTGTTTAATTTTTATTTATGTCATTAGTATTAATGAACATGAGGTACCTATATTATAGTAGTCACAGCGGATCTTTGTGTCTTTGAACTTGGTCCTGCCAACAATTGCGTAAGAAACAGTTTGTCATCGAGTATACTGCATAGAGTAAGCGAGATAGGACAATGTGACATACATAAGCGAGTGAAAGAGACAGTTATACAATGCTATCTTCACCTTCAACATTGACACAAAAATAGCTACTGCGCGGGGTCTTGCAACCAATTCAGAGATCGTGACCATTCTTTTTTATTGCATTAGGCAATCTCAACTTAGGGAACAGTGCAAGTTTTATCAAAATCGGTACTTCAGTTTTCAAGAAATGGGAATGCAACCGAACTCCTTGACGCGCCGGCCAGAGTTGCTTTTTATCAGTGGTTGATTGAAAATCAGAATTTGAATATTTTGTGGCAGAACGAATCAACGTTTAGGCGAGTTGAACTGATTAGTCCAGCCAGCGCTACGACCATTTTTGTGCTTGATAATAACCCACATGATATTCGCGTGTGTGCGCAAGTTCGAAGCCGCCTTCACCACCAAGCAGTTTGGCTTCGGCTCGGTGGACGCGTACTACCGCGCCGTACTAAGTGCGTCATGCATCGTCCTATCTCGCTTAATATATGCAGTATACTCGATGACAAAATGTTTCTTGCGCAATGGTTCGTTAGTTCTGCGAACCATTACACAAGACACATTTTGTCATCGAGTTAAGAGACACAAAGATCCACTGTGAGTATTATAGGTATGTGTATGAATAATGTTGTTATACATCGGGTTCTTAACATAGGAAAAATAAATCAATTGAATATTAATTTATGTACTAATTTATTATATATCATTTAAATCATACTAATAACTTAAAACCTCATTCAGAACTAGAAAACTAGAATACGATTCCATGAACTCCACTGGCATTTCAAAAACTTGTATCTTTGTAGTTTTATGTCATCTCTCTCCATCAAAATGCTTCTTTTTCATTTAACATATTCAAAACCAATCTCTTTATGTTTAAAGTCTGTAAAAAATAATAAAATGTATCATGTTACTTAAAGTCATTCATCATCATCAGTCTTTATATACTTTTTTATGTAAGTTTTATGGCCTGGTTGCTAGGACCTTTTAGCCACGTCTTTGGAAAGAGTTTTGGATCTTATATGTATTCTTTAGTATGCATTAGAATGCGGATGTAACAGATTCTAATGTTTTTTGGAGTATTTGGCAGCAAATTGTATCGAGTCAGTCTTCCCAGTAAGCTTTGCAGAGGCAGTCAATACTACAATAAAATACTCCGCTCCACTATCCCGAGATCGCTTCTGTCAATGATTTTACAAATTGTCCAATTGCGTAGACAGTTGAGACACAAAACTACACCAATAATATATCAGAATATCCACTAGGAATCAATTTGCAAATAATATTAACAGCCACTGAACTTCACTCGACAAAATCCCGCCAAAAACTGCCGTCTATATACACGTCCCACTGCAGGGCGCAGATTATTACTTAATATTTTTCTTACGTCAAAGATTCTCAATCTCCGTAAAAATCAATATCTTGTCCAAGAATTAGCAACATTAATGTTGCCATTTCCTTCCAGCCATCATTCGATGTGCCCTACGATTTACCATATAATGGTAATGGAAAGAAATAAAAATTAAGTAAGTAAAATATAAAATAAACTAAAAGTATCAAAACAAGTCAGTCCAACTTACGGTCCACTCTACGACGCACTTTAAAATCAAAGATTGAGTTTGAATTACGCCTTCTTCTTCCCTTATTTTATGATACACATTGAAAACAATATGTCTCGCTTGAGATCGAAGTGGGTTTTTCGACATTTCCACAAAAATAACAAATTTTCAAGATAATATCAAAAAATTTCAGCAGCGGTTGACACATCAAGTCAAAGACCTTATACTTCTTACTACTAGACTGTGCACTATGGCGCAAAAACCGGTCCGAGCGAGAGGGCTCCCGTTGGTAGTGTGTCTGTTTCTAATGAGGTGACAATGACCAAACATAACACGGGACAAATTGATTGTAAAAACAATAGTGTAAGTATCCCAATATATGTATTTATGCTATCTAACTACGATACCTAAACCTACCAAATTTATTTAAAAAAATAATGTGTGTATATTTTTTGGAATCTACGTCACTTACTGAGTCGGTGTCGAGCGTACAGAATTTCGACATCCCATGTTTTTCCATTGGTGTCGGTAGAGGCGACTAAGGGACAAACCAGAGAATGATCAGCAGCGTTCGCTGTGCATTTGTAACAACCATACTGGGATCGCCAACCCACCTGCAAAGTACTCTCCATGAATAGCACAAATAAAACATAGCCCCTAGTGCCTGGCAGCCTGCCTAACCTCGACTACGGTAGCGGTCTAGGTTACGGTATGGCAAGGGGTGCAAAGAATCCCGGACGAGATCCGGCTACCCCAACAAATACCGACCACAGGACCTGGCAACGTACAACACGCGCACCCTCCGGACTCCGGACCGACGATAAGATGACCGAACTCGAAGAGTAATTGAGCAGTTTACGATGGTGTATTCGGGGAGGACTCGATAATCCTCAAATCCCAAGTCTGCATAAGTCTTATTCTTCAAGACCCATCGCATAGATAGGAAAAAAAACTCACTCTCAAGCTCATGAAGGAGAGGCGTTAGATGATCCTGCAGTCTTCAGACGATGCTTTGAAATACCCCAAAGGATCTCAATGATTTCACATATTGTCCAGTTGAGTAGACAGTTGAGAAACAAAACTACACCAATTTTATTCCACTAGGAATCAATTTGCGAATAATATTAACAGCCGCTGAATTTTACTCGAACAAAACCCGCCAAAAACGCCGCAAACCTGGTGGTCTTTTTTTTTTGTTCGCCCTTTTCGGGCAGGCTAAGGTCTTGGACCATACCGCCTCGTCTTCGGTGCAATTTTATCATTCTTTAGTATGCATTAGAATACGGGTGTAACAGATTCTAATGGTTTTTGTAGTATTTGGCAGCAAATTGTATCGAGTCAGCCTTCCCAGTAAGCTTTGTGGAGGTAGTCAATACAACAATAAAATTCTCCGCTCCACTATCCTGAGATCGCTTCTGTCAATGATTTCACATTTTGTCCAGTTGCGTAGACAGTTGAGACACAAAACTACACCAATTTTATATTACAATATCCACTAGGAATCAATTTGCAAATAATATTAACAGCCGCTGAACTTCACTCGAAAAAACCCGTCAAAAACAACAACCTGGTGGTCTTACATTTAGTATTACCAGGCCCAAACATTTAAAAGTACTACTCTTACTCAGTATTATTGTTTTTTTTTTAAATACAATGAATTGATTAATTATACGAACTGTAAAAATATTTAAATACGTTTCAAAGTTTCATAGACTTTGAAACGTATTTAAATATTTTTTTTATTCGTTCATTTTGGTATAACACAAAAATGAAAATTATAAAATTTTCTACCATTTCGACCAAATCCAATGATTAGTTGAGCTAGCAAGATGTCAGACAAGGACACACTACCAGCGAGAACCCTCATTATCATACGCCTAGGTTAGCTATTTCCTTATAAGCGGTAGCTAACCAAAAGCGGTCCTGGCGAGAGGGTTCCCGCTGGTAGTGTGTCCTTGTCTGACATCTTGCTAGCTCAACTAATCATTGGATTTGGTAGAAATGGTAGAAAATTTTATATTTTTATTTTTATGTTTTAGCAAAACGAACGAATAAAAATATATTTAAATACGTTTCAAAGTCTATGAAACTTTGAAACGTATTTAAATATTTTTACAGTTCCTATAATTAATCAATTCATTGTATTAAAAAAAAAAACATTAATACTGAGTAAGAGTAGTACTTTTAAATGTTTGGGCCTGGTAATACTAAATGTAAGACCACCAGGTTGGAGTTTTTGGCGGGATTTTTTCGAGTGAAGTTCAGCGGCTGTTAATATTATTTGCAAATTAATTCCTAGTGGATATTGTGATATAAAATACTCCAAAAACCATTAGAATCTGTTACACCCGTGTTCTAATGCATACTAAAGAATGTTAAAATTGCACCGAAGACGAGGCGGTATGGTCCAAGACCTTAGCCTGCCCGAAAAGAGCGAACAAAAAAAAAAAGTGTAGTTTTGTTTCTCAACCGTCTACTCAACTGGACAATATGTGAAATCATTGAGATCCTTTGGGGTATTTCAAAGCATCGTCTGAAGACTGCAGGATCATCTAACGCCTCTCCTTCATGAGCTTGAGAGTAAGATCAGAGAGTTTTTTTTCCTATCTATACGATGGGTCTTGAAGAATAAGACTTATGCAGACTTGGGATTTGAGGATTATCGAGTCCTACCCGAATACACCATTGTAAACGGCTCAATTCCTCTTCGAGTTCGGTCATCTTATCGTCGGTCCGGAGTCCGGAGTGTGCGCGTGTTGTACGTTGCCAGGTCCTGTCGTCGGTATTTGTTGGGGTAGCCGGATCTCGTCCGGGATTCTTTGCGTCCCTTGCCATACCGTAACCTAGACTGCTACCGTAGACGCGGTTAGGCAGGATGCCGGGCACTAGGGGCTATGTTTTATTTGTGCTATTCATGGGGAGTGCTATGCAGGTGGGTTGGCGATCCCAGTATGGTTGTTACAAATGCACAGATAACGCTGCTGATCTTTCTCTGGTTTGTCCCTTAGTCGCTTCTTACGAAACCAATAGAAAAAACATGGGATGTCGAAATTCTGTACGCTCGACACCGACTCGGTAAGTGACGTAGATTCCAAAAAATATACACTATTTTTTTTTCAATGAATTTGGTAGGTTTAGGTAGCGTAGTTAGGTAGCATACATACATATATTGGGATACTTACACTATTGTTTTTACAATCAATTTGTCCCGTGTTATGTTTGGTCATGGTCACCTCATTAGAAAGAGACACACTACCAACGGGAGCCCTCTCGTTCGGACCGGTTTTTGCGCCAAAGTGCACAGTCTAGTAGTAAGAAGTATAAGGTCTTTGGCATCAAGTACTTTGATTTGACAGGTGACAATTGACATTGCCATATGAAAATCACAATTTAAAAAAAATAAAAAATGCCATGAGATTCTGGTAGACCTATACCTTGAAATCAACTAAAACCATTTTAATTACACTATTTTAAATTTATAGTTAATAAACGTCCATCAATTGACTTTTCATTCGCGCGCCAGCATGCACTTTTTTCACGGTTTTTTCAGCGGATAAAACAAATGGCATATATTTTGTAAAATAGAGGGTTTTTCGTTGGCTCTCGAGCAGTGAGTAGACGAAGTAGTAAACCAAGTGTTCACGTATGTGTATCTGATTAAATTAAAGTATTTGAAACAAGTTCTTAGAGTTTTTCTTTCAAACGGGTCTTGTGGTGCACAAGTTCTTGTGAATTTCAGCGTATTTGAAACTCACCAAATTGTGAATACGCTGTTGAAAGAATACAATCGTCTAGTGAAGATCGACCGAACCCTCGATAACAGGGCGCTCTCGTGGCGAATTGATCGCTGTTGGACGCGCCAATGGTTTTCGTGAAAGTGGGCAATTATACCACGGGACACCAGTAGGATGAAATCTATCCTATGTGCTATTGACGCTAATTTTAAACAACATCGACTGTTCGACGTAAGCCCTGAAATTTCCTATACATTACTTGTTATTTTATTCAAACTGTTTCTCGTTAAGCAATTATAAGTTAATCTTTTGAGAAATATATTGTAAACGGTAATACAGACCCTGATCAATCCATGTTTCAAATTCCACTCAAAACCGTTCAGCCATTTGAGGCATGTTTGATTAAGAATCTTATAATCTAACAAACATTTCACGATTAATTATTTAATTTCGAAGACATGTGCCCCGCCCACTGCCACTTAAGTTTGGCAATTAATTCTTCAGGCTATGTCGGTAACCTTGGTTGCCTTGCGATGACCTGGTGAAGGTTGCGGGGATCCACTGGTTGCGGGACGCATGGGACCTATGTCCAGCAGTGCACGTCTTTCGGCTGATATGATGATGATGATGATGATGATAATAATTGTGAGTGTTAGTATTTGTGAGGAGTAGAAAGCGCACTAACAGACAGACGGAGGAACAATGTTTTTTAAAAAGGTGTCGAAAAGGATAAACACAAAAATCTTTCCAAATTTTGTTTACTTACGAATAATTATTTCTCAGAAAACTTGACTATTTAAAAAATACATACACGATGGGAAATGTTAACACTATTACCGTCTTGAATCCAATATATAAGCTAAGTTTCTATAAACCGCTCAAACACACAATTATGACACTTAATGGATTTATTTGGAATGTTTTTTTCTTGAAATGTTCCTCCTTTGAATCATATCGTAGCCAGACACCACTAAGGCCCTTAGGATCAGATCCTTTGCGTCCTATTACATACTAATCTTCAGTGGGATCCTTATCTCCAGAAAACGCAGGCTCCTTAAACGTGGGTGGCGTGGCAGGAACGCTCGTAGTAGTCATTCGCGGGAAAGGAGAAACGTGTGTGGGATCGGGTAGACATTCACTTTGTACTTTATTATTTTCCTTCTGATATGATTTGCCTGACTTTCGACTGATTTTATCTGGAGAAATAATAAGGATTTCGCTAGACTGTTTCTCTAGCGAAATCTTTATTGTCTTTAGTCAGTCTGTCAGTCTTTGAGCACCGGCGGCGAAGTGCAATCCTCCTTTGTAAGAGCATGGTTCATACGAGTAGCTATGTAGTACCTGAGAGCGTCGTCCACTATTAACTCGGGCTCAGGTTCTACCGACGGTTTTTCCCTTTTAAATATCCTAAATCTTGACTTTGTCTGCGTCATATCTGATTTCTGTCTCGGAACTTGATTTTCATCGATATATTGATATCTTTGGTACTGATACAATTCTGGTTCTTTTATTTGTTCTGGTTCCAATTCGGGCCTGATTTCGGGTCTGGGTTTCTTTTTTCTAGGCGTGCCATTGGCACAGCTATAGCTTTTCTTTTCCTCAGAAGAAGTATTTACCTGAATTTGGGCTGCTTGATAATAAAATCCTCCTAGTTCAATTTCGCACATTCCTCCAGCGGGACATTCCACTTCTAACCCTGGGCCACCTTTCATCGTAGAGTGGTTGCAACAACAGATCTGACAGCCCATGGACTTGGTCTCCACCTTTGGTCCAGCTGTAGTCTTAGACACTGGTGGTTGATTCTGTTCACATGGGCATGGCAGTAACTTTACCGATCTTTTATTACCATACTTGTGATGTGCATAGTTTCCATAATCTTCATCATCATCTGAAATTGTTACATTACAAGGTTAGAACATTACATTTAAAAGCAAGGCACAAACGGATACAACGTGACACTATGGGCACATTTTGTAACAGACTAAAAAAAAAGCGGTGAAGAAGGCATTTTGGGTTAGACCCATAGTCAAGACGTCAAAAATAGTCACCGTAGTTGAAATCAGTATGTAATAGTTATACAACACCGCGTGTAGCATCAGAGCCCTTATTCTTGCTTTTTTAAACAAGACACTCTGTAGCTGAGCAGTGAAGCCTAATAACGGCCCGTTCACGACCTTGCCGCTGTGAGCAGCAGCATACTCGTAGCATCGTGAATGTTTAAGTTTATGTGAGAAGAAGGATGAAAGTTAGGTTAGTGAATAATTGTATAGGTATTCTTTGTAAAATATTTTTACATCTGTAAGTTTGTCCTGTTATTTTTCTTTTTGTATTTTTCTTATGTGTTTTTTGTTATATTGTGGTTTTTTAAATTAGTTTTATTTGTTAACAAATATATTTAATTTTGCCTAATTCTTGTATGTTTTCCTGTTATTTTTCTTTTTGTATTTTTCTTCTGTGTTTTTTGTTATATTGTGGTTTTTAAATTAGTTTTATTTGTTAACAAATATATTTAACTTTGCCTAATTATTATATGTTTTGTTTATATTCGTTTTTTTTACATTGTATAACGCCTTAAGTGTGACGTGTAAAGCTATACATGTATACTTAAAAAAAATATGAATAGCGCGGGGTGGCGAGCGGTAAGATCAAAGGTGTAGAAATGTTTGAAGCATGCCAGGAGACACTACTCATAGCGACAACGAGTGTGACGCCACGACACAGAGCGGCACGGACAGCGGTGTATGAGTGACGAAGTCAGCGGCGAAGCAAAGTACAAAATATTTTAGATATATTATAGCGGTAATGCCACCGAAGCGTAAATAAAAATATACTCCTTTCAAAACAGAGAAGGGATAATTTAGATAACGCCATGATTTTGGGCACGTTCTGACTATCTTAGTATGTCCACCTCGGCTGCTGCCACTAAACGCTACTGAGAGACTGAGTACGTGGCGTGCACAACGTTCCGCTCTCTGACGACGCCGCCCCGGAAGCCCAGCCCAACGTGCTGCGCGCCCGCTACTAAGGCCGAGTCGTGACCGGGCGCAGCGGCGACAACTAGTCACTAGGGTTGTTACTATATTGATTCCAAATAATAAAAAAACCGGCAAGTGCGTATCGGGCCACGGTTGCCGTAGTTACGTTGTTCCGTTTGTCCTGGTATGCTCATCTGATGAGGAGTGATGAAACGCTTGATACTAAAAGAGTTATGAATATAAATGTGGATGGATGGAGAGGGAAGGGATGGCTAAAGAAAAGATGGATGGACTGTGTGAGCAGGGATATGAAAGAAAAGGGAGTCAGTGATAGCATGACGGGGGACAGGACGGTATGGAAGAAGAAAACTTGTTGCGCCGACCCCAAGTAACATGGGACAAGAGCAGGAAGACGATGATGAGATGATGATGAGTTGCATAATAATGCGGACTCAGAAGAGAGTTTTTTGTTGTTACATGAACATTAAAACGGTTTCAGCAGCTCACAACGTCTAATAACGGACCCACATAGGACGACGGTAACTGAAGAAGATGTTAAAAAACCCAACTTCACAAGTGAAGTTCGAAAAAATATAATCTGTTTGATTACCACGGTGGGTAGAGACAACCGTTTCTATAAAGATTTATAAGCACCGTCACGTAATAATTTGAACACTGCGGCATTGCCGTTTCGGAGATAGTCTTCTTTAAAATCTCCAAATTCTTACAAACCGAAAACAAATATATTAGTATGAGTATTTTCAAACAACCTACTCAACTACCAAAACTTAAAATCAAATTATTCAATGATAGGAACAAACGACCAACGTAAATAAGCTGAAATAAAAAATCTTTATGAAGGACGTCAATTGAGAAAGGAGCCGATATGACCGCACGTTAGAGCCACAGGGAATGGTATGGTTTGTTCCTGGATCCTCGCAAGCATGCTCCTTGTTTCATTCTGAATTTTAAAAAAAATTGAAAATTTTGAATGTATTCACTATTTCGTTCTTGAAAGTACTTCGTTACTCAATTAGTGATGTAGTCGGGTCGGATATTAACCTTATAGATGGATATCAACCAAAGAAAATAAATAGCTAAATATTTCTATAAGATAATAAAGTGCCCGCCCCAATGAGCATAATAAAATTAGTACCTAATTTTAAATTGATTTTATTTATGAAAACGTATGAGCCTTCAAATTAAAAAAAAACCAAGTCTTATTTTTTTGAATTAAGAAATCGGGTATCTATCGATATCGATAATGTAATTGAAAATGCAATGTGTTATACTGCAACGATGTGACCTTGGTTAAGTAATAAATATCGAACTATGAGACGAATGTCATCCTTACAGCAAACGCAATTAAGTTTAATAATGCGACCACTGAGAATACCACCATCTATGGCCGGGTAGTGGAGTTTGTTTGGCAATCGAATCTAGTTTGACTTTAGACTACAAAACATCGATAATATTTCTGCACTGACACAAAATAGACACCGCCGCGCGCTTTCGCCGTACGGGCCGGTACTACCAACGACTCCGCCCACTGCAATACGTTATTCGAGCTGTAATTACGAAGTAACTATTTAGTAATCTGTGATTAAACATTATTAATTTAGTAATCATTATTATTAAGGATTTTTTTTTGTAATTTTTCAATGGCTTTATATAAATTTTACTGTTGCAAGTACATTTTATAAGTTGGTCGACTATTACTCGTAAACTTGTAAAGCCTACTTAGCTGTAATAGTTTTCCTTTAAATTTCGTTATATAGGTATACTACTGCCGTGAGTATTTTCACATCACTAAAAGTAACTATTTTGCTGGCAGGGGCTTACAAAAATTTGCAATTTAAAGCTTAATTTTACGCAAACGGATCTCTAAATCGAAAAATGGTTTTAACGGACCCGTAACATTTTTTAATGGCCTATCCGACGATAGCCCACACCATGACATAGAGGAGAAAAAAACAACAGGAGTAAATAGAAGGAAAAATAAAAAAGACTTGATTTTGTTTTACCACCTTGTCGGGATTATTAATATGTATAGCCATGCCAAATTATGGCTTTCTAGTACTAAGAGTCTCTGCGCTAAGCTGCGGACGGACAGACAAACAAGGTTCCTTGTTGACTTCGGAACCCTAAAAAGGAGTAGGTAGTATATGTTTACTAACATAAAATAATACAACGATTCGTATAAACATACATCATATCATGCTTACATGCCTTACCTAGCCAGAGCATCAAATATCAATTAAATATCACAACGCCACATACGACAAAGATATGGAGTGTACCATGACTTAACTATGGTGTAATAATGATTCCACCAAAAACATAAAAATGTGAAAAGGCAGGTTTCTATAATATCGACCACATCATCGCTTACCAACAGGTGAGATAGTGGTCAAGCGCGAGCCTATAAAATATAAAAACGGCCAAGTGCGAGTCGGACTCGCGCACGAAGGGTTTCGTACCATTATCGCAAAAACGGCACAAAAAGCACGTTTATTGTATGAGAGCCCACCTTAAATATTAATTTTATTCTGTTTTTAGTATTTGTTGTTATAGCGGCAACAGAAATACATCATCTGTGAAAATTTCAACTGCCTAGCTATCACGGTTCATGAGATACAGCCTGGTGATAAATGATAAATGATAAATGATGTCATCCATACTAATATTATAAATTCTAAAGTAACTCTGTCTGTCTGTCTGTTATCTTGTTACGCCTAAACCACTGAACGGTTTTCAATGAAATTTGGCAAAATTTTTGGTAAAGTAGGAAGGGTGGGATAGATAGGGTAGAGTAGGTTGAGTAGAATAGGTAGAGTAGAGTAGGTAGAGTAGAGTTGGTAGAGTAGAGTAGGTAGAGTAGAGTAGGTAGAGTAGAGTAGGTAGAGTAGCGTAGGTAGAGTAGAGTAGGTAGGGTAGAGTATGTAGAGTAGGTAGGATAGGTAGGTATGTCGGGTAGGGTAGGTTAGGTAGGTTGGTAGGTAGAGTAGGTGGGTAGGTAGGTAGCGTAGGGTAGTCAGGTAAGGTAGGGTAGGGTGGTAGGATAGGGAAGGTAGGGTAGTTAGGTAGGTAGGTAGGTAGGTAGGTAGGTAGTTAGGTAGGTAGGTAGGTAGGTAGGTAGGTAGGTAGGTAGGTAGGTAGGTAGGATAGGTAGGTAGCTAGTAAATTATAAACGTACATTGCGAAAAAAGTCCAAAAATAAATACATCCATTATGAAAAATTTGCAAAAATAAAAATGACCAATTTTTGGTCCTCAGTTAAGTTATCAGACTTTTGAAAAATCGGGCATCTCTTAAATATATGCAAATTAAATGATCATAAAACTCATTTCATCGTGGTCACGGGTGATATTAACGCGAAACTAGGCAAACGAGGCGATAATGAGCTGCGAGTGGGGCATTTTGGATTTGGACGACGCGCGACGGAAGGAAAAGGAGAGCATTTTTATGATGATCTCCTCCATCAGAAAGCATGAGCACAGGAAGTGGACCTAGCAGAGCCCCGATGGTGCAATGAAAAATGAGATAGACTTCATCATGTCGACGAAGAAGCGCATATTCAATGATCTCTGTGATCAACACGGTGAAAAACGGAAGTGATCACCGTATGGTAAGAGAAACATCGAATTTAAATATTAAGCTGGAAAGAACTCTACTGATGACGGAACCGTCCAGCACAGATACAGACCATAACCCCCGTAAGCTTTCAGGTCGAATTCCAGAATCGTTTCGTGTGCCTAGGGAACTCCGTAGATAATTAAAATGATGGGTTCGTGGTAAGTCTATACGGTCTGATCTAAAATTTTCGCCGTATCCCAGTAGTTCCATTCTCTAGTTCCATTATGGGACTACTGAGATTTTTTTCTCCCAGTAGTTCCATGGAACTAGAACACTTTTTCACCTTATCAGGTCGAATTCCAGAATCGTTTCGTGTGCCTAGGGAACTCCGTAGATAATTAAAATGATGGGTTCGTGGTAAGTCTATACGGTCTGATCTAAAATTTTCGCCGTATCCCAGTAGTTCCATTCTCTAGTTCCATTATGGGACTACTGAGATTTTTTTCTCCCAGTAGTTCCATGGAACTAGAATACTTTTTCACCTTATCCCATTAGTTCCATTAAGTACAGTGGTGGTCGTAAATAATGGAAAACAGCGAGACATTTTTTATAAAACGCGGACGAGGTAGAGTGCTTCTTTACCGTGGAAGAGAATATTACAAGCACACCACCTACAAAAGTGGCAATAGTATATGGAGATGTAGTTTATATAAAACACAACATTGCACTGGCACAGTAACGCTAAATAAAGTAAGTTATAAATATATATTTATATATTAATCAATTATATCAATTTTATTTTTCCTTGCTGTATCTTTGAAAAGAAGTTCTAAAGTCGTTAAAAATACTGTTAAATCGATAGGTAGGTACTAAAATACCCCCAATACGTACCTTTTCTAATGTGGGGTATACGCTCATTCCTAAAATACCACCGAGTTTTTTGGTTAAGAAGAATACAATTTGTTTGAATTTTAATTAGGGAGCAGTATAATATGCGGCTTGTTTATTTTACTCAAAAATGTTTCATTATACTAATTTAATAGTAGTATTATTTGCACCATTGATGGTGCACGTCACTGGTGCATATGAAACTCTGAGCGTGCAAACCAGTAAGCCATATTTTGGATATTCAGTACAATAATAAATATTCCTTTTCAGGAAGAGAGTGAAATCAAGTCTCATATACAACATTTAGAAACTTGTATCCCAAATATAAATAAAGAAATTGTAACCATTCACTTTGAAAATGAAATGAAAATTGCGATCAACGGAGAAGAAACTATTCCATCTGCTTTCAAGCGGACTGTGCCCAAAGCTCAGAGTACGGGCGTTGATATTATTCAAGATTTACCAAATTACAGGAATGTGAAATCAAGTTTTTACAGAAAGCGAAATCGTACTGTAGGCGTAAATAAACTAGTTTATAATGACGTACGAGAAGTGGAAGTCCCACTGAAGTTTATTCCATTCTTGCTTGCAGACTACTCCTATGTAGTTGAACGAATTCCCATTTTTTGTTCTGATAGTGGCAAACATCTTATGTCAAACCTTAAAAACTTTTTAGGCGACGGCACTTTTCAAAGTTGTCCGGCTCCATTTGTTGAATTATACACTATTCATGGCGATATGAGTAGCTCTCAAGACACAACTCAAATTGTACCGTTGATTTATGCATTGCTATCAGTAAAGGCAAAAATAATGTATAGCCTATTATTTTCGTTAATTAAGTCGCAAATACCAGATTGGACACCCCACAAATTTACAACAGACTTTGAGTTACCAGCTGTAGATGCCTTTAAGAATATGTTCCCATTAGCAGAAAACCATGGGTGTTATTATCATTACACGAGGTGTTTGTGGCGAAAAGCCAAAGAATTTGGGCATTAATAAAACCAATTACACTCGAAAACCCGTGGCCTTATGTAATGCTCTACTCTTGCTACCTAGTAATAAAATAATGGAAGGGTGGGGGTATATTATGTCTGAAATACAATTATTACACGAAATTGAGTTCATACCTGAATCCGAGAAACTAAAGTTAAATAGGTTTAAACTATACATGGAACGGCTTTGGTTGCGTGACGCTGAATTTATTAACCTATGGTGTGCTTTCGGCGAAAGACACAGGACAACAAATTTTGTAGAGGCATGGCACGGCGGATTAAATAAGTCATTTAAGAAAACTGTAATAACTCTATATATTAATTATAATTATTGCAAGTTTTATCAAATGACGCTAATTATTATACAGTACATACAAAGAAAATACAAAATAATTTAAATCCTGACACCAGAAGAGATTCTAATTATGTTGTGAAGGACATGCTTTCACAAAATTCGCAACTGAAACTTCTCAGTGGAGAAATTACTGTACCACATTTCTTGGAGAAGAATCGTCCGCAGTTCTCATAAATGTAGAGGTAGAAAATTAAAAATAAAAACTAAGTTACGTTTATGTTAATAATACTAAGAAAATAAAAGCATTTTAAGTACCTTTTTTGATAATAATACTAAGAAAATGAAAAATAAAAGCATTCTAAGTAACGTTTTTGTACTAATATACTCAGATCTGTTAATATATTGCGGTCAATTCCCTTGTGATTTAACTGTACCGGAACTTATGAGACTAATTTTATCTTGCATGAACAGAATGCCAGTTCCATGGAACTACTGGGAGAAAAAATCCCTGTAGTCCCATAATGGAACTACAGAATGGAACTACTGGGATGCGGCGGCTATTTCGCGATTTAACTGTACCGGAACTTATGAGACTAATTTTATCTTTCATAAACAGAATGCCAGTTCCATGGAACTACTGAGAGAAAAAAATCCCAGTAGTCCCTTAATGGAACTAGAGAATGGAACTACTGGGATACGGCGAAAATTTTTAAGACCCGTCGCATGAATAGAAACAATAAACTATCCGATCCTACTCTCAAGCTCAGGAAGGAGAGGTTTGAAATGATGCTGCAGTCTTCAGACGATGCGTGATACTACCAGCAGCTCAATAGACGAATCTTTAAATCCTTGAAACGTATTAAAGACGTGATTGAGCGGAATAAGGGCTCCAAGGGATATGCATTTTTTTTTACATCTTTTTTCAACATTTTAAATTTATGGACATTATTATTATCATTGAGGTAATAATGTACTACGCACTAGAGAAGCCACCACCCATCACTACTGTGTTCTGTTCAATTGCGCTTTTCTAGCCGCAATTCACTTATTTTCTTGCTAGATCTTGGGCGCTTAAGTCATTTTATGTTTTTAAACGAAAACACATTCAATATGCCGGTCGTGTGTTTTAAGATTTTGCACTAATAATTCAACCAATACGGCGAAGAGCAAAGGAATAACTTTTCATAGGTGGCTAACTAGATACTAATTTTAAAATTTAATTTTAACAAAATATTAGCTGGACGCCATGTTGTGTCAATTTTCATATAGACTAAAAATTCAGATGTGACAATTTGTATAACAAGTGTAGGTAAAAATAGCTGATGTTTCTTTTTAAAGCGGAAAATAATAATAACATATATTTAGAAAATAACTGACTGTGGTGGTTATTCAATGAAAAAAGAGAAAAGATGAAAAATAATTAATACATAATGTAAGACATAATTTGTTACATTTTGTTTATTTAAGGTTTCCACGTTTGGGCCGTATATACGTGGGACACTCAGAAAGTTTTGCGAAACTAAAAAAAATTGTTCTATACGTACATATATTTTTATTAAATCTTTTCAAAGTACTTTCCACCAGCCTCTATACAAAGATTCATGCGCCTAAACCAGTTTTCAAAACACTTTTTCCAGTCCGCCGCAGACACCTCGTTTACAGCCTGCTCGAACGCAGCCAGCGCATCTTCCGGCGACGAAAATTGTATCCCTTTGAGCTGATTTTTTATTTTTGGGAATAAAAAGAAGTCACACGGTGCTAGATCAGGGCTGTAAGGAGGGTGACCCAGGAGTTTGACTGGCGTGCTGTCCAGGAAGTCCCTCGTTTTGAGTGCGGTGTGCGCAGGTGCATTGTCGTGGTGGAGCAGTAGCCCGCGGAGCCCTGTGTTTGGTCGCTTGTTGCTTATAACAGAGAAAACTTCTGGCAAACATTTGGTAGTATACCATTCGGCATTAATGCTTCTTTGATCCCGTAAGGGAATTGATACCAAGTGGCCAGTCAAATTAAAAAAGCTAGCGATCAAAATCTTACCCCCGCTTCTAGATCGCTTCACTTTGGTAGGCGTTGGCTCATTTTGAAACACCCAAACAGTCGACTGGCGCTTGGTTTCTGGGTCGTATTGATAAATCCAGGACTCATCACCTGTAACGATGTCGTAAACACGCCGAGACGAGCCTGCTTCAAATTTGTTAAGCATATCACGGCACCATTCCACCCGGGCCTGCTTCTGAGCATCGGTGAGGTTGTGCGGCACCCAGCGTGATACTATCCTCCTCACGCGAAGATGGCTGTGTAGAATCTCGTGAACGCTTCCCGATCCAATCTTCAATATGTGTTGAATCTCCTGATATGTAATTCGCCTATTGTCTTGGATTAAATTTTTCACTGCTAGCACGTTTTCTTCGGTAACAGCCGTCAAAGGGCGACCGCTTCTTTCGTCATCCCCCAAAGTTGGTCGACCGCGCTTGAATTCGTTATACCAACGATACACGGTTGCCTTGGAAGGGCCTTCATCCATGAATGCCATTTGAAGTCTATCGTACGATTCATCCGGTTTCAGGCGACACTTGAAATCGTATAAAATCATAGCTCTAAAATGTTCCCGGCGCAGATCCATATTTCAGTGAGACACAATACTTTGAATTAACTCGCAAAAAATGTGGAGGGAAATTTTGAAATTGGAACTTACTTATTTTTACTTATAAATAATCATATTTTCGAAAAACATTATAACTGGCCAGTCTCCCATATATAAAAACTTTTTTTCGCAATACTTTCTGAGGGGCCTGGTATAGGGAAAAATGGATAAAATTTATCAAAATTAACCGCAGTGAAGATACCAGCAGCCTAATTGTGTAAGTGAATTCGGCAAAGGAAACAATCTGTTTCTTTCCCAAAAACGACTTTTCGTATTGCAAAAAGTCGTTTTTGGGAAAGAAACAGATTGTTTCCTTTGCCGAATTTACTTACACAATTAGGCTGCTGGTTACCATCCAATCATACTTATGTATGTTCGTTGCATTTTCGCGAAGAGGATAAATATACCACAAAAGCGGGCAGGCGTTTTCTGAATCAGTCTCTCTACTTAATATCATTTCAGTTATATTACTGTTAATACTTTGGAATATTATATTTACAAGGAAAAATTTATTATAAACACAGACTCCTGCAGGGAAGTCCACTCCTTAGCTGTACGCATAATAAAAGTATTCTCAAAACGTTTAGTGCGTATGGGTGGAATGTCTACCATATACCGATGGCGCTTCGCCGTACGTCTGGTAGTCCGATGATGAAACGGGCTGGGCGGAATTAGATCATGCAATTCCATCGCACACTCCCCGAAATGTAACCGATAAAAAACCGACAAGCTGGCAACTCGGCGACGGTGTTCAAGGCTCTGGAGCTTTGACTTAACCAGTGCTTCATCGCCGATGAGCCTCTTGGCCCGCTTTTCGATCGACTCTAGTGCATCAAGCTGGTATTTGGCAGATCCGTCCCAGAGATGAGAACAGTACTCCATGCATGATCGAACTTGCGCTTGGTACAAGCTGAGCAGCTGTTCCGGCGTGAAGTACCTCCTCACCTTCGCTAGGATCGCCAACTTTTTGGCAGCCAGCTGAGCCTTTGCCTCAATGTATGGGCCGAAATTGAGAGTCGATGTCAACGTAACGCCAAGAAGCTCAAGTTGGTCAGTTATTGCCACGGTCGCATCACGGAGCCGGGTAAAATTGGCTCTTTTTAGCGGAAAAAAGACACGCCTGGGTTTTAGCAGCATTGGTCCTGACCAG
The DNA here is from genome assembly GCA_949775005.1 of Orthosia gothica. Classification (NCBI taxonomy): domain Eukaryota; kingdom Metazoa; phylum Arthropoda; class Insecta; order Lepidoptera; family Noctuidae; genus Orthosia; species Orthosia gothica. The sequence goes on along the minus strand of OX459039.1, from coordinate 6,308,671 downwards.
ATTGGCATCGCCCCATTCGGAGACTGCCTGCAAGGAAAGGTTCAAGCGCTCCACCATGGCCTCCCGGAGAGACTGGATCTGAGGCCCGGTAGTACGAGCGTTGGACAAGTATCTCTCAGCAACAGTGCTGTCGTCTGCATACCCAAAGGTGCCGGGTTTAAGCAGATCATTAATGTGCAGCAAGAATAAAGTTGCTGAGAGTACCGACCCCTGAGGGACCCCGGCATTGATATCCAATTGGTCTGACGAGCAGCCATCGATAACCACTCGAATGGACAAAAATATATACATATTTGCTTCAACATTCTTTTGATCAAACAAGCACTTTAAATCACCTAACACATTTGATACGGGCCATCATAAACAAATACACAAGAATTCGCTTGAAGTACGAAGCTAAAATTAATCAGACTAATAATTATTTATCGAAGCGTCAAAAGTTAACTAAACTTATATTGTTTAGGGGTAACTAAATTAACATAATTAATATTAAAAATATGCAAAAGATTCGTGTTTCAAGCGAATTGTAAAATTCCCTATTCCAATTTGATATGTTTTTAACTTATTGTAAGCGCATTTGATTATATATTAATTAAAGAAATACAAAAGTATCATATACATTAACAGTCGGTTATTTCAACTAATAATAAATTTTGAAAAAGTGTGAATTCTAATGAAGCTTGTTAGGTATAATGCTATGTCACTTCTGTAGTCAGTCTGCAATTTAGTCTCATTTGTGTAATTCATATGACAAGGTTGAACGAAACGCGTAAGCGCCATGAAAATCACGGCGCTTCCGTCTTTTTGATCGCGAGAAAACTACACCTTAGAAGCGCTCTAGCGCTGCATGTTTATATTGTTTTGTTAGACGACTAATTATTGTTTCAGCGCTGCAGCGTATTTTTTAGTTTAAACTCTTGTCAAAATTGTCAAAATGGAGCATGCATTTTGCTTAGGATAGCTTCTCTAGTACGTAGTACATATTATCTCAATGATTATTATTTGGATTTTTTATAGTAACCCGAAGGCACCAGGCTCGACAAAAACATAAATGTTGAAGGCACCGAGTTCGACAAACAAGAGTTGAGACCTAGAAGGGTGACAAGATTCATACTTTGGTACAATTTCTCATATGGATTTTAAGTAATATAATATTTTCTTAAATATTGAATTTTTAATTTGAAATCTTGAAAATTCTTATGATAAGGTCATACAAATTTTCAGCATCTTTATGTAATTTTACGACAAGACAAAATGTGGTTATGATTCAGAGCTCTACCTATATATTTATATGAGCCGTTTGTTCATTGCATGGCACCGCAATAAACACGAGACGATTTACAAACGGTGTTTCGTCTATGTCGTCGATGCTGCGTCACATCGCGACTTTTTTGCGGTTATATCATGTCATATCATGTCAATTACATTAATAAACACGATTATGTGCAAAATTATCCTTGAATTTTTCACGTATGTAATGTGCTTGATTAAATATTATATTGTGTGTTTGTGATCTCGTTTGTATTTCCTGATTTATATTTACATTATAAAAGTCATTAGCATCAACACCGTCATAATTGATCAATAAACATATTCGGATGAATTTCGTTGTTTTACTTACCCTAGCGTCAGGTACATCTTTTTGCTGGATATATAATATATCGTTTTGTAATGCCAGATTATAAATCACACTTGACAGCTTCAAGAATATGAAGAGATTTACGGAGAGTATGGTAAGCTTTTTAAGAGCCTAATAAATTTTGTATGTCCCTGGTAGCTTAATAATCGTGTGTGTCGACTACGTTATTTTAAAGCATCATCTTGTAAACCCACAAGTACTTCGTTCAAAGATCATAGTTTATTAAGATTAAATAATGTGCTATGAGAAAGCAAATTATTTAATCTTAATAAACTGATTTAATTGTTGCCAAAATATGCTTATGCATTGTGTTTGTGTAAAAATATATACATTTACCTGAATTACTACAAGCAGTTTCAAGAGCTTGAAGTTTATTAAAGATTTCTTGAATGGTTTGTGGTTTAATTATTGATTCAGTAACACCACCACATCGTGTAGATTTCGAATACGGTACTTTTCCTCTAAGTACTTTTTCTAACATATCTTTAATTTTTTCTAGATTACACTGACAAGGCTTTGACTGTTTCTGTTCCGAAACATATTTGGGCATCTTTAATTCGTTCAGTTCACAAACAGATTTTTTCTGACATGGTTCAGGCACAGGAAGCGGCATATCAAGCGAAATTTGAAGCATATCTGATAGACGATGACAGTCAGAATGCCTGGACCACGGCTGTATTTCACATGAAAAATCTGACGTTGGAGTTTTGTTGGTGGACACAAAAGATGCTTGCTGAGTTAAGTTCGCTTTAGATAACTGATTGTACCCGTCGGAATTCAAGCCTAAAAATAATATCAAGTAAGAAATATAAAGATGTGGAATGATTCAAATGGGAATGGCTTTTTAATACTGGTATAACAATCTCATTTCAGTTGAACCTAGATTACATTCAAACCACATGAGAAGTGAAAGAGTCAGTATTTTCTCATCTTTAAAAAATATATTTTATATCAATTTTATTATAACCTCTAGCTAGACACAAATCGTAAAATGCGTTTGTATTATTTGGACACTGCATATTTAAAAAAAAATATAATATAGAGTCCTGTCTGTCTCAGTCTTTACACGGTAAGCTCAAAAACTACCGGTCGGATTTTCATACGGTTTTCACCAATATTGACAGTGATTCACGTGGAAGGTTTAAGTGTATAATTAATTGAGGTTTTGTGTAAACTGGCCGAAATATGTGGATGATAGTCGAAGAAATCGGTAAAAATCATGCCAAATGGAAGTTTTACTGGCGAGCGCCGCGTAAACCAATAGAAATATACGAAAACAATGTATTACGGCATGTATTTATTTAATACTTCATGCACACACACAGTGGTGCAGAGAAAAATATTGGTAGATGCAATATTAGGAATAAATCACGATTAGGTAAAATTTATTCAAATACAAAGATATGCATACAAACTATAAATACACAAAAATAAATAAACTAAATACACGAATATACTAAAACAGATAATTGGAGAACATTAACGCTGTGCTGATATTACTGCCAACTTACGAATGTGCTCACGAACTTTCACTTTGAATGCTAATCGATTGGGGGCTATCCTGATTTCTTGCATTCCACAGTGAATTGGACTGAACAAAGAAATAAAAGTGAATACGTCAGTGCGGTGAGTGGGACTTTGAAGAATACAACCGTATTCTTCAAAGTCCCACTCATCGCACTGACATGTGACGAGCGCAGATTTTTATTGTGGTTGGCGCAAATTTATAGAAAATGAGGGGCTAGATAACTAGGGGAATTGGAGGTGTTAAAAAATTAAAATAAGGTAGTTAGTGCCCTTTGCTCTCCGCGCTAGAGTATGGGCAACTACTTTAAAATTGACCGATGCGCAGATACATTATCATATTCACGCAAATTGAAAACGGACGTGGACGTCTTTCGGCTGGAATGATGATTAGAAGTAATAAATAAAGGCATGTCCAAGAAACTGGCTTCAAAAACTTATGGTGTCCCTAGAACTACACTTATTTTTCATATTAACCATCCAGACAAAAATGAGAGACCAGGTCTACCTACTGCCCTTACAGCAAACGAGGAAGAACATTTCGTAAATCGGATCAAACTGAATGGAGAATGGGTTTTTAAAGACGAAAAGAGGGCCTGATTACAAGTGTAACTAAATTCTTAAAAAGGGCCAATAGACCGAATCCATTTAAAGATGGCGTTTCAGGGGAAAGATAGTTTCATCTCTTTATGAAAAGGCACAAGGATTTGGCTATCCAAGAAAGTGTCACTGATGCAAGTTCTTGCGTATCTGGAGATGATATAATTAAGATGTTGGTTTCGTGATATACATTCTTATTTAGAAATGAATGGTCCGCATCAGGTCATGCGAGCCAACACCTAGCCGGGGAAGTGTGATGAATTGCACATGCAATCCAGCGCCCTGGTCAAAGGTATCAGTCTTTTAGATCCCTCCGCCCGCTCCAGGGCGGAGAACATCCCTATGAATTCTAAACTTAGAACAATTTATAACTGGAAATTATCACTTTCGAAATGAACGCAATAAAACAGAAACCGAAGAAGAAAAAAGAAGAAGAGAAGTTACAAAATATTGAATAAATTTATTTCTTTAAAAACATAAAATAATTGTGTAGTATAACTTTACCATGCCCATTCTTTTGTGTGTAGGACGTTTTGCTACTATAGGTCAACCGGAATCTCAGGGCATTTCTTATTTTTTTTAAATTGTGATTTATATACGGAAATGTCAATTGTCACCTGTCAAATCAAATTACGAGATTTGTCAACAGCTGCTGATATTTTGTGATATCTTCTTGAAAATTTGTTGTTTTTGTAAAAATTTCGAAAAACCCACTTCGATCTCAAGCGAGACATATGTTGTTTTCAATGTGTATCGAACTCAATCTTTGATTTTAAAGCGCGTCGTAGAGTGGACTGGTAAGTTGGACTGACTTGTTTTGATACTTTTAATTTATTTTGTATTTTTCGTACCTAATTTGGAGTTTCCATTACTATTATACGGTAAATCGTAGGTGAGGGCACATCGAATGATGGTCGTAAGGAAATTCTAACAGTAATGAAACTGTTACTAATTCTTTGACAAGATATTGATTTCAACGAAGGTTGCGAATCTTTGAGGTAAGTATTAGTTAATAATATGTGCCCTGCAGTGGGACGTATAAAAATTGATGATGATGAATGACTAAGCTATAAGTAACATGATAAATTTTATTATTGTTTACAGACTTATACCTACATAAAGAAATTGGTTTAAAATATGTTGCAAGTTTATATGCCATTCAAAAAGAACCATTTTGATGGAGAGAGATGATATAAAACTACAAAGATACCATTAAGGTAATAATGTACTATCTCAATGAAAGATACAAGTTTATGAAATGCCAGTGGAGTTCTTGTAATCTTTTCCTAGTTCTGAATGAGGTGTTAAGTTATTTGTATGATTTAAATGATATATTATAAATTAGTACATAAATTAATATACAATTGATTTATTTTTTATGACATATTTTCCTATGTTAAGAACGCGATGTAAAACAACATTCTTCATACACATACCTATAATACTTACAGCAAATCTTTGTGTCTGAATTGGTTGCAAGACCCGGCGCAGTAGCTATTTTTGTGTCAAAGTTGAAGGTGAAGATTGCATTGTACAAATGTCTCTTTCACTCGCTTATGTATGTCGCATCGCCCTATCTCGCTTACTCTATGCAGTATACTCGAAAACAAACAGTTTCTTACGCAATGGTTGGCAGGGCCTATTTCAGAGACACAATGATCCGCTGTGACTACTATAATAGATAAGTACTAATAAATACTAATACATAAAAAATAAAAATAGAAGTACCTATCTTCATGTTGAAAGGGCCAATGGACGTCAGATTCCTAGGGATAATATTTTTGTGTTCACTAAAAATCTAAAGGTACATCTAAAATACTGATCGTGCACCAAATATTAGTTGATCTACGAATAAATTATGGTCAAAGAATCAGTCCAAGAGCGAGCGAAGCGAGCTCGGGAACTTTGGGCACCCCGACACGGACAGGTTAAGTTCGAACGAGATGACGGGAGCTGAAGTGAGCGAGCAAAGCGAGCGAACTCAGCTCCCGTCATCTCGTTCGTGTTAGGTTACTTTTGACCCTGCAGACAGAAATAAGAGCCCCGCGCAGCGGGGCTACGTCGACTTATATGATGGTGCACATTCAGTATATTTGGTGGAACACAGGCAAAATTAGGTAAATGAAATGGGAATAAATTGAAGTACTTTTAAATACCATCCGATTCCAAGTAGGAAAGATTCCATGTACGTCATTTTCCAGCTAGGGTATTTTCCACCTAGGTCAGATTTTGAGTTAGTAATGGTTTGGTACACTTACTCACATTATATTAATCGCACCACGTCTGCTAGACTTCTTTGGTGACACGGACTCTATAGTCTAGAAATGATGACACTAAATGGACGTATAGGTGTGCCAGAATCTCATGGCATTTTTTATTTTTTTTAAATTGTGATTTTCATATGGCAATGTCAATTGTCACCTGTCGAATCAAAGTACTTGATGTGTCAACCGCTGCTGAAATTTTTTGATATTATCTTGAAAGTTTGTTATTTTTGTGAAAATGTCGAAAAACCCACTTCGATCTCATGCGAGACATATTGTTTTCAATGTGTATCATAAAATAAGGGAAGAAGAAGGCGTAAATCAAACTCAATCTTTGATTTTAAAGTGCGTCGTAGAGTGGACCGGTAAGTTGGACTGACTTGTTTTGATACTTTTAGTTTAATTTATATTTTTCGTACTTAATTCTAATTTCTTTCCATTACTATTATATGGTAAATCTTAGGTCAGGGCACATCGAATGATGGCCGGAAGGAAATGGCAACAGTAATGTAACTGTTACTAATTCTTCGACAAGATATTGATTTTAACGGAGATTGAGAATCTTTGACGTAAGAAAAATATTAAGTAATAATCTGCGCCCTGCAGTGGGACGTGTATATAAACGGGAGTTTTTGGCGGGATTTTGTCGAGTGAAGTTCAGTGGCTGTTAATATTATTTGCAAATTGATTCCTAGTGGATATTGTGATATATTATTGGTGTAGTTTTGTGTCTCAACTGTCTCCGCAACTGGACAATTTGTAAAATCATTGACAAAAGCGATCTCGGGATAGTGGAGCGGTGTATTTTATTGTAGTATTGACTGCCTCTGCAAAGCTTACTGGGAAGACTGACTCGATAAAATTTGCTGCCAAATACTCCAAAAAACATTAGAATCTGTTACATCCGCATTCTAATGCATACTAAAGAATAAATATAAGATCCAAAACTCTTTCCAAAGACGTGGCTAACAGGTCCTAGCAACCAGGCCATAAAACTTACATAAAAAAAAAATATACTGATGATGATGAATGACTTTAAGTAACATGATACATTTTATTATTTTTTACAGACTTTATACATAAAGAGATTGGTTTTGAATATGTTAAATGCCAATGGAAAAGAACTATTTTGATGGAGAGAGATGACATAAAACTACAAAGATACAAGTTTTTGAAATGCCAGTGGAGTTCATGGAATCGTATTCTAGTTTTCTAGTTCTGAATGAGGTTTTAAGTTATTAGTATGATTTAAATGCTTAATAATAAATTAGTACATAAATTAATATTCAATTGATTTATTTTCCTATGTTAAGAACACGATGTATAACAACATTATTCATACACATACCTATAATTCTCACAGTGGATCTTTGTGTCTCTGAATTGGTTGCAAGACCCCGCGCAGTAGCTATTTTTGTGTCAATGTTGAAGGTGAAGATAGCACTGTATAACTGTCTCTTTCACTCGCTTTTGTATGTCACATAAGCTTACGGAGTTTCTTGTGCATTCTTCTCCATAACAAGCTACTTTCCGAATGCACGGTAGAATCAACTTTTATTCCATGTAAATTTAACATTCAAAAGTGCCGCTTGGTGGCCCAGTTGAAATAAATATCTTTTGTCTTTTTTGTCATCGTCCTATCTCGCTTACTCTATGCAGTATACTCGATGACAAACTGTTTTTTACGCAATGGTTGGCAGGACCAAGTTCAAAGACACAAAGATCCGTTGTGACTACTATAATATAGGTACCTCATGTTCATTAATACTAAAGACATAAATAAAAATTAAACAGTATCAAGTTCGTTTGATCCAATTTCCCCAGTATTGCATACAACAAATTTTTATTTCCCCTTTTGCCATGAGATTCTGGTAGACCTATAGTTACATTTATTGGGAATAAATAAATATTTTTAGAGATATTTAAGTAAATATGGGGTTGGATCGCTTTAGCTAAAAGTTGTTTTCAATTATCCTAAGTGGTTGCGCCGGTTAAGACGTAACGCAAATACGCGAATGGCTAGTTTCGAGTGATAAGAAGAGATAAGCGATTTTTGATCAAGTGAAGGTGACTCGCTTACAATAGGGTTAGGTAAAGCACAAATACCTGGGTTCGGTCGTCCGATGTTCGATGGGTGGTGTGAAGGAAAAGAGGCCCGCACAGTAGTTGGAGGCCAATATAAATACTGCTGGTTGACGTCTGTCAGCCTGTCATGGTTGTCACTTCAAAAACAGGCAGGTGGAGTGTGGTGGTCTCGCTCACACCCGATACCAAGGCATTGTGCCGGAAAGGATAATGTGGGTAGGACACGATTCCAGCCAACCATCTGGCGTTTCTCTCCCTACCTGCAAATTGCAATCGCAATCGGATTGCAATCGCATGGCAAATTGTTATGTAATTAAGTAGCAAGAAAAAGAATCCTCTGCAAGTTAAAAGAATGGAAAAGAATTACTTTCTAAGCATAAAGCAAATAAAAAAAAATATAGGAAGCAGGAATTTTTATATTAGTAAGGCGAAAGATAATTGATAAAAAGTTAATAGTTACTTATTCAATTTAAAATTCATTAAATACAATTTACTATTTTATTATATAAATCCATATTTACATAAAAATTTGCCATGTTGGATCGTTACTGCGAAATTCAATATAAGCTTAGCATAATTGAAAATGCCTTTTAGCTAAAACGATCCAACCCCATATTTACTAAATTATCTCTAAGAATATCTATTTATTCCCAATAGAATTAACTACGTCCATTTAGGGTCATGATTTCTAGACGATACAGTGCGTGCCACCAAAGAAGTCTAGCAAACGTGGTGCGACGAATATATTGTGAGTAAGTGTACCAAAAACTCGAAATCTGACCTAGTTGGAAAATGTCCTAGCTGGAAAATGACGTACATGGAATCAGACCTACTTGGAATCTGACGTCCATTGCCGCTTTCTTCATGTTCATTAATACTAAAGTCATAAATAAAAATTAAACAGTATCAAGATCGTTTAATCCAATTTCCCCAGTATTGCACACAACAAATTTTTATTTCTCCATTTGCCATGAGATTCCGGTAGACCTTTTTGAGAATAGGACGATCTGTTCATATAGCACATATTTTGATACAAGTCGAAATGTTTACCTATTTTTTTGTGGTTGATTAGTTGATACTCTTATAGTGATTAAGAGGAGAAAAATATTTTTGATGCAACGGTATTTTTTCTGATTTCTATTACAAATTTTAAACTACAGAGTTTTTTTTATTTTCTATTTTCCCAATACATTTGTCAAAATTAACGATCAACGAACATGAGAACCAGAGTGTCAATATTTAGACAGTATAGTGTGTAATTCATAGTTTTTTTTTTTTTGTTTTTTTTTACAAAAACGTTGCCCCACACTAGGAATTTCTTCCTGTATCGTGGGTGCGTTTACAAACATTTAAACTCATATACACAACACCCAGAGCCGGAACAACTACCTGTAGGTCATACAAATATTTGTTCCGTGCGGGAATCGAACCCGCGACACGCAGCGCAGCAGTCAATCGCTCAACCACTGCGCCAACCGTGCGCCCAAAAGTTGGAGGTAGTTATTTTTTTTTCGAATTAGGTACTGTTAAAAATATAAGTGTTACATATTTTTGTAATCACCTCTTAAAACCCTTTATTTTGATAACCCACACGACGGGATTGGAAGAAAAAAAATTTTGGCCCCACAATATGCCGCCCAAAAGCCGCCAGTTTTCTATTTTTCAATTTTAATGTGACACTCGCAGGGTTAAGACGAAACTATTGACGTACGAATCTTTAAAATCGGTCAAAGCGTTTGGTCTCTGGAACGCCATATAGGAACAACCATACATACATACATAGACTGAGAAACACATGACCCTCCTTCGACAGTCGGTTAAAAAGCACCAAACTCGACAAAAATATAAATGTGGAAAAACCTAATAAAATCAAAAAACCAAAGATGATCTTAAACAAGCAGAAAATTATGCTGTGCAGTCGGAGGAAACATATTTGTAAGCTGGTTGACTTGAACCTTATAATTATGACAAGTTCCTAATTTCGTCTATGGACTTAAAATAATTTATTATAATCATAGATATTGAATTTATAATTTGTCATCTTGAAAGATTTAATAACTTTTTCTTACTTAAAAACAAAGACCTTATACGTATTTCTTACTACTAGACTGTGCACCAAAAATTTTTGTTTAGCTAAAATGAAATCTATTATCATACGCCTAGGTTAGCTATTTCCTTATAAGCGGTAGCTAACCAAAAGCGGTCCTGGCGAGAGGGTTCCCGCTGGTAGTGTGTCCTTGTCTGACATCTTGCTAGCTCAACTAATCATTGCATTTGGTAGAAATGGTAGAAAATTTTATATTTTTCATTTTTATGTTATACCAAAACGAACGAATAAAAAAATATTTAAATACGTTTCAAATTCTATGAAACTTTGAAACGTATTTAAATATTTTTACAGTTCCTATAATTAATCAATTCATTGTATTTAAAAAAAAAACATTAATACTGAGTAAGAGTAGTACTTTTAAATGTTCGGGCCTGGTAATACTAAATGTAAGACCACCAGGTTGGAGTTTTTGGCGGAATTTTTCGAGTGAAGTTCAGCGGCTGTTAATATTATTTGCAAATTGATTCCTAGTGGATATTGTGAATTTGGTGTAGTTTTGTGTCTCAACTGTCTACGCAACTGGACAATATGTGAAATCATTGACAGAAGCGATCTCAGGATAGTGGAGCGGAGAATTTTATTGTAGTATTGACTACCTCCACAAAGCTTACTGGGAAGGCTGACTCGATACAATTTGCTGCCAAATACTCCAAAAACCATTAGAATCTGTTACTTTACTTTGTTTTGTTCTGTTATTTTTGTTATTCTATTGCATACTAAAGAATGTTAAAATTGCACTGAAGACGAGGCGGTTATGGTCCAAGACCTTAGCCTGCCCGAAAAGGACGAACAAAAAAAAAAAAAGAACACCAGGTTTGCGGCGTTTTTGGCGGGTTTTGTTCGAGTAAAATTCAGCGGCTGTTAATATTATTCGCAAATTGATTCCTAGTGGAATAAAATTGGTGTAGTTTTGTTTCTCAACTGTCTACTCAACTGGACAATATGTGAAATCATTGAGATCCTTTGGGGTATTTCAAAGCATCGTCTGAAGACTGCAGGATCATCTAACGCCCCTCCTTCATGAGCTTGTGAGTAAGATCAGAGAGTTTTTTTTCCTATCTATACGATGGGTCTTGAAGAATAAGACTTATGCAGACTTGGGATTTGAGGATTATCGAGTCCTCCCCAAATACACCATCGTAAACTGCTCAATTCCTCTTCGAGTTCAATCATCTTATCGTCGGTCCGGAGTCCGGAAAGTGCGCGTGTTGTACGTTGCCAGGTCCTGTCGTCGGTATTTGTTGGGGTAGCCGGATCTCGTCCGGGATTCTTTGCACCCTTTGTCATACCGTAACCTAGGCCGCTACCGTAGTCGAGGTTAGGCAGGCTGCCGGGCACTATGTTTTATTTGTGCTATTCATGGGGAGTGCTTTGCAGGCGGGTTGGCGATCCCAGTATGGTTGTTACAATTGCACAGAGAACGCTGCTGATCATTCTCTGGTTTGTCCCTTAGTCACCTCTTACGCACCAATGGAAAAACATGGGATATCGAAATTCTGTACGCTCGACACCGACTCGGTAAGTGATGTAAATTCCAAAAAATATACACACTTTTTTTCAATGAATTAGGTAGCGTAGTTAGGTAGCATAAATACATATATTGGGATACTTACACTATTGTTTTTACAATCAATTTGTCCCGTGTTATGTTTGGTCATGGTCACCTCATTAGAAAGAGACACACTACCAACGGGAGCCCTCTCGCTCGGACCGGTTTTTGCGCCATAGTGCACAGTCTAGTAGTAAGAAGTATAAGGTCTTTGCTTAAAAATTATTGAAAGACAGAATTAAAAACAAAAAAATAAATTCGGTCTGTATCAAATATAAAGGTAACCCATCCATTGCAACCAACCTCGTTACAGTACTTAATGTATGAATGACGTGACAAACGCCCGCACAAAGCACTCATGACAGCCGCGACTGAGCTCGGTCCAATATTGCCCAATATTCCCTGTAAAACCGCAATGTCAAAGCGTGTGTGCAAAATTACACTTTGTTCGTAGTGGCCCTCTGTCTGCGGCGTGCCGCCGCTTACGTACTTGTGTTTTGGTGTTGCTATGCCGAGATTTTTTAATTTGCCGCGGTTTTTCAGTCTCTACTTTCGGTTGCCAGACTCTAGTAAGAAGATAATAAGAAGCAGGATTTGGATTTGCTGTATGGATCAGATCTTCTCCTTGAGGAGCATAGCTGAAAAACATCTGGCAATGCACAAAAAAGTCTACTATGCTTTCGTGGACTTGGAGAAGCCCGATGACAGTGTGTGGAGGGATGAACTGTGGTCAACGCTATCCGGGTACGGTGTGGACTTGCACTTGGTACGGGCGCTGAAATCTCTATATAGGGATTCCAGTGCTTGTGTTAGGATTAATGGGGCGTATACGAACTGGTTTTCCATTTCAAGGAGTGTTAGACAGGGCTGTGTAGCGTCACCGTGGCTGTTCAACTTGTACATGGATAGTTGTCTGACAGGTTTGAAAGAGCATGAGTGCGGATTGAGGATGAATGAGTTGCCTGTCAAATACCTTCTCTATGCAGATGATCAAGTTCTACTTGCATCGTCAGCAGAACAGTTGCAAGACATGGTGACTGTGATGAATGAAGCTTTTAAGTTAAAAGGGATGAGTATAAATGTGAACAAGACTAAGGCAATGGTGTTTGAAAAGGAAGACGATGTATCGATGTGTGAAGTGAAAATAAATGATAAGAGTGTGGAGCAAGTGAACGAGTTTGTATATCTGGGAAGTATGTTCACAAGGGATGGAAATATTGAACAGGATGTGGAAAGAAGAGTGAATGCAGGGAATAAAGTGAATGGTGCTATACATTCAGTTGTGACCAGCAAGTCGATGTCTCCGGAAGCTCGACTTGCTGTTCACAACAGCGTGCTGGTGCCTACACTTATGTATGGAAATGAAGGTTGGGTATGGCAAAAAAGACATGAAAGTAGGATTAATGCAGTAGAAATGCGCTCCTTGCGGAGTATGTGTGGTGTTTAAATGATAGATTGAGGAATGAGGTAATAAGACAACGTTGTGGTTCAAAAGAAGATGTAGTGACTAAAATTGAAATAAGTATGTTATGATGGTTTGGCCATGTTGAGAGGATGAATGAAAGGCGACTAACAGACGTGAATGGAAACGCCGGAAGGGGACGCCCTAGAAATACATACATAGACCTTAAAGGTGATGTTCTTCAGAAAGGCCAAGTGCGCAGTACCCATAAACGGTTTGTGTGTATGACTAGATGCATGAATGTGTGTGAAGCAAAAGAAGTATGTAAGGATCGTAGCAGGTGGCGTTCTGTAGTTTCTGCCTACCCACATTTGGAAAAAGGCATGAGTTTATGTATGTATGTATGTATTATGAGACAATCTAAGAAGTCCGAAGATGTTTCTCATTTTACATGCCGCGATAACATTGAACGTAAGAAATTGAAAAATTATTATCCTTATTAATTACCTACTATGTAACCCATACTATAACAACGAGTATTATTTGTGAGCATCTAGTTAAATTACTATTATTTTTGTTATAGCTGTAAAAGCCGACTTCTTAGATTGTCATAGTTGTAGTTATATAATTTAAGATACAGCTTGATAGAACTAACCCTTATTTACAAAAAGAGGCGTAACCAGCTTGGAAACAAATCGATGCTGAGGCTTGTGGTAATGGTTCTCATATTTTTTAGGAGCACAGCAACATGGCCTGTCCGATGTTGTTTCAGTGCTGAGGCCATGATATAATGTTTTATTTTGGTAAGGTGTAGTAATCTGACAAAGTTTATTTTGTGTTTTTCCTTTCTCTTCGAATTTGTGTGAACAGAAATTCGGTAGGTCTTGGTGGTATATGGTTTCTTCATTTTGATTGGATGCTTCAGACACTTGCATTCCTTCCATGAAATATTGATTGTCTTTTGCAGATAATATATTGAAGCCACGAATGTTAGATGAATTCCGTTTAGACAAAGTTTCTGTAAAACAGCAATAATATTTTTTTACTTCGAAATAAACATCGTTGTTATATTCACTTTATAACTAACGCGTCGTAAAGTTATGCCATGGGTACTTAAACTTCGAAAATGTATGGGCAAACTTGGTTGGTTTAATAATAGTTTAAAATTCTAGCTATCATTTAAAGTCCCCGTGTACAAAAACTGCATTTCTGTCCTCTATCACTCACTCAAAGATTTGCTGGGAAAAAAACACCAATTGGAGTTAAGCACACCTTTTTACATGAATTATGTTTTCACTTTGTAAAAAAATATTATTTTGATGTAAGATGAAGAATTAAGAAAAACAGTAACGTTTTGACAATTTCTCATCTAGAATTTGGGGAAAACTAAAAATAAATATTGGAATATACTTTATAGATTTGCAAGATAGAGAAGATGACCCATATAGAATGTGAAAAAATAGTTCATTCAAAAAATCTAAATACCCGACTGCTTAAGAAACGAACTAAAAAGACGTAAACAAGAAGAAAATAATGCTGCGCAGTCGTAGGATACATATTTGCGAGCTGGCTAACCAAAAGGAGCTGGCTCTCCGACTGCACAGCATGATTTACTTTTTGTTTACGTCTTTTTAGGTCACCTTATAAGCAGTCAGTTACTTAGATTTTTCGAATTGACATTTTACATTTATATCTTTTAAGTTAATATTTTGTTTCGAATTATGTATATTCAAACATATATTTTTGAAATCACCTTTTAAAACCCTTTATTTTAACCCCCCACAATACAGCTTCTAATCCGGCATTTTTCTATTTTCAAAGGACATGGCCAGATTCTGCTCTACGAATGAATTCAAAATACGCGTAATGTACAGCAGTTATGAATATGTGAAAATTACTTTTAAAATAAATTAAAATTAATGGCAACAATTACATTACTCAAGAACAGGCGACAAAAAATCCAAAAAATATGTATGTTAATTGTTTTTGTGCGATTTATGTGTAATGCATTTGCGTTTGGATACACAAATAAAAAAAACACTGTTTCTGAAGTACGGCTGAAAGTCAGATTAAAAAATAAAACAACTACAACTGCATGAATCGTATTACCTCTAAAATAAAAGGTAAGGTTTTACGAATATCGTATTTCTTTTTAATAATTTATTTTCAAGCTACCGCGCGTCACCATAATGGAATGCA
This sequence comes from Orthosia gothica, assembly GCA_949775005.1. Lineage (NCBI taxonomy): Eukaryota > Metazoa > Arthropoda > Insecta > Lepidoptera > Noctuidae > Orthosia > Orthosia gothica. The sequence continues at coordinate 6,293,299 of OX459039.1, read as the reverse complement.
TCGACAATATATTCCAGTGTGTATCCGAACGTCCTTGTCATTATCACGTTCCTACGCGCTCGCACTGTGCGCAGTCTAATCTGTGGTGCAGTCTTGCTTTGATCATATTCTTGTTTGTTATTATGTTGGATATTTTAGCTTAACCCCACGCTATCGTTTATCTGCCTTACATTTACGCTTCTTCGTGAATATTAGTGCTGTGCTTACTGGACTTGTTTGTTTACCATTTGGAATCGGACGGTCACAAGTCACGATTTCATGATGTCAAGGTGCCTGAATTGTAGTGTGGCCACTACTCGAATGCGAAGGCATATTGTAACATCTTTAACACCGCAGTTACAAAATACAGATAAAGACAGTTACTGTTACAGTTGTTAGTTACAGTTCTATTTTAGTGTTTTGTTGCATATCCAATTGTATATTTTTTGCTAAGTCGCTATGAGTATGTATGATTTATAATAGTCATAATATCCCAGTAATATAATTAAACGACGAGCTCTTCTTCGCTATCGCGGCCTACCCTAACACGATATTTCAGGACAGATTATTTCCTACTTACATCAATATGATTTCGTTATTGGTATTTTGATTTTTGACTGTTTCTTCACTAGCCGACTGTCAAAGCGTAATTCTATGAAAATGCTTGGAACGCCGGCAGTGAGAGTGTTACATACATTTTCTATTTTCATAAATTCTGAAAGGCGCTCAATTACTCATCTTTTACTGTCATTTTCAACTGTCATTGTCAACTGTCATTGTCAACTGTCATTTTCAACTGTCACTGTCAACTATCACACGTGCCACTTAGCGACATAATTGCTATTCAAATGGATTAGGCTTTTTTTTTGTTTCCTTTTTAGAGTGTCGCTCGCTTCTTCTATGATCATAAAACTTAAACTATTGTAAAGCCATACCTCTAAGCTTTAATACGACGTACTGTATGTCAATGTACATGAATATTGTTTGTTAGGGCACAGCTCTATACAAATTCTGGCCATGTCCTTTCTTCTTCTCTCACGTGTCATTATTTTTTATACCCACGTGTAAATATTTTTTATTAGGGGATACGAACATTAATCTTAAGTAAATAACACATGTAAAAACATTTATGAGCGAAAATGGTCTCGAATAATAAATTATTGTGTATCGTGAATGGAAATAAAACAAATAAATATATATCTAAAATTAAATCCACCAGGTCATTTGACCACTATCTCGTCTGATGGTAAGAGATTATGTGGTCTACGGTGAAGTACGCTTGCCTAGAAGTAACCTATTCATTCTTGACTTAAAGGGTCGAAGTTGTAGCAGGGTCGTGTAATGACCTTTATAGGTAACTCGTGCAACGATAGCAAGCTCATTCAGTTTTCTTAAGAAAACGCATGATGAATGGCCTAGGACATGCACCTGCACGAAAAAATGTCTACGCAAAAAGTTAGCTATGTTTTATGCCGAGATAAAACTACTATATACGAGATGTGAATGCTTACCAGGTTCTTCGATATCACATTTATTTTGGTTCCAATTGGGAAAATGTTCAGATAACTGGATGCAAATAGTAGAGCAATCCGACGAGAGATCTGAATCATTGTCGTCTGACGTGGGTATTACCACAAATATTGAGGAAACGTCAGAAAACTCATTTTTTGATAGAAGCTCGTCTACCATCGTTGTTATATCCTGTTCACTGTCCAAATTACTGATAACTACAACAGGTTCCCCATTGTTAGTTTTTCTTGTACTTGTTGGTGTTGTATCATGTTTGCTGTCCATTGTTGTTTCAGACAATAAATAGTTAAGGTATTTTTCTTCGTGATCTTTTTCGTAGTATCTGCTCTCCGTATGTCTTCTGTAACAGGTCGCCAAACTCACTTGATTATCGCGTTCGCTAGCAGTAAAGAGTGTTGATTATAGTAAACCAGATTTGGCCCGCGGTTTTGTCCGCGTAAAATCCCACTAAAAGTTGTGTTTGGGTATTGTGTTTGGAAGCAATATTACAAAGACACTCGTATGGATTTAAACAAAAAAGATAACCACAATACTGCAGGTAATCTGGGGTATATTAAAGCTTCAGTCTGATTTACATACTAAAAGGTTGTCTGTAAGAGATTGCCCTGTGCGATAAGACCGCCCATTAAACACTTGTTTTTGTAAATGCTTTTCCTGTATGTTTTGTGGTTTACAATAAAGTACATAATAAATAATAAATAAATCACAGGTTCAATCACAACCAAATTAAATTCCTAATCTAACGCAACATAAATTAAAATAAATCGTGCAGTTGGGCAATAAAACACTGTTGGATTCAAAAAATGTAAGGAATTGCGATCGGTTGAGTGAAATTGTGTGTTACACAATGGAATTATTATGCATGAGTAGAGAATATTTTGAACAAATAATATTATGATGCTCTATGTCAAGATCTAATTTTGTGATCTTTGCGTGTGATCTACCCATAATTTGTACCTAGTTTCACCATGCGTGCACCATGTGTGAAACTTAAAAATGCGATTTGGTTGTGCTGGTGCAATATTATGTGGTCATTTCCACAGTGCACCGTCATGCCGCTAAGGATCTACAACTGTGAGCTTAGTACGTGTTACTTTTCAAAGAGAACAGTAATATTTACCTCATCATCGTGTTACCCCCACTGTAGTCAACTCTGTTTGATAAGAGTTCTGTTTCTTCGACTGTGCTGTCACTGAAATGATCCATGGATACCGAATTATATAAAAACTGAGCAGAACTCGATGCGTTTGGTGTGCAACTGGTGTTAGATAATGATATCAAGCTTGTTTCATCCACACTATCACTTGAGACAGTTTTCAAGGATAGCGATGATTCACTTTTTACAAAAACGATCGAATTATAACTTTCAGAACATTTGGATAACATGTAAGATGAGCATTTATAAATGTTTCCCGATGGTTCAATGTATCCAAAACTGCCAAAACATCTTTTATATTCATAGTTGTAGCTTTCATAGGCAGAACTTTTAGGTGTGTCGTTACTTTTATCACTTTCTATTTTGTCGTAAGTATAACTGTCGTGAGATCCACTGTTGAACGTACATGAAGTATCAAGATCAATATGAAATTTATCAGCCTTTCTAGAACTATCAACACATCTTGTATAATCATCGAGGTAGATTTCATAGGTGTAACTTTCGGGTGAGTGGTAACTTTTATAACGCTCTATTTTGTCTTTAGTATAACTGTCGTATGACCCACTGATGAAGGTACATGAAGTATCAAGATCAATGTTTAATTTGTCAGTCTTTTTAGGACTATCAACAAATCTTGGAGACTTATCGTTGTAGATTTCATATGTAGAACTTTCGAGTGAGTAATTACTTTTATCACTTTTCATTATGTCGTCAGTATAACTGCCGTAAGATCCACTGGGGCACGTAAATGAAGTATCAATTTCAATATTCAATTTACATGCATTTCTAGAATTATCAACACATCTTTTAGAATCATCCATGATATTATCATAACTAGAACTTTCGGGTGAGTAGTGACTTTTTATAGTTTCTATTTTGTCGTTACCATAACTGTCGTATGAATCGCTGGTGTACGTACATGAAGTATCAAGATCAGTATTCAATTTATCAATATTTATAGGATATCTAAGTAAAGAACACGCATTGAATAAAGACTCTTTTAAATCACTTGCCCCAAAAATATTATTATTAACAATGGGAATATCTATTGTGTCAATAGATGAAGCTGAACTACTACTACTACTACTGAAGCTGTCTGTTAGTATTTTGTCATATAAAGTAATAATATTTTTAGGGATTTCTAAACTTTGGTTGCTTAACTGACTGGTAAATGAAGTAGCGGCATTCACTCTGCCAACAGTTACTTTTATACCCTCGTTGTCAATGAAAGCTCCAGCTCTAACGCCAGGAAGACACTCGTTTGGACAATCGCATAAAGAAGATATGTCTGGAGATGTTACTCTAATTTTGACGTAGCTGTGTTTAAATCTAATCTTCTTTTTATCACAACCACAGCCACGGTCACAAGTTGTTGTTTTAATAATGTCTTCAAACTTTTCGCTAATACCAGCGACAATTCGTTTAGCACGTGGCTTTGATGATGAAATACCGACTCTTTTAGTTTTTTTTTTTATTTCTCCTCTCTTTTCTGAAGGTGTTGGCTCAAATGGTAAGCCAGTTTCAGCTCTTACTTTTTTTATTAATTCCTTTTCAGAAGACGTTTTTCCTTCAGGCAATGGCAACCCAGCTTCAGCCAATCCTCTAAGAATCCTCTCCTTTTGTCTATCTGATTTGCCGGCAATAGGTGTTAACAGACCCTCTGCTCTAGCCTTGCGGACTATTTCCTTTTCCGAAATAGTTTTAGCTGGTGGAGGCATACCTAATTCAGCCCGAATTTTCTGTATCAATGCTTTCTCCGAAGAAGTCTTACCTTTGGGTAGCGGTATTCCAGCCTCAGCCCGGCCCCTAATTATTTTTTCCTTTTGGGACTGTGTTTTGCCTTCTAAAGGTGTAAGTAAACCGGCAGCTGCTTTCGGCGGCAGTTTTCCTTCTTCTGCTTTTACTTTTCTTATCATAGCTTTTTCAGAAGCGGTTCTACCTTCTGGTAAAGGTATTCTAGCCGCTACCATGCCCTTCAAAACACGTTCTTTCTCAGAAGGTGTTTTACCTTCAAGAGGCGTAACAATACCAGCAGCTTCTGCCCTACGCATCTTAATTTTTTCTGACAATGTTTTAGGTTCAGGTGGCAGACCAAGTTCTCTGCGAACTTTTGCCGCTATCTTTCTTTCCGACGTTGTTTGAGATTCCGGAAGTGGTAAACCCTGTTCTATTAAGCCTTTTAATATTCTCTCTTTCTCTTTCGGGGATTTGCCTGTAAGAGGTGTTAACAAACCGGCTTCTTTTGCCTTTAGTAATTTTGCCGCGGTGATTTTTGACGGTACTCTATATTCTGCTTTTACTTTGGCTATAAGTTCTTTTTCCGAAACTGTCTCTCCTTCGGGTAAGGGTTTTCCGGCTTTACGGATACTTCTCAATACTTTTAATTTTTCTGAAGTTGTTGAGGCTTCTCTCAACTTTTCTGAAGGTCTTTTTTCGGCGGGGACCTCTTCAGCAATGATTTTTCTTACGATTTCCTGTTCAGATGGTGTGGTATCTTCTGGTACAGGGACGCCCACGGCCACTCTTCCTCGAAGAATCCTCTCTTTAAATGAAGGTGTTTTACCTTCTAAAGGAGTTAGTAGTCCAGCATCCTTGGCCCTTTTCATTCTCTCTGATGGGGTCGGTGATACGTAACCTGTGTCTGCTTTAATTTTTTTTATTAAATCTCTTTCAGATAGTGTTCTGCCTACTGGTAATGGTAACCCTGCCGCTACTCTACCTCTAAGTATTTTCTCTTTCTGTGAATGTGTTTTACCTTCTAAAGGTGTTAGAAGACCAGTTTTTTTGGCTTTTCTAATTTTTTCCGATGGGGTTCTTTCTGGTACTCTAAACTCAGTTTTAATTTTTTTTATCAATGCTTTTTCAGACGCAGTTTTACCTTGTGGCAATGGAAGACCAGATTCTGCAAGGCCTCTAAGAATTTTTTCTTTTTCTTCTGAAGTTTTTCCTTCAAGTGGTGTTAATAAACCAGCTGCTTTAGCTCTTTTTAATTTCTCAGTAGTGATTGATAATGGCATCTTCTTTGTTTTACCTGACTTGATTTTAGCTATTAGATCTTTCTCTGATGCCGTTCGTCCTTCAGGTAATAGAATACCTCGGTCATGTAAACCTTGTAAAATTCTTTCCTTTTCTTGTGGTGATTTACCTTCCAACGGCACCAGCAATCCGGCATCTGCAGCTTTAGCGTACTTCACTTTCATGGATACCGTTTTGGGTTTAGGGGGAAGACCAAGATCAGCACGAACTTTTTCAACGAGTTTTTTCTCAGAATAAGTTTTCCCTTCAGGGAGAGGCAGTCCTTGCATAGCTAAACCTCTAAGAATCATTTCTTGTTGTTCTGGAGGCTTTCCTTCAATAGGCGTAAGTAGTCCTGCCACTTTTGCTTTGTGTAGTCTCTCAGAAGGCGTAAGAGACGGCTCGCGTATACCAGCTTTCACTCTAGCTATAAGAGCTTTCTCCGATGCCGTTCGTCCTTCAGGCAATGGAATACTTCTGTCACGTAGACCTTGTAAAATCCGTTCTTTTTCTTTCGGCGATTTCCCTTCTAGGGGTTGTATTATCCCGGCATCTGCAGCCTTAGCGTATCTTTCTCTCATTGTTGCAGTTAAAGGTTCCGGAGGTAAACCAAGATCAGCACGTATCCTATGAATGAGCCTTTTCTCAGAACCAGTTTTTCCTTCAGGGAGAGGCAGTCCTTGCATTGCTAAACCTTTAAGTATCTTCTCTTTATGTGAAGAAGTTTTACCTTCCAAAGGCGTCAGTAGCCCTGCAGCTTTAGCTCTGCGCAATTTCTCAGATGGTGCTCGGACTCCTGCCTTCACTCTAGCTATTAAATCTCTTTCAGATGCCGTTCGCCCTTCAGGCAATGGAATACCTCTGTCATGTAAACCTAGTAAAATTCGTTCCTTTTCTCTTGGGGTTTTACCTTCCAGAGGCTTCAAAAATCCGGCATCAGCAGCTTCAGCGTGCTTTTTTCTCATTGCTGCAGTTTCAGGTTCCAGCGGTAAGCCAAGATCAGCGCGAAATTTCTCAATAAGCCTTTTCTCAGAATTAGTTTTTCCTTCAGGGAGAGGCAGACCTTGCATTGCTAAACCTTTCAGTATCTTCTTTTTTTGTGAAGAAGTTTTACCTTGTAAAGGCGTCAGTAGCCCAGCAGCTTTAGCTCTGCGCAGTTTCTCAGATGGTGCTTGGACTCCTGCCTTCACTCTTACTATTAAATCTCTCTCGGATGCAGTTCGCCCTTCAGGCAATGTAATACCTCTGTCATGCAAACCTTGTAAAATACGTTCTTTTTCTCTAAGAGATTTACCTTCCAGGGGCTGCAATAAACCAGCATCAGCAGCTTCAGCATGCTTTTCTCTCATTTCTGCGGTTTTTGGTTCCGGAGGTAAGCCAAGATCGGCTCGAACCTTTTCCATTATCTGTTTCTCTGAAGCGGTTCTGGCTTCAGGTAAAGGCAGTCCTTCCTTTGCTAATGCTTTCAGTATCTTTTCTTTTTGTGAGGATGTTTTACCTTCCAAAGGCGTTAGTAGCCCAGCATCTCTAGCTCTACGTAATTTCTCCGATGGTGCACGGACTCCTGCCTGCACTCTAGCTATTAAATCTCTCTCGGATGCAGTTCGCCCTTCAGGCAACGGAATACCTCTTTCATGCAAACCTTTTAAAATTCGTTCTTTTCCTCTAAGAGATTTACCTTCCAGGGGCTGCAATAAACCAGCATCAGCAGCTTCAGTATGCTTCTCTCTCATTGTTGCGGTTTTTGGTTCAGGAGGTAAGCCAAGATCGGCTCGAACCTTTTCCATAATCTGTTTCTCTGATGTGGTTCTCGCTTCAGGTAAGGGCAGTCCTTCCTTTGCTAAAGCTTTCAGTATCTTTTCTTTTTGTGAGGAAGTTTTACCTTCCAAAGGCGTCAGTAGCCCAGCAGCTCTAGCTCTACGTAATTTCTCAGATGGTGCACGGACTCCTGCCTTCACTCTAGCTATTAAATCTCTCTCGGATGCAGTTCGTCCTTCAGGCAACGGAATACCTCTGTCATGCAAACCTTGTAAAATATGTTCTTTTTCTCTAAGAGATTTACCATCCAGGGGCTGCAATAAACCAGCATCAGCAGCTTCAGCATGCTTCTCTCTCATTGCTGCGGTTTTTGGTTCCGGGGGTAAGCCAAGATCGGCGCGAACCTTTTCCATAATCTGTTTCTCTGATGTGGTTCTCGCTTCAGGTAAAGGCAGTCCTTCCTTTGCTAATGCTTTTAGTACCTTTTCTTTCTGTGAGGAAGTTTTACCTTCCAAAGGCGATATTAGCCCAGCAGCTCTAGCTCTACGTAGTTTCTCAGATGGTGCACGGACTCCTGCCTTCACTCTAGCTATTAAATCTCTCTCGGATGCAGTTCGCCCTTCAGGCAACGGAATACCTCTGTCATGCAAACCTTGTAAAATACGTTCTTTTTCTCTAAGAGATTTACCATCCAGGGGCTGCAATAAACCAGCATCAGCAGCTTTAGCATGCTTCTCTCTCATTGCTGCGGTTTTTGGTTCCGGGGGTAAGCCAAGATCGGCGCGAACCTTTTCCATAATCTGTTTCTCTGATGTGGTTTTCGCTTCAGGTAAAGGCAGGCCTTCCTTTGCTAATGCTTTTAGTATCTTTTCTTTCTGTGATAAAGTTTTACCTTCCAAAGGCGTTAGTAGCCCAGCAGCTCTAGCTCTACGAAGTTTCTCAGATGGTTCACGGACTCCAGCTTTCACTCTAGCTATTAAATCTCTCTCTGATGCAGTTCGCCCTTCAGGCAATGGAATACCGAGGTCATGCAAACCTTTTAAAATTCGTTGTTTGTCACTATGGGATTTACCTTCCAGGGGCTGCAGTAATCCAACATTAGCAGCTTGGGCGTGCTTTTCTTTCATGGAAGGAGTCTTTGGTTCAGGAGGTAAGCCGTAGTCAGCGCGTACCTTATCAATAAGCCGTTTTTCAGAAGCAGTTTTACCTTCAGGAAGGGGCAGTCCTTGCATTGCCAATCCTTTTAGTATATTTTCTTGTTGTTTCGGAGGTTTTCCATCTAAAGTCGTCAGAAGCCCTTGAGCTTTTGCTCTTCGCAGTTTTTCAGACGGTGCTGGTTCTCCTGCCTTCACTCTAGCTATTAAAGCTCTCTCAGATGCAGTTCTTCCTTCAGGCAATGGAATACCGTTGTCATACAAACCTTCTAAAATTCTTTGTTTTTCTTTCAGTGATTTTCCTTCTAGCGGTTGTATTAATCCGGCATCTGCAGCCTTAGCGTACCTCTCTTTCATTGAAACAGTTTTAGGTTCTGGAGGTAAGCCAAGATCAGCGCGTACTTTATCTATAAGATATTTGTCAGAAACGGTTTTTGCTTCTGGTAGAGGTAGTCCTTCCATTGCTAATCCTTTTATTATCTTCATTTTATGTGATAAGTTTTTTCCTTCTAAAGGTGTGAGGAGTCCAGCAGCTTTTGCTTTTCTTAGTTTCTCAGATGTAACACGTACTCCTGCCCTTACTTTGGCAATTAATGCTTTTTCTGATTCAGTTCGTCCTTCAGGCAATGGGATACCTCTGTCATGCAAACCTTGTAAAATTCTTTCTTTTTCTCTTGGCGATTTACCTTCTAGCGGAAGCATTAATCCCGCGTCTGCAGCTTTTGCGTACTTCTCTCTCATTGACGCAGTTTTAGGTTCTGGAGGTAGGCCCAGGTCAGCACGTACCCATTCCTTTATCGCTTGTTCTGAAGCTGTTTTTGCTTCGGGAAGTAGCAGTCCTTCTATTGCTAATCCTTTCAAGATTTTAGCTTTATGTGACGGAGATTTACCTTCCAAAGGTGTCAGCAGCCCTGCAGCTTTTGCTTTTCGTAGTTTCTCAGACGGTTCAGGTATACCTGCCTTCACTTTAGCTATTAATTTTCTCTCTGATGCGGTTCGTCCTTCAGGCAGAGTGATTCCCCTATCATATAAACCTTGTAAAATTCTTTCTTTTTCTCTTGGAGATTTACCTTCCAGGGGCAGTAGAAAACCTGCATCCGCAGCTTTAGCGTGTTTTTCTTTCATTGAAACAGTTTTAGGTTCTGGAGGTAAGCCAAGGTCAGCGCGTACATTATCTATAAGATATTTCTCAGAAACGGTTTTTGCTTCAGGAAGAGGTAGTCCTTCCTTTGCTAGTGCTTTCAGTATCTTTTCTTTTTGTGAATAAGTTTTACCTTCCAAAGGCGTCAGTAGCCCTGCAGCTTTAGCTCTGCGCATTTTCTCAGATGGTGCACGTACTCTTGCTTTAACTCTTGCCATTAAATCTCTTTCGGATACAGTTCGCCCTTCAGGTAATGGGATTCCCCTATCATGCAAACCTTGTAAAATTCGTTCTTTTTCACTGGGGGATTTACCCTCCAGGGGTTGCAATAATCCGTCATCCGCAGCTTTAACGTGCTTCTCTTTCATGGAAGCAGTTTTAGGTTCCGGAGGTAAGCCAAGATCAGCGCGTACCCTATCAATGATTCTTTTCTCAGAAGCCGTTTCTCCTTCAGGAAGCGGCAGTCCTTGCATTGCTAATCCTTTCAGTATCTTCTCTTTTTGTAAAGAAGTTTTACCTTCTAAAGGCGTCAGTAGCCCTGCAGCTTTAGCTCTGCGCAGTTTCTCAGATGGTGCACGTACTCCTGCTTTAACTCTTGCTATTAAATCTCTCTCAGATGCAGTTCGCCCTTCAGGCAATGGAATACCTCTGTCATGTAAACCTTGTATAATTCGTTCCTTTTCTTTTGGGGATTTACCTTCCAGGGGCTGCAATAATCCGTCATCAGCAGCTTTAACGTGCTTCACTTTCATGGAAGCAGTTTTAGGTTCCATAGGTAAGCCAAGATCAGCGCGTATCCTATCAATGAGTATTTTTTCAGAAGCCGTTTTTGCTTCAGGTAGAGGTAGTCCTTCTTTTGCTAGGGCTTTCAGTATCTTCTCTTTTTGTGAAGAAGTTTTACCTTCCAAAGGCGTCAGTAGCCCTGCAGCTTTCGCTCTGCGCAGTTTCTCAGACGGTGCACGTACTCCTGCTTTAACTCTTGCTATTAAATCTCTCTCAGATGCAGTTCGCCCTTCAGGCAACGAAACACCTCTTTCATGCAATCCTTTTAAAATTCGTTCTTTCTCTCTTGGGGATTTGCCATCCAGAGGCTGCAATAATCCAGCATCAGCTGCTTCAGCGTGCTTTTTCCTCATTGCTGCAGTTTTTGGTTCCGGAGGTAAGCCAAGATCAGCGCGTACCCTATCAATGAGTATTTTTTCAGAAGCCGTTTTTGCTTCAGGTAGAGGTAGTCCTTCCTTTGCTAGTGCTTTCAGTATCTTCTCTTTTTGTGAAGAAGTTTTACCTTGCAAAGGCGTTAGTAGCCCTGCAGCTTTCGCTCTTCGTAGTTTCTCAGATGGTGCACGAACTCCTGCTTTAATTCTTGCTATTAAATCTCTCTCAGATGTAGTTCGCCCTTCAGGCAATGTGATTCCCCTATCATGTAATCCTTGTAAAATTCGCTCTTTCTCTCTTGGGGATTTGTCATCCAGAGGCTGCAATAATCCGGCATCAGCTGCTTCAGCGTGCTTCTTCCACATCGCTGCGGTTTTTGGTTCCGGTGGTAAGCCAAGTTCGGCGCGAACCTTTTGCATAATCTGTTTCTCTGAAACAGTTCTCGCTTCTGGTAAAGGCAAACCTTCCTTTGCTAATGCTTTAAGTATCTTTTCTTTTTGTGAGGAAGTTTTACCTTCCAAAGGCGTCAGTAGCCCTGCAGCTTTCGCTCTTCGCAGTTTCTCAGATGGTGCACGAACTCCTGCTTTAACCCTTGCTATTAAATCTCTCTCAGATGTAGTTCGCCCTTCAGGCAATGTGATTCCCCTATCATGTAATCCTTGTAAAATTCGTTCTTTCTCTCTTGGGGATTTACCATCCAGAGGCTGCAATAATCCGGCATCAGCTGCTTCAGCGTGCTTCTTCCACATCGCTGCGGTTTTTGGTTCCGGTGGTAAGCCAAGTTCGGCGCGAACCTTTTGCATAATCTGTTTTTCTGAAGTTGTTCTCGCTTCAGGTAAAGGCAAACCTTCCTTTGCTAATGCTTTAAGTATATTTTCTTTTTGTGAGGAACTTTTACCTTCCAAAGGCGTCAGTAGCCCTGCAGCTTTCGCTCTGCGCAGTTTCTCAGATGGTGCACGAACGCCTGCTGTCACTCTAGCTATAAAATCTCTTTCGGATGCCGTACGTCCTTCAGGCAATGGAATACCTCTGTCATGTAAACCTTGTAAAATTCGTTCCTTTTCTCTTGGAGATTTACCTTCCAGGGGCTGTAATAATCCGTCATCAGCAGCTTTAACATGCTTCTCTTTCATGGAAGCAGTTTTAGGTTCCGGAGGTAAGCCAAGATCAGCGCGTACCCTATCAATAAGTCTTTTCTCAGAAGCCGTTTTTCCTTCAGGAAGTGGCAGTCCTTGCATTGCTAATCCTTTCAATATCTTCTCTTTTTGTGAAGAAGGTTTACCTTCTAAAGGTGTCAGCAGCCCTGCAGCTTTAGCTCTGCGCAGTTTTTCAGATGGTGCACGTACACCTGCTTTAACTCTTGATATTAAATCTCTCTCAGATGCAGTTCGCCCTTCAGGCAATGCGATTCCCCTATCATGTAATCCTTGTAAAATTCGTTCTTTCTCTCTTTGGGATTTACCTTCCAGGGGCTGCAATAATCCAGCATCAGCTGCTTCAGTGTGCTTTTTCCTCATTGCTGTGGTTTTTGGTTCCGGAGGTAAGCCAAGTTCGGCGCGAACCTTTTGCATAATCTGTTTCTCTGAAGTTGTTCTCGCTTCAGGTAAAGGCAAACCTTCCTTTGCTAATGCTTTAAGTATCTTTTCTTTTTGTGAGGAAGTTTTACCTTCCAAAGGCGTCAGTAGCCCTGCAGCTTTCGCTCTTCGTAGTTTCTCAGATGGTGCACGAACTCCTGCTTTAACTCTTGCTATTAAATCTCTCTCGGATTCCGTACGCCCCTGAGGCAATGGAATACCTATGTCATGTAAACCTTGTAAAATTCGTTCCTTTTCCTCTAAGGATTTACCTTCCAGAGGCTGCAGCAATCCGTCATCAGCAGCTTTAACGTACTTCTCTCTCATGGCTGCGGTTTTAGGTTCCGGAGGCAAGCCCAGATCCGCTCGAACCTTTTCTATAATTTGTTTTTCTGAAGTGGTTCTCGCTTCTGGTAAAGGCAGTCCTTCCTTTGCTAATGCTTTCAGTATCTTCTCTTTTTCTGAGGATGTTTTACCTTCTAAAGGAGTCAGTAGCCCTGCAGCTTTAGCCCTTCGCAGTTTCTCAGGTGGTTCTCTTGCGCCTGCCTTTACTCTAGCTATTAAATCTCTCTCTGACGCTGTTCGACCTTCAGGCAAGGGGATGCCAAGTTCATGCAAACCTTCCAAGATTTTTTTCTTTTCTTTGTGTGGTTTACCTGCCAGAGGTTGCAGTAAACCTGCATCTGCAGCTTTCGCGTGCTTTTCTTTCATTGCAGCAGTTTTGGGTTCCGGAGGTAAGCCAAGATCAGCGCGGACTCTATCAATGAGTCTTTTCTCGGAAGCCGTTTTTCTTTCAGGAAGTGGCAGTCCTTGCATTGCTAATCCCCTTAGTATCTTTTCTTGTTGTTTCGGGGGTTTTCCTTCTAAAGTCGTAAGAAGTCCAGCATCTTCTGCTAGACGTATCCTCTCAGATGGCGTAACTGACGGCACACGTACGCCTGCCTTTACTTTAGCTATGAGAGATTTCTCGGATTTTGTTCGCCCTTCTGGCAATGGAATACCAAGTTCATGCAAACCTTGCAAAATTCTTTCTTTTTCTCTGGGTGATTTACCTTCCAAGGGCTGCAGTAATCCTGCACTTGCAGCTTTTACGTGCTTGTCTTTCATTGCTGCAGTTTTGGGTTCCGGAGGTAAGCCAAGATCAGCGCGGACTCTGTCAATGAGTCTTTTCTCGGAAGCCGTTTTTCCTTCAGGAAGTGGCAATCCTTGCATTGCTAATCCCTTTAGTATCTTTTCTTGTTGTTTCAGGGGTTTTCCTTCTAAAGTCGTGAGTAGTCCAGCATCTTTTGCTAGACGTATCCTCTCAGATGGCGTAACTGACGGCACACGTACGCCTGCTTTCACTTTAGCTATGAGAGATTTCTCGGATTTTGTTCGCCCTTCTGGCAATGGAATACCAAGTTCATGCAAACCTTGCAAAATTCTTTCTTTTTCTCTGGTTGATTTACCTTCCAAGGGCTGCAGTAATCCTGCATCTGCAGCTTTTGCGTGCTTGTCTTTCATTGCTGCAGTTTTGGGTTCCGGAGGTAAGCCAAGATCAGCGCGGACTCTATCAATGAGTCTTTTCTCGGAAGCCGTTTTTCCTTCAGGAAGTGGCAGTCCTCGCATTGCTAATCCCCTCAGTATCTTTTCTTGTTGTTTCAGGGGTTTTCCTTCTAAAGTCGTAAGTAGTCCAGCATCTTTTGCTAGACGTATCCTCTCGGATGGCGTAACTGACGGCACACGTACGCCTGCTTTCACTTTAGCTATGAGAGATTTCTCGGATTTTGTTCGCCCTTCTGGCAATGGAATACCAAGTTCATGCAAACCTTGCAAAATTCTTTCTTTTTCTCTGGGTGATTTACCTTCCAAGGGCTGCAGTAATCCTGCATCTGCAGCTTTTGCGTGCTTGTCTTTCATTGCTGCAGTTTTGGGTTCCGGAGGTAAGGCAAGATCAGCGCGGACTCTATCAATGAGTCTTTTCTCGGATACCGTTTTTCCTTCAGGAAGTGGCAGTCCTTGCATTGCTAATCCCCTAAGTATCTTTTCTTGTTGTTTCAGGGGTTTTCCTTCTAAAGTCGTAAGTAGCCCAGCATCTTTTGCTAGACGTATCCTCTCGGATGGCGTAACTGACGGCACACGTACGCCTGCTTTCACTTTAGCTATGAGAGATTTCTCGGATTTTGTTCGCCCTTCTGGCAATGGAATACCAAGTTCATGCAAACCTTGCAAAATTCTTTCTTTTTCTCTGGGTGATTTACCTTCCAAGGGCTGCAGTAATCCTGCATCTGCAGCTTTTGCGTGCTTGTCTTTCATTGCTGCAGTTTTGGGTTCCGGAGGTAAGCCAAGATCAGCGCGGACTCTATCAATGAGTCTTTTCTCGGATACCGTTTTTCCTTCAGGAAGTGGCAGTCCTTGCATTGCTAATCCCCTAAGTATCTTTTCTTGTTGTTTCGGTGGTTTTCCCTCTAAAGTCGTTAGTAGTCCAGCACGTTTTGCTTCACGAATCCTCTCAGATGGCGTAACTGACGGCGGCCGTACGCCCGCCTTCACTCTTGCTATTAAAGCTTTTTCTGATTTAGTTCTACCTTCAGGCAATGGAATTCCGAGGTCATGCAAACCTTGCAAAATTCTTTCTTTTTCTTTGGGTGATTTACCTTCCAAAGGCTGCAGTAAGCCTGCATCTGCAGCTTTAGTGTGTTTGTCTTTCATTACTGCAGTTTTAGGTGCCGGGGGTAAGCCAAGATCAGCACGGACTCTATCAATGAGCCTTTTCTCAGAAGCTGTTTTTCCTTCAGGAAGAGGCAGTCCTTGCATTGCTAATCCTCTAAGTATCTTTTCTTTATGTTCCGGTGTTTTACCTTCTAAAGTCGTAATCAATCCTGCAGCTTTGGCTTTTCTTAATCTTTCTGAGGGTGTTATTGCTTTGACTTTTTTCAGCCTTTCCAACATTGTTGTAGTTTTGGACGCTAATTCAGCTTTAACTTTCTTTATTAAAGCTTTTTCAGATGCTGTCTTACCCTTTGGTAGAGGTTGTCCTGTTTTGACTAATTCTCTTAAAATTTCTTCTTTTTCTGTAGGAGTTTTCCCTTCTAACATTATTTCAGCTTTCTTTCGTTTTTCTTTTGCACTTAGGGATGCTATTGATTTACGTTCCTCTCCAAGGCGCCGATCTTCGCGTGATAAATGGCTGCATAGTATGCATGGACATTTATCACAATTTTTCTTTTTATAGCAGTCGTAAAGGCCCTTCATTACTTCAAACATAGCATCTGAGTTGCACGAACAGCAGCAACTGTCCTCTGCCCTGTTCAATTGACAACGGTAAATCTTCCATTTTTTTTGCGTTGCAAAATTAAACGGACTCAAGTATTCCCTAAAATGGTATCCAGAGCCTCGGCTTACTACGAATTTTGAATGGAATAAACTTTTTTTATGTATTGCTTCAGAGCTTCTGGTACTGCGCTTGGATAGCTTTGTCCGTTTATGAATTTTGTTCAGGCTGATGTGTTTCGTGAAGAGTTTTTGGGTTATATTCCCGGAGCGTGATAATCGAATTGCAAATACTGGATGTTGGCAATAATTTACTCGATCGATTGTTTTGTGAATTTTCACTTTTTTCTTATGAACCATTACGCTGCCGTTTTTCAACCCATTGCATGCATTTTCCTGATTGTATTGGCACAGTTTAAATTCCTGTCTTCTGCACTTGTTATCCACGTCTTTCATATTGCTTTTTTTTTGTTTCTTTTACCTTACTTTTGTTTTCTTATTCAAAGAAAGTGCTGTTGCATACATCAAAATACTTTAACTAGCTGTTATGGCATTTTCTCAGAATAGTATTTATTTAGCGGTTCATCTTCATAATTTTGGATTAATTTATGCTGTAAAATATTTAGGGAAAGCTGTAAAATATATAAGAAAACTATTAAAGTAGGCACCTGCGAATCGATACCTGTAATTATTATGGCAGATTTTCTCAGTTTAAAATAATTAAATAGTTTTGTACAAGTTATATATCGTCGAATTTAGTTAGAAACAATTCCCGTTTCCAAAAAAAACAAACAAACAAGTCCCGTTACAATGTGGTAGCAGCCTCAATTTATGGGTTATGGTGGTAAATTTGCACCTAAGCGGGCACTTTCCTATAATTTATTGACAGCAATGGTAGTGTGTCATCACAGCTATCAAAAGGCAAGAAACCCGAAAGCCCTAAATGAAAAAATATATTTGAATTACTACTTACAGAGAGGAGACCGGTGGTCTAGCTTTATTTTAGCTCTTAGTAAGGTTGTTTCTTTTTGGTTCACAAAAGTAATACTCATAATGTAATTAATAACGTACTATTTATTTTCCGGCTACGTTTTACAAACTGGTAGGTTCCTACGCTAGTAGAATTATTATCAAACTATTATTTTTATGTATTAATTTGTTTTTTTTGTTGAACATGATGGAACAATCTTAAGGCATATTTTTTTATTTGTGTCACAAAGCGCTTGTGACATGACTGAGGTGACATGAGATGGTTTCTTTCAGACCGGTCTTTAGTTTATGCTTTATTGTTCTGAGGTTTATAGCGATAACTTTTTTCACGGATTGTTTCTAGTTTAGTTCTAGTTTTTGTCTCTAATCTGTTTTCTTTTTACCGTTGAGACTAATATACAACAATTGTTTTAATGATTATCGACCAAAGACGTCTCGATATGTGAATAATAATGAGTTATAAACTCAGTGTAAGTAATACTGGCCAAATCCATGGGGTATAGGCAGGTATAGGAAGATAAAGATAATTTATTTGCCATAACATGTGGAAATTATCTAACAATATGTTATATTGAGAACGAACTAAAACGCCCTAATGTAAAATGTCAATATCTGTCGAGCGCAATATTGCGCGCGAGTCTAGATCGACGGAAAACGTTCAAACGCTATTTTTGCCGTAAAATATAAATATCTATTAAAAAACTGGCCAAGTGCAAGTCGGACCGCGCACGAAGGGTTCCGTACCATTATCGCAAAAAACGGCAAAACTATCACGTTTGTGGTATGGCAGCCCCACTTAAATATTTATTTTATTCTGATTATAGTATTTGTTGTTATCAACTGTCTAGCTATCACGGTTCATGAGATACAGCCTGGTGACAGACGGTCAGACAGACAGACAGACGGACCACGTCTTCGTAATAGGGTCCCGTTATTATTCTTTGGGTACGGAACCCTAAAAAGTATATATATTTGAAATCAACATGAAATTTTCTGTATTCATAAAGTATTCGTTTGTATTTTTATTCACATTAGGAAATACTATAGTCGGTCTACTCAGGGAAAAATGTTAAAGACAGAGTTTTGGGAAAAAGGCTCGTGGAAATCAAAATAAAATAAGAAAGCATAAAAAAACTTCGATCATTTTATTTATTAGTTATTTTATTTATTTAAATAAAAAAAATCTTATAGACTTAATATTTATCGGTAGAAATAATTATAATAATCAAAGCAAACTTTTATATAAAATCTAACAAACTTAAGAAATGAGGACAATGAAAGCAGGCCATTAAGTCTAAATTAACTTAAAGAAGGAGCGTCCCGGTGTATTTCAACATCACCGCACTATTTCATCTCTCAGATTATTTAAAAGAACTGAACTATGTTTTTTTAATTTATATAACAATATTTTATGATATTCTCCGCGAATAAAAGTCACATTTTAACATAAGTACTAATAAATACGATTTAAACCTAGAAAATGCATCGGTTTTGTTTAGGTAGGAACATAGGCTAGCAAAAATGTTGAAAAACGAAATCAGTATAGCTAAATTGTAATGAAAACAGTAGGGTATTATTGTGGATTCTATACCACTGTCCTCCAGTAGTTCTGTGAGTTCGCCTTCGCTACGGACAGTGGTATAGAATATCCAATAATGAACGATCGACTTAACTCCCCAGTGTATAACCACAGTAAAAATATACAAACAGAATGGATACGGCACACTCACACAAACGTACGCACCGACGAGACGGCTCGGGCGCTTTCGACGTAATGTCATTACTAAGTGCCGCGTCGTGCGTGACGTGTGGGCACGTATGTTTGTGTTAGTGTGCCGTTTCAAGCGTTTGTATCACATGAGTAGATACACGGAACAGAGATAAAGCTTCATACAACCGCGCGAATCGGTTGCACTACTACAAGCACGCGGGTGCATGAGTGCGTGACCACTGGCCGCTTGTCGCGTACGTAGCGAGACTGGAAAAAACCGGTTTACGTTGGCACAGCCAGTGGACAATCTCAGGATCTGTGCAACGCACGTTGTTTGTTTGGTTAGTTGCAAGTTTGAATATTTTAATGTAAAAACATTGTATTTTATTATGAATAATGGTTTTTTATTGTACTGTATGTATGAATAAACTTGAAAAAATAAAAATATTTCATACTTTAACTATCCCAAGGAGTACAATAGGTAAGTAAATATTGGATTATTACTTTTTCGAATATGTACCTTTATTTTATTGTATGATCCTTTTTTTGTTAAGAAGAGGGTACTCCACGGTGTGTTTTGACCTGTTTATTGTTATTACAAGCTTTTACTAAACATTTGTAGGTATGTAGGTGGGTTGGTATGTAGTAGGCATGTGTGTTAAGTTCAAATATTGCAAGTAAGATTTGAACCACTTCCCGATGTCTGATTGAGCTGAAATTTTGTATACCGTAACTTCAGTGACAATGCAATAATATGATAGATATAACCTGATGCTGCAGCCAGGTTTGTCTTCTCACTAGGGAACTATTCAACATGTAGTAACACGGTCACGAATGTATGTATTGCATGTTAGTTTAATTTAGATATTTTAACACGATTTTTATCATGAACTGCTACTGCAGCTAGCATTGTCTCCTTACGAAGGAGCTCTTTAACGGATAGAAGCATGGACTTGAAACGTTGTCGGCATTTAAATTTAATTTTATTTGCTAAACATGATCTCCACCATAAACTGCAGCAGACAGGATAGTCTACTCACGAGGGAAACTTTATGTTAGATTCAGAATTTATCACACCATTAAAAGAAACAATAAATTATTAAAAAAACAAAATTTATAAAAAGAAAATTATTAGTGTAAGTAATTTGTAAAGTACATACATGATAGCGCTGGTAAATGAAACTAGCAGCAGAGACGAAATCAAAACGTCAAAAAGGCAGATGACATAACGGAAACACGAATTATGTATTGTTATTGTAAAGATTTGTTTTTATTTGAGTAATATTTTAAAGTCAAAAATGGAAGGTAGATTCACCGACTGATCTATTTCAATAAAATAATTGGTAACTATATTCGTTCAAAATATTTGTAAAAAGTATTATTAGTTATTAAACAAATAATGTACACAATTACTGTATTTTTACAAACCTAAATCTATAATTAATTGATAAACGAATGTCACCGGATGTTGTTGCTGTGTGACGTCTTGTCATTTGTTTAAACGTATAAATAGGCTGGTTGTAGTCGAAAGAACTCAGTATTGAATTGTATTGAACTGTGCACATATCTTCATAAAATTAAGTTGTGAGACTTACTGTTGGTGTGAGTAATAAAAAGTGTAAACAAGATGTCTGATCGTTATCATTTGAGAATCCTGAGTACGCCCGCTCTTACATACATCATTTTATATATATAAAAGAAAGTCGTGTTAGTTACACTATTTATAACTCAAGAACGGCTGACCCGATTTGGCTGAAAATTGGTGAGGAGGTAGCTTAGAACCAGGAGACATATAAAAGAAAGTCGTGTTAGTTACACTATTTATAACTCAAGAACGGCTGAACCGATTTGGTTGAAAATTGGTGGGGTGGTAGCTTAGAACCAGAAGACGGACATAGGATAGTAGGGTAGGTAGGGTAGCGTAGGTAGGGTAGCGTAGGTAGGGTAAGTAGGGTAGGGTAAGTAGGGTAGGGAAGGTGGGTTAGGGTCGGGTAGATAGGGTAGAGTAGGGTAGGTAGGGTACAGTAGGTAGAGTAGGGTAGGTAGGGTAGATGAATGTTTGGTGTTTTTATGGCAAATCAAAGTATGTAACAAATGTTTTGTTTTTGATTTAGCCTATTGTGACACCCCTACCAAAATGGGTAACAATTTTGCACGTTCTTAGGAAAATTTGTCTCTGTTCCGTTTATCTACTCATGTGGTTTGTAGGTAGTTGCCATACTGTTTGTATATTTTTCACTGTGCTATAACTGTACTCGACAAATTATCATGGGATTTCGCTATCGCTCTGAAGGGTGGTACAGAATGCTCAAAAATGAACAAACGACTCGATCAATGACCAGTAACGCGAAAGAGGTTGCGGTAAGTTTATAAATGTTTACGTAGCTTCACTCATTTTCAATAATATATGAAATACCAGGCCCCTCAGAAAGTATTGCGAAAAAAAGTTTTTATATATGGGAGACTGGCCAGTTATAATGTTTTTCGAAAATATGATTATTTATAAGTAAAAATAAGTAAGTTCCAATTTCAAAATTTCCCTCCACATTTTTTGCGAGTTAATTCAAAGTATTGTGTCTCACTGAAATATGGATCTGCGCCGGGAACATTTTAGAGCTATGATTTTATACGATTTCAAGTGTCGCCTGAAACCGGATGAATCGTACGATAGACTTCAAATGGCATTCATGGATGAAGGCCCTTCCAAGGCAACCGTGTATCGTTGGTATAACGAATTCAAGCGCGGTCGACCAACTTTGGGGGATGACGAAAGAAGCGGTCGCCCTTTGACGGCTGTTACCGAAGAAAACGTGCTAGCAGTGAAAAATTTAATCCAAGACAATAGGCGAATTACATATCAGGAGATTCAACACATATTGAAGATTGGATCGGGAAGCGTTCACGAGATTCTACACAGCCATCTTCGCGTGAGGAGGATAGTATCACGCTGGGTGCCGCACAACCTCACCGATGCTCAGAAGCAGGCCCGGGTGGAATGGTGCCGTGATATGCTTAACAAATTTGAAGCAGGCTCGTCTCGGCGTGTTTACGACATCGTTACAGGTGATGAGTCCTGGATTTATCAATACGACCCAGAAACCAAGCGCCAGTCGACTGTTTGGGTGTTTCAAAATGAGCCAACGCCTACCAAAGTGAAGCGATCTAGAAGCGGGGGTAAGATTTTGATCGCTAGCTTTTTTAATTTGACTGGCCACTTGGTATCAATTCCCTTACGGGATCAAAGAAGCATTAATGCCGAATGGTATACTACCAAATGTTTGCCAGAAGTTTTCTCTGTTATAAGCAACAAGCGACCAAACACAGGGCTCCGCGGGCTACTGCTCCACCACGACAATGCACCTGCGCACACCGCACTCAAAACGAGGGACTTCCTGGACAGCACGCCAGTCAAACTCCTGGGTCACCCTCCTTACAGCCCTGATCTAGCACCGTGTGACTTCTTTTTATTCCCAAAAATAAAAAATCAGCTCAAAGGGATACAATTTTCGTCGCCGGAAGATGCGCTGGCTGCGTTCGAGCAGGCTGTAAACGAGGTGTCTGCGGCGGACTGGAAAAAGTGTTTTGAAAACTGGTTTAGGCGCATGAATCTTTGTATAGAGGCTGGTGGAAAGTACTTTGAAAAGATTTAATAAAAATATATGTACGTATAGAACAATTTTTTTTAGTTTCGCAAAACTTTCTGAGTGTCCCACGTACTTATCCTATTAGAATGTATATGTTTTCGATGTCACAGTGCATGTAAAAACGTGTCAAAGGTGAGATAATATATATTCAAGAAATGCACCCGAGAGAAAAATATCCAACACAGGTGAATTTAAAAGATCAGAATAGTGATATAACCCAAACAGAAGATTTATTTTATCAGAAGTTGTAAGATACAGTGAAATCTAACTTGAAAAATTCTCTATAAATAATCAAAAGCGAACCTGGTGAGGTTCTTCGCATATTTGTTAAAGTTAGCAACAGTTCTTCTGACAGTTTCTATACCTAGACATAACCGTTATTTTTTTATTTGTGCATCTCTCATGCTGTGTAGGCTTATTGATAATAATTGTTTTTTTTATCCAGTGAGTAGGGGAGCGGGGGGCAAGTTGTAACAATTTGTCGCTTCTTGGCTATGAAAGCTTACTTGTTTCGTAATTATGAAATCTAGCAGTACTATTCCAATTAACAACTATTCAATTATCGATTCCAAATAAACTTTTGATCAAACCTGTAACGATTTTTTTGTAGAAACGGGTTTGAATAAAAAAACTAACAAGTTTTACTACTTACCCCGTGATTGCGGCTAGTTGTAACAGGCTTGGGGCAAATTGTAACATTGGGAATTTAAAACCAGTTTTATATTTTATAAAAATTTATTTGGCATATTTAGCATAAGAAACTTTATAAACACCAAAACAGGTTTAGACGTTTGACTTAAATTCTTATTTAAGCTAAGTTTATTTCTTCTCACTAAACTTTTAATATAACAGAAAATAATCAAAACATACAATATACAAATAACAAGTTCTTTCTTTACTTAAACTGTTAATGCATTTTAGGCTTACAGCTATTTATAATCTTAACTACTTAAGTAGTCAGACTTTTGATTCATTTAGCATTATAAACCTTAGGCACTTTATAACAAACTTAGACTTTTAAGTTACTTATAAGTAACATGTCCAACTTGCCCCGTAAGTGTTACAACTTTGGGGGCAGGTTTCACAGGGTGTAAAGTCCCACAAACCTAAATAGAAAAGGGAGGATCCTCTGACCAGACGGGTGTTGTGTCTGGTCCGGGCAACTGCCCGACGGTTGTTGTCGGACTGTTTTATGTGTTCTAATCGCGCAGAAAACTTTGCTTGCGCGATGCAGGATTTGTGTGACGTCATGTCATTAGTTCGTAAGTGGCGGCGTCGGTGCCGCTACACAACAAACGTAAGTATTTAAAAAAAGTCGCTGACTTGGTGTGAAATTAGATTTAATATAATCAAACTTAACAAATGCTAGATGTATTTGCATAAATCAACAACTGCTAAACAATTTGAAATCTACGATAATCAATTTTGTATAAACAAAAAAAAGTAAAAAGGGTACTGATCGCTCTTATATGATAAGATGGTTTTTACGTAGTATGTTAGGTTGAAAATCAAGCGAATATTCTTCTATTATGTAGGTAAAAAATGCTTGACGTTTCTACTTGCCCTGTTACAACTTACCCCCCTCCCCCTCCCCCGCGTACCTCATATTAATTGTACATAACATATATGAAAAAAATATAAAAATAAAATTTAATGTAACAGAAAAGATAACAGATAGGAATTGTAAGGACTCGAACATAATACGTATAACAAGAAGTCGAACATAGAACCTCCTCCTTTTTGGTAAGTCGGTTAAAAATCATAATAATGTTAGTTTTATGTAATGGTTCTTTAGGCCATTCATTTGATCCAAGTGGTCAATAAAAAGCTATTATTTTTACTGACTTATATGCTTTATTTTGATTATTTTTTAGAAAGTAATATTTAGGAATCATATAATAATAATTAATAACCCAGCTTAGGACTTTATGGTGACATGGACGCGGCACCTCACCCAACAATCGTCAGAGTTCAAAATCCGTCGCACATCCTCATGTAACATATCCCCATATTTTACTTGAGTACATTCATCATTATTAAAAGTGACAGGGAGACATTAATAAGAGTGAAAAATAATATGTATGTCAATGTTTAGAACGGTTGCTTTCTTTAATGTTTCTTCGTGATTATTTATTTAATAGGGGTGTTTAATTTTTTTAATTTACATTTCTTAGAGTAAATTTTATAACACCTTATATATGCAGCTTTACCTTGTCATATCTGTTACGTTTCAGATAAATGTAACGGAGAAATAACATATATCAATATTTAGCACGTGTCTAACCTAAAATATATTTTTTAGAACTGTCATTAATTAGTTTTAACGAATTCCTTCTACCGATTTCACTTTTGCAACCATGATTCTTTTCTCATAATAATATAAAACTTGGAAGGTACTTACCGAATTCAGATAGACCACGAAAACAATTATCACAAATAAATGTATGTGTGAATTATAACGTTACGCACAAAATTGATCGCACTGAATGAAATAACAAAATGGCCAAATGCACAGTGTTTATCAGTGTTTATTGTGTAATTCTGCCATTAAATAATTTTATTTCCAAGTTGGAAATAATGTTGTAACACAGTAACCGAGATGAAAAACAGAGATGAATAGAATATTGGACATCCATTTAAATATGTAGATATTATGTATTCATTACTCTTTGTTTCATTTATTTCAAAGAATAATCTATGTTAATGGATAATGGACATACATAAAAAGTTCTTAGTTTTATAATAACACAATTTATTTTTTTAAACATATTTTAATGTTGTTATAGTTAAAATGGACATGAGTTAATTTTTTTATGAAATTTCTGAGGTTACAATTTTAAAATTTGAAATATTAGAATATCTTCTACTTTCGATTACTTTACTGAGTATTAAAAATTGTAATTCTATACTTTTAGCACTAAGGTTTATAAAATTGAGGTGATATTTAGTGGCAAATAAAAAATAATCGAACTGGACGCGGAGAGGGAAGCACATGTACATTTTTTGTGAATAACACCCTCCCACTCAAACGATAAATAAATTATGAAAGCGTGTGATAATCTAACATTAGTTTTCGTTGTTGTTTCAGTAAAAAAACTAATGCTGGTAACTCTATATTCGGTATCAGTAACAACAACGAAACTGACACCGAGCTCAAAGAAGGTTAATCGAATATAAAATTCTATCATCATTCTTCGTGAGCCGAGTGACCAACGGCTGCGAGCGGCAAACAACGAGCCCCGACGGAGAGTACCACATCAACTGCATCACGTTCCAGGCCGATTCGGATTCTCCTCAGTGGCGAAAACTACAAGAGTTCGTGCGTTCGGCTGATATGTTGTTCCTATAAAAACCTATGTTTTATGACCAATAAACCAAATAACTAGAGAGACGTGTTTGATTTAGGTACCTACTTATGTCAAAAGCAATATTTTACCTCCTAAATAAAATCTTAAAACAAACTCGCCGTTGTCCAATCATAAATTCACATGATCATTGCCCAAGCCGGTCGTTCATTATTGAGAATCTATTGTCTGCACTATTATCCGGAACGATGGCGTACTCGCATGATCATTGGTCCAGTACAGTAATATACTAGAGAGTCGAGGCAAACTCGTTGTTGTTCAATCATAAATTCACAATTACTGATGTCACTCGTTCCATCGACTCGACCATGTCATTCGTTCATTATTGAGCATTATATAGTCTGCACTACTATCTGAAGCGATGGCGCACTCGCATGATCATTGGTCGACTACAGTTATACACTAGCTTGAGAGTCGAGTCGACCGTTCATTGGCCATTCTATACTACTGTCCGTAGCGAAGGCGAACTCGCTGAGCTACTGGAGGACAGTGGTATAGAATGCCAATATTATCCTAGTCGAGGCGATACGATAGTTATAATTCTAGCTATAATAACTCAAGGTCACCATCTGTTTGAAAACTAAGCGTGCCACTTTTCTATAAACAATTTAACAACAAATTTACTCACCGATCACTCACTCCAGAATCGTTTCGAGTGCCTAGGGAGTTCCGTGGACGAATACAGCGACGGGTTCGTGGAAGCTGTCCATACGGTCGGGTCTAAGTTTTTCAAGACCCGCCGTACAGATATAAACAAAAAGATCTCTGATCCTACTCTCAAGCTTATAAAGGAGAGGCGTGAGATGATCCTGCAGTCTTCAGACAATGCGTTGAAATACCGGCAGCTTAATAGACGGATCTCAAAGTCCTTGAAAAGCGACCTCCGCCGCTATAATACTGAGCGTATTAAAGACGCAATTGAGCGGAATAAGGGCTCCAAGGTCTTTGCAAGAGATCTGTCTATTGGGCAGAGCCAGCTCACGAAACTGAAGACCGACGATGGCAGGATCATATCCGCCAAACCGGAGCTTCTGAGGGAGATCGAGAAATTCTATGGGCAGTTGTACACGTCAACCAGTAAACCCGTCGCAAATCTAGTAAAAGACCCTAGAGCTAGATTGACCCGTCACTATACCGAAGACATACCGGACGTCAGCCTGTACGAGATTAGGATGGCTCTTAAACAGCTTAAGAACAACAAGGCACCGGGTGATGACGACATTACGGCCGAACTCCTGAAGGCGGGTGGTAAACCAATACTTAAGGCCCTTCAGAAGCTGTTTGGTGCCGTCATACTCGAGGGGAAAACGCCACAGGCAAGGTGCAGGGGTGTGGTGGTACTCGTTTTCAAGAAGGGTGACAATGCCCTGTTGAAGCAGACTAAATTTATTTGAGCAGAGCTGGTGAATAAGTCTCAGTTATTCACACGCAATCCTAACGATGACGTGACTAATCGGCGACTTGACGGTGACGTGATCACGAGACTCGCTTGATTTAATGTCTTGGTGTTTGTGATGGATCAAGAATTTTATTGAGCGCCATCTAGTATCGGGTAGCTGAACTATTGAAGTTGAAAACTTAGGCCCTTTACTTAACGAATAAATTGTTTGATACAGCGCTATCTAGTAGCGAGTGGCAACAACGTTAATATTGTACGTACTACCAAAATTTATTATGGTTATTTAAAAAGTTTATAAACCTCCAGATTTTATATCAAATAATTATACCAAGTAGCAACCTTTTACCCAAAGCATAAATTCAACCCTTCTGCGATTCATACAGTAGTTTATAAACTTTTTGTTTGCTTTACCACCTCATAGATGTCGTTTAACGTTTACTGAACGGCTCGCTCAGCCTTGATTCTCTTTCAGGGTTTTCAGGCGTGTCCGTTTATTATGTATTAACTTTATGTTACAGCTGACTCCACCCTCCAGGCGAGATAGCAAGCTACAAGATGAGCGAGAGGACGATAGATGCAGCGGCGTAGCTTCACGAGCGCACACGAGGTTGCAGTCGGCTCTTTCATACTGCCAGGCGCGTCTCTTTCAGTTTCGGATGACCTCGGGGAGGTGCACGTGTCGTTAAGTTTGTGAAGTTTCATGCTCGATACACGTTCTGCATAACATTGCCGCGTCCAGCGCGAGTGCACTTAATAACTGCGAGTGTATTAAATATTTTTCAAAATTTTATTGTCCTAATTATCTGGTTTTTAAACCGGTATTATATAAAAACGTTTTGTATAGCGCGTACCGTACCTGCCCTGTTTCTAAAATTAAGCAAAGCTCGTTTTTCGTCGGGTGTTTGTAAGAGACACGATTTCGGGGTTTCGTTCGATGAGTCGTGAATTAGTAAACTACGGCTTATCTTATTTTAAGGAAAACATTTTGAATGGATTGATGTATTTGTAATGGTTATACACCAACCCGCATTGGGCCCGCGTGGTGGATTACGGCCCATTCCCTCTTACAAATAGGAGGCCTGTGTCCCAGCAGTGGGAACATTAAAAAGGCTGATGATGATTTGTGATATATTATTTCAGGACATGTATTCAAGGTTAACCCAATAACATTTAATTGCGGTGAGTCTTATTGACTCGTTTAGGTTTCGAATTAGGTAAAACTTTTTGTTACTGTCTTCGGGACTTTAATGCGGGCTATCGCGTTTGAATTTGCTGCTAGAGGCGCTGGTTTACAGTGAGGTCTTCAAAATGTCAAATTTTATAGTTTTATGACTTTTAGCGTGAGTTTATTTATTACTTTTTTTTGTATTGTGAATATTTTCGAAATATAGCAGATTAAGAGCTTTATATTTCAGAAATTTTAATTCTCCTTTTTTTACGAAAAAAAGTGCTGCACATAACGGAATACTATACTATAGTATACTCGATTTTAGATTTAATCTCACTGCTACAGCATTAGAAATAATTTTAATCCAAACTTTCCTTCCGTGCGCGTTATTGCAATGTTTTCCAGCTATATTATACTCGCCAGTGGCGCTAAACGGTGGGCACAAAAACGGCAGCCCTCATTCAGTATCAACCAGGTAGGGGTAGTCAGAAGCTTAAGATCCAGTCTTGCCAAGGGGTATCGGGTTTCCCAGTTACTGGGTTGTGGAGGTCAGATAGGCAGTCGCTCCATGTAAAACACTGGTACTTAGCTGAATCCGGTAAGACTGGAAGCCGACCCCAACATAATTGGAAAAAAGGCCAGGCATATGATGATGATTAATAGATTAATAAAATATATATAAATAATATTATTTAAATTTTCTTTTTCAGAATAATGCATGAGTCTACAACGGACTTTTTATATCAATCTGCCTATCCTTTTCCTAACTAGTCCATATCTCATAGCAATTACCTTAGTACTATTGAAGAATTATGAATTTACAGTACCTAGTTTATAAAATTTGTGAATTAAGTCCATAAGTGATTTAATAAAGACTTACATTACTATTTCTTAGGTTCTTTAGAAGACTTGACAGATTGCCTGGCTTCTGCTTATCTGTGACAACTGTCAAAGATCTACAAATCTTCGGATCGGTAGCGAAATGTGCGTTACGAGGCACGGAGGAATCTCGCTACCTAAAGATGGGCATCCATCCATGGACCTCGGTAAGCGTTGCTTAACGTTAAATCTCGACCCGTGGACTGCTATTATTCAGCCACGAGCACCTTTATTTTTATTTCTACTACGCCCTATCATACATTACCATATTTATTTTAATGAGCTTCTAATATGTTGCAATGCTGGGAAAATATATACATACATCTTACCAACTTCTTAGCACGACATACACACTGGCGGACGATGTGCGGCCCCAGACCTCTGGTCCAGCGGGGCCTCCATATCGCGAAAAGTTTAACAAATTCTATGCAAAGCTAAGAAACAGTTTGGAATTGGAGGCCCCGTAGATACAAATAAAAACGGACTTTTTATGAATTATATGGTACAAAATTAAAATTACTTCTACTGCTCTATCTTTAGGGCTGATCTATCAGCCTTTATCGGAACGGTCCGCGCTGCTAGATCTTCGCAGGTTTCCTGCTGTTTTTTTATTGGGTCTATCTTACTACAGTATTCCCAAACAACTGCAACACCTGAAACCCAGAATCAACAGCTTCGACCACCAAAATAGGGCCGAGGCAATGGAGCTCGAGGAGGTCCCGGCGAATGAATTTAACTGTCTTGGATCCCGTAACGAAATTAATCAGAAAAGAATAACGGAGGAGTAGGAAAAAAAACTAGTTGTCACTTCCCTCCATATCAAGCAGGAGACAGAACAACAAAGGCCAATAGGCAGTTGCTTAGCACCACGGATAAAAATTATCATTAATATTAATGGGTCATAACATTGCGAGCTGATATATTTGATTCCTAGAATAGGTATGACAAAAACGCTTGAACGCATGGAAATTTGTTCTAGTTTCTACAAGGTCCGTATAGTAAACAACTCTAGATGCAGCCTGTACATTATCCAACATAATATTGCGTTCATTCTGCCAAAGAATACACTCCCATAAGATATGATGTGCAGATTGTACATATTCGCAGTCAAATGTAGAACGCTGACATAAAGGCGAGACAACGGCTTGACGGAAAATAATTTACTTTTAAAGTTACCATGACCTGTGAGAAATTGGGCAACACAGTGATCCACCTCCAACCACGTCCTGGTCAGCCGCTTGCAAACGCATGTAAAGAATTAGTGGCGGTATCGGCCCTTGATGGAATTATCCCACCTACATTGCCATTTGGATAAAAGTTCGTCCCAGACAATATGTGGTTTAAATAATCTAGAGATTTTTCACGGTCACTCCGCGTTAATAAATCTGCGTCCATGGTCTCTCGTGCGGAATAGTACATTGAAGCACATCCCTGCACTTCAAGGTTGACCGGAACAGCCAGCAAGTACCGGTAAGCCATCAGTACTGACCGTCTTGTATGCTTTGCATAAGAATATCAAAACTAAACGCTGACTTTGAAGTAATTTACGTCGTACCGCCGCTATGGTGGCCCTATCAGCCCAAACATCTGTCCCGTAGCACATACAACCCAAGTTAGTAGCCCCATAAATAGTCTTCTAAATTAAAAAAGACAGATCCCACGTAGATTTAGATATTCTTGTTAAGGCATAGAAGTTCTTTTTTGCTTTTTCACCGACTATTTTAATATGATCTATAAATGCAAAATTCCTCTCTAACACTAGACTAAGATAGCACACGGACTGTTTCCCTTTTACGGGAACGTTATTACATTTTATAGTAGAACACGTTTTAAGATTACCTTTCAAAATATTGTTGATATGTTTTGTGCGGACCAAGTTAGACGGTTTCGATCGCCCCACTGAGATATTAATCGTAGGCAAGAGTCAGCCAAATTCTCGAGTCCAGCTCGAGTAGTTGATTAAATGAGCAAAAGACCGTCGTCCGCGTAACCGATTAATGAACAGCCGCTTGGAAGTAGAATCGCGAGGAAATCGTCATAGCCTAAATTCCATAAATACGGACTAATAACTGAACCCTGAGGACATCTCATGGTACAAGACTTCGACATGGAATTATGGCCGAGTTTGAGTTTCACGGCTCCATTTAAAAAGTAAGAGCCCGGTCATCTGTCCATTCATCCGAATCGGATTAAAACAATGGTAATTTCTATTGTGTCTGGAAATTGACAGTTGAAGGTGTAAACTAGATTATATATATTTCTATAGCAGCCCCGAGTTTCATTGTAAGTAATATCATTGGCCACCATGCGTTACCAAAAGCCCCAGGTATATCTAGAAAAATCCCAATTGTTTGTTGAACCAATTTTTTTTTGTAAAAAATGAAAAGATCATATATAAGTTTCCATACAAAACTATATTTAGTTTTTTTTTTCACTGTAATTACAAAGTAAAATGCAATTGAAAATATTTTTTTGAATCCAGTACCGAAAACACCCCGCTAGTTTGCCGAACAAATCCGAGTATCCGTTGTGTGACGTCACAACGTTCATTTCTACTCATTGTAGCACATAGCTGATACAGTGTTTTGACTTTTAACCGATTCAATCTTGTTATTATCGTCAATATATTGATGAATATCGAATATATTGATCAAAAATATCGAAAAGTTATTCATTCATATTCATATTCTTTATTGTACACAAAATAAACATTTAAAAATACAAAAGGAAAACTTATGTATAAAGGCGAGCTTAACCCATAATTGGGTTCTCTGACAGCAAACCTCAACACCAGCAGCAGTTATCGTGCTTGCTTCGTACCATTATGTACGAATACTACAAAAAGATCCCAATTATATGTGATTCGCGCAATAGCCCCTAGTACCTAGCAATCTACTAAATTTGAGCAATGTTCTATGTCTAACTAGATTCCAATTATAATGTGTTAATTCTGTTGTTATCTTATTCTAATTTAGTATTAGATTCGTATTAAATTCTTACTTTGATCATTAAAGACTGAGAATATGAAATTTTTAAGGGAACTTTCGAGCAAAGTTGACGTTGTTGTATAATTACGTAACTTGAAAATATGATTTTTTGTTTATGGTGATATATTCATTATTTTATACTTAAATGACAGATATAGGCGTAAAACTAACATTTCTGTTTGAATTGTGAGAATTGATCGACGTTAAGATATCGATATACCAAGTTAATATTTTTACGTTTCTGTTCTACAAACTTTTTAGTATTTGTAAATATATAATATAGACATTAGTGTTCAATATTATTAAGGGATATTGTCAATCTGCCTAGCCTTTAAACCAGTAACTGGGTAACACGGTACCCCTTGGCAAGACTGGCGCCAGATCTCAAGCTTCTGACTACCCGTAACGACTGTCAAAGATCTTCAAATGACAGCCGGGACCACGAGCTTTCCGAGGCACGGAGGAAACACGGTATGTTGAAATGGTCACCCATCCACGGACCGACCTCGTCAAGCGTTGCTTAACCTTGATGATCGAACAGCGCGGCTGTTTTTATTTAGGCACGAGCTCCTCTATTAAGGGGTATGTAAATAATGGGTATTACTAAAAATTTTATGTATATGTGTATCATATTTAGTGGTATCTAATGAAGTTTTTTGATATCCAAAGTCAAAGTATCGCGCCAATCGTGTTTGTTTACTTTTTATTTTACACCAATATTACCTACCTATATGTAAAAACGATTACGTTATGACAATTATGTTTCCTAATGTACCTGGTTAACAACAATATCTAACACCGGTCCACTCTTCAATTTTTTATTCATTACGACTACTTTATTTATGCTCAAAACTTCCAATTCGTCCATCAGGTGGGTATATTATCGACATTAGCCTTTATAAATCCTTTTTCACACATGACTAAATAAAATTTGTTGTTTATTAATATTTTTGCACTAGTTTTCGGATATTTTAGTCAATCTACGTGTAGTTGACACTATAGTATCATGATTTCCTTGAACGTTATGACGTCACCAACATGGCGACTCATTGTGGCCCGTTTGTAGTCACGTGGTTCTTTTCAAAATTTTATCGATTTTCAATTGCTTATAATAAATTGAAAAAAAATATTTAAGAGTTTTTTGAAACGACAATATAATTTAAGTTATGTAAAGTTTCGAAATACATTAAAAAAATCGTATTTTTTTTTAATTCAACAACTCAATTACCTAGGTTTTTTTGTACAGATGTATTAAATATTTTTCTATCAGTAAGGGCCGCTATTACGGTAGATTTTCCCATAGTGAAACCGAATTGTTTGTTATGAACACATGAATATTCTAATTCTGAATCTGTATTTTGCTCCGTCCGGTAGCAAACGTGGAACGATAAGGCGCTCCAGAAGTTTTCCCAAACAATGATAGAAGTAGTGTTACGGGCTGCTACGACCTTGGGTCGTCCGCGGGTTTCTCTTCACTTTTCGGGATGATCCGCATCGCTATACGTTCTATTAATTCTCAATATTTTCTGCGTTAGTCCGATAAATCAGTCACATTTTAATTTTTGTGCTTGCTTTGATCGCTCTTGCTTCCTGCATTCTGCCTTTCCTGCATAAGCCAACAATGTATAATGGAGGCAGGGTGATTTACCCCCTCCCCCCACTTCTGGCCTAGCCTCCAGAAACCTAGGAGGGCCTCGGTTAGTTTTTGCACCCCAGACCTCTGACAGGCTTAGTCCGCCACTAGACATGCTTACTTATTATTTATTTATTATTACTTATTTTCCTCTATGGTAAACCGTTTAACTTGACGGTGTGGACACAAAAGGCTTACGTTAAATAAAACGAACATAGTTCCAGAGCAAGAGCACTTTTTTCCTGTATTTAAAATTATATATTTAATTATTTATTTTTTTATGCAACTGCAGTCAGCTACCGTACAACTCTCCAGCAACCGTAGTTGACTGGTAGAGAAGCAACTGCAGTCAGCTACCGTACAACTCTCCAGCAACCGTAGTTGACTGGTAGAGAATGCCTAAGGCATTAAGTCCGCCTATGTCCCTGAATGTTGAATGAAGTTTTCATAAATAAATAGGACAACAAAGAGCTTTCGCTCTTTGTTTACATTAGCTTGGGTTAAAATTATTTAATTAATTTAATTTAATTAAAAACTATTTACTACACTATTTACAACAATTTTTTTTTTTATTTTTTTTATTATGAAGTTTCTTGCGAACACCACACCACACATATTAAATTCACACCACTCTGATTTATCCAATTAGCAATTATTTTCGCCAGTTTTATTTACACTATTTACATAATATTTTTCTTTTGACAGCCGACCATAGATTTCTATTTTCTTCCGTATTTTTAATAAACCACACTTTGGTCCGCGCGCTCTGTCGTTTGTCTACGGTTTCGACAAATGATCTTTGAGCATCGCGTTTATATATTTGTATTATACTTACACATACTTTGACCCACATTCAGTGTTTCATTCTATTTTGTTTGTTATTTATATATTCTTCTATTTTATTTTATTATATAAGTCCTGTTTCCATTAGTGTGTCCGTGGCATCAACAGAATATCAGAATATCAGCGCAGCGTTATTACCTTTTTTGGATATCGCTGCACATGCTGAGATAGGAGCCTTTTTGGTCTCGCACAGGGTTTTTATTTTATTATTGTTTAAGTGTATGCTTATTTTCTCGTGTCTCCTGTGCGGGTCACAAATAAATATTTTTCTTTATTTCTTTCTTTAATTGAATGAGCATTCAGACGTTTGGTCTAAACTGACTTTAAGCATGGTCGCCACCAAGGCTATTCCCCCGGGGGAGTGAATGGCAACCCGCCTCAAGATAGAGTCAATGCTTAGGATAGATTTCCTTTTGCTTGTTAATACAGAAATGGAACTCACTTTTAAGGATGAAAGAGTGAGCCAAATGAACTCAGAAATTGTAGCAGATCGCCTCGGTTAAAAACTTATTAATCTTGTTACATTAGATTACCTAGCATATCTATCAATTATTCTGCCTTACCTTTTTGGTAGGCTTCCAGTCTAAACTGATCCAGCTGAGTACCTTTTTTTTATTTACTGGGGGAAACCTTCAAAAGGTGCCTGGACTTTCGGGGAAAAGACCAGGGAGTGTGGGATTTTTACCTCACTAAAACCACCCCGTTGATCACCATCAGCACTTTTAAGAAGCCCCGTGACCGCTCAAAATACCACCCCGGAGCCCCCTCTGTGCAACGCCTGTTAGGGCACATCTGGGCATGATGATCTAATTATTAATAAGATAATTTTGTGAGTAAGGTTAAATATTGAATAAAGCAATATTGGATATAGAATACCCATAAGCACACAACGTTTTGGGGACACTTTTATTATTCTTACAAATAAGGAGTGGAATTCCCTGCCGGAATCTGTGTTTCACCGCCGACAACGTCACCACTTACCATCAGGTGCGCGAGCCTGCTCAAAAAAAAAAACAATGGTGTAATACTGATCCCACCAAAAACATAAAAATGTGAAAAGGCACCAAGTTCGACGAAGGAGAGTTGAGAGCTAGAAGGGTGACAAGTTCCATAGCCTTTCCTTAAATAAAGCTATAATGTACAATTTCGTCTATGGACTTAAAATAATTTATTATTTCCTTAGATATAGAATCTTTAATTTGTCATCTTTAAAAATTTCATGACCTTTATAGAACTTAATTTATAAAAACTACTAAAATGCAACTTCGTTACAGTACTTTGCCAATGACGTGACAAACGCCCGCACAAGCACTCGTGACAGCCGCGACTGAGCTCGGTCCAATATTGCCCAAAAATCCCTGTAAAATCGTAATGTCAATGTGTGCGTGCAATATAGCGCTTTGTTCGATATGGCCTCTCCTACCACAAAGTATGTAAGCGGTGGCGCGCCGTCTATTTTGTGCTCCTACCTTATGCTCGGTTAGACAGTTTTAATCGCTGTCCGAATTTCATGAACATTTTAGCTTATCTCACAGAGTTCAATAGTTGTCAGTGTCATCGTTGCTACAGAGTATTGAAACTGACGGCTGTTGAACATATGTCAGATGCGCTGATTTCATTCAGCCGGTTCATTCCGTAAACGTTTGACCGTGATTATTTAGGTGAAGT
The DNA here is from genome assembly GCA_949775005.1 of Orthosia gothica. Classification (NCBI taxonomy): domain Eukaryota; kingdom Metazoa; phylum Arthropoda; class Insecta; order Lepidoptera; family Noctuidae; genus Orthosia; species Orthosia gothica. The sequence goes on along the minus strand of OX459039.1, from coordinate 6,257,298 downwards.
GCGCTTGAATTGAACACACAATTCCATATTGTGTGGATGGATTGCGAACAAGATTTTTACAGAATGGCACTACAGTTACAGCGGTGATTTTCAACCCTAGTATATTTTTAGTTTACGGGATGTTTTGGCCAAAAGTGTTAAAGCTGTGTCGATGTTGACTACTACATTACGCTGTTCTTGTCACACAAGACCAGTTTTTCATGAATATGATAGTGCATTATATACCACAGTCCTTTCTTAGATTCTATTTAGCTTCTAATATTTCAGTGCTGGGATAATACCCCTTCATTTTCTCTAGGTCATTCTTCATACCAATTCCTTAGGAAGACATACTTACTCTCGTCCATCACCAAATCGCCACCCCGTCTTCGTCGTACCGCGGACTCGTCTAGCTAATGGGTTTGAACTACGCAGCAATGGATTTTGCTGTGTTGTATGCATCGATTAGAATTTGTCTTAATAATTTTATATCATATGTATGTATGCGCAAGTCAGTAGGTATTTTTGGATGTTTGTTAATCAATAACGCTTCCTCGACTGATTAGGACGTAGAATATCCCGGTATTGTATTCACACCGCGGACAGAATCTAGTAGTTATGAGTATGTAAATGTGTTGAGTGATTGTTATTAATAGTGTTTAAGGAGTTTATTGTAAAGCCAGTAAATTTATTTGTTTACCAATTCACTAAGGTTGAAATAATCGACCTTTCTTAGAAAAATAGAATTGTGTAATGAGAATGAGATGGAAGTCGCATTCAACGGTAATGTTAACATTTAATTACACTGAAATCGTGAAGATGGTAGGCCCCGTATTCACGGAAAACAAAAATGGCACATGTTTTAAGAGGAAATATTGGCCCCCATACCTGAATGAAAAATTTGAACATGAAAACCTGTCAAACTTTGGCGTTAAAGTATGCCTTGACACGTTACTAACTTCAAAATCTCAATACAGAAACCGGCCCAAACTTAGCACAACAATGTTGCACGGACTTATTAACCATGAATACAAGGCTTAAAGGTAACGAGAAAGAAAACGACAGTTTTTTTTTTGTATGTTTTTACGTTTTTATAACAAGTAGTTCCAATAAAATTTTACAAGTTTATTTTGTACAAGTACGGAGTATCCTCCGTTTATTGAAACTCAAACGCATCAGATATTTAATAGTGGCATAATTTGCGGAGAGTGCTTTTTAGAAAGTAACAGGGCATATACTAGCGTTTGTTGATCTGTACGTCCGTACGCCGATCGTCGCCTCGAGACAAAACCACCTACTTACATACACACATCAACGTGGTCTAGAGCCCATTACGTTGTAACCAATGCGGACACTGTTCACAGGAGCGTTCGTCATTTTACTGCAAAAACATACGAAAATCATTACCCTCCTTCTGTTGCAGTCAGGTAAATAACTTAAACGATTTGAATGCTAACTGGCTATCCATTTTGTTAGTGGTCTTCAGTTGGCAGGCATATTTACTTTCTCTAATAATAATTAATAAAAATTCAAATATATTTTATTTGTTGGCTGGCGGGTATAAACTACGTCTCATAAGTTGGAGTTGAAATGTCTGCAGTAAAATCACAAAATGTTCACAAAGGAGAAATTAGCAACACGACTTTTCTTATACATCTCCGTTTTCACCATGGCAGTCCAGTACACTATCAACCCTTAATAATATCTTGTGTAGATGATATAATATATAAATAACCAACTTTAAAAAATCAATTCCAAAAACTATCATATCCCTTTATGAAATACTCTTTTCTTAACCGTGTTGCTAATTGTTCCTTTACATTGTTTAAAATAAGGATGAAACCGTCAAAACTGCATACAATTATATTCCTTTATTATTTGTATAGCAGTTCCGACGAAACTTATCTCATAAAAAACGTTACAGACTCGAAAATGTATGAACCATTCGTACTTAGGACGCTGGGAACTTTGGGATATTTTAAAATCTAATACATCGAAACGTTTCAGTTCAATTTGCAGGAAAATTACAGCCATATTGCAGTCTTTATCTCATCGTATTGTAGTGTTGATCCGTGTTGGATCAGTTTCTTTGTAACTTTTATGAAATAAGTCTCTGAATTAAATATAGTGCTACCTTAGGCTTTGTCATCATAGGACGGGTTATGCGAAAACGTGAGATCGCGCGAGCTTACGTATGAAGGTAGCGACTGAAATGAATATTCGCTCGATGTCATTGTGAGCACGTTACAAGTCGATATTTGGTATGTCAGTACAGCGAGCCGAGCAGCTATATGACGAGCGCACGAGCGCTCTCCACCCCTCCCCTTGAATGTTAAATTTCAAGTCAGTCAATAGCACGACAGCGCACCCGTTCGGCGTTTCGCACTCGTTGCTCTGTTGGTGACGTGCCGGTTTTGTGCGTTTGGTAAAATGCAGTAGAGTCAGTCAAAAACGCTTTGATTATTGAGAAATACGTCAGTTATCCCAACTGTGGGACCCTCCACATCAAGACCATTTTAATAAAGTTAAGATAAACGACGCATGGGTCGAAATAGCTAATGAAATAAACGAAAACGTTGAAGAATGCAAAAGAAAAAAATACTAGCCTGCTTCTTTGCATTTTGACTAATAAAGCTGGGGATGAGGCACAGTCAATCATTATTTTTCGCGAACATTTAGCATTTTCTCACACAGAACAAATTCTCGATGCGAATATTCACATTGAATAAATGCTCATGTCCGTCACCACCTTTATATGAATAGGATTCAAACTCATACTGCGCTCAACCATTGGGAATAGCAATCAATATCAAAATGCTCAAAATTTATACGAGCTGAGCTTACTTGAACTCACGGTATTCGCGCAATCACACCATGTAAGGCAAAGCCTGTAACTATTTTGATAAAATTTTATAATATTATTGGTTACAATCGCAATGGGCCCTTAAGTTCAATCGACCCAATGCTTACCACTTGGAAATATTTACCTAACTCCTCGCAACATGATACAAACAATTAAAAGCTTGAATACTTCAAACCTAACATTTCAGCTATAATATAATTTGACTATACATATTAATATCTTACAACGATAATTCAGTTTAAGTCGATAACAGAATATTTGATAGTTAATATTTAATGTTCAACAATGTGTAACGCAACAAGGTATCACAACGCTGCATATTATTGAAAAATCAACGCAATATATTATTTGAAAATGTAACACAGCATATTCAAAATGGTAAACTTCTTGACCATCGCATTGGTTCGACTGAATCTTGTACAGATTTGTACTTACATTAAATTTATTTACAAGTTACTCGCTATCGCATGCCCGAAGATAAACGGAAACGTATTGAGTGCTTACACAGCGGCGGCGCATGGCTCGTTGCTGATGCTCGACGGTGTAAACTTATCGTACTAATGATAGGGCATTATTGTGTGCACATTCACAGAGATCACAGCCTTCAGAAGTAACTAAAGTAGTGTGATGCGCACTGATCGGTACAATGTTACATTAACTTTATAACGACGGTAATGTTACATTTACGAATAATTATTGAATTGTTTATTATTTATTGACCTTTTATTTCAATCATAAATTAAATTTACGTCCCTTTAATGTACTTCTCAGTCTAATGTGACACGGCATTGTGGCGATGTTACATTTAACAAATGTAACCTAAATTAAACATTGTAAATTACAAAAAATAATTACACGTCAGTACGCTTGTTTATTTTCATATGCGTATGTTAACTGAAACCTAGATTGTGCGTTCTTTAGAAAAACTTGTGCTAATTTTGCGCGGACTTCGAATTCGAACAATCTTCGGGCTTTCGACCGTAAAACTATAATAACACCGAAATATCGGAACAACCAATAAACGTTGCTTTAGTCTAATTTATTTTATACTATTTGATTTCGAGACACAGTCTCTATTGCTATCGCCAATAGCATCCGCTATGAGATCTAGCGACAATAACTCCGAGCCGTCCTACCGCCGGCCGGCCGCCGGGCGCACCGATCTCATCGAGTGCCACCCCATCACCCCACTAACATAATAATAACATTTATTCATAAAAATATAACTTACAAAAAACCTACTGTGACTTATTACAATACAAAACTGTCGAATGCTACACCAATTAAAAATTACATTCCCATCTACTTATTGCTTATAAATTAAAAATGACATTATTGTTGCAAATTGTACAATTATAAATTTTTATTATTATTTTATTTGGAAAATATTTTAGTCTTATATTTAATTTAGAATTAAGACGACCGCGGGATGTGTAACACGGCTGCGACGAGGGTACGATTGGGTCGCGCGTTTCTATTGCGCTAAGTCGCATCCGTGTGAGACACCCTGAAGTCTATCGATTTATTAAATATCCTCGATTGCGAGTTGCGTTATTCGCGAGCTGACGCGACACACTCGAGCCCACATATACACAAGATGACAAATCATTTGAGCCAATTATTGCGTTAAATGATAGCAGTCATCGTCAGCGACGTACAACACACATTTTAATATTAGGCCGTGCTAACTGCACCAATCACGACACGCTAGAGATCATCTTAGTCTTAATATATTGAATTGAGCAGTATACGGACGCACGGACGCACAAATTGACTATAACCCTGTAGTAACTACTGAAACCTAACTAATAAGTAATTATTTTTTTCTCTTTCTAGGGGCGTATAAGTTAAAAGCATTACATTATTAAAGTCTCCACAAAATTGTATAACTTACTATAACGCTATTCATTTTATTCATCAATTAAAAAGATAATAATTTCTCTTATTATCTCTTATACTACAAAATAATCTCAACATAATTATAAATGAACATAACCTCGTGTATATCAGGTCTATGTAACGTACAGATATACTTCTCACATTTACCGTAATCAATTCCCGAATGCAAACTATTGCAATCTGTTCTCTGTCACTGTTTCATAATATTTATTTATAACAATCTGTCATAATAACTAATAATATCGGTCATCTGGATATGACTTCATTTATCATCATTTGTATATAACAATAATTATGAGTAAAAAGATAATAAAAACGTTTGTAAAATAATGCAATAATATACAATATTTTGATAAATATAATAAAAATCAACAATACAATAAAGTCACAGCATGTATGTACATGTCTCTTAAACATGTTCGTGACGTCACGAGTACCGTCAGCACATAGTACAGTCATCGTACCCATTTTAAGTGTATGAATCTACATAGGATTAGTTGGCTTAGACCAGTGCGTACAGACAGCCAGAAAAACGAGTTCCCCTCTCTCGACCACTAACCGGCTTGCTCCTAAGTAGTCGATAAAAATCTACTATTTTATAATGAATCTCCCTCACCGTCGAAACGTACTTATCAGTAAATTTATAAATATGTATCAGAAGCTATGTATAAATATGTATCTGTAGACCGTAATTACCGAACCCCAGACCCGATCGAAGTACTCAATAAAATTCATCATGAGAAGATCTAATTAAAATGGGTACAAGAAACGATGGCACTTTACAGGGTACCTATGCATTTTTTTTTTCATAAATTATGTCATAAAATGACGACTAAAGAACTATGTATGTTTAATTTACGCCGTGACTTATTTCCTAGTTTCGATTTATACCTAATCACATCGATTTAGAACATTTGTTGTGTGGTAGTAATGGTGGCACGGCCGCCTGCCTGGCGTCTGAGCCCATGAAACAAGAAGCTGGCGGCGGCCTTGATCGGGGCCACTAGCGGCACCCTCGCAGCGGTCTCCCATTGTCAGACATTGCCTGTGGCGGGGAACCTCGGAGGAGGCAGCGGCGGCGGCGGCCGCCCCGCCTCCCCCCCACCCGAAGACTGCTCCGATACTGCAATGCATAGGTCAGTTATCATCTCGGCCCTCCCGTCTCGCATCTCTCATCTATCTCTAATATACAGGGGTCTCTAAATCCCTATAACAATTCTCAGTGTTGGAAGCTTAGTATTCAACCAGTTTCACCATAAAACACATCAAGAGTGGGCTTAGGTCCAGACGACGTCGGTGGATTCACACTACGCACTTCTCATAACCAAACCACTTATCATCTGAACCAGTAGCAGGCAGTTCAGAGGACAGTTTTTGGTTGGTTTATGATTCTTAACTGCAACATATATTATAAGAAGCTCTCAGACAGGGGTATTCCTACAAGTGCACTACCTATCCTCTTATCCCGCGCACAAAGTTCTGAGTATAGTTTTCGGTTCGGCTATGGTTCCAAAGCTCTCAGTATTGGGTATACCTAAAAGTGTGTACAAGCACGGTTACTCTACTTTGTACATGACCACTCAGCACAGGTTAGATCTAAATGCTTTGTAAGTCTGATTAATGCTAATTAATCCTGGTTAATGTAATAATAAATAATTAACCTAATTCTTATCTGCTTTCAGCGACTGTCACTTTTCAAGGTGATTTTGAAATGGAATTCTGCTGACTATTCTGATTCGGGCTCTTTTGATCCCTTACCTACCATGAAACAATGTGTTACATTATTATTTATTTCATATAAATATTCTGGTTTACTTTGAATTACCTGGCAAAACTTTGTAAGGTGTGTGGCGATATGTGTTTTTAACCCAGGCGGCGTATCTTTACCGGCGGGTATCTTTAGTAAAACACATTATCTACTTATACACACGCGGGTGCGTAAAGTTTCACCAAGTCATTTGAAATAACTCTTTATACAAATTTTAATAAAATAACACATTCAAACTGACAAATAACATAGCTTAGCTCACACCAAGAAGACTAAAAAAATAAATGTTGGACAGAATTGCACCTATGAAGGGTAAAGGTAAAAGTAAAAGAAATAATTTGAATTACAACTTAGCAGCACAATTCCAGAAGAAATGTCACTTTGTTAAATCATAAAGGTTTAAAATAGGAGGCGTAATAAAAGTCTTGCATGTTAAAGCGACATCATAACATCCAAAACCAGCAGTAATTTGGAATAGCATAAGAAGCCGAGCGCGGCGTTCTACAAGTCATTTTCTGTTATACTCAATGAATCTCCACAATTGGCAGCAGCAGAAGGATATTGTTTCTAATATTTAGTGAAACCACCTCATGGATACCGTTACAAACATACACGTTACTTTTAACAACAGACCATGCAAACACATTTGTGTGTACACTCACAATTGTATCTTTCCACAAAAGCAATGATATAGTAATATGATAAAGTGTACTGAGTCATGATAAAAGTGGTATAAAATGATTAAAGCTTATAGTTCAAAAATATCAAAACAAAAGCGGGACAAAGTTAGGAAAAAATAATATTATAACTGTTTTTATGTATCTAATGTAGAGTAGACAACTAGGCAATCATAATGTAATTTATTGATAATATCACAATATTATTCACAGAGAAGTTAACAAATGGAGAAGTACAATGAAAATCACGTTTTTAACTTATTCATATAGTTGGCGTTCTGATGCCGATTGAGCTGGTTGGGGACACTCAACTTGTAACTTCTCCGTGTTATTTCTATAACTGCCTTTTTAGGGTTCCGTATCCGAATGGTCCAAATTGAGACATATTATGCTGTCACGCACGTGTCCGTCTGTTCGTCGTCTGTTACACAGGTTTTACAGCCAAACGGTTGGAGCAGTCGGTCTTCAAATTTTTAAACAATAATGTTGAGCCAAAGCCATAAAAATTTTCAATGATTTTAAGAATTAAAGGCCCATACAGAAAACCTTCTCCATCGAATGGGGTATAGTTGTTTACAGCACGTTGAGTAAATAAATACTGTATTTTTTGTTTTAAAACATATTGGAAAACAAAGGAATGAGAAGCCACCAAAGTCAGCTATTTTTACACAATTTTGTTCCGAAGATTTTTTTAACTTACCATTGACCTTACTTGAAATTGGTGGTAATTTTTATTACTATATACAATTTAGTAACAAATACCATATTAATCAATCAGATTTTTCTTTGAAATTCCCTCATTTTTTCTATTACAACCAACTTGACTTTGCGGTCAACCTACTGCTTATGAACAATTGTGCCATTCTGGCGGCTTATTTTCTACATTTGGTACGGAACCCTAAATGTGCTAAGTTCGACAGGCACTTGGCCGGTATTTTTTTGGTAAACAAACATACACAAGGGCCGATTTCTGAATTGATTATTTGAGGTTAAGAACGTACAAATTTTGACAGGTTTTCAGCCTAAAGTATAATTTGACAATTACGAAACTACGTATAACGTTTTGCCAACAGTCGATTGGTCCATGAACCGTTGATTAACAGAATCTTTAATCCATTAACTTTTCATACAAAGAACTCTTCACCCACGATCGTTTCGCCAACATAACTCTACGTCAGTGAATGCTTAACCAATATAATGTTTTGATCAATTACTTTTCGCCCAACGAACAATTGGGCAACAGACACCGGAACAGGTGAAAGTAAATTAAAGGTTATATAAATATACTAAAAAATAAGTTAGTTTTTAAGCAACTAAGTCAACGGAGCCTACTGGCTACTATTTATGTCAGGGTCTAAATTAACCTAACATGAAGGAGTCATGACAACAAGCTTTTCTTCAATGTGTCAAAGTGCTCGGTGATGAGTTTTACGCGTTTTTTTAGTGGGTGCCTCGCCTATGCAACATTCTTTGGATGAAAAGTTAATGGATTAAAGATTCTGTTGATCAATGTTTCATGGACCAATGACTGTTGGCAAAACGTGTCAGAGCCGACAAATACTCGTTCTTAACCTGAAATAATTAATTCAGAAATCGGCTCCTAGACTCTACAGAGGTTTCAACTTTGCTTCATTTTTATTAGATTTTGATGTAAGTAGATCAAACCGTAAGTCCTCACAACGATCAAGACGTCGATAAAGTGTGATTGATGATAAAACTGTTCGTATCGTGTTTGTTTACTAAATGAGCCAGCTAAGGAGAATACACTGTAGGCATTATAGTGTCGTGAATGCGGTGACGTAAAGCGTGGTACTCACGGGAATCGTGTTTCTCGTCGACGGGGGCGGGGGGTGGCGGGGGTGGCAGCTGTTGTTCCAGCGCGTTCACGCAGTTCATCATACTCCCGTAGAGGCGGCTGTCGCGAAAACTGTCCCTGCACACAGTCTCCAATCATCCCCTTTGACCGATTATGCAATAACCCCCATGTTTTCATGATCATCACTACTATTCGCTTCTAATAGTTTTTTGTATCTTGTGTGATTGACTATATTTGGTTATAATTTCAGTATTTTAGCCGTTTTGTATCTTGTGAAGTTTCTTATCAGGCTATTATTTTGTTTTAAGATTATTTCTATTTATTAGTCATTTATGAATTTACTCATGTGTTTTTTATGCTGTGTCATCTTTAATATTTTAGGTACCTTAGTTTCGTACTTGTAATTCTGATATTTTATTTTAGGATTTTTAATTTTTTTTTTGTTTACATATTTATTTACAAGAAGCGTACCAATGTTGTCCATTATTTTATTTTAACTCTCTCTTTATCGACGATTTAGTTGCCAATTGAAAAAGTCTATTATTTATTAGATTTTATTAAATTCTGATTTCCGTTTTTGTGTACCTATGTAAATATTGTAGTTATGAACAAGGTTGAACTTTTTTATAAAATTTATATCTGAAACACGGCACATAGTGGGTAGGAGCTATGTTCCAACAGCCCTCTCTATAAGAAAGGGTAACCTTATTCGTTCCAGTGATATGTACATAATGCTTGACAAACATCACGTGCAACGCGTGCTCATGAATGACCAGCACCAGTCTGGTTTTGTGCTGTGTCGTGATTAGAAGGAAAATCATGAATCTTGTGTCATGTAATGGTAGGACACAGTCAGTGCCAGTAAATTTTCAAAATATATCAACGAAACAGTCGCTGGATCTTACCTTCCATTGGAATTCCGGAACAGTGCCAAAATCTCTTCGAAGGTCTTATTTTTTGTTTCAGGAACTTTTTTATACGTAAATATCCAAAAAATTGCAAGGAATACACTAAAAGGCAGGAATGTATAGTTTTCCAGTAGTGCCTGCAAAATAAACATAGTTAGAAATGTACTGAAACAGAAATTGAACTCCAAATAATGATTGTGTTGTCTGTTTATCCGCGGCTTAGGTCCGATACTCAATTTCGCTATTACTTGATTGGAATCAATATTGGCAACACATATAACTGACCGTAATTATAAGATCAGTGTGCCTGTACCAATATTAATTAACGGATAGCAATTGGAATCCGACACACATTGTTGGGCAAACACACATAGAGTCCTACCTTCATGCTAGGAAAGCCGATTCCGACAACGAAATTGGCCATCCAATTAACTAATACGGCGATAGCCATCGCGCTCGGGCGGGGGCCCTGCGAGAACAGCTCGGCAGTGATGAGCCAGGGGATGGAGCCGGGGCCCACCGCAAAGAACACCACGAAACTCAGCGTCGACACCACCGACAAGTAGCTCATCCAGTCGATCATTTCCTGCACATAGCCGAAGAACTCCTATCAGGGGATAGCAATGGTGTTCTTTCCCGTCGCCGACCGGATTATGAAATAAACCACAAACATAAATGCACATCACACACTAGTCTGTCCGTGTGTCCGTCAAGCTCCGCGCGATGCGAGGAGTTCCGACTCAGTTATTGAGTGCTGGTAGCGTAGTGTCGTCCATCTATCGTATGTACTGCGAATGCTGGTGATAAGTGCCATCCTGCTTTTGAGCAGTGTTTGTGTGATTATAAATTTCGCTTCATTTAAAAACGCGTGCGCTGAGCTCCCCGTGAACTTTTACCACAATTTAGTGGTCAACAAAAATAGTGTTAGTGCTACGTGAGTGATGTTCCTAACATTTATATTTGAGAATTTATTTCCATTATTTACAATGCTTTCCTACCGAGAGTCCGGTTTCGGAAACAGGAAAGTCGAAGAGGGGGGAGGACTAGCGAAGCGACGAGTCTATGTGTCTCAATGATTATTAAAAACTGTTATTTTGAACAAGTCAGAGTCAACAACGGACGTTGATGGCAATGATTTGGCTGAGGAATAACAGTTGTTAAGACCATTGGTGACATATACACCCGATGAAGCAAATGACAGTGTGTGAGAAATAAACCAGGGATTAAAGATGAAGTGCATGCTTAAGTGTAACTAGACTAAATAAATGATAAGACGATATGATTTTTAGTAATTTTAGAGATTTGATAATGATTAAACATTCGTACAAATATGTATCGAAAACTAATCTTTATTCACTATTTAATGATTTGCAAGACACATCAAAAATATTCTTATACTTATTTTAGTACCTGTTGCTGTTAGTTACGTTATACCGCCGTTAGTTACGTTGTTAGATATAATATAAAAACGTTGTCACAAAAACATTAGCAAAAATCTCAATATAGCCATTTTATGATTTATTGATGTTAAATCAATGTCTAAATAAGTTGTTTCCCAGAATATGTTTGAACATAATCAAAAATTATTAGCATATTTCGGTTCAAGCCCTGTCGCAAAAATAATTAACTTACATTATTATTATGGTGTGTGATGCAAATCATCTTTAAGTAAATAGATACCAAAGAAGAGAATACTTTAAAAGGCGTCTCAGTATTCTGACGTCCATAACACTAATTAAACCAATGAAAGTAAAATTAATTTTGAAAATATTAATATAATAAATTGATTTGGAAGAGATCGAGCAACCAATTGGGGTATGAAAGAAAATATCAGTAATGAAGTATTGATAGTCAGAACTGTTACAGATAGAGGTGGAGAAAGCGATGAGGAAGCGTGCCAAAGCAATTTTTTAAATGGATTCCTTGATCGAGACAACGCTTTAGTAAGGGACATCGATATATTATATATTCCTTTTGAATATTGTTGCCTTTATATTATAGAAATAAAGGTGATATTATTGTGCGGTGTCTCTCAAGGAATACATTTAGGACCAGTATTACATACACTGGCCCAACTTATTCTAAATTATACAACTAAACATGGTGAATATAAGTTCCAGATAAATATTGTCTGTTTTTAGAGCTGTATTGTGGTGGTTTTCATTGACTATTTATTGTTTTGAGAGAATTATTTCTGTATATGTTTTGGAGGTAAATGAGTAAATTATTTTGCATATCTCTGCATATCTGCCATATTCTTTGATCATAATGATTATAATTGCCCAGTATATTAAATAGTATCTTCACAACTCAACATTTAAGTAGCTCATCAAATATAACATAATGATAACTTCACAGAAAGCAGTTACGTCTTCACTTAGCCTTCTGTTTCGGCGAAAACAGAGAAACCGACCACTTTTTTATAAGACACACCTTTATTAGAAATGAAATGGTGATGAAAATAGAGAAGATGAACATTCCCCCGAGGCCGTAGAGGTGCAGCGTCCGTCTCCCAGTGCGGTCCATGAGAGGCAAGGACACCAGCGTCATGCCAACCATGATAGCCCCGATACCCATGGTCGCGAATTTCGCTGATTCGTCCGTAAGGCCCGATGAAGTGAACAGCGAAGTGGAGTAGTAGAACACCTGAGAATACGACGGAGCAGATGTGGTCTCATAGTATCTTCAGGCTTATTAGTTGAAAAATTGATAAAATATCTAAGTTGATCATATTTTTAGCATCAGTAAATCCAATCGTATACACTAAAACTCGCGTGGAAGTAAGTACTCAATTATTTACTGTTATTGAATAAGTAGGAAAACTGAGTGGCTTATACAGTTAGATTTTGTTCTTAAAATGAGCAGTATATAAAACATTTTCTTCTAAAGAACAAAGCTTTTACTACCATAAGCCTGAAGAAGCTACACAACTAAGTCTTAAGATCACTTACTGCGTTGATACCACTGAGCTGCTGGGACAACTGCATGACAACGCCGATAAGCAGAGGAGCGCGTAGCGTTGGGGAACATAGTAGTTCCCTCATTGAGATAGACGCCTCCGCCTGCTGAGCTCTTTCTTCGGCACGCATTTCTTCAATATCCTCTTCCACCTTGACGGGAGTTATAGGAGTTGTAGGTACATAAAGATTCGATATATTCGAAAACATAAGCATATCACGAAGTAATTGAAATGTCACTTCCTACCTGATTGCTAGCACGTAGTCGTCTGAGGGCCCGCCGAGCCTCCTCTTCCCATTGGCGCGTGATAAGTAAGTACCGGGGTGACTCCGGACAGGCAGGCAGCAACAATAGTTGCAGGATCGCCGGACAGATTGCCAGACCTAGAAATGATAATATTTCTCTGTAAATCAATGTACTATTTTCAATTAAATTTATTTCTTCATCTTATCTTCGCTGAGGCTCCAGAGAAAGTGTCACTGTACCAGCGATGGTGACGGTCAAAATGCCACTATGTAAGGGATTGATCACGTGAAATTTAGATAGAGCTTGGCATTCCCATACATTTTTGAATATCTTTAATCACTATGGTGATGCTTTCGTTGATAGAATGTCAGTTGTCTAAACCCTCAGGTTAGTTTATAGATGGCAATATAATGTGTGTGAATCTTGATACAACTTAATATGCGATATGGTCTTCAAAATTGTAATTAACTATGTTGTTCATACTATATATCACTTGATAAATCCCTTCACTGACATCGAATGGTACTTGTCGCCCCGGCTAAAATCACAAAAGTCGTCATACAAACTTATACGATTCTTAAAACATGCACAACAAATTAAAAACTTCCGTCATCTCCAGACACGCAGCAAAATTCCAGTAACCGAGTCGAGATAAATAAAAGAAAATATCTTCAAGTCTAAGTTGAACCCTACTTGAAGTTTCACCGTCGCGTCAACTAGCAACTTGTAAGTTGTCCTTAAATTTTAGATCTCGCACCTGCAATGGCCGTGTTACTTCAACTGTGCACTCTCACTTTTCCTTTCATCTCTAATTACTGCAATCTGTTATTTTCCAGTTTCAAGGCCTAGGTGTGAATGGAAGTTCTGAAGACTTTTTGAATTTGTCTTGTATTAGCTTCAGAAGTTTAATTGCAGTTCTGAATGTAGTTCTACATTTTGATGTCTTTTAGATTTGTCTGCTTTTGAAGTTTATGATGTTTGTGATTGTTGACCTATATTTCATTATGTTATAATGGCCATTATTTTGGCATTACCAATGTTTTCTTTCACATGATTATTAGTAGCCTGCTTCGTTGGTCTAGTGGTCGCAAGCGTTACTACTGAGCATGAGGTATTAGGTTCGAGTCTCGGGTTGGACAAAGTGTTATTGGGTTTATCCATCTGGTATTTTTCAGTAGCGTAGTAGTAGTAGTCTGGAATTTGTGTCCGGGTGATTTTTTTGTGACTTAAACATAACTGGCGAACTGGTAGTACTATAGATCACGACTGCCTAACCCTTCAGGAAATGCGAGCGTGATGTTTTGATGCTATGATTATTAGTATTGTATAACTTAAAAAGCACTCCATGGACCTATTGTAATCTTTAGAGTAGCCTCAAAAGAACAGTAATATTATTAGTAGATTTGTTGTTCGGTTTTAAACTTCTGCATTAATTTAGTGCAAAGTTAGTTACGCGTTGTAATCTTTGATGCTGTGTTTCATGCAATCGCCACCTATGTACAGAATAGATCCAATAAATAGCGACGTCAGGTAAATGGGGCGTTATTTGATGAAGACACGCCCCGCGGTCAGCTGTAGTTCATAACTATGGTAGTTAGTATACGATCGTATCACGTCGATCGTACGTTAGTATATACGAACGTATCACGTTTATATTGATGAATGGGTTTGTTTGTACGACCTGTACTTGGATATATAGTTCAATAGCTGTGCAGGCGGAGGATACACCAGATTTTGGTCAGCCAGCCCGCGAATATGTATCCTCCGACTGCACAGCATGATTTTTTCCTTGTTTACGACTTTTTAGTTCGCTTTTGAAGCGAACTAAAAAGGGTTTTTTGATTTAAGTTTTTTTTATTTTAAAGTCAAGTTTAAGATGGTTAATAAGTTTTAAGTATGAAATTGAAATTTTTAAAACTTATATCCGTCGAACCAGTCAAGGTATCTAAACAAGCGTTAAGTATAATTAGATCTGAAAACAAGCTTACCAAGCAGAATAGGCCATCCTTCATCAGTGCCGAGAATCTGTTCGATGCCCAGGACTTGCGAGAGGAGTAGCCCCACCGTCACCGCCAGTTGGTTGACTGTGCCCAGCCCCCCGCGAAGGTTTAGAGGCGCGATCTCCGATATGTACATTGGCACTAATGATGTGTTTAAACCTGGACAAACAAATAGCAGGTAGTTAACCAGTAGTCTTCAGGTATTGGAAACAGGGTCCAAGCTATCAGCGGTCGGTCCCCCAGAAGGGAATATAATACGAGACAGAAATTCTAAATTAAACAAAAAATCCCTAGGCAAACAAATAGAAGGTACTAACAAGCACACAACGACACGACTTTTAATACAATGCTCGACTAATTAAAAGCAAAAAAATGCAGTTCAGGTATATAATGTATAATATTTACATTCTTTAGTTTAGGTTAATTCCAATCGAACGTTCAATAAATTAAGAAAAAAATAGAAGAAAGTTCAAAGTGACTTGTGTATTTGTTTTCTTAACACAAGTTAGCCCAATCATATTTTTTATTGAGTAGCCGATGAAAGCGCTAAAATCATACAAACCGAATTTAAAGAAAATGCATTAATCTTTGTTTAATCTTTAATAGATTAGAATAAATAGGTACATACGAATTTTAAATCATGAGCTTCAATAGCTACACCAATTTAAAAAATGAGTTTGGTTTAAGAATTAAGTTTGGCCGAAATGCGCTTGATTTCTCTTTGTATATACACTACTTACTATATTTTGTTTACACTGAAAACTTAACGAGGAGCTCTGCACCCCTTGGGAAGTACTTACTTTAGATAAAAATCTACAGAGAAAATCATTTTTATTGCTAAATGTCCTTTTTATAATTTTGCTTACACTGGAAAGATATTATGGGGAGGCCTTACTTGCTGGGTCTAATTCTAACTCTGTAAGACAGATTAATGTATGAGATATAATAACATCTTTTTGACGTCTTCTTCTTCTGTATGAAGTCTACCGTTTGTATGAAGGCCTCTCCCATCAAAACAAAATTGACGGGGCAGGCCTTCATCCAGCAGTGGACCAGTATATCATACTCTTGTTTTTTAAGCTGTCGAGAAATTTTTAATCGGTTTTGTATCGTATACGACTATTTTACGAGTTACATATTTATGAAAGATTGGTCGGAGAAGGTAACGCACCGAATAGAGTGGAAGGCTATCGCGGGCGATCTATACCACAAAGAACGTAGGCGGCGCGTTTTCTATTTTGTGTCTAAACCCAGATTGCTGGGTTTAGGTACAACACGTTCTTTTCTTGCTAACCTGTATTGACATGTTAGCAAGAAAATAACGTGTTGTACATACCGGCAACAAAGTTGCACAAAAGTTGTTATTTTTGTTGCGCATAAATAATACTGGCCACATTGAAGTTTAACTGCCAACATGCTATGATTACGGTAAACGATAGAACATCTCGATAGACCAAAATATTCGTCCTTCTGGGCACAAAATCGCTGCGCCAGAAGGACTTGAGAAGCCTTTACTAATAATATTCGAGGCCGCTTAGTTTACGCTGAGTTCGTGTTTCAGCTGTCCTCGGTTAGTTTGGATGGTCAATTTTGCATATGGCCGCCGAGGCAACTTAGTGCTTTGTGGTTCTTTCCCTATTGTAAAGTGATTATTGGGCCTTGACTTTTGCAGCATTTGATAGTGGTACATGTAACGAAGATTTTTTTGTTATCATTGGTGTACTTACCACAGTTGACTCCTATGATGAACCTTCCGAATATGAGCAGCTCGTAACAGTGTGATATCTTGGTGAACCCCATGAGACTCGCGCCACTGATGCCGAGGATGTTGTTTAGCAGTAAGCCCCCTTTCCTGGTAGAACGAAAGTATTAAACAATTGTTCTTTGACTACTATAGAGCGACTGCGAAGGTATAATTAAGGTTTACTTAAATGTGAAATTCTGCCTGTTCCAGCAGATTTGGAGTGAATTAAACATGTTCGTGTTATTCTATGGTACAACCATTATAGTACATTAAGATTGAAATTGCGAAACAAGTTTGAGTTAACTTATTAAACCTCTTGCCACCTTTAACAACAAGCATGGTTCTATCGACAGTTTATCAATTCAAACGTCAAAGTAGTTATTATTATAATAGTTTTGGCTGTTTGAATGTGTGTGAAACAAGATCAAAGATCGCATAAAGCATTGTAAGAATCTTCTGATCTGCCAATTTATTAATGTTTTAATTAGGCAAGGTATTGTTGAAAATAAGTACTGTAATTAGTCATGCTAACAATTTATGTAAAAGAAGTTTTGAATTGATAAAATGTCTAAGTTGTAAAGAAGTAGTCGTGCACTGCTATAAGTAACTGTATTACAATATTCTTCATAATGTTACCCGCCCCAACTTTATTGAGGTCGGCTTCCAATCTAACCGGATTCAGCTGGATATTAGTACCGATACCCCTTGGCAAGACTGGTCTCAGATTCCAGGCTTCTAACTACCCGTAACGACTGTCAAAGATCTTCAAATGACAGCCGGGACCAACGGCATAACGTGCTTTCCGAGGCACGGCGGGTCTCGGTATGTCAAGAACAGTCCCACATCGAAGGACCAACTTTGGCAAGCGTTGCTTAACCTCGAAGATTGATACGTACGGTTTTCATTATTTTACCATGAGTTCCTCACCCGTTGTTCTTTTATCTATCATTAAATAAAGTTGGTACCAGCGCTTTTCATGACCCTTCAGACATTGTTTCTAATATCATCGCTAATTTCTAAGTAATTGATTATTATGTTACTGAGTGTCGAAGTGATATCGTGGTATAATGGAGTTCTCCGAAAATTGGGGGCTTGGCGTTTCAATCATGGGATTGAACATTTATTAACAAATATTGCGGTTTTCGTTGGACTGAAGTAGTAATGTTTCTCTATGTTATGAAATCTGTCAATTTTAATAATAATATCTACAGAACATTGAGATTACAAATTGAAACGGACTGATTGGTTTGGCTCGCTTTCTTGGTAATCTTCATAGATTCTTTATTTGTGCAAAACATGACACAGCATGCAGGTTGTTCTAGTACATTTACAGTTATCTTTGAAACCTGATATTTAGTACAACATCAACAGCTAATTATATAATAGACAGTCGATCAATTCTTGTTTTTAGTTTTCTTGGTGAGGAAAATGCTCATTATCAAGTATATTATCACACAGACTAATGTGGGTGGCTTCACATCGCACATGAGCACAAGCAAGCGCATCCAAGAAAATTCCTACTACTTAACTAACTGCATATCTTTAATGATTACAATCATTCATTGGACCATTGTCAAACTAAAATACATCATGTTGTGGTGGCCCAGTCACTTAAGACCTCGCCTGTCGTGCTTGGGTCGTGGGTTTTTCAATGTGACGTGTTCAAGTCATATGTACTTTCTTAGTTTACCTTAGACATCGCTCATAACGGTGAAGGAAAGCATCGTGAGGAAGCCTGGACTTATATTTAGTATAAGTTTGTTCTCCATGGTGTATTTGGCAACGCGTTCCAGTGCGAGGATAAACAAATAAATCAATGACGTCAGCCTTACCTTCCGAATCTGTTCGCGATCATGCCACCAGAGAATCCGCCAAGCATGCCACCGATAGCGAAGATGCTGACCGCTATAGAGTACAATCTGTTCACGGTGTCGTCTTGCAGGTCCATGCCATATCGGTTCTTGTATACATCCTTCATGAAGTTTGCGATGTTCTGCCGAAAAATAGTGTGGTCAATTTGGGAAAAGGAAGCTTACTAGGTTTTAAGACATAAAAACAGTTTTTAAGCTTATATTCTGAATCCAATACCATTTTCTTCTCTATTTTGAGAGATTTTGGGAAAAAACCCTATATGAATGTCAATGAATAACAAATTATAAATTTTAATGGGTCAAGCGGAGGCAGTGACTAAGAATATAGGGGTACTTAGAGCCCTGTCTGGGTCGCGGATAAATTTGAAAGAGAGTTACCGCGGCCCTGGCTAAAGCAACTGAAGGAACACACGGGTGGGTTTTAGTCAGTATAAGTCTGACACACCCTCCCTCTTCACTCCAGAGCGGGAGAAGGCATTGGATGATATACCACCGAAAAAAAAAATGGGATACTTAGAGCAGTGGTGGCCCCGTGGTAGCCGCCACGTGGCAACTTTACTTTGTGTTAATTATTTCATCACCACTGCTCTCAAAACGGTGAAGGAAAACCTCGGGAGGAAACCGACATGTCTTAGAACCAAAAATTTGAACACATTTGTGACATCTACCAAACCGCACTGCGCCCGCGTGGTGGATTACGTTCCATTCTCTCGCACAGAGAGGAGGCCTGCACGCACAATCGACCAAATGGGCGTCTAATTGCGGAAAAGGGGGTTCATCTATCCTATCCTAGGGGTACTTGAGTCTTCTAAAAGAAAACTTCTCCAGTCCAATCGACGCAGTTGTCCTGACTGCTTCAATTAATGTCAGTAAATAACAAGCTGTATCTGTCTAATGATTTAAATGATTAGTCGAATAATTCGAGTGGAGGGAATGACTTAAATGAATGGGTTATCATCTTACATATTATCTTCACTTGCCGTAAAACAGAAGGTTTATCTGTCTGTCGGTCCATTAGTTTGCTTATAACCCGAAAATTGCTTACTAAATACATACGGTACTTTCGAAATGATACCTAGACACATTATTTACTCTGGTTTCCATTCCAACGTAGATTTAATATTGATCAACATTTAATTACGCATAGCTAATGCAAACTGATGCAAAGTAATGTTGGTTAAATGTTGATGCAATGCTCGATGATATTACCAATCACGCTCAATAAGCTAGACTAACATGATGAATACACAATCGGCTTTATCCTACACTCATACTTATTAATACATTAATAGCTCGCTGCAGAGCAATAGCATTTTATTATTTCACTGCGAACCGGAGCGAAATAATATGAATAAATCCAATAAAGCTTATGTCAATGAACTAAAATATGCGCTGTACCATTTATTTTTTAAATTAGACATCAAAATATTGCTTCAGGTCATCATCTGTCTGTCTATCTTTATCCGAATGTATTTGGGCTTGGTGCTACATTTTTTAACCAACTTCAAAAAGGAGGATCGTCCATTCGACAGTACGTGTCTTTGTATTTTTGTTACGCGATCGCGATTACTACGCCTAATTAACAATTGATTTTGTTTGTTATTTTTGTATTTGAAAGAATATGTTCTCGAATTGGTTCCATTTAAATTTGGTGAAGATTTAATGAAGAACTTCGAAGATATACAACAGAAATCTTCAATAAATGACGGCAATTCTCTCGGGATTACTGCAACAGCATATCTGTTTATTGTTTTTACCATTTCATAACGTAAAATCACGCCGGTACGCACTAACGGAGTACGCAGATCTGTACTGCTCACCCTGGTACACTCTCATTTCAATGGTTACGTTCAATTTCATGTTATTCGAGTGTTTTGGCATTATAGGTACTTTACTATCGAACTTGTCCATTAAGTAACACAATTAAAAAGTGGAAAATAAAAAGGATTTTTTTTTACTAGTTATCGGCTATACATGGTAATTTAGTGACGGTGCGATGAAAATTAAATTGCTTTGAAAGGTGATGATCACGCAAGTACTTTCTAAGAAAATACAAGTGCGTATCGGTCGAATGCATTGCATTGTGATTGGTAAAATCACTTATCGGTTTGATGTAAATCGAATTGCGTCGAGCCATCAAAAAGGTCGCTAACTTCACCATCTTTCATACAACTATCACTTTAAACAAACAATAGCTGTAACTAAGCTATATTTTGTTAAATACTATACGTTAACCTTTAGTTACAGTCAATATTTCCATTATTAGCACGTTTAATTAGCGTCTGCAATCGAGACGGTTTCTATTATTGATTCACATGGCACTTTAAGTAACTCATTGAGCTGAGTTACGTCGCCGCAACTTCAGTGTTTGTATGCATCTAGTTTACAAGTCGTCGGAGAGTAGTGGAATGAACTCAGTGTCGGCACATCGCTCGAACTAACTTGTCTACTCATTGTAAACTACAACTATTTTGTTACTAAATTGACGTGCTCGCTCGTATTTATCAAGTGATCAGCTATTTGTAGTAATTTTGTTAGATGTTCTCCAATTTCGAACTGCACTCCAAATATGAATGTTTTTATTAAGAAATGCATTTTTCGGTATTAAGATACGGAAACAAATGTACCAGTAGTGGATAAAAATGAATGTAAAGTTATGATTATTCAAGTACATTTTAGAGTCCGTGTGAATCAGTTGAATGGTATTCAAGAATAAACCTTTCTCTTAGGTTTATCGTTCAGAATCTAGAATTTAGACCCTAGATTGTTATCGAATACAATTAGTTTACTGTACTTCAAATATGAATGTCTTTAAAGAAATGCATTTTCATTCAGCATGAGATGAACTCTCAGTACTTTTCTAGCAGTAAATAATAATGGAAGCAGTGGTTATTGAAATGGATTCCTCGGTTCAAATGGGTCTGTTGGATGGTGTTCAATAACTTATTCCAAAAGAAAAGCTTCTAGCCTTAACTATGGGATATAACTCAGAAAAAAAATCCTTTTTAACAAAAAACTAGAATGATTATAGCTAGGTTGATCTTCGTTGATAGTTTGTTTTGCGTCGCCACAAAATGCTAGACTAAAAGTTTATTTTTATTTTTTGCTTTTCAGTTCTTTATTTCGTCGTTTCAGATTTTTGTTAAAATATATTTTCACTTTTTATCTTACTTAATTTCAACAGAATCGGTTCACGATTGAAAATTCAGAGGGGATATTAATAAATCCTTTTTTTCTACCTTTAGGGTTGGATATTATATTTCAAATTTAAATGGCACCAACTTTGAAGTAAGAATTTGTTAAATTAGAATGTATAAATCGGACAACTCTATAAAAAGTTACGAGTGATCATAATTTAAAAAAATATATACATGTCAAATTGACAACCTTCCCCCGTTTAAAAAAAAAAAAATAACATACAATTAGTTTCAAATGTTTTTGTCTGAGATTGCTGATTGGTATTTGATACCAAGTCAGAATCACCGTTACTGTCACAATCGATGTCTATCTACCCATTTCAACTGCCAAATCTCAGAACATTTACTTTTTGTGGAAGATGGATTAAATTCTTTTTCTCCTTCTTTACGAACAGTCAAAATACGACATTCAGCAAAGAAAAACCCCTTGTGGAAAATTGGCGTTTTAATACTGAAATTGCACAAGAACATCCACCTTGAACTGACTTACTCTTACTTGATTTATATGAGAAGAGTTATTATAATTTGTCCTGTAGAGGAGCAATATAAGGCGAGTATACTTTAATTATAAAAGATGTGTGACTGACCTTGCCAGGAGCGTTGATGACACCAGTGTTGTACCCGAACTGCAACATGCCCAGGACTGCCGCCAGAATTGCATACGACAGGAAGAAGGTAAGGCCCTGAAACAATACCACTTCATAACACCCAGAAACAAGTAAGAACACAACATAAAAATTCGAAAAAAGTGCATATATTTTATAACAACACATGTCGTGACGTGAGAAAAAGCGCTTTAAAAGTCTTAAGTTTATTTTTTCCATCGTTTATTGCGGTGACAAATCCACACGAGAACATCCACTGAAATAAAATGTACATTACAACCATAACTTAAAAACACAAATTAACAAAACAAGCAGCACATATAAATAAAAAACCCTGCAAAGTGCAAATCTGATTCGCGCACGTAGGGTTCCGTATAAACAGTTGCATTCACCAAAATAATTAGGTAACTTTACTAACGTTAATAAACAATGAAAGCACCGAACATTGCTCTTCAAAATACTTTGCCGTTCTAAAACTGTTGTCCCCATACATCAATATACAAAATATTTACTTTTGCAAGTACATTTTATAAGTTAAGTTTTTAAGACGGTACCCTGACCAAAAAATCGGCATGCGATATGAGCATTCCTATTGGTCTAGCGGCACTGGCGGCGCATGAATTACAGTAGTGAATACGCCCAGATTTTAGAATAAAATCTTTATAAAATCGAATTTTGGTCTTTTGAAAAAAATAAATCTACAAAAATGTTCGTTATTAAATTGTCTATCCATTAGTGTTAGTACAAAAAATAATTAATGAACACTTTACGAGGAGATGCATAATATCAATAATTAATTCTCATTTTTATGTTTTATTGGAAGGAGATTAGTAAAATATATACAACATTTAAAAAAAAACTAAATCTACCATTTTAGAATCAATATTTTTTTTTATTAATTGATATTTCTTTTTAACTAACGAGTAGATAGCTCCTAAAAACAGCACAAAAAACGGCTTGCGCGGCGTTTTGCTCGGGGTACCGCCTTAAGCTGACATGGTCACAATCATTAGACTGACTTGAGACTTTAGTTCCCGTGATCATGTCGCTTGTAACGGTGCCGAAATATCGAGCTCTCAACCAAAATCTAAATATACATGATAAATATCCCTAAACAAATATTAATTCTTTTTTATAAGTTGGTCGACTATTACTCGTAAACTTGTAGTTGTAGCTCACTTTTAGCTGTTATTGTTTGCCTTTTAATTTCGTTATACTCGTAGGTTAAACTAATGCCGTGATTTTTTTCACTTATCCAAGAGCAACATAACAAAAATTAGCAATTTAAACCTTTGATTTTACGCAAACGGATCCCTGAACCGAAAAATCGTTTTCACAGACCCGTAATATTTGAATAGCCTATCCAACGATACCACAAAGATGATAAAAAACATCTTAACTTTACGTATACATAAAAAAACTTGATTTTATTTTACTACTTTGTCGGCGTGATTAATGTTTTTGTATTATACATGCCAAATTATAGCTTTCTAGTACTAAGATTCTCTAAACTAAGCTGCGGACAGACGGACGGACGGACAGACGGACATGGTGAAACTATAAGGATTCCTTGTTGACTACGGAACCCTAAATAAGCTCCTAATAAGTGTTTATGTTAAATTCTTAAATTCTGCTTTTTTCTGAATATTTTTAAAATAGATTTATTTTTTTACGGGAGATCAATAAACAATTTTGCTTGACAAAGCATTTATAGTGCTCATAATTATTATAAGCATTACTTCTCCGAGAAGCTTTTTAGAAGCTTTGAATAAAATTCAATTGCCACAGAGCACAAATAGGATAAATTATACTAGAAATGGACTTATGTACTCTATCTTATGATATGGACGGTTATAAGCTACGGTTTGAATATTAAAATGCTGTTTTAAAAAATAGGAGACGCTTTTTATGCAATGCAGTTTGAGGCAACTGATCGAATTACAGCTTTGTGTGGTTACTCTGCGTTTAAATTTATTTAGTGCACGCTCCACGGCCCCTAACTCAATTTGTTCCTTCAACGTTGCGAGCTGCGAGGGGTCTGTGCTAGGCACTATCCAGGTTTTCTAAAATATTTTTGATGCAATTATCTTGTCAACGCGGATAACGTAGTTGTTGACGCTTTGTGTGGGAAACTACATAGTCTCTTTGATGTCAGAACCTATCGAAGCCAATGTTGGAACATGTTGGTTCTACAATATTGTGATACCAACCTGTATCGGAAAACAGCTTTTGCGAACTTTCTTCGCTTTTCGAACCTTGCGAACTTTACACGATGTCTTGCACTTACTATATGTGTAGAACATCATGACATCACTTACTGCCGATGGGTCTACTTTCAGGCAACTAGTGGTGGCGTATTTTGCTGCTCTTCTGATGTCTTGAACCTGTTGGTATCCAATTCATGATAAGTTACCTACCTGTTCTAACGCCCTGATCTTCTGCTTCTGTTTTAAGTCTTCTTCCAATATACCGAGATCCATCCCAAATTTTGAGCCCGTTGCCAATCGTATCATTTTGATTCCTTTTTAATTGGTATTGAGTATTTGTACCATTTATGATAAATTAATTTAAACATTCATGCACAACATTAAAGTAAAGTGTAAGCCATTGTACAGTTCTAAAATAACAAAAATAAAATGTATTTAATAATTGAAAAAAGGAACACTGTTCCTGTATATAACTAAATACATACAAAATGATCACAACTAATTGAGTACCTGATACAGATGTCTGACGCCTCTCTCGTTCTCTTCTTTATTCTATTAGTGCTATCATAATCTAACTAATCAAATCCTAGGACTACTCGTACTATTGCGCTTATTTTGAAACACAAATGATCTGTTTCAAGACAGAACGTTTATACATTCAAGGAATATGCTACGAATTGAACATAAATGTAAGCTGTTTATCTAATAGAGGCATTGCTCAATGACAGGAAGTCATATTTTGTCCAGCTCAAAGAACCCACTTTCAGAGTCGTTGGTTTGGTAAATTGTTACCACAAGGGACTTTATCTGTCTGAATTTGCCTCATAGATATGCAGCTTAACTTATGCTTTTTTTTTTGTATACCATCATTATCATTGTACGTACCTGTTCTAGCAGTCTGAGCTTCCGCCTCTGTGAGTGTTCCTCAAGCCGGTCCACGTATTCTCGCAGCTCTTCTATTTCTTCTTTTACTTGCTGCACAGTGTCCAACTCTTGCTTGATGGCGACCATGTCACGTTTCACCTGAGAATCATTTTTAGTTTTATAACACGTGGACAAAAACTGGACAGTAGTTTAATGATAAGTGCATTAACGCAGTGCCTCCGGTGAATACGCCCAAGATATTATATTCATAAATCATATTCTAGCTCATTTCCTCCACTCGACTCAACCTCGACGGAGTCGCCCTCGATCAAATTGACAGCTATAACTTGTTGTTTATTGATATTAACGTACTCAGCTTCGAGAGATTTTTTGCCGTTGGCGTAGTGATTGAGTGGTGGAACTTTCCTTCAAGTAGACTTAGAATCAGAGATGAAATAATATACTTTGGGCCGTATTTCTTAGTTTCATTTCAGATGCAGCACGTAATCGCCATATGTGAGTTAGTTTTCTACGGCCAAGTTCAGATTATAGAAGCTAATGCTTTCATTCGTCTGTGTATAGCCTGTCTACAGGTTTCAGTTGCTTATTATCTATATTCATTTTTCTTCTATTAATTTTATTCCCGGCGATATCCTAAAATTCAGGCATGTGCCTCCTTCAGAGGTCAGGTAAGAAGTTTTTCATTAAAACGCTAAATAACTTTCTGCGAAACAGATGCAATATTAATAAAAATCTAACTATAAAAACATCGGAGAAGAATTTAGCTCTTAGGTTAAGTTCTCGTACATTAAGTTCAAAATAATTTGAAATTAGATAGTTAGTTATTAGTTAGTTATATTTTAAACCTTTTTGTTGAATGCATAACACAAAAAGCTTATTTTTCGAAGCCTTAAGGTCTTTTTACACCTCAAAATTTAACCCAGCAGCCACAAAGGCTTTGCAAGCTAACGCTCACTGTGTCAAGGCTTATCTGCGGTGATCTGCCAATTAAGCCAGTCGAGCTTAGGCGTTACCAATCTGCGGGTTGACCACAGCAATCAAGTGATGGGCGGCGATATAAGATGGGATTGTCGCCACACACTCGACTTGGTAATACATAAGCTGTTTGACAGTACGGACAATTACGTAATTGTATGTTGCATTTAATCAGTGAATTAACTTGCCATAACCAGAATGTCATTACGATTGATGTCTTCAAATGGATAGGTAGAAGTGTAGGTGTAGTTCCCACAAACATTGAGCTAATTATTTCTAAAGTCCTATAGAATAAGAAGTAACTGTGCATATATCCAGGTGCCAGGTTGCCTGGAAGAGATCGCGGTATGCGATAAGGCCGCCCGTTGTATATTTTTTTTGTTTTGTTCCAGTGTTTTCTGGTGTACAATAAAGTATATATAAATAAATTAAATATCTTACTTCTGGCTGCTACTATGAATTTCGACTAGCACACACAAAACTGTCACTTACGGGATGACTTCTGTGTTTTTTTGTTAAACTCAGATCTCAGTGTTTGCACGCTGTTGCAAGCTCCATGATCGCGGGGTGACTAAGGAAAGCGGGAAAAAGATGGCTCTGCATCTCTGTCTATGTTCACTACGGGAACTCGATCGACAGTCACGGCAAAACACAGTCTTGGCATAACTCACGATATCTTTTTGATTGGCATGGAGTGCCTTTGCTATAATTTTTCGAAAAGTGATATAGAGCGCGCTCTAGCTTTGCCTATATTCACAGAAAAAGACGTGCGTTTATATGAATTATGTAGTATTTTTTCATTGTCTGTCAAACTTTATTGTATTTAGTTTTCACTTGCATGCATCATCAAACGCCTGCTAAATGATGGTCAGTAAAAGATACTCAATCCATCAATTTACAGAACGATAAATTTTTCGTTCAAATTTCATTTGTTTGATCTTTGTAGATTTGATGAATGAATGTGTCATGTTGATAGATCAATCAATGAAGAGTTTTTAGATACAGTATTTGTTATTTGTTTTCAATATTGAAACGATTTGTTAGAATAATCACGTTTATTTGATATTGGTTTTTATTAGACCGTAAAAATATCACCGCATATACCTTATTAGGATAAATGTAATGCGACTAACAAAATACATTTATAAGACAGATTTGGAAAAACCGCGGACGCCCTAGAAGGAAATACACTGGTGATGTTCTTCAGCTAGTGCGTACTCACAACCGACATGTGACCACATAAAAGAAGCAACAGAAGTATGAAAGGGTATTGAACACAAACACATATCTATTTACCTGTATTGTAACCTCAAAATCAAAACTGATTCACATCTGTGCACTTCAACGTAAGGTTCAGTTGAAAACCAGCGTCAGGCAACTCCCAGTTGTCTGGCATTTTGCTGAACTGACACACTATGTATGTAATTGTTTTTATTAAATTCTTTTTCCTTATATTTGTACATTGTGTGTATCTATGTGTGCCAAATAAACAAGTTTTCTTTCTTTCTTATTTCTTTTCTTTCTTAATGTGCCCACTGGTGGGAAACAGGCCTCCTCTCTGTGAGAGGGAATGTGTGCTCAATGCGGATTGTTTGAAAGGATCTTAATGGCTGGCACTCTATAGTTTCTACCTACTCTTTTGGGAAAAGTATGGGTGTAAATATGACTGCCAAAGATTATGGATTCATTTAAAATAATGATAGATCATGTTTTATTACCTACGTTGATTTGACCTATTTCACAGGGGCACTCCGCATTCGTCACCAAATTGTAAGCCCTAGGAATACCAACTCAGCATTATGTAAGATCTTTTGTGGAATTAAAAGTAACAGCAGCAACGTTGCTTTTGTACCATCAAATTGGTTCGTTCATTATAAATAATGGTGCAACAAATGTATGGAACATGATCACTGGATGTTTAATGAATCTCATTTGAATAATGCGTTTTAATTTTGTGAATGGCAACTGTTAGAAGCAAAATAACATTTTACCTAAATGTGAGGTCTAACGAATAAGTGTTTCTAATATATTGAGTTGGTTGTTCCTATCGCGTTTTCACACAAAATGCAAAGGGTTAGTTTGTACTAATGCTGGTGAAATATAGATTTAAAATGCCTACTATGGGGCAATGACGTGTTTGTATCTCGAGATACAGTGACGTTCCATCAGCAAAATAATGAATGACGTGTTGAACATGTTGTGTAGGTGAACTTATTTGTTTTAAAACACTGGTACTCAGTTGAATCTGGTAAGACTGGAAGCCGACCACAAAATAATTGGGAAAAGGGTAGTCACCAAGAGCGCAGTGCGGCGACGAGGCCGCGCACTCACGATTGCAAGGCAAGTATGTGTGAGCATAAATTGTATGAAAAAAATCAACTGGTCGTGCGCAGTACGACAAGCGCACAGCTGCGGTGCCGCAGCAGTCCGACACCAAACGTCTAAATTGAAAGAGCCCTTAAGGTCACTCCTTAAGGCTCTACACAAGTGACATTCTATCTACGAAAGCGTCACGATAGCGATTTGAAAAATCTTAAATATGTACGGGATTGCCAAACGCTATCGAAATATCACGTGATCAATCCCTTACATTTTGGCATTTCGACAAACGCCATCGCTGTTAAAATAACATTTCGACTCAAGTTCTTCTCAGGTGACATTAAGATATCGCATGCCAATGAGGGCTTCCGTTTTTGTCCACCAGTTGGCGCCACTGGCGAGTAAGGTCATTAAATATAGCTGTTAAACTTTGTTTACGCGCACGCAAATTTTGAATTAAAATCATCTCTAAAGCCGTAAAAGTGCGATTAAATATACAATCGAGTATGTGTAGTAGTAGTAGTAGTGTATGGGTCCTATCTTAATAGGTTACCTACCTTAATCTTAATCTGTAATATTTGGAAAACATTTACATCAATAAAAAAGTAGTAAATAAACTCGCACTAAATACCAAAAAAGTAGAAAATTTGACTTTTGTAGACTGTACACCAGCGCCCCTAGAGGCAAACTCAAACGTGATTAACCTCATTCCATACATTTTGATACTCGTAATTGCTGTCAGAACGATATTTTGTGTAAGCCCTGATATATTACGAGTATGAATTCAGGTATGAATATCACTTACAAAAGCAAAAAAGAATTTCCAAATTCCAACTTCAAATCAATATTTTAATACTAATAAATTTACCAATAAAAAAAAACATTTTTAAACAAGCTTTTTAGCTTACCGTGCATTGTCATCTAAAACAAACGCAAAATTTCATCTTAATCACTTCAGGATAACTGCTTTAAAATTCAGTTACAAGATTCGACCCGAACATATTTACATATTGCAAGTTAATAAAAAGCTTGTAAAAATAGTTGCAGTGAACCCAAAGCAGCCACAGCCGTACAGACTTAATGGAAATAAGTCAGAGGTTATTGTGCCTTGGAAACAGCAAGACAAGGGACGACAAACGCAAAATTTCATCTTAATCACTTCAGGATAACTGCTTTAAAATTCAGTTACAAGATTCGACCCGAACATATATACATATTGCAAGTTAATAAAAAGCTTGTAAAAATAGTTGCAGTGAACCCAAAGCAGCTACAGCCGTACAGACTAAATGGAAATAAATCAGAGGTTATTGTGCCTTGGAAACAGCAAGACGAAGGGTTGCCAGTGAGGTGCACGGTTGTGCACGCTACACACGCGATGCAATAGCGCTGCGGTACGGCCGCGCAATCATCGAGCTATTTGTGGCACGTACCGGCCTGAATGTGGGCAATCGTACGAGAATGAAGCTTCGACTAGGCCATTTTCATTCTAGTAAATCTTTTAGACTAAGAATGTTGGTAGAAGCCCCGGTTTGTGCATTTTAGGTCGTGATTCTAAACCTAGGCAGCCCATTAACGTTGAGATTGGTTTCATTACCGCTGTTAGTCCTATTCATATTATTTATGTAAATGATGCAATGACTGCGACAGCAAATGGTGTTAGCGTGACTTAATACTGGGCCAAACAAAAAAGTTGGGACCCATTTCTGCGTCTCCGTGTGATACGGGCGAGGCCTCTGACTAAATATTATAACAGATTAAGAAATCACATTAAGGAAATCTACATTCTTAAATAGAAATACAAATTCAGACACTTAGCAAGAATCAGCTATTATGGTAACAATAAATAATCATGGATAGCTTCTTATGTTTTTTACATATATCACTAGCCCAGTTCGGGTTCAAACCCGATTAATGCGTTTAAATCCATCTCTACATCAGTATTACCTGCGGACACCTAACTACTACACCCTTCTTCCCGATTGGTCCGATGCATTAGCGTCACGATTTTTATTTTTAAATTCCATTTGGACAACACAGACCAATGAAATGCAGCAACAAAGCATTCATAGGGCAAATGGGCGTGGCAGATCGGTGGAAACCTAACGTATTTAAATATGCACAGATTCCATTACATAGGTAATGCTCTGTTTGTAAATAGATTCTCCCACAAGTCAAATTCTCAGAACTCGTCGCTCCGAGCGATATATAGATATAAAATGGTATTCCTCTGCACGCTCACAGTCTTTGAAATTATCTATGTTTGCACAGTTGATCAACGAGAGTGTTTTTCAGATCTTTACATGGTACGTACTGGTGCAATTTAGTGTCCGACATTTCAGTTGGTTTTCGTTCACTGAATATTTGTATTTTCAACCCCCGCCCGAAAAAGAGGGGTGTTATAAGTTTGTCGAGTGTTGCTGTGTATTTGTGTGTCTTTCTGTGGCACCATGGTCCCTAAACGGATGAACCGATTTTAATTTAGTTTTTATTGTTTGAAAGGTGATTTTGTCGAGAGTGTTCTTAGCTATGTTTGAATAAAATCGGTTCAGCCGTTCAAAAGTTATGGGCGTTTTACTGTTTGAATCGGGGTGTTTTCGCAAGATAAATGTGTCAGGGGTTTTTTAAATTTAAAAATTTTACTAGTTTGGATATAGTGTCATAGATGACATTATCTATCTATCTAAATATATAGTCTTTTTTTTCACAACATTTAAAAAAGCATTTTGTGGCAAAATAATTTTTGTGGAAGGTTAATTATATTTATTATTATTTATTTATTCTATTTCCCTTTGCTGTAAATGCACAAACTAGTTTTATCCCCAGCATCTCTATTCTCTGCAAGTTTGACCTCCAGTCGAGTGGTTGGCGCTCGTCAGAGTCTCGGCTCATCGGCACCTTGACCCGGCCGCAACCCATCTCACTATGTACTACTTAGGCACTTACGTGTAATTTGCCGAGTTAACGAGCGTTGCCCTACTTTGGAGGAAAGTATTACTAAACTAGTTATAGGTAACTTAGGCGTATTAATAAACTGACGTTAATAGACGAGGCATCTTGAGCGTAAGTAGATTAAAATGCAACGTGTGTCTTGCCGTCAGTGAGCTTTTTATGAATATTTTTTTAAACTAGTTGGCCGTAAATGAGGTGTTTTAATAAAATATCCTTAATAAGAGAGGGATGTTGAGCGTAGGTAGATCATAATTTCGTTCATCTTGCATGGTATGTATTATTTAACTCTTTTTAGCTGAGTTGAGCGGTTTTCGTAAGGGACAAAACTTATGGGTTCGCTAATGTAACCGCGTCACCGAAATGCTAAAGTGACGTGTTCCGCCAGTGAAAAGTGGCCTGTTTATTATAAGCGGCCAATTTCCACTTCTGAGGATAGTCCCCATGACTGTTTATTTGTGTTTTAAGTCATAGCTATGAACTACTTTATTGTATATCTACTGGGCACTAGGTATAGCAACAATCTATAAGGAGATAATGTTTGTAAAAAGTCAATAATGTTTAGAATTGACCACTTGTCATTTTGACTTTTCTAAAATTGTTTTTTTTTATTACAATGATAAACGAAATAAACGAAGAAAAGTGGCTCCTAACTTATTTAACGCCTGGTTACTAAATTAAATACATATATTTCAGACTTAACATCCATATTAAATACTACACTATAAAATAATAATGCGAAAGTGTCTACTCTATCTATGCTTGTGCACAGAGAGAACCACACCGCAAACGGTGCCCCATATGTTGATATGGGGCACCGTTTGCGGTGTGGTTCCACAGTCGCATTGTGGCTGATCGGAGTACCCCAAGCTGGTGGCAGGTTGCCACCTGCACCATAAAATACCCGTGCAAGGCCAGTGCTAGGGCTGTTGACGTGGCCGAGGTCTGGTCAAAGCACAACATCTAAATTAAAAAGCTGAAAATGGAATCATCGACACGTTGAAGAATAAAATCTCTATCCGTCTGTTTTTTTAACCCCCGACGGAAAAAGAGAGGTGTTATAAGTTTGACGTGTGTTGCTGTGTATCTGTGTGTCTCTCTGTAGCATCATAGCTCCTAAACGGATGATCCGATTATACCTTTTCACGACTAAACGACTGAATCAATTTAGATGATATTTGGTATAATAAACTAGCGTCTAGTATAGGGCTGCCATACGTCCCGGTACACCGGGACATGTCCCGGTTTGAAGCGTTGTGTCTCGGTGTCCTGGTCATCAAGTTATTAATCCCGGTATGCACACAATTCGCAAGCTACCCCTGTGTAGGTAAGTACTACGTCTGTGATCGGCGAGTTATCGAAATGGAGCGGAGGCGAGCGCGCGCGACTGCGGCTGCTTAAGTAAGTGTCCCTTCCAGTCACTGAAAAACCGAAGAACTGGAAAGAAAAGCGAATCTTCTTAAAATGTGTCAATATATTTTTGCAATTCCTGGCCACAATGCTCACGTGGAACGAGTGTTTTCGTTAATTTCAGCGCAGTGGACGAAAGAACGAAATTCACTCAAAGTAAGCACAGTGGAAAGCATCATTCAATGTATTTATAATTATAAAATGACGTGCGTAGAATTTTATAATTATGTTAAAGGGGAAAAAGGGGAGTCATTGACAAAGGTCAAATCTAATGAAAAATATGAGTGGGCAAAGAAAAGTGTAGTGTAAGAAAACTTCGTAATTATTTTATAAAATTTTCTTATCTATTACTACTGTTTTTTTTAATAATCTATGGTTTGCCCTATTTATGTTCTAAATGTCCCGGTCGGCGTCTCCGAATTTATGGTAGCCCTAGTCTAGTATGATACCCTGGCAAAGATATAGGAAAAAAAAAAAAATATCCCTAAAATCATCCATAGGATTATTGTTAAAGATGTTTGTATGGCGAACCAATAATTTCTCACGTTTTCTCATTAATTTACTTGAAGTACTAATACAGACAAAGTTGCGGGTAAAAGCTAGTTATATATATTTCGAACTAATTCATAATTCTTATCGCTGACCTCGAGAAGAACATTATTGAACAGAAACTTCACATTCGTTAAGGCACTTAACATGACAGAGAACAAAAGTAACCTTAAACATTCATGCTGTCAAATAAAGCTGCACACGATAAAAAAAGAACTGTAAATCTACTACATATCAATAATGAGATCATTTATGCCAGCATCTTAAGCCCGGATGCAGCATAAAACGGTTTAATTACCTAACAGATCACGACAAAAGTCGGATAAAATTAGTATGCTCAACACAGAGTAAAATCTTTTCATTTATTTACTGAAGAATACCTGCGCCTTTATTTTCTCGCTGTTGAGAAAGGAATTTATTGGGAAACTCAGATTCATTGTTGAGATTTTGTAAGGAGCTTAGCAGTATCGAGTTCAATTGCTATTAAATTTTTAAGATGCTTACAGCGTTGGTACCGTTTTGATTTTGCTTTCATTCCATCGTTTTTTGCTGGAAAACTTTACATGTTATAAATAGTACCTACAGAGTGCAATGGCGGCTCACACGAATCAAATGACATTTTTAAACAATATTGCGAAGAAAATAAATAAAACTTTAAAATCCATCTAATGTTTCTTCGTGCTATTTTTTCGTGCACCGTGTTTAATTTTTGTAGGGGTTGCAGTCCATCAAACATTCTAATATGTATAATATTAGGTCCTTAAATATGAAAATGGCGTTTTTGGAAACGGGTCACTTTTTCCTGTGATAAATACGGTTTCACTTGGAACTATAAGTTCAAATAAACTTTATGTCAAAGGCATGTTTGTCATTGGAACATTTTAAATTCGCAATAGGAATTGCCTCCTGGTCTTACACCATCTTCTGATCAATAAATTTATCTATACGATGTTAAATTGAATCAATGTCCTTTGCCAAATTCAAAAACACACGAGAAATGAAAATACCAAGTGAAAAAGGCATTTAAAATAAATAAAAACAAAGTACTTTTTTAGAAATATTGACTTCCTTAAAATTTTATTTAAATCAGCCGCATTTCGGGCGTAGGTACAATGAAAGCCCGCTCATGTCTTTGAAGGCCCATACATAAGTTATGCCTTAACGCCTGAACTCCGAGAGAATCGCAAGAAAATATACTCCACCTCGTCTGTTTCCGCCAATTCTCTTTACATAACTTAGCAGCGGTTGATAACTTATTCAGAATGTGCTAAGACTATAAAGTATACGGTATATTTACTTGGTTCCACGATTCGTATATCTTAAGATGTTAACTGGGTGAATTATTAATAACTAATGACGTGCCATGCTGCTTCGGTTTTTACGACTTGGAATGTCGAGTTTTTTAATATGTATGTTTAATATTGATTTAGTATTCGATAAACCTTACAAAATAAATTCTCCTAATGATGGCAGACCACATCAAAATCCGCTGCGGAGTTTGGAAGAACAACGCGGCCCACAGACTGATACAAAAAGCGACTGTATTCTGTAGTATTTACTAGTATGAAGCAAATTCGTAGCATTGCGGTGAATCTACGCGTGCTACGAATGCAGCGCGTAGCAACGCGTAGCAGCACGTAGCAGCACGTACCAGTCTTTTTTAGTATTTCGTAGCGGCTCCTCGTAGCAGCGCCGCGTCTCATGGCATAGCAACATTTTGGTCATTTTTAGTGAGGCATGAGATACCGCAGTACTTACGTTACAGAGTTATAGATAAATAAGTGCAATACTACAATTTTATCAAACTTTATTAGGTTTTTTTTTTGATAAATCTGTTTTGTAAGGAACTAGATATTGCAAACGCAAACAGTCTCTGCCGCGATATTTGCCGCTGGCCCAGAAATGTATATAGAAGTATGAATTAGGCTCAATTTCAAAGGATTTCAACATTTCATAAGGAATCCTTTATCCTGCATTAATACAACATACTTATGCATTTAAGAGCTCAACGGTCGTAATTAGGAAACAATTCATTTTCTATTGTTTCAAACCTGATTCAGTTTTATCGACCGTTAAGGGATAATATTTTTATCTTGAGGCACGGTAGTGCCGCTAAGACGAGCGAAGCGCATATACCTTTTCTCGAAGCGCTTCGTCGTTTTTTTGAACCCTCATAACTTGGGTTTGGATTAACCATATAAACAAAATTCTCGGGATATGATGTCAATAGTCAAACATTTAAAGTTTCAATTACATAGCTCTTATGACGGTACGGAGGGTAGCGAAACGGCCAAGCCACATATTTTGACTAGAGTTTGTGAAATTAGGGCTTGTAGAGTTAGGGCGTGTAGAGTAAGGAGTCTTCAGTGCTCTTTAGTTACTCTCCCACGTGGCTTTGAACATAGCCAGCAGTTCGGCCTGGTAGACGGTGCAGTAGGACGACAGCTTCAATTTATGGCATTTGGTTTCGGCGCCATGGCTCCAAAGAGACAATGCCGCCCCCACCTTGCCCTCAATTTTTCTGCCGTCCGTGAATATCTGTACTGCTTTTATGCAGTGGTTTACCAGTTGTTCTTTGTCTGCCAGGCATATGAACTGCAGGCTCATATGTTCTGTCGGGTGGGGTGTTGAGGCAAATGTGGTCCGACGCTCAACGTCCCCATCTCCTGGTACTGACTGAGATACCCCCCTCCTCGCCACATACAGGGCAGCTGCCTCTCGTATTCGGCGGTCGAGGGGCAGTATCCCAGCCAGCAACAGCGCCGAGTTTAGGGAGACGGTGCGATAGGATTTGCACAACTTCTGCGCAAACCCTCTTTGGACCACATTTAACCTCTTTTGTACATACGACTTAGCGGCTACGGGTGTCCACGCACTTGTTGCGTATAATATGACGGTTCGACTACTGCCCAGTAACTGGGTTGTGTAGGTTAGATAGGCAGAAGCTCCATGTAAAACACTGGTACTCAGCTGAATGACTGGAAACTGACCCCAACATAGTTGGGAAAATGCTAGGCAGATAGATAGAATGGTACAAGTTGGTAGCCGACTACACGCAGCATCATCAGACGTCGTGTCGCAGCGACACTACTGAATTCTATTTATTTCTATGAAATACCTTTCGCAGCTAGCGACACGTTGCCCGACTACACGTCGCACAATCGCAGAGGACGGTCACCCGACCGCAGATCAGTAGTGACCACTAGTGAGTGAGTGTAGACAGACATTTTGTCTACGGAACACTAATAGGAATACAGCGCTGCCGGCTGCAGACAGGTTCAAAATCATGACTGCAGCGACAGGCCGCAACGACGACGTGTCGTGGCTACATGAAACGAAGACATGTCGTATGTTGCTGCTGCGTATAGTCGGTTACCAACATGCACCTTTAGGTTTTATCTAGATAAACAAGTTTCTAATACCCTAAAAGAAATCGATTCAATGGCAAACATATTAAATCCTTATTGTCAATGCCATTATAACCACAAAACACTGTCTTTGTTTGCTTAAACGGTATATCGTTAGAATAACTTTATAATTGCTATCTTTGATCAGCATGCCAGTTACAGGAAACAAGCAAAATTACAACCGCAATAATTATGGCTTATCTACTATTCACTTTGAATTCTCTTTGGTACAATATACATATCGTATAACGACTGTACTGTGTGGTTCTATTTTAAATTTAATCTTGGAAGTACTTTTCCGTAAGGTCTACTCCGAAGTCTTTATAATATTATATGTCAATAAAGATTTTAAATATTAATCATCCATTTATTAAATTATGAATCAGTTTTCGTTCGTCGGTCGTCACTTTTTCAATCAACAACGTAGTGACATTGTTGAGTGAAAAAGTGATATTCTACCCGGAGTGTCGCCGAAAACGATAATCAAAAAGTTATATTATTTGTTTGGCTCGCGCTTAAACACCATCTCACCTGATGGTAAGCGATGATGTGGTCGACGGTGGAGCACGCTTGCCTAGAAGTAACCTATTCACTCTTTACTTAAAGACCCCTAGATTGTAGCTATCGGGAAACACAGACTGCGGCAGGAAAAAAATTATGGGATTGACGTGCGCTAGTTAAAACAAATATCTGCTTGGCAAAATAATTTCATTATGTAGTGTGCTGACTCGCCTTTAAGCGCGGCGTCGGGAGAGGACAATCCTGCCCGCGCCCTTACATCCCCGCCAACCGACAGTGGACGAAAGAACGCGAGACCGTACGTCACACTCGCGGAATGCTCGTACGATAAATTTACTTTTACCTGTTTGTGCCCCTAAACTGTGATTACTGTAACACACTGGACGTTCATTAAAACTTATTTTAAAGACCCAATACGCGCTGAGAAGCAGAACATTCCTACAATTGTTATTTTATATGTGTTTATGTGTGTGTTGTAAAGGATTATCTGTTGGCAGTTCTCCTAATTTCAAACATAGACTCATTTTATAAATCAGCAATCGTCTGACAAGTATGCTCCCGGATAGTTAAGGCCGTACCCTGACCAAAAAATCTTGAGCATTCCAAGTGCCCTAGCGGCACACTGGTGGTACATGAATAACAGTAGTGAATACGCCCAGATTTTAGAATAAAATCTTTATAAAGTCGAATATTGGTCTTTAAAAAAAAGGTAAAGCTACAAAATGTTTGTTATCAAATTGTATATCATTAGTGTTAGTACAAAAAATAATTAATGAACACTTTACGAGGTAGATGCATGCTATCAATCATTATTTCTCATTTTTATGGTTTTGTTGGCAGGAGATTAGTGAAACATATAATTCTTTAAAAAAAAAAGTTACTACCATTTTGGAATCAATATTATGTAGAAATTTTATGTATTTTTATTAATTGATATTTCTTTTTTAATTACGAGTAGATAGCTCTTAAAAACTGCACAAAAACGGCTAGCGACGAGTTTTGCTCGGGGAGGCGCCTTAAAGCGTAAATAATTCACAATGTATCTAAATAAAAGCTTGCATTCATAATGAAACATTTCGATCAATTTGACAGCCAGTACGATTATTTAATAGAACTGCATCCAAGCATCATCTATCAATGCTCATTAATTATTGCGTTAAGTGTCCTCCGATTGCCATATCATTATCTGCCCTCATCCACATTGTATATTAAATGAGCTACAATTAATATCGCTGTTTCGACATGTATTGTGTTGATAATAATATTGATGTACTTTGCTCATTTGAACGTGTCGTTAAAATGTAGCCGAGGTATTTATTTATTTGCAAATCCATTTTGGCTGGAAAATCTGGCTGCCGATAATGAAGAAGAAACTTTAAGTAGCAATTTATGTTCACTGCTGGACATAGTCTTTTCCTTAGTCGTGCCTTTTAAAGATAAGGCAAGGCATGGCGCAAATTGTCAGCCACGGAAACCTTTAGGATATCCGTCACTCTGTCTAAATTGGTTTATTTCACGGTGTAACTATAGTACGAAAAAACGAGTGGTAAAGATACGTTTCATTGTTTTTTCGAAACTATTACCACCAGACGTTTAATGGTTTGTCAAAGTTTGAATAGAAGATACTCATTCCTCGTAGGTTAATAAACTTGAAACTCGACAAGAATATTCACCTATACTACTTACTAAATATTAAAGTTTTCCATTATTAGTTTTTTACCGGCTACTATAGGTACTGGTATTAAACAAACAAAGCCTGCTAAGTACAG
Source organism: Orthosia gothica (assembly GCA_949775005.1). Taxonomy (NCBI): domain Eukaryota; kingdom Metazoa; phylum Arthropoda; class Insecta; order Lepidoptera; family Noctuidae; genus Orthosia; species Orthosia gothica. Next base: position 6,217,781 of record OX459039.1, on the reverse strand, counting down.
GCTATTCACAAGACGTTTGTATAGAGGTACCTCGTTTGAATTGATACGGTAAACGCGCTGCAAAGCGCTTGGGATCTGAACTTAGCCGGTGACGTCACGTCTCTGCACGCTTGTCTACACCCCAAGGGATGTCCATAGTCACGTATACAAACATGTACATGAAGCGAAATTCAAAAGCGTGTTTCTTAACGTAAGTTTGAAAGGGGAGGACATAACACGTTTATAATGTGCAAGTATTTTGTTGCAACAAACATCCTAAACGTTGAAACAAAACAGCTTTTGAATTTTGCTGTAATTTACATCATTTTGACATTGCACACTTTATCATAACGCGAGCGTTTGTTAGTTTATACCTAAATAAATCAATAGAGAGTTCCACTTACCTCGGAGACCTCACTCTGGCATGACTCCACACTCTTGGTCAGTTCCTGGAGCTGCGTGCGGATCTCGCAGAGAGCGACCGTCGTCTCGAGCTGGCGGTCCCCACGTTGCAGGTCATCCAGTTTGGCGGATAGATTCATGCTCATTATGCTCACCTGTCTCTGTAGGCTACAGCCAAAGTCAATGTTAGTCACACCAGCAGCAGGCTTGGACCTTAGCCGCGGAACCTTCCTCGCTACACGACAACTAACAAGTACGACTGGTTCGTTTGTTGCGTTCGGCCGAACTTGGAAACAGACCTCAATATTCCGATCAACAAAATTGAACGTTTATCAAAAGTCAATGTCAGGTGCTTGATGGTAGCCATTGCAACCTAATCTTGCATTTCAATTCAACAAAATCTTGTGCCCCCAAGTTATTTCTCATTTGTTATTTCTCTGAGACGGAGCGAAATACACAACAATCACCAATCTAAACAAAATAGGGCAATTGTCTTAACTCACATAACGTTGATAATATTTAGATACTAAACCGCCCGTGCGTTGTCTGTGACAAGCGAGGAAGGCCCGGCGACCTCACACGGATTGTATATGTGGGACATATAAACAAATGATATTCAAAATAATTACATCAGCATTTATCAACATCACACTGCATATTTACGCAGAAATTGATAAATTTCATATTAAATACTTTATTAAAATCACAAATTATTTTATATTCGTTAATTAGTTAAAAAGAAAAATGATAAGACTTTTGTCCTAACATTCTTTAAATTCCATCTACAATTCTCTTCTGTAGTTTTTGAGAATCAAAAAAAATATAACTATTAACTAATGAGTGTTTGATTTTACAGAATGGAATTTTAATAAGTTTGAAAACAAAAATTCTTTATACATTTTTAGTGTTTCGTGTGAATTATAAATACCATTGTGCTAATCAAAGTAAAATAATGTTCATTTAGTTATATAATATTACTAAAATTTTAAGGTGAAAGGTGAACAAAGACAAAAGGTGAATGCAGTGAGTTAAGTTTAATTTAATTTTTAACTAAAACTCTGTACATTGTTTTTTGAAAAACGAAAATAACTTTTTTTAGGAAAGTTTAGCCTTCTAATTTCTATGGAAAACACTTGATTTAAACACTACATTGAAACGATACAACCACACCCATGCAAGCATAACCCCGTCCTATCCCAAGGTTGATGTCAGAGGCAAGTGCCAAGCACGCATGTGTCCCGGTTCCGGGTAGCGAGAGACGAACGAGGTCGTGGCCATTGATGCTAACCACGGTGCCATGGTCCGATGTATGATAGGAACTGTGAATGATTCAGCCACCGCGAGCGACTCGGCGGGCGCATCGACATATCTGTCGTACGAGATAGGATGCCAAGCCAAGGTGAAACAAAATGTAGAAGACACATCGACACATAGAGAGATCCTTGTGATCGTATGCAAATGAAGCCAGTATTAAAGGCGGAAAGCTATCCGGTATTGTCGCTATGGTCACGTACCTAAGTAGTAGCTCCCTGAGTGTGGTCTCGTCTTCCTCCGTCGTCGCATATCGTGTCAGCTTGCCTCCGGCCTCCCGGCCCACATGGTCTGGTACCACTGCGTCAAAACTACTTGTTTATTTTATTTTTTACATAACTAACTTCCCGATCCAATTCGTCATTTTTGTCCGTATGTTTGTTTGTTTTAGTTCGACGCAGAGTTTGTGGTTTGGAATTTGGGTTACCGAGAGAGTGCGTGGCTCATAATTTTGTACGGTTGGTGCTACGAGTACCTACTCAGCATCGAACCTTTCACCGTTTGCCAATTAGCTTCGATGGCCACGACAGGGTCCCTAATCAATTTTGATGTTCAGCGATACCCACAAACTGGTATGGAAATGAAATTAACGTCGGAATTTTCATTGGTTTTGAGTTTAGCAAAAAAAAAAGTTTAATTCAAAATAAAAATTTAGCACCCTGGTCAATTTCACGATGGACACGTTTAATTGTTTTCAAAATAGTGTCTTCTATAAATAATGTTCTCAAAGTTACGCCATTTAAGTTTAAAGTATTAATTAATTTTTTTGTTTAAGCAGTGAATAATACCTGTGAAATTTAGACATTTAATTTTAAACACGATGAATTTAGTCGTGCAATTTGCCGGCAATAATATTGCTGGCAAATAGCACGCTGTTGTAAGAGCAATTTCGAATGAATGAAAACATAGATGAGTTTTTACAACAGAGACAAATGAGTTCCGAAGTAATAGTATGATAACATTCCGAAGGGGTATCGAGTCAGATGGTAAACGATGTGACAGACATTTCATGCACGTGACAATACTGTAACACCGACAATGATTTGAATGATACAATGCATTGATAAAAGACATGGTCAAATATTTTAGAAGAAAAATATGTTTTAATGACGTATGATTTCTTTAAATTACTCTCCAAAATTGGGAAAACATTAATTTTATAACAAAAAAATATGGATTTTGCTATAGTAAATTCTCCGGTTCGCTTCATTACTCTGTGATGCATTTCACGGAAGCCGTTCATTGACGGGCATCGAGCGGAGTTGCTTCAAATCCGATTCTCGTATTTCTCTCGGAGTGAATGGATAAATCTGGAATTCCTGATACACAAACACGGGTTTCATTCAGGTTTTTGCACCAGCTATTTGTGAATGAAAGCTTTAGATTGGCCGCACTTTATGCGATTTGTCTTAAACACTTTTTCTTATTATTATCTACAACTTATTTTAGGATTGTTTAGGTCATTTTATTCTAATTCTAAGGGATATTAGTGATTATATTATTATTATTTATGACATTATATATATTTATTATTTTTATTATTGGGGGTAGTATAGATGTTAGGGTTCAGACTTTTAACAGAATTTATCAGGAGCTTCATCTGATGCAAATCCGGATGTACCGAGATTTGGGTTCTGTTCTGTATTATATAACAAAAGAAAACAAGGTCCGCAATTTGGACATCTGGGATGTTTTGTTTTTATCATAAACATTCACAGATACTTTAGTTAATTAAATTATCTTCAAAAATAATCTGTCCATCAGAGAAGGTCATGGCGGTTGCCTAGGATTGTACGCGTGTTAATCTAACTTAACAAACCTGCGTTTTAAATTAATAACACGACTTTATTTTCACCTAAAACTGAGATAAAATCGCAAGCATGTATCGAGTCTAAGTGACGTCACTGTGAAGTCAGTGAATGCGATTGATTAGCGAACCTGTCGAGAATGCCCTGAATCTCACGTTCACACTACCACAGAATTTACTAACATAGAATGCTGTACGCTACACAGCAATAGAAGGGAGAGAGTACGCTAGTTCCGAGAAATGAAAGCGAGTCTGAAACCTGATTTGAGCTCGCGTACTACGCGCCGTAGTACTACGAATTAAGGTTGTTTGTAAACACAGGTGTTCCTGCAGCTCACCGCGTCTGTGCGCTGCTGTCTGATATTCTGAATGGCATTTATTATTAAGTTTTGTTGCCGATGGTATTGTTCGTAGTTTATTTACAGAATGACGGGTTGTATTTCAATAAATGTTGTGATACACGTTGAATTATTTAAGACATTATCATCGAGTCTGTTTATGAATTGGTTTTGGATTTTGTGAGGTTATTTTTGTATCTTGTTATTTGATTATTGACGTGCATTTTTGAGATGAGATGTTTTGACTAATTGTACATTACTGAGCATAAATTAGGCATTTTTTTCGCAAAGATTGATTTAGTAGACTTGTGGAAGTGTCGAAGTATTGAACCAATAAAAGTTTGATGTCGGTACCATTGATACGAAGAATAGCTTGAAAGAACACGTTTAGTAAACACAAAAGTTTTATGCTGTAATCTTTAAGAAGTTTATTTTTTATATAAGTTTTTATCTGTAATGTCTTGATGATGGATCCGTTTCAAGTCTATCGACTTCAATTTGACTTCCATAACTAGATAGATTAAGATACTTTTTGGAGGCCAATGAAATTAATGGTGGATGAATGGTGGTCTCAGATAGACGCTCGCGGAATGTTTGGTTAAACCCTGCGATCCATCGCCATGTGAGCCTGACATACTCAACCATTCTTCACAGATGTAGAGTATTTGAAAGTATAACCATGAAGATTGAACCTGTCTGAGGCTGTAGTCAAACTGACATTCTATCACCGATAAAGATTGTGTGATACAGACAAAAGGTCTAGTTTGAGATTCACTGGCAATTATACCTATGCAATCTAGCTGTAAGTAATATTTAAGCTACTCTGACATTTTAACTTGTTTATAACTATGTACCAGCTACAATCTGGATAATAAACGATTTATTTATTTATTTAATACTTTATGCACACTAACGTACAGAGGCGGACTTAATGCCTTAGGCATTTTCTACCAGTCGACCTTTGGGTGATGCAGAGAAAATAGTGGTAGGTGCAATATTTTGAGTTAAGCAAATCGCGTTTATTTAAAACGTATACCTATATTTTAAATACAACATATACTCAAATAATAAACTAAATACATATATACCTAGAAAATAAGTAGTAATAGATAAATAATTGAAAAACATTAGCGCTGTGACGATACTGCTGCCAACTTCTTACGAATATGCTCGCGAACTTTAACTTTGAAGGTTAATTCAATTAAAGACTAGCTTTTATCCCGCGGCTTCGCACCCGTGGCCCACCCCGCAAGACCCATTATATATAAAGTATGAGAATGACACTAGCACAAAATCCGTAAGCGGCGGCGCACTAGCCTATGACACTCAGAAATAATGTAGCTATCTGCTGGTAAAAATTTTCAAAATCGGTTCAGTACTTCCAGAGATTACTTCCTACAAACAAACTTACAAACTTTACCTCTATAATATTCATGCCTTTTTAAAGTTCTCATTCCTCTCTGTGAGAATGGCTCGAAATTTTTACTTCTTCTTTTCGATTCGATGAATAGCTTATAGATATTTTGGCCACAAAATGGCCACGTTAAAAGTGCAAGTGTATAGGAAGTTTGTTATGCCAGCGTATGCGCCTTGTTCAGTAAGCTATTGAGTCTATAAATGAGTGTGGCACTCATTGGCTTATTGTGTGCTTTGTAACTATCGATAATAGTTACATAGCAACGAGTATCTCTTTGTCCTGTCAGAACTGACTTGATGCAGAAGGCTTAAGGAAATAGTGCCACTTCGGAGAGCCCTTTATCCAGCAGTGGTCTTTGATTAGCTGAGTTGGTGAGTCAGAGTCTAACTTTGTAGCTTCTGTGACACCGAGCAGGAAGTCATCCTAAATATTGATGACGACATGGTTGGCGTAGTGGTTGAGCGACATACTGCTGCGCTGCGTGTCGCGGGTTCAATTCCCGCACAGAACAAATATTTGTATGGCCTACAGATAGTTGTTTCGGATCTGGATGTCTTATGTATGTGAATTTAAATGTTTTTAAACGCACCCACAATACAGGAAGAAGTTCCTAGTGAGGGGCAAAGTTAAAAAAAATTAAAGATGCGAAGTTGAGTTACTTTATATCATGGATTCGAATGAAACTTGGCACACGAGTAGGCCATGTCAAGGATTAGGCTAAAGGATACTTATTTTTGTTCCCTTGGGATGACTTTCAACTTTCACGCAGGCGAAGCCGCTGGCTGTAGTTAGTTATATAATAAGTGTTACTTTTAGAATCAAAAATCTCTGAGATCACAATATTATTTTACGTGCCTATTAATTCTAGTTACACCAACGACTTATTGAAGCTGAATAATATCAGAAAAAAACATTTTCTTTCATGGGATTACTCTTAATCAGCTTATTATAAAATAACGAGAAGAAGGATAAAAATGATGATTAAGTTTTTCTCGTTTTAGCGCGAAGCGAAAGGTTATTAACTGTTTATACTTCATTTATTGAATTTTCTTGTTATAATAGGATATTAAATGTGACTGAGCATCACGGTTGTACCTATTTTTCTGTTACTTTAACTTGCCCGTATATTAAAGGTGTATGTCATGACTAGACCTTAGAATTCATGGTGTGGCCGACCATTTGAATATTAAATACGCGAATAGTGCGATATCTAGAAAGCAAATACCTGCTTTCACCAAACCAATACGGTGTTTGGGAATGCAGATCGACAGATAAAGCTGTTAATACTCTTATCAACTTTGTTAGCAACAATCGACAAAAATAAGAAATGTATAACAATTTTCGTTTTGAATCCATTGTAAAAACCTGTTGAAATTGCTCAGTGCGCACTTCTGAAGGTTAGCACCTTCAAGCTTATATTGTTTCCCACCGCGCTACTGTATGAATTGTGTGGCGTCCTAACCGTATGCCAGCTTTTTATTCTTAATGTTATAACAATGCAGCAAAAAAAGTCAACTACGACCCACTCATTTTAAATAGACGTACAAAACACTTGGTTTGCACTCAATCGATCGCTTTAATAACCAATTTCGCCACTAAATTTCCTTTATTTATTGGCCCCTACATCTATAAAAAACTAAATAAAATTGTTAATTTCTACCCGATGACAATACATTCTTGCAAAATCGAAGTATGTGAATACCTCCAGAAACACAAGTATGAGGAGACAGAAGAATTGCTTCGAGTTCCTACATAAACAACAAATTACTCAATAAATAATGGTAACAACTAAACTATGATTTAATTTTGTAAATTAAAACCTAAGATAGTCATAATCATAAGAATAACAAAAGCTCCTCAATCTCACATACCCACTCACACGCACTCCACTACCATCACAAACAAAGAGATGTCTAGTTACATATACTCGTATTTCCTCCATTTCTATTTTGTATTTGATAATTTATTTAGTTAGCACTACATAACTTATTTAGTTTTGTATTATTATAATATATACTTTGTATTAGATAAGTACCTTCACACATAGGATCTTTATATTCGAAATACTATTTGTAACTCAAGGGGATCGGCGTTGAAGGCTGAAATACAGGTTATGTTATATATATTATTATTATTTAAAGTAATTCAAGTAGTTTTGTGATTTTACACAAGTCTCTCAAGAAACGAGCGCATGGTACAAATACCTTGGAATTTGAACATTGATGATATGGCTAAACATGGATTGACATTTCATCAAACGTTAAAATTTACGATATGATCAGTTTTCGCCGGTCATAACATGAAACACAACTATTTCATGAAATAATCGCCAACATCATGAAGTGACCAATTCTAAGATATGGCCACGATATGTACATCACCAGTGGTGAACCAAGCTGAAGCTCTACCAGTCAAGAATAAACGATTCAACAGTCTTGTGTACCGCAAATAAATGAATGAGAAAAGATCACCGGAGAAGTAAGTAATCAAGAACATAATTTACACTTTGCTCAATATCAAGCAGGAGAAAGAACAAAACTAGGTCAATGGGTAAAAAGAGACGTGGAGGACACTGTAGGTGTCTTGTTTATCGTCCATCCCACACATTTAACCAATCAATGTCTGCGTAAAATATCGTAAACAATCACTCGTGAACGGAACATCGTTATCGAATACCGATCAAGTTACCACTCTGAATAATCGAACGCTCCTATGGGCCTTTGTATCCGGATAACTGCATTCAAACTCGGTGCAAGCGGTGGGTTAATCTTGTAACCGGATAACGTAATTTTGTCCAAGTGCCTGCAGCTATGTGTACAGTGCTGATGCCGTAGATAAATTAGATTTAAATTGACTGTACTGGGGGCATAAACTCGCTTTATTAATCCATCTAATTCGCAGTGAGTGCGTGTCATACAAAGTGAACTTGTTTGCGGTGATGGGGAAGAAACTTGTAACTGAAGCTTATGCTAAATGATGTTTAGCTTTGTTAAAATAACACTTCTACAACTCAATATATTTTTGTGTATTTGAACCATAACCGGCCGGTATTTCTTAACTGACTATTATTCTGAGAAGAATCAAAGAAACTCAAGATCTCTTTTAAAGTCCATGTCCAAGTCGTATTTTTGCGCAAAGATAAGAAGGCGGTAAATAACGTTCTTTAACATAACGTATCTATAGAAACAACACTGGGTGATCCTACGTCATTAGAATGTAGCTTGCTAAAGAAGGAAACATTATACCAGACCTGCTAATAGTGGCAAGTGCAAAACATACAACTCAAAGCCGTAGTAAAATCCCATTTTTCACCCCTCAAGCCTGATTCAGGCAGCAAGGGCGAAGCATAAGCATACCTACCAAATCTAAATTCAACTGTAATATCTCTAACATTAAAGTTTATTTTCATTACCAAAGAATCGTTTCTATTTCCACAGGTTTAAACAGAGAACTAAAACATCACATTTACTAGTTACCATCTAAATCAAAAACCCACTAAACGCAGTACAACAGATTTGATTTATTGATTGTAGAGGGCAGAGTAGATTGGTAGAGAAACGCGCGTCAAGAACAATAAAATTCCTATATTTTAATCGTAACTAATATCATAAAGAGGAAAAATTGAATGTCTGTTTGTTTGTTTATATGTTTGGAAATGGTAATCTCTGGCAATAACTACTTACTGATAGGCTATTTATCCTATCAGTAAGTAGTAGCAAATGCACAGTGCCTGCGATACAGGCCACGAAAGCAAAACCGCGGGCTAACGTAGTGTTAAATAAGTCAGGTCTATCTAAAACATGTATGTTTGTTACAAAGTCGCCGTTACACGTGAAAGTGAAAGCGTCCCACTAAAGGCGAGTTTGAGCCCAAACTGCATAACTTTTAACTAACACCGAACAAGTTTTAACTAGCACGTCACCATGACGTGATCAAACTGTATTGAAACTGTGTAGTGTAACATGTCGAAACGTGGTAACTAGGCGATGGAACATTCCTCGTGCCTTAAGCCGGTGGGTAATTCTATTCGCGTTTGTAGTTTATACCTCGTTCTGACGTACATTCAGTATCTATTATAAGGTCTTCCGTACAATTATGAAACGCGATGGCAACAGTTCCTTTTCAGCTAACAAGTTTTTTTACAAGCCTCAGAACACATTCAGTTTTTTATAGAAAAGTAAAGTTTGTATTTTTTTTAATGATGCCGCGACAGTTTGAGCTCGACGTTTGTTCCGTTTCCTGTGTAAAGTAACATTACAGAGTTTTTTTGATCCTTGAGGTTGTTTTATTGGATTATTACGTTTACGTTGAATTAAGTGATGAATAACATGTTCTATTTCTAGAAAAAAATATTACCAGGAGAACAATAAATAAGTATTTTTTTATTTCAGGTATTTGGTAGGTTGTTTAAGGGTATGGTTACAAAGCGGATTATATGGAATTTTCTCAAAGGCCCCTTTTAATGTTATTACTGCTTAGTAGGGATACTGGAAAGTGATTGGGTGTAAGTCTCTCATCTTTATCATCTCATCTCGAAAACGTGCCAGAATTCAGTATAACATACCAAGACGTCATAACGACTTGAAGTCTCGAAGAGTTGGGAAGATTTGACTATTATTAATTATTACACTTACTCTGAGATAATACTAAAAATATTTAAGTGTTTTACTTCATATCCCTCTTCTCGTCATCAAAAACAGGACTGGAAATGCTGTTTTCTATATTCTATGATGCTAAGAAATGTCAAAGTTTGCATGTTTCGACAATTTGTATAAAATATTATCACGCCTCAATGGATTAAATTGGGAACACGGGTAGACCATGGCCTGGGCAACATAATATTTGTATACCCTTCTAATTGTCAACTTTCACACAAGTAAAGCCGCTGCTAAAAGCTAGTAATTCATATTTCTTCTCTACAGAATAATTTATTTAATCAAAGTACAAAATTAAATTTCAATACCATTGAGTGCATTTTAATTGCCTTTTACAGTTACACGAATAAAACACAAGCAAACCACAACTTTATTTCGCAAAAGCTTTCAACATGAAATTTAAACTGTATTTGTTATTGTATGAAATCCTTCATCTGACATAAAATGTACATTCATTGGCAGGAATGTTAAAATTAAAACGTCCAGTTTAAATATAATTAATTGTACCGTGGTTTTTGATTGTTTTGTAAAATTATTGCTTTATCCAAATGAACATATCATTTGGAATGGAAAGGATTTTTTTAATGAACGTTTCATGGTAACATGAATAAACTGACGAACGCACTAATTGATATCAATTACATATTATATTTTTGCTCTTTTTTTTTTGTTTATTATTAATACTGAACCCGAACCAAATATTTTATTTCAGTTTACTTCTAAATATTTTCAACCCGTGGTTAAATATTTTTGAGAGAGCGCTGAGTGTATTTTTTGGTAATTGAGTAGAATGTTAAAACAAACAAAATGATGTTCACTTATAAATACTTAGCTGAATGACGAGAGCACAAAGTGTGCAAGAGAGCTTGCCAGACCGTTCGTGTATATCTATTAAAATAAATATATATATAAATAAATATTTTCATACAAAAGATTGTGACATTAGACAAAATGATGTAAATAGTGAAATGATAAAGCGTGCAATGTTGCTACACGAATTTGATAACTAAACTGTTGTGCTGCTAAGTTATGACATAGATACAACTATCGAATGAATCAATTTTCAATATGACCAAGATCTTTCATTTTATCAACATAAAACAAAAATGTATCGATATCGGAACGGTAGCAGCACTAATGTTCAGAATGAATTTCACACTTAGTTATAAAAAATACGAATATTAAATTATATATTTATATTTTAAACCGCGCTGATAATACAGAAAATGAAATATTGCAATATAAGTATTGTATTGATGTAAGGATTGTGTTATAAGGAAAGCGGTTGGAAGGACTGGGAGTAAACGACGGCGACGGATAACTAGGCATGAGGACTGCGGGGAAACTCCTATGTCAAACTGCAATGGACAAACGGGACTGAGTTGACTGATTATAGAATTATCTAAGATGTTTAGACATCTACACCACCAATATTAACCCCGATATTTTAAGTAATTTCCTCCAGTTGGCTCAATCAAATTCACAGATATAGCTTGTGATTTATTGACATTCATCGAAGGTTGTTTTTCCGTTATAATAGTGACTAAGCTGATTAGAGTGGATAAAGTGTCCTCTAAAAGGACTTAGGAAGAAAATAAGCATATTCGTATCCTTATAAAATGTTAACCGACCTATTTTAGTATCAAAAGCTTTTTTTGTTTTTTTTATTAACACGTTCATTATTTTTACAGGTTATATTAAGAGAAAGCTAGACGGTTCAACCAAATTGATTTACTTTGCACTGTTTCGAATTATTTAGGTAAACCGTATTTTGTCGGCATACATTTTTAATTACCGGTTTCTAAATTGAGAATTTGGAGGAAGATTTTTTTGTTTCCTTGTCTACTTTAATGCCAAAGTTTTGCATTAAAACCCTGAAAATAGGTTTTCTGGCTTAAATAACGTTTGATGAAGCAATAACTACTCAACTTCATTTTGATTCAGAAATTACCTGGGTATTTTTACTTTTAGGTAAGCTTGCTCCATCGTCGACCACACCATTGCTGATATAGTGGTCATCATCATCATCATCAGCCTTTTAATGTTCCCACTGCTGGGACACGGACCTCCTTTCTGTGAGAGGGAATGGGCCGTAATCCACCACGCGGACCCAATGCGGGTTGGTGGATATAGTGGTCAAACGTGAGCCAATAAATAATAAAAAGATAATATAAAACTGATTAGTATTAATACTAAAACGAATAAACGCTAATATTTGTGCCTACAATCCGGAAACAGTGGATTTAATAGCGGATAATTGTGGTTTAGTCGCATTCACGTTATTCATTATCAAATCACGGATATGATTAATAGAAATTATGAATATTTTAGTCAACTAAATAATATTAGTGGAGCTTATAAGTTGTATGGTTTAAAACTAAATTGAAAAATAATATATATCATTACGATGAGTGGTGGTCGGATTTGTTTCCTAATTTTGCCTTTATTTTTTTGCTTTGTCTAAATTAATAAATGGTTATTGATCTTTTCTACTTCTGCTTTTCAAACTTTAGCCATATCCTACGTTCGATACGAATTCAAGATCTTATAAGATACAACGGCTACTATATGTTCGGAAATTCAGTCACCATCGAAATAATTTGCATCAATGGTAAAGTTGATTCAGCTTTCCATCTGGCAAAGCTGCTAACGATGTTTTTTCTTTAAGGCGTGCAATATATGTATATGATAGTCAGTCTGTGATCAAATATCTCTATGCCACAACATTCAAATACATTTTACATGCAATATTATTAAAATGGCCTAATTCCTTACTTTTGTTGCCCTTTGCAAGGTATATGCACACCCCTCCTCGAGATTTGATTCTGCAGTGAGTATGAAGAAGTTGTAGTTACCGCATTATTTTTAGTTACGTTTTTAAGCATACAAAGCGCTATAGGAAGTTTCTTTATTAGATTTGGGTTTCTACCTCCTTTTATTCTAATACATTTCGTAAAAAAAATAGTACGTTTAAGTAAATTTGGGTATATAGATAGAACTAGGTAAAATGTTTGTAGGATATTTAATAAATTGGCACCACTTTTGAGTAAGTCCGTGTACTAGCGTCCAAATTACATCAGAGTGTAATAAGATTTACAAATACATATTTATTTTAAATTAATTATATATTGAAAAGATTTAGTTTTTTTTTAATACATTATATTTATAATTTACTTATTCTTTTAGACGCTATAGAATACTTATCTTAAATAATCTATCGGAAACCGGAGAAAAAGTGGAAAATACTATTAAAATTTTCTTTAAAATGAACAGGAATTGAAAGAGCAAAGGATGGTGCAATAATGAAGATTAAAAGCAGTAGTTGATATTTTTGTGGTTATAGACTGAATAATAATGATAATGACATAAAAACGTATTTGAAAAATTAAGATATATTACAGTCAGTTGAAGTGCCTACTTTTCAATCATTCCAGTCTCAAAAACCATTAAAATCTCCACTACAGAGCAGGTAAAACATAAAATTAATAAGTTGAATTAAAAAAAATGTTCTGTGTTCAGTATTATCAGCGCGGTCGAAGCTATCAGCTAACTTTTGCTTAATACCGTGAGGCAAAGTTCGGACAAGTTGCGCCATAATCTCTTGGATGCAGGTAAGCCGGCAGTCACCTAGATATTAAAGCCCTCCCCGTTGAAGCCATAATCCCTGTTTCAAAAATGATTTTTCCATTTTATGATAAATTTCCAATAGTGCTTTGAAAATAGTTCGACAATTAAACCTGATGACATATGGATATATCTCCTCATATTTTATTAAGAATATTGTATTTGTTTATTTGGAAATGCAAGTAAACATTGTTTAAAAAAATATATTGGATTTGAAAACATAGTAAGTATTGTAAAAGACTAATATTGCAGAGCGTGCGCAATACAGTTAATTCCGATGTTTTAATATATTTTTATTACAATATTATTAGTTTTTGTTACTGCATTATATAAACCCAGTAATAAGTTAACTTCTAGGTAAATTACGTATACATAAAAGGATAGCTAGACATAGAGAGAAAAAGGATTGATCTTAATGGATGATGAAACCCCAATACGTAAACATCAAAGTCATCTAGGCAAACAAACGTCAAAAAACATAACGGCTCGCACTAAAATCAACAATAACTTAAAACGGACCTCTTCTAATAGTATCTCCCGCGTAAAAGTAGTACACACGCCCTTGAGATATCGTAAAGTTATATATTCGCCAAGCAGCTCCAAGTTAGACGCTAGATCCTAGCGGTTTAGCTCGTTTTCCAGTTAGTTTGCCCTAGTATCCTTGGCCCAGTATTTACGAACCGTCGAGTTAGCTGATAACTTTGATCTCGATAGAGTAATCTAAACTTTGATGCTATGGCTTTGGAGCGAGCTGCTACTTAATAAAAAAATAATTTTCAGCTTCTGATTAATTTCGAGTTGTTCTGTTGCAGGTTTTGTTTTTTTTTATACAGAATTTTTCTAAAGCATTGTGTGTTCAGACCGACTGGCAGCAAATCAATTTGGTTCAATCAACCAATTTGAAAAGTGATTTTGGTTGAATCATGCCTATACCAGTACCATTACAGTTGCATTGCTCTCCAAAACCTTAGCACTATTACTGAAAATGCTACACAATGATTTTACCTGAAATTTGGTCTAAGGGTGAGTACAGAGGGGGTTCCTCCCCTCCCGGGTGTTGATGTTCCAGCAGACGGTGACACGACTGTCTCATGAGCGCTCCCGACACTGGCAGACAGACAAACAGACATAAAGACAGACGAAGGTAAGTACACTGAACATGAGATCAAAGAAAATCGCAGTTATTAGGTTGATGTAGTTGACGGAAAAACTCACAATTATAAAAAGACTCGCAAAGCACAACATAATGATAGAAGCAAGCGAAGGAAGGCAATCGCAGAAGCGTCAGTTGAGTATAGTGTTACCTTATTAACTAGTAATTGAATAACAAAATATATTTAAGTATAAAAACAATAATGGATTCAATTTTGTAAATTAAATGGATACGAAGTCAATTTCATAACTTTGTTTAAATTATTAGGTTTTTCAATATTACTCGAAGCATAGTGTACTTATGTACTTGAATTCAAATACAACTCACTATAAAACATAAATTCTACAATATTGAAATTAAATATTTACCTTTATTCTAGTTATTGTCATTTGACTACGACTGTTGTCAGTCTACCCGGCGACATTGTGTCTGTAACAATATAAAAGCTACTGTTAATTGAAATGTTAAACGTATTTTTGGAAGGGAGGACAGAGGTCATGTTTAAATGGTTCTCGAAATGAGCGATCGATCTGCATGAATTTCAATATCCTTGGTGAATAATTGTCTTGTCGACCACTCTGAAGATTAAGACCAAACGGTGAAGGGTGAGCAGCGACCAGTGCGCCAATCAAAATCCTAGACAGTAGTCAGTTTGTTACCGGTAGTCTGAAACTCAAAACTTGGGCGTTTTTACAGCCATAGGATAACGGAACTCTTAGAAATGATTCGCTCGGTTCGGCAGTGCAATCACGTTTTAATTAGAATCGAGTTTGTGTTTACCCGATATTCTAAGGATGCACAACAACTTCCACTGACCCTTTGTATAAATCTAAAGCAGAAAACGTACTACAATCTGATCTGACAAACTGTAAGTCCGGAATGGCTGATGTAGGCTGCCTGCAACGGTGAAAAAACAAGTTCATAAAAATATAAAAGAGCTAACTCGCTTAGCCACATTTGTACTCATACGAGTACGTATGAAAAAGACACGAATTATATTTTGCGACACACGACAAAAACAAACTCTACATACAAACAACGTAACTTTGTTGTAGTTGGCCCGAAACGTGATTACATTCAAAAGGACTATCAACCGCTGCATTCGCCGAAATTTGAATTAAGTACTACCGATACCAAAATTCAATAATTCAATTGATCTTTGATAAATTGAAACATTGAAATTTTAATGAATAGTAATAAATTCATTAAATATTCTCTCTGGCAACAACTCTTTGATAGCAATTGTTAGCAAATTGTTAGCAATTGTTGTTGGTACTGGGGTTCAAATCCCTGTGATTCGATAACGGACAGAGTGCAGGCCCCTTCTAGAAAATTTAGTTCGTCGATTATAACAAAGCACGGTTATATTAGTGACAGGACTTAACGAACCCTAATCGTGTGGTCGATGAGTGTGTAATGCGCCGTGTTCCCGGTTGCATACGCTTACTAACTCTGTTAACCGTGTTTCCCGCGTACGACGGAGGAACTTTGGCGGCTGAGTTAAGGGTATTATACGACAAGCTATCAGCTATACAGGTGTTGGTAAATTGTTTAAAGTCGGCTTTGATTTTCGTAATAAAACGTTTGAATTGGCGTACAAAAAAAGAATTTATTCATAACGTGCCTGTATTTAGAGATGCGTAGGCAGACTAATACTGACACCTTCATTCGCCTTTAATGTTAAGCCTCGCGTAATTGGGCGCAAGTATATTATCAATGATAAAGTCTAGGATCTTATTGTGATGTTCCATATATAAAACTCAATGGTTCATTGCCTCACGCTTTTGATTTTGTACACATTCGTAAATGTACACGTGTCGTACAGTTAGATGAGAAGTAGGGCTAGGCAGATTATTTGATGTTGCAGTTACGCTTAGGTAGTTGTCGACTTCCTATCTGACTAAATGCACCTGAATACGAGTACATATTTTACATGGAAGGACTGCATATTTAGACTGGATATATGTCAACCCAGTTGCTGGGTAACATATCAGATTGTCCAGCTTCTGCCCACCCGTTAAGACGGCTATCAAAGACCTACAAATGACAGCAGGGTATTAAACTGCTTTCGGCTCGAAAGAGCGGCAGTATATAATGGATAAAACTACGGTAACACATAAAGGACATCACCTTTAAAAGCCGGCATTAAGTTCCACGCGGGGTACACTGGAAATTTTATTTTGGCTTATAATTGGAGCGTAAAACAGGACACCATAATAAATTCTTCATTACCCGCGTGACAGGTCATAAATTACCTGGCAATAAATTTCCATTGCACGTCGGACTGCAAATCAATTATGTGCCCTTATGAATTTGTTCCCATTATCTCTTAATGAAAATCAACGAATTATAATTTTTAATTAACCTTTGTTATATTAATTTTCGTCACATGACGTGCTTGTGACGACAGCCTGGTCATTATAATGTTAATTAGTTAACATATGATCTGATTGCGGGAACCATTTCGTGTCCATAGCTCCGATAAATACGGCGGTGACTGAGTTTCCTTTTAAATGTTTGGTGCACTGGAACATCTGTTATTATAGTTAAATAGTGATGTATTTTAACACAAACCGTTATTACTTTTAAAACAAACATATTTGATTTTATGTGAAAATTCTTTTCCTTCTTCGTCACCAATTCGACGGCATATTTGGTGCGCGTAATCTCCAATAGTTTGCGCACACCCTGCTTTTGTACCGTCAACCACGTTATGTGTAATTTATGTTTAGTTTTTAGACAGGGACTGGATACAAATTGAGCTCTAATATGGTCATGGGCTCCATTCAAAGTGAGAACGTATCACCCATCACGATAACACAAGTGCTACTAAATATTAGATACTTACCTACGTATTTTTTTTTAAGTTAAAAAAAGCACCCTGTAACAACATGTTTTGTATTTTGCGTTCAAAAACAGCTATTCATAAAATGAAAGCAATAGGCAATTCCTTTAAAACCAATATATTTAATAATATCATTGACTTTGACGTATTGGCGAAGATGGTATTTAAAAGAGCTTAATTATTGAAGCCATACACTGACGCAATTTTCCTTTATTTACAAGGAAAAATTTGAAAGGAAATATAAGTCGAAGGTTTGATTTATTTTTACATCAAAGTATGAAGTATTACCAACCATTAAGCTTATTAAGAGATCACAAAGCTTTGAAGGCGGAAAATCGCGTTCATTTATGTTATTCCTCCTTTTCAAATGTCAAGCGAATGTCGCACGTCCTAACAACTGAATACTAGTTTTCGAGCTCGCGGTTATGAAATAAACTGATGAAATATGCAAGTAGACAGTTGGTTGCGAGACGCGACAGAATATCACGCATGAAGGGAAAACCTTTCACGAAATTACGTAACTATAGTTTGCAAAAGATTTTTGTGGACTTCAAAAAGTTTTAATTGCAAAATTTTCCTCCAACTAATGATGAACGCTTCCTATTCACTGGCCGTTTTTCAGCTACCGAAAACAATCATATGGGGGTTATTTAACGAGCCGTTTTGTTTTGCGTTTTTCCGTGGAGTTTCTATAAGGGATCCGAAAATTAAATTTCAGGAAGTCATATCAGTGTGAATGGGCCGAGGGGATATCTGCACGCGACTGACGAACACAATGGCCGTGCAGCCGTACGGTGAGTTCGTAGTTTGTAATTAATTTTGATTTTAACACAATTGTAAAGACCTTAATAACTGTGGAGTATTTTTTATTATTATTGAGGATGTAGTTTAAATTAATGTTTTTTTATCTTTTGAATTGAAATTCGTAAAGAATTTTTTATAATGTATTGTGTTATTTTAATTATTTAAAACATATGATTTGTAACTTTTTAATTTAAAAAATTGGCTTTTTATTATTATTATTTAAAGGGCTTTATTTTAATTATTTAAAACATATGATTTGTAACTTTTTAATTTTAAAAATTGGCTTTTTTTATTATTATTTAAAGGGCTTAAAATTTCGAACAATAAGTATACCTATCGATTCCTTTTTTTTCAACTAGAAATAAAAGACGTCATGCCTGTCAGTGAGAAAAACCTGTACAATATTTTATTACCTAACTTAGCTCATGGCAGACCTTACATTTTGTTAAAGACACTGAGATGTTTTATATCTCTATTACTCTATTAAATACACGTAGTCTCAAAATAGTCGCATGCGGTTCCGCACATTACTGTCACGTCAGTCTCCCCTTGCACGAACACGTTTACTTTAACATAATGAACATTATCTCGTTACTATAATGTATTCCGTGTCGCCCACTCCCACTCTCTTCAAACGAACGCGAAGTGCATCCATTAACGATCGCAAAACATCCAGTTCCGGGTTCAGGCAGATTGCAGAGCTTTTCTAACAAGACTCTGTCTAGACTATTATAAGTTTCTATTCAAGTAGTTCTCGTTTGTCTGTTTTAATATGAATATGTTCCGCAGCTAAAGATCTTAACTTTTGAATGCCAACTCTCCAAAATATTATTAAAGTGTTTGTTTGTTTGGATGTTTGTTAATCAAACTGGGCGCACGGCTGGCACAGTGGTTGAGCGATTGACTGCTGCGCTGCGTGTCGCGGGTTCGATTCCCGCACGGAACAAATATTTGTATAACCTACAGATAGTTGTTCCGGCTCTGGGTGTTGTGTATGTGAGTTTATATGTTTGTAAACGCACCCACGATACAGGAAGAAATTCCTAGTGTGGGGCAACGTTTTTATAATAAAAAAATAAAAAAAAAAAACTTCTCTAGCTGAAATAATAGAACATGTTTTGAATTAGGACATAGTTTCGTTTTTATCTCGACACAGCGTTCTTTTGGGATAACTGCCGATGTTCAAGAATTCACTAACAAAAACAAACAGTTGATAGAGAAGATACTCGTATTAAGTACGAAACATCTTTAGATAAATAACGTTTCATAATTCTCTTCCTGAACGGAATACGTTTATAGGAACATCTCACATGCAAGAGTTTCCAGGCCCGGCGCAAGTACCGATGACCTATGCAAGTAGGCCGAACCTGCCGTAGTATTAAGTCCATCCATGTCATTTTGAAGTAATAAACATAGTGGCTGTGTTTTCACCAGCATCAAGATATCAATGTGGCTTGAAACTGGACCGTAGAACAGTATTTCCGAATTTTATGAAGAAGAAATTAGGGCAAAAACAAACAGATTCGCCGGATTGATACCGTTTTAAAATCAACGCACTACACATTTTGCGATAGAACATTTGCTATATTGAGAGAGATTTTATAGTGATAAGCAACATCCAGAGAGAGGAAAACCTTGCCGTTCCTCATCATCTCTTCTCTTTCATTTTCCTTCCCACTCATCAAGTCTTTACGCTGGATCATTTACTGTTCGTACTGTCCGCCTCTGGAATTGGGAATTTTCAAGAAAAGAACACGGGAACATTTCTTTTCAACATGACGCATAGATGATTATGTATATATTTATTAAAAGGATTTTAGTTAGATTATATAGTATATATTATGTTTATGCATTGTGTGCTGTACACGTATTTGTTTAGTTTATTTAGTTAGTAAGAATTTAATTGTTAAGTTTTATTGTACACTTGAGTATGCTGTCCTCATTCAATAAAAAAAATCTATGACAGTGAGGTTTGCTGTAAGAGAACCCAATTATGGGTTAAGCTCGCCTTTGTATAAAAGCTGTCCTTTTGTATTTGTATATGTGTGTTTTGTGTACAATAAAGAATAAAATGTTCGGAATAGGTGGTAGTGTGTACATTTTAAGCTAGTAAGGCCTTTTGTACACGGTTCCAGTTATTTGTGCAAGCTACTTGAGCGGGACGGGCTAGTGGCACTCTCATCACACTGGGCCATTTTTCACGCCAGTTACACAGTATTACGTATGGATAGTGTATGCAACACGAGTAGTATTTTTTGTTGCGAGAAAACCCACTTCAAGGTGCATGAGACGCACTTTATATGGAACTAGCTGTTTCTCGCGGCTTCACTCCCGTGGACCACCCCACATGATCCGTTTTCGGGATAAAATAGCCTATGTCACTCAGGAATAATGTAGCTTTCTATTGGTGAAAGAATTTTTAAAATCGGCCCAGGAGTTTCGGAGCCTATTCGGTACAAACAAACAAACAAACAAATCTTTCCTCTTTATAATATTGGTATAGATGAGGCACCAACTGACAACTTAAATAGGTACTATAAAAGTGCAACCGGTTTATTGAATGAGAATTATTAAAATATGAAAACATAAGATGTTTATTTACGGTTTCGGTATCCCTAGTGAACTGATAAATGGTAGACCAACATTGAAATTATTTACTAAAAGTTATTTTAGTACATATTACATTTCAAAACTGAAAGTAACCTATCGAAATTTCAAAAGAAATTGTTTTTCGCCTAGAATGACTTAACTAACCTATATGGAAGTCGATTCTATTTTAAAATCACTTTAAATTGTCCTATGACTATTTGGTCATTGTGCAATTCGATGTTTAGCTTCATGATTATGAACAGTTTGTTTACTGTTCTTCAATTAATATACTTCTCATAAACTCGGAACTATTAAAACCGTACGAACTTAATTGTTACGCTAACCAGTCTCAAAATAAGCTCAATTAAAAACATAATTAAAAACATGTATTTACATAAAACTTTGTGCACTTTCAAGTATCTTCTTTAGAATAAGGAATACAAAATTCATTCTTAAATAAAACGAGATAAATAAATCAAATAAATAATTTTCAATTGTTTTCTCTCTATAAAGTTTCTCCTATCGAAAATAAAAATATGTAATCCTTATTCCTACACTTGCAAATAAAAAGTGCATAAAGTATTTACCTTCTTTCGAATGAGAAATACAAATATAATTTTAAGTAAACGTTAGAAATTATTTTCACTTGTTTTCTTCCTATTAAATACCTCCTACCGTGAATGAGAAATATAAAATCAATTTTCCTAGACTTGCAAATAAAATGCGCACTTTAAAATGCTTTCTTAACAAAGTACCTTATTTCGAACGAGAAACACAAATTAATTTTTAAGTGAAACGTTACAAATAAATTAACGAAATAATTTGTTTTCTCCGCCACTGCTTATTGGACAAACACGGCACCTGAATAAGTAAACGCGAGTGAGAATTTTTAAAATAGACTCCTTTTAGTTCTTCCTGTATATTGCATGTTGGCTTCATAGCAAATTGTCGTCCTGGAAATTGTTTGCTTCGACTAAATTTAGATGTCCTAATTACTATATTCGACACGCTACAGAACCTGCTCTCAGTTAAATAAAGTTTATAATCGAAATACTATTGAAATAGAGAGATGCTGAAAAATAATTTATCACGGGAATTTAACGATCAGTGTAGTGTGTAGAAATGAGAGGGTAGAGGAAGAATTTTCTGTCCCAACGGAGCCAGTACACCGAGACACCAGTCTACTCGGGACCACGGTCGTTGCAACACGGCTGAAACGTCGGGTGAAATAGGTAAATAATGCGGAAGTTTTAATAGAGAGATGCTAATTTAAAATCTGGCAAATGTATCGTCGAAATGAAATTAATATCTGGTAAAAAAAAACCAGGAACAAACACGGGATAATTCAGTCTCAAGAAATGTATTTTGTCGTTTCGTCGCCGGCAATAAACACAAAAGTTTAAGATCTCATAAAATTCTCTGTATCTAAACCCCCGACCAATAATGCAGTAAAAATGTTCGTCCTGTTAATTCCAGTTTTTTTTTAGATCCACACGTCACCGACATCCAATTAACTATCTAAATCTCTCTTTAGATACCAAAAACTTCGGTGTCAAACACAGTTTAAAATTGGAAGGCTTATTTAAAATCTAGCAATTGCATCTCCAAATTCAAAATTTATTTCATACACTAGATAATTCAGTCTCGAAAAGTGTTTTTCGTAGTTTTGTCGTCGGCAATGAACACAAATGTTATGATCTCATAAAATACTTCGTAGCTAGCTCCAGACCAATCAATATTGCAGTAAAAATTGTCGTCTTACTAATGCCGGCCAATTTTGGGTTTTGATCCGACACGCCATCGATATTCAACTATCTAAATCCCTCTTTGGATACATAAAGTGTGCAGTCAAAACACAGTTCAAAATAGGAATGCTAATTTATAATCTAGCAAATTTATCGATCCGTAGATAAAGTAAAAACTCTTATCAAGAGATGCATCAGGATCAACACAGTAAGTGTCTACATAAAAATATTTGTTATTATCACAAAGATTTCACGAAATCAAATTTTACCGGCAAAAATTGCATACATTTTTCTACGGAGAAATGAAACCTACCGATTCCCTTGGTTTTGTAAAATCAAAAACCCGACTGCTTAACTAAAAAGATGTAAACAAGAAGAAAATCATGTCGGAGGATACATATTAACGAGCTGAATGACCACCTGATCTTCCGACTGCACAGCATGATTTACTTCTTGTTTACATCTTTTTAGTTCGCTTAAGCAGGTTTTTGATTTTTTACAAATCTTTAGTTATCCTTTTTTTCGAATAACTTTCAAACATATAAGTAGTATATATTTAGGTCACCACTAAAAATCCTTCATTTTGATACCCCACTCGATAGAATCGGAAGAAAAAAGAAAAAATTGGGCCTCCTTTATGGCGCCCAAAATCCGCCATGTTTGTTTTTATTTAATGTCACTTCTCTATCTAAGAATACTTGGGCGGTCAAGACCTATCTAACGATGTCATCATATAAATCCGTCTAGTAGTTAGAAAGATATGCGGTAATAAACAATATTACATATACACAAACATACATACATACAAGATAATAACGAAAAACATAACCCTTTCTTTGCAGTCAAGTAAATAAGTTATGTTTTGTCACAGAGATGTCATAACTTTAATGTAATTGTCATAATAGCTCACAATCTTCTGTCACCGATATCAAATGAGCCAAAAAACACAGTTGTTTTTTTTTTATTGCACTATTGTCTTAGAACGCTTGGCTCCTTTTCTCGATTTTTGTGAACTCGTGCTATAATATAAAGCATTGTAATCGAAAATTATTATTTATTTTGATGGTAATTTGCACTATAATTAAACAATAACTCGAAGTCAACATTTAAGGACATGTTTATCCAATAAACAGTAAAATTATGACAAAGTTTTAATTAAAGTCTCGCAGAATTGGAAAGAATATATGTATTTACAGTTTATATAAAAATAAAAATTATAATGTCTTAAAATATTAGCGCTAACGATAACACAATATCATAATCAATGAAAAAATTCAAAGTGGAGAACGAAAATATGTTCTGAAAAAAAACGTGAGTACCTAATTAAAAATTCTAAAACAAACAAGAAATCCAAAATTAAAATCTTTGTTTTAATACTCACATTTCAAGAACGGAAGGGTGAAATGACCGAGTGGCTCGACTGGAAAATACTAAGAAGTATTCGCGGACTGAATGAACAGGTAGAAATCCGAGCGATACGACCGACCGAGCGAGCTAACCGAATCGAGCAGCGACTGCGGGCCCGAGATGCGATGCGAATGTGGAGCGGTCTACGGTCGGAACCTCACGCCGGGCGCGCGCATGCGTCCTCGCCGGTCCCGTGCTTCCCCATCGCCCGCTTGCTAGCATATCTGATTTTAATACCTTTCGATTTAAGCTTTGAGAGATTTTTATGTTAAGCTTGGCTTCGGCAAAAATGCAACGCGGCTTCATTAAAAATGTTTAGGCAGGTAAACTAGGATTGCATTTTAAGGAAAAAAAGTGCAGGGTATAAGTCAATTCTTTGCACAATATTTTTTTTGACTTTTTGGACGGAAATCTCGAACGATGTGTTGCTATAGCACACTCAAATCACATACTAATCGTAAAATATCTGCCCTCATAAATGTAATATAGGTAAGATATAGATGTTTGTGTTATTTTATATTCTGTATCGGTCTACATTCCCGCACCGGTCCTCTGTCCGGACATACACATAGATAGGACGCCACACTTAGCCGGACACCACACGACCGTACTATCTATGTCCGGCCCAGGTGTCAACTAACCACTTTAATACGTTTATTATTTTCTCGCAAACATAGAAAATAATATCGTACTGCATCAATATACAACGTGTAATAGAATAAACGTAAAACCTGAAAAGTTGTTATTCTACCCATCATTACGAACAACATTTTCTGTGGGACAAACAGTGAATTCGTGAAAAAAAAATTCTTGTATGTCTTTCGTAGGTACCATTTTTTTTGCGATATAACCACCGACTTCCAAAAGTTAAGTTATTTTTCACTTTGTAGTTTTTCATTTGGAAGTCGGTAGTATTTTTTTGCAAAAAAAGTTTTTTATTTTTCCCTTTTTAGTTTTACCTACCTAATAGCAAGTTGTTTATTAAGGTCCCTATAACTCCAGAATAGATTAACCGAATAACATGAAACTTGAACATAACCGGTGAAATGTCTGCGTACCCCTTGAGAGCGTAATAGCGTGATGTTATGTTATGAAATGGTATAAACAACAAACAGACATGCGATTGCAGCAATCCCGAGAGTTCGAGAGCCGTTACTTATTGAAGAGTTCTGTTGTGTATCTCCGAAGTTCATCATCAGACCTTCACCAAATTAAAATGGAACCAATTTCGAAACATACACTTTCAAACAAAAAAAAGAATTTTCAAAATCGGTCCACAATTGACGGAGATATCGGTGAAAAAAAAAAAAAAAAAAAAAAGTTGAAGTCGAACATAGAACCTCCTCCTTTTTGGTAAGTCGGTTAAAAATCAGCTGCCTCATACACATTTATATTTGTATAAATCCACAAAACACGAGTAGAATGACACGTCTTCAGGTTTTGCGTTTATTTGGTTTCACCTTATAGAGAATAAATATATGTACTATGTAAGTTCCAGTGCTCATATAATTATATACATGTCCGAAACCGCACACACCAAGCGGATAGTCTGTGTTAGATACAATTATGGTGTAATTAAATTATACACAGAACGCATGAACACGATCTTCCTTCTCAAATTACTCGTAATTTGGCAGTAATATAATAGTCGATATACCTATTGTATTTCATAGGAAGTTCCTACTAATTAAAATCAGTAATCTATATATATAAAAGAAAGTCGTGTTAGTTACTTCACTTATAACTCAAGAACGGCTGAATCGATTTAGCTGAAAATTGGCAGGGAGGTAGCTTAGAACCAGGAGAAGGACATAGGGTAGGGTAGGGTAGGGTAGGGTAGTGTAGGGTAGTGTAGGGTAGTGTAGTGTAGGGTAGGGTAGTGTAGGGTAGGGTAGTGTAGGGTAGGTAGTGTAGGGTAGGGTAGGGTAGGGTAGGGTAGGGTAGGGTAGGGTAGGGTAGTGTAGGGTCGGGTAGGGTAGTGTAGGGTAGGGTAGGGTAGTGTAGGGTAGGGTAGGGTAGAGTAGGGTAGGGTAGTGTTGGGTAGGGTAGGGTAGGGTAGGGTAGGGTAGGGTAGGGTAGGGTAGTGTAGGGTAGGGTAGTGTAGGGTCGGGTAGTGTAGGGTAGGGTAGGGTAGGGTAGTGTAGGGTAGGGTAGTGTAGGGTCGGGTAGGGTAGGGTAGTGTAGGGTAGGGTAGGTAGGGTAGATAAATGTTTGGTCTTTTTATGGCAAAACAAAGTTTGCTGGGTCAGCTAGTAATCTATATATATAAAAGAAAGTCGTGTTAGTTACTTCACTTATAACTCAAGAACGGCTGAATCGATTTAGCTGAAAATTGGCAGGGAGGTAGCTTAGAACCAGGAGAAGGACATAGGGTAGGGTAGGGTAGGGTAGGGTAGTGTAGGGTAGTGTAGGGTAGTGTAGTGTAGTGTAGGGTAGTGTAGTGTAGGGTAGGGTAGTGTAGGGTAGGGTAGTGTAGGGTAGTGTAGGGTCGGGTAGGGTAGGGTAGTGTAGGGTAGGGTAGTGTAGGGTAGCGTAGGGTAGTGTAGGGTAGCATAGGGTAGTGTAGGGTCGGGTAGGTTAGGGTAGGGTAGGGTAGGGTAGTGTATGGTAGGGTAGGGTAGAGTAGGGTAGGGTAGTGTAGGGTAGGGTAGGGTAGGGTAGGGTAGGGTAGGGTAGGGTAGTGTAGGGTCGGGTAGGGTAGTGTAGGGTAGGGTAGGGTAGGGTAGTGTAGGGTAGGGTAGTGTAGGGTCGGGTAGGGTAGGGTAGTGTAGGGTCGGGTAGGTAGGGTAGATAAATGTTTGGTCTTTTTATGGCAAAACAAAGTTTGCTGGGTCAGCTAGTAGTTAATATTTTCCTCTTCTAAAAATAGAATGCCAACTCCTATTAGTTGTTATTATTCGCGACGTGTCCTATTAAATTTCGGCAGAAACTTTACTACTTATTAACTACGTGTAGAAGTGTAAACATCGAACACAACTGAGCTAGTTCCATCTCAAACGAGTTTGTTCAAGTTGAACGAAGTTCCCGGCACCGCCGCGGACCAATTTCCGTACACACCACACCGCCTATGCAAGAAAAACATGAGACATACATTAGTTGTCGCGCTGCAACTTCTGCAGACTGAGGCACTCGCGGTACGCCAATAACTTTGTTACCTCGGCACAGTTCGGTTCGTTTGCCACTTAAATAATTTCAAAATGGCAATTGCATTTTATTTTCCCGATAGGAAATTGGATATTTGGTAGTTTTGTTACTGAGGCGGGTGCGTCCTCCGTTTTATTTAGGCAAAACGAGAAAACACATTGAAATTTAATTTGTCATTCAACTTTTTAGGTTCGTTCGGATGACAAACAACAACTCAGCAGCTTTCCACATTATTATTTAACTTATTAGTGCTTATACTAAAATTTCTGCCACTTTTTTACTTTTATACCCGACCTAGATGGTTGTAATTATTTATGGATTAACAATATCAATCTGCCTAGCCTTTTCCCAACTACACTGGGGTCGGCTTCCAGTCTTACCGGATTCAGCTGAGTACCAGTGTTTTACATGGAGCAACTGCCTATCTGACTTCCACAACCCAGTAACTGGGTAAAACGGTACCCCTTGGCATGACTGGTTTCAGATCTCAGGCTTCTGATTACCCGTAACGACTGTCAAAGATCTTCGAATGACAGCCGGGACCAACGGCTTAACGTGCTTTCCGAGGCACGGAGGAAACCCGGTATATTGAAATGGACACCCATCCACTGACCGACCTCGTCAAGCGTTGCTTAACCTTGATGATCGACCAGTGCGTCTGTTATTATTTAGCCACGAGCTCCACGAGATTTATAGATTAACAATACTGAATAGAATTAACTAAATAGTCCATCTGCATTTGGCTAAGTTATAGTTATCTCAAAAATTGCTAAATCCTTCAGAGAAATATACTAGATAGTGATGACGTAAAATTAAGGAGATGTTATTAATCTGCTAACGTGATAGCTTGCACCTGGTTATTAGAGCTCCTCTCAGGGCGACGCTTCGTTCGCCAGCTCCATTTAATGCCCCAGTAGCATTTTGGGACACACCGCTAGTCGGTCAACTATTTTAGTACCTAATTTTAGACTAAACTTGTTAGTCAGACGACCCAGAATAACGAATTAACGGTATTAGACGATACAGTAAACGGTACCGATATTTTTCATACCGTTATCATTCTCTGGTAGGGAACGATGATGAAAAATATCGGTACTTGTATTTTTATCTGCAACAATTTTTACGCCTATTTTAAAGGTAAACTTTCGAAATTGAGTAAGTGCAACAGCCGTTCTATTTAGTAAATATCTCACCGTTTACACTTTGGTGAATTAAACTTGAATTGAACTGTGATTCCAAGTTCATCTAAGGTTTCACAGTGAGATTGTACAGAATAGCACTACTAGTATTCAAAGGGCGCCAGTGAGTATATACCGTTAGTAAAATGGTTACCAAACTAGTAATATATAGTTCCCGCCAAACTTCTGTGCCGCCCTAAAGTTGGTTTTCCGATGCGCAAGGCACGGATTGGTGTTGCTTATGTATGAGATTTACTACTGCGCAGCCATTGTAGCCAACTTCAAGGCGGCCAAGAAATTTGGCGAGAAC
The DNA here is from genome assembly GCA_949775005.1 of Orthosia gothica. Classification (NCBI taxonomy): domain Eukaryota; kingdom Metazoa; phylum Arthropoda; class Insecta; order Lepidoptera; family Noctuidae; genus Orthosia; species Orthosia gothica. The sequence goes on along the minus strand of OX459039.1, from coordinate 6,189,073 downwards.
TATACAAATCAAACATATACATTTTTTTTCATATACATTTTTATCTTACATATTTTTATCTTGCTGAAACTTAAATCTTAGATTTAAACAATAATAAAACGAATACCGGTTATCGGTTCCTGTGTGAATAAAAATTAAGGTATGAATTAGTAAAAATCTTTTAGAGTCGTAAAACACTTGCGATATCTAGCTTATAAACCATCGACGAGAATGTTTAGTGCCTAACAGTCAATAATAGATATTGAACTTTAGAAACCGCATCTCGAAGTTCAAGTTAAAGTTTACGAAGAGCAAGGTATGGCAGAGCGGTACGCAGTGGTATGGTATAGCGCACAGTGTTGTAACTTGGCCCATTGAATAATATTATTGTTACAGCGCTATACAGAGTCATCTCTAATGATACTTCCTTGATAAAAAAATACAGTTTTATTCGTATAGTGTAAGTAATCTGTAAATATATGTCAAATACGGATAAAACCACGACAATCGCACCAAAACGTATTTTCGTGTCTGGCTTATTTTAATGAAATTGACACCATCCCAAAGACAATTTAAGTATCATCATTTTGATCTGAGGCTTTTTTTTAATTCATAGAATAAGGTAAGTACAAAAAGCTACGGAATTTAGCGTCTCGCGATTGTGAAACGAGAGCGCGTTTTTTCTCCTAAAGTCGTCGACGAATGTCGTCATCTTAAATATACGGAGCATGTTAGAACATCTATTCGAATCATCATCCTCCTGCCCTCATCCCAATTGATTTGGGATATCGCAACATGTTTTCTTCCCCCATACATTAAATAGTCTCCCCCTTTCGAAACGTATCATCGCCCTCAACTAAAACTATTAGAATATTATGCATGTTGTGCATAATAATTATTATCAAGTAGGTACCTCATTAACATAGGATAAAGATCGACTAATCCATCGGTCCCCATGGGTTCTGCACAAGCAATTAAGAGCTCATTATAATATTACTGCCTCATTGGTCACGTTGCTGTGGTCCCGGGTGACCTCGGCTAGTGATGTTGGGCAGAATACAGAACACGGAACGGAATGGTAGACTAGCTCAATAAAAAAAATACGGCGACCCTCAACAGATGCTCAAATTTGAGCTGTCAATAGAGACATATTGTACAAATTTGACATCTACAAATGAATAAAATAAAACTTAGAAGCACAACATATATCTTTAATATTAAATTTATGGAATATCTTTTAAATTTGTCCAATGATAACTAATAGGCGAAAGCCAAACCTCGAATTATGACTTACTAAGGAAATTCAGTTGAGCTCTCTGCCCGCATTTCCTCTTAAACACTGAAATCGCGAATCTATATCGAGTAAGTTGGTTTATTAGTATAAATTTTAAGTAAATACCTAAAACAATATCAATATTACCAAAAAAGCCAGTTATAATATATAAAATAATTAAGACTATTTTATTGCATAACCATTCAGTCAAAACGTTGAACGAGTATATATAAAAATGAAGAAGAGAAAGAAGTCATTGCGGAAACGTAAAGCATATTTTTATTCCACAAATAAAGGGTGTGTAAGGGTGAGTAATCTCTTTGTACGCGCTCTTAATTTATAAAACAAAGAGAATCACTTACGTCTGTTGAGGTTACCCTGGTTCCATTTCAATAAACATCTTCGCGATTTTATTTAACAGATTAATCGGAAAATGTTGATATCAAAATAGCTGTGCGCATATTAATAATATGCAGAATATTTGCAGCAGTCGACGTTATCGGTATTTCAATAAATTCTTCCGTTTCTATGGAATGCAGTGACTGGCTTGCATGGCTGCACCTTTGTGCGTTTACTTACACTTCTCATATCGACTTAGCTTTACTGAAAATATCAAACATATTTTGTACAAGGGAATCTATAACTATGCAGAGTATATTCGATATGCTGAAATACCAATAAAATAAAAACCGGCCAAGTGCGAGTCGGACTCGTTCCGTATCATTATCGCAAGAAACTGCAAATAAATCATGTTTGTTGTATGGGAGCCCCACTTATTTATTTATTTTATTCTGTTTTTAGTATTTCTTGCTATTGCAACAGAAATACATCATCTGTGAAAATTGCAACTGTCTAGCTATCACGGTTCATGAGATATAGCCTGGTTACAGACAGACAGACGGACCGCGGAGTCTTAGTAATAGGGTCCCGTTTTTACCCTTTGGGTACGGAACCCTAAAAAGCAGGTGCGTAATATTTATTTATTTATTTACCACCACTGTGCGATGTTTTGTACAATAAATAAACATTTCGAATAAATATTTCCATTTCACTAAGTAATTTCGCGTAAAGCAAAAAAAAACTGGATCTCAGTCACAATAGTGTACTCCAAGGTATATCTTTTTTGTTGCAAAAACCAATAGGGATGACGGAGTATTGTTTAAATTCTTGCTAACAAGCCATGTCTTCTCGGTAATAATGTCCGTTACTCTCACCTGGGAAATAAATAAAAGAAAATCGCAACTTCTCTCCGCAGCTTATTATCTACAATTGTGGGAATTTTATTAAAGTACTGCTGCAGGCTGCATTTTGCCCCGTACACAATCTTAAAGCGTTTTCTCGCTTCTTGAAATAAGTCATATGAAAATTAAATAATAAAAGTGTAAAGTTGATGGATAGAACACAGATCACAGTAAGTTCGAATTTAATGTACCTATATAAAAGAAGAAAAATTATTACTTTTAAAATGCGAGCAATATTTCAAAATGTTTTCCATAGAATCGGTAATTCCCTGAGAAATCGCAATGAACAGACTCTCTCTCTCTGCTTTAAATCTGAGTATCAACTTGTTGTATGCGATTTACAGATTACGCTCAAAGGATTCATGCTTCAGAATACAACTGATACACATGAGCTACGGCTAGTGGTCATGGTAAAACTGACTGGTAGCTCTTCACCTTCTACACAGGTGCACAGTTTCCAGGAAAATTTAGATTGGCGAAGGCATAAAGGATTACATTTGCTATGTTACCCTAGGTATGAGTTTAATGTAAGGATTATAATTAATCTGCGAAACTATTTCCATATCTAGTTTCATCTATATATCTAAATCAAATCAGTGGTTTAAGCCATATTAAGAAGTTTCATACAAAACTAACACCCCCACCTCCCATTTCTCGCCAATCGTTTGTTTATGCAAAAAAATGCGTTTGTCTCAAACTATCGTGCGGCTGTTATTATTTAGCTCCACGAGTTCCTCTATATGTACAATATAAAAAAAAACATTAACTGTCTGTTCTATAGATACAAAAAAAAGCCACTGAGAAATACTGCAGTTTTTAATAATACAGTTCCTGTAAACATCTAAGATTATCTCTTGTCTCGTCCTCTTGGAAATTATTAATAAAGTTATTATTAGTGTAATTTCCTTGCCCGTTCTATAAATGAAGAGTGTCTTTATTGAAACTGACAGTATTTCTGGTGTCTTTAAGATTTGTGGATACAGGTGCAATTCACTTTACCCCGTACGTGGTTTAATTTCTATAAAAATTAATGACGCATTGTTTTCGGGTCGTTTGCCTCTACGTGAATGGATTTCTTCTGTAGCATGGGCTGTACTATAAAACACCATTACAACATAATGCACCCTTCGCTCACGCCGCATCTGACCGATTACATGTGCGTACGTGACCTGATTCCACACACCTTGGCGTCGCCACTAGCATCCTTGTTGAAAAATCCTTTTATGTCGCTCTAAACATAGACAAAGTAACATTATATCAGAAACTAGCGACTCGCCCGGGCTTTGCATGGAACATAATTTGTTCCAATCATTTAAAAAACTTTTCTCGTTTATCTCTTATTCTACTCGTGAAATCAAAAACCGTTGCGTGGTTTAGAAGTTTGGGAACAAACAGAAATGACGTCGACAGATGCGGACGGCGACTTGGTGTATACTATAGATATGAAGATTTTCAAAAGCAAAAAATTTATGGGATTGACCTGCGCCAACGAAAAAATAAAAAATCATCAAAATATTTTTTTAGGGTTCCGTACCCAAAGGGTTAAAACGGGACCCTATTACTGAGACTCCGCGGTCCGTCTGTCTGTCTGTCTGTCTGTCTGTCACCAGTATGTATCTCATGAACCGTGATAGCTAGACAGTTGAAATTTTCACAGATGATGTATTTCTGTTGCCGCTACAATAACAAATACTAAAAACAGAATAAAATAAATATTTAAGTGGGGCTCCCATACAACAAACGTAATTTTTGTGCCGTTTTTTTTGCAATAATGGTACGGATTCACTTTGGCCTACATGGTCACTTATAAAACGTCGACAAAAGGTGCACGGTTCGGGTTGGTCGTTTCCTATGGAGAAGAACCGGCTAGAAAACCCACGGTTACTCTTTTAAAAAAATAGTTTGGTTTTACAATATGTCCATGTTACAGCATTAGTACTTCTACTAATGCTGTAACAATACTAAAGCTACTACAATAAGTCGTCAGAAAAAAAAATAAGATAACAAATTTTAACAAGCTAGAAGGCCTACAATGTTCAGACATTTACAAAACAATCGGTAAAAGAATCTATTCAAATGTTTCTTAGTCAATCCCATACCTACATTTCGGACTATCGATATTCGCTATCGCTAATACAACGTCACTCTATCTTTATCGAGGAGTTGAGGTGTCGATTCTCACAGGCCTCTTAATGTTCCGAAATGAGTTATTAAAAATCGGGCAGCGCAACCGGTGATAACCTTGTTGCGCCAGTGTCCATCAGAAATATACAGCAATAAAATACGAGCAGCTTGTCAATCAAAGTTGCGAAGAAAATCGTCTTCGAACGTTGTTTTTATTTAACGTGCGAAAAATGGGGCTGTTAATGTTTATTCCATTTTATTTTTTTCGGTATTCGTCAACAGTAAAAAGTGGTAAGTTTATTGTGAAAGTCTACTTACTTCCTGATCTGATCCGTTTACAAAAAATATTTTAGTGATATAAAATACACCATCGGTGAGTGTAGCACGGTTACTATGGGATTTAGGTAATAGGGGGTAAAAGTTGTTTTAAATACAGGTTGTTATCATTTGGGCATGAAAATTGCAAAATCATACCGCGCATGTGCGCTTGCTTCTTACCTTATTCAACTATTCTTCCAACCTGACGACACGAATTACTGTGCAATGTGCACGCGCATTTTTATTAAGCAGTAGTTGTAGAGTATACAACTTAACATCAGGTCTTTGATGTTAAGTTGAAACTTAAGGGGCTTGAACTTGGTGGTATATACTTCGTTACCAGTAAAATTTAAGAAGGTATTTAACTCAACCACGTTTTCGAAGTTCAACCGAATATCGCTACCAGTCATTGTTGGACTTACGAACTCAGTCTAAACGGAAGGCAACTTCACTAAGACTTACCTCGAAATGTGCACTAATAACATCGGGTGGCCGGTAAAGGGCTTACATAATTCTAGCTCCAAAGGATATTAAGTGAGAAACTTTGTTTGCAGAGTTGCAGACTAAATTTATTAGGTTTGCAGTGGCGACATGCATAAGTTTGCCTTATGTTGTTACCAAGTTCCTGGGAAAGCCTGGACAGGTTTGCAGTGTGAATGATGGAATTAAGTCGTTAGTGCCCTGCCTATCCTATTAAGTACTAGTACTTTTTACTCATTCAGCATTCAGGTGATATTATCTGCCCAACCCTATCAGTAGGCAATCTGTAATTCTTTATTGATAAATAATATATATATCTGAATATTTCTAATCTTATGACTAATAACAAAACAAAATTACATACAAAGGGGAGAAGGAAAAGGGCTCATTACGCAACAAAAAATTCGTCCACATCGATGTCAATGGGAAACGTGCCCAGAACGCTGGCAGCATTGCCACGTTGAATGGCAATGCTGATCCTCTGGCTGAAGAAAAGGCCAGCCCTCTGGAGCATTCAGGTTGAAACAAATTTCGCAAGCCAATTTAAAATGTACCGGGCGATTCAGTGTCACTATGAAACAATCCTAGGTCCTTTAGAGAACATATTTTCTGTAAAAATATATGTAGCACCCACGAAAGAACTACTACACCGATTTAAAATTTAAGAAAAATGGCATTTAAGGTTTTTGAGTCATACTTTAGTTTCAGATTTCTACAAACTGATCCGACTCTATAGAATACCCTGTACAATACAGTTAGTTGCATATTAACATGTCAAGGTTGGCCACTCAACCACATCATTCCGATTTTAAAATGAAAAGGAAAATTGAATTGTTATTCGTTCTACACTGGTTCTACACGTGTGCATCTATTATTCAGGAGTAAGTACAGCCACACACGGTCGTTGTTGCAAGTGACATTTACCTTGGCACTGTTAATATTCTTAGTAAATGATATCCTGAAGGCTACTATAATTGTGAGAGACAACATGTGTGGTACCGGTAAACGCTTTGCTTGGAAGGAGGGTTTTATTTTCAAGGTTTAGTAACGCCAATACACGTTTAATAAATTCATGGATCTATCCATAATATACCAAACAGTATCTCGGAAAGCACGTTATGGCTTTTGGCCCTGCAGCCTTATTGCGTAATGAATTCGGCAAGGCAAAGGACAAAGGGTATGAAAAATTTACCAATCACATGCGAGATGAAAGACGCGATGTGGATTCGTTCCTCGCATTCAATCTCAACCTTGCTCAAATATTGTACAAGCTTTTATTTAACTTGCAATGTCTGTATGTAAGCGTGTTCGGGTCAAATCTTGCAACTGAATTTTAAAGCAGTTACCTCCACCGATTAAGATGAAATTTTGCATACACGTTTAGTTTGGATGACAATGCATGGTTAGCTAAGTGACATAATTCTAAATCTAATATGGCGGACGGCCCAAGATGGCGGACTAGTTATTTTTGTGCACTGCTATGATATGGGTATCAAATGAAAGGATTTGCCGAGAAGAATACGAATAAACATTGATTTAAAAAAAAAAAAATGATTATTTTTCTCTTTATTATGTAAACGTCAAGTTTTGCCATTCAAGTACTAGTAACCAAGTGCACTGGCTTTCTGCCATAAATTGACATCTGGGTTAGATAGTTATTAATTACTTGATAACTGCATCAATGGAAATTAAGAAATTTAATTTCTTGCTCTCGTACATTTCTCGGAAGACACACAAATGTTAAGTTCCAAGTTTTTTGCCAATAATCAATTTTATGCGCCACGGATAAAATATTATATAAGAGACAGAGTTCAAGATTCTTACAATCGATCTAATCTAATCTTTGCAGCGTGGTGGTACTACGTGTTTGCTATGTTACAGCTTTCTGTGATAAATCGCCCATTGTGTGATGCATTTAAATTTACATCTTAGGTCAACAAACCGAACAAAACATACTGGCTGAATTCCGAACACCAGACATGCAATAATTGCACATATTTTCAGCAAAATTCGTTTATTTAGGCTGAGCATCAGCGGCTCTAATTATGAATGTCAAAATTTTAAACTCGGCTTCCGAAACGTTCTACACCTTCTCAACTATCAAGTTTCAAACAGCCATCAAAAACATGGATAAGACTTCGCACTATTGCACAAAAAGTGTGTCGTTGGTGTCTGTCACATGCCTACTCCTGCCCCGACCATGATGCAATTACTCCATGTCTCAATTAAATGTTCTACGATTGCTTGTAGCTCATGATATAATGATCAATAAGTACAGCAGTTCTCTTTTGAAGGACAGATATATAATTGTGGGATCCCAAAGATGTAAAGTTCCTTGCCAATATAATTTTGCAGTTAGTGACATAGTTTTTGCAATTCAATCGAGTGGCACAACTTTTGCGAGCCGAACTGGGTCATATCGAGTACTGTTTCCGCTATTCGTACTGGTACGCTGAGAGAAATATTCAGAACGCTATCGGGGTTCAACTTTTTTTACATTTCTATTTTGTTGCAAAATATTGAATGAATTCGATGAATCTATAGCAAGTATACTCGGCAGCCGGACTACAACTTTGGTTACAAAAGCAAACGATTCAACAACACATTGTTTCTCGTCAAGGTAACCCGTCTCTTTCTCGGGGTATCAAAGTGTTCACTCATAGCGTAACCACACTGGCTACGTAACTTACGGACGATTAACGGTGACCGAGCTGCTCGTAACCTAATCAATACCCACCGATCACTAAACGGCACTCTAAAACTTGTACATTCACCGCACATTTTCTGTTCTAATTGTGACTTAACCCGTTGCCTATAAGTGGGGCATTTATGTACACAAAATGGTTTTATCGAGCTGCTTAGTACGAAAATAGGTTAATGTAAGGTTAAACGTTTATTGTAGTATATGCAGGCGTAACCTCGGCTCGACCTCGGCACTACATTCTACAAATGATCGTTATGGATTTCGCTCTAAAAATGCACGAAAACGGGCTTTCAGTGGATATGACCATTTAAAATGTCGTTATGATTGGATTAGCGATTTTTGAAGTGTATTTTGACTAAGATTGTGATTAGATTTTAATCCTACTTGTTTACATATTACTCCTATCAAGGTCAGAGACACTACACTCGAAGTTGTGGACGACTATGTCTACCTGGGACAAACGATCCAGTTGGGTCGGGCCAACGTCGAGAGAAGAGGTCAATCGTCGAAACCGACTCGGCTGGGCAGCGTTTGGGAAGTTGCGCAGTATATTCTCGTCCAACTTACCACAGTGTCTCAAGACGAAAGTCCACCAGTGTGTGTTGCCTCAATCTATGGCTCTGAGATGTGGTCGCTCACAATGGGCCTCATCAGAAAGCTTACAGCCACCCAAAGGGCAATGGAGAGGTCTATCCTCGGAGTATCATTGCGTGATCGAATCAGAAATGTAGAGATCCGCAAGAGAATCAGGGTTACCGAAATAGCCCGAAGAGTTGCCAAACTTAAGTGGCAGTGGGCAGAGTACATTGAGAAGAGAGTACAGAATGGATGGCCGATGGGTCAGAAAAGTTCTGGATCGCGACCTGGATGACGTTGCGTTGGAAGGCCTCCCTCCAGGTGGACCGATCACCCGGTGAAGGTTGATCTTTTACAAAGGCACATAACAATAACCAATTTTCTTGTTAAATGTATGAAAATCATTTCAAATTTTCTTTATTCGCCAATACAAGTTTATCCTGACCAACGACACAATCAAGAGTTCACCGCGAGCCGTTACTATTATTTTTCATATGGGAAAATATTTTGCATAAAATGTTAAACTGAGGGCTTACTTAAAGAAATTAAACGTACGAGTAATTCTTGGAATCACAAAGCAAGTAGTAATAGTATATTTATGTAGTATTATTTTAAATGATTTATTTTATACGTTTTAAGTAGGTCATTGACTTGCTGCATTTTTATCGTGAATCAATTTAATACACGACTTTTCTTTTTTTCATGGTTTCAAATAGCGCAAAAAGGTCTCTTATTGTATTTTAACTGTAGAGGGTAAAATATTAGCGGGTACTCATCTGGGCAGGAGACTGTCTTACTCAACTATCACTAATGAATGCTCAAATTTAGCACCACGTAATATTGCATGCAAACAGTGGGCATTAGACTCACAAAATCACTTAAAATGACGCTTAACATAGGTTTAATTTCCACTCAGCGATACTAAAATGCAGCCAGTAATATTGAAACAACATTTAGCAGTGCCACGTCAGTGACATGATAATATACGGTAAATGATTTCCAATTTGAGGCGTCGATTCGACGCTTTGGCAAGGGAGGGTTTAACCCAATTAACTCCCTTCAAAGTGCTTAATACCATATTACGCTCTAACACCACCATTCACTTCGATTGTCTGAGTAATGCCTGCTAGATAATAGGTGTTATATTTGCGTCACGTCGAATAGCTGAATGGCAAATGCAGCGGGATTTTTGATCTGAAATGTGAAACCCTCTCGGCTTAACAATAGGATGTGCCAGTATAATAGCTGTGCACGAATAAAGCAAAAAAAACTCACATACGTGCATTTTGAAAGATAATGATTTTCTTGAACAGAATATTTGTTAAGGTAAAAATCACTTTTCTTTAATACTTTCAATTCAATTCCTTTAAAATAGAAAAAGCTTTGAAACTGCTCGAGAAATAAATAAACGAATGGATGAAGGAGTTTTCGCTGAAATATGAATGAAACTGTAGTGGATTGTAGCGCGCGACACGGCGGGCGTCTTTAGGTACCGAGCTCCCGAGTAGATCTTAACGCGATTTTTCCAACGTCGTCCATTAACGCGGAAAAGAAAAGAAAAGATCTGGTCCTTCGAGCCACAACAGGTTGAAACTAACTAGAGTATTTTAAAGGTTTCATTAAAAACTAAATTCTTGTCAAGTTGTGGACTTGTTGTTTTAATCATGTGGTGCACAACTTATACTTCCAAAAAAATTCAATTCATTCTCTGACAGAAAATGCTCTGTCTAAACTGCTGGGTCTAGTAGCATGGAATTTGCTCCAGGCATTTTTTTATAAAAAAGGGGCAATGAGAAAATATTTTTGAAAGATTCTTTCCCTAAGGTATTAAAGAGGCGCTGAAATTTGAATGTTCTTCATTTTTGGCTTGTTTGTTAGCTTTTATTTTAAGAAAGCATTAGGTAGGTACATGAAATGCATGAAAAGTTAAAAAGGCATTTTTACAGCAATACTTAGAATACTGCTCCTATTCCATAATGCGAGTACTTTATTAATAAAATGCTCAGTATGTAATTACCGATCGCGTGCCGTGACAGCCCCACTGCATTATGGCGGTATGTTCATAGAAAACCTAACAAACTGACCGACTGTTTGTTCCATTGTAGAGGTGTGGCGCAAAACACCCACTAAATGAAGTAAAACGGGGCTTTGATATAGGTGGTTCTAAATTATTGCCTATCGGAACATGTGAATACAGGTTTTACCGCTTCTAAACTTTAATACTGGTATCTCATGTATGTGTATGTCATGGGTATAAGATATGTTGAATAGTTAAACGACTATGATGAAGCAAATACTTATAAATAAATAGTACTGATGGAAATGGTACCATCGTACTGATGATGAAGCCGGTAGGCACTGGAACTCCGAAAAAGAACAACGTATCCTAGTCATGTTTGGGCTTATTGGAATCGTCATGAGATGTACTTGGGCTATATAAGATTTGTATGGCTATTGGAGGTACCTATCAAAATTAAAAAGGGATAAATAAAAAGTTTTTAACAAAAAAAAACACACCGACTTCCAAAAAAAACACTGCAAAGTGAAAATTAACTTTCTTTTCCAAAGTCGGTGTCGAAACACGGAAAACAATAGGTACATACCAAAGTCACCGACTTCGGAAAAGAAAGTTATTTTTCGCTTTGCAGTTTTTTTTTTGTAAGTCGGTTGGTTTTTATTAAAATTACATACCTGGCCTTTCTAGAGAACATCATTAATACCTTTATTACCTAAAAGTTTTAAAAGAATGTTGTGCTAAACTCTTAAAATTTTATACTTGGGCATAAATAAGATGGTTAACAATTTTGTCCAGCAAAAAACGAGCACCAACAGAAAATACTGGCGGTAAAAGTTTATACACAGTAACGAGGTGGAACGGAGGCTGGTTGGCAGATCCGAGCAGAGCTGTACGTGTACAAATAGCTATGTAAGGCTGCACCGACTCAATATGCACTCTGAAGTGTAAGAAACTACGCGTTTGCACAAGTGCAGGACGAACTAGTAAACTTTAAATAAATTCCGACACATTTTTATTACATGTTACATAATTTATCTAGTAGTAGACACGCTTAGTTCGACAACTATTGAAAATGTAATTATGACACGATCTCTTGTGAAAATACCCCGATCAAACAGTAAATCGCCCATAACTATATAATAGCTGAAATATTTTCATCGAACATAGTTAAGAACACTCTCGATAAAATCACCGTTCAAAAAAAAAACTGAATCTAAATCGGTTCATCCGTTTAGGAGCTATGATGCCACAGACATATACACAAAAACACATGTACGCACTTCAAACTTATAACACCCCTCTTTTACCGTCGGGAGTTAAATATAGACTTTAATAAACGTTGCGGTGAAGTTTCACGACCTACCCACGTAACGTGGCTCCACTGACGTTTCTATATAAGCATATAAATATTGTTGTTTCTCGTTTTCCCTTTTTATAATCGCAATTATCATATATACTATCAGAGAAGTATTTTATTGGTACCATAACATATATACAATTGAAAATTCTAAAAACAAAAACAAACCTATATACAAATACAAAAGGGAGACGGAAAAGACCTCATTGGGCATCAAAAAATATCATATATTATATTATAAATGTGAAATTAGCTGTCTGTAACCCGAAGGTTGACTATACAGACAGACAGACAATACCTTGTTGCAACAAGTCAGCTTAAGTACCACTAATGTATAATCAATGAATCATACCTCAACGGCTGAACAGATTTGCACGAGGAACACGGGTAGACCATGACCTGAAAGAAGACAAAATACTTTTATCAGGGTGGTTCGTTCCCGTGGGATAACATTTTTGAATTGCACACGGGTGAAGCCACTGACCAAAAATTTGTTAGTATTTTTCTTTCATTAAGGTAAAAGGCCTATGCCTAGGCCTGCTTGAAATGCTTTTGCATATCACTAATTAGTAAAAGCCAAATACGAAATGCGAGATATTTTCATTTTACAGTCAGTGAATACCATTCGAGTATTATTCGTATAGTCAACGCTAATGTATGTAGGCATTATGCAATAAATAGTTAGGATACCCTAGTTGAAAACAATGGATCAGTAGCTACATATAATGCTTGTAAAAGTATACCTTACTGTATTAAGAACTACAACTTAATCGTAATGTTAGTCTATCTGCACACAAATTGGTGATTTCTGAACAGTTTACTTTACATTGGCAACGTTCAAAAATATCACAATAAATATAAAGTCCGTCAGTACACACCCAATACTCTATGCAGTGAAGTTATTTACAGAAATGTATAATCACCAATCAACCAAATAAATTACCAAAGTAAAATTGCCGCTGCAATAAGCCCTAAAATATATACCTTTCCCAAAAGTATCTATACCTACCTAAAGTCGCCAAACACTTTGCTTCAGAAATATGGAAATTTATTTAAAAAAATATTTGTAAGTATATTAAATTTATTTGAAAGCTCGTTTTCAAAGGCAGCGCCGCTCATTTGCGAGAGTAGAGAGTTCTTGCAACATAGTTTTCGCTCGCAGAAAACGGTCGCTTCGGGCACTGACACTGCAAACCGTTCGTGTAATAAAATAAAATGCAATTTAGTGTTTGTAGTTCTTCGTCGGTTGAGTTAAACGTTTCGAGAAATGCAGGCTTATTACTTAGATTGTGCTTGTAGTTCTTGAAGAGACTAGTGCCCAGTTGTTAATGAAAAAATATAAGTTTTTCTGAGAAGCAAGCAATCATATTATTCCCTCGAGAATACGACGAATTGAACAAACTCTTACTATATCGTTCGTATAAACTTCGATCACTGGCAAATCGTATTTCGCTTGAATATAAACGAAAAATATCTTTATATTTAAAATAACTACATAAAAATTATAAAAAGTGTGTTAACTTTCGAGCAAACTTTACAGAATTGTTCCACTAGTCAAGCTTGTGAGCAACTACTTTTAGGATCTAATATTACAAATATATCCTTATTTCACTAGAGTGGTACTTTTTGCATCTCGAACAATGGAACGAATAAACATAGCTGATAATGGTGGCCCACGTTCAATAAAGTGTCAAATAGGCGTGTGAAAAGTGACGTATAATTACTGTGACGCAGCAGGAGCGATGAGCGTGAAGCATCGCGCACAATGTACACTGCGCTGCATTGTGAAGGAAATTACTAATAAAACAGTTTACTTATTGAGCACATTTCAGAACGGATGGGTGATGGTCTGGTAAAGCGACGGCGTATTGGGAGATGCGGTGTCGGAAAATATACCACAAGGATCAATGACCTCCTGAGAGCCGCGGGAATCTACTGGAAGCGAGAATTGATACAGGGCATGTCAATGTACTTTTGGATAAGGACAAGGCAATGACGATGACACAGATGCACGGCATTTGAACGTTACCTAGCGTCAGTTGCTACTAAAATCTCATATATTGGTGACACAGGATCTAGCAGGCCAAACCAAACTAAATACGTGACTAAACCATTAATAAATGCAGGCAACACTCTGAATATTTATTGCAAAATACAATTTTCACTAAAATGATGACTCGCTGCAAAGAGAGCAAAGGTTGTAACAATTCCGCTGTAATATAATGGTATATTTACTGGGTTTTCATGAATGTTATTTTTCACACGTATTCGGTATTTGCGAGGCTTTTGTAGATACAGAGCCGATTCTACGTACCATTTAAATTTTACAATTAAATTCATGTTTTTGTAATGATTAATTTTGACTAGTTATTGAACTTTATACCTATTCATTTCAATCATTAAAATTAATCATTCAAACGGACATTTGCATTGCATGTTGACTTAATAAATCGGCTTTCATAATTTTACGGTAAATTTAGCTTGTGTTATTCATCAGTTAGTATTAATGCCGTTGCACCACAAGTCATTAAATATAGATTGCGTTAAGTACCTATTTAAAACAACGCTGTGTTTTTGGCAATCATATTGGTGAAATGTGAACGCAGTCACTTTATTTATTTATTATAGTGAACACTGAACGCATCCTTGTCTTTAGTTTTAAACAAGTGAACTTTTTGGACTTTTGCGGGAACGTGCTATGTTGCAATGTTGCTTCTCTGTTTTATTTTCCTAAAATTGTGTTAAATTGAATATTAAAAGTGTAAAAATGGTGGTGTTTTTTTCTAATAATATTAGTGAATGTGCACGAGTGTGGGCACTACAACACAGCGGTAGAACATGAGTTTGCTCATGTTGTCTACAAAACTCCGTAGAGGCTTCCAATAAAGTTTCCACCATTTTACTGGGGCCTAGATAGGATATTGGACTAAAAACTAAAGCAACTAGAACTTCTAAACGTGACACTGGCTAAATGCACAAACCGTGCGAAGACAGAACAAAAAAAAAAACTTAACTTTTTATTCTACATAATAAACGTTGTCATTGTAATCACGCTCTGTCCTTTGTTTTATATTTTCCCTAGATTAGCCTGGAAATCATTATACTAACACTAGTTTTCATTACATATGAAGATCATTGAGCCAGGATATTTTTAATATGTTAAATGATGTCTGGTGCAAGCGAGTGTGCATATTAAGTGTCAATTCTAAGTATACGTACAACTCAATTCCCATATTTAAAATCTAGTTACAAATGCAAATTTAAAAAGCAAAATGGGTTTCATTCTCAGTATTTAAATCGATATTTACAGGGAAAATAAAAGGTCAGTTTTAATAAAAAATGTTGATGAGTGTTCTCATTAATGGTTACTTGTCTGTTCTCTATGCAACCGGAGTTATGCACCGACACGCTAGCTGCCACTCAGCGCTCGATTTCGAGAAAGACCCGTACTAAAATTCAATATACAAGTAAGTAATGGCAAACGTTGGGGAAGGTATTTGTAAGGATAGGAAGAAATTCCCTCAAGGTTGCTTAAATCATCAGACCACCAAATATAGCACAGAAAAATCAACTTTTCCACTGCCGGGTCACATGCTTTCTCGCCTGTGAGAGGGAGCAGGCTGTGCAGGTGCTTATTCATCACTTACTCGAAGTAAAAAATGATTTGTTTCTTTTGCAAATAGATTAAAATAACACTTTTACAAGTCAATCTATTTTTGCAAATTTAAACTAGATATTGACAATAAACGAGGTTTTTCTGGTATCATGGTGACTGAGGCTACTCGAGTGTAGGAATTTTCCTTCAAAAGGACCAAGCTTCAATAACATTCATGTATTTTATTTATTACTTGCCAAGCCCTCAATAACAGGCTAAAAGTTGTCGACGTAATAACTGAAAGATGTTACGTAAACCTCCTAAATGGATTCAGTTCGCCATTTTGACTATTATAATAACTCTGCCTCCAAACGGTGCAGTGGCAGCTATTGCATAATACATTTCACTACTTTAGGTAAAATATGATAACTACTTTACATATCCGATGCAAACGAACAACACATTACTACTAAGTAGTGTAGCATTGCGCTAGGAATCTTATAGATTCAGATTTTTTTTATTTGTCACTGGTTGGTTACATTTTTCAAATTTCGTTTGACAAGAAAAGAGAAGACAATTTCTTTTACCGAAAACGTCACTAAAGGAAAATTGATGGCAAGCAAGATGGTCATTATGACGTTAATTATTAACTTTCACCTGAATGAATTAAACCAAAAGCCAGAATTTAACCAGTTGCAACTGCGTTGAGGATAGGTACATGTGTTCTGTCTATTACTTTCAAACCTAACCAAATTTAAAATAACCGCGATTTTTCTGTATTTTTAATTCAAGTATATTCTTTTACATATTTTCGGTGTATTTTTAAAACAAAATTATGCGTATTAATGCGGCGTTTAGTGTATTTCCTTTTTGTTTAACGTCACTGTAGGTACAGTCACGCAGTCAACTTTAATACATGACAAATATCTACGCAAAATTCAAAAGGAACGAACTTACAAACATAGCTTTTCTCAAAATAGTAAGAAGTAGTATAAGTTTTTACCGTTTGGAAACCTGCATACGCTAGGCCCAATAATTCGAAGATATGTGAATACGACATTCACCAACTCCCACTAAGCCTGCGTCCATTGCCTCTCATAGAGATGCCTGTATTGTGTGTTTTTGATCCCAGCAGTGGGAAAGTTCTGGTGACTACTTTATGTGTACATTTAAAATCAATACAAATATGTTGTATTTAAAGACGATCAAAGGGTTCAGCGTGTTATATGAAACATGAAAATGGTGTTACATCGAAATTCTAATATTAATTACTAGGATTTCACGCGTTGGTATAATTTAAATTATCTAAAATATTAATGGGTATTTCGATGAGTTAATTCAATAAAATAGCAATCATCCGCTACAAAGGACCGAATAAATAACCATACACCGAATAATAACCCGTGTAAAAATACATTCGTGTCAAAGAAATATCTTTAAAAGCAAAATAAAGGTCGATAAATACATACAGCATGCTGTGGGAACATTAATAGGCTGATGATTTGATGTGATGTGATGTGAAATACATACTATCCTTCTCTCGGTTTTCAAAGTCCCGTACATTTGTGCCCACGACATTCGATTAAAATATACCGCAAAATGTAAATAAAACACGGAAACTGAAGCCAGAACCGGTTTCTTTTGAGAATAAAACCTTTGATTCCTCATGAGAATTCTATGTAAACAAATTTCAGCTTACAAACGTACCTATTTGATATTGCATTCATTGCAGTAAGCAAACTCGATAGTTTACCTCGAATTCATATTCCTGGAACTTGCAATCGAACTCCTGAATAGAGCGACGCAACACCTCAAAATCACCATCAAATTGCCGTCCTTTTCACTCGTTAGATATTTGTATGAGAGTGAGAAAGTCAGATGTAGTTGGAATAGCAGTTTTTGATTTATGTAGTTTATTCCTGCAGAGAGGTTTCCTTGGAATTTCGTTGTAATTTAATTATTAGCGCGAGAGACGCGCGGTACCGGTGCTTCAAAGGCAATGCTCTTGTTATTCCAAGCATTATTATTAATTATCAATGCAAGTTCATGGCTACAAAGTTATCAAACTCAAGTACTACTTTCACTATCATTCAGAAAAAAAGGTAAAAAAGGTTTTAGGTATTGTGTCTTGCTTGTTGTCTTTCCAACGATTTGTTCGGCATTAGCCTTATGGAAAACCGCAAACCCGTTTTTCAAAACGGGAACTATTTTGTAATTTTTTCTGTAATAGTTGCTAAGGCTGAGTTTATTAAATTGAGTATTTGAGGTAACGAACGTGTCAAACCCTACTTTAGTGCCAAAATTTGTCATTTTTTCAAACTAAAGTATAATTTGACAAATATAAACAACTCAACTCGTTTATAACGTCAAATACTTAATTCAGAAATCGGCCCTAAGTATTATCAATCTATACATACATAATCTGACAAGCTGTATTTTATATATATTCAGTTCTTTAGTTCGTCTTCTGGGCACGTTTCCGGACGATAGCCATGTGGAGGACTTCTTCGATGATTAAGTTTATCTTGTTTTTGTATAAAGGTACGAAGTTTGGTTTAGTATAAGTTAGTATAGTTTAATAATATTAATGATCAGTAAATTAAAAAATAAGCAATAATAAAACATTGAATTGCGACTTTAATCGCTATTACATTTTCAGTTACAGAGTGAACAAAACCGTACATCCATTATTTATAGTGTTGACCGTTCAGTATCAAACATATTTTTATACATATAAAATTATACAAAAATCATCTTATGATATAGATAAATAAATGTTTCTTCTAGTGTCTACTAGGCAAACCAGCGCGGCGTAGCGTTGTACTGCGCTACGCATGGCTACGACGTAGCTGACGCCACTGCTACGAGCGCTACGCCGTAGCCAGCTGCTACAAACAACCCGTAATATTATTTAATATTTTTTTGAAGTTTGATCGTTGGCACCTCAAAATTAACCCAATAATTTTAAAAAGGAATGTCTATTTTTCAACATGTATGTACGTGTCTCCGAGGTAAATGTAAAAAATTGGGTGAGTCCTAGTAAAAGTCCGATATAAGTGATCATCACAGATCAATTCAGATTTTACCTACTTTTTACCTGCAGACTAATCTTAAGATTTACCTTAGTTCTAGCATTTACAGTAACATATTGTCAAAAAAAAGTAAAAGGTATCAGCAAAACAATATTCGTTTTAAAGTAAACTTGCATTCTTAATACCGTTCGTCGCATACTTATCTTTATTCAAACAGTATATATCAATAGTACTTAAAGCTTATACTTCAATCTGTTACGATAAACATGTAAGATAAAAATAGTAAAATAGTTGATCGATGCGACGCTCACGGCTCCGAACGCCACAATTTTCCAGTCTTTCACATAATTTGGTTTGCGTCGGAAACGACTTACCTTTTTTTTCTTAAGTTTTTCCTCACACTTGTGATTTTCTTATGATATTGATGATCTGCGTTAGTAAAACAAGTAGGTATCTTTATTTGCATATAATTTAATTTAGTATATCCTTACTGTGAAACCAAGCCTATATAAGCATGTGCACTGTTAATAATGCATCGCAAACACATTTGCATACAGTACACATTTTTTTCAATCAGTTATCGGATTTATTCACGAATTTTATGTTTGATAACCCAAAACTACCGTACGCAAAACTCTAACATTTCAATCCAATATGTGATCGTCAACGAGGGTTTACCTGTGACACAACCTATACAGCGAAAATCTCCAAAGCAATTTGCTTCAGCTTGCCAATACATTAATATCCCAGCAGCATGTACGTCGAACGGACATCTACCAATTACCTGGATGGTTTCCACAAGCTTACTTGCAATATCACGGCTGCCGCAACTTGAAAGGACGCAGGTGGCGAAACAAGCCAGCATGTAATCCGTCACAGATTGAACGGAGCACAGAAAGCAAAGGGCTTTGATCAACCAGCTCTTGATTGGTCAGATTAGGTTTGACTGGTGATGCGTTTGATCACGAACGTACTATATTTACTAGATACGATAGGCTGCTAAGGATGTTAAGTACAGTGTTTGCCCTTTGAAAATATTATAAGCAGGATAAGATTTTATACAGAATGCCTGTATAAAATCTTTAAAAATAGACAGACAGATGTCATGTCAGATGAAAATGTCAGAGTATAAAAAAATCCATAATTTTGCAAATAAGCAATAGAAATTAAGTTAAAGAATACAAATCAATCAGAAATAACTAAAATTATGCTTTACAGGTTAAAGAATATCAAAGAATACTTATAAAAGAGTTACAAAAATTGATACAATATCAAAAGATTTGAAGATAGTTTGTGGAGTGTTATGAAACGTAAGTAGATGTGGAATAAATACCACATTTCATGTCTGCTAGGGAAGGTTCAATTTAGTATAGTGATATATTTATACGACTCTGTTACTCAATACCTTTATGCAATTTAAGTTCAACCGAACAGTATTTTCTATATACGTCTGTTGCTGGATATCGAAAGCATTTTGCTGGAACAATCAAACCTATTGCCTACCTTCAAGTCATTAAAAGGTTGTCCCATGGAATTAGTACGTATTATAGTATACCGGTGGTTTTTTATTTCCTGATTAATTACATGAAAAGTTTCAAAGTAGAATAATTTATTTAGAAAGCTGTAAGCGCCACTTCTCTTGTGGACCACTAGATTGTGGTCCAGTTTCAATACGGACGAAGATATTTTATACTGTTGCAAAATGCAACCGTAATTACGTTATCTCCGTTTCTCGGTAAGAAAATACGTAGTACCTGCTTATAACCTAGTTACCAGTACCTGCTGCATCCAACTAATTTCCCTTAGGGTTTGCTACCTCACAAGAAAGTTGCCTTGAATCCGAGAATATGCTTTTAATGACTTTGCCTTTATCCAACAGTTTGTTTTATCTATGATTCTACAGAACTTTGAAAGGGTTCCTAAAGTAGAAATCATGCTAGAGATATGTTTTGTAATTAGTCTGGCATTTATTTATTCATCTACTTTGTTTATTCCCCTGTTTAGCCCCGGCTTCGAACCGCGCAAATTATCACAAGCCTTCCTCTTTTTTTATATATATTGCTCTCTGTATTAGTGAAAACCGTTTTAAAAACGGTTACGTGCTTTAGTAGTGAGCGATGAAACAGACAGCGGTGACTTTGTTTTATACTATTTGTTAGATAGCGAATCTGTCGACCAACGAACGAACAAAACAAAAACAAATCAATATATAAACGCTACGTTTCACAAACTTATTTACGGCGCTCTATGAGCTAGACAATGTTCGGATGTCGAATCGATATGTTTTATGTTGACAGATTGCATTTTGTCGAAACCTATTATTTTTTTAGTATACCCGAGAGCTCTTCGGCTTGGTGGCGTTCGCAGAACTTTTATGAAAAGACAAACGCCGACAAGCCGAAGACAGAACGAACAGGTAAAGTGAACGTATAACCCTGTTGACAAGTGAAGGGTTTTCTAAGCTGCATTTTACATTCGTGAATTTTCACGTTCGATTTGCGTTCTGAAATTCGTAGTTCTTCCAATTTTAGTTCAAACTGTGAAAACATGCACGTGTTTTTATTGTATTTTGATAAGATTTATTTTCAGTTTCCTATTGCGTGATCAGGTAACAGAGCTTGGGACAACATACCAGGCCCCTCAGAAAGTATTGCGAAAAAAAGTTTTTATATATGGGAGACTGGCCAGTTATAATGTTTTTCGAAAATATGATTATTTATAAGTAAAAATAAGTAAGTTCCAATTTCAAAATTTCCCTCCACATTTTTTGCGAGTTAATTCAAAGTATTGTGTCTCACTGAAATATGGATCTGCGCCGGGAACATTTTAGAGCTATGATTTTATACGATTTCAAGTGTCGCCTGAAACCGGATGAATCGTACGATAGACTTCAAATGGCATTCATGGATGAAGGCCCTTCCAAGGCAACCGTGTATCGTTGGTATAACGAATTCAAGCGCGGTCGACCAACTTTGGGGGATGACGAAAGAAGCGGTCGCCCTTTGACGGCTGTTACCGAAGAAAACGTGCTAGCAGTGAAAAATTTAATCCAAGACAATAGGCGAATTACATATCAGGAGATTCAACACATATTGAAGATTGGATCGGGTAGCGTTCACGAGATTCTACACAGCCATCTTCGCGTGAGGAGGATAGTATCACGCTGGGTGCCGCACAACCTCACCGATGCTCAGAAGCAGGCCCGGGTGGAATGGTGCCGTGATATGCTTAACAAATTTGAAGCAGGCTCGTCTCGGCGTGTTTACGACATCGTTACAGGTGATGAGTCCTGGATTTATCAATACGACCCAGAAACCAAGCGCCAGTCGACTGTTTGGGTGTTTCAAAATGAGCCAACGCCTACCAAAGTGAAGCGATCTAGAAGCGGGGGTAAGATTTTGATCGCTAGCTTTTTTAATTTGACTGGCCACTTGGTATCAATTCCCTTACGGGATCAAAGAAGCATTAATGCCGAATGGTATACTACCAAATGTTTGCCAGAAGTTTTCTCTGTTATAAGCAACAAGCGACCAAACACAGGGCTCCGCGGGCTACTGCTCCACCACGACAATGCACCTGCGCACACCGCACTCAAAACGAGGGACTTCCTGGACAGCACGCCAGTCAAACTCCTGGGTCACCCTCCTTACAGCCCTGATCTAGCACCGTGTGACTTCTTTTTATTCCCAAAAATAAAAAATCAGCTCAAAGAGATACAATTTTCGTCGCCGGAAGATGCGCTGGCTGCGTTCGAGCAGGCTGTAAACGAGGTGTCTGCGGCGGACTGGAAAAAGTGTGTTGAAAACTGGTTTAGGCGCATGAATCTTTGTATAGAGGCTGGTGGAAAGTACTTTGAAAAGATTTAATAAAAATATATGTACGTATAGAACATTTTTTTTTAGTTTCGCAAAACTTTCTGAGTGTCCCACGTATGTTCGTGTGTTTGTCGAATGTGTTATGTATTGTACCGTTAAGTAGAGAGCTAGTAAAGACACAAATTCTTGGAACTTGGAACAACAAAAAAACCTCGAAGTCAACGACTACGAGTGCTCATGGGTTTTTTGGAACTTTAGCAAAGAGTCAGTCGACGATTCAGGCGACCAGAGGGCTGGCCTTTATGCCGCTAAATGACCAGCATTGTCATTCAAAATGGCCATGTTACCCGTGCCTTGGGTACTTTTCCTTTGACAGCTACGTGGTCATTTTTAGGGTTCCGTACCTCGAAAGGGAAAAACGGAACCCTTATAGGATCACTTTGTTGTCCGTCCGTCTTTTTGTTAAGACCCCTTTCCTCATGAACGCGTTGAGGTATTAAATTGAAATTCATATCAAATACTCATGTCTATAATACCTTCAAGCTGAGGTTTGTACGGAACCCTCGGTGCGCAAGTCCGACTCGCACTTGGCTGGTTTTTTTTTAAAGCTACCACTGCTGATTTTAAACTTAGTAAAGCACTCAATAATAATAAACTGAGCTTTACCGTCAATTTGATAATTCGAGCTGGAATCGAGTTCGAGGACATGACTTGGAATATAGGAGTTAAAAACACGGACATTTCCATTTAAACACAAAAATAATATATAGACCACAGTAAAGTAGGCTGCATTATGTTCACCGCTTTACTACAAATAGCTCTTGGCACTGTAAAATATGACTCGAACTTTCCGATTCTTAAATTGGGCAGGGTTTTCAACTATCTGATCTTCGGGTTGCCCAACTAGTTGATCCACTGGTTGTTAAACTAGTTGAGTAGTCGAGGTCAGCAAGCGTGAGTAGGTACACTTATGTCAACTGGTTTGTAAACTAGTGTACAATAGAAAATGTGCCGTTTATAAATGAGCGCCGTTCAGAAACGCGGGCGTGGGCGCAGTCTAATGTCAGATCAGGGCAGGGTCCTATTTAAAATTAAAAGACTTTGTATTGAGTCAAGTTTTATTTCGTCAGGTTTTTTTTTTTTACATCGAACTAAGGATATGCTTTGTGCGCATAAGAACTAACACCTATACCTAATTATCTGTATTATTAGTTTTCCGAAGAAGACTTTGTAATTTCTTCGTACGTATTATTGTGTTTTTTGTGTACATCTTTTGTTAAAAATCCTCAATAAATAAATAATAGTAGAGGAGGACTCTATTAAATTTAGAACCTTTAAAATATACCTACTAAAAAAACAATAGGCTTCTAAACGTATATAAAGTTGTTGCGACAATATGAAATTGGACTTCAATTATTACCACTGCAGGCCAAACAAACTTAGTAATAATAAACCTTAATTCAATATGGCATAGTTTAATTTCCACTGCACCAAAATTATGCTAACGGATTACCAATAACTAACTTAATCTGTAATAAACTTTATGATCCTGGTTTCAAAGTTCGATATTGCTGGTTGCAATTAAGTATTTCATGATTGAATATTGCATATTTTAGGGCAACTGCAGATAGTCTGAATATTATTATTTTAAGCTTGCATTTCCATATGAAAGCCCATAGTCGGACTTGAGATAAGGTATAGTTCTCGCTAAACTTCTTGCCCCCCCCTGAAATTGGCTTTCCGATGCGCAAGGCCGGCGCGGTGCTGTTTTTGTATGAGATTTACTACTGCGCAGCCACTGTAGCCAACAACAGGGCGGCCAAGAAGTTCGGCGAGAACTATACCAGCCACTTTTTGCTTCGTATCAGTGAACGATTTTTTATTAATTTTCGGGCACTAAAGTTACATTATTTCGCATTAGCGATTGTGGAAATGTCAAGATATATACGCCAAGTATGGATATAAAAAATCCCATAGTAAGTCATGAATGAATAAAATATGGCCAATTACGATTTATTAATTGAGACTGCAAATCAATTTGAAACATAGTGAGCCCTTTATGAATATCACAAAAGCATTCTGAAACTTTGTGATATGGAAAACCAATAATCCTTTAGTGTAGAGTGTTGTATGATTGTAACGTTTTAATAACAATAGTTTATGCAGTCACTCGTTAACAGAACGCTATTATCCATTTTATCTAGGTACTGCCAGCACTTCTGTCTACTTATAGGTAGATTGGTTTTTAATCATTCATGGAGGCACCGTTTTTGTTCCCTAACATGTTTGTCCTGCTTATAGTTTGATTTTTACATCACCATCCAAATTATAAATGTAAATAATATTATAAAACAGCAGTTTTGGTTGTTTTTTTGTTTTAGTAGTCTAATTAGAAGAGATTTTCCTAGTTTTGAGAGTGTAGGTAGGCAGCACACGATCGTCGATCACACTACCGCCAACAAGAGGTGATATAGCAATATAAAGTCACGGATCTGGAAGAAAGTCCGTGTTGTAATATTTTCACGAAGGGCATTTATTAGTACTTAATATTGTTACAAAGATCCAAGAAAAGTACGCTGAATTGCAAAAGTCACAAAATGTTAACGAGCTTAAAATCTTATTAACTTTCAGGAAATGTTCCGATACAGATATCGGAAGCCCGTGAAATCAACCAGCATTCGCAAACGGGCCGAGGAAAAGCTGATCTCGTTCTTTGAATAAAAAAAACATAAAACCTCCCCGCCGTCACCTGACAGCGTCGCAGCGGGGTGGCCGGTTAATCGCTCGTTTGATTTGCGAGAAAAAAAACAAATTCTTATTCCCATCTTTGAAGTTTTACTAGTACCTATTGAAGCTTGCAAATTGCTGCGTTATAAGTTCAGAGAGGAAAAATTACTGCAGAAACGGAAAATAATATTAACTTCATTGAAAACGAGGTTCGAAGAAATTAAATGTTTGAAGAAATAAATTTATATCGTGTTAACGCGATATCGCGGCATCACAGTAACATTCATGTAGGTACTAACTCACACCTACACACAACCTAACAAGAAAATAAAATAATACTATAGCAAAAATATCACATGTATTTAGATCAGCCGGTCTACGAGTATTCTGTAAAAATCTCACTATGAAAACATAGACGAAGTCTATTCAATGTAAGTATTGACAAATCACTTTATGTTCAGATCACCATGTTTTTCAGACATTTTTATAGAAAATGAGGTTTCATTGTTATTTCCTGCATACTAACCTGAACAATAAACCAAAACTGTTACAAGATAACTAGCACAAAAATATTGAAGCTTAACTCAAACGTAAAAGGAAAATTCTTACTACGAATAATTACTATCCCGTCTTCGGTTGTAAGAAATATTGAGATCAGGTATCTGAGGCTGCCGTAGGTTTGAACGTACAGCTGTATATGTTTCACTTGGGTTATCAATCGCTCCGTACATGCAGCGGCTGTGAATATTCCAACATGCCTATTCAAAATAGAAGTCGTATTTGTTACACTTTTGTATTATACACTAGCTCTTTTTCGCGGCTTCGCCCTATTGGTTCACCTATGATATGGACTGTTTTGCAATGAGACAAGCAAACAAATTAAAGTCATTGTAATTTTTTTTTATATAATATTTTCTAAATTCAAGTTTTAGTGAATGATATATTATGTATATATTAATACATTATGATCATGAAAAGTTTCTATGATCTTTCTTTCAAAGGAGATAAGAACGATCAAATCGTCTATCTTCTATATATATAAAAGAGAAAGTATGTGTATGATCCTTATAGACTCTGAAGCGGCTGGACCGATTTCAAAAATTATTTCACCGTTGGGAAGCTACACTATCCCCGGGTGACATAGGCTACTTTTATCCCTGAATTTCCACGTGAAGGGGCACTACGTGGGTGAAACTGCGAGGCGTCCGCTAGCATAAACATAATTTTCAAGACATTTTATTTATATAGTAATAGTACAATTTAAATTTATCATAGAAATCGTTTTGAATGGTACCGATACCCTTGTAGATGTACTATGGGGGTGGATTGTCATACTTCAATGGTGTCTTAAGAATGATACTTGGAAGGCGAATGACAAGAGATTTGTGGCACGTTTGTTGGGCAAAGAGCCGGAAGAACGAATGGAAGGACATAACTCTTTTCCTAGAAGAAGCCCTTAAATTACTTGTGAATATTGCTACATAGAACGACATAGAACATAATGAGTTGAGAAATGTTGTTGGGAAGATTGTTGCGCCATTTCTTTCCAGATCATAATTAAATTGAAAAAAGAGATTCTAATTGCAATGTTATGAAGTAAATAGGTACTTAATTATGGAGTCAGCAAAATCAACCTTTTTTTTTTTATTGGTACGTACAATTTCTGCCACGAAATTGTGGTGTAAATGATAACGTTGTTATTAAAATCTGGCACCAAATATGATAATGGCTTCAATATGTTGTTGAAGTTAATTCTCCTGTCCTTGTCACGCAAAATGTCGGTAGTACTGAATGGCGCTATTTTCATGTGACGTCATGATCGTCAAAGATTTTAAAACACGACTTCGCCATTTTTTGAGATTCTTTCCTTTTTTCTTTTCTATACTTTCTATAAGAAGTATAATAAAAATTCTTTCAAATATCTACCCTATTGTAGTTCACTTCGTAAAAAGGGAATCAGCGTCAAAGTCTATTTCAAAAGCGCACCAGTAGGTACTATCGACTTCTATTCGTTGATGACATATTTGTTCGGATTCTCAATGAATTCCCGAGAGTTCAAAGGGTGCATGTATGTCCTTTGTTCAACAGCTCTCCATTGTCGAAAGCCAATCAGCGTCTATAGATAAATTTGGCTGTGGATTGAGGTCGAGAGGTACGTTCCGTGTGCTTTCCGGTGACTGGTGTATCGTTTTAACAACTGGATCTTGAGCTTATTAAACGCGAGCGAGCATATTTCCGATTGCAGGTCTGCACCGAATTTTCCAGCGTAGGGAAATTAATCATTCTTAGTTCGGTACACAGTTGATACTAATACGTTAGCCCTAGTATTTAACAGTTTTAGTTCTTCAAAATTGATCATATCCAGATGATAACTAGACGATGACGAATAAACTGTTAGGGAAGGCGGGATA
This sequence comes from Orthosia gothica, assembly GCA_949775005.1. Classification (NCBI taxonomy): domain Eukaryota; kingdom Metazoa; phylum Arthropoda; class Insecta; order Lepidoptera; family Noctuidae; genus Orthosia; species Orthosia gothica. Next base: position 6,161,424 of record OX459039.1, on the reverse strand, counting down.
AAGGGGAACAGATAGGCTTCCGCTAAGCGCCGTGCTTCATAACATGTTAATGGTGAATGTGGATTCTATTTTTTAAGTTGAATAACATTAAAATTCCTCGGCAACCGTGTGGACGCCACACGGTCGCAACGGAAAAAGCTCCGCTTATGAATACCACGAATACCACCTCGCCCTTCCAGATATTACGAAAAAGCGCGACGTGCATTTGTTGTGTGTTGTTTCCTTGTCAGTCCCTTCATTCTTCCAAATCACATGCATATTAATGTACATAAATAAAACATAGTTTAAAAACAATCCATCTCAAACTCGCAATATAATGGTCTTCTAAAGTTCAGTCAAAAGTATCTTCCGACCCTGCACCGTCGAGCATCGTAAAATTGTTTCTATTTTGAACTAAAAATAATTTTATCTGTGCAACAGAGTGTATTCTTTCCGCTACGAGCATTCTCCTTTGTAACTGTCTTCGAAACGTTCATAATAAATGTGGTCAATTCGTTGAGAGGCAACGGGATGCATTATAGATACATTTTTAGAAGTCGTGGTCTCGACCACTCTCATATTTTTGTAGAGAAAATTTACCGTATTTATAGTCGTGGTTTTATTATACCCCGCATTCGATTTGTATTGTATTTGTTTCATTCTTGATTTCGGTATGAAGATTATTGATGGAATGTTTAATGGAATGACAAATGAGTTTTTTGTTACTGTATATAATGATAAGATCAATCTTTTGAGACGTTGATTTGTATGGAGAGGCTAACAGTGACGTTAGACAAAGTTGAAGTTTGACATTATTAAAAAACATTTTGGCGTAGCGGAGACGGAGATAACACCAACAGACATAAATTCATCTAGATAAATAGGGAGAAAGGATGAGAGGTACCACTAGTAGAACAAATCAATTAGAAAACGGAACTAATACAATTAAACGTTGCTTCGAACGTCCAGATCCGATGAACGTGTTAACGTCGAGCTGAAACGGGCCCATTAGTACAGCTAGAGCGGTCGATATATTCCGCTTCTCTGCACCATATGTATACCGTCGTCCGTGCGTTACCACTGCGGGCATTATTCGCAAGAATTTAGTGGTGGGCTGAAATATTACATTACTCGCTGCCTCGTTGCAATTTCTGCATTGGCTAAACAGTTTTAGATTTTAGTTAATGATGGATGTATGCTTTATCGACTGACTGTTATCAATAAATCTGTTGCCAATCCCATTTTATAAGTTGATTGCCTGATTCAAAAATCCATACGTACACAGTTTAATTTAAAAGCCAATTATAACGGCATAAAACTCAATACAAACACGACACAATATTAGTTTTGGCATGGAGTTCTAACGTCTTACAACGCATGGTAAGGCTACCCAGCATATATTTGGCTATCAACATGGATTGATAGCCAAATACACGCTGAGCTGCAAAGAGAAATACACTCACAAATAATATGGTAGTCAAAGATATAATTAGGAACGGTCATAATAATTCACACAGTGGTTCGGGGAAGAAATTATCGACGCGTCAAACCTTAAACCTAAAATCCTTCCAATCACAGAAGCTCAGGCGCGTTTTACGATTTCTCAAATTAATTTTGCTTTCATCATAGTTAATCCATAAGCCGCTTCTTCACATACAAAGACGGGAAGAGCTTTATCGTTCCTGTGAAAGCCAATGAAACTTGAAACTTATCTTCTTAATTTATCATTATTAGATTTAACTACTTAATTTTATGAATGTGAAAATCAATGTACTAGTACGGTTGATAACTAGTCACGCCTCAATTTTTGAATCGATTTGAATGAAACTTGGCGCAAGGATAGACCATGCCCTGGATTTTATCATAACATAATTTTATCCCGCTATAAGCTTCGATATTTATGAGGTTGAAGCCGAAGCCAAAAACACGTATAGTACAAACAATGACAAGTAAAATTTCACAATTCAAAAAACCCCCGACAAATTTATCTTGCGAAAACACCCCGATTCAAATAGTAAAATGCCCATAACTTTTAAGCGGCTGAACCGATTTTATTCAAACATAGCTAAGAACACTCTTGACAAAATTACCTTTCAAACAAAAAAAAATAATCGAAATCGGTTCATCCGTGTAGGCGCTATGATGCCACAGACAGACACACAGATTACAGACTCTTTTTCCGGCGAGGGTTAAAAAGAATTAACTCCGCTGTGGGAAAAATGAATCAGAGAAGTGGTAATTATAAATGCATCGAAATAAACTGATTTCCCGTTGTGTCAATAATATTGCGTACAAAGTAAATTCAACACATTATTCCCTAGCACTAACAGGATATTATAGTTCAATGGATAGTCTGCATGATTAAATTCTCGTGGCGGTATTCAGCCGTGCTCGTGATCGCGTTCAATTAAACTGTGCGTGCAATCTGCCCGACGTGCGACGTGATGCCAAGCTTTGAATATGTGCAACGCTACTTAGCCGTTTACACGATTAGCATTGATGACAATATGGTTATACAGTCAGAGAAACAAACATTTTATCAACTAATGTTCAATGTCATAAAACGATAGGGTTATATTTGTCTATATATCTAAAAGTTAGCGTTTTAACCTACAGTGAAATTGTTGAGGTTTTTAATATTTCTTGTTCCACACTTTAGATTTTTTGAATGATTTTAGCTACGTGTTTGGTTGCCCAGACTTAGGTTGGGCGTAGTGCAATGAAATGTACCTACATCCTCTGCCACCAACCTAAGGACCGACCTCGGCAAACCTTGCTTAACCTTGAAGATACCTATTACTTAGCCACAATCTCCTCCAGTATCTCTCTGCTATCTATAATAAAAAGATAATAAAATAATTTAAAGATTAGTTTAGTACTAAAATGTCAATAAAAATGTAGAGTCGTTTCAGAATGTCCGGCCAGTATTCCGGTTGCTCATGCTCGACTCAAACTCAAAATTGGCCACACCTACCAATCAGCTGCCAACCATTCATAGCTCTCGAGTTTGGCATTTGATTCTTCAGCTTGACATATGTGTACTCAATAGAGCAAGAGCAAGAGCCCAGACGCCCCAGACGTTACTGAATTCATTTAAACAAAATGTGTGGTAAATGTTGAATGAAAATGAAATTCCAAGTTAGCAAGAACGAGAACGTTACATGCTAACACTACTTGAATTTGTGTTAAAAGAATTCAGTAACGTCTGGAGCGCCTAGGATCTTGGATTTGAGCACGTTCATGACAAAAAAAAGACAACCAATCACATCTGTCCATTTTCAGTTTGAGATGAGTTGAGTATGAGCAAAAATTCGAAAAATTCGAAAAATTCGAAAAATTCGAAGACATGTGACATCTACCAACCCGCACTGGGCCCGCGTGGTGGATTACGGCCCATTCCCTCTCACAGAGAGGAGGCCTGTGTCCCTGCAGTGGGAACATTAATAGGCTGATGATGTGATGTGTGATGTGAGTATGAGCATGAGCATCTGGAATACCGGCCTAAGACTCCACTCTAGCTACAAATCCTGTGATAAAGTGGCAAAGTGAGTACACATGTTGAAAGGCTGAGTTCAACCTCACTTAAGGTGAAAAATAAATAAAACAAGAAAGTGTATAAAAGCTGCAGCTATTGGCTAACAGTTTCAAACCTACCTATCATAACTTTCAGTGCTCCGGTTGTTTGATCTTGAATCAGTGAGTTGAGACTTTGATCTTGAACTACGCAATCGATCTTAGAGATAATGTATGGATGGCAGAATTAGGTCAGCGTGATGGGAGCGGATTCTAGATTCCGCGATTAGTTTTGTGAGTTTAGTGTTCCGTTGTCATGTAAACTCTCCGTGTGATATCACTTTTTGTTATAAGCTTTTATTTAATATGCCCTGTTAGTTAGGTTCAAATCTTGCAACATAAATTTAAAAACAGTTATCTGCAATAGATTGTGCTGACATTTTCCATGGTACACGTTTACTATAAGACAATGTAGGCACGATACAATAATAAAATATCGATTTAAACATTATTATTTCTTACGCCAGAGAATCAGCATTGCCAACCAACGTGGCAATACTGCCAGCGTTCTGGACACGTTTGCCATTGACATCGATGTAGACAAAGAACAATGGCAGGTGCCCATACATTGTTTTAGCTGAGATTAAATTCCTACGTCATAAAATAAAAAATATCTGGTTTCACTCAGGGTGATGTTCTAAATTAGTTTGTGCAAGAATTTTTGTTCGAGAATATCGAGAATAATATACATTCAGTCATAAACTATTGTAGGTTATGTCTAGGTATCTTATCTTATGGAGGGGCCGAGAAACAGCTCGGACACTTCGACCCATTGGGATCTATTGTGGTCTAGGTAACTTTTAATAATGTGTTTAATAGGTAATATTATTCAATTTCGTGGAAGTAAAAGGGCAATATCGCATTAGTATTTCCCTTGCCTAGTTATTTCAGCATGAATGTATGATATACTCTATATATAATATAATATACTGGAAAGAGTATATTTATTTAATCTAAGTGAATTTGGCGTGTATCAAAAGGTCGTCGTCAACAACCAAGCTATATTTTTTTTAGACTTGGATACTAGTCTTTTAGTCACGCTCCGGAGGGATTCCGATCACATTCCTAAACAGGCCTTAGATTGGAATCCTCAAGGAAAAAGGAAGCGAGGCCGTCCCCGTCAATCTTGGCAACGTACCGTATTAGCTGAAGCGACAAGCATTGGAATGGCGTGGAGCGAGGTGAAGCGCGAAGCTCAAGACCGGTCTCGATGGAGGACTACTGTGGAAGCCCTCTGCCCCAGTTAGGGGACATAGGATCTTAAGTCAAGTAAGTAAGTCACTAGTCTTTTAGCCAATGATAAATTGAAAGTAATTCATTTATTTCTACTACAATACAATATTCTTACCTACCTGCAAGGAACATCTACACTTAGACATAAACTATATTGTTAACTCATTTACTGCAATAAATGCAATAATGATAATATTACTTAATATAGTTACTACTTGCCACTTAGCAGATAAAATATGTAATGGCAACACTAAGCTAAAGGAATTAATAAAAAATCAAATAAGTTTTTATTAATTAAGATTTTTTTATCCGTTTTGAACCAGCCCAATTATACTGGATAAAACGTAGAACATTAAAAGAATTTCCTTCGTATATACTCTCTTTCAGACGCTCAAATTTAAGTCAGCTAAGATTTTGCCATTGTTCTTTTTTGATGCACAATAAGCTCTTTTCCGTCTCCCTTTTGTATTTGTACATAGGTTTTCTTTTTTGGAATATTAAAAACTAGTTTTTAAAGATTATTTTAATTTATATCATATTTTTTAAGATACCAGGCCCCTCAGAAAGTATTGCGAAAAAAAGTTTTTATATATGGGAGACTGGCCAGTTATAATGTTTTTCGAAAATATGATTATTTATAAGTAAAAATAAGTAAGTTCCAATTTCAAAATTTCCCTCCACATTTTTTGCGAGTTAATTCAAAGTATTGTGTCTCACTGAAATATGGATCTGCGCCGGGAACATTTTAGAGCTATGATTTTATACGATTTCAAGTGTCGCCTGAAACCGGATGAATCGTACGATAGACTTCAAATGGCATTCATGGATGAAGGCCCTTCCAAGGCAACCGTGTATCGTTGGTATAACGAATTCAAGCGCGGTCGACCAACTTTGGGGGATGACGAAAGAAGCGGTCGCCCTTTGACGGCTGTTACCGAAGAAAACGTGCTAGCAGTGAAAAATTTAATCCAAGACAATAGGCGAATTACATATCAGGAGATTCAACACATATTGAAGATTGGATCGGAAAGCGTTCACGAGATTCTACACAGCCATCTTCGCGTGAGGAGGATAGTATCACGCTGGGAGCCGCACAACCTCACCGATGCTCAGAAGCAGGCCCGGGTGGAATGGTGCCGTGATATGCTTAACAAATTTGAAGCAGGCTCGTCTCGGCGTGTTTACGACATCGTTACAGGTGATGAGTCCTGGATTTATCAATACGACCCAGAAACCAAGCGCCAGTCGACTGTTTGGGTGTTTCAAAATGAGCCAACGCCTACCAAAGTGAAGCGATCTAGAAGCGGGGGTAAGATTTTGATCGCTAGCTTTTTTAATTTGACTGGCCACTTGGTATCAATTCCCTTACGGGATCAAAGAAGCATTAATGCCGAATGGTATACTACCAAATGTTTGCCAGAAGTTTTCTCTGTTATAAGCAACAAGCGACCAAACACAGGGCTCCGCGGGCTACTGCTCCACCACGACAATGCACCTGCGCACACCGCACTCAAAACGAGGGACTTCCTGGACAGCACGCCAGTCAAACTCCTGGGTCACCCTCCTTACAGCCCTGATCTAGCACCGTGTGACTTCTTTTTATTCCCAAAAATAAAAAATCAGCTCAAAGGGATACAATTTTCGTCGCCGGAAGATGCGCTGGCTGCGTTCGAGCAGGCTGTAAACGAGGTGTCTGCGGCGGACTGGAAAAAGTGTTTTGAAAACTGGTTTAGGCGCATGAATCTTTGTATAGAGGCTGGTGGAAAGTACTTTGAAAAGATTTAATAAAAATATATGTACGTATAGAACAATTTTTTTTAGTTTCGCAAAACTTTCTGAGTGTCCCACGTATATAGGTTGTATTATTTTGCATTATATTTTTAGCACTGTTTTACTCTGTTTATTTGTTTTATATTGTTGTACCTATTTATACTGGCTCAATTCCTCAAATAGCCTATGTCACCCGGGTATAATGTAGCTTCCCAACGGTGAAAGATTTTTTTAAATCGGTCCAGTAGTTTTTAAGTTTATTCGTTACATCATCATCATCATCATCATATTTGTTACATACAAAAATACAAATCTTTCCTCTTTATAATATTAGTATAGATAAGTAGAGAGAAGTTCGTGGCCAAGTAACAAAAGGGACACGGGTCGATCTTCAAGGATGGCAATGCTTGTTTAGGTCGGAGCGTGTATCATGAGTGACCGTCCATTACTACCAAGCCTGTGTCATGCCACGAAAAACGTTAAGCCTTTATAATTAAATGCACGATTCTGTGTGATAAATTCATATTTTCTCAAAAGCGCTTTTCATTTTTCGCAACCGAACCGTGATTTACACGTATGACCCTTACTGGTTACTTAATAACTTTTACAGTTCAGCACTCAATTAGGAGTGCTGAACTGTAAAAGTTATTAAGTAACCACGAATAAAATAATAATTTGCCCAATCCTTAGGTCAAAAAACCGTACTTTTGGGTATTTTTGAGCTCGTAGCTAAATAATAATAGCCACACTGGGTGATCATCAAGGTTAAGCAACGCTTGATGAGGTCGGCCCGTGGATGGGTGACCATTTCAACATACCGAGTTTCCTCCGTGCCTCAGAAAGCACGTTAAGCCGTTGGTCCCGGCTGTCTATTTGAAGATCTTTGACAGTCGTTACGGGTAGTCAGAAGCTTGAGATCTGACACCAGTCTTGCCAAGAGGTATCGTGTTGCCGTGTTACTTGGTTGAGGAGGTCTGATAGGTAGTCGCTCTATGTAAAACTCTGGTACTCCGCTTAATCCGGTTAGACTGGAAGCGGAACCCAATACAGTTGGAAAAAGGCTAGGCAGATTGATTGACTTCTGGATATTATTTCTAATGCAAATATTTGTATAATAAAAGCACCTAATTAGTTGAAACACTCTGTGCATAAAAGGAGTCTTCCCGAGCGGTGTTAATCTAATACACTGCATATTCAAGCTGTCCAGCTAGCACTGAGTAATGCAGATTCCAGCTGACCAATCCTATCACCAGGATGACTCAAACTCAATTTCAAACGGTCTAGTGAAACAATCGAACAACCCAGTGAAATAACACTCTCCCTGAATCAACGTTGGATAAATCTGAAAGCTTTGTCTTCACCTTGATTGGTATATGAACGGCACACGGAGTTGCGGCACACTGTCTCTAATACGATATTGGAACAGCAAGAAGAAAAAACAATCGGAAAAAACTAAGCAATTTAAAAAAGGGTAAGCCCTAGTTATTTCTACTGTTATGTAAGTTTTTCTGCTCATAATCCAATCTAACGTAGTGAACATATTGAATTCTTTGCATGTAGCACCTAAATAAACTCGAGGAATTTATTTCAAACGCCACCAAGCTAAAAAATTGATGCAAAAGATGCTATCTAAGCTCTTTGTGATAGGAATCGTGACCTATGTTCATGAAAGCCGTTTGACTTGTCTACAAACAACCGCGGTGGTGTCAACCCGATTGAATTTGTATCCGACCATCCGTGAACAAATAACATCGTGCTACTATTCCCTTACCAACTGAGACCGCCTCAAAGTGTTTGGAAACGACTTAAATGGAAATTGAACGCGATCTCGCCATCTTCGGGTGGGGCACGCGTCGCTCACGGCTTTTAGAACCGCCAACAAAGCGGGAATGTTCCCATCGATTTTCTATTAGAACGCTCTCACCCCATGCTTCCGAATTTTAGCTGGAGTTCAACATAACAGGGTTCACTCTTAACAAAACATAATAAACCTTAACTCAACGTGTGTAGATCTCAAATTTCAATGAACGCCAGCCGTGATACTGTTTTGTATTGGAATTTGAGTTCTGAGTAGAGTGACTGAAGGTGTATTTCAATTTGTGGAGTGAGGTCGTACCCTAGTAACACGGACGCGGCGTCCGCAAACTGTCGTAGAAGGAATACATTCCGCTCACGGCCGAGGGATCAGGGAGAGATGCGACACTGACATAATATTTAATACGTCAAGTAATAATTATAATGCAACTAATAAATTATATTAACGGTAGCAGATAATCTGTAGTTGTTTCTAAGTCTTTAGTTGGCGTTTCAGAATAATCTAATACCTTTAAACGAATAATTCTTGTATATTTATAATCTGAATCTCGGAAACGACTCAAACGATTTTCATGAAATTTTCAAAGGGCTTCGGGGGCGATAAATCGATCTAGCTGGGTTTAAATTTTACAAAACGTCGTTATCTATATTTTTACCCGAGCAGAGCTCGGTCGCCCAGGTACTGTACTTTATGTAAGATATAGCGACGTATTTTTTTTAATTCTTTGTAGTGTCTGAAAGAGAAGGCAAAGTAACAAACCATATAATATTTGGGTACGGAGCCCTAAATATTTTTAGGGCTCCGTACCCAAAGGGTAAAAACGGGACCCTATTATCTACTACGACTCCGCGGTCCGTCTATCTGTCTGTTTGTAACCAGGCTGTATCTCATGAACCGTTATAGCTAGACAGTTGAAATTTTCACAGGCGATGTATTTCTATTGCCGCTATAACAACAACCAATGAAAACAAAATAAAATAAAAAAATTATTGCAGTTAAGTAAAAGTAGTTAAGAACGGGTAAAACTCTACTTTACTTGGAAAGTTTAACATGCTTTGAAGTTGACACACAACTTAAATTCTTAATTCAGAAATCGGAGGTGAGTCTCACTAAAACAAAAATAAACGCATAAAATATCGAGCATGAAAATAACACATTATAAAGTGTCTAAAAAAGAAACAGTATTTAAAGACCAAAACGTTTAATCTACTCGCTGTTCTTTGGTTTACTCTATGCCATAGAATGTCCATTGTGTCGACAGCTGACAGCAACAGTCCGTTGATGGCGGATTTTTAGGTACACCGATACGTTTCGATTACGGAATAAATTCTTTAAAAAAATACGTTTTGTTTGGAAAGGCCGTTATGGTGTTTCATTTAGATTAGTATTGTACAAAAATTACATGAAAACATTACCAATCCAACACAAGTTAAAACGTTACTTCAGACGAAAACGTAGGCCGCTTCCACCATAATTCAATAACTGCGTTTAACACTAAATATATTTAAGCCATCGTTTTTTCACTGTCATCCTGAAACGATTGACAGAAACAGAACGGTGTTCTGAACACACGGCGACACAAGCGATCGGCCTTTTTTTTCTAGTTTACGACGGCGCAGTTCGCATACTAAAATATGAATACGAGCTTACATGTTAGTTCTGTTTTATTGAAAGAGATAATTCTTGAACCACTTGTGGGATAGTTTGCTTAGCCGGTGCACTTCCCACTTACTCGTAAAGTTGCCTAGAACGCACAACTTCAAGCAGTATCATTTAAATTGTTAGAATGCGCAACGTGCAACGAGCAACTTTGAACAACTACTATTGCTATTTATTGGACTATGGATAAAGTTCTCCTCTGTCGAGAAAGTTTCACTTGAGAACTGAGACAAAGATAGCGTTGGAGAGTATGTAAATGCTTTGATTAATTTATTTGTAATTATACATACATTTGTAGTCTAGAAATAGGTAGTATTTTTATTTGCTATGAATGTAGGTACTGATTTAGTTCCTACATTCAACTACAAAATTACAAGAGTGCAATGCCTGTTTGTTATTTCCACAAAACTTGAGTCTACAAAATGATTAAAACTATGTGCAATTCTAACTGTATTTAAAATTCACCCAAACCCCTCATCGAGTCGACAAAGGTCAAATGTGAGCAACCCCTTTTTGTTTTGTCGACTTTTTATCATTTTAGCAGTGAAAAAACCGGAAAATCTCGGTGAAACAACCGACATGAAATACTAAACAAAAAATATGTAACTCATATCACATGACTCCATCACAAAGTTCGTTAAAATTCAAAATGCCTATAGGTCGAGCAAATTAAACGCAAGGTCCGCGGTAAATTAAATATAACTAGGTTAGGTTAGGTTAAGACGGGCTGGTGTCCGCAACTCCACGTCTAAGCGCGTATTTTGCGTACGGGTGGGATTCGTCTTCCTCACTCGATAAATAAACGAAATATATAATATTAAATATAACTATTTAATATTTCGTTACGTACAGAGGAGGACGCCATGGCTTTGGCATTTTCTACCAGTCGATCATCGTTCAGTCGGTTTTGCACAGACATCTAATGGTAGGTGAAATATTAAAAGTTAAACGAGGTTTATGTAAGTATACATATAAACTATAGATAAAATATAATAAATAATACATCTCCAGGAAGAAATCTTGTTCCTCTGTTATCTCTGGCTTGCCTTTATTGACCGGTTGGAGTGAAAACTGGCGGGGACCAGAGTTCTCACCTCTCTCTTGCCTTATTTGGCTGTCTTGAGTGGAGATTTGCAAGAGTAAACTTGCTCGAAGGAAGGAAGTTAATCCAGTAAGATGCTGGGAGGGATCTCGACCGTACTGCCGGGATTGTCCTGATAGCCGTGGTATCCCTCTTCACTCCTCAAGCACCTCCGTATATGATGCTCCCTTGGCGCTACGTCATTAAAGTGCTTGCGAACCTTTATGGGGGTCCATTAATTGAGTGTGCAAGTCACCCCCTGCCATTTTATAGCCGTTTGGTTCAACAGTTGTTGGACGCGGGCCGGTAGTCCTCCTATAGTTTTGGGCTATCGATTCACTAAACCTTCAAAATCCAAAGCCCTATACATTTTTCTCCAAAAATTGCAATAGGCCTGCACCAAACGGGGATTGTCCTTGTGTGCAATTGCGTAGTGCATACAGGGATAATCGTCGGTTGGTCATATTTCCTGATACATGCCTAACGGGGCCTCTACGAGTTGGCTTCGGCTTCTCGCACGCCTTTCAAAAGACCGGGACCCTATGGTCCCGAGATAAAGAACAAAATATATCTTTATTGAAAAATAGTATGATTATACATTACAAGGCAAACATTATATTAATAAGAAATTCATATGCTCAGTGTACAATGTGGGTAGATTTGATACTATCAGGTATTATTAAAAGCAAAGTATGAGTTTTGTTATATGTTTACGTACGTTTTACGTGTAGTTAATTTTATTTATATACTTTGTAAAATGGATTCACTAAAATAGGTTTCAATTTAATAATTAATTATTTATTTTTAAGACGTTTTATAACCATTTTAGTCTACCTGGCAGACTTTATTTAAGGATTTCTTTAAAATTGAAAGTAGGTTTTCTACGCTGTCATAGCTTTGAGATTTCAGCCAGGCTATTAAGACCTGCTTGCATGAGTGTTGATTAAACGGATACATAATTTATAAAATCAATTTGTTATACAGCATTGGTCTAAGATAACTTACAAGTAACAACTAACAAGATTTTTTTCGATTAATGCTGTTTTATACGGAACCGTAGGACACACCCTATCAATGCGTCTCGAGGTCATTATTGTTACATCAATAAGTTTCAGCTTTTGATGTTGTGCCATTACAGTTTCTCTAACGAATAACTGCCTAACTGTTAAAACATCACACTCTGTGTAAGTCCATTTGTACTTAAGGTTATGAATTTTAAGCCTTTCATACCTGAAAGGCTTCAAATTAAGTAAGGTTTGCTGTGCAGGCTCAAGTTTAATAAGATAGGTTTTTCATGCTCCACCCCATGACGTGATGCAGTATGCTAGAATAGATTGTGCAAGTGCAAAATTAACAGTTTTGCGGAGAACAGAATCAGCCACGTGTCTTAGTTTCTTAAAAACATATATCAACTTTCTTGTTCTCCCTGCTAGTAGATCGATATATTGACACTATCGATACTTCTACGATTTTTCCACCAAGATATTTAACCCTTTCCAGATAGCCACAGTTGCATGTGTATTGATGGTTCCAGCTTTGACAAGACTGAATCTGTATTTTAAAATTTTGTGCCGCTTTTAGTGATTATTCCGTATTAGCGAAAGTTATGAATTTTGTTTTAGATATATTAAGCATAAGTAAATTTTGAATGAGCCATTTGGCTGTTTTGTGAAGACCTATTTCTGCGTAATATCTTATTTCATCCCATGGACTACCATGAAATATTAAGGCCGTGTCAACAACGAATGTAAATAATTTACAGTTTTGTATCATTAAACTACATAAACAATTAATATAAATTAGAAAAAGGGTCGGGCCAAGAACGCTACCTTGTGGCACGCCAAATGATACTTGCGCGTCAGGACCATAAAGACCATCTATTGTAACTCCATGTGATCTATTATTTAAATAAAATTTAAACAAATCTAATATACATACATACATACATACATAAACTCACGCCTTTTTCCCATGGGGGTAGGCAGAAACTACAGAACGCCACCTGCTACGATCCTTACATACTTCTTTTGCTTCACACACATTCATACATCTAGTCATACACACACAAATCTAATATCTTGCCCCTTATACCAATTCCTTCATTTTGTTGATTAATATGGGAACAGAGACGGTGTCAAAACCCTCAGCCAGGTCTAAGAATACTCCAATGCATTTATTTTTGCCATCAATATGATTGATTATTTCTACGGGTTAGTAAGTTCAGTGAATGCCTTTGCTTTCGACCGGCCAACTCTGAATCCAAACTGATTTTGGGCTATTTTTTTTGTTTTTCTAGGTATGACAGTAGTCTCTTATTAATAATCTTCTCCAAGATATTAGACAGCACTGGTAACACCGAAATAGGGCGGTAATTACTGACACATTCTCTATTCCCTGCCTTGTAAAACGGATGGACAACAGAGATTTTAAACACATTAGGAAACACACAGGATATTTTCCGTTTTTAATAGATCAAATGGCGGTGTTTTTTTTGTGTCTCTGCTTGTGATGTTGTTGATAATTTTCCATGTCATTTTAGGGTTTTAGGCATTGTATTAAGCTCATTTGCAAGGGAATTCCGTTTTAGATGTTTTAACAAGTCATTGCAATAGTTTTTATATTACTGTAAGTAATAGCGAGAATTTCATTATTGGGTTCAATTTTAGATCTTAGATGCATGCGATCACGGTTTCTAATGCAACGAACTAAGCCATAAACCATTTAATTAAGTATACCATATATAATTAAAATGATAAACTAAAAGTGTATAAATATACTTAAATATTAATAGTAACCTATCTATCTTCTATATATATAACAGAGATAGTATGTATGTATGTTTCTTATAGACTCCGAAACGGCCGGACCAATTTCAAAACTTCTTTCACTCTTGGGAAGCTTCACTATCCCCGGATGACATAGACTATTTATTTTTATACCTGTATTCCCACGGGAACGGGCATTACGCGGGTGAAACCGTGAGGCGTCCGCTAGTAGATAAATAATTTAAAAACATCATCACTGTGACGATACTACTGTCAACTTCTTTCGAATGTGCTCGCGAATTTTAACTTTACAATATTCTTTGTTTTATAGGTTTCACGTTCATTATTATAAGTTACGGTTTAATAAGCATCGCAAAATTGGCTACTTATGTGATGCATGCAAAAGGAATAACCATTTTACCTACATTTTAAACTATAGGATTATACTCCTCTCCCCTGAGTTCTACGGTCTTGTTAAAACCGGTCACGACGCTTAGCTCGGCATCAACTGACTAAATTCTATGTGGCCACTAACCTACCATTCCCCTTTGAATGCTGGCCTCAGCTCCGTTTTGAAGACTATTGTTTGAGAAATTCAAAAGGGAAATTACTCAGTACTAGCTTTCGTATTGTTAACTAAATGTGGATCCATTCCGTTTCGAGTGGTCTTGTAGACTGAGACTTAAGACGCCACCTATGGACGTACATCAATAAAAGGTTTTAGTCATTGTTCTGATCGATCAAAACAATACCTAAGACCTTTTATTGTTGTCACATTTGTATATAGTATAATAAAAAGTGAAACAGAATAAACGTAAGACCCGAAAGTAGTGTTAATATTTCGTGGTAAATTCGTTTATCTATCTATCTAATACCTTTAAACGAGAAATTCTTTTAAATATCTATATATATAAAAGAAAGTCGTGTTAGTTACTTCACTTATAACTCAAGAACGGCTGAATCGATTTAGCTGAAAATTGGCAGGGAGGTAGCTTAGAACCAGGAGAAGGACGTAGGGTAGGGTAGGGTAGGGTAGGGTAGGGTAGGGTAGTGTAGGGTAGTGTAGGGTAGTGTAGTGTAGTGTAGGGTAGTGTAGTGTAGGGTAGGGTAGTGTAGGGTAGGGTAGTGTAGGGTAGTGTAGGGTCGGGTAGGGTAGGGTAGTGTAGGGTAGGGTAGTGTAGGGTAGCGTAGGGTAGTGTAGGGTAGGGTAGTGTAGGGTCGGGTAGGTTAGGGTAGGGTAGGGTAGGGTAGTGTAGGGTAGGGTAGGGTAGAGTAGGGTAGGGTAGTGTAGGGCAGGGTAGGGTAGGGTAGGGTAGGGTAGGGTAGGGTAGGGTAGGGTAGGGTAGTGTAGGGTCGGGTAGGGTAGTGTAGGGTAGGGTAGGGTAGGGTAGTGTAGGGTAGGGTAGGGTAGTGTAGGGTCGGGTAGGGTAGGGTAGTGTAGGGTCGGGTAGGTAGGGTAGATAAATGTTTGGTCTTTTTATGGCAAAACAAAGTTTGCTGGGTCAGCTAGTGTATATATAATTATAATCTGAATCTCGGAAACGACTCCAACAATTTTCATGAAAATTTGTATTTGGGTTTCCGGGGCGATAAATCGATCTAACTAATCTATCTATCTAATGCCTTTAAACGAGAAATTCTTGTATGTATATGTATATATATAGTCTGAATCTCGGAAACTGCTCCAATGATTTTCGTGAATTTTAGTATGCAGGGGGTTTCGGGGGCGATAAATCGATCTAGTTAAGTTTCATTTTTAGAAAACGTCGTTTTCTCTATTTTCACCCGTGCAGAAATCGGTCGCTCAGGTACTATAAGTTAAATTAGACTAGCTGCGTCACAACAAGGTAATATTATAATCTTTAATATTTACCTATATGCACGACCGACTCTGTAGGTAGTTGGCTCAAACGTTTAGTCAGGATAACAATTTTACTAAAAAAAATTATTTATTTTTACAGAGAGCAACTTAAATATTGTAGATTAATTCGTCCGCATCCTTCTCAATGGAAATAACTTACCCAAATAATAACAATAAAAAAAGCTTTTTAGGTTACCGTGCATTGTCATCCAAACGAAATGTGTATCCAAAATTTCATCATAATCGGTTGAGGATAACTGCTTTAGAATTCAGTTGTAAGATTTGACTCGAACACACTACATACATACATTGCAAGTTAAATAAAAGTTTGTAAAATGCCTGCTGCCCGTCTGTATAGATAGCCTAATAATAAACCCAGTGGCCCATTACGATTGATTTTATTATATTTTTTTGCTGCTGTATTGTAAATGTCATAACATTTTTGTAAAAAAAATTGTTTCTGTGCCCGGCCCTATTTAACATAACTGACAATGCGAAATATTTATCAAAAGTTGACATAATTGTCATATTGATTGTGTGGTGATTTTAATTTAAGAATTAAATGTATGTAGAATGTAAGTATTATCGGATTGACCAATTGTCACCTATCGCTCGTCATAATTTTTAAATAGGACCTTAGGTTTCTCGCAAAACAAAATCTTCTGTTTATAGTCTGGGACCTTACCTGCTTGTCGTCAAGGTTTCAGGTTAATTGGTCAATTGTCAATTCGATAATACTTACATTTTTGCATACATTTAATTCTTAATTTAAAATCACCTACTATATACGAAAATGTGAACATTATTGCCGAGATTCAGATTACAATTATACAAGAATTGCTCGTTTAAAGGTATTAGACAAGGTTTCAAATAAAATTAAATGATTTAACTCCTAAACTCAAACATAGATTACGTTTTAGTGTACTTAACATATTAAGGTATGTAGATATACGAAAGCAATCTCTTCTCCGGGCAATACGTAGTCGTTTCGAACGAAGTAAACTCGTTTGATCATACTCTGAATTTCTATAGCTCGAGTCATGGATTCGTATTTCTAAAGAATGTGTATACACGAATACACGACACGATTGGCGCAGTGGTTGATCAATCGGCCGCTGCGCTTCGCGTCACTGGTTAGTTTCACGCACGGAACTAATATTTGTATGTTTCTTTTATTTGTTTTTTTTGTATTGGATTTGGCTGTTTCTGAATGTGAGTTTATGTTTATACATGAACCCAGGATACAGGAGAAATGCCATTCAAAAGTGTGGGGCACTATTTTTAAACTCTTCTATTTTCAACGGTTCCATCCGGTGTAAAAAATAGCCCATCACATTGAGATACTTAATAGATTACATTACTTTTAGGTACCACCCAAACATTTTGTACACTAAATAAAGTGGTAGTTTCTGGCGGTATCTTGCATGTCGCTACAGAAGCATATCGATAAATTAGTCACGATCTGAATAGGTGTGCTGTGTGTTTAATTGTACTTACTCCTGTGTCACATATTGTAGACACCATCTAAAATTTGTTTTTTTATAAACGCGATCATAGTTTAGGTACTAACGAAATCCTACTACTTATACTAATCGCTACTAATATTATAAATTATCTGAACGCATGTATGTTTAAATGTTTGTTAGTACATCACACCTCACCGGCTGTAGGTAAGTACTTTGATAAAACTTAAAACACGGGTAGGTTACGTACACAAGATATTTTGATCCCAGTAGAACAATTAGTTACATATTTCCGTCGTTTCGAAGCCAGTCGTTTATATTTACACGATCATTCATTAATAATTCAGGTGCCAATAGTCAGGTACAATGCACTTCATTTCCCTGAATGACCATTGACGGGTGACCGACGATTACGTCGAACGCAAACATGATTTCAATAAATAGTGCCTACTAGTTTTGTACCGACAAGAAGATAGCCGAACTCGAGGAAGAATTAAGCAGGTTACGATGGAGTATTATAGGGATATCTGAAGTCCGAAGAGAGGGGGAGGACTCGATAATCCTCAAATCTGGTAACCTGCTTTATTTCCGAGAGGGTGACCGGCATTCCCAGGGTGGTGACGGGTTTATCATCCACAAGTCCCTTGTGAACAACGTGGTGAAGATCGAGAGTGTGTCGACCAGGGTGCCGTACCTTATACTCAGAATATCCCCAAGATATTCGCTGAAGGTCATACAGTACAGTTGGGTAGGGCCAACTTCGAGAAAGAGGTCAACCGTCGAATCCGACTCGGCTGGGCTGCGTTCGGGAAGTTGCGAGGTATCTTCTCGTCCAACTTACCACAGTGTCTCAAGACGAGAGTCTATGACCAGTGTGTGTTGCCAGTGCTGACATATGGCTCTGAGACGTGGTCGCTTACAATGGGCCTCATCAAAAAGCATACAGTCACTCAAAGGGCAATGGAGAGGGCTATGCTCGGCGTTTCTTTGCGTGATCGAATCAGAAATGTAGAGATCCGTAAGAGAACCAGGGTTACCGACATAGCCCGAAGAAATGCCAAACTTGAGTGGCAGTGGGCAGGGCACATGTGTGTGGCGACGCTTGGGGGTGGTCTATGTCCAGCAGTAGACGTCTTTCGGCTCATATGATGATGATGATGATGAATAACCTTTTGCAGAAAATATTAATAATACCAGCAATAAGCTCGGCCCGCTTATGTCACTAGCGAAATTTTGTTGACTATTCAACCCTGCTTAACCCTTCAGAAAATACAGGCGTGTTGTTTGTAAAAAGAATAAAATATGACACAATAATAGATTCTGAGATAGATAGATATGTAGCTGTATTTGCTATTTTAAGCCCATAATCGGCTCCGGAAGTGAGGCTCACAATTTACAAAGTCTATATTTATTGCAGCCTTGTTTCATTTAAAACAGCAATTTCGAAATCCAGAGCCATGATTGAACTGTGCCAACTGCGGTGTACAGAAGGTTAAACGATCATATCATGGTCCAGTTATTCCTTTGTAACCACAGATTCATAGTTCTCTGCAATTGTTTGTTGCATTTTGTTTAAAAAGAATTGGCTCCCCGGACGTTGTTTATTTTTTGAAGTTAATTTAATGGAAGTCCTAAGTAAAATTAGCTAGCCTATGTACCTATGACATTATTTTGTGGTTGTCACCCACAATTTTTGTTAAGTTTAATTGTAATTATTTTTTTTGACAAGTTTTGTGCAAAGTTTGCAATTAATCCGACATTTTCAAGTGGGTGAAAATCACGTTCAAATATTCCGTTACATAGATACATACATACCAAACTAATAAAAGCGTTTTAGTTAGATGCGATTAAATTGCCAATTAAAATAGTCCATATTCAGAGCGCTTGACTTTGTAAAATCTCTCCATATATGAGAAGATTTTTGTTTGTGATTTGTGGCTTTTCTAATACTTTAACCACAGCTGGATCAAGGGATTTTTAATTATATTAGAGACAGGATCGTTTGGCTTCTAAGAACGTGTTTTTTTGTAGCTACAACTATTAAAGATGTGAATTTTCACAATACAATTCCTCACATATACGTACCCCATTTGCAGAGATTTCAAAACCGCGATTTTACCAATACATCCATACATCGAGGGAACCTCCCATATTTGTTTGCGCGGCATGCAGGGAGTCAGGGTGAGGTGGGGGGGCGGGAATGCACCAGTATTTCAATTACTATGGCAAGTTCTACGCTATTAGTTATGCAGTAGAACGATCCCTTGAATAAAGTCCAACGGTTTCAATTGAGATTCTTAAAATATCAATTTGAAGTCAGTTTTGAATTGTTTTCTATTAACCCAAGTTTTCTGCTATTGACGTGGAATTTGTAAGGCAGTGATTCAATACTGAACGAGAATATTATTAAGAGTGAAAATTCGGGTACACTTTGCGTTTGTAACATTTTGTTACATGAGAGAGAAGAAAGGTATCTCTCTTCCTGCTCACATCAATTCTCACTTACTATTACTTTATTTTTTAACCGATTTACCAAAATGGAGGACGTTATAATTATGTTCGACCACGTATTTTTTTTTTGTGTTTGTTCACCGATATCTCCGTCAACCGCGGACCGATTTTGAAAATTCTTTTTTGTTTGAAAGAGTATGTTTCGAAATTGGTCCCATTTTAATTTGATGAAGAACTTCGGAGATATACAACAGAACTCTTCAATAAATAACGGCAAATCATTCGGGATTGCTGCAATCGCATGTCTGTTTATTGTAAATACCATTTCATAACATAGCATCACGCCAATGTGCGTACTGAAACCGTAAAGGGGTACGCAGATCTCTCATTTCACCGGTTATGTTCAAGTTTCATGTTATTCGGGTAATCTATTCTGGTGTTATAGGTACCTTACTCAACTTGCCAATTTTAAGTATGTATCGCAAAAAAAAATGGGAAAAAAGAAAGACACCGACTTCTAAAAATAAAGTTATTTTTCACTTTGTAGTTTTTTTTTTCCCTTTTTAGTTGTACCTACCTAAAATTGGCAAGTTGAGTAAGGTACCTATAACTAAACTATTTTCACTTTGTAGTTTTTTATTTGGAAGTTGGTTGTTTTTTTTTCAAATAAAAAAAAATCTGTTTAACTTCTATCATAATATGTACGGTGCTGCATGCGCCATTTCTTTTGGAATGTTGCCAGAGTAATTCGTTACTCTTCCAAAAACAAAATCGCCAATTTTAATGTTCGAATCGATGAACATAATTACGTACGAACGCATAACCGGAGGAGGTTATGAGTTATTTTTGAAGTCAGATAAAATAAAACTAACCGTGTTATTTGCGTTAGAAGAACATTCACTCATTTGATTTTAGTAAATAGGATATCCCAACGTTAACAAAAAAAAATGACTCACTCATTACAAATTTACTGCCCCTATTCAGACCCTTTAAAAGATTAATTCAAAACTCGTTGCTTAGTACACACCTTATACATCTAAAGCCAGCGGTTTAAGTCTGCTACGCCGTAGTCAACTACGAAGTCGTAGCACTCATCCGCTACAACGCTGATTTTGTCATACCTAACCACCACAGATATAAATCTAAGTAGATAACGCAAGTCCCTCCATCTATATAGAAACCCAAGCGTGCCACTTTTTCACACAAAAATTTAAAAACAAATACCAATGAAAAAAACATTTCCAATGCCTAAGCCAACTTTTTCTATACAGTCTTTACAGCTCAATGTAGCATCAAAAAGGCATTTTTTAGATTTCAGTGGCTTTCCGGTGCCGATAATGCTAAATTAAAAGCTCAAATTACGATCACTGATCGTACTTTTACTCCGTTTTTTGACACGCGGAGAACATACAATCGCGTCATCTAGTTAGATTTATCTGTCCCTAACACGTATGAGTCAACTGAAAACTTACTTTCTATTATGAGATCACTTTCATTATAAAATACCAATCAAACTAAAAAACATTTTACCATTTCATAAATAAAAGGTAACATGAACACAATCGAATGCACCCTTTTCCCCGTAAACCATCCGTCACATGAACATTATCGCTTACCAGCAGGTGAGATAGTGGTCAAGTGCGAGCCTACAAAAAAAAAAACAACGCATTGTTGAAGTTAAAAGGTTTTGCGCAAGCCTTTCGTACGTGTTGACAGCAAGGAGTATTGGAGAGACTGCGCTTTTTTTATCAATCGCATTCACCCAGCGTTTCCATTGAAAGCCAATGATAGATCGGACCAAAGCGAACAAATTGTTTGGCAGTAAAATACAGTTTGAACCCAGCTTGTATTTTATTGAATGAATAGCTGCGAGCAAACACAATGATCAAATAAATGCAGTTGAAAAATAAAAATATTTAGCACCTTTCGGTCAATTTTATCGAGGCTGTTTTTTATTGTTTTTGGTTCATAATTTCAGAGGTGAAGAGAAGTTCAGAAGCTTTTTTCTATGTTTGGTAAAGTATATGTCTAAAAGAAAGTACCCAATATAACGTTTATTTTTACATAATGTTACACCATTGCTGAGTGCTATAGAATATGTTTCATTACAAAACACTCGGACGAAGTCGCGGGTAGAAGCTATTAGCCTAAGATCCGAACGGTTTTTCATTTAATTTATTTTTATGTAATACTTGATTGTAAATTAGATCGCTGCTGGTTTGCCTGGAAATATCTAGCCGCAATTACCTTAACCATATAAATTGAAATTTATATTTGATAGAAAAGCCCAAATATATAAAATTTTCAATCTAACGTCATTTGAAAGAAAGAGTGGTAAAGAAAATAGGAAAAAGTAAGTTTGCCAACTCTGAGTTAGCCGCAATGCGTGGATTGCGAGTTTACCTGCTAAACGTTGTAACACATTAATTGTGGCTAATTGAGAGCTAAATTATGTTTCATATGCATCCACGATACAGAGCAATTCCTAGAGTAGGGCAAAGTCGACATCATCATCATATCAGCCAAAAGTCGTCCACTGCTGGACATGCTGCACTGCTGGCTTCCCCCAAGCGTCGCCACATTGACCAGTCCCGTGCGTCCCGCATCCAGCAGATCCCTGCAACCTTCACCAGGTCATCGGTCCACCTGGTGGGAGGCCTTCCAACGCAACGTCTTCCGGTTCGCGTTAGCCACTCGTTACGCACTGTGCCACGCATTATGCCCTGCCCACTGCCACTTAAGTTTGGCAATTCTTCGGTCTATGTCGGTAAAACTGGTTGGTAGGGCAAAGTAACAAAAAACCAAATCATTATTGCTTGGGGCCAAATGCGGCCAGGCAACCTTGCAGTATTAGTATCTTTTCTACTGTCAAGAATATATATATCTGTCTAAACTTTTGTCAACTACATACGTTGGGGTCGGAATTCAGTCTAACCGGATTCAGCTACTATACCAATATTTTACATAGAGCGACTGCCTATCTGACCTGCACAACCCAGTAACTGGGTAACACGATACCCCTTGGCAAGACTGGTGTCAGATCTCAATCTTCTGACTACCCGTAACGACTGTAAAAAATCTTCAAATGACAGCTGGGACCAACGGCTCAACGTGCTCTTCGAGGTACGGAGGAGACGCGGTATGTAAAGGTCACCCATCGGCGGAACGACCTCGAAAGCGTTGCTTAACCTTGAAGATCGACCCGTGCGGCTGTTATTATTTAGCCATAAACTCCCCAAGCTTCGACTTCAAGAATCATTCATAAAAATCAAGTTTCATCAAAAACAAAATACCTGCAGATTTATCAATGAGGTCTCAGTACCTATAAACTACATCTCGTACCACCCGCATAGATTCAAAAACGACTACAGAAAACGCTCTCCGTAAAGATTTTCACTGAGTTCACTTTAAAAAAATGTTTGCAAAGATTTTAATTACCTTTGAGTGCTCGCTGACCAAAGCAAACGCATCGCGAAAGTTAATTGAAAGGCTTTGCAACAAAGGAAAAACTTTACCTAACATACGCAGCAAAGGAAGAGTTTGAAATTGGATTTCCACAGTGTTTCCAATAGAAATGAAATTCTACCACTCATAGTAAAAAAAGGGTTTATAATTCCCATGGAGTACTCAATTATTGGCAGAAAGTAGGTCATTATTTGACACAAAGTGTCACGCTAGGGGTCAAACAATTTTAAACCTTGTGCTGAAATAATCGAAAAATCAAATCTGTACCAAGTAAAGGTGCGAGTAAACGCGCGACCGCAACGCGAGACCGCAACACGCGGCCGACGCAGAAGCCGCGGGTTACCACTTGTAGGCTTTGTATGGGAGTGAGTTCGCGCGCGAAACCGCGACGCGCGACTTGAAAAGACCACTAGCAGTCACGCTCACGAACTAGTGGTGTCGTGATTCAACTATTAACTAATTTTTTTTTTATTGACTTCCATATTGAAAACGATATTTTTGACCTCTAGTTGTATGTAAGTTGTTGATAGCCAATCTTTGTTTATTTTTATAATAAATATGTAATATTATATAGTCCTGTTCTTCTTTCTCCAATAGTTATTTGATAACTTGGCTTTCTATTGCAATGTGGAATAGTAATTTTCAACAATATAACTGTATATAAAGACTAAATACATAGCGCGGTCACGCGGCGAAATCGCATCTTATGGGATCAAAACTCGTTACTTCATTAAAAATAAAACTCAGATGTAATCTAAATACTTAGCGGTTAGTAAAAGGCTGTAGTGATGCAACCTGTATTTTTCATAATAAATATTATTCTACGTATAATTTAAAAAAAAAACTTAAATTTGTTAATTAACTGACAGATATCGCTTTGCCTAGTCTAGTTAGAGGTGCAACGAAAGTTAGGACTAATAGGTTTCAGACTTAATTCCAATTTGATGCGAGTATCGATTCATGTTCGCTGTAGTCCAATTATTACAGTCATACCAACCGCATACGACTGCTCCAATTCCCAATTCAAGAATGCAAATGTCACCAAAATCGAATGGGGCCAATCTTTAATTGGCATCTTCTGTTGACTTCGTGGCCACCACTGGCCTCAATTAAATAGATATTTTAAGCTAACAAGCCTTTGGAGCCACATTAGCCTCGATTCTATTAGTGATCTAGACATTGGCCACAATGAGGACTATCGTGTTTGAATTGACGACCGTGTTTGAGTTACCGGTCAAGACCGGTAGGGGCGCTAGTGTAGAATGAGGTCTTCAAAATATCAAATGTCACCGTTTTCGGACTCTTAGCGTGAGTTTATTTACTACATTTTTATTGTTGTGAATATTTTCCAAATATGACAGATTAAGTATGGGTTTTACAAAAGAGTTTTATGTTTCAGAAAATTTGATCCTCCTCTTTTTTATTTTTATTCAAACTTTATTTCCGTACGCGTAATAACAACGTTTAAGGTTGCCCTAGTCGGCGGCACGAACTATTTTGTGGCTGGGATTAAAATGCATGCTATCTTATCCGACAAAACGTACGAAAGGCATAGATGCTGTGATGAGCAGTAAGAAGTGCTAGTGCGCGCACGAATTCACACTCATGGTATAAAAATAATAAATGGATTATGATTTAGAACGAAAAGGAACGCGCGAAATTTTATAAACAGACCTTTGGTAGTATGGGTATCATTTAATAACTACTGAATGTATTTGTATAAAATAAAATTATTAGAATTTTTGTACTGCTAATCTATACCTATTATATACCTTATTTTTTTGGTATTTATTTCCGCCCAATGATGCGTTGAAATTAGTGTTGAAATAAGAACTTAATGGCGCATCCACACATGCCCGGCGGCGGCACATGCAGCCGCGGCACGCGCGGCTTAAACACAAAAAAAATTAAACACGTAACATTTTGTTTCGCTGCATTCAGCGGCAAGCAGCCGGCGGCATGTGTGGATGCGCCATTAGACGCTCATAATTTTCAAACAACGTTTTTTTTTACAATTTTATTTTCATACGAGTACAAGGTTAGAAAATGATGAGACAAATTGATATCATTTTTATTTTGAGCTTATACCGTCAAACAATGGAGTAATCGCCATACTACGTTTGTGTGGAAGAATGACTGACTCGGGCAACCTTAACAGCTATATTTAAGGAATTTGTTTGCCAGTGGCGCCAACTGGTGGGAAATGAAACGGTAGCTCTCATTGGCAACATTGTGCTGTCGGATTCTATTATGGAAGGATTTTTGGGCTGGGTTTTAATATGTTTTTTTTTTGAGGTTATGCTGATACTACAAGCCCTATATCCTAAATTTATGAGATGTAGACGATCCCTTATACGATCGACGTTGATGATCCCTTATATTTGTTGATTCGATCCACTTCGTATTGTTAAATATACAATTATAGTATGTTATTCATTCGCAACAATCGATGGTTTTCCCGTTGTCATAGCGACTTAACCGAAAGGAGTTTCATCAAACAGACTTTGGCCTATTTGCATGAAAAACTTAACTTAGAGTTAACTAACTGTGAGTTAAGTTTTACGTGCAAGTGGGCCTCAGAATATTGACTTAGAAATAGACTAGACTTGTCTGAATTAAGTACAAATTAATATTTTTCAGTTAATTGCTACTCATTGGTGAATACCGTCATCGTCATTTCTACCAATAAATTATTTATAAACGGACATTTATCGCAGAAAAATATTGTTGATTAGCGTTCCGTACACAAATGGTAAAAACGGGGCCCTATTACTAAGACTCCACTGTCCGTCTGTCCGTCTGTCCGTCTGTCACCAGGCTGTATCTCATAAACCGTGATAGCTAGGCAGTTGAAATTTTCACAGTTTTTGTATTACTGTTGCCGATATAACAACAAATACTAAAAAAAGTAAAACAAAAAAATATTTAAGTGGGGCTCTCATACAACAAACGTGATTTTTTGCCGTTTTTTGCGATAATGATACGGAACCCTACGTGCGCGAGTCCGACTTGCACTTGGTCGGTTTTTTATCATAAATATTTACCACGACAATAATTCTGCAGGCTTTCCATTCGCTTTTTGAAGTTAAAAATCCCAAGATATCGACCAAATTACCAAATAAAAAGTGAAAAGTCCTTTTCGAAGCCTTTTATAAAAAAATATACTAAGTCCTAGAACGTTGAGCCGGCGTCACAACAAAACTATTCGTTGGGGTGTAAAATACCGATGTCTTTGTCTTTCGTAAAGAGGTGCCAGAATGCGTCGCCTCATCGTTGATGGCGAGGCCCGCCATGATTGGCACACGGTTGAGACTCGATCAGCCCCGGTTGACCTACACATTTTCATTTTCTTATCACACCGTCTTACAAACGCAAAACGCCCGCCGTTTAGTAAAAGCGAACTTTTCGAAGCCGACTGAACTTCAAACTTTTTGCAGTTCACTATGAGACGGCAACAGAAAAGTATTGCAAATTTGTTATCAAAAAATTCTAAAAAAACATCTTTTAGTCTTATGATAGTATACAATTATAATAACAACTGAAAACAGTCACCGTGGTCCACACTGTAATTTGTTTGTATTTTTATTTGTATTTTTATTGCCCCAGATGTCATATATTATTTTAATTAACCCCCGACGGAAAAAGAGGGGTGTTATAAGTTCGACGTGTGTTGCTGTGTATCCGTGTATTTATGCGTCTGCCTGTGGCATCATAGCTCCTAAACGGATGAACCGATTTTATTTAGTTTTCGATTTTATTTGATTTTGTTGAGAGTGTTCTTAATGAATGAATAAAAGGTTAACAAATTACTTGAACAAATATAACATTCTTTCCGACTCACAATTTGGTTTTAGACAGGGACGGTCAACTCAGGACGCGGTTATAGCGTTAACGTCTGAAATTACAGATAAAGTAGACAAAGGATATAAATGCGTTACGGTGTTTCTAGACTTGAAAAAAGCTTTTGACACCGTGTCCGTTCCCATCCTTGTGCAGAGACTTGAGGCTATAGGGATCAGAGGCAAGGCCCTTTCTCTTTTTGACAGTTATCTCCGGGGTAGGAAACAACAGGTTAGGATAGGCAACTCATATAGCAGTGAGGAGGATGTTGTTTTTGGAGTACCGCAGGGCTCCGTGCTTGGCCCGCCACTGTTTCTGGTGTACATTAACGAACTATGTAACCTACGGAACAGTGGCGGGAAAATCTTCTCATATGCGGATGATACGGCTATTGTCTACTTTGGTGACACTTGGGAAGCGGTACGTGATAGGGTCGAACAGGGGCTAGATGTTATAAGTAAATGGCTCAAAGAAAATCTGTTAACCCTTAATATTTCTAAAACAAATTATGTTTGTTTCTCTCCAAGTGCAAGGTCTAAAGCGAGTGCTAATTTCGACATTCGTCTTCATACGTGTACAAATAGCTTGGACCTAAATTGTGACTGTAAATCCCTCAAACAAGTACCATCTACAAGATATTTGGGCGTTATAGTTGACGAGCGTCTAACATGGCACTCGCATATCGATGTTATTATGTCGCGTGTTAGAAAATTTATATGGCTCTTTAAAAATCTAAGACGTGTGATGCCTGAAAAGACACTCAATGACGTTTATATAGCACTTGCGCAGTCAGTAATAGCATACTGCTTACCAGTTTGGGGAGGAGCCAGTAAAACTAAATTTCTGGAGGTAGAAAGAGCCCAAAGATCACTTTTAAAAGTAATCTATTCTAAACCATATAGATATCCCACAATCGATCTATATAGAATTGGTGGCCAATTATCAGCAAGAAAACTATATCTTTTAAACATAATTCTTTATTTGCACAAATATGTCCCAGTTAACCCAGAAAGACAGGCTAGGAGGCGGAAAGATATTGTGGCTTATTCTCCTCGGGTACGAACCGTTTTTGCAAGGCGTCAGTATGTATGCCAATCAGCATACATATACAATAAAATTAACGCAAAACTAAATTTCCATCATGAGGTCTCGCATCAATGCAAAAAAGTGATAACTGAGTGGTTAAAAACTATAACATACGATGAAACAGAGCAAATTCTAGTCAGACTTACATGAATACTTATCTTCTTTATCACAGTGTTTATACCTTGTAATTACATAGTTGGTATTTTCCAACTTCGATTAAACAGGCACTTTCAGCAAAAACTTAAACACACGCACAAATACACACTAACAAACACACGCACACACAAACAAACACTTAATCCACACGCACACACTAATATAGACACACATACACATTCTCACAATCACACACTACTCAGAGCTGATAATTACTTTTTAAGTCATTGTTTTTCTTAATTTAAGTCTCAATATTGTTAACTGTCTATTATGGGAATGAGCGAGTCAACCCCAACACAAGTATTATTGATTACTTACTGGGGCTGTCTCATTCACATGTGTTTATGTAACTGTTTGAGACACAATAAACAATTTTTTTTTTTTTTTTTTTTTTTTGTTCTTAGCTAAGTTAGACCGTTTTGAATAAAATCGGTTCAGCTTTTCAAAAGCTATGGGCGTTTTACTGTTAGAATCAGGGTGTTTTCGCAAGATATCGTGTCAT
The DNA here is from genome assembly GCA_949775005.1 of Orthosia gothica. Lineage (NCBI taxonomy): Eukaryota > Metazoa > Arthropoda > Insecta > Lepidoptera > Noctuidae > Orthosia > Orthosia gothica. Next base: position 6,132,724 of record OX459039.1, on the reverse strand, counting down.
AATTACGTGTTCAATAGATTGCTGATCGAAGCGTATCTACTATGTACTAGATAAATTATGTAGCATGAAATAGACCGACACGTGAAATATGAAAAGAAAACTTGTCTTTACAGTAGCTGTAAAGACAAGTTCTATACAGCTACTGAGTGCGAACAATCATAGTTTACGTTTTTTAATGTAAACATAATATCAATAAATATTTAGTTAAATTAGACATGTATAGAAAGATAATAAACGAGAGGGAGGTTTGCAGTTAGATAACCCAATTATATGTTAATCTCGGCTTTGTACATAAGTCTTATTTTATTTTTATGTTTGTTTTTTGTGTGTACAATAAAGAATAACACTGCCGTTTTGGCAGTGGCCGTGGCAGTTCAAGGCTTCTCGGTTCTTCACAAGTGCTAGAGTAAGTACATAATAATGTAAACTTGCGAAATAAAGATCATTGGTACCAAACTAATCCCTCGCCTTCTCTTCCAAAACATAGGAAGTTCACTTCGATTGGTTCCCACCACTCGTTCTAATTATTCTAATCTAATAGATAAACTCACTTGACAGCCTTCTATTCGGAAGTAACTTTGTTACCTGTTGAAGAAAATAAAATTTAATTTATTAAGTATACAGGTTGATTTGTTAACGAGAAAGAACCGAGTATTATAGCTTTTGGCGAACCTTTTTTCAGTCTATATTCGTTCACTCATTAAAAATAGTATCAAAGTAGTAGCAAAGGCCAACGTGTCATTAATTAAAAATTATGGGCTGCGAATGCTCGCAGCGACTACTTCTACGTCATTTAAAAGTATCTGCATATTAATTGTATGTAGTTACTTAAAAAAATCTGTCCACAATATGTAACTTTGATCCTTCATTATTTAATATTATAATTGTGATACGTTTGTGTTTTAATCACGCAAAAACGGCTGAACGGATTTGGAATAAACTTTGCACACAGATAGTTTATTACCTTCGCTCACCTGAAAAGACGCGCGCGAAGCCGCGTACATAAGCTATAGTTACTAATATTACAAACTGTCTCTTTAAACATATAAACAATGAAAAAATCGCTACTTCTGAATTATGATGATTAATGACAGTTTGCTTGATACGAGTATAATGAAATATCTGTCCCTTAAGAAATCATCCTGTAATTTCACCTTTGTTAGTATTGAGTTTTGTAAAACAGTACATAACCGTAACTTGTGCGGAGCAAAATACTAGTGGATAAAAGAGAAATAAAACACAAATTTGCGTCATGTTAATAAACTTAACAAATAGAATACTTATCACAACGAGAAAGCATTTTTCAACTCAATATCCGACAACTTCAGCATGTAAAAATGATAAATAAAATCTCTCTCAATAATTTCAGTTAGCGATTGAAATATTTATCAAGTGAGCGCTTTTCCGAACTACGGCGTCAGAAGCAAAACAAAAAATGGCTACGCTATTTCATTTATTCGAGCATCAATAAATTCTTACTGAAGGGAATGCGAATTTAATGGCTGGTCATACAATTTTCAGATATAAAGCTGGCGGATTCATCTAAGTTCGGTTAAAATGGATTAAATTCTGCTTCGGACACCGTCGTTCTATTGAAAGAGTTCCCAGATACTTGACATCCCACAAGTCACTCAGAGTAAGGTTGCTGGACGATATTTAGAAGGGCCATTTCCATGCTCCATACTTGGACGATTCATGCATACATATTTAGTAGGGCTTTATATAATGTATTTTCGTGCTCCATACTTGGACGATTCGTGCATAAATATTTAGTAAGGCTTTACATAATGTATTTTCGTGCTCCGTACTTGGACGATTCATGCATAAATAGCTTGGTTTTGATAGTGGCTTCGCCAGCGTGGATGTCGAACCCACGGGGACTCACAACGGTGATGAAAAGTATTCCGTTCCGTTGTTGAAGCGTGATTGGTTAATAAATTAACTGATCCGCGCACCGGTGCATCGAGCGCTGACCAAGTGGGGAGCTGGACCACGCACCGATGCGTATTCGCGCCTAGTAAAGTTTATAGAATCAGTGGAGCGCCGGCATCCGGAGTGGTACGTTGCGTTTGAAGCGGCTCTGTGCTTGTAATTTCAATCATTCTGTACGTGTTTGTGGTTTTTTCGTATCTTGAACAGTTGTGTTTTTACGTAGAAATTTAAAAATTTTAAAAATGGACTGTGTAGAAGGCCCATAAGGTTCTAAAAGGCGACAAAAACAAGTGTTTTGGGGGAAAGTGTTACAGAGGAGAGACTGTTCTGACGATGACGATTCTGACTACTACCAACCTGATGAGGTGGGGTCAGCCTCAGAGAGAGAAGGTGAGATGAGTGCCAGGTTCTGGCAAATTTAGAATTGCGACATCCCAGATACCGATTATGGTCATCTACAGCTCAGGGTCAAGACCTGGAAGGATCAAGATCGAACCTCACCATCTGCATCAGGCTCTCAAGATCAAGTCCAGCCAAACCAAAACTCTGCACTAGGCTTAATGTTCGTATGGACCACAACTAGTGAAATAAAAAAGATTAATTTTACTATATCAAACGTTTTTATGGCATCTTCGACATAAAAACGTTTGATATAGTAAAATTAATCTTTTTCATTTCACCAGTTGTGGTCCATAAGGACTTCAAGGCAGGAGTAAATCTTATAGATTATATTAATTTCCTTTTCACGGATTTTTTTTGTCAATGATTTGTACAGAGACAAATTATCCACAGGCACAGAGGTTGCTAAAAAGACATAATAGGCCAACCAGAGACGAACTAGACTGTCGAAGAGAATTTTCGAGGATTGCTAGATGGAAATCGCTCGGTTGATTTTAATACTTAGACCCAAAAGTAATTACGAGGATGTACCTAATAAAAACCACTCTTAAATAAAGAAATGTGTATTATTCCTAATCAATCATAAATCATGTAATAAACCGATTATGGTCATCTACAGCTCAGGATCAAGACCTGGAAGGATCAAGATCGAACCTCACCATCTGCATCAGGCTCTCAAGATCAAGTCCAGCCAAGCCAAAACTCTGCACTAGGCTTGACGTTCGAATGGACCACAACTGGTGAAATACAAAAGATTAATTTTACTATAACAAACGTTTTTATGGCATCTTCGACATAAAAACGTTTGATATAGTAAAATTAATCTTTTTCATTTCACCAGTTGTGGTCCATAAGGACTTCAAGGCTAGTGCAGAGTTAATACTTAGACCCAAAAGTAATTACGAGGATGTACCTAATAAAAACCACTCTTAAATAAATAAATGTGTATTTTTCCTAATCAATCATAAATCATGTAATAAACTGATAACACACCCGTGCGTTCTTCGGCATTGGTAATGAAGATTTCATTCCCAGGGCCTAGCACGCACCGGTGCGTGTAGTATGCACCTCTCATTTAAGTACTGTTATCATATTTGTGGCCTTGGAGTTGAGCTTCTATTTTTTAGGTGGCAGTGAACCTGTAACATATAGGTTGTCAACTACTACATTCATAAAATAAGTAGAATAAATATTAAAGGGCAACAAAGTTTCGGGGAGGCCGCTTAACATCTTTTTCGTATATCGTCTATGTGTGTAGGATGGATCTGTTCCAGACAAGTGAGGTGTGGTTAGATTCGTATGAGTACTCCACATGACGTGTCCTTTATGACTTCTTGTTATCATCATCAATACATATAATTAATCTGTAGAAAAGTCGTTTTTGTACATTTAAAATATTAAAACAAAAATTGCCAGGGTGTTAAAGGATAACCTACAGAATCCATTTCCAGCATTTTATAAATTTTTGTCTGTTTGTCTGTTTATTTGTGCACGCATCACGTAAAATGTACGAAGCCAATGTAGATAACTTTTATACATAAACATTATGCGTAACTTGAAGTATAACTTAGTTTTTGTTTCATCGCAATCGGTTCACTCTATCAAAAGTAAGATGAATTTAAAGTGTTCAAGTATTAAAATATCACAACACACGCCATGTCTCTGAACTGTGACACATGCAATTCAGATACTCGGACAGTTGAACTCCGTATTCGATAGATGGCGTTGTGCATTTGACATTATTTTCCGAATGGCGGTGATAATGTTCTCCGCAAAGACTTATACGTATTTCTTACTACTAGATTGTGTACCAAAAATTTTATTAAAATACCCCGATTCAAACAATAAAACGCCCATTACTTTTGAACGGCTGAACCGATTTTATTTAAACATAGCTAAGAACACTCTCGACAAAATTACCTTTCAAACAAAAGAAACTAAATCAAAATGGTTTATCCGTTTAGGCGCTATGATGCCACTGACAGACACACAGATACGCAGATACACAGATATACCGATACACAGATATACCGATACACAGCAACGTGAAACTTATAACACCCCTCTTTTGCCGGTGGAGGTTAAAAAAATTGATCATAGGAAGTATAAGTAGCAAGTCAATTAGGGTAGGCAGGTAGACAGGGGGTGTCAACTCTATACTTCGAATCAACGTTTTCGTTTCGGTGCAGCGTTCTGGAGAGTTACTACTCGTAGATGGCGGGCAGCAAAACTGTCTTTACTTTTTTAGTGTTCCGTGCCCAAAGGGTAAAAGCGGGATCCTATTACTAAGACTCCGCGGTCCGTCTATCTGTCTGTCTGTCTGTCACCTGGCTGTAACTCATGGACCGTGATAGCTAGACAGATGTAATTTTTACAGATGATGTATTTCTGTTGCCGCTATAAAAACAGAATAAAAAAAATATTTAAGTGGGGCTCCCATACAAAAAACCCATCGTGCGCAAGTCTGACTCGCACTTTGCGGTTTTTTTTTTATAACGTCGGGTAAGGTAAGTAGGGTAGGTAGGTAGGGTAGGTATAGCGTAGGTTGGGTAAGTTGGGTAGGTAGGTAGGGTAGGTAAGGCGTAGGTTGGGTAAGTAGGGTAGGTAAGGCGCAGGTTGGGTAAGTTGGGTAGGTAAGGCGTAGGTTGGGTAAGTAGGGTAGATATGGCGTAGGTTGGGTAAGCAGGGTAGATAGGGTAGGTAAGGCGTAGTTTGGGTAAGTAGGTAACATCCTAAACGCACGTAAATACCTACGTTCGCGGGCTCTGCAAGGCAAGCGGGTCGTTGGTATTGTTTGCACATTCAATAATTTACGCGTAATGCTAATAATTGCATATCTTTGGAACGGTTGCTTTTTAATTATTTTTCTTCATGTTTTTTTTAAAATATTATATGACACAAATCCTTAAATTTCTTAGAGTTAATTTTTAAACACATTTGGTTCAAGCTGGGATGATTTCAGCAACAGGTTCTTGAACGTTACGTTCGTCTTCCAAACTTTTGTGCAGCAGCAGCAAAGTTAGCAGCAATATTTTGCCAGCAACGATGACAATTACTTTGTGGGTCACATCACAAACACGACCTTCAAAGACCTAATATTGTATTGTAATACCACATAATACTCAATATTCAGAAGACTCGTTACGAAAATACGTTTAAATAATTAGAACTTTTACTGCTTCGCGATCAAGTACAAATCTGTTCCACATAGTTCTGCATAAGTAATTTATATATGCTTATCTCTATCGCAAGTATTCCTCTGATGCATAGTTTTCTTTTATTTGAATGCGCACCTTCAAGATGCACATCGACGTAAAAAAAAACTATAAATATTTCAGGCGTAACTAAGGTCTGTACCTACCTATCATTGGTATAATCAAAGAAATGGTGATTTATTAGTATTTATTTCATTGTGCGTACAGTTGAGGAGTGGCATTCCCTACCAGAGACTGTGTTCCTCAATAGCAGGAGTATTACCTAGGAGTATTTAAGCCAAGAGTGAATAGGGTACTTTAAGACGGTACCCTGACCAAAAAATCGGCGTGCGATATGAGCATTCCTATTGGTCTAGCGGCACTGGCGGCGCATGAATTACAGTAGTGAATACGCCCAGATTTTAGAATAAAATCTTTATAAAATCGAATTTTGGTCTTTTGAAAAAAATAATTCTACAAAAATGTTCGTTATTAAATTGTCTATCCATTAGTGTTAGTACAAAAAATAATTAATGAACACTTTAAGAGGAGATGCATAATATCAATAATTATTTCTCATTTTTATGTTATTTTAAAAGGAGATTAGTGAAATATATACAACATTTAAAAAAAAACTAAATCTACCATTTTAGAATCAATATTATGTAGAAATTTAATGTATTTTTATTAATTGATATTTCTTTTTAAATAACGAGTAGATAGCTCCTAAAAACAGCACAAAAAATGGCTTGCGCGGCGTTTTGCTCGGGGAACCGCCTTAAGGCAAGCGTGCTTCACCGTCGACCACATAACCGATTACCAAAACAAGAAAAATGATAAAAAAATAAATTATTAGCGAAGTTATGAAAATAAAAATAAGTACATTCCTCCTCACCCAATGCATTTTATCAAATCTATTCTGCAATCTAAGGTTGATTATGGGGAATATGTACCTCCAAAACATGGCGTCTATTTTGAGGAATAGGTACTCCCAAAACATGGCGTCTATTTCATACAGATAGTTTTTTAATAGTTTTTCAACTGATAATAATCATTGTTCTATTACACCGAAAACGAAATCTATTGTATTTTATGAACTTAGAAAACAACGCAACTTAAATAAATTATTGGGGTATCATAAAGGGTTTTAAGAGGTGATGACAAAAATATATTCCACTTATATGTTTAAAAGTAATTTGAAAAAAAAATGGTAACAAAAAAATTGTAAATAAAAATGCAGACGGAGGATACATATTCACGAACTGGCTGACCACCTGATCCTCCGACTGCACAGCATGATTTACTTCTTGTTTACATATATTTAGTTCTCTTCTTAAGCAGTCGAATTTTTGATTTATAAATTAACACTTTTTATTTACAAGTTTTTAGTTAGCATTATTTTTCGGTTTACTTTTAAACATATAATTGTTATATATATTTTCGTAATCACCTCTAAAAACTCCCCATTTTGATAACCCCTTCAGGTTTAGAAGAAAAAAATTGGGTTTCTTACATTAAGGCGCCCGTCACTTATTCCGATTTTCCGCCACTTATCCAGCGGTTTGAAAGATATAAGGTAGTATACAATACTGACATACATACAAGATACGCGTGAAAAACAGTATCCTTTCCATGCAGTCGGGTAAATATTTACAGACAAAAAACAAAACCTAGCAAAGAGTTCAGGTTCGTCGAACCATCGTGAAAAAAAATTGCGAATAAATTAAAAAAAAAAACAGGATCTCTGTTTTGATATAAGTAATCGTTTATTAGTAAAACCCCAGAAAAAGAAATGCGATACAGTCTACTGTCGTCGTAATTTTAAATTTAATATATCTCATTTTTAAATTTAACCTGTGGTTGTGGTGTGGTCGGTTTACCGAATTACATTACTATACAGACCATTCAGAAGGATTACCTTGAAATCAAGCGTCTGCAGCAAGTAAACTTTAACGTACCAAATTGGTAAAAAGTCTGTTTAGGTATCAAGAGCGAAAAGCATGCTGGCGGTAAATAAACTTGATTTCAAGAGTTGTCTCGGTAACTATGTGAGTAGCTCGACGCTTCGGAAGATAAGTTCTTGTTGCATAAGAGGCTTGTCGTTGCACTCCAGACCCTGTGGTCCGCAAACTTTACCGAAACTCATAGATGCTCACCAACCTTGATAACCCATTAAATAAAAATTGCCCGTGCGTGGCTAGCTCATTGCAGAAGTTAAGATTAGGGTTTATTAATAAAAAGTTTACATTTATTGATTTTGTGACATGTTGTTAAATTTAGAGTTTGTTCGTATTTATTATTCAGTTTGTGACTCCGAGTGCAACGCATATGTATTTGCTGCTAAGGTGGTACCAATGTTGTTAACATTGAAGTTGAGAAGCGAGCACCTGACGGCAGCCGTAGCTAAGATTGTGATATAGTTAAGTTGATGTTTGTGAATAAGTTTTCTTGTGAACAGTGATGCAATTTTTAAGAGCAAGGGTTTTATCAAAAATATACTTGTCATGGCTGTAATAACTTATCATATACTTATCAAACATACTTAATATTTTATAATGCGAAAGTAAATTGACCTGCTTAGCGAGCATGGGCGTACCCAAGACATTTTTGACAAGACATGATAAATTATGTCATGTCTTACAATTTGTCTTAAATGCTATCACGGGTCAAACTTGTAACATATTTTAAAGGCGCAACATGCCTTTCTTGTTGCTGCCCGGCGAGCACGGTCTACTGTGACATGGCTTGAGTCACACATTTCATCGCAGTTTGGGCGATAACACCATTTTGTCCTAAATAATAGCACCGGCGGTGTGAGAAAATTTCCTGACGTTTGTTTGGGACTCATCGGGTCATAATTGCTAATACGGGCGCCCCCATTTTTTCACAAATGTCACATTTTGACAGATGATTTAGAAAAATGTATCACTTTCGTTCGGAGGTGGTGATAAAATTTTATAGTTGAAAAATAATATATTTTCCTTCTAATTACTACACCAAATGGCAATAAATTGATTTTGTGTGTATGGTGATCAATGCTTATTAATTAATTGAAATTTTACAGCATTTTTAATTAATTTTATATTATTACTTTCTCGTAATTGTTATTTTTTTTATTGTTGTTCTTATTATTATTATTTTTTATAATTATTTTCTTTTATACCATTCTTCTTAATTTCTAAATTTTTAAATGTTTCTTAAATAAAATCCCCAAAAAACATTAAAAATATAAAAAATAGGGGCGCACCGGTATTGGTCCAAGCTATTATATTTTTTTAGTAATTATTAAAATTTTCACAATAATTATATCTTTCTAACAAACACTTAATATGTTATCAAACAAACAAAGAAAAATAAAGTGTGCATAAGTCTATGGTCGTGGGTCAAATATTAATTTATTCCCAACAAAATTTAAAAGTTGTTTAGCTGTATCATTATATTATCTGTGGCTGTATGAACGGCATACTTTTTTACGTATTATTTTATTTGGTCGTCTATTCAAATTATGTCGCACTATGAAGTCAACAACAAGAAAAACAAGTCGCGCCTGTAAACTTTGTCACATGGTTGTCCTGTGCTAGCATTTAAGACAAATTGTAAGACATGATATATTTTATCATAACTTGTCATGACCGTAGTTCAAGTCGAAAACCAAGCAAAATAAAAAAAATAAAAAAAAACTTATAATTCATGTTGGGATGCTGCTAACATGCGGGTAGCAAAGAGGGGGGCTAAATTTTGGTTATTTTTTGCCTAGGACATACCGTTTTAGAGATATCATTTTGGAAATATAGAGCGTTTTATGCAAAATAAAATAAGATACGGAGGCCCATAATTCAGAAACAGTGCGTCGTAGGGCTGCTTCTAAGAACATAAATGGTTTTTATGGCCAAGGTTTTAACCGAAACTGCAAAAAAATTGGAAAATTTCCGAAAAAGAAAAAAATAAACGTCAAGAAGTTATGCCACAAGTCAAGAAAATATCTCACACCGCCGTGCTAGCATTTAAGACAAAATGAGTTTATCGCCCAAACTGTGATTAAAAGTGTGACTTAAGCGATGTCACAGTAGGCCATGCTCGCCGGGCTGGTGATGGTTGCGGGGATCCGCTGGATGCGGGACGATGATTTCAGCTGATATGATAATGATGATGCAAGTAAATATGACTGTTTGTCTTAACGGGTAAATGTATTTGAAAAAACTTGGCACACAAGTAGAACTTGTCCTGAATTAAGATTTCGAACTATTTGTCCTGGTGATGTATTCCCTTAGTTACGATAATTTCTGAAATCAATGCGGGTCGCCGGCAGAAGCTACTACTAAATAATAAATGATAAGCTATACGATATAGACTTAATTACAGTATTAAATTCAATATTTGTATTCATAAGGTCTAAGGTGAATTCAGAAACGGGCAATTTTTTTGACCCCCAACTTTCTCATTCAATCAAACATACATATAGGCAAACGCGTAACAAGCGGCTTTGGTTGTAATTATTATTAATCGATTCACGCGTGATCTCTCACACGTCATGTTTGTTTAACCAAATGACCTAGTTTCAGGATGTAGTGACCTTGGCATTGAACTAGGCAGCTGCAGGTAATCGCCTTTACTAGATGATAACCATTGAGCTGAGATTCGCGGAAGCGCATGTTCGGCGAAATCAAATTACTAAAAATCGTGGCGGGATTTATTCCATTACTATATGCAAGTAAAAACAATACAGACAATAAACAAAACAAAATAAACAACACAAAATACAACGAAGAAAACAGTTACAACACATAAAAATATACAAACAATAACCAGGGGCAGCACATTAAAAATTTGACGGGGAGGAACTGTCCACTGCTCACAAGGCAGTGTGCAAGCGCATCCAGTGGCGTAGCAGTGGAGAGTCCCACCTGTCCGCGAACGCACTTAGTAAGTTATTTAAATACAACATAAAACTGTAAATAAATATTAGAATAGCTGTAAGAATTTTTGGGTGCAAATAAAGAATTGATTAATTCATAGCATTTAGAGTTTTATTTTTTGTCAATTAAGACAAAGTCAAAAAAAATTGGTGGCACTTCATTGTCACATAGAAAAATGTACAATTTTAATGGAACGTTTTCTAATAAAGGTTTGCCATCCCTGTACTAGGGCATGTAGGGTATCATATGAAAGAGCTGTATGTGCAAATACTCTTTTTTTTTTTAATTTTTTTTAGTCCGCACAGTTTTCGAAATTTGACGAAAAATATAAAAAACATACCGTTCCTCTCTTATCTCCGAAGTTAGCATAAATTATTCTATGTAATATGGAAATCATCAATAAAAATTACAATAGTACCACTATCGGTCAAGAGATGGCGGTGACCTAAAACTGCAATATTCTACACCGCAGTGTTAAAAATCTCTGATGAATATAGGTTTCGCCGATGAAAATTAAAAAAGAAAAATTAATGATGGAATGAGAAGTCACCAAAATCAGCTTTTTTTTATTGCTTAGATTTTTTCAACTTCCCATTGACCTTCAGATTTGGTGATAATGTTTATTATTACGTATATTTTACTACCAAATAGCAATATTTTGATAAATTTGATTTTTTCTTTAAAATTCCGATTCCTATTCATTCGACACTATACGTATGAAGTTCGACACGCACTTGAACGGTTTTTATTATTATTACTATTATTGATAGGTTCACGCTTGATCACTATCTAACCTGATGGTAAGCGATGATGTGGTCAACGGTTAAGCACGCTTGCCTAGAAGTTTGCCAGTGATTAAAATAAAAATAAAATAAAATAAGCCTTTATTGCTGTTAGATTTTAACTTATTTGAATAACGTTACTTAAAAAAATATAACAGTGGAGGTAGGAAACTATAAATTAACTTAAACTAAAACATATTCTCGGCATTCGGCTATCTCCCCTCTTAACAGCTTGTCTTTCGACAAAGGCCTCCTCTAAGGATTTCCACTTGTTTGTTGATATCGAAGAAAATACAATAAACAATATATACCGATTAGGGAAAAAAAGTATACAAGGTAACAAACCGAGGCCAGTCTTATGTACTTTCGTAAACGGATGGAAAAAGAATGAGATAATGAGAAATAAGAAAAATCTTAAGGAGATATATGTCACTGAAGACTATCCAAAGGAAGTTCTGGCCAAAAGGAAGGCGTTACAGACGGAGTTGATAGAAGAAAGGAAAATGGGGTAAATAGCGTTTTTGAAGTATGATAAGCTTGTAGTGAAGGGAAATGAAACAACTAACGATAAAAGAAAACGGTAAACTTCTTCGTCACCGCATTCTTCAGATTTTCAACCTAAAAAACAGCAAGCCACCGTATCCTTTAAGGCCAATAGAACCAACGTCTTTGACGTGATGAGAATGCGATCTAACTCTCTTACTAACGTCCCTACAAATAAACAACAGTAACAACTAATTCTCGGCAATCGGAAAATACAACAAAACAAAGACAGAAAAATACATTTAATAAGAAAATTGCCTGTGATTAAACTTTCTTAAATACATTTATTTTTATTTTTAGCTAACTCATTCCCGCGTTTACAAATATCGAAATATATAATTCGAAGACTACTTTAGTCGCAACAATTTAGTGTTTAGAGTTAAAGAAATCTAGGGATTTTTTGTTACGAGACTGAATTAGCAGTCAATGGTATCTAGACTAGACTTGTTTATGTTATTCCGCAGCGGCAATAGAAACCCAGTCATGAATCTAACTACACAGTTCAATACCAATACAGAATAAAAATACAACAAATTGTGTGAAACCAACGGATCGGATTTTCATCAGCTGAACAGGGAAAGTTGTTTGATAAGTTTTTTTTTCAAATTTCCCTTTCGTTCGCGTACGAATCCGCTGTGAAAGTGAATCGAATAGTAAAAAAGTGAGCGATTTACAACAAACTATGGATCCTTCGAACCATATGAGACTACCTCCTACACACGGCTTCACCCGGGTGAAAAGTGTTCTATTATCTTAAGATAAGTCACTAACAGAATGGAGAGTATTCTATGTAATGCAAGTCATGGTGGTGAAGTTGGCCAAATTTCAACAAAATATGCCCAGCTGTTTGGACATGATAACGTAACAGATAGAGAGACAGACATATTAGTATGGATTCTCATGTGGTTCTGTATTAGCCCAATATTTGTTTATGTTTATTTAGGTATTTATTGATTTATTTCTTGAATAGCTTCTGCCAGCGGCTTTGTCAGCGTGATAGTCGACAATTATCCCGAGGGAATATAAGCCCGGAATAAAAAAAAGTATCATATGTGCTATTCCAGACTATAATCTATCTCTGTGCCAAAATTCAACCAGATCCGTTAAGTAGTTTTTGCGTGAAAGAGTAACAAACATACAAACACACACATACACACAAAATTTTGCCCCAATAATATTAGTGTGATTATAGTGTGATGCACAAAAACGTACAAGGGTGGACTTAATAGCATTAGGCATTTGTGAATACGGTGTAAACAAATATTTCGTGAGTGACATGTATGGAGCGCACCGCATTCGGTTTCCTACTCGCATATCAATCGTTTATTAATTTAATGAATGGACGCCACACGTCGGATGCCGGTTATTATTGAAGCATTTATTTTACGAGAAATACGATGATGTTTGTAAACAATAATTAAGTCCCGGAGTGATGGCATGCCCAGTGCCCACTACATGAGAGCTTCATGTAAACAAACAATGCTCATCGCTGCTGTTTTAAAATATGTAGGTAATATTAAATTCGGGTGGTTTAAAATATGTTTGTAATATTAATTTCGCGTAGTTTTTAAAGTAAAGGGTAAAAACAAGACCCTATTACTAAGACTCCACCACACTCCAACTGTCCGTCTGTCTGTCTGTCTGTCACCAGGCTGTATCTCATGAACTATAATAGCTTGACAGTTGAAATTTTTACAGGTGATGTATTTCTGTTGCCGCTATAACAACACATACTAAAAACAGAACAAATAAATATTTAAATGAGGAAAACAACAAAAGTGATATTTTCGCAATTTTTGCGATAATGGTACGGAACCCTTCGTGCGCGAGTCCGACTCGCACTTGGCCGGGGTTTATATATTCATTTCGCGCGTCATTTTTCTAAAGTCTTTGTCAAATTGTTCTGTTTCTATCAGTTATAGCTATCAGCTTAGTGTAAGAATTATTTTTTAAAGATTTTTGTAACTCTTAGAAACTGCCTGCGAGATAGACATGAAACCTCTGCTAGTTTAAAACTCTGATAATATCGTGAAATGGAAATTGGATGGTAAACTATGGATGAGAATATATGAAAGTATTATATTATTAAAAACGTCAACAAGTATATACTATTCTAAGTCCTCCACTCGACTCAATCGATCGAATTGACGATTATAGCTTGTTATTCAAAGACAATATTGATTGTTTCTTTTTCCGTTGTCATGGCTACTGAGTCAAGTGGATTGGAGGAATTTTCCTTCAAACATACTTAGAACACAAACCGCGAGCATGCTACGAAACTTCGTAGAGACTACGTAAGTGCTACGCCGTAGCACGCGCTTTGACCCGGACTTTTTATTTATTGATGAGTTTTCAACCAAATTGATCGTTTATTTATTAAATATACAATTGTTTTTAAAAGTTTTAATAGTTTTCATTATAAAATAATTGAAATGTAATGTTGGACTCATATGTATAATGTATACATAACACACAGTCATTTTATTAAAGTTAATTTCATTAGTTGTTGTTTTATTTATGGTTTACAAGTGTTTTATCTCTAATCTAAAATACGAATACAGTTTTATCAAAATTGATTATAATTTTCTAATTTTTTTGGTGATTTGGCAGAGTTTTTCGTTTTAAGTAAACTGACGGATCAGGTCGAAGTTTCTCGGGTACTTTTATACTTAAGAACCGTTTGTACAATATAATATATTGAAAAATTGGTATAGAAGGGTGCTAGTCAGAGGTTATTTGTCAACCGGTCCAGTTTCTAAGAGTTTTGAGATAGGATACAGGGCAATTATCAACATCTCGTTTGTTTATGTAGTTGTGTGCACTTTAGTTTGTTTTTGTAAGTTGAGAGTGCTGATTTAACCTAATCATTCAGCTTCAAGTTTTAAATTATCACTATCTTTGAGTTAGTGATTATTTGCCGATTCTACACGTAGGTATCGCTTCAACTTAGCTTGTATCTCTTTTCGCACAGTTAATGGAGAAGCGCAATTGACAATACAATTACACCATAACAGAACATTCCTAATGTTTTGAATGCCATCAAATGTTGTTAATGATTTTTCAGTTTTAGTTGAATGAGTCTGTACTGTAGTCGACCAAGGTACATAATATGAGAGTTGTTTCTTTCAAGTAGTTGGTAGTACTTCAATCATATTGGTTAGTCGCCAGCGAATGGTTTATTGTGTGGTTTCGTAGTGTTTGTTACGTCGATAAGATCTAGATGCAAGTTGCATTCATTCAGAAAAACTATTTTTTGTTATTGACTCGAACGTTCCCGTTTTCTATCAATAGATTTCAATGCGCTGGGATATATTTAAGAAATACTCTCATTCGTAATGTTGTCGAGAAGGTGAGGCGAGTGTTCGCGTCTCCCACAGCTGAACTCATTCGCATTGCATACATGGTGCTGTGGGTGACACTGTCACACTGACGCGAGCCCACACCCGGGCCGGTCGGGACCCGCTCCTACACTCCATCTATGATTCACACGACGTCTCCGACTATATTGCGGTCATAAAACATGCATTAGCAATCGCCTCGCTGTACACTGTGACACGCTTAGCTTAAATCGCAATGTAGCAACGCAAAGCCTTACCTCTAAATTATTGGGATTTGGAAACAGTATGTCGGGGTGTCGGGATGGGATTGTACTGATCAAATCTATAACCACCTAATTCACTACTACTGTCATTTTTGTTTCCGGACAATTTAGAAAAAACTAATGATTTTTAAAACTGTTATTTTTTTGGGATCAGCCATCTCGCCTCACCCCCTCCCCTACTTGGATATCGACGGACGCACTTACATAAACGAAACTGTGTCACTGAGTGTTCAAGCGAGACACGCGCGGCGTGTTGGCGGGCTCGGCGCGCCTAGGCGAGGAGCGGCGCGGGCTCGCTACGCCGTCTCCTGCGGGTAGCACGTACCTGGTATGCGCTGTGTGCAGGCTGGCGGCGCGGCCGGTGATCGCGGGCGGCAGCGGCGCGATTAACTGCAGACCATATCCAGCCGGCCTGTCGGGGTCAATGGGGCAGTGGGTGGGATACACATGGGGTGCGAGCGAGTCCGGGCGGCGCACCGCTGGCGTCAGTGAGCGAGTGGATCGCGAGCCTGCCGAGCGCGGCCGCGGCACTCGCGCGTTTAATCCCACTCGGCTCGTGTCGGTCGATGCGGCACCGAGCAGGACTCGCGCATGACTAGCGCGGCGCGCGGGCGAGCGGCGCCCGCCGGGCCGTGCGCGGCGCGGAACACGCGCGCACGGATCAATAGCGCGGGGCGTGCGCTGCGGCGCGCGAGGATCCGACCCCCGCGGACATACGACACCCTTTATTTATATGATGACGTTCGAAATCGACGTCATAATGAAAATTGAGCGAGCGTTTTTGGCCAGAACGCGCGAGAAAAGTGGGAGAGCGCGCGCAAGTCGCGCCGCCAGAGCACCGTGTGCACTACCTAAGCGCGTCGCCACGCGGACACGCCGCAGAAGGTCTACTGCAGTGTGCCACATGGCATTCATTAAACCCGAGCTAGTTTCTTGGATCGTTTTTTATTAGAATTTATTTAGCTCGACCAAGTTACCTGAATGAGCAATATTTTAAGCATTAAAACTTGTTTTTTGATTAAAAAATTCAGAGTACGAAAATGATTTCAGTTAACTGTGGCGATTATACTCGTAGTACTCGTATAAGTATATTTTTTTGATATTATTGTTTTCTTTGTTATTTTATACATTGTAGCGTGATTAAAATGAGTCAAGTTTTGAGTTTGAGATTTAAAGGGAATATTTTACACGTATAAGTTTTATCAGACAGGTTAAGTCGGGACGCATTTACATGTTAGTTGAATAAGAATTTATATTGTCGAGAGGAGCGTGGTCTGAGAGGTGGGCGGCGGCTGCGGGCGGCGGGCGGTCCGCCGTTCGGCGTGTGGCAGCGTGCGGCAGCGTGTGGCGGCGTGCGGCAACGTGCGACAGCGTGCGGCAGTGCGTCCGGCACCGTGCGGCGCGGGAACTATACCTGTCTCACTCGGCGGCGGCGGTCGGAGCGCGCAGAAGCGGGCGCGCTCCTCCTCTCGGGAACCAAACAATTACGAACAACTCTCGTGACCAAGTTAACTGTTTAAATTTGTTTTAAAACTTTTCTCGTAAACTCTATATCAATAATCTATGCTGGTGGTGGTTATTATCAATATCATTTATACTATTTTTAACCTGTAAACCGGTGGTTAATTAAAGTTTGTGCGGGCATATTTGGGCACTTTGTTTTTATTGCATAAAACTTCTACGAATTGTTTTTGGGGCTAAACTTGAATATGTTATAGCAAAGTTGAGTAGGTACTAGCAGAGGCTTAAGCATCAAAAAACCAATTTGCAAAGTAGTTTGAAGTAAAAAATAACTTTTTCTTCAACTCTAAAATTGTGATGAAACTTTTTTTTTCTTAATTAATTCAGCTCTGTCAAACTACTTATTTAACCCTAAACGAGACGCATAAAACAATAGTTTGTGTCAATATCGATGATATATAAAAGTAAAAGTGGTAATCGACTTTTGACGCCGCACCTAAAGAAAGAGTGGGAGCTTCGATTAGCGAAAAGTTAGATTTTATTTTAGCTCAAGTTGTCGAACAACTTGAGCTAAAATAAAATCTAACTTTTGGACTGTTGGTGGAACTTTTCAGAGGCTGAGAAAAGTGCTAACAGTTATAGGTGCTCGGGTGGTATTTATGATTTTGTTTAGAATATGTCCCAAACCTTAAAAAAGTTTTTAAATATTTCTAAAAAAACGTAATTAAATTCTATATTATAATTTATTTTTAGAAATTTATAGTTAAGTGCTCTAAACAAAATCTTAAATACTACCCTATTTAAGATTTTGTTTAGAATATGTAACAAACTTTAAAAAGATTTTTAAGATTTCTAAAAAACGTAACTAAATTCTATTTTATAATTTAGTTTTAGCCTGAAGTGAGTTATATAAACTTCAGTCAGCTACAATAATGAGCAAATAGATCAACAAGTCTGCTACCGTCGTCGCGTCGCTCATGACCCCACGGAAATAGGCATCGAACATCATCCAAATAGCTTCACTGAGCAGAAATAGGCAAGTAAAATTAGAATGTTTCGCTCGAGAACAACGCGCCTGGTCACTTATAGACGAACGCTGACATTCAGTTTTCATCTTTGTTTGTAAACAAAACGATCTACGCGGCAAGATTTTGTAAAGAATGACTTTAAGGTATCCATGAGAATTTCTTCAATCATCTACACTAACAGCTGAGTCTTTTTTTGTAAAGTATTTTTTAAGGAATTTTATACATATTTTAAATCAAATCAAAAGCATTTATTTCAAAGTCAAAGTCAAGTCAAAGGTCAAATATATTCATTCTAAACAAACTCATTGCCATAAAATTTAGTATGTCCTTATGATGTTACAGTAATAAATTAGTGCAAAGACACATGACGCCATTTAGTGATGACACAATGTTTTTTTTAAATAATTTTGGCGACCTTTAAGATACATACATGACATTACTGCCCAGAATGTTATCCTTATTAAGGACACAACCAGATGGTGTAATTGTATATAGCTTGTGTGTTTTATTCCAAAATCCACGAGTTCGTTTCCTGGGCCTGCAGTCTCGACATAGCTAACGATCGTTACGCTAGCTAACATTCGTTAAATCTTACCACAAAATAGTAAGTATACAGAAGGGCCACTCCCGCCGTTTGGAAAATTGACAGCTAAACTTGACAGATTCACTAGGGTTGCTACTATATTGATTCCGAATTAAAAAAAAAGGGTAGGTTGCCCAAGTTATGATATCATATGTCATCTTACATGCCTTAGAGGGTAGACAGGGCATCAAATATCCATTTAATATCACGAACACTACAACCCTAGTGAATCTGTCAAATTTAGCTGTCAATTTTCCAAACGGCGGGAGTGGCCCTTCTGTATACTTACTATTTTGTGGTAAGAGTTAACGAATGTTAGCTAGCGTAACGATCGTTAGCTATGTCGAGACTGCAGGCCCTGGCTAAGAATATTGAGTATTCAAATATCCAAACACATTTGAGTTGAGATCTGCAGCTCAACACATGATCACATTGCCTCAGATTGAATATGAATCAGATACATCTATTGAGGAGACTATAAAGCTTATTTAAGAAGGCCGTGTTCCGGTCACAGTAGCACACGTAACCAAAAGTTTCTTCGATCAATCAATTATAGGGTAAATTAATGTCGGCACAAGCATAGTCTTCGTTTTTGCAGGGAGAAACTTCTTCAGACGATAAAAGCATCGTAAGGTCACAGAATAAATATACAAACAGTATGGAAACTACATACAAACACTCGAAACGGCACACTCACACAAACATGCTCATTGACGAGACTCCTAAGCTGCTTGCACTACCGACAGCACTGAGACCGATATATTTTACACTAGTGCTGATGGAGATGACGGCAACATTGAAAATAATACGAGGAAAAGAGCTATTCCCCAATCGACTAATAATGCGCAAGCTTTAAATCTCAATAGCCTGACAATTTGAGTGAACTATAGACAACCCAAATCTATCAGACTAGTTCTTAATTGTGTCCAAGTCCTATTTCACATGGTCTATCTATAGCGTCTGATGAACCTTCTAAGCGTGCATCTTTTTGTATTTTAACAAAAATAAACACATTAAGACCTTAAAAACTTAAGGCTTAGAAACGATAGCGATAGATTAATGTTTATGTTACATAGGTACCGAAATGTTATAATTATTACAACATTCAGAAAGCAGTGACCTTCATTCAGAGATATGGCGAAACCGCAAACCGATGCAGCCGCAAATTAACACACCGCCATTGCACCTCCAAATAGGCGTTCAATATGTGTGTAGCACCACAGTCCACAATTGTACAAAGCGCAAGTTCAGACATGCATGGAGTACCTACTGCTCTCACTTCTGGAACGGATCTGCCAAGTACCAACTTCTAGGCAAGGGTGCTTCACCGTCTACCACATCATCGCTTACCATCAGGCGAGATAGTGGTCAAACGCGAGCCTATCGATAAATAAATTTAAAAAAAAACATTGTAATGAGAGCTCAGTGCAGATTAAGCCTTTTGTCAACAAAAAAGGTATTCCTTGCATTAAGGCACAACCATCACTACTGCTTGGCAAAGGCCTCCTGCAAATCCTTCCTGACATTTTTTCTCTGTGTCGTACATACTAAAAGATAGGAAAATAAAAAAGAGTAGGTAGAGAAGTGGTTAAACATTAATACAACAATGATCTGTCCAAAACTCTGTATACAAGATTGCTATTCATTATCTAATCTTTGTATGAAATAAAAAAACACTTATCAATGAACCCTAATCAAGTTATTTTATCATTTTTGAATAGAGTATATTTCAGTACTGACGGATATTATTCAATATCAATTTGTTGAACTGCGCCACAGGGTTGTCGACACCTGCTGCCTGATTAGAAAATTGGTGTTTATATCACAAATATATTGAAGCAACAAATTGTATACCAGAATTGGGTAGTATTCTCTTCAGAAACATTTTCTAAGCTGGCCTTAACCAATTGTGGTAACACAAGATGATATCAGAACACTTGAACTTGCTCTTGAAAATCAAGTCTTTGCGATAGTTGCAATAGGAACCTTTATTCTCTACAATCAGACCCTCTTCAACTCCTGACTTCGAAGTTCTTCTGCACGATGCACGAGACGTCTGAAACAAAAATAAACTAAATATTCAATGGAACACTTAAAATTTAGCGCTGTCCATTTGTTTCACAGCCACTTTAATCAAATACAGTATATCGGATGAATAGAAAATAATCCATACAGGTCACTCTAGGACGAGTGCTGCCCTCCTTCAAGCAGATAAGCTTGCCAATGAGTGCTGTCTCACCAACCGGCACTGCCAAGCTGGTACTATCACGCATATACTGGTCGTATTGCTCTGTCGATGATAGGAAATTTGTTGTCAGCTACTAACAATTAAAATTTTTTTTTACCAGATTTATCTTGCCCTGCTGCCCTGTTCTCTCGATGATGCTGATGTCGTCTGATCCTGATATATTTTTCTGTTTACAGAAAAATATGGCTCCTGACCATCGCCGGCGCAGTGTAAACTGTCACGCCAATGACTGATATCACAAAAATGTGTCCAACAAATTTTTAAGGCGTTTCTAACTTGTTGATGTCAGCCCTTCTTACCTGCCGCCGTTGCAGCGGCGACGAACTTTGCGGTACAGAGCAAAATTGAATAAAAGCATCCACGGTTCGCATCGAATAAGACGGAATGGTTTCGGAATATTGTATTACTTTATGTTTTACTGAAACCAATTATAAAATATTAGTGACCCGCCCTTGTCAAAACAATGATAGTTTTGACAAGGGCTACCTACAAAAATCCTCTAAATCATAGTGAAAATCGTATCAAAATTAATTGTGCTGTTTTTAAAATCTAAAAAGACACACAAATAGACACAAAAAGCGATCTTGTTTTATAGTTTTTTATAATTTATGTATAAACATAAGATCACCTATGCATGCTCCAGTGCCGTGCGTGAGACACAGACAGACAGACCAGGACAAGGTGATTACAAAACTCACGATGACCACTGCCCTGAAAACAGCCGAACAGTCGCTTGGAAGCAGCTCGTCAATGACTCCGTCAAAGCGGGACGGGCACGACCTTCAGTAATGAAGACAACGAATAAGAAGAAGAGATGACGGAAAGCTTCTTCCGAAATTGAAGTCTGTTGTATTTTCTTGTAAAAAAGATTTTATTTTTCACTTTATGTCGCTAAAATTACTTGTTATTTTCGTATTACACGTATGTTACTTTGAGTTGATTGTTTTTGGGCTTATTTATTGTTGATTGAATTCTCGGTACGTAACTTGGTAGAATTATTTATTTACAAAAATTATAACTTCTTGTGACGGGGACTTTAGTTGCACTATATAATAGTAGTTGAGTTGCACATTCGCAAGCGTCAGTAGGTCGCTATGGAGAAGAATGTGCAAGAAACTCCACGGACACTCTTTTTCATCAATAAGTTTTAATTACAAATATTTGGTTACACTTTGTTCTTGTTGGAAAATAACCTATATGATAACAATGTAAAAAAACCGGCCAAGTGCGAGTCGGACTCGCGCACGAAGGGTTCCGTACTTGGTAAATTGCGGTTTACGATTTATGACGTATTAAAAAAAAACTACTTACTAGATCTCGTTCAAACCAATTTTCGCTGGTAGTTTACATAGTAATGTACATCATATATTTTTTTTAGTTTTATCATTCTCTTATTTTAGAAGTTACAGGGGGGGGGGACACACATTTTACCACTTTGGCAGAGTCTCTCGCGCAAACTATTCAGTTTATATATAAATGATATTAGAAACCTCAATATCATTTTTGAAGACCTATCCATAGATACCCCACACGTATGGGTCTGATGGAAAAAAATATTTTTAGTTTTAGTTTTAAGTATGGGAACCCCCAAAATTTATTGTTTTAATTTTTTTTTGTGTAAAAATCTTAATGCGGTTCACAGACTCCATCTACTTACCAAGTTTCAACAGCATAGTTCTTATAGTTTCGGAATAAAGTGGCTGTGACATACGGACGGACAGACAGACAGACAGACAGACAGAGAGACAGACAGACAGACAGACATGACGAATCTATAAGGGTTCCGTATTTTGCCATTTGGCTACGGAACCTTAAAAAACGTGCACGAAAAAGCGCCTAGAGTAAAATAAACAACCTCAAAATACAATAATATAACAATAATTAATTAAAAACAAGCCGAGGCAACCAAGTTATGACCTATCCCAACTGATGGCGCCCGTTCACGAACATGACGCGTGTATTGGCACTGCTTAGCTCAACTATCTTGAAGGGAACCGAATGATTCTACACATGTGCCACCATCAAAGAGACATTTGAGTCAGTACAGTATTGGGTGTTGAGGCAGCTAATAGTTTTTTGGGGTTTCTGAAGCGGAAGCCGATTTTAAAAGGATGCCCCTTTTAAAATCGGCTTCCGCTTCAGAAACCCTTAGTTTAAGATACTTGGTTTGACCATGTTTCTAAAAGTTGATGTATTTGTTTTTTTTTTTTATGGTTGTTTGTCTAGAGTGGCTGTTGTATTTATATCCTCATATATTGGCACTTTGGGAGATGTTGTCTTCTCTCTTTTTCATTTTTGGGTTGTGTCATTTGGTTTTCTTACTATTTATTTATCACCCTATATAAATGCTTTATTCCGCTTTAATCTTTCTTTGCCAAGCTTTGGTTGAAGTTGTTTTCTTGCCTGTAGTATTTATTTTGTGTAGTCCTCTTAGATATAAATCCTTGTTGGTAGTGGTTCTTCATAAAATTGTGATCGAAACTACCGCGGGATGGTTCTTCCTGTGGGGCAGCGATTCTATAGATGTATTGCTAATTTATTGGCTATATAATTGTGTTCCCGCCCCACCTGAAAAAAAAAACTTATATATTCAACGAGTTAACATACCCTTTTCCCTTTTTTCTCTATACCGAAGAATAAGAGGTTGTTCATACTTTTTTCTTTGTCCATATCCTTGAGCTTTTTCTCAAGTTTAGGCTTGATTTTTTAGGTTACCATTTTCTACTGCCAAACTTTCAATCTTCTCATTTAACGCATCTGTGATGTTATTCGTTACTGCAGCGGTTATTATTAAGGTCTGTTGTTCTAATTTTAGTTAACTAGCAATAGCTTCATGTTTCGATATTTGTTTACACATCGTTTAATGAAAATAAGTTTTAGATTATTGGCAGCTGCTGTTTAGATGTCACTAACTAGCTTTTTAATATTAGTGATAGAACGCGTGCCTGGATCGGAACGTAACCTAGCCTATGTTTTTTTTTTTATACTGGCAATTTATTTTTTGCGATGCCGCCCAAGCTCACCGCAACTTAGTTGATGGCCGCTACGTCGTCGGCTTGCGCGGCAAAAGCCCTGACGAATGACCATGGCTCCTCGGGTTCCTCTTCGCTTCACCTTGGGCGACCAAGTCACGGCTAGTGAGCCTCCCGGTGGGGTTTCTGTGTTTTTGGCACTCCTAGTGATAACAGATGAGTTGCACTATTTTAGGTTATGTCTTTTGACAATGAGTATGACTCCCATATTATATTATTTTACTCTTTGGAGTATGATTTATTCACTTTATAACGTGGTATTTCACTTTAGTCACTGTTTATTTGCACTTTTCCACTGCTTAACTTTATGATTGAGAAATTTGACATAAATATTAGACGGTTTTGTAATGTGTTTCTTGTTGAAACTTGTAAGCATACTTCATATAGTAACACCTTTCCCATCACTATTTTAGTATTGACAGGATGGTCAGCCCATCACTAACTCTCTTGCCTTTCCTGTACCTCGCAACGTCACGATACATGTTAACTCTTAAACGCCGTAATATCTCTGTATCTAATTAATAATCTCCTTACATTGATCCTGATTAAAGTGATAGAAGCATTCATCATTTGTTTTCATCTGCGGACACTGCAAACCTCTGCCTTCAACTTTATTATTTCTAATATTTTTTTGCATAACTCACTGAAGTAAGTCTTAACCCATGGGCGACTGGAACCGGGATGAGTTAACTACAGATCAAAAAACTGAACCTAAATTACTCCAATTAGGTAGTATTTAATAATAGGGTATATGCCTTATTTCAGAAACTCTTTTAGAAGAAAAATATCAACTGAAGCGGTTCTAAACAGTTTCTCCCTGTCTGCACTGCTCCGAATCTGAAACTAGTCTCAAACCTACTAACGCCATCTAGTACTGAGCAGCCGAACTTAATGTATGCAGTGTGGAGTAGCGGAACTAATTTGGTAGAACAAAGTAGCGAATCAAAAGTATGTATTTTTACTCGTTCTGTAGTATATTTTAGGGTCTGGTATATTTAACTTTGAGTCATAACAACTATATAATTATTATAATTTGTATTTAGCTACTCTGTTACTGCTACTTTTTAGTCAGATACTCAGTGTCTCTACTTAAATCGAATTGGCGGAAGCATAGGCGGCTCCGGGGGGCTAACCGAGACTCTGAGAGACCTAGCTATGATCGCTTTTTTAAAGTTTGTTAATTTTTGCGTGCATCATACCGAAAATAAAATAAATGGGCTTTAATGTGGTTTTGAGTAAAGTTGAGGCTAATATTTTTGTATTAAGCGTATCTCAAAAAAATTATAAGGAATTTATAAAGCTCGAAACCTTATACCTTATATAGCAACTTATCTCCGGCCGCCTGAAATTTGTATCCCAGGGAAAAATTACTCCCGGATGAAAAGTTCTATATCCTATATCATCAGGTTCTAGTCTAACCTTACGCCCAGTTTCTTCTAAATCCGTTCAGCTATTAGAGCGTTAAAATGTAAAAAAAACTAAGTCATATTTACAACTTTTCTCAAATAATAAAAACTATGCGTCGGGCTGACATTGGAGTTAAAAATTAAAAAAGTACAGGAAAGTAAAAAGCACTAGTGAAAAAAAGTGACACTTTCCGCACAGTTTGGCTGCTTGGAAAACCGCTCTTTTCGAGGACATGCATTGTAATAGTTATTTATGCTACAAGTGCGGAAGGTAGGTGATTTCCGATGAGTGTCATTTTTATTCACGAGCGAGCGAAGCTAGTGAGTGGATAAATCGACACAAGTCGGAAATCATCTTACGTACGTGTATCATACAACATTTTACTATGCATTGTGCGAGGAAATAAAAAAAATAATAAAATGAAATTAATGAAATGGCGGGCTTATTCAAGCTCGTTCAGCATATCCACAGATTAACTAATAGTTCCTCGGGCATATCTACTGCGCATGTGCGAGTAGCTGTCACATCGTAACGCAATAAGGCACGAGCAAAATATACTTTCTGCCAAACATATTTAATGAATATTTAATATTAATTTATTGATCAAAATCTACATCTAGAGTAATTAAAAACGCCTAAAATGAAGTATTAGTTTTATTTTACCTTTTATATGAATGATAATCTGTACATAACTAATTTTTAAAACTTTTCTCAAATAATAAAAACTCTATGCGTCGGGCTGACGTTGGAGTTAAAAATTAAAAAAATACAGGAAAGTAAAAAGCACTAGTGAAAAAAAGTGACACTTTCCGCACAGTTTGGCTGCTTGGAAAACCGCTCTTTTCGAGGACATGCATTGTAAAAGTCTTTTCGCATTATAGTATGTATGAACTTGTAAAAAAATCTCTTTGGCTATACTATTTGTATCTGGCTGGTTTTGGTATCATTGAAAGTTTAAATTTTAAAGAACATAATTCCAAATTCAAATTAGGAAAATGTGTGATTTTCATTTGTTTTTCGTACCGTCAGATGAGTGCATCTAATGAAGAAATTCGATACATTTTAAAATTTTACTACAAAAAACGTAAAAATGGAACGCAAGCCGCGAATAAAATTTGCGATGTTTATGGACTGTGTGAGTGTCTGTGAGAGTAGCACAAAATTGGTTTAAGCGTTTTCAGTCCGGAAATTTTGATGTCAAAGATGCACGTCGCTCTGGTCGCCCTATTACGGATAAAATGGATGCCATTTTTGAAAAAGTGGAGCAAGATCGATATCAGTAGTTACGACGTAGCTGAATAACTGGGCATTGACCACAAAACAGTTTTGGCGCATTTGAAGAGTGTACGACTAAACGCCGACAGACACTACGCCGACAGACTGAACACCGACAAGACTTTACTTCGACGGGACTTCTTGCCGACAGGACTCTTCACCGACAGGACTCTTCGCCGACAGGGCAAAATATAACAAATACAAACATAAAATTCGTTTGTAATCAAAAAAATTGTAAGGGCCCAAATTTTTTTTCTTCCAAACCGATCGTGTGGGGTATCAAAATAAAGGATTTTAAGAGGTGATTTCAAAAATATATAACACTTATATGTTTAAGAATATCCTCAAGATATTCGCTGAAGGTCATACAGGTTTACGCCCCAACCTCGGCACACCCCGACGACGAGGTAGAGACCATGTATGAGGATATCTCTAAAGCCATGCATAGTTTCAAAACTCACTTCGCCGTTGTCATGGGGGCCTTCAACGCAAAACTGGGCAAACGAGACGAGGATGAGCTGCAAGTGGGGCAATTTTATGGAGAAGGAAGGCCTCTATATGATGAACTCCTTCTTCAGAAAGCGTGAGCACAGGAAGTGGACATGGCAAAGCCCCGATGGTGGAACTAAAAACGAGATCGACTTCATCATGTCAACCAAGAAGCAAATGTTCAATGATGTCTCTGTGATCAATTCGGTGAAAACCGGGAGCGATCACCGTCTGGTAAGAGGCACATCGAACATTCATATCAAGCATGAAAGGTCTCGACTGATGAAGTCCACGCTCCGTCCAGCACAGATCCAGATCCAAAACCCCGAAACCTTTCTGCTCGAACTCCAGAATCGTTTCGAGTGCCTAGGGAGCTCCGTGGACGAATACAGCGATGGGTTCGTGGAAGCTGTCCGTACGGTCGGGTCTAAGTTTTTCAAGACCCGCCGTACATATAGAAATAAAAAGCTCTCTGATCCTACTCTCAAGCTAATGAAGGAGAGGCGTGAGATGATCCTGCAGTCTTCAGACGATGCGGTGAAATACCGGCAGCTAAATAGACGGATCTCAAAGTCCTTAAAAACCGACCTCCGCCGCTTTAATACCGAAAGCATTAAAGATGCTATCGAGCGGAATAAGGGCTCCAAGGTCTTTGCAAGAGATCTGTCTATTGGGCAGAGCCAGCTCACAAAACTAAAGACCGATGATGGCAGGATTGTATCCGCCAAACCGGAGCTTCTGAGGGAGATCGAGAGTTTCTATGGGCAGTTGTACACGTCAACCCGTAAACCCGTTGCGAATCTAGCAAACGACCCAAGAGCTAGATTGACCCGACACTATACCGAAGATATCCCGGACGTCAGCCTGTACGAGATTAGGATGGCTCTGAAACAGCTCAAAAACAACAAGGCGCCGGGTGACGACGGAATCACGGCTGAACTCCTGAAGGCGGGTGGCAAACCGGTCCTTAAGGCCCTTCAGAAGCTGTATGATTCCGTCATACTCGAGGGCAAAACGCCACAGGCATGGTGCAGGGGTGTAATGGTCCTCTTCTTCAAAAAGGGTGACAATGCCCGGCTGAAGAACTATAGGCCCATCTCACTTCTTAGCCATGTCTACAAGTTGTTTTCAAGAGTCATCACGAATCGTCTCGCGCGCAGGTTTGACGATTTCCAGCCTCCCGAACAAGCCGGATTCCGAAAAGGCTTTAGCACCGTAGACCACATACATACGCTGCGGCAGGTTATACAGAAGACCGAAGAGTATAACCTGCCTCTCTGCTTAGCGTTTGTGGACTACGAGAAAGCCTTCGATTCGATCGAGACTTGGGCTGTACTGCAGTCTCTCCAACGGTGCCAGATCGACTACCGGTACATTGAGGTGTTGAAGTGTTTGTACAGAAACGCCACCATGTCAGTCCGTCTTCAGGATCAGACCTCGAAACCAATATTTCTCCAGCGTGGCGTGAGACAGGGAGATGTCATTTCTCCGAAACTGTTCACTGCTGCGCTGGAGAATGTATTCAAGGTTCTGGACTGGAGGGGCCTAGGCATCAATGTTAATGGCGAGTACATCACTCATCTTCGGTTTGCCGACGACATAGTGGTCATGGCTGAGACCGTGGAGAGCCTCAATACAATGCTCGATGACCTCAGTAGAGCTTCCGAAAGAGTGGGTCTTAAAATGAACATGGACAAAACCAAGGTGATGTTGAATGCCCATGTTACACCCACTCCTATCAAGGTTGGAGACTCTACACTCGAAGTTGTGGACGACTATGTCTACCTGGGATAAACGATCCAGTTGGGTAGGACCAACTTCGAGAGAGAGATAAACCGTCGAATCCGACTCGGCTGGGCAGCGTTCGGGAAGTTGCGCGGTGTCTTCTCGTCCAACTTACCACAGTGTCTCAAGACAAAAGTCTATGACCAGTGTGTGTTGTTGTAGTTATGACATAAGGCTCTGAGACGTGGTCGCTTACAATGGGCCTCATCAGAAAGCTTACAGTCACTCAAAGGGCAATGGAGAGGGCTATGCTCGGCATTTCCTTGCGTGATCGAATCAGAAATGTAGAGATCCGTAAGAGAACCAATGTTACCGACATAGCTCGAAGAATTGCCAAACTTGAGTGGCAGTGGGCAGGGCACATTGCTCGCAGAACGGATGGCCGATGGGGCAGAAAGGTTCTGGAGTGGCGACCGCGAACCGGAAGACGTTGCGTTGGAAGGCCTCCCACCAGGTGGACCGATGACCTCGTGAAGGTTGCGGGGATCCGCTAGTTGCGGGACGCACGGGATCGGTCGATGTGGCGACGCTTGGGGGAGGCCTATGTCCAGCAGTGGACGTCTTTCGGCTGATATGATGATATGTTTAAATGTATCTAATTCGAAAAAAAACTAACTAAAAAGTTATAAATAAAAAAACTTAATACAAAAAAACCAAAAAACCCGACTGCTTCAAAAGCGAACTGAAAAGTCGTAAACAAGGCAAAAATCATGCTGTGCAGGCGGAGGTTACACCAGATTTTGGTTAGCCAGCCCGTGAATATGTATCCTCCGACTGCACAGCATGATTTTTGCCTTGTTTACGACTTTTTAGTTCGCTTTTGTTTTCGGTGAGAAACGTTCAAATGGCGCCAGGAATTTTGGGGAAAAACCAGTGAGTCTGGGACCTCACTAAAACCGCCCCGGTCGGTGATAACCATCAGCACGTAGAACGGGCCCCGTGACCCCTCAAAAGAGCACCCCGGAACACTCTGTGCAACGCTTGTAGTAGGATACATACCTGGGGAGACTAAAAAAGCGCCTTCCCTGAGCCTCGCTGTGCACGGCAGCACGTGACCACAATGTCACCGTCTGGAGTCACTTGGTGGGCCAACAGAGTCCCCAATCTGACTGCCCACCAAGTCATCCTCGAGACGCCAGGTTCATACCCGTCTCGAAGCCAACTCTACCTACCTGTCTCTTAAGAGCGGACTCTGGTCAACAGGAATTTGAAAAATAGGTATTTGAAGAAACTATTGCCGTCGCGGCACCTCCAACCTCACCCCGTAAAGTGCGAAAGGGACAACTGCAGCTTAGGCTGATTTTACCTACAAAAACTTTGACTAAAAGACGTTTCGTATTCTGCTGTTTTCTTCATGAAAACTGGTCTGATCTAAAAAATTCCTATATCAAAATTCAGAGAAAAAGTATATCTATGCTCCTATCATTTCCTTTTTTGTTAAAAACTTATAAAATTTGTCTGAAAGTCTTCTGAACATTGCGGTAAAAACGGGCATTTTTTCGGATTTTTGGATTGTCATATTTCTTTTTGTGATTATGATTTGGAAAAAAGGAAATGATACAGGCACGTATTAATTAGACCTAGATTATATGGAAAAAAATAATTGCTCTAGAGGCATTATCCACAAAGAAAACAGCAGAATGTGTTTGTATGGAGAAAGTCTCACTAGAGTCCCCTCTTAAAAACACTTTTCTTTGTGTGGTAAAGACTTTTTGGTCCAGACAGATCATGAAGTTATCGTCGTTACAATCGTTAAGTTGTAGGTCGATCTATATCACAAATTTAAAAGTAAAGTTTAAAATAAGACAATGGAACAGCGCGGCGTTCCTTTTTTGCACAGTTCAAACTTTGAATTTGATTGATCCAGGAGGCACAGCAATATAAGCTTCGAAGTGAAATAAAAAATCTATTTTATAAGTAACTTGATCCAGTTTTAACGTTAAAACATGCGTGAATGTATATCTATACACGGCGGCCAGGCCGGCGTACAAATCGGTAACGCTTGCTGGGAGTTGTACTGTTTGGAGCATGGCATCCAACCAGACGGGCAGATGCCCTCGGACAAAACCGTTGGTGGCGGTGACGACTCGTTCAACACATTCTTCAGCGAAACAGGTGCTGGCAAGCATGTGCCCAGAGCGGTGTTCATCGACCTGGAGCCCACCGTGGTGGACGAGGTGCGCACGGGCACGTACCGCCAGCTGTTCCACCCTGAGCAGCTCATCACGGGCAAGGAGGATGCCGCCAACAACTACGCACGAGGGCACTACACCATAGGCAAGGAGATTGTGGACCTTGTGCTGGACAGGGTACGAAAGCTTGCCGACCAGTGTACCGGCCTACAAGGATTCCTGATTTTCCACTCTTTTGGGGGCGGCACCGGGTCGGGCTTCGCGTCTCTGCTCATGGAGAGACTTTCCGTCGACTACGGTAAGAAATCAAAACTAGAGTTTGCAATCTATCCAGCCCCACAGATCTCCACAGCTGTAGTCGAACCGTACAACTCTATTCTCACCACACACACAACACTAGAACACTCGGACGCAGCGTTCATGGTGGATAACGAAGCTATCTACGATATATGTAGGAGAAACTTGGACATTGAAAGACCTACATACACTAATCTAAACCGCCTGATTGGCCAAATAGTGTCGTCTATCACTGCTTCCCTGAGATTTGATGGAGCATTGAACGTGGACTTAACTGAATTCCAGACAAACTTGGTACCATATCCTCGTATTCACTTCCCCCTTGTGACATACGCTCCTGTCATCTCCGCTGAGAAAGCATACCATGAACAACTGTCAGTGGCGGAGATCACCAACGCCTGCTTCGAGCCCGCAAACCAGATGGTGAAGTGTGACCCGCGGCACGGCAAATACATGGCTTGCTGCATGTTGTACCGCGGTGATGTCGTACCGAAAGATGTGAACGCTGCTATTGGAACCATTAAGACGAAGAGGACTATTCAGTTTGTCGACTGGTGCCCGACTGGGTTCAAGGTGGGCATCAACTACCAGCCGCCGACCGTGGTACCAGGCGGAGACTTGGCAAAGGTACAGCGTGCTGTGTGTATGCTGTCAAACACGACTGCCATTGCGGAGGCGTGGTCGCGGCTCAACCACAAGTTTGATCTGATGTATGCCAAGCGAGCATTCGTCCACTGGTACGTCGGCGAGGGCATGGAGGAGGGGGAGTTCTCGGAGGCTCGCGAGGATCTGGCAGCGCTGGAGAAGGACTACGAGGAGGTCGGCATGGACTCTGGCGAGGGAGAAGGAGAAGGTGGCGAGGAGTATTAATTCTAGTTCATTTTTAACAATTTATCTTTAGGTCATTTTCTTTTTGTTAGGTTTAACAATGTCAATAACGTTTGGATTTTTCAAAGTAAAATAGACAAGTGTACTGCATTTCATTTTTCATTTGCCCTTGACACTACATTCAAATAGTAAAACGCCCATAGCTTTTGAACGGCTGAACCGATTTTATTCAAACATAGCTAAGAACACTCGACTAAATCACCTTTCAAACAAAAAAAACATCAAAATCGGTTCATCCGTTTAGGCGCTATGATACCACAGACAGACACACAGATACACAGCAACACACGTTAACCTTATAACACCCCTCTTTTTCCGGCGGGGGTTAAAAAGCAACCGTATAACAAAAGATTATCAATCCGATCAAAAATTTCAATTTTTTTTCAATGATCGCTCTCCACCCCCCGGTGAGAAACATTTGCCCCCTTGAGCGAAATCCTGGATCCGCGCCTGATTTTATTCATCATGATCAGGTTGAGGTTCGAAACAACGGCCTACAACTTGGTAGTTAAGTCGCAGCTGTTAGCACTGCTCAACCCATTCAGGGCTTTGCCACACTGGATGCGTACGGCTTCCTGCGGTCCGGTCACTCGAACATTTGGTGCGGGCAATGCTCGAGAGTGACCGAACCGCAGGACGTCCACTATGTACCATTTTTATTGCCAGCCAGATTATTCGATCGACTCAAGTGCGTCAAGCTGATACCTATTTAGCAGGTCTGTCCCAGAGAGAGAGAGCATTAGACCGGCAGCCTAATTGCATAAGTGAATTCGGCAAGGCTTTGAACGCCGTCAATCGACCAATCACATCGCGTCTTTCATCTCGCATGTGATTGGTCGATTGATGGCGTCAAAACGGTTTCCTTTAGGCGCGATTGGTCCAATGTTCAAAAATATGTCCAATTCGCAGTTGGTCCAATTCGCAATTAGTCCAATTCGCAGTTGGTCCAAAATGGATAATGTTTTCGAAATTATACAATATATAGTGTGGCTGACTCTGGCTTGGCCACCATCAGGGATTTTAATTTTGTTAACGCAAATATTTAGTCGCTAATTAGTCGAAATTAGTCGCCAAATATCAGATTTAGTCGGTCACTGGTTCAAAAGTTAGAAGGGTTGTTTGGTGGCCGATCTGGAGTCACTCCCCCCGGCATGGCCACATTTATATCTCAAAAACTAGGGCACCTAGCAAAGATCTGTTTTCTCCTAGATTTAGTCGCCAATTAGTCAAAATTAGTCGCCAAATATCAGAATTAGTCGATCACTGGTTCAAAAGTTAGAAGGGTTTATAGGTGGCCGATCTGGAGTCACTCCCCCCGGCTTGGCCACATTTATATCTCAAAAACTAGGGCACCTAGCGAAGATCTGTTTCCGACCAGATTTAGTCGTTAATTAATCGAAATTAGTCGCCAAGTCACAGATTTAGTCGGTGTGTAAATAAAAAGATTTTAAAGTAATAAATTTCTCGATACATTGGTACAAGCAAGTACAAAATACTTTAAGTAGATTCTAAACAATACCTATACCCTATGATGTCGTAAGATGGAATGTTTGTTTCGAAATATAAACCTAAATATAAAGTTATTCTATGTTATTAGATTCCAAAAAAGGAAAGCAGTATGCATTACCTAGAAACATATCTACAATAAATATAATGTAATTATTTATCGAACAAAATGTGGCAGTTGCTGGCAGATAGATTGCTGCGCTCCTGTGCGCTCCGGTCCATTTATATATGGTATGGTAAGTAAGAAAGAGATAGATGCGCGTGTACAGATGAACTACATAGAGCGAGTTGCCCGTGACGTAAATTAAAGTCAGCCAGTTTACAGTGGAACTTGTCAAGAATAGTTAAGAACATATCTCTAAATAGTCTGTGGTGAAGAACTCGAGTAATATCGGTTTTGTAATAAATTTGTGTGCGTTTTATAAATTTTATATACTCTCTTAACGTAATCGAATTATAAACTTCAAAACGAGTTTATATTGACATACTTTATAAACACAATATAGTTCTCGCCACGGTAGAATCAACTTTTATTCCATGTAAATTTTAATTGTGACATTCAAAAGTGCCGCTTGGTGGCCTAGTTGAAATAACATATCTTTGTCTTTTGTCTTGTCTTTGTCCAAACTTCTTGGCCGCCCTGATGTTGGCTTTCCGATGCGCAAGGTACGGATCGGTGCTGTTTTTGTATGAGATTTACTACTGCGCAGCCATTGTAGCCAACTTCAGGGCGGCCAAGAAGTTTGGCGAGAACTATACCGAAATTTAAAAATAGAATCTTTTTATATCACTTTTTCTCTAACAAAATAATGATATAAAACATAAACGTATGGTAAGTATATTATACGCAATAGGTCGATACTTACATACTTACAATACGTTTTCAACGTATAATTATTTTTTTAAATTTACTAATAGTACGATATTTTTAACGTATTAGCATAGATAATATAAATACTAGCATAGGTACAGGTGCCTCATCCCATACAAAGAAACCGTGCAGACTTACCTAGCGCTTTTATTCTGATTAAACTAATTATTTTTGGACATAGATTGCGTGCAGTTCCGTTCCACAGCGATAGTTAGCAGCGACTTGCTGATAAAAAGGTTTAGTCGGTTCGTGAATATTTTTTTCATTGTGACGATTTGTTTTGTAGTATTTTTTGCACATTTTTACAGTTTCATTGCACCAAAATGTGTTACAACACAAATTTAAACAATCGAGTGGAATTCCTCAACAAACTTTAAAACCACGACATCTATTAGCATCAATTTTAAATGATCCGTTCAAATAATATTTGAAATGTGAATTAAGAGCAAAATAATATCCATAATTTTGTGCTGAGGAGAGTTGATTAATCAAGAACATACAATGTTTATGTTCAATTCCAGAAAATGTTAATTTTACACACAATTCAATAACCATCTAGTAATATTTATTTGAACCAAATTTTCTTTCTTAGCGCTGGGTCCCCGTGCTAGCATAGTTTTAGCATAGTAGATACATCATATATTTGACAACAGAAATTTTATTATTCTAACGTAATTTAGACCTAACATTATAATTTGGTAAAACAGTTGTATGCGACTGTACATCTTGACATCAAATAGACCAAGAGCAAGGTTTAATGTTTTCAAAGAAGATTAAGCTACTCTAACCTAGTAATATACAACATAAAAATATATATTTAATTAAGAATTTATATCTCTCTGACATTTCTAAGGACTTTAGACCGATAAAACTAGAAGTATATTACACATATTGATAGAAATATTTTTTCTAGGCTCATTTTCGTAAACTTTTCGATCTAGCTCTTGGACTATACCTTAAAAGTTGAACTTATTTTATCTTCTAAACTAAGTCCCGACTAAATCTGTGACTTGGCGACTAATTTCGATTAATTAGCGACTAAATCTGGGAGAAATCAGATCTTCGCTAGGTGCCCTAGTTTTTAAGATATAAATGTGGCCAAGCCGGGGGGAGTGACTCCAGATCGGCCACCTATAAACCCTTCAAACTTTTGAACCAGTAATCGACTAATTCTGATATTTGGCGACTAATTTCGACTAATTGGCGACTAAATCTGGGAGAAAACAGATCTTCGCTATGTGTCCTAGTTTTTGAGATATAAATGTGGCCAAGCCGGGGGGAGTGACTCCAGATCGGCCACCAAACAACCCTTCTAACTTTTGAACCAGTGACCGACTAAATCTGATATTTGGCGACTAATTTCGACTAATTAGCGACTAAATATTTGTGTTATCAAAATTAAAATCCCTGATGGTGGCCAAGCCAGAGTCAGCCACACCAATATATAGGTACGTATTATAGGATTCTATCAATAATAATATTATAATAAATTTACATTATTATGCGTTAGCCTGTAAGGTCCAAAATAGAATGAATCAGGCAACAAACACGACGGATGATCAGAGGGTTTTGTGTGTTTTCACTCACGCTCATTCTAGTTAACGTAAACGTCAATTTGCATAGAAACTGGAAAAGCGCCGTCTGGCCCTCTGCAGCAGAAGGACAGATAAGCAAAATCCCGGAATAGCAAAATCCCAGATTAGCAGAAAGACAGATTTGCATAAAGGCAGAAGTACAGACCCACACAGAAAACAAAAATAAAATTGAATAGTTACAATTGGTAAAATTTTATTTGAAAGTAGTATTTTTTTTGTGTGGGTCAGAATGGCGGGTGTATTGTTGCAGAAATGAATATTTTATATTTTACCGAATCGTTGGCCTTTCTGTCAATCGACTCAAGTGCATGTATTTGGCAGATCCGTCCCAGAGGTTAGAGCAGTACTCCTTTAGATATATAAAGCAAAGAGGTCACAAATTGATAATAAAATTACTACTAGGATTTGTAACTTTTTTGACGGCGACAGTACATTATCTGCCTTTATGCAAATCTGTCCTGCTAATCTGGGCTTTTGCTTATCTGTCCTTCTGCTGCAGAGGGCAAAAGACTGATCGGGAACGATGTGCTGGTCGACTGAAAGCTCCAGAGCCTTGAACACCGACGACGGCCGGAGGTTGCCAGCCTGTCGGTTTTCTATCAGTTACATTTCGGGGAGTGTGCGATGGAACTGCACAATTTGATTCTGCCTAGCCCTTTCCATCATCGCACAATAAGACGTACGGCAATGCGCCATCGATACATGGTGGATATCCCACCCAAAAGCAAAAAGCGTTTTGAAATTACTTTCATTGTGCGTACAGCTAAGGAGTGAAATTCCCTGCGAGTGCGGCGTCTTTGTTTCCTGATAGCTACAACCTAGGGGTCTTCATGTCAAGAGTGAATAGGTTTTTTCTAGGCAAGCGTGCTTCACTTTCGACCACACCATCACAAGCGAGATAGTGGTCAAACGCGAGCTTAAAAAAAAAACTAGTTACTTTCAAATAAAATTTTACCAATTGTAACTATTCAATTTTATTTTTGTTTCCTGTGGGTCTGTACTTCTGCCTTTATGCAAATCTGTCCTTCTGCTGCAGAGGGCCGTCTGGTGACAGTAAGGAGAAACCACTTTTACCCGACTGCCGAATGTGTTTATCAGTCTATGTATGTATGTTTGTTCCTATATGTCGTTCTAGAGACCAAACGCGTTGGCCGATTTTGATGATTCCTACGTCAATCGATTCGTCTTAACCCTGCGAGTGTCACTGGCTACATTAAAATTGCAAAATAGAATAAACGCCATAATGTGAGGGCCCAATATTTTTTTTTTTCAGACCCATCGTGTGGGGTATCAAAATGAAGGGTTTTAAGAGGTGATTACAAACATATACAATACTTATATGTTTAAATGTACCCAATTCTAAAAAAAAATGCTAAAAGTTGTGAATAAAAAAAATCAAAAAATGGCTTTTTCAGCAGTCGGGATTTATGTTATTTTTAAATATATTTTTTTGTATAAAATTGTCATAAGAGATCTTTTACGTTATCAAGATCGAGCGCGTTAAAAATCTTGGAATAAGCACACTGAAAAGAGTGAAAGTAACGTACAAACAAATAAAAGCGAAAGTCAAAGGGGTGGTAAAAATGAAGAAGGATGAAAAGGAAGGAAAATATAATAGGAAGTTCTCCGATGACTTCAGGGCCAATTTTCAGCTGTTCTGGAAACAGGTAAGATTGGCTCGTGGAGTGTAATAAGAGCAGTAGATGGGTGCATGGTATAATAACATACTCCGTATACTTCGCCTGGTATTCTCTTCCCAGGATGGCCTAAGACTACGTCACGATAAGTGTTACCATTGATTGTCCTTTTTAGAAAATTTAGGTACTTTCTCATGTAGATAATGAAAATAAAATAAATTACTAACTAAAATAACTATTTAGTAATTCATGTGATTCATCTATTTATTGTTAAATTTATTTGTATATTAAATTATTAGTTCATAATAGCTTTGTTAAGATAAACATGCATTTTGCTCGGGTAATTCAATCACACACAGTGGCAACATATCGAATTGACAAGTGTCATACTGACAACTAGCCATTTCATTTCTATTGTCGTGTCGCTCACACCTATAGCGTTGTTTCGCTCTGTGAGTAAAATACTGTGGCTCCCAAACGTTTGTGGTAAACCCGCAAACTTTGATAGATACTCAAGAAAAATTGTTAATTGTTCCGTAAACTATAAAAACAGAAGTATAAAAGGCGGTGTAATAAGGTTTTTTTATTTTCCCAATGAAGAGACGCTATCATATGCGTGGCTTCAAATTTGTAACTAAATTCAACTAAAATAACTGGTATGTATGTGCCTTTCTAGGTGAGCGTCAGAATCGCAGGTCAACAGTCTTATTTAGCTTTCAAATTGTGCCTAAAAATTACTTACCAATTGCTTATATTTGCTTACCATAATGAGAGAATTGCTTATTTCATCTATTAAAAGAATTAAAACATTTAAGGTTGACCAGCCATTCTGATATCAGAATGGCTGGTCAATCTCTGTAGAGTAGTAACCATGTGGAATTACTGAAATTTTAATGTGCCAAAGATTGCTTATTAATTGCTTATTTCACAATTTAGAAGCCTTGACCCAGTATATCCTGTTATTCTATCTATAAGCTAGTCAAGAATTTAAAATCCCCTGTGCCTGTTAAATTTATGAGAGCAAAGTGACGTATGTCGAAAATTGCGTTTATATATCAAAAGGTTTTATTACTCGTTTCTTTATTTTCTGAAATAACCGAATGGGGCCTAGTTTCTATATTATTTTTAATCATGGCTGTATTTATTAACTTTGTATATCTTGCTGACATAGAATACTTATGTTTTTAATAGTGGCTTAACCGACATTTTTTTTTAAGTTGCCTGCCAATAAAGAGATGAAATTAATCTGCCGTACATTAATTTTTATAACTTACTGTCGTCGTTTTTTTATGTGCGTGTAGACTGAGGGACCAAACTGGTATGTCGCAAAGTAAAAATCGTAGGATTTACTAGTAGACTTAAAACAATTGTAGAACAAATCTGGGAATTTCTAAACAAATTTATTTTTGAATCCTATGAAAATAGATAAGAGTAGTCTGACCACAAAATGCAGACAGTACTTTTATATTTTGTACGGTTAATTTTATGTTATATTACATGGCTTAAATGTATTTAATAAAACAATAGATTACAAAATTAACTTATCAATTATTGCAATACTAGTCAGCACTTACACTAATTTTGAAATATTGGTCATCATAGCTAAACGTTCGTTCATAAAACAGTGATATCAGTAGATAAAGGCAGATTATGTATTTCTTGTTTTTTATAGCATTAAAATTATTTTTTTTTTTTTTGCTACTCGTAATTATAAATAAATGAGCTGTTTCCGAACGCAATCTTGAAGTAACATTAAATTAATCTACTATAATTTTTATGTAGGTATGATATGGCTGTGTTTCCACCAGAGATGTGCTAGGATGCGTAGCAAGGGATGTGTTGTTAAGAACCATTACTTCAAACAAAATGATTCTATTGGTTCTTCTTCTTGGTTGATGTTGTTTTTTTGTGGCTGGGTAAACACCCAGGCTCTCTCAGCGTAGTTCTAGTGAAAGCTTTTTGTACATACAAAACAAAGGAAGGATGTGTGCGAGGAATGTGTTGCGAGATATGTGTGCTAGGGATGGGCGCGAGCAGTGTTGCCGTTCTAGCGACTTTGTCGCTAGTTCCAGCGGATTTTATGAGTGGTTAGGTTAGCATAGGGCAAACCTGGGCCATGGGGTCCCAGGGCTAAGAAAGAAAATTTGGTTCAAATAAATATCAAAGTTAAAAAACTCCGACTCGTGCAAGAAGGGGTCTGTACCATTATCGCAAAAAAAAATAACGTTTGTTGTGTGGGAGCCCCACTTAAATATGTATTTCATTAAATTTTTGTTATAGCAGAAACAGAAATACATTATCTGTGAAAATATCAACTGTCTAGCTATCACGGTTCATGAGATACAGCCTGGTGACAGACAGACAGACGGACCGCAGTCTCAGTAATAGGGTCCTGTTTTTACCCTTTGGGTACGGAACCCTGAAAATGGTTCAAAAGTCGTTCAATTATTTTTTGTGGCTTACTCATATTTTTTGGTCGCCAACCACTCATGAACCCCGCTAGAACTAGCGACAAAGTTGCTGAAACGACAGCACTGGGCTCCACGGGCACTCGGGCAATGGCGCGCACGCTCCGTTGCTTCCACACTTTATCTGAAACGAGCCCACTACACATCCTCGCGCCGCCCATCTGTTCACCGATTCACAGCGACGGTACGCATCCTCGCACCGCTCAGCTATCTCGCACATCTCTGGTGGAAACGCAGCCTAAATGTGTAGATTCTGTTTAATGCTACCTACCTACCTTAAAACTAATTCTCATACTATTATCGTGCCTTTTTATTAAATAGACTTTCCTTGAATACACACCTTTTTTCATTAAATTCACATACGCCATAAAAAATAAAATAAAATTAACCGTATAAAGTATAATAGTACTGTCTATATTTTGTTTTATTGTGTGATCACACTACTCTATTTTCATAGGATTCAAAAATAATATTATCTCAGCTAAGATGTAAGAAAAACACAATTTTAGATAACTATTATATAGTAGAAACTTTTTACTAAAAGTTAAGTACACTAGTCTTTCTGATATTCTTCTCGTCAAGCAGCTAGTACATGCACATATGTCAGTGGATGTGAGGATTGAGGGACCAGTTTTAATAATTGCTATCTAAAAATTGCGGCGATATTTATTTTCCATTTCTTTTTTACAAAATGTTTCAAGTCTTATTTTAAAAATGTATGTAGAAAAAGAGAGATTTTATTTATTTGATTCGATAAATTCACTAAAATATGTATCTTTCTTATGTGGAATGAGGGACCACAGTTTAGTAGTTACATATATTTTATCTTTGAGACTTTGTGGTCTGTTATTTAGTTAATATCTTTACAAATTCTTTACTCAAAGTCTGTAGACACGACACCTTAATTTTTAGGGTTCCGTACCCAAAGGGTAAAAAACAGACAGACTGCGGAGTCTTAGTAATAGGGTCCCGCCCTATTACTAAGACTCCGCAGTCCGTCTGTCTGTCACCAGGCCAACCGTGATAGTTAGACAGTTGAAATTTTCACAGATGATGTATTTCTGTTGCCGCTATAACAACAAATACTAAAACCAGAATAAAATTAATATGATATTTAAGTGGGGTTGCTCCCATACAAAAAACGTGATTTTTGTGCGGTTTTTTTCGATAATGGTACGGAACCCATCGTGCGCGAGTCCGACTCGCTCTTGGCCGGTTTTCAGATACTTTTCGAGATCTGGCTGATAATCTGTGAGGACTGAGGGACCACACTTTAAGTTTGCTGCAGCTGTAGTTTTTAATATATGTATTTTTTACAAATTCCCAGATTTGTTCTACAATAGTTTTAAGTCTAATAATAAATCCTACGATTTTTATTTTGCGATATATTAGTTTGGTCCCTCAGTCCACACGCACATAAAAAAACGACGACAGTAAGTTATAAAAATTAATGTACGGCAGATTAATTTCATCTCTTTATTGGCAGGCAACTTAAAAAAAAGTCCGTTAAGCCACTATTAAAAACATAAGTATTCTATGTCAGCAAGATATACAAAGTTAATAAATACAGCCATGATTAAAAATAATATAGAAACTAGGCCCCATTCGGTTATTTCAGAAAATAAAGAAACGAGTAATAAAACCTTTTGATATATAAACGCAATTTTCGACATACGTCACTTTGCTCTCATAAATTTAACAGGCACAGGGGATTTTAAATTCTTGACTAGCTTATAGATAGAATAACAGGATATACTGGGTCTAGGCTTCTAAATTGTGAAATAAGCAATTAATAAGCAATCTTTGGCACATTAAAATTTCAGTAATTCCACATGGTTACTACTCTACAGAGATTGACCAGCCATTCTGATATCAGAATGGCTGGTCAACCTTAAATGTTTTAATTCTTTTAATAGATGAAATAAGCAATTCTCTCATTATGGTAAGCAAATATAAGCAATTGGTAAGTAATTTTTAGGCACAATTTGAAAGCTAAATAAGACTGTTGACCTGCGATTCTGACGCTCACCTTTCTAGGCCTTTCTACATAATATTTAATTTTCTACGCGTTGTAAATTCCATAATTTAAGTCATAGTTGTGTCAATACGCCTTTACCCCCGAACTTATTAACCTAACATAATTAGTTTTTGACTTATTTTAGTCAAGTCAAGTTTAGTGGGTTTTCGTCCCGAACTAAATAAAAATACTAATATGCAAACAATTAAAAAAAAGCAAAGTAATTAAATACAAAAAGTATCAAATATGACGATTTATTGAAAATTAAAAATATGTTGTACCTATTGTAAATTTTTTATCTTTTTCCCCACTAAAAAAGTTTGAGAACCGCAACGCAATCGATGACGTAGTCTTAGGCCAATCACGTGACCCAGCTGTCACGGGAGGAGACTACCTTATCTTATTATACCATGGATGGGTGCTTATTGAGCGAAGAATGCAAGGTCTTGGAACGCTGCAAGGGATATTTTGAAATTTTATTTAGTTGTCAGGATAGTGTGCAAGGAGTATGTAACTGGGTAGAAAGCAGTTGTCAAGACCCAAACTCAGACATAGAGCAAACGCATGAGAATGAAATAGAAATGGATAAAAAAGCTATATTATAAAAGCAAATAGTGGGATGAAGATTGGTAAAGCTGCAGGGTATGACCGAGTATCTGTTGAAATGCTGAAGGGTGGTGACTGGGTGGTAGCAAGCCTGTTGTGCCGGATCTTTAATAAGTGTTAGAGATATGGCCGCGTGCAGGGCTGTAATCGTACCACTATATAAGGGAAAAGACTCACAGCAGGATTGAAAAACTACCGCAGCATTAGTCTTTTGAGTGTTTTCAGCAAATTATTTGCGAAAGTTTTTTTTTTTTGCTTTTTGAAGTTAGTACTATATTTTAGTTAGTATTACTACTAATTATTGGTAGGAGCTTGTAATACAAGGTAATGATTAGTTAAGAATAAATATAGTACAATATGTACTTCAAAATGTGTTATTTTGTTTGGTTTTGGAAATACTTTATTATATAATGGACTAACCGCGAATTGGACCAACCGCGAATTGGACCAACTGCGAATTGGACCAATCGCGAATAAGGTGAATTGGACCAATCGCGCCTAAAGGAACGGTGTGCCTTGCCGAATTCATTTACACATTTAGACTGCTGCACTAAGACTGCACAATGGGTAGGTTCGAGGATAAACTAAAATTTTGCGGCTGGCAAAGAGTTCAAGTGCAGTCATTTAGTTTAGAGACGCTAATAGAAAACGCAAGCTGACACGGGCCTAGCCATATTATCAGCAAATGCTTTGGAAACTATGTAGTAGGCACCGTAGCCAACTTACCTAGCCCGCTCATATACACGCAGGTTTTTCCATGGGGATTAGACGTAGGTACTCTGTGGATTAGTACCGAAAATTATGCTGTGCGAGAGAACAAACTTACAGAAAACAGTATTTTATCTGAGTAATTATGTCTCTCGTAGGTAGGTACTTATATCTTAACATAGCGAGCTTGAGTAGGATTCATAAATAGCCTTTGCCCTAAATTTAAAAAATAAATAAAAAATGTTGTACACATTACAATGATTTCGAATTTATTATTATAATAAATATCATTACAAAAAATCAGTATTATCAAATATTAGCATACCATTACAATATTTTTAATCACAGTAGGTACTTAAAACTATCTTTACGGATTATGTAAATAGTTAGATAAAAGGTAGTTATGTATATCTATATTAAAGATGAGAGATATATTTACTTGTTTAAATAAATTATAGTCCCGGGCATGAAACTTGGCAAGGCTTTGGCGTAGTGGTAGTGGGGGTATGTTCGCGCATAGTGCGTGCAATGACCAACCACCATGTGACCATATAGAGCGAACGGAACGTGGATGCGACATGATTGGTCAGTCGATCTTGTGTCAACTGATCAACCAATTGCGCGCTCGGAACGGTGTTATACGTTCCCCGCGTCACGCTTGGTAGCCCAAGAGACCAAAAAAGACATCTGCACGTCTAACGACTCTTGCCAAGGTACGTGCCGACAACTATACTTTCTGTTAAAAGAGTCAATCAATCTGCCTAGCCTTTTCCCAACTATATTGGGGTCGGCTTCCAGTCTTACCGGATTCAGCTAAGTACCAGTGTTTTACATGGTGCAATTGCCTATCTGTCCTCCACAACACAGTAACTGGGTAACACGGTACTCCTTGGCAAGCCTGGTGTTAGATCACCAGCTTCTGACTACCCCTAACGACTGTCAAAGATCTTCAAATGATAGCCGGGACCAACGGCTTAACGTGCTTTCCGAGGCACGAAGGAAACTCGGTATGTTGAAATGGTCTCCCATCCACGGACCGACCTCGTCAAGCGTTGCTTAACCTTGATGATCGACCAGTGCGGCTGTTATTATTTAGCCACGAGATCCTTCTCCTTTATGTTAAAAGAGTATTAACAACTATAAATAGTTCCAAATTGATTGAGAGCACAAAGTACGTAAGCGGCGGCGAATACTTTCTATTTTGTGTTGATAGCGTCCGGTCTGCACCAAGCCGTTTATATAAGTTTCTCTGTGGCACCAAGTGCAAAGGAAAACTGATAGAAAGCCGACGACTGACGAAATACGAAGTTTGCCGAGGGACATTAAGAATATGTTTGTACTGTACTAACAGACTAAACCTTACTATCTAACAGCGACTCTCCACCGGCTAGTGACTGTGAGTTTACGAAGACT
Source organism: Orthosia gothica (assembly GCA_949775005.1). Taxonomy (NCBI): domain Eukaryota; kingdom Metazoa; phylum Arthropoda; class Insecta; order Lepidoptera; family Noctuidae; genus Orthosia; species Orthosia gothica. The sequence continues at coordinate 6,087,911 of OX459039.1, read as the reverse complement.
TCGATCTAGCTCTTGAGATATAAATGTGGCCAAGCTGGGGCGATGTACCCCAGATGGGCCTTTCTAACTTTGAACCAGTGGCCGACAAATTCTGATATTTGGCGACATATTTCGACTAATTAGCGACTTCTTGTGTTATCAAAAATTAAAATCAATGATGGTGGCCATGCTGTGTCAGTCACACTGGAAACCCTACTAAGTATAATGTTATGGCCAACGTCGGCCAAGGTTGACTTCAAACGATATGGTCAGTTTGAGTTGACCATTATAATGAAATCCAACAACTTCATGAAATGGTTGGCCACATCATAAAGTGATCAATTCTATAATGTACGTGTTAGGTTTAGTTAAAAGTATTATGCCGATTTCAGTAGGTAGTAGAGGAATGCGTAAACGGAATGACTAAAGTTTCAAAAAAATAAGTAATAATTAATAGGAATAGGTATAGATAGATTTTGATAGCATTAAATTAAATGTCAATAAGGTTATAGTTCATAAATTAAAAAAAATACATGTTAATTAAGGGCTCGTACACATAAACACAATAGGACCGCGTCGTGACGTTTCATCATAATTTGCATCCATTTTGTTTAACTCTCAGCGTGTCGTAGCACGATACGACGTCGTATCGTGATTATGTGTAAGAGGCCTAAGTTATGAATGTACATACGGATCAGACAGCTCACTGATAAATGCAAAAGAGCTGTTAATATCTGCCAGAATACAATGGATGGGATGTTAATATCTGCCAGAATACAATGGATATGAGTATTTTAAATATCAGATTACAAAGTAAGTTTAATCTTACAGTTATCACGCCAAAAAGCTAAAATTACTGATGTCATAGATAAACAGTAAACAAACTTAAATTTAAATTGACAGGCCATATTATCAGAAACAAGACAGTGAAATGGGCCAGGAATATCACCATGTGGTACCCCCCTCGCGAAAGATAAGAAATAAGGGACTACAGAAGAACATTAAAATATTAGCCGGACAATTATGGAGAATAACAGCCACAAACAGAAAGGTATGGCAACTCAGGGGAGTCCTTTGCCAAATATGGCAATCTGATTCAAATATTACTGATGTCACAGTGAAATTACAATTTATAATTTAAATTAATTATATAACAATTGATTTGTATAAAATAATTAACTAATTCATGAATTTGATTACTAAATTGGCATAAAATAAATGCATGCATTATGTAAAAACTATAAGAATATAAAATGAGAAAATAATTATTGATTTTGTATTGTGCCTATAAGAAATAAAGGCTATTTAAATTAATTGTAAATTATATTAATTAAATGTAAATTATAGTGATTCTTGTAAAATAAAATAATAAAATGTAAATTATAATAATTCCTTGTAAAACAAAGTAATAAAATGTAAATTATAATAATTCCTTGTAAATTATAGTAATTCCTTGTAAATTATAGTAATTAAATGTAAATTATAATAATTATCTGTAAATTATAGTAATTCCTTATAAATTATAGTAATTCCTTGTAAAATATAGTAATTACATGAAAATTATAGTAATTCCATGTAAATTATAGTAATAAAATGTAAATTATAATCATTCCTTGTAAATTATAGGAACTAAATGTAAATTAACATTACTAAATTATAATAAATATCATTATTGTCCTTTATATTCACAAATTTGTATTTTATTAATTATACGACATAAACAAACATTACAACTTATTCTATTTGTACAGAAGTTACTCAGTCGGAAATTATAGTAATTAAATGTAAATTATAATAATTCTTTGTAAATTATAGTAATTCCTTGTAAAATATAGTACTTAATTAAATGAAAATTATGGTAATTCCTTCTAAATTATAGTAATCAAATGTAAATTATAATAATTCCTTGTTAATTATAGTAATTACTTGTAAATTATAGTAATTCCTTGTAAATTATAGGAACTAAATGTAAATTAACATTACTAAATTATAATAAATATCATTATTATGTCCTTTATATTCACAAAATTGCATTTTATTAATTATACGACATAAACAAACATCACAACTTTTTAAATTTTTACAGAAGTTACTCAGTCAGGTTACCGCCTATAAAAACATTAAAACATGTTTTTTTTTTATTAAGTATTATTTTAATGGACCAAGATCCCAGATGCCCCAGACTTAATTTAATCCTTTCTAAAGAATAACGTTATAAATTATAAATCAATACTACCAGACATTTTCCGTCGGAGGTTATTTCTTGTAAGAAAAATACGTAACTTTACTAGTATTCATTTCTAACGTAATTCTTTACAGCATCCATAAAATCAGGTCGGATACCGTTTCAAGGGTAGGTAAATGTGTAAATAGGCAGTTGGCCCAAGTTTGCAAGTATGCGCACGTTCAAAGTTCGTACTAACATTACTCAATTCCAGCTTTTGTGGAGAAAGAAATGAGTAAAGTCTGGGGCGTCTTCTTCATTGTGAAATATCTATTTATACGGTTTGGGGGGTAAGACCGATCGGTATGCTGTACTGGCAAACGGCTTATCGCTCTCTATGCTGTCAAACCCGCCCTTTCGCCTTTTGTTTCGACGTTTCCTGCTTTTGTTCTGGCCATTAACTTGCAGTAGATTTATCTGTGTAATTTAAAGCAAAATTAGAAACCATTCAAGATTATTTTGGGTATTCAAAGAAAACAGAATTAATGTAGAATTAAGGATTACAGTAATTAAAAATATCACAAAAACACTTACTTAATTAACCAAGCACTACAACTCATAACCAGATCAACCAAAAAAAACATGCATAGCGCGTGCAGATCTCGCGAGGTATATTCATCATAAAAATTAACTATGTAAGCAAAATATATGATAGCTCAAATGTTGAACTATATTTGAATTCAGAATCTGGGAATCAAGTTTTGTAGATACAAACTCAATGTCATATATGAAAAGGTTCAAACCCCAGAGGTAAATGAAATAAACATCTGCAAGTTTACTTCCTCTATGAGCTTGCAGCAAAACCGCAGTTTTTGCGGTGCAATAATAAATAATGCAATACCGACCCAATATAAAACAAAAGAGAACCAAAACCAAATGAAACAAACAAAAAAATATAAAACTTTATTTCAATTGGCGTCAAAAAATAACAGAAAACCATGCATAAAAAAGATGCAGGGCGAATATTATTTAAACGCACTATAGATATACATAATACTATGCCTAAACTAACTAATAAATAGGCGCGTCAATTTGATAAAATAAATAAAAATGCTTGCATTTTACTGGCATGCGCGTTAAAATCTTGGAAAAAAACGAGTAGAGAAATTTAATTTTTAAATGTGCAATGTATCACACAACTCTAAATCTCAAACAACACAAGATTAAGCGTATCTTATAAATATAAAAATCAAGTCTTTTATCATGTTTGACCGTTTCTTTTTCCGTGGTATAGAGACTGGCAGCGAAAACTATGTCCCTCTTGATCGCGGTGGAGGCTTCCATCATTTTGGCTTGAAGGTTTGGGTCCCTGACTGCCATGGCAGCATCTTTCACATTTACTAACAGCTGCGGGGCAGGTAATAATATAATTATTATTTTGATAGTATTTGATCATGTTGTGTTCTTCCCTAAAATCCTTGTTTCCAATTTACTATAATTATCAACTTTACGCTAGTGTTAACTACGTTGATTTTAGCATGACTAAAAATGTTGGCAGTTTTATAGCGCAAACTGAACACTATTCATTAATTTATGTACACAAAAAATACTTAATTGATAAATAATAAATATTGATAGACCGCAAAGGTAAATATTACTTATTAAAGAATAGTTTTTTTTATATCTCATATTATTGTACATACATACATAAACTCACGCCTTTTTCCCATGGGGGTAGGCAGAAACTACAGAACGCCACCTGCTACGATCCTTACAAACTTCTTTTGCTTTACACACATTCATACATCTAGTCATACACACACGCCGGTTATGGGTACTGCGCACTTGGCCTTTCTGAAGAACATCACCTATAAGGTCTATATATGTCTTTTTAGGGCGTCCCCTCCCGGCGTTTCCATTCACGTCTGCCTTGTAAATACCTTTCGTTAGTCGCCTTTCATTCATCCTCTCAACATGGCCAAACCATCTTAACATACTCTTTTCAATTTTAGTCACTACATCTTCTTTTAAACCACAACGTTGTCTTATTACCTCATTCCTCAATCTATCATTTAAGGTTACACCACACATACTCCGCAAGGAGCGCATTTCTACTGCATTAATCCTACTTTCATGTCTTTTTAGCCATACCCAACCTTCACTTCCATACATAAGTGTAGGCACCAGCACGCTGTTGTGAACGGTGAGTCGAGTTTCCGGAGACATCGACTTGCTGGTCACAACTGCATGTATAGCACCATTCACTTTATTCCCTGCATTCACTCTCCTTTCCACATCCTCTTCAATCTTTCCATCCCTTGTGAACACACTGCCCAGATATACCAACTCGTTCACTTGCTCCACACTCTTATCATTTATTTTCACTTCACACTTCAATACATCGTCTTCTCTTTCAAAAAGCATTACCTTGGTGTTGTTCACATTTATACTCATCCCTTTTAACTTAAAAGCTTCATTCATCACAGTCACCATGTCTTGCAACTGTTCTGCTGACGATGCATTATAATTGTATTTTTTTATTTATTTATCTCTTACCTCATACAATTGTTGAATGCATCTGACAATAATTCCCTCTTGTACATCAGTAAGATTCATTATCTCAGCGAAGGGCTTTGATAACGCCCATTCGTAAACAACGAATACAAGGCCAAAGTTGACCCTTTCAGCTTGACCGTCGAATTGACCCACCTGAAATAAAGTTGTGATTAGCAAAGTAACATTTAAATTAGGAAGACGACTTAGTCTAGTCAACAAATGCTTTTTTTCAACTTGTTTCAGCAGTCTATGGATTCAGGAAAAATATGGGCAAGGTGTCATTTGATTTGTAATTTTACTGAAAACAAAAAAGGGGGTTTGGTATTTTAGGGTTCCGTACCCAAAGGGTAAAAAAGGGGACCCTCTTACTGAGACTCCGCGGTCCGTCTGTCTGTCTGTCACCAGGCTCTATCTCATGCACCGTGATAGCTAGACAGTTGAAATTTTCACAGGTGATGTATTTATGTTGCCGCTATAATAACAAATACTAAAAACAGAATAAAATAAATATTTAAGTGGGGCTCCCATACAACAAACATGTTTTTTTTTGTGATAATGGTACGGAACCCTTCGTGCGCGAGTCCGACTCGCACTTGGCCGGCTTTATATATACCAGGCCCCTCAGAAAGTATTGCGAAAAAAAGTTTTTATATATGGGAGACTGGCCAGTTATAATGTTTTTCGAAAATATGATTATTTATAAGTAAAAATAAGTAAGTTCCAATTTCAAAATTTCCCTCCACATTTTTTGCGAGTTAATTCAAAGTATTGTGTCTCACTGAAATATGGATCTGCGCCGGGAACATTTTAGAGCTATGATTTTATACGATTTCAAGTGTCGCCTGAAACCGGATGAATCGTACGATAGACTTCAAATGGCATTCATGGATGAAGGCCCTTCCAAGGCAACCGTGTATCGTTGGTATAACGAATTCAAGCGCGGTCGACCAACTTTGGGGGATGACGAAAGAAGCGGTCGCCCTTTGACGGCTGTTACCGAAGAAAACGTGCTAGCAGTGAAAAATTTAATCCAAGACAATAGGCGAATTACATATCAGGAGATTCAACACATATTGAAGATTGGATCGGGAAGCGTTCACGAGATTCTACACAGCCATCTTCGCGTGAGGAGGATAGTATCACGCTGGGTGCCGCACAACCTCACCGATGCTCAGAAGCAGGCCCGGGTGGAATGGTGCCGTGATATGCTTAACAAATTTGAAGCAGGCTCGTCTCGGCGTGTTTACGACATCGTTACAGGTGATGAGTCCTGGATTTATCAATACGACCCAGAAACCAAGCGCCAGTCGACTGTTTGGGTGTTTCAAAATGAGCCAACGCCTACCAAAGTGAAGCGATCTAGAAGCGGGGGTAAGATTTTGATCGCTAGCTTTTTTAATTTGACTGGCCACTTGGTATCAATTCCCTTACGGGATCAAAGAAGCATTAATGCCGAATGGTATACTACCAAATGTTTGCCAGAAGTTTTCTCTGTTATAAGCAACAAGCGACCAAACACAGGGCTCCGCGGGCTACTGCTCCACCACGACAATGCACCTGCGCACACCGCACTCAAAACGAGGGACTTCCTGGACAGCACGCCAGTCAAACTCCTGGGTCACCCTCCTTACAGCCCTGATCTAGCACCGTGTGACTTCTTTTTATTCCCAAAAATAAAAAATCAGCTCAAAGGGATACAATTTTCGTCGCCGGAAGATGCGCTGGCTGCGTTCGAGCAGGCTGTAAACGAGGTGTCTGCGGCGGACTGGAAAAAGTGTTTTGAAAACTGGTTTAGGCGCATGAATCTTTGTATAGAGGCTGGTGGAAAGTACTTTGAAAAGATTTAATAAAAATATATGTACGTATAGAACAATTTTTTTTAGTTTCGCAAAACTTTCTGAGTGTCCCACGTATATATATAATGATTCAAAATGAGGAAGAAATTTCCAAAAAGAAAATCGCTACGTATTCGGACTAGGCGTATTCGGGGAAGTAAGTGACGTATTTTTAGTTATTTTAGGTTCAAATTGAGGCACTTCATAGTGGTGTCCTAAAATCCTCCTGCAGATTCAAATTCAAATTCATTTATTGCTCAACACAGTACATAAAAATACACTTCCAGATGTCAGGTGAATGCGCAGTCAACCGTGTTCCACCAATTTAGGCATGCAAAATTATAGTAACAATAATAATTAAAGTAATACAATGCTACAAATTAAATTAAAATTACAATTTGAACGTATATGTCATAAACAAAAATAAAATAAAATCTAAATCGTATTCAATGTCATAAATTAAAAAATTGCATATAATATCATAAATTAAAAAATGGTATAACATGTCATAAATTTCAAATTAAAAACGTGTACAATGTCAAAATTTAAAACATATCCAATATTATAAAATAAAAATACTATAAGATGTCATAAATTCAAAAAATCTGATGTATGCTATGTCATAGATAAAATTTGTACGTATACAATGTCATAAATTAATGTTAAAACTTTGAAACGTAAACAATGTCATAAATTAAAATTGATAAGTAATGTCAGAATATACAATGACTTAGTAATTAACATAATAATAAGTAATAAGTAAACAAATCGGACCCAAGTATCCACCCCAATCACACCACTTAAACAGATAAAGGAGAATGACCAAAAGTGGTACCAAAAAGTCTCACGCATCAAGACCAAAATTTTATAGTTATTAGTTTCATAATTTTTTACGACATTAAGCGTCGCGGATTTGATTTTTGAATAGGGAATTTACGTTTGAGTTAAAAAGTATGGATATTGTTTTACTCTCTATACATGACGTTCCGTTTCACATGATAAATGATTACCGTAACCTTGATTTTTGAAAGTGTCATGATCACTGTAAAAAAATTATACGTTTCCAATTCTACATTAATTAAAAAAAAAATAGAATAGAATCTTATCATTTACTTATAAAATATTAGGTATCATTATTTTTCTATGGTTAAATTGGCCGTTCACAGCAGCCGGTCATAAAGATGTATAATGCAATAGAATCGATTTTTGATGAATCTACTAACCAGTAATGGTTTCTTTTGTTTAATAAATAACTATAACGTTCATGTATAACGTGTCGATAATAAAATACGTCGTTGATAGTGTCGAACAAAATAGACCTAGTTTTTAGGTTATTTTCGATTTTATGAAATAACTGCGAAACCCGGGTTTTGTTTTCAAAAAGAAGTTTTGTAGGAGTAAACATGGTCAGTGTACTCTATAAAAAACAAAGTTTGATTTTGATGCAGCTTGGTACGGGATTCCATACATCGATGAACATTCTCCTTTCTGTCCGACAGGTACTCATGTATTGTGTAGTATGTCTTGCTTAGCAGTAAATTATTCAATTGTTTTTTAAATAAATTGATGCCATTAATATTTAACAATGAATTTGGTAGTTTATTATAAATTTGTGGAGCCATTCCTGTGAAGTTTTTATGAAACACTGCTTTTTTGTGTTGTCTACAGCTTATTTTATTTTTGTGTCGTGCGCTATGAAATTTTTCAAACAAGTGAAAGTTTGTTTTAACAAAGACAGCCACTTCGTATATGTACAGACATGGTACTGTTAGAATGCGAAAATACGTAAAGAACGGTTTACAGCTTTCCGTGCTTTGTATACCGCATATCGCCCTAATGCATCTTTTTTGCGCTCTAAATACCGTCTCCATATTCGTGGAGTTACCCCAATATATGATCCCGTAGCGTAAAGTAGATGTAACATATGCATGGTACGCCGTGACTAAAACATTTTTATGTAAAGGTCTACCAGAATCTCATGGCAAATGTGGAAATAAAAATTTATTGTGTGCAATACTGGGGAAATTGGATTAAACGATCTTGATACTGTTTAATTTTTATTTATGTGTTTAGTATTAATGAACATGAGGTACCTATATTATAGTAGTCACAGCGGATCTTTGTGTCTTTGAACTTGGTCCTACCTACCATTGCGTAAGAAACAGTTTGTCATCGAGTATACTGCATAGAGTAAGCGAGATAGGATGATGTGACATACATAAGCGAGTGAAAGAGACAGTTATACAATGCTATCTTCACCTTCAACATTGACACAAAAATAGCTACTGCGCGGGGTCTTGCAACCAATTCAGAGACACAAAGATCCACTGTGAGTATTATAGGTATGTGTATGAATAATGTTGTTATACATCGGGTTCTTAACATAGGAAAAATAAATCAATTGAATAATAATTTATGTACTAATTTATTATATATCATTTAAATCATACTAATAACTTGAAACCTCATTCAGAACTAGAAAACTAGAATACGATTCCATGAACTCCACTGGCATTTCAAAAACTTGTATCTTTGTAGTTTTATGTCATCTCTCTCCATCAAAATGGTTCTTTTTCATTGGCATTTAACATATTCAAAACCAATGATATTCAAATAAACAGATATGTTATAAGCGCGCGCATTGTGAAGACTCGAATAGTAGACAATTGTAACCTTTAGTCTTTAGTTTATGTCACGCATGGCGAAGAGCGATACGCTTTGTTGAAACAAAAACAAAATTAAAAAAATGCCATCGTGTGTATTTAGAAAGTGTACCAATTATAATACCAAATTACATAAAACAGAAGGGATCTCATACCATATGTAAATACGCAATACACCTCAATTTACTAATTTATTTCAATATTTTTTCCTAATTTTCTGATATTTGGAGGTTACAAAAAGAAAAAACATTGGTTGTCAGAATAATGTTTGTTTACATTCACACGCAAGTGACAAACACTAGCTGTCTCTTTTTTTCTTGTTTGTTTTATCAAGCCATCCCTTTCGACATTGTAGTGAAATGTCAGATGAATGAAAAGTGTGTATGTGTGCTGCCGCTGCTGCGCGGAACACTTTTTTCAATTATTTTGTGAGTGTATAACGTATCTGTTTATTTGAATATCATTGTTCAAAACCAATCCCTTTATGTATAAAGTCTGTAAAAAATAAATAATAATGTTACTTATAGTCATTCATCATCATCAGTCTATATATATTTTTTTTATGTAAGTTTTATGGCCTGGTTGCTAGGACCTTTTAGCCACGTCTTTGGAAAGAGTTTTGGATCTTATATTTATTCTTTAGTATGCATTAGAATGCGGATGTAACAGATTCTAATGTTTTTTGGAGTATTTGGCAGCAAATTGTATCGAGTCAGTCTTCCCAGTAAGCTTTGCAGAGGCAGTTAATACTACAATACAATACTCCGCTCCACTATCCCGAGATCGCTTATGTCAATGATTTTATTAATTGTCCAGTTGCGTAGACAGATGAGACAAAAAACTACACTAATAATATATCACAATATCCACTAGGAATCAATTTGCAAATAATATTAACAGCCACTGAACTTCACTCGACAAAATCCTGCCAAAAACTCCCGTCTATAAACGTCCCACTGCAGGGCGCAGATTATTACTTAATATTTTTCTTACGACAAAGATTCTCAATCTCCGTTAAAATCAATATCTTGTCGAAGAATTAGTAACAGTTACATTACTGTTGCCATTTCCTTCCGGCCATCATTCGATGTGCCCTGACCTACGATTTACCATATAATAGTAATGGAAAGAAATAAAAATTAAATAAGAAAAATATAAAATAAACTAAAAGTATCAAAACAAGTCAGTCCAACTTACCGGTCCCCTCTACAACGCACTTTAAAATCAAAGATTGAGTTTGATTTACGCCTTCTTCTTCCCTTATTTTATGATACACATTGAAAACAATATGTCTCGCTTGAGATCGAAGTGGGTTTTTCGACATATTCACAAAAATAACAAATTTTCAAGATAATATCAAAAAATTTCAGCAGCGGTTGACACATCAAGTACTTTGATTTGATAGGTGACAATTGACATTGCCATATGAAAATCACAATTTAAAAAAAATAAAAAATGCCATGAGATTCTGGTAGACCTATACCTCCTTTGCGAGATTGCGTAAAGCATATGAATGCCGGCTCAGGCGTTTACAGACACTGTCAGTGTGAGTTTTCCACGACATATCTCTATCTAGCTCTAGTCCTAAAAATTTTGTACTGTTTGTATCTGAAATTATTTTGTCTTTATATTTTATGTCTGGTTTTTTATGATTTGTCATTTGCTCAAAAGTCATTATTTTCGTTTTATCAATATTTATTTTCAAATTATTCGCGCCCATCCATTCTACTAATACTTGGAGACAGTGGTTTATCTCTCTCTCAAGTGTCGTCGCATCATAGTTGCCACTAAAAACGACTGTGCTATCGTCGGCAAACAAAACCATAGGGTGATGTGTTTCTCTAGGCATGTCGTTAATGTATATTATAAATAATAAAGATCCCAGAATACAACCTTGGGGTACACCATAGTTATTGGGTCTCTGGCTCGATAAATACGTATGCTCGGTTTTTGAGGCAAAACATACTTTATCTATCCTCGTAACTTGTTTTCTGTCCGACAAGTATGATTCTAAAAGTTTCAGAGCATTGCCCCTAACTCCATATCTTTCCAACTTCTTTAACAATATAGTACGATCAACAAAATCAAATGCCTTGCTCATGTCCATAAATAAAGCAGCCACTGGACTTCTATTATCAATACCCGTAATAATTTTATCGAAGAGATTAAAAATGGCCATGTTAATATTCTTTTTTCTCCTAAAACCGTACTGCTCATCAGCAAAAAGATTTTTCCGTTCGAAAAAAGAGTACAATGTGTTATAGATTACTTTCTCTATTATTTTGGAGAATATGGGCAGTAAGGCAATAGGTCTATAATTGGCTGGATCATGTTTGCTCCCTTTTTTATGTAGCGGTTTTATTACGGCCAATTTTAGCCGATCCGGAAACACACCCGATTCTAAACACACATTTATTATGTAACTAAGTACTGGTGCTATGATAGTTGATACATATTTAATGACATTTGTTGTGATGTCATCATATCCAGTACTATTTGTATTATTTAACGAATTTATTAGTTTTATAATGTCAGAGGGAATTGTGGGAATTAAAAATAAAGAGTCAAGGTGCATGTCAAATTTTAAATTATGATTACAAATGTTCATGTCAGATACTGATTCGATTTCATTAATAAAATAGTCATTAAATGTTTGGGCGATTATTTTTGGGTCAATTATATCTTCGTTATTTATTCTAAGTTTTGATGTTCCTTCAACCGGCTTATTATTTTTGCATTTATTTATTATTTGCCATGTAGCCTTACTCTTATAGGACGCATTATTAATATAGTTGTTATTTTGTGATTTTTTTGTTAGACGAATAATTGTTTTTAACCGTCGGGTGTAAGTTATAAACCTTGATTTAGTATTGGGGTTTGGGTCTTTCCGAAACTGCCACAGCATTTCGCGCTTGCGTTTACAGCATAATTTTATTCCTTTACTGATCCACTTAGGTGATTTTACTGCATATCGCTTAAGTTTTTTAAGTGGAAAACACATATCGTAAAACAATTTAAACGTGTCGTAAAACTTATTAAATGCGTCATTGGGTTCTTTGCAGGAATATATATCATTGAAAGTCAAATTTTCTAAACATCGTTTAAAGTTTTGCATATTTTCTGTACAGTAGCTACGTCTAAATATGTATCAATAAGGGAGAATGCACGTTTTTTTAACTGGACATTGTAGAAGTTGTGCTGTATGATCAGACATTGCCAATTCGACCGTTACGCATTTACTACCCCGTATATTGTCGACAATGTTATCAATGCAGGTGCCGCTACAAAGACGTGTAGGGGTGAGCACACCTATTTTCAGATTGTAACTTTGCAATAGGTTTTTAAAACTGCGAGAGGCATAGTTCTCCTTTAGAAGATCTATATTGAAATCACCACATAAAATGATCTTTTTCTTACGTATGAAACAGATGTCATTGAGAATCAAATCTAAATTAAAAAGGAATGTATTTAATGAGACCTTATCCATATTAGGAGGTCTGTATATACACAAGACTATTACAGGGTGATTCTGCAACTCTACTGCGCAACCCTCAATAAGGTTTGGTTTACACCATTTTCCTACATCAATCTTTATTCCGATTAGAGTATTCTTCATTACTATACACGAGCCCCCGTTCCTACTTTCTCGTGAATAATATGTGTGGAGTTTATAGTTAGGCACGTGAACATGCATATGATCGTTATTATTCATGTTTGTTTCTGTAATGCATAATATGTCCACCGATTTCCCCTTATCGATAAAATCATTAAGGTGCACACCCAATAAGTCCGATTTATTTACTAGTCCATTAATATTTTGGTGCAGTACAAAAATATTTTCATACACGAAAAAGACTAGCACAAGCTGAATCAGATACCTGTCTAGATTCAGATTGTGCTTTAGCATTCATTGACACTTTCACATTACACTGCATTGGCTTAAAATAATCTAAAATTGTCTTCTGACTGGAGCATATTCTAGTTAATTCACACAGTTTTTCCTGATTATGTGCAGTGAAATACAATGGCTTTTTTATGAGAAATTCTTTTGTGTATTTTATATAGTCAATCTCAATATTTAATTTAGAGCTAAGTTCATTTAAAAATGTACGATTTATTTGTTTTGTATTAAAGTAACGCTTATAATATGAGAATTCGTTTATATTAATATATTTACAGTTGGAGAAACTTTGCGTTAAAAGATGCAAGCTGTGGTTTAACATATTCTTATTTTAAAAAATATTACATTGTACGCCTAGTAAATAAATTTGTTGGCAAGTTTTTAGATTATTAAGCGCTATACATACTTCCTTCAGGAGATGGGATGGATTATTATCATTTGTTCCTATAGAAAGTATAACAATGTCTTGCTCGGTCAGGGATTTATATAATTCTAAGTTATTACATAGAATATCGGAGCATGTTGCACCTGGTTTGACTAGGGCTGAGACCGTGTAACAATCATTCCACTCGGCTGTCCTTCTATTGATTAAAACCTGTGAAAGTCCTCGAACTTGTTCATCTCCCAGAATTATTATTCTAGGTTTCACACATGACTTTTTGTTTGATTCATCTTGCAGAAATTTTTGGTTACGTTCTTGTGATGTTTTTGCTTTAACTTCACTTGAAACACATTCCTTGAGTGAAGTATCACTATCTTCTCTTTGAAAATCAAGTGTTTTTCTACATTGCCTTCTGCTTTTCTTCCTGCGAGCCGGGTTAGTTCTCTGGGGAGTGCTTGTACATATCGTTTTTAAATAGGTAATTTGTCTTTGTTGTTCCTGTGTTACTTTGGTAAGCGAGCCATTCTCGAGTAACAGTTCGTCAATTTGTTCGTGTGCGCTATTGAGTTGATCAGTCAATGATTTTATTTGTTTTCTTAAGTTTCTTGTGTTGTCATTGTCGTAGTTTGTAATTTGTTCGGGTAGACTGTCTGCTATAGACCTCTCAGATGACGATGGGCTGGTTAAACATAGCCGGTCAAACGATGTTGAAGTTTTTTTGTGTTTTTTACGCATCGTCACGTTATTCCTTTTATCAGAATTCATTGTAAAGTGTCGATATACTTCCAAAAAGTAACTGCTTGGCCGTGATTCGAACCCACGACCACACGTTCAATTCAGCGGAGGCACACAGTCTCGCTACGCGGCTATCGAGCGCTTCCGAAGTCAAACCAAATAAGTTGACCGCTTTGTCCATCCAGTACTTTTGTAAGTGTTCTGTGTTATCGACTTCACTTTACGTGTAAGCTGGTGCGGTTGTTACAATATAGATGGCGTTGTCCTAAGTATTTAAGACTATGACGGTGCCATTATTCAAAAATATTTTCTTAACGATTTATTCGTGATAAGAAATTCAATTGTTACATTGTTGATCACTTTCACTGCTGGTAATCTCACTTGAAATGGTGTTTTCTCACTTTTTCACAGATTTAACTGATATTACACCGTTTGTAAACAGTATAAAGATGTTTAAATGAAGACACTGTCACTTCCACGGTTCTTGTCTTATTTCATCATTTATTTGTTTTGTGTCCTTTTTTGGTGCTAGATAACACTATCACTGATGTATATTGTTTATTCAAGTCACTTAAGTTTAAATTTATCTTGATATTACTGCTTTTAAAATATTAGAAAATAAAAAAATACGGAGCGATATGTTGTCGTGACGGCAGCGCCATCTTACCTAGATCTTGCTTCTTGTTTAAAAACCCAGCATTACCCTAGAAATATGCTGATAAAACGCCAAATATTGTAAGGTACGTAATAATAATCCGTTTTCTATCGCTTGCAAATCTTTTCTACTAACACTTACCAAATGTTTAGTCTCAATAGCAGTCAACTCGGCGTCAATTTGTTGGATGGCTGTGACGCCCTCCATCAGTTTGTCCGTCAATTGATGGTCCATCCGCGTCTTTGCTTGGAACACGAAACAACTGAGCAACGCTGCTATTTCCGCAGGAGACTTGTCTTTGAATACGTCTCTAAAGACCAGCTCGGCAATTATAAGTTCATTTGTGCCACCTATGCCACATGCTATGCGTCCTGTAAAAGGAAAACAAAATTGGTTGAAAAAAATCTTCTAAAAAACTTACGTGGAATTATCTACCACTGATATTTCCATTTCCACAACAATTTTAATTAAGCTACTATCAAGGCAGTGTAAAGAAATAATTCTAAAAGTCTGAGAGTGGAGTTAGTGAAATTTAAAATCTCATAACCATACATCAAAATATTTAATTATCGGCTTCATATTTGGAACAGGCACATTTTATCTTAATGACCTGACCTGGGTTTTACTGTGTTTACCACATTAATCGAAATGTTAAATGAAATTGTAGTCTCTTTAAAGTCTATTATACACTTACCTTTACGAATAACGCTGTCATGTTCGTCAATGTAGCTGAGCTCCCTCAGCACCATCAGTCGGCTCTGATAGTCAGGGTACAAAGCCAAGTTCTCGAACGACAGCAACCGTTTGTATTTGTCTCGTTTTTGCTCCTTCAGATTTCGCTCGTAGAC
Source organism: Orthosia gothica (assembly GCA_949775005.1). Classification (NCBI taxonomy): domain Eukaryota; kingdom Metazoa; phylum Arthropoda; class Insecta; order Lepidoptera; family Noctuidae; genus Orthosia; species Orthosia gothica. The sequence goes on along the minus strand of OX459039.1, from coordinate 6,072,193 downwards.
TACTGCGAACTCCGTCTTAAAGTTCGCTATGTCCGTGCCTTTTCGATGTTCTCCAAGTTCGGTCTGAAATTTTTATTAGGCTACAATGCGTCCAACGAGTTATTGTTTTTTTTAATTTGGATTTAGTGGTCCCAGATCCCAGAGCCCCAGATGCTTCTAATTTCTTTTTGCACAAAATGTGTGGATTGAGCAGAACCAGCTCTTGACACCTATAAATTGACCACATGACATTGGTTTGCACCAATATTTATACACAGTAACAATTCACAGTGAGAGTAAATGACGAATTACGAAATATCTAAAAGAGAGAGTGAAAGAAAGAGTACTCCTCTCCCATTACATCTGTTTTTATACGAAGAGTATTAGAAGCATAAAATTGACAGTGGAAGTTAAAATTCTTAAAATTAAACGGGCAAACGTCACATTAAGAGCGGAACATCAAAATTAAGCGGGCAACATCAAAAAGGAAATTCTCAAAATAAATCCTTACAATATTAACTCCGACGGTAGTTAAATATTCAAAAATAGTTTTTTTTATCACATTTTCTTTTTATCACATTCTTCGTATACCGGGACTAAAATAGCTCATTAATCCCTAGGAACTAAAAGTGATTTGAATTTGGTATGTGGATATTGTTAGTAAATGTTCCAAATCAGCAAAGAGATAAATCACAAACCATGCGGTCCAAAAGTCACCTATCAAACAAAAAAAAAACCCAAATCAAAATCCGTTCATCCGTTCGGGAGCTACGATACCACAGGCAGACACGTCAACCTTATAACACCTCGCTTTTGAGTCGGGGGTTAAAAATAGGATTAGGTACATCGCTAAAATCGATTACGACGAATGTTTGAGGTGAATTGCTAATGTAATGAGCGATTGTAATTCTATATCGTCCGCACGGGAACATTGTATTGAACAACAAAAAACCCATGCTTTATTTTCATTTCTGACCCAAGTGATAAAGACGCTTAAGTACCGTTATTTTTACTACAACCTTTCATCAAAGATACGATATATAATACTAGTATCGATTATAATATTTTGATATCGATTAAAACAGCTACTTGACATTCGCAAAACATTAACAAACTCGCAGAGCTCCCTCTAATTTTAAGATTTACCTTGTATTTGTCTATCTTGTAAAGAGACGAGAGTACTTCCTCGTCGGTGAAGGGCAGCGTCTGTGTGAGATTCGAGTGTTTCAGCGAGAAGACCCCCGAGGACACTGCATGAGAGAGGCGCGACAGTTCATGAACTGCGCACAAGCAGCTATTGCTTACTGGGGCGTCTTTGTACCTGCGACAGTGGAAATTGAGCTATAGTGCCAAACAAAATTGTTCTTATCTTTGCATTTAGCATTTATTTTATTGTATAAAAAAAATATGTCGATAACGTTATTGAAAGTATAGCTATGTACCCGTTTTTGCCCTTGTATATGTACTTTCTCCAAGAATGCCAAAGATAATTCCCAAAAGAAAATTGTATTTTCTATACAAAGCTGACCAAAATTTATATGGGACTTACAATATTTAAACAGGTTTGTGGTGGTTTTGTTTTAGTAAAAGAATTTCATAATAGGATCAGGCTTTCCAGAGATTACCTCCTAAAGACAAGCAATAATTGTTTAAAAAAGTCGATATCAGACTGTAATTTTTTAATAATACGAAATCAGAATAAATGTAGCGCCACTGTCAACATTGATGGTTATGTTTTATCCAACTTTCTATTTCTTTCTTTCGATCAGGAGAAAAAAATGAGATATCAATGCAACATAACATACCTAGGCATTTGCCTCCTCTCCCAGTCATCAATAATCGACATAGGTTCGATTTTGAACGTAATGGTAGTAACCTCTAATATATTCTTAGAAGAGATGCACAAAATGGTATGCTCCATTGTGCATTCTTCTGCGTCTGCAATACAAGAAAACAAGAAATTGATATGGTATTTATTTACATTGATATAAGATTTAAATTACAATGGTTATTGAGACGATGCGGCTGGATTCTGTCCTCATTTTGTACTAAAGCACATCAAAGGATACCAGCTCCTTAATTGCTTATCTGTTTTAACCACACGGAGCCCACTCCTTCCCTTTCGTTTTGGTAACTCAGCAATATGCATTACATGTTTTACGCTGTCGAGTAGACGGATTTTTAACATATGAAGCAATTAAAAGCATACCGAACGCTATTCTTTGAACTTACAAATTAGGATGCAAGAGTTTTCCGATCATTGTAGTACCGGACACTATGCTTAAAGCATAGAACAGCTATTTCAATCGACAGACAAACCGAACCAAGCGTCGCCGCGTCGTCGTTCAGCTTTACGATCACGCAGACTGTCTAGCACTTTCGCCACGGTAGTAGCTAATGAAATGGGCTTATAATAGCTGTGTTATCCGATGCATCGCCAGTTTTATTATTGATTATTGGCACAACCATAGTCTTCAGACACTCGTCCAGAGCAGGTAAGAGTGTTTTAGGCAAAATTGAAAAAAAAAACATTGCAAAATCTCTAAGCAGATAAACTCCCGCATGCTGTAATTGCTCAATACTAATTCCATCCTGCCCTGGGGCTGGAGACTTACCTTTGGTCATATTGCTAATAACGGTAGATGTCTCTCGCCGTAAAACGTGGTATTACTGCTGCCCCATGATAATTTGCCTGATTTTATTAGTATTGAGCATCCCCGGTACGCTGGGAGGAGATTCTATCTGAAAGTGACTTTTAAACATGTAGGTACGCAATGTCATGCGGCTCAGTTACTACATTAATATTAAGAGACTTTTTACAGCGAAACAGTCGCAATGCTGTCGCAGGTTATATGTATTTCCCGCGCTCTAGTGTCGACCTGTGAAAGCTTACTCACACCCTACCGTCAACATCAATCTTTTTTTTTATTTAGGGTACGCTCGCCACCACTATCTCACCTGATGGAAAGCGATGATGTGGTCGACGGTGAAGCACGCTTCACCGCCAATCTTCTCTCATTTTTTTCCTAATGTGACACAAACGTGTGTTTACGAATTAATATAACCTCGCAATAAACATATAAAACAAAGTATACATATAAAACAAAGCCGTGTTAGTTACACCACTTATAACTCAAAAACGGCTGGACCAATTTTTATGATTTTTGTGTTTATGGATTTATCTTCGTATGGAATAGGATAATCTATATAAATAACCCAGTCGGGTAATAAAAAGACAAGTCCTGACTGACTGATTGACTGACTCATCAACGCCCAGCCCAAATCCTTAAGACTTAGACAGCTGAAATTTTGCACAGAGGTTCCTTTTATAACGTAGACAAGGAATAAGGAAGGATTTTTCGAAATTCAAATCCTTAGGGAGTTAAATAAGGGATGAAAGTTTGTATGAAACTCTGTCATTTTTAATTTTAAATGAATGAAATATGGTATTTAGCCTCTAAATATAAATAAATAAATACTACTTCAAGGATTTTTTGAATTTCATCCCTTAAAGGGGTAAAAAGGGGTGTTAAAGTTAGTAAGACAAGTAAATTGTTTATCAGCAAAATTACTTAAATCTTAGTATTTCTGTTCTTCAAAACAGTTAAAGAAACACGTATTTAAGGATTTTTTTTATTTAATTCCTGAAAGGGGTAAAAAAGGGTGTTAAAGTTTGTAAGAAAATAAATTGTTTGTCATCAAAATTACTTGAAACTTAGTATTTCTGCTCTTCAATACAATCAAAGAAACACGTGTTGGAATTTTTTTGAGTTTCATCCCTTAAAGGGCAAAAAAGAGTTGTTAAAGTTTGTAAGAAAAATAAATTGTTTATCTACAAAATTACTTGAATCTTAGTATTTTTGCTCTTCAATACAATTAAAGAAATACGTGTTGAAGGTTTTTTTGAATTTCATCCCTAAAGGGGTAACAAGGGATGTTAAAGTTTTTAAGAAAAATAAATTGTGTATCAGCAAAATTACTTAAATCTTAGTATTTCTGCTCTTCAATACAATTAAAGAAACACGTATTGAAGATTTTTTGAATTTCATCCCATAAGGGTTAGAAAGAGGTGTTAAATATATATGTTAGAAAAATAAATTGTTTATCAGCATTTTACTTGAATCTTAGTATTTCTGCTATTCAATACAATTAAAGAAACACGTGTTGAAGATTTTTTTGAGCTTCATCCCATAAGGGTTAAAAAGGGGTGTTGAAGTTTGTAAGAAAAATAAATTGTTTATTATCAAAATTACTTGAAACTTAGTATTTCTGCTCTTCAATACAATTAAAGGGCACTAGACAAAAAAACCACCAATGGTATACAAAGAAGTGCATAATTAAATTCTTACTTCCTGATGAAGACATTGTTAGCGTAAACTAATTGGAATACCCATATCTAGACTGTACAGAATGGCACAAAACTCATCACTTTATCGAAAGATGCTATAATTGTTTCTTCGACAATTACTCTGCTTCGAAATTAGTGAATTAAACAGATACAAAATATAGCTGGTAACGTCCAAGCGCTTGTTACCTACGACGCGTCAAGCCATTCTACGAGGACGACAACTTTTCATTGAAAATGAGCAAACTCTGTGAATATGTGAATAAGCAAAACTATCATCTCTGCGGCACAGAAAAGCCGCGTATAATCCAGGAAGAGTTCACAGATGAACTGAATGAACTTCAGGAAAAGTGAAGAACACCATCTCAAACTTATTGAAGATTAAAGTGAGATGAAATTTGGTATGGAGATAGTTTGAGACCATGAGAAGGACATAGGCTACTTGCATAAAACACGAAAGGGGAGAAATGGGGGATGGGGCGTTACTTTTGTATGAAATTTCATAATAGGGCTTAAACCGATGAACCGATTTAGATGGCATTTGATATGAAGATACAGTGTAAACTCTTTATAACGTTATCCTTTATAACGATAAACTCCCTATAACGTTGGAGTGAGCCCAAGTTGGTTGGTTTGCGTTAAAACTCACATATTGAAACACTCTTTATAGCGATACGCCATTCTCTATTACGAAGAAATGTGTTCATATTTGTAGACAGTAAATATTTATTATCGGTATTATTGTTTATGTTATGTTATCAGGTAACAAAAGACTTTGAAGCTCCGAAACATCCGAGGTCGGTCTAGCTTTTGTTATCCTTAATTGCCTTGTACACGTGCAGTATGACGCATTGTTTTCTCGGAAGTGATGGTCTTCGACCAAGCATACTGGGTACCTTTCGTATTATCAGTCGTAAACCTACTTTGAAACTGTTAACATGGCCTTATCTAAGACATACATACAATTAAAAATTCTTGTATTAAAAATTCTTATTAATTTGGTTTTTTTTTGTTCACTCCATATAACGATAACTCTCTATAACGACAAAAAATGCTCAGTCCCTCGAGTTTCGTTATAAAGAGTTTACACTGTAGTTTGATACCTTGGAAAGGCCATAGACTACTTTGTTTGCATAAAACATGAAGGGCGAGAAATGGGAGGGTGTTAATTTTGTATCGTGTGTACATGTAACTTCTTATCATGCAACTTCTTCTTATTATGAAAAGATTTAGATGACATTTTGTTTGGAGATAGCTTCTCGAAGTGGGGAGAAATGGGGGAGAGGGTTAATTTTGTATGTAACCTCTTAAAATGCAACTTCTTTTTATTATGGACTGATTTAGATGATATTTGGTATGGAGATACTTTGAGGCCCTGAGAAGGATATAGGCTACTTCTTTTTGCATTAAATACCATGAAGAATAGCACAAAACTATCAAAGGAGTCACGGGGCCGATTTTGATTAAAATTAAAACTGCAGCATTGGAATTTTCTCACCCTGTATGTCGACAACCAGAATTGATTGACAAAATCTATATTAACGCGGGCGAAGCTGCGGGTAACAGCTAGTAAGTTATAAAACATCGAAAAAATTAACGATAAAAATACATTTTCCCATACATTTTGCGAACACAGCGCCATGGCGTTGTATGCTGGTTCCGGTATAGCCAGTAGATGGCGCTGTCGATATTTCTCAAATTCGTCTTATAATTTTAATAATATATAAAACACTTAAAATGGTTCTACCTATTTCCGTTATAGACTTTTAAACCATCCAACCGATATGCCCCAAACCGGTTTCATTAGAAAGGAAATGCGAAGATGGTTTAAGACCAAAAAAAATATTGTTAGGTATGTAGGGCAGGGTAGGTAGGGTAAGGTAGAGAAGGGCAGGTAGGTTGGTAGGTAGGGTACCTACCCTACCTGCCCTTCTCTACCTGTAGTGTGTAGATAGGTAGATAGGGTAGGGGGAAAGATAGGTAGGGTAGGGTAGATAGGTATGTACGGTAGGATACGTAGGTATTTACGGTAGGATAGGTAGGTATGTACGGTAGGATAGGTAGGTACGTACGGTAGGGTAGGGTTGGGTTGGTTGTGGTATCTGTATAAACCATTCCATTATTAACCGACAGTTAAAAGTATATAATACTCAGTGCGTGTAATTTTTTTGGGAATCTTTGAAATAATTTATATGGCAAAACAACGTTTGCCGGGTCAGCTAGTCTATACTAATATTATAAAGAGGAAAGGTTTGATTTTTTGTTTGTTTGTTTGTTTGTATGAATTGAATAGGCTCCGAAACTACTTGGCAGATTTGAAAAATTCTTTCACTGTTGGATAGTCCATTTATCGAGGAAGGTTATAGGCTATATAACATCACGCTACGACCAATAGGAGCGGAGCATAAATGAAAAATGTTACAAAAACGGGAAAAAATATTCCTTTTTGAGAGCTTCCATTGCGTGCGCTGCGTAAATGGTTTAAGTTACGCAAATATCATGTATGATGGAATTGTTTCTCTTTAAAAGTTCTAAAAAAAAGTCCGTGACACCATATTATGTCTATCTTTTAAGGTGGACTCACAATAGCAAATTTTATGTTCTAAATTTTAATTAGATCAACGCTGCCGGTAGAAACAAAAGTTGGTTGCATTCGTATAGTAGTATATATATTATTTCTTATTCAAATAAATAGTTCAACAAGTTGGTAGGTAGATAGGGTAGGGTAGGTAGGGTAGGGTAGGTAGGGTAGGGTAGGTAGGGTAGGGTAGTGTAGGGTAGGGTAGGGTAGTGTAGGGTAGGGTAGTGTAGGGTAGGGTAGTGTAGGGTAGTGTAGGGTTGGGTAGGGTAGGGTAGGGTAGGGTAGGGTAGTGTAGGGTCGGGTAGGGTAGTGTAGGGTCGGGTAGGGTAGGGTAGTGTAGTGTAGGGTAGGGTAGTGTAGGGTAGTGTAGGGTCGGGTAGGGTAGGGTAGGGTAGGGTAGTGTAGGTAGTGTAAGGTACGGTAGGTAGGGTAGATAAATGTTTGGTGTTTTTATGGCAAAACAAAGTTTGCCCGGGCCAGCTAGTTATTTATAAACAGAGGAAGTCTGAAATCTGCAGTCTTAAACTTACGTTGTGATGTGGCGACCGGCGCCACGGCCCTATGTCAGGTATACTTGCTTCTTTTTCGCGTAACCTGCGTCCATTCAGTATCCTTCGTTAATTTCATGTCTGCAAAGGAAAACAGCTGTTATGAAGCGCATCAGGTATGAAATAGTTATTTTGTTACATTTTACCTTTTATATGAATGATAATCTGTACTTAAGACAGATGTTAAGACAGATTATTATTCATATAAAAGGTAAAATAAAACTAATACTTCATTAAAGGCGTTTTTAATTACTGTAGATTTAGATTTTGATCAATAAATTAATTTTAAATATTCATTAAATATGTTTGGCAGAACGTATATTCTGCTCGTGCCTTTTTACGTTACGATGTGACAGCTATTTGCACATGCGCAGTAGATTTGCCCGAGGAACTATTAGTTAATCTGTGGATATTCTGAACGCGCTTGAATAAGCCCGCCATTTTATTAATTTCATTTTATTAATTCATTTTTTTTTTTTTTTTCTCGCACAATGCATAGTAAAATGTTGTATGATACACGTACGTAAGATGATTGCCGACTCGTGTCGATTTATCCACTCACTCGCTTCGCTCGCTCTTGATTAAAATGCCACTCATCGGAAATCACCTACCTTCCGCACTTGTAGCATAAATAACTATTACAATGCATGTCCTCGTAAAAAGCGGTTTTCCAAGCAGCCAAACTGTGCGGCAAGTGTCACTTTTTTCACTAGTGCTTTTTAATTTCCTGTATTTTTTTAATTTTTATCTCCAACGTCAGCCCGACGCATAGAGTTTTTATTATTTGAGAAAAGTTTTAAAAATTAGTTATAGTTAGTATTAGTTGCCCGAGGAACTATTAGTTAATCTGTGGATATGCTGAACGCGCTTGAATAAGCCCGCTATCTTACTAATTTCATTTTATTAAGTAATTTATTTCCTCGCACAATGCATAGTAAAATGTTGTATGATACACGTACGTAAGATGATTTCCGACTGTGTCGATTTATCCACTCATCGGAAATCACCTACCTTCCGCACTTGTAGCATAAATAACTATTATAGTTATTGTTAGCGACGCAAACTTACTTTTCTTACAGGAAATATCAATTGTACTGTTTGTTTTGAATAATGGTAAAAATAAAACCTTAGTTGTCCATTTGTTTAATATGTGTATTTTGCATATTTTGTATTTTTTGTGTTTATTTCTTGTAAATAAATATGAAGACAGGAAGAGGGTTAGCATTCGGTGCTGTCCGCAGTCATTGAAGGGTTGGCGCAGTTTTTCAGTTGTGCCCGACCGACCGCCATTGACAGCGGTCACGTTTGTTTTCTCTCCTACGGGCAACCGCCAGATGTTATGCTTTCTCCTGCCTTCCATTGTCTACTGAAGTCTTGCATTTTTAATCCTTCTACCCTTTCCGAGTCTCCTTTTGAGATTGGCTACAGTTATTGTGCCACAATCACTACAATAATTGTACATTTTTTACAGTTCTTGCTTAGTCTGTTACAGCTGATCTACAGTCGCATTGAATTATTAAGAGTAATTGCGTAATCGCAAATAATTAATATAAATGTATGTACTTATAAACAATTTGATCTCAGCTTGTAAAATAACGATACTTTCAAAAGTCAACAGATGAAAGAAAATGTTATTGGGGGTAGTTTATTTAGATCATGAGCTTCAAGATGGACATTTTCTCAGGGTCTACATTCTTAATAACTTCTGTAATATCAAATTCATTATGATTGTTTTTGCATTCTTTGTTTTTATGTTTCATTTGACTTTCAGTAGAAACAGACCGAAACAATAAGGACTTATGGGGTTTCTGATTTCTTCTGTTAAAAAAGCATAACTGCACATCCTTACTAGGCTTTCACTGTTCATCCCTTCATGTCTGTGTTGCACAAACGTTAACAGATCATTAGACATTCGCTTAGATAAGCTCATTAGCCGACGACATATTTAACAAAACTTATCGCTACGTTACAACATCGTAACGTAAATGAGAAACGTAACAGACAGTAATCAAGCAACGGGCGCTCAGCGGTGACACGTAACGTAAATGAGTAATATTTACCTATAGAATCATACATAGCGGAGAAACTAAGCATTCGGTACCAGTTCTCGTCCTTCTTAAAGTTGTACTTGGTATGGTCTTGAATTTTGGCGTTCAATATCAGGACCTTGAATGGGGTTTGACTTGGACCTAAAACATAACATCACATTATAATTGATATAGTGCCCGCCACGTAAGTTGGCAAGGTTTTGGAGTAGTGGGGGTAAGTTCCCATATTCCGCTGACCAACCACCATTTAGAGCGCACGGAACGTGGACGTGACACGATTGGTCTGTGGATCCTTGTGTCAACTGACCAACCAAACGCGCGCTCGGAACGGTCCTAAACGTTCCCCGCGCCCCGCTTCACTGCCAAAGATACCTAAAAAACTACTTCTGCGCTTGTAACGACTCTTATCAACTTACGTGCCGGGGATTATAGTAGTATTACTTTTCATTTCCGAGCCGGATAGTATACAGTAGTTCTAAAAGTTGCAGAACATTGTTGCAAGCCGCAACATGATTTTGTGTTGTTGAATACACTACTAATAACTCAACCAAATTTTTTTTTCCTTGAAAAGAAGAAAAAGAAGCACCAACTAAGCCACTTACCATTACAAGTCAACAGCACACCAAGCTGATTCATATAAGGCGCAGCAGACACCACCAATATTCTCCCTGCCGTCAATTCCTTCCCCAGTTCTTCCGTATTGACTAGTATAGGCATGACTTCGTTCAAGGCGTTAATGTAAGCAGCTGCGGTATCATAGAACAAAGCCAACGGCGCTAAGTGGGCATCCAGCGGTGTTTTGGTGGCATCATGGTATTCTTTTTCAGCGTGTTGTAATTTTTTTTTGTAGTTGTCCGCTTGACATATTTGGTTGAACTCCCGGAATGATCGCTGCATCATGCCTTCTACTGATACTGTTTCTGCCCTGAATATAAATTTTGGTGACGTATATTGTAAGAGGTACGGTTTACTGAACTGTGTATCTATTTACAAAGGAAAACTCATAGAATACCGTAAAGGAGTATGAAGCCATAAGTATTTTTAAAAGATAAGGAATGAAATCTACCAATCGAAAAGGCTACGGTTTTTTATAGGGCAAGTACGTCGCATGGCTCAACATGAGTCTATGTACCGAAGTATACCTTACATCTATATATATAAAACAAAGTCATGTTAGTTACACCACTAACTTATAACTCAAGAACGGCTGGACCAATTTTTATATTTGTGGATTTATCTTCGTCCGGAATAAGTAAGAAAACATCGAAAAAATTAACGATAAAAAAAACATTTTTCCATACATTTTGCGAACACAGCGCCATCTCTGATACATGATAGAAACAAAGCACACACAAAAATGAACATGGCGTTCATGCTGGTTCCGGTATTGGTGGGGTAGGTAGTGTAGGGTAGGAACGGTAGGGTATGTAGGGTAGGTAGTGTAGGGTAGGTACGGTAGGGTAGTGTAGGGTAGGTACGGTAGGGTAGGGTAGGGTAGGGTAGGGTAGGTAGGGTGGGTAGGGTAGGTAGAGTAGGGTAGGTACGGTAGGGTAGGTAGGGTGGGTAGGGTAGGTAGGGTAGGATAGATGTATGTTTGGTGTTTTTATGGCAAAACAACGTTTGCCGGGTCAGATAGTAAACATTACAATCAAGATTCATTTCATTGATGCATTTTTGGAACTCAATCCGAAGATGCCAATTTACACACTCAGCTATACATCTACGAAGGTAAAAAAGCAATAACAAGAAACCTTACCGTAACAAGCTAAGTATCATGGCGTACGTTAGTCTGAACTGCGAGGACAGTTTCTGTGGAATGCCTAACATCATGTCCTTCAGTTGCCCCAGGTCAGGTACTTCGTCCTTACATAGTATTATCACAGTTCCCGTGTCATCCAGACCTGGAAAAAAATTAATATATCATGCAATCGCTCATACATTTTATGGGGCAAGCAGTGCTAACCTTAGAAATTGTAGTAGGTATGTATTACAATATCTTAAAGGTCTGTCCAACGGATTATTGGTTTTTTGACAGCTGGAACTTGTGATTGCAGTAACGTAAAATTTCGATTATTGACACTTAAATTGGTATTCTAGTTTTTTTTTTTTTTCCCGTAGGTAGATTAAAACGTGTTGCCATTTATGTGCCTGTGTTTATTTTAACCATCGACGGAAAAAGAGCTGTCATAAGTTTGTCGTGTGTACCTGTATGTTTGTGTATCTGTCTGTGGCATCATAGCTCCTAAACGGAGGAACCGATTGAGATTTCTTTTTTTTTTTTTGTTTGGTAGGTGACTTTATCGAGTGTCCTTAGCTATGTTTGATGAAAATCAGTTCAGCCGTTCTATTGTTATGAGAGTTTTACTGTTTGTATCGGGGTATTTTCACAATATATCGTGTCTTAATTACGTATTCAATAGATTGTTGATCAAAGCCTATCTACTACTAGATAAATTATGTAGTATGAATTAAAAATGTTGTGTGTTGTGTGTTTTTATGTGGTGTACAATAAAATATTAATAAAAAAATGTGTCGGGGTTTTTTTATGTTTTACTTGTTATTAAATACTCTAGGCTTTGTTAACATTAAAATCAATTTTGCAGGTTATATATAGCAAAAAATAAAGCAGATAATTTATTAAATATCAAAACAATTAATTATGTACCTCGTCTCCCAGCTCTACCCGCCATCTGTATGTACTCAGCCGGTGCAAGAGCACGACGCTGCACTCCGTCGAACTTCTTAGTCTCATCAAACACTACCGTACGCGCGGGCATGTTTACGCCCATAGCGAAAGTTTCCGTTGCGAACAGAATTTTTACCTGTAAATACAGAAAGATTGAGTGCATTTTTGAGTTTACCAATACAATCTATTGGTAAAAACAAAAGTAGCAAATTGTTTTTTTTTTCGGTTTGACTGTTTTGCTTTTGTTTGTAAATAATAAAAAGTATGACACTGTAAAACCGAGACTGGTCCGAGTTTTGTGCGAGATTTTATGGCTTTTGTACATTAATATTACTTACGAAACCATGCTGAAACAACACCTCAACAATTTCTTTGAGTATTGGCAAAATACCACTGTGATGAACTCCAATGCCTTTTTCCAAGACCCTTTGCAGCCTTATCACCTGAAAACCATAGACAAAATATACAAATGTGTTGTTACTTCTTTTTGAAAACTTATGCAAGGTTTTATAATCACCTGTGGTAATCTCCTATCAGGCTCATTCAATCTTTGCAGACACTTTTGGAAAAAGGATCTAATCTGGCCCTTTTCTTCGGGAGTAGTCAAGTCTAGTGTCGTCAAACTTTGAGCATTCTGATCACATCTGAAATATTAAATGCTGTCTATGAAAGGGGTCTGTCTCAGTTCACTACATTTCGCATCACTATGGGGTTAGAATCGGTACCGTCCCTGGGTCTAGAAAAAGTCCGGCTGAGTCCGCGAACCAACGTCAACATAATTGCCACGTGGTCGGGCGCACCTATTATGATGATGGGAGATATCTTGTTTGGGCAATAAGAATTATATTGATAAGTTACTCATTATTTTCTCAGCAAACCTTTTCATTTGATACTCATATCATGGCAGTGCACAAAAAATAACTAGTCCGCCATCTTGACCTGTTCGCCATATTGGATTTGGAATGAAATCACTTAGCTAACCATGCATTGTCATCCAAACTAAACGTGTATGCAAAATTTCATCTTAATTGGAAGGATAACTGCTTTAAAATTCAGTTACAAGATTTGACCCGAACACACTTACATACATACACAACACTACAATAAATGAATACAAGTTAAATAAATGCTTGCAAAAAGAGTCCTTCGTTGTCGAGGTTTCAAAGAAAACTTAGCTAATTTCATCATCATCTTCATCTCAACCGAACGACGTCGCTGCTAAACATACCAGGCCCCTCAGAAAGTATTGCGAAAAAAAGTTTTTATATATGGGAGACTGGCCAGTTATAATGTTTTTCGAAAATATGATTATTTATAAGTAAAAATAAGTAAGTTCCAATTTCAAAATTTCCCTCCACATTTTTTGCGAGTTAATTCAAAGTATTGTGTCTCACTGAAATATGGATCTGCGCCGGGAACATTTTAGAGCTATGATTTTATACGATTTCAAGTGTCGCCTGAAACCGGATGAATCGTACGATAGACTTCAAATGGCATTCATGGATGAAGGCCCTTCCAAGGCAACCGTGTATCGTTGGTATAACGAATTCAAGCGCGGTCGACCAACTTTGGGGGATGACGAAAGAAGCGGTCGCCCTTTGACGGCTGTTACCGAAGAAAACGTGCTAGCAGTGAAAAATTTAATCCAAGACAATAGGCGAATTACATATCAGGAGATTCAACACATATTGAAGATTGGATCGGGAAGCGTTCACGAGATTCTACACAGCCATCTTCGCGTGAGGAGGATAGTATCACGCTGGGTGCCGCACAACCTCACCGATGGTCAGAAGCAGGCCCGGGTGGAATGGTGCCGTGATATGCTTAACAAATTTGAAGCAGGCTCGTCTCGGCGTGTTTACGACATCGTTACAGGTGATGAGTCCTGGATTTATCAATACGACCCAGAAACCAAGCGCCAGTCGACTGTTTGGGTGTTTCAAAATGAGCCAACGCCTACCAAAGTGAAGCGATCTAGAAGCGGGGGTAAGATTTTGATCGCTAGCTTTTTTAATTTGACTGGCCACTTGGTATCAATTCCCTTACGGGATCAAAGAAGCATTAATGCCGAATGGTATACTACCAAATGTTTGCCAGAAGTTTTCTCTGTTATAAGCAACAAGCGACCAAACACAGGGCTCCGCGGGCTACTGCTCCACCACGACAATGCACCTGCGCACACCGCACTCAAAACGAGGGACTTCCTGGACAGCACGCCAGTCAAACTCCTGGGTCACCCTCCTTACAGCCCTGATCTAGCACCGTGTGACTTCTTTTTATTCCCAAAAATAAAAAATCAGCTCAAAGGGATACAATTTTCGTCGCCGGAAGATGCGCTGGCTGCGTTCGAGCAGGCTGTAAACGAGGTGTCTGCGGCGGACATGTTAATAAACACTACCGTAATATAAATATAATATATTACCTGTTACGTGAAAAAGTAAATGCCACGACAGGTAGATTGTCTTGCTGTCTCAAATGATATATAAAGGCTTTCCACATAGCGTGTTCTTCTTGAGGATTCATATAAGTTTTAAAGCCTAAAAAAAATATCGATATTAATTCAAAATTAATTATCGAGTTTTGTCTACAAACGAAATTTTCTGGTTAACCAATTTTCAGGTTCATTATTAAAGACTTAATGGCAAAAAGTGGTCAAGCGAGAACATTCGCATTAATCTATGCTCGAGTTAAGATTTAACGAATAAAAAAAAGTACGACTTGTTTTTATATTTGGGATCATTTACCTGCTGTTCTAGATGTCTTCCTGTACTCAGGCTCTCTTGTTTTCTTGGCGGCAACCGCTTCATCGTATCCTCTATGTCGGAAGTTTCCTTCTTGATCAACTATCAAGAACCTTTCATTCTTTGACTTTACTCCATTGCCTGAAATATAATAATTAAAATTCAATATAATAATAATTAATTCAAAGGAATAAAAATTACACATTATTTAACAAAACAGGGGTTGAAACCAGAACCCCAGCTAAGTTATAAATTAACTCGTATTATGTGCGGTGGTACAGTTCGGTGATGCAAAATGATAAAAAGAGGTTCCAAAGACACCAACTTCCAAAACCAAAGTTATTTTTGTACTTTTTAATGTTTTGCTTTGGCAGTTGGATTATGTTTATTTTTTTCTTTACATATCGATACTGTTTCATGTACTGGATCGACCCTCCACGGGATTGTTACCACAGAACAGATAAAAGAGGTTAGAATGATCTTGTGGGCGGGGCAGGAGCGCTGCACTTATGAGCGAACGCTCAAAAGCAACCGAAATTAGCTTAAAAGGGTAGTAATTCACAAGAAATTAGCTTAAAAGGGTAGTAATTCACAAAAAATTAATTAAAATATATTATGTCACAACATAATTATGACGTATAACAGAAATAAGGCTAGCAAAAAACGAAAAAAAAAACCGGCCATGTGCGAGACGGACTTGCGCACGAAGGGTTCCATACCATTATCGCAAAAAACGGCAAAAACATCACGTTTGTTGTATTCCCATACAACAAACGTGATGTTTTACTGCCCCACTGAAATATTTATTTTATTCTGTTTTTAGTATTGTTGTTATAGCGGCAACAGAAATACATCTGTGAAAATTTCAACTGCCCAGCTATCACGGTTCATGAGATACAGCTTGGTGACAGACAGACAGATCGAGGGACCGCGGAGTCTTAGTAATAGGGTCCCGTTTTACCCTTTGGGTACGGAACCTTTAAAACAATTTCGCGGCTATATCTGATCTTCCCCTTAATTTTATATTATTATTTATATGTATTTAGAAGGACCACACTATTCATACCCCGTCCCCCTCCCGAAATTATAGCGAAAAATTGCAAAACTTACTGTAACAAAATTACAGTAATTAATCGACCTTTTGGACACCGCAACATGTGTGAGAAATAAATTTCTTATGCGCGTGTGTGAGTCAAAAATCATAAGAAAAATGTTCTTTATTCAATTAAGCCCAGAGTACCTACATCAAGCGCAGTGTTAGATTGGTTGAATGAACTTTCAACAGCCAATCACAACAGATAACGCGTGCTTGACAATTTGTCACATCAACTCTCCGATAATTTTGGGCTGTGAAACTGGGGGTCAGTGTGACAATCGCAACTCGCGATCTATCATGAGCCAGTTAGAAGATACAAAGTTTACAAACAAGAGAAAACAGCTGACTTGAAGGGCTATTACCATGAAATTGTTAAGTTCTTACAAAATTACAATGATTTTACCGATAAATCCCATCAGATTGTCATAATTTTCATTTTTAGTTGTCATTTTTACGATAAATCTATACAATATAATGTACAAATCGTGAATAATTAATCAAAAACAAAGATTAGAATCAACAGAGAATATTTAACTTTCTATCACTGCCAACCCTAACGAATTTCAGACTTGACGTCCTGGATGAAAAAATAATAATAATTGTTTAATAATTAAGAAGAGCACTAACCATATACTATTCATAGTAATAAAGCATAATTTTAATTTAGCTTTAGTGTTACGTTCCACTCCACGCTGCATGTTGCTTATGGATAGTTTGATATATTCGGATAAACTATTCAACAACAAATGTTTTGAAGTAATAAATCGTATTCGATATATAACGTTGCGTTTGTTGTACATCGATCTAACCGATTTAATACAGATGAAAGATAGTTAGAGAACATAAAATATCCCAGGCCATTGTACTATAAGATTAGATTAAAAATAAAAAGTAATACAATTATTATCTTAAAATAAAAATGTCTGTCACCCCTGCTGTCAGCTGATTGAACTGTCAGGAGCAGTGGTGTGTTAGTAAACATTGTACCTTGATATTGGTCTATGTGTATGTGATTTATTTGTGTGCCAAATGTGCGTACGTGTATATACTGGTATCTTGCTTGTAGTGGAGTTAAAGAGTGGGAGACCAGCGGCGACACGCGTTCTAATACAAATCAATAACTATTTACTTTCTAACCTCTTTTAACTGTTCTGTGATTGTAACGGTGAAACCTAGGATTTACCGCTAAAACCTCAGATTTACCAAGTCTTACTGGTAAGTCCGAAATGATCTATGATAATCGCCAATTACGGGCTTTTGCTAGCCATCTAGCGGCAAATCTGAAGATTTACCTCAGTAACTTATAAATATTCAAAAATTTACATTTCTACGGCACACCATGATACGAAATAATAAGGACAATTAAGGACTGATTGATTAGCTTCACTTATTCATTAATTAAGGGCCTACATACCCTTTAGTGCCGTAAAACGGTAACTTTCTAAAGCATACTCCTTAGTTAGCTAGGTTAAAAGGTTTGAAAAAAATATATATTTATTATTGATGATTGATGGACATAATTTTGAACACAAGGTTTTTTCGTGTAACTAATAGTTTTGCTTTAAAAAAATAATTAACAACACGATATTATAACATAATATTTTGCAAACAAAACTGTTTAAAAGGAGGTTCAATATTGAAATTTTGTCATCGAACGGGCGCACGGCCAGTACTGCGTTAACATTGGGGCGTATATAGCGCCTTAACAGTAAAATACTAATCATAATTTCTTTAGCATAATTTTAAAACGGTATAGTCTAAAACCTAATCTAATCTTACCTGTGTAAAGGTAGTGACAAAGCGGCACGGGTCGCTTGGGCGTGGAAACGACATACACCTTCCGTTTCTTGGTCCGTCCTAGCCAATCGGCAAACTGCAGGGTGTTCGGGACTGTAGCGCTTAGCATTACAATCGTCACGTGGGATGGCAAGAGGATTAACACTTCCTCCCATACGTGACCGCGCTGAAAAGAGATGGCATATTAGTAGGGTAGTATTGCTATCTTCTAGTAACAGGTACAGCGGCAAAGAGAGGGACAGTGACTAAATAGCGTGTTATACCGCGTGCTTCTGTCCGCTAGAAATTACCACGAATTAGTACGGCGGTTGAGATATAAGCCACTAAGCTAAGAGTGCTGTGTAGTCGAACAAAGGCGCAGGTCACACAGAAATGCCGTCGGGCGCGGACATGGCTCGGGCGTCTTCCTATTCCATTCTAATTTCAAACTAAATAAATGGAAATAAAGCGCAATTTAGGACACACGATATGTCGTTGCTCGGACGTGGTTATAACGCGACATTTCGGCGCCCGCGCCTGATCAAATTGCGCTTTATTTCCATGCATTGATCGGTCTACATAGAATTATAATTTATCTACCCAGAAAACAGCCCTATTGATTTTCTATTTTTAACCCCCGCCGGAAAAAGAAGGGGTGTTATAAGTTTCACGTGTGTTGCTGTGTATCTGTGTATCTGTGTGTCTGTCTGTGGCATCATAGCGCCTAAACGGATGAACCGATTTCAATTTAGTTTTTTTTGTTTGAAAGGTAATTATGTCGAGAGTGTTAGCTTAGCTATGTTTGAATAAAATCGGTTTAGCCGTTAAAAAGTTATGGGCATTTTACTGTTTGAATCGGGGTGTTTTCGCAAGATAAATGCGTCGGGGGTTTTTTAAATTGTGAAATTTTACTTGTATTATAATTAACACATTTATTTATTTATTTGGAATGTAAACCACAAATTACTGCGTTTTCTGCCGATTGTGAATGCCGGCGATTTTTGTCAAATTTCTCCTGAGGTAGCGCACCAGAAAAACCCAGTTATTTTGGCAAATAAAATCTTATTTATCCTTCTCAAGTATACAACTAGCGGACGCCTCGCAATTTCACCCACGTAGTTGCAGAACCAGTAAAAAAAATTAGCTTATGTGACCCGTGGATAGTGTAGCTCCCCAATATTAAAAGAATTTCTAATATCGGTCCAGCCGTTTCGGAGCAGAGGATAAGGAATACATACATACTTTCTCTTTTATATATATAGATAGATATACAGTAGGCACATTTGCAATTATTTAAAAACATACCTCAGCATTATTTATATAGTGGACCTCGTCAAATATGACAAACTCGAGGTCCCGAGTGACGTCAGAGCCACAATACAGCATGGACCTCAGGATCTCGGTAGTCATAACGAGGCAGGAGGCTGAAGTGTTGATCTGCAAGTCCCCCGTCAGTAGACCCACCTCTCCGAATATCTTGTTGAAGTCATTATATTTTTGATTCGAGAGGGCCTTGATTGGCGATGTATAAATCACCCTGTGAGAAAAATGAGTAGCAGTTATCTTTCTCTGAAGGCGTAGAGGTACATACATACAAACTATGTCTGTATTTCTCCAATTATGTTCCTAATCAAACACAGGGTAAACCTATAGGTGGCACCCCTCCTGTTATAGGCGCTTCTGAGATTAATGGCAAAAAATAAGAAAACATAGATTAGGCAATGTTGGAATTTCTATGCCATAGGATTTTAGATAGCTTTTTTATAATCTAGTGAAAATATATGTATAATTACTATTCCACTGGATGAAATAACTCTTAAAACAAAGATTAGAATATTTCCTTCAATGTTATTTCAATTTTTGTATGCTATTTCAATATGATTTTCCGGGCATTTGATTACGAACATAGGGGAGGCACTCCTTAAGGTGGCAATAGCTCTCTAATTATTCATAATTTCTGTCTGCCGCCTGCTACTGAGAACTTTCAAACAAATAGAACAATAGTTCCAGAAAGACATTAGCCAACAGAGAGATGGAAATGAAGCATACCTTGTCTTGTTCCTCCTTGACATAGCAATAGCATACTCTGCTACTACTGTTTTCCCGGCAGACGTATGTGCTGCTACAAATACATGGTGCCCTTCTTCCAGTTTTAGAATAGCCTGAAAATATATTATATTTTATTAGAGGTAAGGGCAAATTGCAATAAGACCACCCATAACGTATTTGATAAATACATTGGTTTGATTAGTTAAAACTAATCAATTACAAAACATAATTTAGAAATGTAATATTGATTTAAGAAAATACTATAGGAAGCCGTACTTGTTTCTGGAAATGATCCAATTCGAAAGGATAAGACTGCGCCATATTTTTGATCTTCTCCTCAAACCCTGGTACCGGCAGAGACACATCTATCATCTCAGCCCAGTCAGTAGATGTAACTTTTTGCTTTACCGCTGAGCTAGTTATGTTCAAGACTGGTATCTCTGTAGGAGGCCTGATGATAGGGGCTTCAAGTAGTTTGTTAGTATCCAATTCAAGTTTTTTTACTGGTCTCTGTGTTGGTTTCTTTTCATCGTATACAATCTCTTTTTTCCCAAGATCTGAAAATCATATTATTTAAAAAGTTCGTAAACTAATTGTGCGAGGTCTCTGGAAGAACCAATGTCCATTGAACCAGAAGGGTCTTTGAATGGTGGCTGTGATTTGACCAGTATAATTGGTAGCTTTTAGCCAGATGGATTGACTATTTTAACCTGACATTCTGTTAGACTGCTTGCAGATGGGGAAGAAATTGAGTGTGGTGGGATAGATAATCTTTGATAAGGTGAGTTGAATGAGACTTTTCACTGATGTAATACTTGCCAACTAAATTAGCATTCACAACTTGATCTAAATTGATCTTCACATGCATGACAATTTTAATTTTTTCTTCAGTTGTCTCATCAGACTCCTTGGGTGCATTGAGAATGGTGACGCCATTTTCAGCAAAAAGCACAGGGACTATAGATCCAGGTACTGTGTTCAGAATGTCTGAAATACAAATTATTTATTGAATGTACTTTTTTACGGTCACCAATTGCACTAAATGAGGAATGGAATGAAAAACCGACCAAGTGCGTGTAGGAGTTCGCACATTAAGGGTTCCGTACCAAAGATAAAATCAGATTTTTCAATACCTTGGTATTTGTTACTAAAATATACGTAAAAATAAACATTATCAATATTTCAAGTTCATAGGTCAATGGGAAGTAAAAAAAATCTTCAGAACAAAATTGTGTGACAAACAGACATGTGAGTGACCGCAATAGGGCTCCGTTTGGACCCTCCGGGTAGGGAAACCCAAAAAAAAGCTTCCCTGTTTTAGGGAAGCTTTTGCCCTGCAGAGGGATAGAATAGGCTGAAAATAAATAATAATAAATGTATTTCTTCAAAAGCATTCCTTACACCATAACTGAAGGCAAAGATACTTAATTGTTTTTTTTTTATAAAACAATTAAGAGCAAAGGAGAACGGCAGGCTTGTATGGGAGTTTCGTACCGCTAATAGAAATTTCGTGTTTTGGGATATTTTTTGTTTTATTTGGTAGTTAATATGATAGATAATCCCTTTTTAAATTCTTAGTTTTTTTTAACTTGGGACGTACATGTTATAACCAGTTTTATTTTTTAAGGTTATGTACTAGTGTACCAATGTAGATTGTTACATATAGGTAAATGTTGCATTATGTGTTATGTAAATTATTTGTTGCTATCTTTGTAGTGTTTTACTTACCATTAAGTAGGTAGATTGAGGTGCGGATCATACCTACTCAGGGCATTAGGAGATACCTATATCCAGCAGCGGACTGCAACAGTTTGATAATGATGAGTTTGATTATATTTAATGTTATTTCTATTTCTAAGTAATTAATTATCAATTCAATATTTGTGTTATTTTACGTAAGGCAATTTCTAATAACATAACTGCGTTTAGCGTACGATTTTATAACGTTTATACATTAAAATCTTTAGATTGATGTTATTAATTAAGCCGAAGTTTTAAAAATAGTAAACTTACATGCAAATAAATGGCTTAGTTGACATAATAAGTGGTACGAATTCTATAACCGAACAACAGAAAAAGTATGCGGTACAAAATCTGCCATTCACCTTTGAAATTATAAGCCTAATAGCTTTTACCCGCGGCTTCACCCGCGTGAATAAGTTTTATTATCCCAAGGGATCATTATGTCGAGTTTATTAGGGTAAAAATATCCTAAATGTACTGCGCAATGATATTATAGGTGTGTGGGCCGCCGTACTTGAGAAATGATTCGTTCACTATACAAACTGCCACCCCTTTAGGGATGTCCTTTCCACAGTCTCAGTTTATATCTCATTATAACTTACTAATCGGGACTACTTTCAGGATATAATAATATTTTGGACCTTGTCCTTTATTATTATCAAGTAGTAGCATGGCATACCATCTGATGCAAAAGAAAGTGCTTTATTTGTATTCTTACCTTCACCCAAGAACTTGCCAGGCTCTCCATTATCCAGGTCAATCTTCACATTTATTTTCATTCCCTTAGCTGCATCAGCCTGCATTTTCTCCTGCTCTTCTTCAAAACCCGCTGGCAGGTATGGGTTTTGTGAAGTAGAGCTGGTGGCAAGGCCTGGGGGCAATGGAACCCTTGACATAGATAGACTGTCCTCATCATCTTCTACTGATATGGTTACTTCTTCTAAACCTGATATTTCAGCTGTGATTGGGACTCTGACCACCTGAATAAAAAAATATTTTTTTTGATACTTGTAGTCCAACTTTTCCAAAATTTTTTAGTTAATCATGGGTTACCTACCCATGATTAACTACATAACATTCTGTACCGCGATTTTTAACTGTCTACAGTCTGTTGCTCGTGATCACCTGTTGCTATAGAATCGAGTGTTATCTGGCGAATTCTCACACGAAATTTTGGGAAAGGTTGTTTTAATATTGTACACTGGAAGCCAGCCCTCTATAATTGTCAACCTTCTCTGTCACTCTAGGGTTTGCTGTAAGAGAACTCAGCATTGAGTTAAGCTCGCCTTTTTACATGTACTTTATTATCAAATGTATGTAATGTTGTTTTTTTGGTGTACAATAAAGAATTAAGAATTAAAGGTAGGGGGAGTAGTTGGTATGGGCCTAGCACTATCATCTCAGAAACACTTTTCGCAAGCTCATCTTTGGCATCATTGCCTAAGGTCTACTATGCACCTTGATCCCCTGGTGGGTGATTTAATTGGATTTCGATATACTCTCCAGGGCGAGATGCCATTCAAAGATTAGTTGGCATAAGTTTGTTTTTATTTTTGTTTCGCTGGCCTGACGATCTGGACTCGTTCCTACCGGATTGGCCGGAGAAGGCAGGAGACAAATTATCCTCGAAAGATGTGGGGGAGCCCTTGCCCAGCAGTGGGACAAAGTAGGCTAAATATAAAAAGTTTGTTTGAGGAAGAGCAATAAATATTTATGTTTGCCAGAGCTTTGAGCACAACCAGACTATCAGATGTAATCTAATACCATAATAATATGGATCCCTAAATGCTTTATGGCTGTTGCGGCTTGTGTTAAGGCAACATATTCACATTGAAAGATTGAACTGTGTGTGCCTATTGGCAGTAAAAGTTAATGTTGAGGTCAAGAGAGTGAACGCCCAGCACATGAACCGTTTTGTGTTTTTGTGCCATCTGTGTAGATGCCTACTTCATTGGGCTCTTTCTTCTGTTTTTTTTTTAATAGTTTTCGTCTAACTCTTGATATTTTATAACACCGGGCAGGAATCAGAGGTTGTTACTCAATGGCCTGGTCCAGGATGTTATCATGTGGTGAGATTCATGGCCAATATGCCCAGATGGATTAGCCAGATGGCAGCTAGCACCGCCTCCTGCTGTATGTACAAATAACTCCCCATGATCTGAGCCGCCATAAAAAGTACTACAGTACTGATAATAAGTTGCACTATGATAACAGCATTGTTGATCAGTATTGGTTGGTTTTCTATTGTTTAATTACCTCAAGTTTAGTGTCCGGGCTGGATTCTTTGTCATTGTCATTGTTCAATTCTTGATGCCAGTGGGACTGCAATTGTTCCCATGGATGTATTGAAAGATCGCAGATTGGTGGTGGCTCAAACATTTTGTACAAATAATTATGACCACAAATTTGCAGTAACTCTATTACTTCGGATACGGTATACCTACGCCTACGGTATACCTACGGTACACCAACGGTACACCTTCCAAGTCAGGCATAATTTTCATTGTCTATAGACATTTAAATAATTAAAATAAGCCATATATTCTATAAAAAGTCAGGTTATTTTGAATATTAGTATTGAATACATTTTTAATAATTCACAAGGAGATTATAGATTTTAGAATGCAAATGTAAGTCATGGGCCACGCTTGAAAAACTAAACAAGTCTTTGTGATTCTTCATGGTACCGAACTTCATGTACTGAAACAAATAAAAAGTACATAAATATTATAGTTGTTAATTATTCAAATATTTTTTTCCAATTGAAATATATTTTTTTAAATTAAACAAGCTTTTTTCTTAATGTGCATTGTCATCCAAACCAAACGAGTATGCAAGATTTCATCTCATCATCATCATCATCATCATTGGTTAAAGATAACTGCTTTAAAATTCAGTTGCACGATTTGACCTGAACATACATACATACATAAATTGCAAGTTATTAAATATAAAGCTTGTAAAATACACAAGGGCATAAAATGTGCCACATCTACACAAATAATAATCTGAAATTGTGATATTTATAACTTTATATTGTTTTGGCTCCTTCTCTCACAGAGAGCTGGCCTGTGTCCCAGCAGTGGGAACATTACAAGGTGTGATGATGATAATTGTTGTAGAAAATGAAAATCAATGCCACAAGCAGTTAAGTGAGAAGTACTATGTGTTTTGCAGAAAGACAGAAGTACAGTAAAAACCTAAACAAATACTACAGAGAACAATATGACAGTTTTAGATCAAGACAAGGCAACCTTTCTGAAACCAAAGCTTTATAGATGGCAATAAAAAAAGCTGCCTTTCTTCTTGGTATAAATAAAGTATAAGTTAAGTCTGTCTTGCATAGAGCATTATCTCAAAAGTGAAAAAGAGAAAAGAATATTGTATATTTATCTTTTGTTGCTAGCCGCCCATTGTGTCACCCAGTGTAATGTTTTCTTCGTCTATACTTTCTATAACTTATATGGTGTACATAATAAAGAGTTTTCTCTATTCTACAAACATAAAGATTTGGAATATATTTCTTTCTTTCTTTTTTTGTTGGTTAGCACAACATTGAACAAAATTGATTGGATTAATCAAGCAAAACCAGTGTTAATTCATGAGTTTTTTTAGGTACCTATTTGTATGTTACAATTAACTGTATTTATGTAACAATCTATCTGAAAAAGTAGAATCTGTTCTACATTGCCTACTCCTTTGTTTAATGCATGCAGTGGCAGCCTTTAAGGCTACACTATAAAATATAAGTACTTTAATATGTAGTTTTTGATGTATGCTTTGTTGGTTATCCTTAATTAAATAAATAAATTTATTCCACTCATATTCCAATGCTCCTGCCGGGCACTGAAAATTCAATTTTGGAAGGGACACCAGGTCAAAGAAACACGATGCTGTTACAGATAACATACATCTTTAGCTAAAGTGTCAATGAATTAATTACCCATAATGAAATGACTAGGTATACCAACTAACCACTATTTTCGTTCGCTAATAGTCAAAAGTATGTTTACTTTTGACTATTAGCGAACGAAAAAAGTGATTTTTTGATTTTAAGTATAAGGGAGCTTTGCAATTTACTTTTAAAAGGACTTTGCTTTGAGGCCTGCAAACCAGTAAGAGAGTCTAAAGATGACGGCTTTCTCAGTGTTAGTGTGTAACTATATAATTAAAGACAAGGTTCTGATATAGCTACACACACACCAGAGAATAATCTTTGCCAGACTGTTTGGGGCATTTAAATCATAAGATAATTCTGGAGGTTTGGTATACTGGGGTGAAAGTTTTATTAAGATCAGACTGTTTGGGGCATTTAAATCATAAGATAATTCTGGAGGTTTGGTATACTGGGGTGAAAGTTTTATTAAGATCATTTAATTATGAAGTGTCAGTCAAAAATAATTGAAACCCATCCCATCGCTCAGCTGCATTGAACAATGGGGATTTTTTAGATAAACAATATCATAGAAAATCCCCCACCAAACACCAGCTAAAACATTTTTCATTCTTAAAAAATAAAGTTTACAATCTAATGCCACCCCCAACTTGAATTTTTAAAGCAAGCAAGATGAAATCAAAGCTATTTCAAGAGTCCTTCAGCAATTCAAAATTTTAGTTTCAGGATAAAGAGTGTCAAGAAGTGCAGGGACCAGGGTCCACATTTACTATTGTTTTTCATAAAAAAATAACATATCTGCTCTTTTACTTAACAGGAAATAAAATGAGATTGAACTTAATAGTGTTTTTTCGAAGTATCAACAAAAACGAACAACATTCTGAGACACCCTCTACTAAAAAATTTGAACGCAAAATGGCGTTGCAGTGCACATAACTTCAAACACAAAAATACTACGCGCCTGCTAGGGATATGGGGCTATAAAACACAACCCCTAGCAATGCCAAAATCGAGATCAGGACTCCCAAAGCCAACCCAAAAGTGCTGCAACTATTGAACAACCTAATGACTTGTAGGTGCATTGAGGAATATGAGGGCGTGCTTTATAAACCACACGCTCCTCAACTATAAAACACTGAAGAAATATTTGGTGATGCATTTTAACAAGCTATAAAATACCTTGCTTTCGTATGTGTGTCCGGGAACTAGTAGTCGAATTTTAATATCTAGCAGAAGAAAGAGTAACAGGTAGGTCAGCAACGTAGGACGGTGATTGCGAAGAACTAGACAAAAAAAGATTATTTCATAAAAGCTTTTTCATAAGCCATTGTTAGTAGATAGGTAGCGGTTTATTACTATCCATCTAGGATGGAGCGACTATAAAATAGGACAACCACAATACAAATTACAAACCTGGTAACTACGAAAAAAGGAGAAGGACTACACACTTTTCTTTATTAAAAACAATAACAAGTCACAAGATTAATTAAATTGATAACACACAACACA
This sequence comes from Orthosia gothica, assembly GCA_949775005.1. NCBI lineage: Eukaryota > Metazoa > Arthropoda > Insecta > Lepidoptera > Noctuidae > Orthosia > Orthosia gothica. The sequence continues at coordinate 6,045,197 of OX459039.1, read as the reverse complement.
GACACACGGTACCCGGTACCGGCACAGACTACTTAGAGATACTACGTATGGCACAGACTACCAAAAACTACTTAGTTATTTTTTTTATATTTAATTTTATGGCCTGGTTGCTAGGACCTTTTAGCCATTTTATTATTTCGCTGTTATTCTTTATTTTGCATTAGAATGCGGATGTAACAGATTCTAATGTTTTTTGGAGTATTTGGCAGCAAATTGTATCGAGTCAGTCTTTCCAGTAAGCTTTGCGGAGGCAGTCAATACTACAATAAAATACTCCGCTCCACTATCCCGAGATCGCTTCTGTCAATGATTTCACAAATTGTCCAGTTGCGTAGACAGTTGAGACACAAAACTACACCAATAATGTACCACAATATCCACTAGGAATCAATTTGCACATAATATTAACAACGACTGAACTTCACTCGACAAGATCCCGCCAAAAACTCCAGACTATAATAGGTACTTAGAGATATTACTGTACCATAGAGAAAATAAAACTACGTTATACTACCTGTACTACGTTTGGTACTACGCTAATACCACGTATGGTACCGTTCATGAAGTTATAGGTAAAAATGGAGGCCACACTTGGAACAAAATCTTGAGGCAAATACCTACGTCTTTCTGTGGGCCGACCTCTCTTTCTAGTGTGGACTATAGTACCCTACATAGACAGAGAGGGTCTGCCCACAGAGAGCGATATAGTAATACATAGGTTTTGCTTCAAGTAGGTATTCGAAGTGTGGTCTCCATCTTTATCTATACCTTCATGGTACCGGTTTCTATGTGACCGAATAAAATGAATGAAGTAATGAACCAGACAGAATGAATCGAACCATTGACTACGAGTTTTCTTTTTTTTTATTTGTGGATAAGCCACTGGCTTGGTTTCGAGTTCTCTAGTATAAGAAATATGTATAAGGTCTTTGAGTATATATTATCCCGTAGACAGAGAATACTATAGACAAATGGTTGCCGTGCCGCATGTGCGATAGAACGATATGTAGATGTATTGCCATATCAAAACTTTTACCCCGATTTTTAGCAATCCCAGATTCACGGCTTGAAGTCCATAATTCGTCTAAAGACATCTGTGATTAACTAGCTGGACCTCGCGGTTTTACCCGTTGCATTCATTTATATATATATAAATAAAGAATTATCCAAAGTAATATTATAAATGCGAAAGTAACTCTTAATGTCTGTCTGTCTGTGTTACCTTTTCACGCTTAAACCGCTGAACCGATTTTGATAAAAAATTATGGTATAGAGACAGTTTGAGATCCAGGAAAGGACATATGCAACTTTTTTTTCTTAAAACACGAAGGGGGAGAAATGGGGGATAGGGCGTTAGTTTTGTATGAAACTTCATAATAGGGCTTAAACCGATGGATGGATTTAGATGGAATTTGGTATGGAGATAGTTTGAGACCCTGAGAAGGACATAGACTTCTTTGTGCTTAAAAATCGAAGGGGGTGAAATGGAAGGGAATGGAATTGTGTATAAAACTTCTTTCGATAAAACTTCGATTGATTTACCTCAAACTTTGCGGCAATACTTCCGGAACAAATAATTAAAGTGTATTGTTTTTTTAATAACGCCTAAAAGGGGGTTGGGGTTGTAAAGATATGATGTACAAATTTTCTTCATGAAACTGACTTTTGGCAGGTTGTAGTATAAAGATAGTAAAAGTTAGTGTTATGAAAGGATTTTTGTAAATTCGAGTTTTAAGGGGGTAAATGGGGAAAGCTGAACTTTGTATGAAACTTTTTACTGCGGCTTCCGATTTGGTTGAAACTTTACAGGCATGTTTTTATAAAAAAATATTGAGATCTACATATTTATTTAGATTGTCTAATGGGATGAGACTTTGTATTACACAATATGGACAAAATATAATAGGTGCCAATATATTAACAGGTATGAGAAAAGGGGAAAGCGTGTTCATACGTCGAATCCCAATAATCCCCACTGACCTATACTTTCAATTTAAAAGACTACAGTTTCTAATCAAACTTAGTTTTGCTATTACTATTAACAAAGCTAAAGGGTAGCAGGGGTGCATTTGGAAAAGCAATGCTTTACCCACGGCCAGCTACATGTAGCTGCTGATGTTCGCGTATGTCCAGGGCCCAGAATATGTACCTATGTATTAGCATCAAATGACAACATAGTATATACTCGTAGCAGCGTCCTTAAATGTTGTACCCAAGATTAACAGCATAATTAAGGAATGTCAATTAACTATTGATACAATTTATGATAGAGTCGTATCTTTAATTTGGAGCAAAGCAGAACCTATGAGTCTTTAGTTTGTTTGTTTCCTTTTGTAACTAATTAACTTATACCTGTA